>CM067216.1:15468050-16948049 GCA_034190945.1 Octodonta nipae
TCCTGAATTTTCTCAGACTAGATTTACTAGAGTTGAATCCCTATTGGTATAATATGGCGATAAGTACTCCAGGGTTTTCCAGAATAACATTTTTATAAAATCTGTGAGATGAAACAAATTTGTAACCTGTATAATAAGATTATTTCTGGGATTTCTTAAAGAAACTTGCGATATTTTTCAAAAACTGTCCTTCGTCAAGTTCTACACAAATAATATTTTCAAGTTAAATAAAAAATAATGAATTTTAAAATTTCCAGAAAACCTCAACAATTTCAATATTGAATATATCGAAAAAATATTTAAAATCTTCACAAGACAAATATTTTTTATGAATACAATAAATAATGTATAAAAATGGTCCCACAAAGTACACACTTAAAATAAAATTAATGTGATGATATTTAGAAGCATATTCTGGTAAAAATGTTGGCATTTTCTGAAAGTGAGAAATAAATATTAAAATTATAATAAAAATATATTTAAAAAAACTTGTGAGACCATTAATATTTAAAGTAACTTTCGAATGCCTTTTTCTTAAATATGAGTAATACCTATAAACTGGCAGGTTAAATTATATTTCGAAAAATAAAGATTCTGGTCTCATAACAATCGCTTGCCGATGGTTTGAACGTGGTAACCCATTTGAATCAGTTCTTGATGGTTTAGAATTTTTCTACCGTCGAAAATGTAAGCTGGTTTCATCATTTTTTCAAAGATTTTGCTGTAGTCCAGTGTCTAAAATAACAAAAATAAGCATAAATATTAAAATTGAGGCTAAATAACAATTTCAAGTGCGGCAAGAAAACTAGAATACTGTGTAGGAGTTTAAATTTAATTTTTGGCCCACGTTAATACCCCTCTGACTACTACTAAAAACACAGCAGGAATAATCGAAATATACGAAAAGCTGTAAAACTATTACTTACAAAATTCATTCTAATTTTTAAATAAAAACGGATGGTTGTTCCCCCGATGTGAGCACTTAAAGGGCCCCTATATATTACCTTTTTTATTTTTTGGTTTGTCTCCAGATATTTAAAACTTTAAATGAGGCTTGCAGAATAAATTATTATTCTCTAGATGACCAAAGAATAAACATACTATTTCAGCACCATTCACCATAGTTTGCATGGTCTTGGTGAAAGACAACTACAATTTCTAGATTTTTTGATATTTCAAATAAAATGTGAAGATATTTTTTTTGCTATACATATACGAGTTGTGTTCAAAAAATACCCGGAATGTTTAAATTTCGCGGGTTTGAAGATGACTAACGCCCCAGCACACCAATAACCGATGAAAACGAAAAAAAAAAAAAAGAAAGAAATGATTATGAACGATCGTCGAATCACAATCAGAGAAGTCACTGATGAAGTTGATATGTCTATTGACTCATGCCATGACATTTTGCGAACGTTTTGGGTATGAAACGCATTGCAGCAAAATGTGCCCCAAAATTGTTAAATTTTGAACAAAAACAGCGGCGTATAAAAGTTGCTCAGGAATCACTAAATGAAGTCAACGTCGACTCAGATTTGCTCAAAAGAGTAATAAAAGGTGACGTAACAAGGATTTACGGATATGACGTCGAAACTAAGGCTTAATCGTCCCAATTCTGGCTCTCCAAGACCGAAAAAGGCTCGGCAAGTGCGGTCGAACGTCAAGGTTATGCTTACTGTGTTCTTTGATTTTAATGGCATAGTGCATCATGAATTCTTGCCACAAGGGCAAACGATTAACAAAGAGTACTATCTACAAGTTCAATGCCGTTTGCGTGAAGCAGTGCGAAGATAACGTACGGATTTGTGGCAAAACAATTCATGGCTTTTGCATCACGATAATGCACCTGCTCACACATTGTTGTTCGTTCGTGAAATTTTGGCAAAATATAACACTGTAATGATGCCCCAACCTCCATATTCGCCAGACATGACCACTTGTGACTTTTTCCTATTTCCAAAAATAAAAAAAAAACCTTAAAGTGTGGTCGTTTCACATTTCACAAGGATAGATGATATTAAAAGTGAATCGCTGAAAGAACTCAAAGCTATCCCAAAGATCGAATTCCACAAGTGTTTTGAGGTTTGGAAAAAGCGCTGGCATAAGCGCATAATATCTAGTGGATACCACTTTGAAGGGGACAACATCGATGTAGATGAATAAATAAATATTTTTTTTTCAAAAAACGAACATTCCGGGTATTTTTTGTATCTTTACCTCTTTAACTTGATGGGAGCTGGATTCAATGTCAATAAAGTATTCAAATACATTTCAAGATGTGTCTCACAAAAGTTCCACTTGCAACTGACAACTAAACTTGACGAAATCCAGAAACATGAAAGAGTAACTAAATTAGGGGACTAACACTGCAGATAGAATTAAAAATGTTTCTTTATAACTTACCACGAATTCATCCCATTCCGTACAAATCACCAGAGCATGACAGCCCTCTGAAGCAGAGTAGGCATCCTTGAATAGTTTCACTTTTTCTTTCACACGCTCAGGTGATTGGCAAATAGCGGGGTGGGTTAGATCTTCAAATATTTGCGTTTCTTCCACCTTAAAAGACATAGTCTTCAAAAAACAACTGTATTATTTTATGATCATACAATTTGAATAAATAGGTGCCATGCAAAACCCAAAAAGTGCGATTGTTAAATGTTGAACCCAAGAAAATGTTAGATACTTCTAACTGTACTATATATAGTAAGTACCAAAACTCCATGTCTGAGAACACAGCATAAAATGTTGATTAAAGGTATCTGCCAAAATATGGGAGATTTAATCACATCAAAGGTGATATTTCCATCGAATGCAGATGCTCTATCCTGTGCTCAGGCCCTTTATTTATGTACTATACATAGCAGTACCGTCCAACCTATTATGTTCACTAATAGAAGAAGCATATGTATCGGAACAAGTTGGAAATATGTAAGAAATTGGTAGATTTTATGGTCTTATTTATATTTTATATCAGAAAGTAATTTTTAAATGTCCAGGTTCCTTCAATATTGATGTATTTTGTTTTATATCTTTCACACAATTTATTTGTTTTTTTTTTTCCATATCAACACCCATGTTTCAACTAATGAAAACAAGAAAAAAACGTGATCTTGCTGAGAACGTTCACACCTCCCTAAATTTCGGATATTAGTCGTCTTCAGATATGAAAAATGTAAATTTCAGTCATTTGAATCTCAACGATGAATCTAATTCTGAATTTTCGGGAGATGTTTGCAATTTACTCGTAATTGCGAATATCAGTGATTGGCAGACAGATGAATTGTCATATTATTGGAACAGGACAAGCTTTGTGCACATTTATATTGGAAATGGGTTAGAATTTGATCTTAGATTTAAAGAACACAATTAGTATTATTATGGCAGTAGTGTGTATGCCAGAACTTGGTCAGTTCAAACTTCGATTCTTCTATTGCAGAGAAATACTCAAGAAATTAATAACCAAAATTTCAGTTCAATATATGAAATTATGGTAGCCCACAAAGGAACATAAGCAGGAAGGTTATGTTAATATTAGCCCCAAAAAAAGTGACTATGACTATGTCAGGTATCGCACAGGATTTTTACTTTATATGGGTTTAAGTATCTTTGACAATATTGCTTTTTCATTCAGTAGAAACGAGATACGAGAACAGTTTAATAAGACAGCGACTTTTTTCAGCAAATAAGCGTTTCTCAACATGTCTTCTTTTAGCTCGATACATTTGGTCCAGTGTTTTCTCCAATTTTTCACTCCTTTTTCCTCATAGTCTTCAAAATACGCGTTTGTTGCAGTGAAGACTTCTCCAATCGACCCAAATCTCTTAGTGTCCAATAATTTCTTCCGTTTTAGAAACAGAAAACGGCCGCAGCAGCATAAATCTGGAGAGTATCCTGGATGGGATAGGAAGTTGTAGACCAATGAATAGTTACTATAATCCTGTGCACCCGCCCAATGTTTTGATATAATAGCACAGCTGGCGAGCCCACAACTTCACGCACTTTTATGCTCCGACCTTCCACGGATTACAACGATGTTTTTGTGTGAGGACCTCTTTTAGGCGACCTGGATGTTCGGCTGATACTATCACAACAGATCTCAGTAAACCACTTTTTAATAATTAAAATGGATGATTGCTTGAACTGTGGTCTATTCCTAGATGCCAGTATTGCATTTAAAATTACTGTATGTGAATTTCAAGAAGAAACAGCAATCAAAGTACATTATTCTGAACGTGATTTGTCCTTTACCTAGTGTGACATAGAGAGGCAACATTTGATGTATTAAATTAAGTGTATACAAATAAAATCTGACATATGACATAGCAAAACTTATATGCTGTTTGTACACCTTGTGTGTGTTCATTTATTTGGCATGCTGAAACTTTAGTGCAAAGCTTAGTGTCACCAAAAACGAACAAACTTAAAAAACACTATCAATCTTACCTTTGGATCATATATTCTCAGATTAGCTCCTTCATCCAATAAAGTCTTTGAAACATAAATAGACGGGCTCTCTCTCGTATCTCCTGTATTTTTCTTAAAGGCAAATCCTAATATACAAATATTCTTTCCACTGACTGTATTGAATAACGATTCGACGATTTTCGACGTAAAACGAGATTTCTGATGTTCATTCATGTTGATCACTTGTTGCCAATATGACGCCACTTCAGGCAAATTAAGGCACTCGCAAATATATACAAGGTTAAGGATGTCTTTTTGGAAACAGCTACCCCCAAAACCTGAAAAGATTAAAACATTACAATAAATACTTTGATATCTCACAATAATAAAACATTTGATGTCGTGGAAAGGCTTAGAAAACCAGTTCCACATTCACACTACAAGGTAACACACAAGAATTACTAAATGTGCTTCTGGTAAGGAACCTCCTACTTAATTTACCTTTAAGATTTCAAAACTATGAACTAAAATAAATTAAAATGGTTATTAGCATGTCCACACCATGCAACCTCAAACTACATGATAAAAAAAGAACCCAGACTTATTGCATTTTCCAATTCAAACAAAGCAGGAGTTGATATGGTATGGTACGATGTTACGCAATTGTATTGTGAAAATGACTGCACTGAATGTTACACTATTAACTGAAGAAATAAAAATTCTGCTGTCAAGAGCAGAATGATTTTACACATAGAGCTTCTGGAATTAGAGATGGGTAGGTCCGCTCATAATTCGGATTTGGATCCGGATATACATCCAGTTCCAAAGATGTACATCCAAGACCCGTGCCCGTCGGAGCCATATGGGTCCGGTTGTCTAAATGTGATTACCGGAGTCGGACTGCAGGCGGAGTGTTTGATTGTAATACTGCTAGCAAGACATTATGGCGCTGAATTGTTGTTTTTTACCCTTTATATAATGAAATTACGAGAAAACGATAATGATTTAAAAATATATATATTAGAAATAAAAATAGCCATATTTGACAACTAAAACGATAAAAATACATAACCATTAACCAACAATACTTCTATACGATCAAACTATAGGTAATACCGATCCCCTCACTCCGAACCGCAGTTCCCATTCCGCTATCATTGATTCAGTACCGCTCATGGCATGTTTCGATGCCGCTCCCGCGTATATCAACAAGTGGTTCCGCCGATCGGTAACGATGTACATCCTTCATTCACACAGATCCGAGGATTCGTGTCCTTCCGAACCTACACATCTCTAAACTATATTCAGTACCGCTCATTGCATGCGTTTCTTGCCACTCCGACAGCTCCGCGGATCTTTGACCGAATTGCTGTCGGATGTACATCCCTCATTACCACTAGGGATGCTCTATCTGGAATTGTGCTTAGGGGGTATGTAAGAGATGAGTGCGCAAATGAGATAGGAAAGCCAAATATTCTTGTAACACCTGCCTAAGTGTATGTCTGTATGAAACACTGCCTAATAATGTCTACAGAAGAACAAAATCTATATTAAACAATATTTTGGTCGCTTTTGTTGACTTTTTTTAACGAGATTCCAAAAATCACAAGAACTTCCTGAAGGAAAGAAAAAAGAGAAAGAATTAAAATTTTAACTGCTAGAAATTTATACCAACAACTCCTCGAAGAAAAGTTAGAAGAATTCACGTTATTTTAGAGTTAAACACATTTATATATATGATTAAGGCTTGTATGAAGAAAGCAAAGAATCAATAAAATAAAGAGCACCCTATAAAAAAAATTTTAATAATAAAACCCTAAGACTTTACAGAAAAGAATGGGGAAGTCAAAAGATGCAAAAAGAAAACATTTGATGGTAACACACTTATAAAATGAATATATTGTAACAACAGAAACAAATTTTGAAGGAACATTTTTTTAAGTTCAAACTGAAAGCTCAAATTAATTGCATATATAAGTTATTTACTAAGATCATACAGAGAAACAGCTCAGGGAAACATATAACATAGAAAACAATTTATGGAACAAATATCAAAACATGGATTAGGAGTAAGAAATTTGTAAAAATTTAGCTTTAACAATAAAGACATGACTAACTAACTAACTCATAAAGAGAAAAGTATATTTTTGTGTAAAAAGATCATTATCTGTCAACTGGATGGATTTTTTACCAGCAAACATTTTCAACATGTTAAGTTGATTTTTCACTTACCTACTGAAGCCTGGAGAAATTTGGAACCGATTCTGGAATCGAGACCCACAGCCTTTGCTACTTCAGATATATCAGCACCAGTAGCTTCACATACCGCTGATAATGAGTTTATGCTTGATATTCGTTGTGCCAGCATTGCATTTGCAGCCTAAAATGGTAGATTATATATATATATATATATATATATATATATATATATATATATATGAGAACTCGAATAGGTTCCGGGTGAGAACCGCGTCCGAATTTATTGAATGCTCGAAGTTTCGATTCCTGCTTTGGAGCCATTATCAAGAGACAAAAGTGAAAGAGACGTTAATCGAATATTACACAAGAAATGATCTATAACAAAAATAGACTTAACATCACAATTATTTGTCTAGTTATGTACTTTTTACATTAATTTGGAATTCTAAACTTCATTATTTATATTTATAATAGTACTTTCAAATTGGAAGATCTCTAAAATAGTTTAGACGTCGACTTTTAAGAACGAATTGTTGCAACTTTAAATGTAATGAAAGAAGTTTGAAAACAAAAACTGTTATTTATTTCAAATTTAAAGACATATGTTTAAGAAAACGTTAAATACTAAAATCAAAACTTATAACAATAGAATGGAAAACATGAATGTCTTTTGTTGTTTTTTCTGTATTTAGACGGTTTAGTGCTAATTGAAATAAGAATGATGCACTTTTAAATTATAAAATTAACAGATTCCACAGATTTGATTTATTTGATGTATATACTCACAAGCTTAGACAACTCTGAAGACCAAGTGTTCATTGTTAAAATATTCTTCCTCGGCAACCAATGCTCGTAGATTTGACAAAGTTCCTCTATTGCAGCCTGCCCCGCTGGACTATCCTCCCCACCAATTAGTACTCTATCGGCATTTAAGAGATCATTTATAGCAGTACCTAAAAATTATAAGTATTTAAATAATAAAAATGCTGTAAGGTTAAAATTCAAGGACTTTCAGACATTGGCCCTATTAAGATCACAGGTTGAGAACTATCAAACAAGGAAATTTCAATAAAACTAGTCGAAACCTATTACCGTGCCATGCAACTTTATGGGTAACAAAAATAATTTCGAAAGTCTGTACACTGAAACCAAAACTTCCAGGCTTTGTGCCCATGGAGAGCTTTAACTATCAAATATCTAGAATCTAGAGTATCAAGAAAATTTGCGGAAAGCCTCTCTCCACAACAATTCTGCAGGGTCCTTTTGGAACGCACACAGAGCAAAATCTTCATCGCCACCTTGAGCTTCCTTACCTTTTCCTTGATTTTCCAGAATGTGGACACCCTGTTTATCACCACAAGTTACCAAACACCAGACAACAGCTAAAATATGGACTTTCAAATAGGAAAATGAAACAGTACTGCAATGAATTAGCTACAAATTTCATAATTAAAAGAAAAAAAAGGAAATACTATTCAAACAGACCAGAGCACTTCTCATCTGGAATTCTTTCCATAAGTCCCTATGAAGACAATTGAAAGGTAAAGAAATTAAATGAACATTTAGCAAAATATTATGAACTATGAAAACACAGCTGCTAATTGTTTTTACCTGGATTGTTTTTTATTTGCTTTATAAAATAGAAATGTTATAAACAAAATCTTTCGTACCAGATTGTACTTCAACTTGCCTTACCTTCTGCTAAAAACTCAGGATTCGACAGTATCTGATATGAGACTCCTTGTTTTTGATTTGCTTTAAGTATATTGGCTATACTTTCGGCAGCTCGGACCGGTACAGTGCTTTTTTCTACAACGATTTTATTGCTTTGAGCCACATCGGCTATCAATCTAGCTGCGCCTTCCACGTATTTGAGATCAGCAGCCCTGCCCTGTAAACAATAAACATAATAAATAACAGTGGCACAATGCTTTCCAGATTATAAATTATACCAAATACTGGACTACATAATATTACTGTAAACTCTTTTAGTCAGTAATTTCCGTATTCAACATTTTTCAGCTAACTTGTAACAAGCCATAGAAGTGCAGTTAATTCATTTTCAATCGAGTACAATATGGAAAAAAATTTTACACAAATGAAAAATCTTTTAGAAATAATTGCAAAGATCGATTATTCCAAAAAAAGTTCATTCCAAAATTTTGGAGCGCTCTGTATGTAAAAATAATCTACCACATGAAGTTATTCCCGCGAAAAATAAAAGGAGCACTTGTTATATAATTCGCACTTGCGGCTAAAAGTCCAATACATTATCAAAAATAGTAGAAATTAGAAATTATTTAAGATGTAACAGGTGATACGCATAATCCGTTCCATTATTGAAATTGTATTGAAGTTTAAGATTACATGTATTGTTAATTTGATAAATTTAATAGCTAAAAAAACAGTACCTGGAGCTCTCGCAAAGAGTGTAGTTTTAAGGCTATTTAAACAAACAATTTCAACTTCTACCACAACTTTGCAGAAAGATTCTGTATCTACGTTAAATGAAAGAAAGTGTAGCCAGTACCAAGTTGAACTGAATTACAGCACTTCCTTAGCCTCTTTAGGGCAAATCGAAAGTACAAAATCACATTCAGGCTTCTCAAACACTGATTTATTTGTTATTCGCTAATAAAAATTGTATTACTTAACTAATTAAAAATTTTTTCAGCATTAGAATTCAGTAAATTTGAATTGGTTTCACTAATCAACTAGTTGCGAAAATAATACAAACGACATTTAAATTATTTCAAATTTCTCTCGTGTTAGTATTTAACCAACAAAAATCTCCTCCACTATTAACATCAGCAAGTAGAGCTATAACAATTTCATATTTTACGATAATATGCTAAAAAATATTCTTTATGCTAAACGCCAAAAAGATATGCCTTTTTAAAAAAGAATTATAGCAAATTTGGCATAAAATAATTTTGCTGAACTTGGTATTATACCTACATGCATTCCAGTGAAAGACTGGCAATGCCTACTTGCGTGTAAAGTAGATATAGAATCTTCCAGTTTAGTGAATATTATTCTCCTGCAAAGTTATTGTAGAAAGTAGAAAGTTGAAGTAATTAAAATTAGTTGTTGAAATAGCCTTATAATTATTATGCCATAATTAGTCCAAGTTTGACGTCAAAACTATGCACTTTACTAAATGTTCAGCTAGTGTTATTTATTAGTTTTCTTAAATTCAAACAATAAATATAATTTTATATAACAAAACAATTTGAATAACAGATTTTATATAGATTGTAACAAATTATGCTTTTTAATTTCTGGTGGAGTCGGCGATGATTATATAATGTACTTTTAACGGCAACTACGAATTGCAAAACAAGTGCTAACATGTCCTCCTTTTATTCGTTGCAGGAATGACTTCATGTGACTATTGTGATATACCGAGTGCGCCAACATTTGGGAACAAGCGTGAAAAAAATATAATTGTTCCCAATAATGGATCATTTACAATAATTTCTATAAGATTTATCGACTCTATAAAACTTTCTTTCCACATTTTACTCCATTGAAAATCAATTAATTGGCTTTCTATGACTTGGTAGAGACAATACAAAAATTAGGACAATAGCTGGACATACTCACAGATAGAGTTAGATCAGCAGAAGCAGAATAATAAAATAGTAATGACACTGAACGCCAGACGAAAAATAATATTGCCGAAAAAGTCCCTTTTGTTGCTTCAAAACTAACTGTGGGGTGATTCACCAAAGTGTATTGAAAAAAAAAAGAAAATTGAAATATTTTAAATGAAAATTAATTATATTCACTTCCAAAACAATTAATTTTAAACAATGCTAACTCATTGAGGGCGGGGATAGGAGCAGAAGACGGACGCATACTGGAGTGTATTGTAATTAAATAAGTATATATTTAAATTAAAAGTAAATAGCATTTATAATTTACAGTCACACAAAAAAATTCTCCAGATGTACAAATACAGACAAAATTTTCAAAACATCAGTATTTAGAGACAATAAAAGTTGTCCCTTAAGAATTGAATTTATAATGGGATCAGTCGTATATAAGAAACGTTTAGTGTTTTGCTGTAGATAAGCGGATCTGCCAGGTAAAAAATTGCAAGCCCAAGAAACCCTTTTAATAGTATATAGGTTTATTAGTCTCCAGTTTAATATAGACAGATATACTCAACGGAGAGTAAGGTAATCCAACGATCTGTTAAAAAAATCATTCAAGCTTAAAATAAAAAAATCTGCCAGGATAAATATTTATGATAAGAGATACGTTGCTATTAGAAACGTTAACAAGTTAAAGTAAAAATGTAAAAAATCATACTTGGCTATTGAGCCTTTTTTAAACTTATATATATTGTATTTTGTTTTTTATGTAGACCTTTTCTAAATTTTCGAATAATAACTTCATAAAACAAATTTAACGAGACCATAAACGAGAATCTCGGGTTGCTCATATTTTCCAAAACGACGAGAAAAATCTCGCTCTCGTGTGAAGCCCTAGTCTCGTCTCGTTTTTGCGAGACGAGAACGAGACGAGAAAAATCTCGCTCTCGTGTGAAACCCTAAGAAACACCACTCAGTTTTTAAATAACTTTTCAAACGTGTGTATAAAATGCACATTGTTTCAATTTAAAAACCAACCACACTTTTTACATTTTTCATTCCAGTTATCAGGAATTTTTCACTATTATACTCGTATAGTTTTCAAAGTACTCTCATAATCCGGAATGTACAATTTTATACGAAAATCAAACCACGTTAAACAATTTAATAGAATTGTTATTGGAAACAACACAAATCGAAAGTAGTTCAAGTACAAAACGTCAACAATTTTGTAATTGTAGGACATCGAAGAACCAAGCACATAATGTATGCAAGTAATTCGTTTCGCAAAAATATTCGACGTGGCTTGAATTTCAAAAAGTTCAATAGCGCAAAAACGGTATAAATAAAATGTTTTATTCATCAGGACTTATCTGCAGAATATTCAAGTTCGAGAAAAGTTTAACAACGGAAGATTACATGTTATCAGTACAATTACGTAATTCTGGAAATAATTTAACGAAAAAGTAATTAAGTGCAGAGCCCAATAAATACATCGTTTGGAATACAAACAAAAAAATAACGTAAAACTTCTTCAATAAATTAATTTTATATTTGATGCATATTGTTCAAAATACGGACGTGAAATGTTTTAGATTATTTTATAAAAATAAATCCTACAGGATATAAACCGTTTAAGGTACCGCTGGACTACAGCATACACATGAATTATTGTTAAACATCATCATTGATCTTAAGAAAGTTTATGAGTGTTTAACCAATTTTTATTGCTGATTGATTTCTCACTAAATTAATGTGACCCCATCGGAATTATTTTGAGATTAATCGGGATTCACTTCAGAACAACAATTTGTTAATTTATTATCAGTTATTACAATACAATCACTTTGTAAATTAATACTTTTGACATTGTAGTAAATTGTTGAAAGAGTGTTTGTTTCTTGATTTATGGTGTTTTTTATCTTTATGATGTTTAATGTAATGTATGTTCTCGATTGAATTCATCAGTTGCGGAAAATAACGATACTGTAAAGCGCAAACACGCCCCTAAATAAATACCAAGACAGTTTGATAAATCAGTGACTTTTGAATATATGATATTTGTTGGTCAATAAGCGGTTTATTTCACAACTCGTGAACATTATAGTGCGATTATCTTAAAATCTAGTCAACATACTCCTACGAAAATTAAAGCAAAGATTTCGAAATAGCATGCAAAAACTCTTTGATAGAATCCAAGTAGGGCTCAATAAAAATTAAAATTATAAACAATGTGGTTAAATAAAAAGAAAATCTCAAAAACTATATCACAAATTTAAAGATCGTTAAAAAGCAGGAAATCCCCTTATAACTTTATTTTAGAGGTGAAAATAGAGCTCAAAAAATGGGTGATGTAATAGACCAACTCATGTTGTTGTCTGAACGATAGTTGTGGCATTTCTGGTTTTGATTTTTTCTGAGTTCTTTGGGAATAACATTACATAAACTTGAAAGTCTGCATATCTCAAAAAGTCCAAACGTTTCAAAGTGTAAAACAGATCCCGATTTCAATGGCATTAACACAATGAAAAGAAAATAAAAAATTAAAAGGATTCGTCATGAAAAATTGAGTAAATCATAATTTCACATTATTGTTTGACAATTAAACTGATGTAACTTTACTGCAAATTTGTTATATACAGGGTAACACTAAAAATTCTAAAGATCATGTGAAATAACAAAACTTCTTTCAAATTTGAAGGACTTGAAAGAGTTATCTTTAGAATTTCATGTGACGTTCCTATGTACGACTTTGTTATAGTATGGTGCATTCGCCAAAAATGAGACCTAAGAAATTCTGATCTTCCAGAGGTCTCATTAAAGTCATAAGGGAAAACCTTATGAACTATCCCGATATAGGGTTGTTCAAAAGGACATTACCATTATTAATTTCATCCTTGATTATTGGTAAGTACTAGCTATACAATCGCTTTCAATTAATAAAATTAAAGCAGACTCTATCTGCTTTCGTTTTGTATTGTTAGTCTTTGTGTAATATGGTTGAATTTTCAAATTGTATGTTATGACCAAGGTTCCAGGCATGTTCACAAATTTTTAACTTTTCGAATTGTCGTTTCTTTATATAATTTTTGTGTTCATTTATTCGAACATTTATAGGTCTAGAGGTCTCTCCAATTTAAAACATTACATTTGCAAGGAATCTTATAAATGCAATTTTTTGAGTTTTGTGTTACATTTCAATCAATTTTCCACAATCCTTCCAAAAACTTTAAGAGTGTTTATAAAATTTTTAATTTATTTTTCACTTTATTATAGCAATTTATGAATATTTAATAAAAAATAGAGTTATCTTAAAAAAATATGTTTCATTTAATAATCACTGAAAACTATATAGAAATGAAAATTAATTTTTCAAAATTTCAAAAATTTGTCCTTCGGAATTTGATTCTTGAAGAAAATAATTAAATAAGTAATAAACTTTTTTTAAAATGTGAAAGAAATGTTGATTTAAAGAAAATCCTATGTAATATGATTTTTTAACTACATAAAATGTTGTTTTCTGAAGGATATTTATGGGATATTTTTTCCAATGTTTAAGTACTTTCTGGGAAATAACACCACAAGTGACGAAATTTCTGTGTATTTCTCCGAAATGTTTGGAAACATACAGAAATCTCGTAACTTGTGGTGTTATTTCCCAGAAAGTGCTTAAACATACATAAAATATTTCACTTAAACAAGAAATTTTTTTACGAACAGTTTATATCCAACCATCACTGTTTTTATTGATAATCAACTAAATTTCTTAAATATCTACCACGATTTAAAAATTGTGTAAAATATGATGTGAAAGCTACTTATACGTGACCCCTACCCGCAACTGATTATTGAAATCGATTGTTGACACTAATTTTGTTGAAATATGCGTGAAAGACATGTGAAGTTATTGAAAATCCATTCCTAGACCAAGGTCAATTAAGGCCACTGCCCGTCATCAAAGACTCGTCATGTACGTTCTTTCGATCACCATCCTTGAAAATAATGATGCATGTAAGAAACTATTTCGTCTAGTAAAAAAAATGAATACGTAATACATGTACAGTAACAAAAACTGCGGACAGAATAGTCAATATATTTATTTATAATCGATATTGGCTAGCTAAAATCAGTTTAAAGAAAAAATAGATTCCCGTAAAAAATGTAAAGTAAAGCATAAGTAGTGGATATGATCCCACAAATAAAACAACAAAAGCTGCATTGAAAGCAAGCTGCACTTTCATATAAAAACACTTGTCCCTACAGACTACAGAATACTGGAGCGTAAATAGACAAATTTTCGTTCCGAAAATTCACTCAATTTTTTTACGTCAAACGAAGTAAATTTAGCCTTACATGGAATTACAATACTCTTAATATTGTCTATTACTTGCATGAACTTTTAATCACATGATTAGTCTGTAAAATTATATATATTTGCATGACATAAAAGAATAAATTAAAAAATTTAATTGCTGGAGCGACTATGCAAGAAACAATTAATTTAATTTCAGGACTTTATGTGCTAGTAAATATTAAGTGATTATCTGTACTTACAATAAATTTGTCACTTAATAAAGGTATTGTGTAACCTAAGCCATTTCCTACGAAATAAATAAGTGTACTTAAATATTGAACTATTTTTTCCTTTGAACTTTTATTATCATCGATTTAAATCAAGTAGTAGTCACATGAATTCAATATTATTAGATTAATATAACAAAAATAGGAGGTAAATTCATATTATACTATCTAAATTCAAACTCTATACAAAGGCTTCCCGAAAATTTCCAAATTACTTCATTGAACTATGAAGGAAAATTTTATCTACACTTGGTACTATTAGCAACCGGAATATCATTCATAAACATCTTTATTGAGACCTTGGAAAACAATGAAAACTCATAGAAACCACTAGAAATGTTCAAAATAGTTTTTTCATCGTACACGTAATTAAAGCTGGAACTAGTAAAATATTTAGAAAAAAACTGCAGGATTGTACAAATAGCTCATAATATTCCTTAATGGTGAACAAGTTTCAAGGTTAACTGCCATTGTATGCAACTTATGAGCCAATAGTTTCCATTTTTCGTTTATAATGAACATATAAGGGCAAAAAAGACATTATATACATTATTATCGTTTATGTTCAGTTCTAGCTTATTGATAAGACTAAATTCAATGCATATTTTTTTAAAATGGTATTCCAAATTATATATAAGCAGGTGTTCAACAAAATATAAAAAAAATAATCATCAATGTTGATTTATTTAACATTTAACTGCTTAAGACAAGCCTATTTTTTTCCTATGAATTAATAACCTGACAGAGTATAAGTTATGTGTATGTATATTCAACTATTTTTATATAACTTGGAAAAATAATTATTATTGAATGTCAATTGTGAAACAGGTCAACAAAAATAAAATGAAAAAAACTCTGAAATAAATGTGCAAAATTAACGGGCTAATTTTCCGCACTAAATTTGATTAAGCCTGTTTCTTAATGTTTCAGTTTCCTGGTTTAATATTCAACTCTGGGTAAAATTCGGTAGCGTGTCAACATAAATTACATATATGACCGGATAATTCAACTATAAAAAAATAATCGTTTATAAAAAAAATCACCTACCTTTCCATTTCCAAATGTTTTTGTCGGTGTGTTAACGGAGATGAAAATCAAGTCAGCTTCCACAATAGCATTTTTGACATCGTTGGAAAAGAAAAGGTTCTTGCCTCGACAACTCTGAACTACCTCGTCCAAACCTGGCTGTTACAAAGAAAAAGTATAAACAGATGCACAACGTTACAACGACATCAATATCTTGAAATTTAAATGCTGATTTGATTGTCTGTACCAAAAAAATCTCGTATTTTATATGGCAACTCTATAATATTAATAAAAATACAGAATATATTTAATACCTTTATTATCAGTGGAAAAGTTGTGGAACCTTTGGTGTGTCACAAATGTTATGTAGAATTCAGGTACTTAAGATTTACCCTTTATACTAATTACTTAACTAATAGTTTAGTGGTAGGTATAAATTAGAGAAAATTGTAATTTTGATTTAGTTTGGTTTACTCCTTGATGATGACAACTTAGAGTTGTTGAAACAGTGTTGAGTGTTTAAAATAAAGGTTTGGTGTTAGGGTGCAAAACTGTGTTTTTATATTTAATATCAACCATAAATACAATTATGGACCAGAGGTCAGAAGTTACTGTGCTAATTTTTTACAATCATGTGAAAAAATGGTGTAATACAGCAATGAAGTCAATTAAGTACATGTCATAATTTACATATTCTCTGAAAACAATATAATAATAATGAATACTGGTAAGGGCTGTACCACCAAGTCTTTTTAAAAAAATTACCAGATGCTATGAAACAAAGTAATAAAAATAATTCAAACAGTAAAAAAATAAAATAATTTTTAGGTCTATTGTCTTAACTGCATTCAAAACATTATTTGGTATAAGTAGACAAATGGAAAAATGACGAAAAAGATGTGCTGTAAAACAAGAAAAATAACGTCCTCCAAAACATAGCTTAAATGTTAATACAATACCATTTCAGTTTTAATTTGTTAATTAATTTATAAAGGGTTGATGTTAATCTCCTACAAAACAAAGATGAAGGGTGAGGGGTGGGTGATTGAATATTAAGAATTCCTACACAGTGAGAATGCAGTATGAATAAATATCTCTCCCAGTGGGAGTGATTACTACTATTTAAAGAAGGAAGAGTAGTGATTTAAGCTTTTAAGCAATATGTATGTAACACCTAGCTTGTAAAGTATTGAAAATGGTACTTTAGGAATTGAAATAAGTTACAAAACTTGTCACATAGACTCAGTGACAGAAACCTAGCACTAAGTAATACACTTTTGAATATAACAATTTCAAAATAATCATAACTTTGTAGTGACAGTTATTCTATCAAAAATAGTAGTAAATGCAAGTGATTTTCAGGTTTATGTATTTTTGGTACTTAACGATAGACAAATTTTGTTATATTTAATCACATCACATCGTAAGTTTTGTTTCCAAAAAATGTATGATAAATTTTTGAACACACATTACTAATTTAAGTTGCTTAAATTTAACTGAAGACAATTTAAAATGATGCTAAGATATTCCATAATCTTACTATACCAATTTATATTAGTGTTGCTAATTAGTAAAAGTATTGTGGTAAAATATAAACTGCCCTGACAGAATTGTTAATCAGTAATAAACTTTACAAAATTTCTAATAACCAACTTTCATTTCCAATAATTAATTGATTTCAATACTTAATCTCATTAATGATCGCTCTGATATTGGTCAGTAAGAGTTGCTTATTAGTTATATTGCATGTAAATATTTAATTACTCAAAAAATATAGAAAAAAAAGTGGATATGTCCATTAAAGGTAACTTTGTGTCTGTACATTTGATGTGTGATTCGATTATAAATTGTTGATGAACGTTGAAAAAATGTGAACTTTGGAAAAACCACTTACCTCATATATGGGTAGTTTGGATGAATTCCACTGTGATATTCTTTCCTTGCTCAAATCCACCACTGTAACTTTAATTTCAGGGCATTTTAAAGCAATAACACTACAAGTTGGCCCTCCAACGTAACCAGCTCCCAAGCAGCAGATTTTTTTGACAACCATTGTGCTTTCTGAAATGAATAAAACTACAATTACTGATACGTTACATTTATATGTAACATTGCGTTTCTTGAAGAGTAAGTAATTCTATGAATTTGAATTGTTACATTTTGTATAAATGAGTTTGCATTGCGCTAAGTTTGTTGGTAAAAGATTGTTAAATGTGCTTACTAAGGATTATGTGTTTTGACGAAAACCTAACTGTTTGTATGAAAAATTATCAGTACACTAAACTATAATTTATGTCCCGAAATATTTATAAAAATTCCTTATCTATACTCGCGCAAAAAATAGATAGTGTAAGCTCCCCCCAAGGTCTAGTTAATTCCAAGAATGTACCATAAATAACAATTAGTAAATGCAAAACTTTATTTCCTTCCAAATTTTGATAAAAAAATGATAAAATTTTGTTTACACTAACCTTTATGAACGAAGTACCAGTTGGTGTTATTATTAGTTTTTGGGTAAATATTGTTTTGCCAACAGTTACTTCAAGAAATAAATTGTATTTTCTTACTTCGTCACTAAAAAACACAGTTTATTTTTCGAGTAATCTGTTCCTTCATTACACTACTACACTAAGTATTAGTATTGAACAATTGCTTCGTTGTCAAAAAAAGCTACACATGCCGGATCGCATGTCAACGAACATCGGCGTTTATTTACTTTGAATTTGTGCCATCTATTGACGAAAGGCTGAACCGTAAAAATATACTGACAAATTTGTTACAGATTTCAATTCGAACAATGAGATTTTACAGTATTCTGTTATAACTAATAATTAGTGTTACTAGTGGATAATAGATAGCAAACAGACAATAAATACTACTACAAATTAAAGATTGAATGAATCAGACTCCAGTAAACATAAAAAACTATTAAAAAGCAAACAAATATTTTTTTCTGCATCAAACTTTTATTGAACTCGGTACAAAGAATAATTTCTAAATATATGGCAACACCATTATTGAAAATGTATTTATTTCAGGTTAATCTTGGACTAAATAAATATTTAATTGTTGTAGAAAAATATTATTTCTTGCTTTTTAGAAAGACACATTTGTGTTATTTTGAAGTCATTTTTAGGATTCCGTATATACAATATACGATACCCTTATAATATCACTCCGGATTTCTGCCTCTGTCACATCACAGCAATTTTCTCCTAAACTACTGGACGGAAGAGGTTGAAATTTGGTATCAATGTATAGTTTGGTGACGCGATCAGGAGTCACCAAACAAAAATCGCAAAATAAGAATTTTTGAATTTAGGGGTACTTCTGGGGGGAAAACTAAAAAAATCGACCTTTCCCCCCCTGATCTCCGAAACTACTGAACCTAAAATTTTGAAAAAAAATAGCAAATATCGAACGTTGCCCGAACTTTACAGCAAAAATAAGGAGAAACCGTTAATATAAATTTTGGGAGGCACATTATATAATTAAATTCTGAAGAACACAAATATATTTTTTTCAGATTAAAAAAAATAATTTAAAAGATATTAACGAAAATATACCAAAATTTACCCATCCCCCCCTTATCGCGGAAACTATAAAACGTAAAGTTTTGAAAAAAAAATAGAGGTATAGGGTTTGACCTAAAGTTTACTGGGAAAATAAGGAGAAACCTCTACTTTTAATTTTAGGGGCAAATTACAGAATTAAATGTAAAATATAAAATTAAAATTGTTTCTAACCCATCATGTTACATATCAAATGAAAGGGTTCATTATGACGAAAACCATAAGCTGTAAAAAAATAGAGGTATAGCGCCTCACCTGAACTTTATTGGAAAAATAAGGAGAAACCCCTAATATTAATTTGGGGGACAAATTATAGAATTAAATGGAAAATAAAAAATTAAACTGGTT
The DNA here is from genome assembly GCA_034190945.1 of Octodonta nipae. Classification (NCBI taxonomy): domain Eukaryota; kingdom Metazoa; phylum Arthropoda; class Insecta; order Coleoptera; family Chrysomelidae; genus Octodonta; species Octodonta nipae. Next base: position 15,487,783 of record CM067216.1, read on the forward strand.
TCTAACGGATCATGTAATATATCAAATCACAGGGCTCATTATGACTAATACAAATATATATTTTTTTAATTTTTACTAAATAAATATTTTAAAATATATTAAAAAAATATATTTAAAAAATTACGCATTCCCCCTTTATTCCTCAAGTATAAGACCTATTTTTTTTATTTACAGGAAAATACGAAGAAATCTTTAATATTAATATTGGGGGCCAAATTATAGAATTAAACGGAAAATAAAAAATATTTTTTAACGTATCATGCAATATATCAAATGAAGGGGCTCATTGTGAGGAATACAAATATATATTTTTCATATATTTAAAATTAATTGTTTACAAGATATTAACATAAAGATATAAAAAATTCTCATTTCGCCCTTTATTTCCGAAACCATACTACCTAAAATTTTGAAAATAATTAGGGATACTGGAGCTCACTTGAAATTTGTAAAAAAAATTATTAGAAAACCTGTATAGTAATTTTAGGGACAAATTATACAATTAAATGGAAAATAAAAATTCAATTTTCAAACGCTCATTATGTGAATTACAAATATATCATATTTTTAAATCCTTTGTTTAAAAGATATTAGCAAAGATATTAAACATCGACTTAATTCCGATTTTAGAAACTACACTATTTAAATTTTGAAAAACATATTTTATTTGTATTTTTAAATAATTTGAATAACAGATTTAATAATTTATAATTTAAAACTTGATCTATTTTGCCCTTTATATTCCAATCTATAGAACCTCAAAATTCAGACAGTAGATTATAAAAGGCTTCCCTGAAAGTTTATTAACAAAATAAAACTCTAATGTTAATTTTTGGGGGCCAAATTAGAAAACTAAATACAGCGAATCTTGAAGGTGGTACGGAACCGTTAGTATGCGAGTCCAAATCGCACTTAGCCAAATTATTTTAAGTACATCGTACATCCAACATACGAGTACAATTATAAAATCACTCCGTTTTTCACATCACTACAATTTTCTACGACCCTACTGGACGGAAAAGGTTGAAATTTGGTATCAGTGTATAAATAGTTTGGTCACCCGATCAGGAGTGCATATCGTCAATGAAGAACTTTTTATTTTAAGGGTACTTTTGGGGGACAATTTACAAAAATAGACCCTTATCTCTGTAACTACTGAGTCTAAAATTTTGAAAAAAAAAATAGAGAACAACAACGTTTACCAATTTCACAGTAAAAATAAGCAGAAACTTTTGGGGGAAATAATAGAATTAAATAAAAATATAAAACTGTTTTTTTTTCAAACGCATCATGTACCATAGCAAACGAAAGGTTAGTTTAAAAGATATTAACAAAAATATACACAAATTTACCCATTACTCCTTTGTCTCAGAAACTTTGAGACATAAAATTTTGAAAACTAATCGAAATATAGGGCCTCACCTACACTTTACATGAAAAGTAAGGAGAACCCCCTAATATTAATTATGGTGGGCAAATTACAGAATTAAATAGAAAATAGAAATTAAAATTGTTTTAAACGCATCATGTAATATACCAAATCAAAGGGCTCATTAATATATTTTTTTCATATTTTAAAAATAAATTGTTTAAAAGATATTAACAAAAATATCAAAAAACTATCCATTCCTCCTTTATTTCCAAAACTATAAGACCCAAAATTTTGAAAAAAATTATGGGTATAGGGCCTCACTTGAACTTTACATAAAAAATTAGAAGAAAACTCTAATAGTAACTTTGGCGGGCAAATTAGAGAATTAAACAGAAAATCAAAATTAACTTTAAACACACCATACATTAAATGAAAGGGCTCATTATGAGGAATACAAATATATATTTTTCTTATTTATAAAATAATTTACTTAAAAGATTTTAACAAAAATATACATAAATTAACACTTTATCTCCGAAACTATGAGAAATTAAAAAAAAAATACAGATATAGAGCCTCACCTGAGCTGTACAGGAAAAATAAGGAGAACCTCCTGATATTAATTTTGGAGGATAAATTGCAGAATGTAATACAAAAACTATACGACCCAAAATTTTGAAAAAATAGGTGTATAGCGCCTCACTTGAACTTTACTGGAAAAATAAGGAGACAATCCTAATATTAATTGTAGAATTAAACGGAAAATAAAAAAAATAAACTTTTTTCAAACGCATCATGTAATATAGCAAATAGCTCCTCATTACGAGGAGTTTTTTTTTCATAGTATTAAAATAATTTGCAAGTTATTAAAAAAATATACGAAATTCGACGAATACCAGGAGGTATAGGAATATCTGCTAACTACTGAGACTAAACTTTGGAAAAAGTGGAGAATATCGGGCCTCACCCAAAATTTACAAGAAAAGTAACACACAAATTCTAACATTAATTTATAAACGTAAATGTATCCGTAAAGTAATGTACCAAATAAAATATATTTATATTCCAAACTTTTCAGCCTAAAATTTAGACAAAAGATATATAGGCCTTCACTGAAATTTATTGGTAAAATAAAGAGAAAATCCTAATTTTAAGTTTGGTGGCCAATTTAGAAAATTAAATAAATATTAAAAAAAAAAATCAAGCCCATCATGTATGTTGTTAGAGATAGAAGCGTATATTTTTTATAGATTTAACACGTTTAGTTCCAAAGATATAAGAAAATCCACTCATTCCCTGCTTGTCGGAAACTGGAATATACGAAAAATATATACTTTGATTTACCTATATTGTCTCAAATCTCAAAGGTGGCACAGAACCTTTAGTATGCGAGTCCAACTCGCACTTGACCCAATTATTAATTTATTTAATTACTTTTTTCAATATAATAGCATAACTTGATGTAGTTGACAATACGAATTAACTTTGTTTCATAACAATTTTCGATATTGCGAAAAAAATAAAAGTATATTTGTGACAGAAAAAAAAAATTGAAAGTTTGAAACCTGAAACCTAAAGAAATCACATTTCACTGTTCTCAATTGTATACGAGGTTTGGCAAAAATATGAATTTTGTCTTTATGTTTTTTGGGGAAATTCGAAATTTTTTGTATATTTTTCAAATTTTAAATAGTGTTGTTTCTAAAGTGGGAATTAAGTCGATGTTTAACATTTTTAATATCTTTTATACAAATGATTTAAAAATATGATATATTTGTAATTCACATAATGAGCCTTTTATCTGATATATTACATGATGCGTTTGAAAATTGAATCTTTATTTTCCATTTAATTGCATAATTTGTGCTTAAAATTACTATGGGGGTTTTCTAGTAATTAATTTTCCGTTTAATTCTATTATTTGGAGGTCAAATAATAGAATTAGGTATTTTTTTCATATTTTTCCTATAAACAAAAAAAAATGAGGTCTTAGAGTTTGGGGAATAACGGGGAGAATGGGTAATTTTTTTAAAATATTTTTTTAATATATTTTAAAATATATTAAAAATTAAAAAAATATATTTGTACCTATTCGTCATAATGCGCCCTGAGATTTGATATATTACATGAGCCGTAAGAAACAATAATAATTTTTTATTTTCCATTTAATTCTATAATTTGCCCCCCAAAATGAATATTAGGGGTTGCTTCTTATTTTTCCAGTCAAGTCCAGGTGAGGGGCTATACTTCCAGTTTTTCAAAATTTTTCAGCTTATGGTTTCGGAGATAAGGGGAGGAATGGGTAATTTTTTTTATATTTTTGTTAATATCTTTTAATTAATTTATTTTATAAATATGGAAAAAATATATTTGTTTTCTTCATCATGAGCCCTTTTATTGATATATAACATGCTGGGTTAAAAACAATTTTAATTTTATATTTACCATTTAATTCTATAATTTGCCCCCCAAAAAAAATATTAGGGGTTTTTCCTTATTTTTCCTGTAAAGTTCAGGTAAGGGGCTATACCTCCATTGTTTTTTCAAAATTTTCCAGCTTATGGTTACGGAGATAGGGGGGGGATGGGTAAATTTTTTCATATTTTTGTTAATATCTTTTAATTAATTTATTTTAAAAATATGAAAAAAATATATTTGTTTTCGTCATAATGAGCCCTTTCATTTGATATATAACATGATGGGTTAGAAACAATTTTAATTTTAATTTTCCATTTAATTCTATAATTTGCCGCCCCAAAATAAATATTAGGTTTTCTCCTTAATTTTCCAGTAAAGTTCAGGTGAGGGGCTATACCTCCATTTTTTTCAAAATTTGCCAGCTTATTTTTTCGGAGATAAGGGGGGGGGGGGATGGGTAAATTTTTTTATATTTTTGTTAATATCTTTTAATTAATTTATTTTAAAAATACGAAAAAAATATATTTGTTTTCGTCATAATGAGCCCTTTCATTTGATATATAACATGATGGGTTAGAAACAATTTTAATTATAATTTTCCATTTAATTCTATAATTTGCCCCCCAAAATAAATTTTAGGGGTTTCTCCTTAATTTTCCAGTAAAGTTCAGGTGAGGGGCTATACCTCCATTTTTTTTCAAAATTTTCCAGCTTAAGGTTTCGGAGATAAGGGGGGGAATGGGTAATTTTTTTATATTTTTGTTAATATCTTTTAATTAATTTATTTAAAAAATATGAAAAAAATATATTTGTTTTCGTCGTAATGAGCCCTTTCATTTGATATATAACATGATGGGTTAGAAACAATTTTAATTTTATATTTTCCATTTAATTCTGTAATTGGCCCCCCAAAATTACAAGTAGAGGTTTCTCCTTATTTTTCCAGTAAACTTCAGGTCAGAACCTATCAATCTATTTTTTTTTCAAAACTTTACGTTTTATAGTTTCGGAGATAAGGGGGGGGGGGAATGGGTAAATTTTGGTATATTTTCGTTAATATCTTTTTAAATATATATTTTTAAATATGAAAAAATATATTTGTGTTCTTCAGAATGAGACATTTCATTTGATATATTACATGATGCGTTTGAATTTTTTTTATTTTTAAATTTTTATTTAATTCTATAATTTGCCCCCTAAAATTAGCATTAATGGTTTCTCCTTAATTTTTCTGTAAAGTACGGGCAACGCTCTATATTTCCTATTTTTGTCAAAATTTTAGGCTCAGAAGTTTCGGAGATAAGGGGGGGGATGGGTAAATTTTGGTATATTTTCGTTAATATCTTTCTAAATATTTTTTTTAAATATGAAAAAAATATATTTGTGTTCCTCAGAATGAGACCTTTCATTCGATATATTACATGATGCGTTTGAAAAAAATTTTATTTTTAAATTTTTTAATTCTATAATTTGCCCCCCAAAATTAACATTAATGGTTTCTCCTTAATTTTCCTGTAAAGTTCGGGCAACGCTCTATATTTCCTATTTTTTTCACAATTTTAGGCTCAGTAGTTTCGGGGGAAAGGTGGATTTTTTTAGTTTTTCCCCCCAGAAGTACCCCTAAAATCAATTTTTTTTCTTTTACGATATGTACTCCTGATCGGGTCACCAAACTATACATTGATACCAAATTTCAACCGCTTCCGTCCAGTAGTTTAGGAGAAAATGGCTGTGATGTGACAGAGGCAGAAATCCTGAGTGATATTATAAGGGTATCCGTATATTGTATATACGGAACCCTAATAATGATAAAGATATGATTTCTTAATGCAATACAATAAAACAGTCGAATATCATATATGTGCTAGTCAATCTAATCATAAAGGAAATACCAAGCACTTGCACAAAGAGAACTAGCTGCCAAAGTTAAAACATACTCATGCACCTTATATTGTTCAATTCACACCACAAAATTGCGATTAAGAGAGTAACATTTCTAAAAAAGGTGCAGAACAAAATAAATGATATGCTTTAATAATAAAAATATGTTATATAGATATATTACATTATATTGAACATTAAGACGAAGAATTTTGGAAAAATTAAGATCTTACGTAAGGATTGGGGGGTGGGTGGTTGTTGAAATTGTACCTTACATACATGAGGGTGGTGAGGAAGAGAAGAAATTTAAAATTTATCATGTCCCCAAATTGAAAAGGTTTTAACCTACGATTGAAACGCAAAAGGCGTGTAAAATATTAGTATTAAAGGAATATGTTATAAAAAAACACGGAAAACAATGTACCTACCAGTTTCCTTATAATGTCTCAAAATGAATTGCTTCTAGATAAAATGCGGTTTCTATCACATTCAACACTTTCCGACTAATGTATTGCCGTTTCGCGTGTTGTCTTTTGTTGAACGAGACAGCGACTGATGATGGCTGAATGTCTTCTTCAACCATAAAAGTAACATGAGCCGAATAATATGGCGTCATTTTCGTGTTCTTCACGGTCCCTATTAATCTTTGAGATTGAAAAATATCTCCACTGTTTCTCGTATGAGTAAGACCATGAAGATGCTTCGGGCAGCATTCATCATCAACAATTAGAGATTAATTAGAAACATAATATCGATAAGAATCGCATAATATTAATGTGTTTTGGTCTTTTTTTTTTCACAACATCCGGTGTAAGATGTGAATATGCGTCACGTTTCCAATAAATGGACAATTCGGATTTTTTTGCGTAGTCATCGCACTCATCATTGTGTTCGAACCACCAAATCCATATGTGCAGTGATTATACGGGGTCCTCCCAAAAATTTGCCAGCTTTTACAAGGATGAGATTTTAAGATGATGCGTAATGCAAACCAATAACTTTAGAGAGCGCAAAAAAAGGAATTGTGCTTTCTTTCTTATAGTTAATCTATTGTCATTGACAACGTCTGACCTAGACCGAAACGTTTGGAAATATACAGGGTGTTCCTAAATTGGAGGTACAAACGAAAAGGGGAGATTCCTTGAATAGTTTTAGGAAGAAAAAGTCCCATAAACATGGGTCCGCAAACGTTTCGTTTTCAAGATACAGAGTGTTAAAGTTTGCAAATCTACAGGGTGATATTTTTTCGGGAACACTGTCCACTGTTGTCCTTCAGAACTTTTTTTTGGTGAGCCAATGGTACTTTCAAAAATTGTAAAGAAAAGCTTTGTTGTTATAGCAAACTTTATGTTCTCTTGTAGTTTTGTCGTATCTACTACCGGTTTAGAGAAAAAAATGTTGAATGATTCTCTTGAAATCCTCCGAAAAATTCCGAATTGTCATAGAAATCTAGTTACCTACCTAGTAGGCTGTGGTGAATGGATAAATTTATTGTTAGTTTTGACACATCAAATTAAACTCCTGTGTTTTGAAAATTAAAGATGGTTGCATTTTAATATCAAAACATGCCGAATTTTACGAATTCCGAAATGGCTGACATGCATTTCATGTATGGTCTTGCAAATGGTAATTCAAGAGAAGCTAAGCGTCTTTACATGGAACGCTATCCCAATAGAGTGATGCCTGGTCATCGGATGTTGTCTAATATTCACAGGCGTCCTTCAGAAACTGGATCTTTTTCTGCGAAAAATATTAATGCAGGTAGACCACGAAGTGTGAGAACACCACGACTCGAAGAGGCATTGCTGAACGAAATAGAAGAACACCAGGAACCAGTACAAGAAAAATTAGTGTTACCTTAAATACGAGTCATCAAGTTGTTTGACGGATCTTGCGGGATTCTTTGCTCTATCCTTATCACATTCAGAGGGTGCAGGCGCTCTTGCCTCGAGATTGTCGTCCAAGAATTATTTTTTCTCAGTGGTACCTCAACAGACAATCCTCATTTTGATTGCCAAATCCTATTCACTGATGAAGCCTGTTTCTCAAGGACTTCAATCATAAATTTTCATAATGAACACATATGGGCAGAGGAGAATCCACATGAAATTGCATAAGCTTATTTTCAAGAGGAATGTTCATTAAATGTGTGGGGTGGTAATATTGGCGATTATTTGATTGGTCCTTTCTTCTTGCCAGGGCGACTTACTGGTCAATCATTCAGACATTTTTTTGAGAACGATTTGCCCTTGTTATTGGATGATATACCTCTTATGATGGGACGTGAAATGTGGTTCATGCACGATGGTGCTCCTGCTCATTTTTCACTTTTGGCTAGGGAGTATTTGAACGAAAATTATGTAAACAGGTGGATTGGACGAGGTGGACATCAGCCATGGCCTGCCAGATCCCCAGATTTAAATAGTTTAGATTTCTTTCTATGGGGCCATCTGAAATCTCTAGTGTACATAATGCCAGTGAATACCGTAGACGAACTAAGAAATCGTATAATAGGTGCGTTTGATACAATTAGGAATACTCCAGGATTGTTTGAAAGAGTTCGATCGTCTATGAGAAGAAGAACAGAAGCTTGTATAAGGGTTGGGGGAGGACATTTTCAACAATTGCTGTAGTTTAGTTCCTTTGTTGTTATTTAGTTTTTTTATTATGATTAATTTTTGAGTTGTACGTTTCTTGCAGTAATACATTTTTTTTGATGATTATACCAGTTTATCGAATCTTTAAGAATCAATGCTAGTTTAATAATTCCAAATTTTTTTCTCGAAATCGGTAGTAGATACGACAAAACTACAAGAGAACATAAAGTTTGCTATAACAACAAGGCTTTTCTTTACAATTTTTGAAAGTACCAGTGGCTCACCAAAAAAAAGTTCTGAAGGACAACAGTGGGCAGTGTTCCCGAAAAAATATCACCCTGTAGATTTGCAATCGAAATTGGCATGTCACAAGGTGTAAACTCTTAATTGTAATATCTATGGCAAATTTCATTTGAATATCTTGTGAAGTGCAGATACTATGAGAAAAAAACTTGAAAAAAATTCAAACTTTAACACTCTGTATCTTGAAAACGAAACGTTTGCGGACCCATGATTATGGGACTTTTTCTTCCTAAAACTATTCAAGGAATCTCCCCTTTTCGTTTGTACCTCCAATTTAGGAACACCCTGTATAGTAATAATCTTACTAATTGCATAAACATTAAGTAAAAATGCTTATCATTCAGGTTTGGGAGTTATGGTATTCAATAAATACATTTTTAAAAAACAAAAACCGACTTAGAAAAATGAACTAAAAATGATAAAATAACTTTTTGCTACAACAATTAAATACTTTTTATGAAGCTAAAGTGAAACTATTTTGGGAAGTACAGAAGAATTATTTAATTGTTGTAGCAAAAAATTATTTCATGCTTTTTAGTTAAATTTTTTTTTAAGTCGGTTTTTGTTTTTTTAATGTATTTATTTTACAATTTTTAGTGATCAATGGCTTAATTGCATGCAGTTTTCAAATCTAATTAACTTTTTCGATATTGCCTAAAATAAGGTATTTTATAAGATTCTCAAATTATCTACCATAACTAATACAGTGGATCCACTTAAGTTGGAATCATATGCAAAACATTGGTAAAATATATAGATATTTAAAAAACAAGTTACTCCATTCTATTCAACAGTAAACGAGATGAATGAATGTTGCTTGAAAGTGAAACACCTGATTTATGGCAATATCCAAAAAGTTAATCAGATTGGCAACCTGCATCCAATTAAGCCCCACATCACTGGATTTTCTATTGTTTTTAATTTAAATTCTATTACATCGTTTATCAAAATATTCTACTTACAAATAATATACCCCGAAAAAACAAATGTTCAGTCTAGTTACTAATATTGACAAGAGATCTATCCATATATTTAGGAATATCTTGTACTTCTGCTGAAAGTGAAAGATTATTTTTCACTGCTGATAAACGAGCTTCATTATCACCAGACTCAGTATCGTATGTATTATTTTTGAACAAAAATTTGTAGCAAATTTTTAAACGTTGTATTTTTGATAATACTGTATTTGCTACGATATAATTTCTGTTGTTTCACGCGAAAATACACGAAAATTCGCGAATAATACAATAGTTCACGAATAATTAGGAAAAAATTACGAACTATTCGAATCATTCGAAATTTCTCGAAAATTTTCAAATTATTTCGAATCGAGTATGAATATTCGATTTGGAATGAATAATTCTTAAGTTAGTTTAATGCAAGCAGTAAATAATAAACAAATATATGAAGAGAAAATTAAAAAATTAATAAATTATTAATGTCTAATATTGATCAGTTTGTAAATTGATTGAACTCAACATAAACACAATTAGTGAAAAATAATTATGAAATTCCCTTCCTTGACTTTCTATTTCCATCGAAAGTGTTATGAAACCCATTCTACTACTCTGTCCTAGATTTTACAATTTAAAAAGTTTGTAAAACGGTTGGTGCGGTATCAATGAAATTAGGGTCAGAGCGATGTTTGAAAAAGACAGACGGCGGGAGACACAGAATTAGAGATTCCGTTTTCTCTAGTGCAGTAATGGAGTGTGACTCGTACGAAAAAAACATCAGAGTCGAACGGGCCTTTTTCTTACTATTAAATAAATATTAAAAAACTGATATGTGTCACTGTGTGAAATAATTAAAAGAGCCAACAAATAGGGAATTATTATAGATTAAACTTATTGGATTAATTTAGGTACATTGCAGCGTTTTTAACACGCAATGAGCTTTGAATTCATACGTATAAATATTAAAAAACAACAAATGATTAAATGTTTAACAGAAAATATAGAATGGTTGACAATTTTCAGGAAATAATGTGTTGGATCACCAAATCACACAGCGGCAAAGGTGACCGACTATTTCTTGAGGTATCTAATGACATGCTAACTTCACATGTCGCAGGTTACATGTGTTCAATAGGCCAAAGATCAGGCGATCTAGGGGGCTAACGTAGAAGATTGATTTATGCAATTAGTAACGATATTCTGGTGTCTTAAGGATCGAACATTATACTTTTGAAAAATCTCCATTAAAAATTTAAAATATTGATCTGTTACAGAAGAAAAGCAAGAAGAAAAAAGTTTTTCTGACACGAATATATTTTGTCAGTTTTGAGATATTTAAATTTTTTTTTTCCACAAGTGTAGTTTGTAAATCAGATTTTTTACATGTTTTATTTCATTTTAGTACAATTTATTTTCTTAAATATGAAGATTTCTAATCCTGAATCCCTAAAACGGCTTATTTTGTTTTTTTTTAACTTTCATGACCTGGAAATATACCAACTTTTGACTTAAAAAAATCGAGTCAGAGATTCTTTTTTAGGGAATTTATTACCTTACAAGAATCTACTAGGGAAGATAATTATATCACTTTTAATGCATTTTTTACATGTCATTTAAATGGGAAATTTCAAATGCCCACCGATACCTTCTAAAATTAAGCTAAAAATTCTGCCAAATTGGGAAATTTTTTCTCGATATATAGGAAGACGCGAGATGTAAGACATACATCTAGGACTTTCGAGAGAATTAGCACACAGAGTTTCCGAATCTGGAGCCGTTCAGTGTAATATATTATATATATTATGTATTATATATAATATATATTGTCTTGCGTATAAAGGAATGACACCTCGAAGAGAGTATTCAATATCTCTGACAGGCGAAGTAACCTGAAAATTTTATCGTGACATTCTGTCCTAGGAGTTAAGGGAGAACAGCAATTACACGGAACGGCTCCAGATTCGGAACCTCTGTGTGCTAATTCTCTCGAAAATCCTAGATGTCGGTCTTACATTCGCATCTTCAAATTTAACGAAATGTATCAAATACATAAAGAAGTGTTCGAGAGGACATTCAATTGTGGGAAGCACAACTGATGAAGGTTCCCTGACCAGAAACAATATACATTATATATTGTATATTGTCTTGCGTACAAAGGGATGACACCTCGAAGAGTGTATTCAATATTTCTGACAGGTGAAGTAACCTGAAAATTTTATCGTGACATTCTGTCCTAGGAGTTAAGGGAGGACAGCAATTACACGGAACGGCTCCAGATTCGGACCCTCTGTGTGCTAATTCTCTAGAAAATCCTAGATGTCGGTCTTACATTCGCGTCTTCAAATTTAACGAAATGTATCAAATACATAAAGAAGTGTTCGAGAGGACATTCAATTGTGGTAAGCACAACTGATGAAGGTTCCCTGACCAGAAACAATATACATTATATATTGTATATTGTCTTGCGTACAAAGGAATGACACCTCGAAGAGTGTATTCAATATTTCTGACAGGTGAAGTAACCTGAAAATTTTATCGTGACATTCTGTCCTAGGAGTTAAGGGAGGACAGCAATTACACGGAACGGCTCCAGATTCGGACCCTCTGTGTGCTAATTCTCTAGAAAATCCTAGATGTCGGTCTTACATCTCGCGTCTTCAAATTTAAAGAAATGTATCAAATACATAAAGAAGTGTACGAGAGGACATTCAATTGTGGGAAGCGCAACTAATGAAGGTTCCCTGACCAGAAACAATATATATTACATATAATATATAATGTATATTGTCTTGCGTACAAAGGAATTACACCTCGAAGAGAGTATTCGATATATAGGTCCATTTAACCCATAAATTCGATAGGTTAGTCGTTTTGGTTCAGCCTAATTTATAATTTAAATATGGCTTGATGAAAATTGACATTTTTGTGAAGGATTAGTGCAAAATTAATTCTTATGACATGTTTTCTATCAATATACTCTTATACAAAAAGTTATGATGTTTTTTATTCAATAAGGCGTTGCTTAAAGAAGTCCCACTTAATTTCATAAAGACCGTTGAATGAAAACGGAACGAGCCGATGTAGAAATTCGACTTGTGAGAACATAATCCCGTTTCTATCGAAGACAGGTAACATGCGGGACGAGACTGCCGTAAGTACAGACGTATTGAATAAACGCACTTACGCAATTGAAGAATGAAATCGAGAAAAAAAAATTGTCTTTTTTAAGGGTTAGCGATGCGGCCCTGGATGCAACAGCATCATAAAGGGTGAGCTTTAGGGGTAGATGGTCGCGTCTCAGATTCCATTATTCAACTCAACCCCATTGACAATAGACGCCCCAAATATCCCATTCAAGTCGGATTTTTTACAGAACGGATGCGAGAGAGGGGTGAGTTTTAAGCCAGGTGCGATTTTATGCACATTCGCTACACGATGATCTTGCAAACAAAGATTGCAATCATCAACAAAAAAAAACTGAACCCAATGGGTAAAAATGGGTTGTCACAGTGTCTACCAGACAGCAGACCCGTCAGTCACTGTTCGCGTTGCCGTACTGTATACACACTACTGATCCAGTTTTCTTTGGACGCGGTATATATAGTGCGCGTTATAAACTGACGCTTCGCTTTGTTTTGTTGGAGTTTTAGATTTGAAAACAAAATTTGCACGGGATTACGCAGACAATGTTTAGCAGAAAACACTGTAAGTAGACACGCATCAATTTTTTAAAATAAATTTCATGCTATTCCTATTATAGTTTATAGTAACAATAGTAGCATTTATTATGACTCTACTATTTGGCAAATTTTTCGCATTTTTGCAATTTATAAAATATATTGGTATTATTTTTACAGAATATTTAGATTTGTCAGAAACTATTAATAACTAAAGACTGTTAAAATATATTTGAAAGCGGAATTTTTATGTAATACCTAATCTGCTTTTCAAGATATTTGCTATATCTTTCAAAGCTATAAAAATTGAAGATCAAGTTAAATGAAAACAATATTTCTGAAAATATTATTTTACTTGAGAAATATTAAAATTGTACTAAAATGAATTAGGTAATACGTTTTGACAAGGACAGCGCCAAATTTGCAAAACCGATCATGTGTTTACATGCGTGGAACAATAAAAATAACATCAAAGTATATAACATAAACAACATCAAACAATTTTTTCAATTTATGCATTTAATACGTGTAAAAAATCATGATATGCAATTGATAGAATTTTTTTCATTTACATTAATTCAGTGACTATAATTTTATTTTGATATTACATAGGGCTCACTCATGTTGGGTATATAAGTAGGATGTTTGCATATTCAGTGCTCTCACTATCCTTTTTGTATACTATAATATTTTTTAAATATAAGCTTTGATCTAAAAAGTATTTTACTTGTATTTCATTATATTCGCTTTAGTACCTTCAAAATACATATTTGTTGAAGTAAAAGCATATTTATGTTCTGCATTTTCACTTATATATTATTCAATTTAAAACAATATTTCTTATTGTCTTCTAAACGTTTTTTGTGGCATATTCTTGATTATTTTTGTTTTTTTTTGGGCAATAACACCACAATCGAAATAAAACGACGTATATTAAGGAAAACCAAACGTTTCAAAGTCTATCCTGACTTCGTTGTCAATGGCTTTAGGTATATTTATTTACATCAATATACGTCGTTTTATTTCGATTGTGGTGTTGTTGCCCAAAAAAAGATAAAAGTAATATTTCTTAGTTTAATAGATAAATTGTCACTGAACTAAATGAATGCGTAAAATTTCAAACAATGTTGTCAAATATTTCTTAACTGCGTTAGTTTAGAAGGATTTATTCCTTAAAACAGGAGGCTCCCTTATTATATAATATTCCAGTAAATTGTCACAAATATATAACCACAATTTAAAAATGCACATTAAAACGACATTCGTATAACAAGGAGTATTTTTACACTAAATTTTTTATAATTTTATTAAATTATAAATTATATTTTATTATAAAAGTAGCAAATTTCAAATCAGAATTAGCTTTCTTTGGGTCAATAAGGAATGAGCAGTTAACCTTTAGCTTACTAAGTATATGCAGTAGAAGGAAAATAATCATTTATTGACTAGGGTAGTTCTGTTAAAATTGGATAATTCATTTTACAGGAAAAGAAGAAAAAAACAAATATGTCCACTTATTCTTCACTACATTTAAACATTTCACTCCAGCATTATTATTTCGAAAAAAAAAAAGATTTTAATGGCTTACTTCATTCTCCAGACTTGAATTCTGGCGCTTACCTACATAGCTTTGCCAAAAGTCAAAGAAAATTTACGTAAAAATATTTTTTCTTAGTGAATGAACAAGTCAGAGTGACGTAAAGTGATACACTATATTTTGAAAAAACAAATACTTAATGATATTCAATAAGAAAAAACTCAAAAACTCGCCTAGCCACATAAAAAAGGCTGGCTTTTACTATGTAGTTACATTTTAATTTCTGAAAATCTATAAGGTCCTAGGCAAGTTGGATGTGTTTGAAAATCCTTTGTCGACTGATAAAATCTTAGAGTATGTAGGCTAAAACCATTGCGGGATATCTACTCAGTTTTCGAGCTCAAATTTGAATACTAGCATACTTGCGTTCACATATAAATTTAAAAAAGGCCTTGTTCATAATACAATTTTCAAAATTATTCATTTTTTCCTACTATTAATTATTATTCTTCAAGGCTTTAAATACAACCATCAATTGTAAAATATATCACGACTCTAAAATTTTAATAACGTTTTATTTCCAATAATATTCGCAAAATGTGGTTTTAAAAAATAACGTCAGTCGGAAATCAGCAAATACGAATGTTGGCGTTCCTTTATTTTGTATTTACCCCTCGACACATTTTAACTAACTCCTTTTTCCGCGATTTGTTCTGAAACCCGAAATTTATAACATTTACCGTGTCACCCTATTTTTTTAATGGATTTCTTTTCAATGTAGGTAATAATATTGTTCAGAACTATTGTCAGAGGGGTCTGTGCAACCCTTAAAAAACGGTTGAGTAGTTGTATTGTTGCAGTAATCTTAAGCTTTCAACTACATAGCGGGTTCTAACTGTACTCAAACGATTTTTATTTAACGTTGACAAAAATTTTGTATACAGGGTGTAAAAAGTCTCAGTGCATACATTTTAGGTGGAAGTAGTATACACTATGTGAAACAAAAACCTCATAAAACTATGGTTTACCGTCCTTAGTAACACTGATATGTAAATTGTTGTCAATCCGGTAACATGGCGTTTTTCTGACACCAATAAATCACAGTCACATAGAAAAATGATCTCTTTTCTATTAATTCTATTGCACAAATGTAATTCTTCATTTGGTTTGATTGTTTATGCAAATAAAATATTTATGAGACCTGTTCGTTTCTAAAATATCATTTCTGGGAGAAACATGAAAAATTAGCCAATTCTCTTGAGCTTAAGCGACGGAGAGCTCAAAAACTATTAACATGATTTAAAAACAGCACTCGACAATAAGTACCTACCCTCAACGTTTTTTTTTAAATTACATAAATACATACATATTTAGAATTTACATATTAATTTTGAAAGTGGAAATCTACTATTCTGATTTTTTTTATAAAGAAGGAACTTTAGATCTGATCAACCCCAAATTAAGTAAACCCGATATCACGCTAGCATTTTATTCAGGCCTAATCGACCTTTATCAACTATCTAATGCAAATAATGCAAATTATACTTTCTCTTTTAACATTATAACTGCCAAACTTAATACCACTTTTCTGTCAAAAATCACATCAGATAAAAAATTTAAGACTAAGGCCTGAAGAATTTAATACGATAAACAGAATGGCGAAAAATAACGGCTATAGCACTAGAGTAATCTTCAGAGAACAATATTCATTTATATGACCTCACACAAGAATATAATACTATTAGCATAGATTAGATTAAGTTTATTCGTCTGATAAAACCAGCTCAGGTACAAATTTCGTATAATTTGCAGAATAGCCAAAAATAACAGGATCAGATTAGGTTACACAAAACATGACTTATTCCCCTGCCAAAAACAAACTCACAAAAAAAGATCACTGCACTAGGTTCCTATAGAAACTAATTAAATATAAAGAAAAGTAATTAACTTATGAAATTTGTACGTTATTATGTGGACAATACGAGTAATGTTATTGCCCAAATAAAATTCCCAGAATTCATTTAGTGTGAAAATCAGGGATAGTATAAATAGTTCTTTATTATGGTCCATTTATATTGTATATGACTGATTTATCTTTTCCTAACTACATAATTTAAATAAGTCTCTTATCTCCTAAATCTTCATTTACATCTTTCATTTAACCATTAATGACCAAATTAATTTGTAAAGGGTGTTTCAATTTCAGGTTAATTATTAAATTTTTAATAAAATACACAAATTATTTGAAAATGATCAAATCTTTTATTCCAAATGACAGTACAATTGTTTCGCTGTAGTAATGGAAAACAATATCTTGTAAGTGATCACCTGCTGCTGTACGACAAGCTTCTGATATTTTGCCAAAATTTTCGATAATTGTTTGTGGATCGTTGGCATAGACCTTTTCTTTCAAATAGCTCCATAGGAAAAAATTCAGAGGTGTTAGATCGTAAGATCTAGGGGGCAATTAATGTTTGCTCTTCGAACAATTATTCGATTACCAAATTTCTGTTTCAAAAGATTGATTGTTTCTGAATGACATGTTGCACCGTCCTGTTGGAACCATATATTCTGCACATCAATATGCTCCAATTCATCTCACAAAAAGTTAGTAATCATCGTTCGATATCGATAGTAACAGCATTTCCAGTGTCATCTTCAAAAAAGTATGGACCAATCACTCCACCAGCCCAAAAACCACACCAAACAGTTACTTTTTGTGGATGCATCGGTCTTCCCATTATTTCTCGTGGATTTGCTTCACCCCAGATTTGACAATTGTGCTTGTTAACATATCCACCCAATTCAAAGTGTGCTTCATCGCTGAAGATGATTTTGTTAAAAAAATTCACATTTTCAAGTTTCTGTTGTATGACCCAATTAACGAATTGACGGAGTAAACCAAAGTCTGTTGTCTTTATTTCTTGCGTTATTTGAATTTGTTCAACAACACTAGCAGTAACAGCTGTAATATTTTCTTCTGAACGTCCACTACGATATGTTGTGCTTTTTTCTTCTTCTGAACCAGTTTCCAAAAATTTTTTGAACAATTTTTCCAATGGTAACATTTGACGGACAATTTTAACTTCCATATTCTGTAGGAAATTTTCTTCCTACTTGTGCACAACTTTCACCAAATTTAAAATAATTTTTAATAATAGACAAGCGTTGCTCAATCGTATATCTCTCCATTTTTAATAACCGCATTACTCTTACTTGTCATCTGTCAAATAACATATGATATTCTAGTACAAAAAATATAAATGGCGGCAAATTTAAAAATTAAGCCCAAAGTGGAACACCCTTTACAAAATCATACTAGGTGCTATCACTTTAGAATAGTTACGTTTGGCGCAATAGGAATTAAATCCAGTGACCTAGGTGGCCAAAACAAGCAAGCAAGTAGAATTAACATCGCGATAATTTTGATGACCTCGAATTCGAATTCATTTCTTAATCACTTACTTACTTTTTAATTGAATAATTTTTATTACCTTAACGTTTGAAGAAAGTGTTCATATAATGTGTGGAAAAAGTTTGTGATATTAAAGCCCAAACTTTGGTGTCGTTTCCTATCGATAGATATTTACTCTAAAAATTAAATACAAATTATAAATAATACAAAATGCGGGCATAAAGTGGATAAATAAAATGATATCGAAATGTAAAAATTGTATCCACAAATACTCTATTTTCAGCATTTACAAATTATGCAGGGTTGTTACCACCCCGATCTGGCAGATGCATTTCATGAATAGTCCAATCAATAAGGGATGACCCATGCACTCAATGCATTCCCGTTTATTGCAAATATTTCATGGCATCTACCCTATTGGCCAGCGACGTTACAACCCCCGACCAATCCCACGAATGGGGAAATACTCCTAGCACGCAGGAACTGAATTTGCATCGTGAAATTTTCAACAATTAGTTCTATTAATATTAACGTTCGTTTTCGCAAATAACGGGATATATTCTAAATATATACGGGGCGGTAATGTTTCACATTTTCATGAGGATATATAGTTTGAAGATCAGAAATTATTCGTCTACAAAATTTGTACGAGGGTGAATCAAATATGAACCGGACTTTTGTTTTAAAAATTCTATTGGTACGATCAATACAAATTTTAATACATATTATTTTTCTACATAGTCTCCTCTCTTATGTATACATTTTTCCCACCGAATCGGAAGTTTTTTAATACCTTTCTCAAAGAATGAAACTGGTCGTGTCGATAACCAATTGTGCACAAACGTTTCTACACCTTCGTTGTCCTCAAAGTGGTGGCCTCCCAGTTCTTCTTTAAGTGGCCCAAACATGGCGACAAATCAGGACTGTAAGGCGGGTGTTCAAGGGTTTCCCAATGC
The DNA here is from genome assembly GCA_034190945.1 of Octodonta nipae. Classification (NCBI taxonomy): domain Eukaryota; kingdom Metazoa; phylum Arthropoda; class Insecta; order Coleoptera; family Chrysomelidae; genus Octodonta; species Octodonta nipae. The sequence continues at coordinate 15,506,895 of CM067216.1, forward strand.
ATTTTGTTCAATTTTCCTTGAGTTAATGCAGCTGTAAGTGTCCGAGCGTTGTCATGCAACCGAATCACACTTCGGATAGACATATCCCGCCTCTTTTGCCGATAGGCAAGTTTCACTTGTTGGAGTAGTTCGCAGTAATACTCAGCATTAATTGTACGGCGTTCGTGCAGAAAATCGATCAGCAGTACGCCTTTCGAATCCCAAAAAACTGTTGCAAGAATTTTCCCTGCAGAAAGACGGGTCTTGGCTTTCCGCGGTGCTGTCTCTCGCCCATCTGAAAACTTTTTGTGTCAGTCGTACACTTGGGTCATTGAAAGTGTTTCATTGCCGAACTGTGCAGATAGTCGACGCAAAATTTCAGACGGTCTAACGCCCTCCCGCGCCAAAAATTTCATAACAACACGTTGCGCAACAGAAGTATGCACCTCTTGCTCTGACATGATGCTACTAACAGCGCATCGACTACGCCTCGCCAAACCGACGAACTCCTCTCTTCTTAACATCCGTACCTAACATATATCGAGACGTCACGCCACTCGAATTACCTACAGGGCGAGAAACAGAAAAGTCCGGTTCATATTTGATTCACCCTCGTAAAACTTAACTTGTAGACACGAACAGTTAAAAAGGAAAATTGTTGATATCTCAATTTGAAATAAGGAATAATTAAAATCTTTGACAAATGTAGGTGACACATTTATTTCTATTTCTAATCAATACTGGATAATGGTGTTTATCCTTGCGTCGCATTCAAAAAAAAAATATTTTTGACAGATTTAAAAATGCAATAATAAATGCTCATCCTTACACTTCGTTTATAGGTACAAAATAATTTCAAAAAAGTACCTATACCCTCACAATGATTAAGTGAAACCAATTGCTTCGTTTTCTGTTATTGACAATTTAGAAACAAGTTACGCTTTACGTGACTAGAAACTCATGGTAAATTAGTACACTAGGGTCATTAACTCCTGAGTCCATCCAGTAGACATTTTTCTTGCAAAAGTCTACTTTATTCGTCAAAATAGTCACCGTCCATAGCGATATAATCATTACAACGGCTTTCTAAACTTCCGATGCCTTTCGTATAGATTTGTATTTTGCCCCATCATTAGAATCAAATCTCTTTCCCTGGGGCATCTTTTTGAGATCCGCAAACAGGAAGAAGTTAGATGGAGTCAGATTGATTTACCTCATCCAATCCCACAATATAAAAGTCTGTGTTGATCTTGTGACCTTTCGGAAAAAAGTCGTTGAGCAAAATTCAGTAGATGTTCCAAAATACTGTGTGCTGACTCTTGTCTTTTCAGGATCTTTATCCAGCTTGCTTTTCCTCTCTTGCAACTGTACATTACTAACTTCCGGGCATAGCCCCCTAGGTTGGTGATCAGGGCGATCCGCGTTTTCGGTGGTTGTTCAACCACGTTGAAAATCAGCATCCCATAGTTGTCTTCGATTGACAATTTCCCCGGTAACACATTTGAAGCCATTGCTGAGCTTCAACGATAATTTTCCCTTAAAAAAACAGTGTTTGGTTAACACAACAAGGTTGGTACTACCTAAACACAAAAGCAACATGGCATTGTCGGCAGTAGCTAAGCAGTTTAGCTTATTAAACAAGACACAAAGAAAATAGAAAAAACGTTAACAATGTCTGAAAGGAAAATACTGAGGAAAAACGTACGGGAGAACAAGATACGATGACATGGACTCACAACCAGTGCCAAAGAGGATCATCAATGGGATTATAGCAGGAAACTAAGCCAGGACGTCCAAGAACCCGATTAGGGCTTCACACGACACGAGAGTAGGCGAGAGTATTAAAAATTTCGTCTCGGTCTCGTCAATTCCTAAAAAATTAAGTCTCGTTCAAGTCTCGGTCCCGTCCCGTTACGAGGTATCTCGTCTCGCTTAATTTTATATAATGACAATGAATATGATATAAACTAAATAATAATTAATAATAAATAATTTTTTGAAGCTATATTTATTATGCTATTAGGTATACAAAAATATTTTAAGAAGGAGATAAATTACTCGATGACTAAGAATTTAAAAATAATAATGCCTGCATCACATCATCTTTCAATAATGTACCTGTTTTTGTTATGATCATACCTGCTGTAGAAAATATTCTTTCAACAGGTATGGATGTATACAATAATGTATACAATAATTGTTTACAGCTTTACTACAAGAAATACAAATAAATTCTCCCGATGTACAAAATTTTCAAAACATTCGTCTTTAGAGGCAATAAAACTTGTCTGTTAAGTATTGAATTTATAATGGCATCAGTCGTATATTAGAAAAATTGACTGTATGTCTGCTGTAAATAAAAGGATCTTCCAGGTAGAAAATTTCGAGCCAAAGAAATCCTTTTAATAGTATATACATTCATTAGAGACAAGATGAGAGAAAAATAACTCTCTCGTGTGAAGCCCTAAACCCGATGGAAAGACGATATGCACAAGAAGCCACTGGAAGAAGAAGCCAACTTTCTAAGCTTTGTTTAGCTCGTTGTATTTTTCTCAGGTAGTAGTCTATTAATTTTAATTTGGAAATACATTTTTGTCGTCGTTATTATTGAATTTAAAAATATATAAAATTTGAAATTATTCGTTAAGTATGGGTTTCAGAAGGATAAATCGCTCAATTAATGAGTTCTATTAATGTCAATAATATAGTCAAACAAGTCAAGGGTTCATCTTCATCATAATCAAACGTTTCTACATATTATATAATAATATCACATCAGGTTTAGCAAAAAATTCTGGATTACTTTCAACATCCTCTGCTATCTCATTAGCAGCAGATTTCATTTGTTCATATTTGGATTGTCTTCAAGTTTTCATTTTTGAATGCAATAACTTTGAGATTAAGTTTATTTAAAAATATCTAGTTTGGAGAATTACAATTTTTAGCTGACCCTCTTGTCATTCTTTGTTCACTAAGTTGAAACCGAAAATGTTCTAAAGCTTGACAATCTGAACACACAAATAAATCTGATTTTGATAAATATCAATATATCAAGATCAAGAAATATCAAGGAGGTATATCACCACAAAAATATGAAATGTTTCCGGTTATTACAAATACTCCTCAGGGTGCAGCCTTTAGTTCAAACTTGTGCTCTCTGAAAAAAAAAAATAATAAAAAGAAAACCATCCAAACGCCAATAACTGTCCTTCAGAACAAAACAATCCCGCTATTCGGGCCTTAAATCCGGTCCTAGATGATTAAATAATTCACAACGTCACTCAGTATACGGTGACAGCATCTAAAAGAAAAGTGCACAGACACCGCTTTTCCGGAAAACCTTCCCGGGTGCCAAAAGGGTAAAACAATTTGATATAGGTGTGATTTGGCTATTAAATATTAATATTTGCTGAAACTCCATTGCTGACGAGACATTCGGGGTGGAGCTTGTGCAGACAAAACGGGGTTTCCACCAGTCAGGATTCATTGTGCTAATAACAGTCCGATACGAATCAAACCACCCTTCGAGTTGGTCAATGTCCAGTCGGTTAGACATAACAGTTTCATGCTGCTGAGGGTGAACACCTACCACCGAGTGTGCACCTGTGATACTCAGGTATGAAAGTTACAATATAATTCCTCCTTGAAAATGTAAATACCCTCTATTCAGCCTAATCTATTTTATTTTGCTTAGATTACAATTTTTTAACTCCATCTACTCTCTGGTACATTTTTTTATTAAAAACTATCCAGATCTATGTTATTACATTTTTTTCTATTTTTCTATATTTAATATAGTTTTTCATTACTTTTATTCCAGTTCAAGTGAGTGAAAATAATTTATATATAAAATTTTATTGAATATTCAAAATTAAAACAATTATTTCATGTTATATCTCAATAAATATTAAGGAAATTATTTAAATCATACCCAAAAATACCTATTGGAGGTGAATTTATGCACATAGATTCCAACCGAGTGAGATTGAATTCAAATGTTACTCAAAAAAGCGTATGTTCTAAAAAAATAATGAAATAAACCCGGTTTTGTCTGTGATAGGGCTGAATATAAAAAATAAAAACTAGGGAAGAAATTTACATGGGACCGTAATATTAAATTATATGTATTTTCTACTGCAATATTGTAGGAATGTTTACAACTCCCAAGTAGGTAAATATAATAAATGTTAAATGTATTTTCTTGATTTTGGGTCGTTCAAAATCAAAAAATCATGTTTATTTTACATGTTTTATTAAAGATGTTTCGGCCATGTTTTTGGTCTTTTTCAATCTATTCTAAAACTAGTGTGAGTACTTGTGAAGTTACGTTTCTGTTGCTAATATTTTGTAACACTTGACACTAAACTAATGACAACGATGTGGGTATGTTCAAAGAACGACAAAAACTGTTTTTATAGTTTTTGAACAAACACATATCGTTGTCGTTAGTTTAGTTTGGTGTCAAGTGTTACAAAATCTAAAAATATTAGGAGAAGAAACATAACTTGACAAGTACTGACGCTGGAGTTTTAGAACAGATTTGCAAAAAGGCCAAAAACATGGCCGAAACGTCATTAATAAAATGAACATGATTTTATCATTTTGAACAACCCAAAATCAAGAAAATACATTCAACAATTTTATATATAAGTAAGATCGAAGAAAATATCATACAAACTTTATAATAAATGTATGACATTGATAAACTTAAGAAGCAAACCAAATTCAACTCTGCTTTGTCAAAACATTACTTATTTTATTTGGTTTAGTATAGGATCTATTTATTAAAATAAAAAGTTGTTTTTAAAACATTTTATTTATTTTGGGAATAATTGTAAGACTAAACTTACATTAAACTCGTGATACTACAAAAATAATAACAGTTGTAAGACTTTTAGCATTGAACATAAAGATACGTTAACTGGCAAATTTTCTCCTATCTAGATAATTCATGATGAGTAATGTGCAAATATAGAAAAATATATTTATTGATTATTGACTTAAAAATGTCTAGCAACATATACGAATTTTTCGAGTACTTTTATTCTAACAACTAATGTAGAATTAAAATCGCTAAATATTCACTAACCGTTATTTATACATTGAAATAAAGTTCTTGATTCAACAAGTATCGCCGAGATTGTAGATTCTCCGTTATTGTCGAAATGTTCCATTGTCATTGTCCAGTTTTCTGTATCGCAAATTTGTAACAATATGTTCCTTTTATATTTAGTATCCAGTAGTTTCACTTCAACTTTATGGGATGTTGATTTTCGGTAATGTTTCATTGTGTTAATCTATGAGATAACACTTTATCAATCAATAACAATTTACCACAATCATAATTTTAAACTCACAATATATATTTTTTAAAGATCTCAAACCAAATGCTTCTTTTATTTCTAAAACAAATGCTTTCCAACTTAAGCTATCTAATATTAATCACGAATAATTTTATTTCAACTGAATTAAAATAGTAATTATAATTCACAATATTTCAATTAATAATTAAAAGAATCTAGCAATTTTTTAACCATCACTATGTAGACTAAAATGTTTCCACAATTAATTATTTAATATATTCTATAATGTTTAGACATGGCAATATTTCTGTAATTTGTCGTAACTTTTGTTATTTCTAGCTCACATAAAAAAGAGTACTCATTGGCAGTGAGACTGTTTTCAAACTTCTCATTTATGTCTGAAAATATGTTCATGGTCAGATCTACATGAGAAGAGTATGCATATATTTATACACATCTATATTGCTTTTTTTAATTGTTTATCATAGCTAATGCTATAAATCGATAATAATAATCGAATGTGTTTGAATGTCCATAATGATTTTTTTTCCTTTTTGCAGCTTCCAGCTCGTCGGTTCTGGTTAAATAGGACCTTTTTACTTTTGATTGTTGCTCAGAAAGCCTTGCATTTGATCGGCTTTCGGGCAGTAATCAATCTCAGGAAGGTTCTACTGTCAACACAAAATCAGCCGCATAATAATTTTAGAATTATTTTTTATAATTAGGTATGCATTATGGAGATTATTGTAGGTTTGTAAATATTATTTTAGGCTGATTTTTAAAGTGAACACTAAAAAGAGTATAATTATCTTCTAAACGTTGTTTGTGGCATATTCTTGATTACTTTTATGTTTTTTTTTGGGCAATAACACCACAATAGAAATAAAACGACGTATATTGCAGGAATACCAAACGTTTCGACGTCTATTCGGACTTCGTTGTCAAGGAAAAAAAACATAAAAGTAAAAAGAGTATAATTGTAAAGGTGTGAATAAATATCAAAACATACCCAATGTATAAAATATGGACCGTCAAAAAGGTCAGCAGATGTTTTATTAATTTTTTGATTAATTTAAGCTGTTATTTTGTACAATCAAGAAATTATAGATAACAACTGTATATTATCTGTTTATAATTGTAAATTGTCAACACTAAATCTGAATGAAACATTGTAACTAAAGATATGTACAGTAATCATCCGACATTTTAATAGAATAAATTTTCTTTGTAAGGATTTTGATTATTTATTGAATAAATTGTAAATAAGATGTGAGGTTAACTTTAATAATAATATTTGACAGTAGATGGTTTAGTAGTAGTAGAATAATTAGGTTTTATTTTTAATATTAATAAAATGACAATCAAACAATATCATTTAATAATATTTCAATTATTTGTTGTTTTCATTTAATCAGCAAAATTATGAGATATTGTGGTAAATATTGTAATAAATATAACTACTTAATTCATTTCAAAACTACTTCCTCTAATTTCTCATTTTGAACATTATATATATATATATATATATATATATATATATATATATATATATATATATATATGTTTTAGATGGTTTCCGGGAATTCATCCGCGTAGTTGATAACTGTACCCTGTCGGGATCGATGGTAAATGACGACGTTTCGGCAGAATCACATCTGCCATGTTCAGGTCGGTTCGCATAATTTTCGTAGCCTTCTAGTTACTCCAATACTGAATACTAGCATTCGAGTAACTACAAGCGAATACTGAATACGAGTAACTAGAAGTGTAAGCAGAAAGCTACGAGAACTATGCGAACCGACCTGTAGAGGGCAGATGTGATTCTGCCGAAACGTCGTCGTTTTACCACAGATCCCGGGAGAGATCAGTTATCAACTACGAAAACCACCTAACACATTGAGTGCGAAAACTTAAAACAGTTATATTTGCAGCTTCATCAGCCTATCCTAAAGCAATGATAATCATGAGGTTAAGAAAACAATAAATGATTAATATGACAATGTGAAATCCAGACGCCACATTGCCATATTAATCATTTAATGTTTGTCTTATCTTCACTATTATCATTGTTTCGAGATAGGCTGTTGAATTTGCAAACACGAGTACAAAAGCGAAACGTTCGGATTAATAGAAATAAATTAGATTGAGTAACAAGCCTTGTTTTAATTTGGAACAGACCCAATACCATATACCTATCAATTGGATAATTTTCTCCAAAGAAAAACGGCCAATTTCGTACAACTGGTTGACTCTTAGATAGGTCTCCCTCACAAATATTTTGACAGAAACAAATCACTACAATATTATCACCACTGTTGTCATATCTTTGCATTTATATTTTCTCTCAGACCCTATTTATTGCGTTAAAATGAATACAACTTTGGACAGTGGATGTGAACCAATATTCCACCGATAATAATTTAATTGTCTGACCTACTAACTGAATCAAGTTCTTCTTAGGAATCCCCACTGTTTAATTTCTATTGTACAATTAGTCTTGGAAAGATTCTGATCCGAGATTTACCACCCGTTTAACTAATACGAGGGCGGATTACTTATTAATTACATATTTGCCATAATTCTTTAAAGTAGGAATTTGTTCAGTGTCCGGGGGTTATATGTTGCTCGATGATAAAGTATTAGAATTTGTCCTTCCTCAAAAATTATCGAGGCAAATGGGTTTTATGGTATGGGCTTGTGTTGTCTGGCTTACAAAATCGATATTTTTAGCTGCCTTAAAAGTTTCTGAGGATCAAGTATAGACAACCAAATTCAAGCCAAAATCAAACGCAGAAAGAAAACATTGAAATTTTTAAGTTCCAGGAAGTCCAAGGAGATGAACGAAACAATGTAGCTAATACTGAGCGGTATATGTATAGTCAAAACAAAAATAAAACAAGTATTAACAAACTGATATATGGGGCAGGGGAGACACACAACAATAATTCACATACCTCTGAAGATGAACAAATATTTTTCAAATATTGGGGAAAAATTGGGGACAAAATTTCACGGAGAACTGGTCTAAGTTTTGAAGAAATGGAAAATGTAGAATCTAAAACGGGGAATTAAACAAGCATAACGAAATTATAAACGAATTAAAGGATCTCTTTGAAATTAGTTTAGGTTTACAAAGTGACACCAGACACAAAATTTATATTTTGTTTATACATTGTTCATAATAATAAATGCTCAAAGTGTTGGCCTCCTGAGTCCATACAATAATAGGATTTTTTTATTCAAAACAAAGCATTTCTGGTGTAATGGCCCGACATTAATCAATGAGCCCCTTTTTAAGTAATTTCATAAAAAATACAATATTGTAGGTCACTGTATATATCCTCTTCGACCGATCCATCTACCTGGATAAGTCCGATTTAAATATTGACGAACAGGAAGAGTATAATGGTGATGTGCACCATCTTGTTGAATTGTCAAATCTTGGGAAATTAAACAATTGCCATAAATTTCAATACATACTTTGAATTCCTCAAGATGTTAAATGTGAATCTCATGGAATAGATGTAGATTTTCGTCAGACCAATATCGACAATTGTGGTGACTACTAGTCATATTCGTACAAATTACGCAAAAAGAACACTCGTCGGAGAACAAATATTGAAAACTAAATTCGGATTATTAAGTATTGTTGAGTCATAATCTCGCAAAATTCAAAAGTCAACATAACTACAACTTAACATCATAAAAGTAAATAAGAAACCAATATTACCCAACTAAAAGGTCTGAAAACTCCCCCATTTAAGGAAATGTAACAGGACCTCAAATTATTTAAAAAACAGAGACTCATATTTTATTTTCTGTTTTCTTCACGTGTAAAATTTATTAAGCAATTTATCTGTTACAATTATAAAAATGAAGGCCTTAGTGCCAGTTTATTTAGGTAACTGTAATCAATTGTGAGAGACAAAATGTATAATATAATTGTATCTATGTGCGCCTTGTCAGACAATTGTGGAATTTTTTTTATAAATATATAAGTTGAAAAATGAACTTTTCTGCAATTATTTCGTGTAGAAAAAAAGATTGTTAATAAAAGAATGAAATATGCTACAAGACGGATGACATACAATTTTGGAAAATGCTAAGATTTTCAAGAATAATGGAAAAATTTAAAAAAATATGAGAAACTTTAAATTGCCTTTTGATGCAGCAGATTTACTCCAGATTTATAGAAACTCCGGCATATGGCAGATTTTTTATACTAGAGTATTGGTCCATTATGAGAGCACCAATTAATTTGTTAGTTTGAAAAATTGCCAAATCTGAATTGACAGATGCAAATGTTTGAAATTGCAAATGTTAAAACTAGATTAGTTTACAATTCACTGTTTTTATTAATTCACAAATAAAAACCCTGTAAACAAATTTCTGTTATTTTATAAGTTTTTAATTCTAATTGCGCACAATAGAAAAGAAAGATCTTTCCCAGACATTTGATTTTCGCTTTCGAAAATCCATTTAGTAGAATTAACAACTGCTAAAAATAGTCCCAGAAAATTAATGTTGTTTATAGGGTTCTTAATTGTGAAATAAAAAACGCTTTAAACAAGGGCAAAAATAATTTTAAAAAAATACATTTCGTCGAAAACTACCAATTTTTGAGAAAATGTTTAATTTTCAAAAATCTAATGACATGAACTTTGTAGAAAATTGTATTCTAACTTTTATTACGATTTTTTTCTGCAGTTGATAGGAACGAAGTTGTGGATGGAAAACTGAAATGTCGATATTTATACCTTAAAAATAATTTTCCACAAGTTTTTGGCATGGCGCATATACCTACATACACTTTATAGATATATAGAACCGATTACTATAATAATTTGTATTTAAAAAAGAACCCACTTTAACTTGCTTAAAATAAAAACCGTTTAGAAACCGTGTACAATCAAACACTATTTCTTTTTTATCTGATTTAAGGTACAATTCTATTGATTATTTTAGCGTATTCTTTCTTTGTTTCTTCCTCTCTCTAATTTGTAGTTTTTTGTATATTTTCCACATAAATTATTTTTCTGAACCGCCCTTTACAACTTTAATTCAATTCCATACGATGTTGCAACCAGCCTGTATAAATATTAATCCTCTCCACCCTATTAACTGTTTCTATTGTTGAAATCACACTGTATACCTATAATTTTACTTCGCCCCATATGTCAAGTATAAGCAACTACTTATGGTTCACACTATATAACATTTATTAACCACCCTGTATAACTATTCCACTTCACCTTATATTTCAATCATCCTCTATATGCAACTGGTTTTAACATTTTTTTAATCATCCGCCCTTTAACTCAAATATCCTTACTGCATATGCTTATTTAACATTTTTTTTACATTTTGATCCACTCTGTATAACTATAGTTTTACTTCTTCTTTACTGTTATTTCAACCACCTAGTAGACGCAACTACTTATGTGCCACCCAATACAATATTTTTTGAACTACCTTCTATAACTAATTCAATTCCACCTTATATTTCAACCATTCTATGTATGCAAGTGCTTATGTACCACCTAATATCACATGCACGCACGCACACACCTACAACCGTATACCATATAGAAAAGATCGCCAGCATAACAAATTTTCGTTTCGATAAACAAAAGGAATATTTTCTGCATAACAGAAACTGACCTAAAATATCAACATTACAAACACCCTGTACGATATACTTTCATGGCATATCTTGACATTTATGATGAAAATTTGACATTTACATTGATTTTACTGTTTTTTCCACATACTTTTCAGAAAAACGGTATATTTTACGTAATAGAAAATTATACAGAATCAAGTTGGAACATCTTTTTGTAGAATACAATTTAAAATATTCAAATTGATTGAGCCGTTTTAGAGAAAACAGTAGAAATTCACTGAAGTGTGGTCCCTTAATTACTGTTTTTTCTGACGTTCTGACACTTTATAGAAAATGATATGGTACCTTTCTATAACATTCCTTAATGCAATGCCGTTTAAATCATCCAAATTGCCCAAGGCGTTTTTGGAAGTCGGTTAAAAACACGATCTATTTTGCAAAAAAAATTTGATCTAATCCGTTCTGAGTATTTGAACGACCATTGTTATTATCAATGCAGCATATTAGCTGCAAATCTGAGTGTTAATTGTCCCCATAGACTTTTATCTATTTGCAATTTGGAAAGCAACGCCAACAAACTCATCGTTTTGTATATCGTATATAATTCAGTTGGTGGCCCGTTTAAAGATGTGACCTAATCATAAATATTCGATGGGCCTTTCGCAAATTTTGACTGACAAATTCCATATTTAATTCATGCGATCCTGACAGTTGACTGGAAATGGCTTTTCACCAATTTTATTATTCATGCACCCGATACTGTACAATTAAACCTGTCTCAGCAACGTCATTCGCCATTTAAACCGGAAGCGAATATGCATGTACACTTCCAAAGGTGCATATGAGCTTTAATTAAATTATCTCTGTTCCGATGTTATATTTATAATGGAATCCATTTGAAGCTATCAATTTTGAAATTTAATGTCACCAGAAACCGATGATATTATTTCTGCATGTACAGGGAAGCGGTATAGCGTGTGTAGCAGAGATATTGTATTTATTTTTGTATAGAGATACTGTTGCATATACAGAACATTTAGAATGAAAACAAACACCAACTGTTAAGTAGCTACATATGAAGTATCAGATTAGAGCTTCACACGAGAGAGAGTAGGCGAAAGTATCAAAAATCTCGTCTCAGTCTCGTTAATTCCTAAAAAATTAAGTCTCGTTCAAGTCTCGGTCTCCTCTCGCTTAATTTTATATAATGATAATGAATATGATATAAACTAAATAATAATAAATAATTTTTTAAAGCTATATTTATTATGCTATTAGGTATACAAAAATATTTTAACAAGTAGATAAATAGTTTTATTTTATTAACTTTTAATTTTATCTTTTAAAATAAAAATAAAATATTAAAAAATAAATAAAATATAAATAAAAAATATTATATAAAAACATGTACATAAATGTTTTTATTTTAAAAACTCTTAATTTTCTGTTTTAAATTACTCGATTGCATCACATCATCTTTCAATGATGTACGTGTTTTTGTCATGATCATACCATTCAACAGGTAGGGATGCAGCCATTATTTAATGTTAGCCTCTTATTTGGGTTATTATGACTAACGATCACACTTGTCGACATTTTCTGTACTCAAGTCCAAAAATTGTAGATCTTAAATAAATATCCGTATTTAGAGGCAATAAAAGTTTTCCGTTAAGTATTGAATTTATAAAGGGATCAGTTGGATATCAGAAAAGATTATTTTATGCCTATTGTAAGTAAGAGGATCTTCCAGGTAGAAAATTTCGAGCCAAACAAACAAACCCTTTTAATAGTAAATACGTTTATTACTCTATAGTTAAATATAGACACATATACTCAACCGAGAATAAGGTAACCCATCCATCTTTTAAATAAAATCATTCAAACTTAAAATATAAAAATATGTTAATATTTCTGATAAGAGATATGTTACTATAAGAAGCGTTAACAAGATAAAGTAAAAATACTTTGTTATTGAGTCTTTTTCAAATTTACAATAAAATATATGCCAGATTTTATATATTGTAAAATATATTGTTTTCTATGTAGAACTTTTCTAATTTTTCGAATAAAAACTTCATAAAAAAAAAAATCAACGAGACCAAAAACAAGAGTCTCAGGTTGCACTGTATGTGGTCTCGGCATCGCTCTCGTGTGAAGCCCTATCAGATGCGTTTTCGCAGCGAAATTGTCTGTTTGTGACTGTAAAATTTTTTTATTTATTTTCACCTGAACACATATTTTGAGAAATGTATAATAATTGTTCAGAGGAATTAATCAATTAATATTTATTTGTACATGTGATGTTAGGCAATTTTTCGTTTTAAAAGATAGTAGCGTCTGTCAGTCGTGGACTTGTTTAACTGATGTTACCATGTTTTGCAATAATAGAAATTAATAACCAGTTTTGGTTTAAATGTTCGTTGTTCTAATAAAAACCGGAGAGGATTTTTTTATTGTACTTCTTTTAATATAATAAAACCGAAAAATGTGCAAAGCTCGGCCTATGTCGTCCCCCAAATATTCAGAATTTGTTTGGTAGTTCCCAAGATTATCCCCTACAAAAAACAGTTTTACATTTTTACGTACTGAAATAGACAAAGCCGGTATTTATCTGCAAACAGTCAAAGAACGTTTGATGTTTCCAAGAGATTAAAAATCAATTAAATTAACACACCGGTTAAAATGTCCTCCAAAATGCTGTAACTTTTCCTCGGTTCATTAACAATACTTCCTGAATCTACGACAATAGTGGACTAATTTGCAAACGCGACCTACTTTACAGAGTGTTTCGCCAGCTTGTTAGAACTGTGTGCATCGTATTTAATGTGTTGTATATACGTGAGACCGCAAAATGCGTTATTCTAATGTTTCGCTATCTGTTTGACCTTAAGAAAAGCTGATAACAAAATTAAATACAGGTAGGGGCGATTTTGTTTATAATGTTACTTGTACCAAGGATTCAGTATAACCTCAAACTTCATTCTTATTGAGTTAACAATATTATTAAATTAATTTAACAAATTTTCGTTTTGAAATCATTTAAAGCTGTATTGCAAAAAAAATCATTCCAAACTTTTGTAAAGTGTCGACGATTATGAAAGTACTAATGGGACCGGTAAAAAGAATGTTTAGATCTGGATACAGGTAGGTTTCGTCAATTATTAAAAAATTATGATCACATATGCCTACTACAAGCAACACAAGTTAAAAAAAACACCATCGTTGAATAGCATTTAGAAAATTTTGGGAATATTCAATTGGGATTTTTAATATGAATATTAACCAGAGAAAAATAATAAGGTACCATTTAGATACTTGAATGGAAAATAATGAGTGAAAAAACTCCACAGACTTCAAACAAAACTCTCTTTCCACCTCTAAGACCATTCTTTAGTTTAAAGTAAATTTAAAATTGTTCAATTTTGATTTTTGACTATTTAAAAATAAAGTTAACGGAAATATTTAATCATGGATTAGATCTATTCCAAAAATTTTATTTTAATGTTTCGATGGAAACTATATTAGAAAATATTTTCAATTTTTTCAAAAATTGTTAGGTATAAATAAATATATTACATTATCAAAATTTCCTTTTTGACAATTTGAAGAGTTAGATAAATGATGATTTTTAAGGAAAAACCTATTCTAAAAAGAAGAAGAATCTGGAATTTATTTTTCAGTTTAAAAGAAATACATTTTTTTTAAATGTTGATCAACTGAAATTTAAATTATCAATCAAATGTATTCAAAAAATACTGTTCTACTGTATCGATTGTTTCATTTTATAATCATTGAAAACTATACCAAAAATTATTTTTAATTCTTAAAAAACGATTTTTAAAATTTTTTTCCTGCAAAAATTAATATTTACAGACAACCTTTTTGATCATTATCTTTTGGATTTTTTTATTACATTCTAAAAACGAAAATTATTTGTATTTATTTATTTAATCAACATTTGCTGTAAGTAAATGTGAGTAGTATGTACTTTTTGTATACTACAAAAATAATCTTTGATGAATAAAGTAGTATATTTGAAATTGCTTTTCTCAAAAATATAAGTTTGTTTTTATTTTTGCTAGTATCAAAAAAATATATAGTAGGCAAAAATATTTATTTGAATCTAAAAATTGATTATTAAATAATAAAAAATGTTTGGCTATGATAGAGCACTAGAAAAAATGATTTAAAAAAATGCTCATGTTTTTTTTTGATTGGTCTGTTTCATTTTTTAATTCGTCCATCTATTATGCAGTTATAAAAAAGTGAAAAAATCAAAATTTTTAAAATGATATTCATTGCCACCAAAATGCAATATGAAATACAGCATGATAAGCATCACCAAATATTGATATCAAAACTTTTAAAGACCAACTTGCCCCTAAGTTCATCGTAATGTATTTTTGAATGATCATTCTACAAGAAAGAGGGAGAAAGATGGAGGGGATATATTTCGGAAGAAGCTTTCGTTCCATCAGTCAGCCCCAATGACTACCACTCTCTTTTAGTTGAACAAACCGAAATAAAGGAGTTAAATGGCTAGTGTGAAGAAAACATTACCAATGTAAGTACATTAATAATTGTAGGTACTTTTTATAATTTGCTGTTACTGAAAAGCACTATATTTAAAAATCACTTTAATATCTTGGCGGATCTATTTTCTTGTAAACCGGTGTTATTAATTACAATTTAGTTAACAAATCTATTTATTTTCATAACAATTCGCTTGGTTGGATATTAATGACATGTTTACTATTGCATATTATTTATTGTTTGCCCGAAATCGAGTAAGAAATAGTTTCTTAATTATGGATATCAATATTTTGACTTCATAATAATTATATTGTTTATAATAAACAGTAGTGATGATGATATTTTTCTATGAAATTTTATAAACTGTGTTCTATTTTGTCGTGTATAATGTGTGTCGATCAAGAATTTACTTTATCTGAAGAAAGTGTTTTCAAGATGAATAAGTTCGTTGGTTTTCTGAAAAATAACAGTGGGTCTTTACTTTCCATTTATGGGAAAGATCCATTATGATCTGAACCCTAATTTATTTATTTTTTTGAAATTTCAAAAGCTTTGTATCTCAGCTTCTATATGACATGGAAATTCGATTTTTCTTTGTTAATCCTATATTTTCAAGAATAAAATAAATCAGTTCAATTTGACTTCGTTGGAAGCTTCCAACTAAACTACTGTTTCAAGAATCGCTGAAATGTTCGATTCAAGTTGAATTGATAGCAAAAATTTATGGGTACTTAAAAAAGTGATTTTTGGGAATTGCATCGGCTTCTTGTGTCTTTATTTTAAAGGAATAGCAGCAACCAAGGCAAAGTAGGATAGAAATCAACAAAAACGAAAAATTTGACTCTGAAACATGTAGATTTTGAAAATCGGAAAAAATTGCTACAGTTATTTGGGAGCCTCCAACCATCCCAGATTTAACTTTGGATCAATGCTCTATTTTTTTCTTAAAAATATACGATTAACAAATGAAAATGCCCGCGTAACTGAGTCCCTAGTTCTACAGAAGTCGAGATATATATTTTTTAATTACCGAAAAATCGATTTTTTTCAAATTTCAAAAAATTCTCTAGCGACCAGAATTCATAGTATCTAGCCAAAAATCGAAAATCTACTAATCGGTGAAAAATATTAGATAAACTTGCAATAATTCCAAGTTTATTATTAATTATTACTCATATATGGCTACATAATTCGATTTTTAAGAAAAAATTTCTTTAATAAAATGTTTGTTCCAAATTATTAATTTTGTGTATCACCAGTAATTATTCAAAAACGGCTTGAGTAATTTAATGATTTAAACTGCATTATACGAGTATTAAGTAACATTACAGAGAGGTACCATATAATTGTATATAACCTGAGATTTACGGTTTTCCAGAAAATCAGAAAAAAATAATTAGCACTACATTTCAGTGAATTTCAAGGAATATTCACTGTTTTCTCTAAAACGGCTCAAGCAATTTGAATATGTTAAATTGTATTCTACAAAGATTATGTTCCAGCTTGATTCCGTATATTTTTCTACAATATACGGAATCAAGCTGGACCACACCTTTATTTGAAAATCTGAAAAATACTTGCGAAAAAACGGTAAACATCAATGTAAATGTCAAATTTTCATCTTAAATATCTAGTTTAAATGTCAAGATCTGCCATGAAAGTATATCGTACAGGGTGTTTGTAATGTTGATTAATTTGATGTCAGTTTCTTTTAGAGACGAAGTTATGTTACGGGTTTATATTCGCGTGAAATACCAGAAAATATTCCTTTAGTTTATCGAAACAAAAATTTGTTATGCCGGCGATTTTTTCTATATGGTATGCGGTTGTAGGTGTGTGCGTGCGTGCATGTGATGTTAGGTGGTACATAAGCAGTTGCATACATAGGATGGTTGAAATATAAGGTGGAATTAAATTAATTATAGAAGGTGGTTCAAAAAATATTGTATTGGGTGGCACATAAGTAGTTGAGTATACAAGGAGGTTGAAATAAGATTGGAGCAAAACTATAGTTATACAGACTGGATATTATAATTACAGTTATATATACAGAAGGCTTCAAAAAATGTTAGAAGCAGTTGAATATACAGGGTGGTTGAAATATAAGGTGGAGTAGAATTACAGTTATGCAGAGCGGTTAAAAAAATATATAGTGTGGAACATAAGCAGTTGCTTATACAAGGTTTTTGAACTAAGGGTGGGGTAAAATTATTGATATTCAGGGTGAATCAAAAATTTGTAAGCATAAGGCAGTTAGGATATTTGACTTATAACACGGGGTATAATTATAGACATGGGTTCAAAAATTTTTAGAAGCAGTTGTATATACCGGTTGGAGAAACAAAATGTGAATTTTGTTATATAGGGTAGACCATGAGTTGCATAAATAGAGTACTATACATATGGGGCAAAATAAAATCATAGGTATACAGGAATAATTTAAACAATAGAAAAATAGAAACAGTGTGGGAAGCATTTATACTTATACAGGGTGGTTTTAAAAAACTCAGGACCGTTGCAATATTGTGTGGAGTTGAATTACAGTTGCAAAGGGTGTAAATGCAATATAGAGTGAATTAGAGTTATACTTATAGAAAGTGGTCCAAATAATAAAACAAATATAAATATATAAAAAAGAATTCGCTAAAATATTAAATAGAATTGTACCTTAAATAAAATAAATGAAGAGGATATGTCTGAAAATAGTGATTGATTGCATACGATTTCGAAACAGTTTTTATTTTAAGTCAGCTCAAGTAAGTTCTTTTTTAAATATAAATTATTTTGATCTTACATTAGGTGATCTCTATATCCTGATAACGCGCCGTTCTGGTTTTAAAAACGGTTATCTTCCCAGATTGATATCACAATATGCTGTAACATACCGTTAGAGAAAATCCGAAGTATGTCACAAATATAAAGCGAAGTTGGACAGCCTTTCATAATCTAAAGGTTAATTACAGTGATGTTCAAAGGAATCCAACTCAGCAACCGATTCAAAAAGTGATAATCGTAATCTTTGCAATAACACTTGACAATAATAATTAATTCATTAGGTAATGTTCGAATGTTGATGGGGTTTTTCAGTTGGCGACAATACCGTGTTCAATTACGACAAATTGTTAAAATGTTATGTGAAAAACATGTGATGTTAGAAATAAGGGTTTGACATTTATAATATGTAGTACAATGAATTGAGAGCAAATTATCTTCAACAAAGTTACTTTAATTCGGTAAGTTGTGATCTGTCAAAAAAGACTTTGGTTTGGTTATTTTATATAGTGTCAATATTTTTGCTAGAATAATGACAGTATTTCAATACACGTAACTTTTAAAAATTGCGAAACAGTAAAAAAGAAACATTTATAACTATTCAGTTCAAAGAGAAATAGAAGGGACATAAAAAAATTGAAATGCAATAGCTTTGTTACAAAATAACAAAAACTACCACAACAAAAAAGATAAAAACATGATCCTTCCATCACATTGTTGTGGAATCCTAGATTAAGACCTTATTATTTCGCCAGAACAAGTTTATAAAATAATAAGAAATCACACCAAATGTTGATAAAATCGTTGAACAGTTTTCGCACAATAATTTTCTAAAAAAAAATGAAAATCGAAAAGTATTAAACGGATCTTTACCAAATTTAGTGTGAAGCTGGTAGATAATGTAATTTGTCTTGAAAGACGATGGAAGTCCAAGGAAACTTCGAGGAACAAATTTAATGTCTTGCTTTATGATCAGCTTTCCTTGCAGAAATATCAAGGTCCTAAGTGCAAGTGTTCCAAAACAATGCCATAAAACAATCATTTCTTCGGTAGTTATGTTCTCTTTTGCACACAATTTATTTATGAATCATTTCTGTCTTCCAACTTTGCTCTGATATGGAACAGAATCTTATTTTTATCGATTTGTTTACGTTTAAATATTTTTCACAAGTTTAGCACACATTTTTTTAGTTACCCATATTAAAATACTTTTTCCGATAAAAATTACAGGTCAACATGATTTTGTTCTAAGAAAGTGAAGGGTCATTTCCGAAGAAATTTTTCATGTAGAATCCAAATCCAGGATCCAAATTGCTCTATCACGTCAGAATTTTGAGATATCCTAACCTAAAAGCACAAAAATGCGATTTTCGGCTATATTTGAGGTTATGTAGCCTCGCGATATCCTTTCTTCTAGAAAAACAACCGATGCCACCTCAAAGTGTAAGTCTTGTTCTTTCAAATGCCGTTGAGTTTGCTCAAATAGCTTAATTCTGCATTGAGATATTTCATTTTGAAGTTTTCGAGTTTCATCAATTTCGCTATTCTCAAAATCCACATGATTCTTCAGTCTTTGACTCCCAAATTCGACACTTATGTTCACTTGTAAGTTTTCACATTTGTATTAAGTTTTTTTTGCAACAATAGAATCTTTAAAACCAAAATTTAATGTACATCAAGTTGTACGACCCAAAACCACCTGTGAAGGGAGCAAAAAGGGGGTGAAAAATGTTAAAATCGACCTAAGAGTATTTTATATTTTATTTTTCCACGTAGTTAAGACCAGTTTAAAGTAAGTGAGTGTATTAGAGTACGAATACAATGTGCCCCAAGTATTACCATCCAAAACCACCCCTAAGTTCCTTAAAGGGGGTGAAAATCTCTGAAATCGATCTAAATGTATTCTACTTTTTGACTTTCCATATATTTTTTGACGTAGTTTTATATAAATGAACTTTCAAGGGTAAGGAAGCGATGTAAACAAAGTTACAGCATCCAAATTGAACCTCAAGTACTTTAAAGGGGGTGAAAAGGGGTGAAAAACGGTAAAAAAGTTCAAGAACTATTCTTACTCCAAATTAGCAAACCCTAAACTCACGTATGCCGAATCCACGTATCTTAAACTCCAAGATGAAATTCAACAATTCTAATCCCTCAATTAACATCTCATCGCATCTTACAAACTGTATTAACCTTACTTTTAGCGCTACCCAGAAACAACGACGTGGACGTGTAAGGACTGTTTCCTTTGGGGCGCTTGATTAAAGTGAGTTCCCTTGCCTCTAACAAACAGGGACGCTTTTTTCACGTGAGTCCCCTTGCCTCTCACAAACCGGGGTGTTTTTTTAACGTGAGTCCGCTTGCCTCTCACAAACCGGGGTGCTTTTTTAACGTGAGTCCCCTTACCTCTCACAAACAGGGGTGCTTTTTTAACGCGAGTCCCCTTGCCTCTCACAAACAGGGGTGCTTTTTTAACGCGAGTCCCCTTGCCTCTCACAAACCGGGGTGCTTTTTTAACGCGAGTCCCCTTGCCTCTCACAAACCGGGGTGTTTTTCAACGTTTGTCCCCGTATCTCTCACTATTTATCCTTATGAAATCTTTTTTCTTATCTTCAAAATTTCTCGTATTAGATTGTCTTTTATGTTGGATTCAAAATGAAATATCTCAATGCAGAATTAAGCTATTTGAGCAAACTCAGCGGCATTTGAAAGATCAAGACTTACACTTTGAGATGTCATCGGTTGTTTTTTAGAAGAAAGAATATCGCGAGGCTACATAACCTCAAATATAGTCGAAAATCGCATTTTTGCGCTTTTAGGTTAGGATATCTCAAAATTCTGACGTGGTAGAGCAATTTGGATCCTGGATTCGGATTCTACATGAAAAATTACTTTGGAAAGGACCCTTCACTTCCTTAGAACAATTCAAACATCTTTTTTTGCAGACCTGTGTTATTAAACAGGACAGTTTAAATGCGGTGCAAATACTTTGGAGACGAAACATTGTAATAAAAATTTTTAAATCCGGTCTTGTTCAGAGATAAGTGAATAACTGAAATCGCAAAAAAAAATCCGAAACAATATCGAATTCTGTTTATTATTGCTGACACTATGAATGTATACATTAACAAAAAACAGCATCTGGGAGATCATTTGGAGAAGGAAACGACTCAAGAGATCTGAAGACCTTGAGAACAGCATTAGAGATTTCGATACAGATCGGTATTTTTTTATCTGAATGCTCTCTTCGAGGTGTCATTCCTTTGTACGCAAGACAATATATATTATATATAAATATAATATATATATTGTTTCTGGTCGGGAACCTTCATCAGTTGCGCTTCCCACAATTGAATGTCCTCTCGAACACTTCTTTATGCATTTGATGCATTTCGTTAAATTTGAAGACGCGAGATGTAAGACCGACATCTAGGATTTTCAAAAGAATCAGTACACAGAGGTTCCGAATATGGAGCAGTTCCGTGTAATTGCTGTTCTCCCTTAACTCCTAGGACAGAATGTCACTGAAAAATTTTATCGTGACAATCTGTCCTAGGAGTTAAGGGAGAACAGCAATTACACGGAACGGCTCCATATTCGGAACCTCTGTGTACTGATTCTCTTGAAAATCCTAGATGTCGGTCTTAGATCTCGCGTCTTCAAATTTATCTGAATGGTTCAAAAAAGTATTAAAAAAAATCAGAAGTTAATTTACACAGACTGAATTTAATATTTTATCGAGAAATGAATACTGACATCTAGGAATATCAGAGAAAACTAGCTCACAGAGACCTCAAATAGGGAGTCGTGCTGTGTGTAATGCCATTTTTCTGCGATGATAGAAATCACACAATCCAATAGTTGTTAAAAAATATTTTACTTTCTTTCACTAAAACATTAGACAATTAAATTTCCGAACCAAGTTAATCAGTACGAGTGGAAAATAATAGTTATTTGTAGTATTATAGCCATAAGAATTAATAAACCGGTCTTTAACTATCGCCTTTTGTTAACAGAAGGTAAAAGAATAAAAAAATAAAGCTTTCACTGAGGTATATAAAAAAACTGTTAATATTTTGACGCTCATATTTGTTATGTAATAAACTGAACCACAACGTGACTAGAAATTTTGTTTTACATTTGAACGATTTTAAATAACCTTCGGTATGTACATAATTAGGTGTACTAATTCGTACACATCGAAAATGCAAATGAACAGTTAAATCCAGCGAGTCAATACGTTATCTATCAATGTCGTTTTACTTATGAAATATCCTGACTGGAAAATTCGTCTTCCTAAGTTGTGTAATCTATTATTATAGACCGTTTTCTCAATTGTTGGGATTATATTTAATAATAAATTGTTTCATATATCTAATCAGAAATCAATAAAATTCACATGCGGCTGTCTAAGCTGTCATGGAATCAACAGCGTACAAAAAGAAGGCAAGAAAATTAGAAAAAACAAAAGAGTGAATGAAGTAAAGTTAAATCAGAAAAAATAGGGAAACGAGGAAGAATACAGTAGTACAAAGAGTAAAAATTAAAACAGCAGGAACCAAAATTTTAAAGTAAAAAAATTAAATAAAGATGACGCAAAAAAAGAAAAAAACTCGAACATTGCCCAGAATCCTATTGAAAACATTTTTTTAGAAGATCGATTGGTTACTGTCGGTTGAGTACGTGTATATATATTAAACTAGAGAGTAATAAACGTATATACTATTGAAAGGGTTTCTTTGGCTCGAAATTTTTTACCTGCAAGATCCTCTTATTTACAGCAGACATACAATAAACATTTGTAATATAGGACTGATCCCATTATAAATTCAATACTTAACAGACAACTTTTATTGCCTCTAAATACCAATGTTTTGAAAATTTTGTCTCTATTTGTACATCTGTACAGTTATTGTATACATCCATACCTGTTGAAAGATTATTTTCTACAGCAGGTATGATCATGACAAAAACAGGTACATCATTGAAAGATGATGCGATGCAGGCATTATTATGTTTAAATTCTTGGTCATCGAGTAATTTAAAAGATAAAATTAAAAATTTGTAAAATAAAAACATTTATCTAATTTTTGTATACGAATAGCATAATAAATGTAGCTTTAAAAAATTATTTATTATTAATTATTACTTAGTTTATATCATATTCATTATCATCATATAAAATTAAGCGAGGCGAGACGAGACGAGACAACTGGTAACGAGAGGAAACCGAGACTTGAACAAGACTTAATTTTTTAGGAATTGACGAACCGAGACGAGATTTTTCATACTCTCGCCTAATCTCGTATCGTGTGCAGCCGTAGCCTATTGGTGTAAATAATAACTGTATGAAGAGCAGTTTCTACAAAATTTAACGATGCAATATTTACAAGATGTAGCATATGATGTTGATAATAGGGGGTCATTTTGATTTCTTTGGCTTTCCTAACAAGAAAATAATGGTGACAAATCATAAACATTTTGTTATTTAAAAAATAGATATAAAACGTTTTAATAAATCTTCTGTTTGAGCTTTTGAGCTGAATTTATCAGCCATTGCTTTTAGTATGTATATACCCCACAAAATACTAACAAAATTCTGGAAGATGCCAATTCACGGCCATGAATTCTCTTTGGGTGTGACCTTAGAGGCTTTTAAAAAGATACCTGACAATACCACAAATGAGCTGGTCACAAACAGAAGACAAAAAGAAAAATAGGAAACAAAACTTAAGAAAGATTGGACCAGAGTTGTAAATCAATGATAGGTTAAGTATATTCCATACACAAAAACTGGTAGAAGCAGGCACTGATTATTTACTTCTTCTTTAATGAATTTAAATCTCCTGAGTAAAGACTTTTAAGGACATTAAGATTGTACTACACATATACATTAGAAGAATTACAAAGAGTACTAAAAAATGCAATTACAGGGAAGCTATTAAAATTGGCAGACATACTACTAGAAGACAACAAAAGAATGGAAATTAGCACCAGGTATGCCATAGTTAAAAAAAAAGAGATCGCAATAACTGGGAAGACTATAGAGGTATTAACTTATTAAAAGACAAGTAAACTAACGATTGAAGAACTTATACTGGAAGAACAGAATGGCGTTCAAATAGGAAGACCATGTAATGACCACGTATTTATCATCAAACATATAATAGAGAAAGTCAGAAAATAAATTTAGAAACACACCTAGCTTTATAAACGTTGAATAAAGGTTTGACAAAGTCATTCGAAATAAGCTTTGAGAAATAATGAGGCGAAAAGGATGATTAAACAACAAATAGTCTAAGAACAACTCCAAACAGATCAAGGTCTCAAACGAGGCTGCAGTCTACCTTCAACTTTATTTAACATATACTCACAGCATTATGAGAAAATGATAAATACATTTTTAACTAACTTCTAAAAAGCATAAAATAATTTTTTGCTACAACAATTAAATACTTTTTATGAAGTCGGTGCCAAGCTAAAGTGTACTACGGTTAAAAAAAAGGTGGTTAAACCAGAATTAGGTATTACACAACATACAGGAGATGTCATACAAAGATTACTACATCAACTGAATAGTTTGTGTAAAACGTAATATGAAAATACCCTATTAGTCTAGTCTACAAGTTCAAAATGGTGTCAATACAACATACTATGACTAAAAATATGTGGATTGGCTCATTCGATCCAGAATAATATCTAGATCACTGTGATAAAAAATTAAATTAGCACATAAAAAATTCCAAAAGTTATAAACAATGAAAGATCCTAAAAAATAGTGTTTGTTTTTACGCTTATAGTTCGTAAATTTTTAATATTTTTGAATTTTGAAAAAAAGATGATTAAAGAGCAGAAAATTTACTAAAAAAAGTTCCGACTCCCGAAACTGTATTTTTATTATTTATAATTTTAATTTAACGCCAAAAATAGCCTTTTGCACGTCATTTTTAGGTTGCAAGCACGGCCTCTAAAGCCAGTACGTCCTTAAAAAAATCTTTTTAAGCTACTTACAGTAAATTGAAAAATCTAAAAACATAATGGTATAATCTAAACACTTTAAAGAATTGAGGTTCCTTGAATTTTCTTATTTAAGTAATTTTTTTAATAAATTAGACAATTGTTAATTAACAAAATTTTCTCAAACTTCCTTTATCGGTCTTAACTAAAATAATGTTTGACTAATTGGCATAATTTTTTTTCGCTTCGTGGAGCCCTTCTTATATACATACAAAACAACACTGCGTCATAAAAGTTTTACAAATTTTAATACTTTGTTTATAATAATTTTTGTAAATTAACAAAAGTGCTTGGTTTATTTTGATCTGGAAGTTAATGAGCCAGTCTTTTTCTTTTGGTACATGGTCAGTTTTTGGTTTCTTGCTCATCATCATCAACTGCAACTTTTGTGCAGCCAGACACTATGAAGGTTCAGTACACAAGTTTTAGGATAGAAAAATAGTATAAGCTGATAAAAAATCAAATAAAATATAAATAAACAACTGTAACTGTAACTTAATTTATAGCTTAACAAAATTGCCTTAAAGTTCAATAACCGATTTTGCATTATTTACTGAGCTAGAAGCCGCAAATTTCGTATCAAAATTCAAAAATATTAAAAGTTTACGAAATATAACGAAAAAACAAACACTATTTTTTACGATCTTTAATTGTTTATAACTTTTGGAATTTTTTATGTGCCAATTTTATTTTTTATCACAATGATCTAGACATCATTCTGGATCGAATGAGCCAACCCACATATTTTTAGTCATAGTATGTTGTATTAACACCATTCTGAACTCGTAGGCTACACTATATAACAAAATAAAGTTATAGCATTTGAACGAACGTATCCAGTTAAATCTAAAATAACACCGGCACACAAAAAAATAAAAATTGTCTGTACACCGGGCGCCACCCATCTACAGGCATGTTTTTCGACCCGCTGAATACGAATTTCAAGTCCGTTTAGGCCGTCCAGCCTTCAGTTTCGAGTAAATTGCAAAAAAACCCAAAAAATAGCGAAAATTCGATGTTTTCACAAGAATAAAATTTTGAGGCTCTAAGAAAAGCATGATTATTATGTATTTTGATCTCTTAAACACTAATTTTAATTCTGCTCCAATCACAAGCTGTTTTAAATCGAAAAAAGTTGGAAAAAATCCTTAAAAATCGCGAAAAATTGGGATTATCTTGGTATAAATAAATTTGTGGACGAGAATTGACGAAAATTTTGATGTTATTTAATCTTTTTGATCTGATTCTGCAATAAATTTGGCCCATAATGCCCTCAAACATTCATAAAACGACAAAACATTGATAAAATAGCAGAAAATTGTTACTGAAAAAATAGAAAAAAATCTTTTAAACACAATTAAATAAACTTCTTGTATTTTTTATCTATAAAATACAAGATTAAGATCCAAGAATGTGCACAAATTGAATTTTGTACGGTTTTTCGAGGGTATTGTACTGTTTCATTCTCAAATGATCTACCAAGTAGATACCTCTTCTGCCATTTTTTCTTTTATTTAGTAAAAATTTGCCATCGTGTTGGGATTTCAACTTCTTCGATGTGTAGACTTAATTTCATTGCATGATCGCTTGTACTTGCAACCAGGGCACCTCCTCGGGTTCTTCTTATTCTGTTCATACGTCATTTTTATAGATTTTACAATTTTTTTGCATTTTCAGATTTTTATGTTGTATTTTATAGATAAAAAATACAAGAAGTTTATTTAATTGTGTTTAAAAGATTTTTTTCTATTTTTTCAGTAACAATTTTCTGCTATTTTATCAATGTTTTGTCGTTTTATGAATGTTTGAGGGCATTATGGGCCAAATTTATTGCAGAATCAGATCAAAAAGATTAAATAACATCAAAATTTTCGTCAATCCCCGTCCACAAATTTTTTATACCAAGATAATCCCAATTTTTGGCGATTTTTGCAATTTTTAAGGATTTTTTCCAACTTTTTTCGATTTAAAACAGCTTATGATTGGATTAAAATTAGTGTTTGACAGATCAACATACATAATAATGATACTTTTCTTAGAGCCTCAAATTTTTTTTCTTGTCAAAACATCGAGTTTTCGCTATTCTTTGGGTTTTTTTGCAATTTACTCGAAACTGAAGGCTGGACGGCCTAAACGGATTTGAAATTCGTATTCAGCGGGTCGAAAAACATGCCTATAGATGGGTAGCGCCCGGTGTACAGACAAATTTTATTTTTTTGTGTGCCAGTATAATTATTGAAAACCGGCCAATAGAACAGACATCACACTTCGACTACTTGCAGTGTAATTTGAGCTACAACTTCGACAATTACTTCACAAATAAACTCCACCAATATTAAGAAATATGTGGAACAATATAAAGGTTATTACGAAATGAAGTTAGATCCGAAACAACACAAGTTCTATTTCACTTTAGGGCTGTGAAAGCTGGACAATCCGGAAACAAAATCAAGCCACAGAAATAACATTTCTACGAGGAGGTTATACATTAAGAAATAAAGTTACAAAAGATAGCTGTAAGAAAAGAACTTAAGAAAGAATGATAAAATTAGTTGTTCACCTTTAATTGTATTAGTATGAGCTTGTTGTTTTTCATCTATTGCGGTTAGAAATTTGAGGCAAATTTATACATGCACCGCTCATGGACTTTTGATGAGTGATATAAGGAAAGACTCTGATTTTGAACCACCATCATTTTCTATAGCCTTTGATACCCGAGCAACCACTCACTTTTAGCACATATGTTGTTGACATCATCAGTTGCAGTTGTTTACATTTCAAGATTTTCTTCGAAAATTCTTTTGAATAGAAAAGCCAATTGACAGAAAGAACGGTAATACATTCCTTAAGCAAATAAGACGTTATAAACCCAAAGGAGTAAAACTCTGGCAAAATATTTGGGGGCACCTATTAATAAATAAATAAAAATAAAAATTAAATAATTGCCTTTAAAATAAGTTACTTAATCTTCCAAATTTTGTATCACAGCATAATTATGCGAGTTTCATTATTTTTAAAACTATTATTTAAGTCACTAAATGATGTGTGTTAAGCTAGCAGAGCCATTTCATAACGCCCAAAGGGGACCTACTAGAGAATTTATTGCTAATTTATTGCTAATTTATTACGCAAAAATTAAATTTATTGCTCCCACCCTTTCCGAAAAACAGTGGCTATGCTAACTTTAGACTAAAGTTAGCATAGCCATATTCTATATCTCCGGAATGAACAGCGCTACCGAGGTGATGTTGGTGGCGTATTTTATTGCTAATTAATTGCTATCGAATGGCACTAGAGCAAATAACCAAAAAATACCCCTTCATCCCCTACTGAATTTCGCACCCCCCAACAATTACGAAAAAATTTTATTTCAATATTTTGTGTTGTATAAAATCAGTAGACTTTCAATTGCTAATTAATTGCTGAAGTTTTACAATCATTACGATTTCATTCCTCCAACCCCTTCCCAGAAACTGTGGAGACGCCAACTTTAGACTAAAGTTAGCATAGCCACATCTATATCTCCGGAACGAACAATGCTACCGGGGTGATCCTGGGGGCGTATTTTATTGCTAATTAATTGCTATCGAATAGTACCAGGGCTAAAACACAAAACTTCATCCCCTACTCAATTTCTCACCCCCTGACAAGTAACAAAAATATTTATTTCAATGCATTTCCTTATTAAAATCAGTAGACTTTTAATTGTTAATTAATTGCTGAAGGTCTACCTTCGTTACGATTTATTGCTCCACCCCCTTTCGAGCCAACTTTAGACTAAAGTTAGCATAGCCATATTCTATATCTCCTGAATGAACAGCGCTACCGAGGTGATGTTGGTGGCGTATTTTATTGCTAATTAATTGCTGTCGAATGGCACTAGAGCAAATAACCAAAAAATACCCCTTCATCCACTACTCAATTTCTCACCCCCGACAATAAAGAAAAAAAAAATATTTCAATATTTTTTGTGTTCTACAAAATCTGTAGACTTTTAATTGCTGAAGTTATACCCTCATTACGATTTCATTCCTCCAACCCTTTCCGAGAAACTGTGGACAAGCCAACTTTAGACTAAAGTTAGCATAGCCACAGTTTGTCTCAAGGGGTTGGAGCAATGAAATCGTAACGAAGGTAGACCTTCAGGAATTAATTAGCAATTAAAAGTTTACTGATTTTAATAACGAAAAACATTGAAATAAATATTTTTGTTACTTGCAAGGGGGTGAGAAATTGAGTAGGCGATGACGTGGTACTTTTTAGGTTTATGGTCTGGTGCCATTCGATAGCAATTAATTAGCAATAAAAAAACGCCCCAAGATCATACCGATAACGACGTTTGTTCCGGAGATATAGATATGGCTATGCTAAATTTAGTCTAAAGTTGGCATAACCACAGTATCTCAGAAGGGGTTGACGCAGTAAATTCTTAACGAAAGTAGAGCTTCAGCAATTAATTAGCAAATAAAATTCTACTGAAGTTAACAACGAAAAACATTGAAATAAAAATTTTTGTTTTTGTCAGGGGGTGAGAAATTCAGTAGGAGATGAAGGGGTAGTTTTTGGATATTTGCTCTGACGTCATTCGATAGCAATTAGCAATAAAAAACGCCCCCAAGATCACCCCGGTAGCACTATTCGTTCCGGAGATATAGATGTGGCTATGCTAACTTTAGTCTAAAGTTGGCGTGTCCACAGTTTCTCGGAAAGTGTTGGAGGAATGAAATCGTAATGAGGGTATAAGTTCAGCAATTAAAAGTCTACAGATTTTATAGATCACAAAAAATATTGAAATATTTTTTTTTCTTTATTGTCGGGGGGTGAGAAATTCAGTAGGGGATGAAGGGGTATTTTTTGGTTATTTGCTCTAGTGCCATTCGACAGCAATTAATTAGCAATAAAATACGCCACCAACATCACCTCGGTAGCGCTGTTCATTCCGGAGATATAGAATATGGCTATGCTAACTTTAGTCTAAAGTTAGCATAGCCACTGTTTTTCGGAAAGGGTGGGAGCAATAAATTTAATTTTTGCGTAATAAATTAGCAATAAATTAGCAAGAAATTCTGGAGTAGGTCCCCTTTGGGCGTTATGAAATGGCTCTGCTAGCTTAACACACATCACTAAATGTGTGACTTAAATATAAACAATTTGCAGAAAAAAAGTAAAATCCATTATAAGCGATAATTGACTTCAGTTTTAACGTTTAATAGCTGAAATAAATTCACAAAAAGGTGTCCTTGTGAATCTGTATTGATCAATTTAAGCAGTAGTTTCGGAAAAAAATTCATAAGTCGTTGTACACAAATGTAAATAATACGTTATTACTGGCAACTGCCAAGTTGATAATGAACGTTAAATCTAATGAAAATTATTAACAAATTATCCTAAATTAGCATATTTGATTAACGAATTCTTTTCAAATAGTTGATGTGTGTGAATTAAGTGATTATCTGAAATGGTACGGTAATACTTACTATTTTAAAATGTTTATATAGGTTAGTTGATAAACATAATTATGGTACGAAGCAAATAGAATTCCACAACATTTATTGGTCTTATGCAGCGAAACTGGATATTGGTGACTTCAGTTCACCAGTTAAAAAGGTGCACACTGAAACCATATATCTGCGTTTATGCTAATAATGATATTCAAAAAACAATTTAATGTAGTCAACATTTCTATTTTATCGAAATGCAGTTCACAAAAAATTCTGATCAAGGCGTCACTCAATTTCTAATTACATCTAGAAAAATTCTGAAGAAATCCAAGTCTCCCAAGTTTTTAAGAGCCGCAAAATTACAATTATAAATATTTTGTAAAATTAAAACTTTTTCAATCGCATCATGTAATATATGAAATGAAAGGGCTCATTCTGAGCAACACAAATATATTTTTTCATATTTTAAAAATAATTAGTTTCAAAATTTAAAAAAAATATATACAAAAATTTACCCATTTCCCAATTTATCTCGGAAACTATAAGGCCCAAAATTAAATATATATATATATATATATATATATATATATATATATATATATATATATATATACTTCTTCACCTGAGCTTTACATAAAAAATAAGAACAAACTCCTAATATTAATTTTGGGGGGCAAATTACAGAATTAAATGAAAATATATGTATTTTTTCCAAACGCATCATGTAATATATCAAATCGAAGGGCTCATTATGAGGAATACAAATATATTTTTCACATATTTTAAAAATAAATTGCATGATGCGTTAAAAAATATTTTTGTTATTTTCCATTTAATTCTATAATTTGGCTCCCAAAATTAATATAAGGGATTTCTTCGTATTTTTCCTGTAAACAAAAAAAAATAGGTCTTATAGTTTGGGAAATAATGGGGGAATGGGTAATTTTTTAAATATATTTTTTTAATATATTTTAAAATATTTATTTTAAGAAAATAAACAAATATATTAGTATTTGTCATAATGAGCGCATCATGTAGCAGATAAAATTAACTGTGAAAAACAAAAGTATTTACTCCTTATAAATTTAAAACGCTTAATTTAAACGATATTAAGGAAAATCCACTAATTTCCTGCTTGTCTGAAACTGGAATATTAGAAAAACATACACTTTGATTTACCTAAATTGTATCAAATCTCAAATATATTTTAAATAAAATGAAACTTCAGCTATTCGTGCCATGTTCGGGCAAAGCTAATCTAAATCCTTAAAAAGTGTACTTGTTACTTTTTAAATGAATTTTTGGAGTTAGCTTTTGCAGATTTGGACATTTTCCTTGAAAATTGTTTTGATTTTCACCAGATGCATATAGACCATAAATTATAGTGCCATAAAAAATTCTTTAATTGAAGAAACGTCAGGAGCATTTACGGCATTTTCTCTGCAATTTCTATAGGCTTCCGCTTTGTCATTGTCAACCAATAACGTGTTAAAAAATAAATCAGAACCCCCTCTCTGAATGTGCAGTAGTAACTGCACATTGTTTCAAGTACAGAAGGTGCTCGCCGGTATAGTACCAATCATTATTTAGAGCCGTACTACTTGTCATACCTAAGCATAGTAATAATTTGCCCTTGCAATTTGCTTAAATTCCTTGTGTGTGAGACGAGATTTGAAGTATAACAGGTAAGAAGACATTATTTGGCTATATTTTCTAAAATTAATATTTTAAAATACATTTTTTGTCAATTTGGACCTTCTCTTAGTATTTTATCATATATTTTTAGTGCTTCAACTATTATTCAATAAACGGATTGATATTTCTTTTAGTGGGTGCAATAAAATCACAAATTCGATTCAATAAATATCGGTGATGTTTTAATTTTTGATGGTTTCAGAAAAATTTGCCATAGTTTACTTACATTAACCATCGTAAGTTTAAACGGTTTATGGAAGATCTATAGATGTAAGAATTTTGAATGTGTTCCATAGTTGAATGAATAATGATTAATGTCGTTGAAAATTCGTGGAAATATATTATCTAATGTTTTGTTTTGTTTACAAAAACCAAGCTGAAAGTTAAATTTTATATTGAAATGGATTCCAGGAAAGAAATTGCAGTGGTAATTTCTAGTGACAATAATTTGGTCAAGTGCGAGGTGGACTCGCATACTAAGGGTTCCGTAGCTCCTTCAAGATTCTAATATTCCAATTGTTTTCTGAACGTTATTTGTGGCATCTTCTAGTTTATTTTAGATTTTCTTGGGAATAATACCACATCAGAGTTCAAACTTGTGTATATTTTAAAACCAAACGTTTCAAAATCCTGTCGGATTTCGTTTTCAATGGATATAAATTTATAAAGTAAAATTGAAATATATGACAAATATTTGATATATGAAGGTTCTCTAACCAGAGACAATATGTATTATATTGATATATAATATATATTGTCTTGCGTACAAAGGAATGACACCTCGAAGAGAGTATTCAATATCTCTAGGTGAAGTAACCTGAAAAATTTTATCGTGACATTCTGTCCTAGGAGTTGAGAGAGAACAGCAATTACACGGAACGGCTCCAGATTTGGAACCTCTGTGTACTGATTCTCTCGAAAATCCTAGATGTCGGTCTTACATCTCGACTCTTCAAATTTAACGAAATGCATCAAATGCATAAAGAAGTGTTCGAGAGGACATTCAATTGTGGGAAGCGCAACTGATGAAGGTTCCCTAACCAGAAACAATATGTATTATATTGATATATAATATATATTGTCTTGCGTACAAAGGAATGACACCTCGGAGAGAGTATATCAACAAAATTTATATATTTTTTTTAAACCTAGTATATAGTCGGAAAAGTTACAGAAATACTTGTTATACAATTTTTAGTGCAATGGTATAAGTAGATGCAGCTTTTAATTCTAATTACTTCTATTTGATAACAATTTTAGATCTTAACAAACAGGAAGATACTTTAATTTCTAATCAAAATTACTTTTTGATGACAAATCTCGTATACACTTAAAAAAATGACATGGAATGATTATTGTTACGTTTTAGACCATGCAAATCTGTTTGTGAAGAATAACTTTTTCTATTCAAATTATGAATAAAAAGAAATTGTTTGATTTATGAATACACACTGTATATACATATTAACTGACATTTATTTTGAATAGTTCAATTTATTTACAATTTATCCCAAGTTCCGAACAGTTAAATTTTAATACCAGCGACTCCATCAAATTTTACTGTATAAGAAAGTCGTTAAAAATTTGTTTTCCGATTTTCTAAGAAATGTTATTGAAAAATATATGGGACCACTTCGAGATATCTCGGAACTAATCCAATTTCGTTTCAATTTATCAGATTTAAAAAAATTTCATATTTTTAATCCCGGCGACTCCACCAAAGTATAGTGTATAAGAAAATCTCATTTTTCTAAGAAACGGTACAAGCTATATGAATGAAAAAATATAGGACCGCTTCGCGATCCTCCAGAACAGGATCAAGTATAAACGGTCGAAATCCCTTAAGCCCTTTGATAGTAATCGGTGAACAACCATAAAAGGCAAATTAGGAACACCCTTCTTTTTGAAATCGGTTAAAAAGCGACTACTTATTATTATTAACTGGGAACATAAGAATCCTGATTTATAGCCTCTTGATTATTTCTTGTAGGGTTACCTTAAGAGTAACGTGTACGTGACAGGTTATCAATAATTTTCGTTCACGATTTGATCGAGTACATTATTTAGAAAATATACTTTTTGCTTGGCATTTTTTAAATACATAAATCACATTGCTGATGCGCTTTTTAGACCTAGGAGTTACAGGAAAGGCTCCAGATTCGAAACCTCTGTGTGCGATTTTCCCCGAAAATCCTTAATATCAGTCTTTACATTTCGAGTCTACAAATATATAACTCGGGTTGAGATTTTTTAATATTATCAACTGGTAGATAAAAATGTATGTGTTGTATTTGTATTAGTTAAAACGGTATGTTCAATTATGTTGATTGATGCATTTTTTCGCGTTATCTTAACATTAGGTGTACTTAATCAATTTTTATAGGTTTATTTAGTCACAACATCCTGCTGATAGATTTCAGGGTGTGATTAATTAACTATAAAGAAACAAACACTTAGTATATAGATCAAAAATGTAAACACCCAAAAGTAATTTATACATTTCCCATTTGACTTAAATTGTTTTTTATCAGGTAGGTTCACAAGACATTGATATTTTCCCGATTTAACCCAATTTGAACGAAGATTAACTGTAGACCGCAGGGAAGAGAAATTACCAATTGGCCCAATATGCTAGGCAAAAGGCTTGAATAAAACTTTGTTAACGTCTTACACATGACTTGAGACGCTAGGTGATAAGAAATGGCCCCAATTTGGTTCAATCACAAAAAAATCCAACTATTTCATCAAGATTCAATATCAAGATTCTAATATTCCAGTTTCAGACAAGCAGGGAATGAGTGCATTTTCTTATATTTACCCTTATATCTTTTAAAGGATGCGTTTTAAATTTATAAAAAATATACACTTTCATTTTCCACACAAGACTTTTTATTTTATCTGCTTCAGGATTCGCTTGATTTTCATAAGAATACATATGTATTTAATTTTCTAATTTGACCCCCAAAAATTAACATTAGAGTTTTATTTTACTAATAAACTTTCAGGGAAGCCTTTTATAATCTACTGTCTCAATTTTGAGGGTCTGTAGATTGGAAGATATAGGGCAAAATAGGTCAAGTTTTAAATTATAAATTATCAAATATATTATTCAAATTATTTAAAAATACAAATCAAATATATATATTTCAAAATTCAAATAGTGTAGTTTCTAAAGTAAGAATTTAGTCGATGTCTAATATATTTGTTAAAATCTTTTAAACAAATGATTTAAAAATATGATATATTTGTAATTCACATAATGAGCCTTTTGAAAATTGAATTTTTATTTTCCACTTAATTATATAATTTGTCCCTAAAATTACTATGGGGGTTTTCTAATAATTTTTCTTATAAATTTCAAGTGAGCACCAGTATCCCTAATTATTTTCAAAATTTTAGGTAGTATGGTTTCCGAAATAAAGCGAGAAATGAGAATTTTTTATATCTTTATGTTAATATCTTGTAAACAATTAATTTTAAAAATGTGAAAAATATGTACTTGTATTCCTCATAATAAACCCTTTCATTTGATGTATTGCATGACGCGTTAAAAAATATTTTTTTATTTTCCGTTTAATTCTATAATTTGGCCTCCAATATTAATATTAGGGGTTTCTCCTTATTTTTCCAATAAAGTTCAGGTGAGGCGCTATACCAGTATTTTTTTCAAAATTTTACAGCTTATGGTTTCGGAGTTAAGGGGGGGGAATGGGTAATTTTTTAAATATTTTTGTTAATATCTTTTAATTAATTTATTTTAAAAATATGAAAAAATATATTTGTTTTCGTCATAATGAGCCCTTTCATTTAATATATAACATGATGGGTTAGAAACAATTTTAATTTTATATTTTCCATCTAATTCTGTAATTTGCCCCCCAAAATTAAGAGTACAGGTTTGTCTTTATTTTTCCAGTAAACTTCAGGTCAGACCCTATACCTCTAATTTTTTTCAAAACTTTACGTTTTATTGTTTCGGAGATAAAGGGGGGGGGAATGGGTAAATTTTGGTATATTTTCATTAATATCTTTTTAATTATTTTTTTTAAATATGAAAAAATATATTTGTATTCCTCAGAATGGGACCTTTCATTTGATATATTACATGATGCGTTTGAAATTTTTTTAATTTTTAAATTTTCATTTAATTCTATAATTTGCCCCCCAAAATTAATATTAATGGTTTCTCCTTATTTTTCCAGTAAAGTTCGCGCAACGATCTATATTTCATATTTTTTTCAAAATTTTAGGCTCAGTAGTTTCGGAGATCGGGGGGGGGGGGGACCGTCGATTTTTTTAGTTTTTCCTCCCAGAAGTACCCCTAAAATCAAAATTTCTTCATTTACGATATGTACTCCTGATTGGGTCACCAAACTATACAATGATACCAAATTTCAACCTCTTCCGTCCAGTAGTTTAGGAGAAAATTTCTGTGATGTGACAGAGGCAGAAATCCGGAGTGATATTATAAGGGTATCCGTATATTGTAGATACGGAAACCTAAAAATGAATAATAACAATAAAGTGTTTGTAACTTTTTTTCAAAATCTTAATTATTTCGTTTTTTTATTATTAAGCGTCACCTGAAAATATTTTTTATTAATTTTTTACTTCTATTTTTTAAAAAATTGGGATAATGAAAAATTTTCTTTCATAATTCGAAGGATCAAAAGATATTTATAAAAGTTTCTAGACGTCAATCCGAATTGAATGACACCAAAAAATATAATTTTCCATGAAATCTATTAGGATTTCACCAAAATGGCTCTTGTATATTACTAGATTAGTAATCTGTATCTAATTATAAAAATTATTATTTCAATTTTAAATGATAAAACAAACATTTGTGTTCATAATGGTTTAGTATGTTATGAATACTTATTTCTAATACACGATTTTATGAAGGGTGAACTTAATAGCAGGATAAAATTATATTTAACTGTATTTATCACAACAAACATTTTTTGTATATATATATATATATATATATATATATATATATATATATATATATGAACAAAAACATCACTTTCAATGAAAACTATTAACAGTTGTTAAAAATATTCATTTTACAAGGTCATTTACACAGACTTTTCTTGCAAAAAGTCGATAATTTTATTAATATCTAAATTATATTACTGAATAGGCACGCAAAATATTTCAAAACTCAGGGAATTTACCCAAACAGGAACATTATATCATAGACGATTAGTTAGGTCATATTTTAATTGTGTCCCATACACTTAAAAATAAATTGTACGTCCGTTATATTTTTGTTTAAGTGAGTAAATAATATTGGTAGGCATCTACAATATACGGGTAAACGAGCACGAAACAAAAAAATACACAAAAGAGACATAAAAACAAGAAATGACAATTCCAAAAATGGCACAAATTATTAAATCGAATCAATTCAAGTAACTGCTTCTTACTAACGGTCAAATTTCCATTAAACAATTGGAGAAACATTTGTTTTAGTGAAACCTTCAGATGGCAGATATATTGATATTTATTATGCACTGAGGATCCTGGGCAAAAAATGAAAAAATTGTCTTCTTTTTGCAGGTCTTTGCTTCATCCAGATCGTCGAAAAATGGCGACCTACGCCAGTTGCGCTGACATGGTTTTAGAAACTGCCCCAGTCGAGAACAGAGCAAATAAACACCGCAGAATTAGAGCGGTTGTGGCTTATTTTATATTTGGAATATGCAACAATTTCGGGTATGTTGTGATGCTGACAGGTGCTGCCGATATAATCGCAAAGCAATCCCAAAATGTGGAACACTCCGTAAGTTGTGTTAAAATATGTTTTATTTTAACGTTTATCAGATTGTGTACTTAAAACTCGCTCATAGGATTGATCAATCTTAACAGTGCAATTTATTTTTATTCATAACCGAATATTAATTCTAATTCTTGAGAAGGAAGAGGTCCGGTGGGGCCAGATCTGGTGAACGAGGTGGACAATTTTGAACACGGTGCCCTTGGAAATCCTTTAGGATAACATGTATCTCTTTCAAGGTCATTCTACAATCGGATATAAAAATTTTAGGAATTCTGTGGTTGTTTTTGGGCATAGTCACCTTAACCGGACGACTTGGGCGCATCCAATCTTCGGTGGTAAAAACAAAAGTTGTACGTCATTGGTGGCGCCATCTGTGTCTTGATTCCGGGACCTAATGACCTTTGCAAAAGAAGATAATTGTGGTATCTCTGGTTTTTATTTTTTTTGAGTTCTTTGGGAATATGACCACATAAACTTGAAGCTCTATATTTCAAATGTCTAAACGTTTCAAGGTCTAAACCAGACCTCGTTTTCAATGGTAATTAACTTAACACATGAAAAAGAAAATTAAAAGAATAAATTTGTCATTACGCATCTTTTAACATTTTAATTTGCTTGTTCATGTGTTAAATTATCTACCATTGAAAACGGGTCTGATTTAGACCTTGAAAGGTTTGGACTTTTGAAATATACAGACTTTCAAGTTTATGTGGTGATATTCCTAAAGAACTCAGAAAAAATAATAATTCCTTTATTTGTTTGATGTTTTCAGTATTTTATGGCATGTTCTGTTGAGACCTTTAGCTTATATTTCATCCAATAATTTGTTTCATAATTCGGCAATAAAAATTCTCAAAACGATGTGGCTCTGGAGTTTCCAGCGTAAGAAATTATCTTGCATTTGGAGTCGGTTAGCCACATGTAGCCCATTGATTTGTAGAACGGTCTAGAAAATTCTAGAAAATGGTCGTAAGCGCAAACCACATTATGGCATTACCAATATACAACATACTAGTTCAATATTTTTTAATTTTTACGATCCCTCATTTTACACCAAATTGTTACGTACTACTGTACGTTCCACGACTCAATAAATTACATTAGTACTAGTCGTGGAAACTAAATATTAAGTGGGTAATTATCAATATGCATTATTTAGGAAAAAAACAACACTGCCCGAAACTGCAGCTATATATCGACTGGAGCAATTCTATTGGCCGATATTCTACCTGGATTAACAATCAAAATTTTTGCCCCATTTCTGCCATTTTTAGTCAAGTAAGTACCACCAATCGATATAATAAACATTACATGTAAATCGTTGAGTTCCATTAGTCTAATATTATGTAACTCTTTTAATTTTAGTGTGAGAATCGCTGTTTGCGTAGTACTAGCTGCATCTGGATATATTTGCGTCGCCAACAGTACCGGTTTAGTTACGTCTCTGCTAGGAGTGGTACTGACGTCGTTTTGCTCTGGTTTTGGCGAAGTTACGTTCCTACAATATAGTTCCTACTATACTAGGTAAGAATCTCAATACAAATATTACACATGCATTCATAATGGAGAACTTTATGTCAGAAGCAATAGGACATATTGTTCCAATAATGTGAAACCTAGCTGCAACGATATAGTTAAATTTTATAATGGGCTGTTTAACTTACCAAATTTAGCCCAGGCTAATCGACTTTTGCAAATGCCTGTCTTTTCATTCTGCCTTTCAGTTTTTAACATATATTCGAAATAAACAATGCTTATTAGTTATTTTTGAATATTTGTTTTAATAAATTCGCAAGTACCAAGTATTTCCCAAAAACCTTATATCTGCAGAACATAAGGGTTTAATATAAAATGTCATTTTAATTTTAAATTTCAAATAACGATAATTACATTCATTTAATACTATCTCCTCCGCCAAATTTTATTGTAAAACAAGTTTACTCCGCTTTTCCGAAAAACTGTACCTGCTATGCCGTTGGAACAAATATGAGACCACTCTGGGATTCTCCAGAACACAATACTAAGCTATCCAATTTAGATAAGCCGGTTCTGAATGATCGACAAACGACAAACACATATAAAAATCATTTCAAAAAAGTTTCCATTGGATATTGAATTTCTGAATCAAAAGCTCATATATTTAAAACCAAAATATGAAACTTTACATTGCCTTCTGAGTAAAATACACGTCACAATATTTTTTTAATACACAAAATGAACTTTGCTAAAATTCTTAATTTGGTATAATTTCCAACAGTAGAACAAAAATTATTTAAAATATTATATATTTGTTGTTATTTCAAATGACGCCCTCAAATTATTTAAAAAAAAACTATAATATAAAAAACCTAGTTTTGTAATAAAATTAGTATATGGAGATCAATTCCCGACTTTTTGATTTAGAAGACCAAAAAGTAGGTTTTTAATATTCCTTTCCAAACTAAAACTACCCCCCCCCCCCCCCGTGTAATCCACTTTAATAAAAATAATTTTAGAAGCGTAATATCTTCCTGGAGTTCTGGTACCGGATTTGCCGGAGTTGCTGGAGCTTTATCGTACAGCATACTTCAATATTTTGGATTCAAAACAACACTAATGGTGATGATAATAGTCCCTGCAATTATGGGATTAAGGTAATGTGGTCTGAGAAAGATACATGCAACACTTTTTAAATCGTTGAAAATTTCTTGCCCTATTTTAGCTTTTGGCTGTTGCTCCCTAAACCGTCTGAAGATGACATAGATCAAGCATTGGAAATACAGAGAATTGTAAACGAACAAGAGATTGCAAATCCTTCGGAATCCATAATGAGGAAGATTCGTCTGATTCCCGGGCTAATGAAATATATTGTGCCTTTTGCTTTGGTTTACATTTTCGAATATTTCATCAATCAAGGCACTGTGAGTATTCCTGAATCATTAAACGATTTAAGATCTCGTCTCATACGTCTTTATTTTCCAGTTCGAGTTAATGTATTTTAAGCATTCAAATTTGACTCAACAAGTACAGTATCGCTGGTTTACTGTTACTTACCAATTAGGAGTGTTCATTTCAAGATCTTCTGTGACTTTTTTCCATATCAAAAACACTTGGATCATGGCCGTCTTCCAGGTAAGTTATGTGTCAGCAGTTGTTATTGAACACATACATAAGTGTGGAACAGCCAAATGGAATAAATTCGATAACGAATAAAACGCTTGGACATGTCGATTTGTATTTTTTAATGCGCATTTTTTTTTAAATATTGTATCATGTAACAGTGGCCAATACCAACTTTCTTATTTTAAATGCAAGCTCCCCTATATTATTTATTTTTTGGATTCTCCAGAAAATTCTAGA
The DNA here is from genome assembly GCA_034190945.1 of Octodonta nipae. Lineage (NCBI taxonomy): Eukaryota > Metazoa > Arthropoda > Insecta > Coleoptera > Chrysomelidae > Octodonta > Octodonta nipae. The sequence continues at coordinate 15,548,382 of CM067216.1, forward strand.
CATAATTGATGTACAATGTCCTAAACCCATCTTCAACTGTTTCAGAAATATTAAGTGTTTTCAGATTTATTACAAAAAGTAACATTAAAAAAAGAAAATTATTTTATTTTACAAATTCGCTACCGTTACACTAAAAACCTAAAAGTAATACTGATTATTTTTTAAGAATATATATAAAAAACAAAAAACCATTAATGTCAATGTAGGAAATGTTCAAAATGCTCGCCCCGAACGTCTAATCTGGTATAGAAATGTCTTCTAACGTTACTCAGCATCTCAAGCGGTACTGATTTAATCGCAAGTGTGATTCGTCTTCTTAGGTCATCTAAATTGAAGGGTTTAGTTTTGTATACAGTACTTTTGACATATCCCCATACAAAGTAGTCCAATGGCGTCAAATCACGAGATCGTGCTGGCCATTCTATCGATCCGCGCCTCCCAATTCACCAATTTTGTTCAGGTACTGCCAGACATTGATTTCGTAATGGGGCGGTGTTCCATCTTGCTGAAACCATATCGTATTGGCAGGAACTTGTGGGTTTACTGGATCAAAATATAAGTTTGTCAAAATGGTACGACATTATTTTGGAGCAGTTCTAAATATTTATCTCCATTCAAGTTGCCATCAGTGAAAATGGGACCTACGATCTGATTTCCAACAATTCCTGCCCAAACATTAACTTTTTTCAGGATATTGCGTATGTTTCTCTGTCATCCAGTGAGGATTCTCATTAGACCGGCAATTTTGACATGACTGTGAAGTATAAATGTGCTCTCATCAGAAAACAAAACATCATCTAATTGGATCACATTGTTATCTAACCTTGCCATCATTTATTTGTTCCCAGAAATACGTTCTCCTATCGAAATCGTCTTCCATGAGCTCCCGAGTTGGCATCATTTTTAGGGACGCATTTTACTTTCCTTTTAATACTCGAAAAAAATATGATGTGTGGCTAACGTTTAACAGTGGGGCTGCTTATCAACCAGAATTATGTGGGTTTTCTTGAAACTCAAGTATAATGTCTGTCTTAAATGACCAACTCGCGAAACTGCTTTTCTATTTTGCTAATTGTTCCTTGGGATACAGGCGGCAAATTTGGAAAATTTTCGTGAAATAAGCCAGAAACTTCTATTTTTGTCTGTGTGTTGTCTCCATAACCAATCACCAATCAAATACACAAAACTGTTTTTTTATATCAGTAAAAAGAAACTCAGGAATGGGATCTCAATATTAAGAGCCAAATGGGAATTAAGTATTGAGTGTAATGTAGCGAATTTGTGAAATAAAATAATTTTCTTTTTTTAATGTTCATTTTTGTAATAAATCTGAAAACACATAATATTTGCGAAACAGTTGAAGATAGGTGTAGGACATTGTACATGAATTATGTCTAGAATTTTCTGGAGAATCCAAAAAATAAATTACATACAGGGGCTAGCAGTTAAAATAAGAAAGTTGGTATTGACCAGTCACATGACACACCCTAAATATTTTTTGTAAAAAAATGCGAATTTAAAAATACAATTCGAAGAGTCCAAGCGTTTTTCCCTACAAGCCCTCCTTTGAATTCTTTATCTAATTTATTCCCTTTGGCTGTCCCACACTGTATTTGTTCTTATTCATTGCTTAACTACTTACAGGGTGGTCCCAAATGAATACTTTTGAGTGGAAAAACTAATTTCTAGACGAGCTGCAAACTTACTAACCACCAAATTACACTAATACTGATCTCACACCGATTTCTTTAACCACTTAAAATATACCGGGTGGATTCAGTTCAGTATATTCTTGGGCCCATCCCTACTTATTTGTAAAAACATGGTATAGATATTTTGTTATATTCGTGCATAAATCTTTTTTTTCTTCATATATGTGGTTTCGTCGACTCTGAACCGTACCCTCTATCTTGCAATCTTTTCGCATATTGTGCCTTAATGTAACTTCACCGACATATTTTTATGCTGATGTTAGTTTCACCAAAATGTTTCGATATAATTTAATTAATGGTAATCACATTCCATTTTTACAGTTCCAGTAGTATTGATAAGACAAATGTTGAAGTAATTAAAAACGTTGTCAATTGACTATATTCCAAAGGGGATTAAAAACCGAACTGTGTCAAACTACAGTATACTTACGCAATTTTCGGGACTCCCTGTACAAAATTAGCTTCATTTTTTAATGCAAGCAATATTTTCTAAAGGAGCACTCATCACAAATAAATCAATCTAGGTTCTTGCGCACTAGCAAGATCAAGAAAATCTTCACAAGATTCTTAATAAATTCTTAATTTCTAGAAAATACGAGGGTGAATCAAATATGAACCGGACTTTTCTGTTTCTCGCCCTGTAGGTAATTCGAGTGGCGTGACGTCTCGATATATGTTAGCTAGGGATGTTAAGAAGAGGGGAGTTCGTCGGTTTGGCGAGGCGTAGTCGATGCGCTGTTAGTAGCATCATGTCAGAGCAAGAGGAGCATACGTCTGTTGCGCAACGTGTTGTTATCAAATTTTTGGCGCGGGAGGGCGTTAGACCGTCTGAAATTTTGCGTCGACTATCTGCACAGTTCGGCAATGAAACACTTTCAAGGACCCAAGTGTACGACTGGCACAAAAAGTTTTCAGATGGCCGAGAGACAGTGGAAAATGAGCCTCATGCACGCCGTCCCACGACAAGCATCAATGAGGCGAATATCTACGCAATTCGTGAACTGATTGAAGGCGTACTGCTGATCGTTTTTCTGCACGAACGCCGTACAATTAAAGCTGAGTATTACTGCGAACTACTCCAACAAGTGAAACGTGCCTATTGGGAAAAGAGGCGGGATATGTCTATCCGAAGTGTGATTCTGTTGCATGACAACGCTCGGCCACATACAGCTGCATTGACTCAAGGAAAATTGAACAAAACGCATTGGGAAACCCTTGAACACCCGCCTTACAGTCCTGATTTGTCGCCATGTGACTACCACATGTTTGGGCCACTTAAAGAAGAAATGTAGAAAAATAATATATATTAAAATTTGTATTGATCGTACCAATAAAATTTTTAAAGTCCGGTTCATATTTGATTCACCCTCGTATTTATGTAAATATTATTTTCTTTCAGGGCATCAACGTTATAATATTCACAACAGAAGTCATTTACTTCTATCTTCCATACTTTTGGGTGGCTATTGTATTGGTTTTTTGGGAAGGACTTTTGGGAGGTTCCTCCTATGTTAATACATTCTATCGAATTACAACAGAGGTAAGTTTTTAACGTTGACAATATCGTTACTTTTTCTTTTTTATTACCATACTTATATAAAGTGAATGGATTAAGATTTAGCAAATTCTTATTTTTATATGAGTGAACAATTGATGAGAAAAATAAGTACTTTTTTCGCAATCTATAGAATAAGAATCACGTCACATTCTTTACACTTGCTTTTACGTAGGTCCAAAGAAAAATCAAGATGTTTCAGATCGGACTCTGTGAAATGCCAATTAACGTTTACTTTTCTTGAAATTTTCTGTCCCCAAATTTGGTTTGCAAAAGGTCAAAGCCTGCGGGGCGATCTAGCAAATTGAAACCAAATTCCTATTATACAGTGAAGGCCTTAAAAGTTGTGTAACACAATGCGATACCGTTTGCCATTTGTCGTAATATACGATCAGATAAAGCTCCAAGCACAGAAATCACACCAAACTGTTACAAGTTAACTACGTTCGGATTCTTCGCATATTTCTTACTTTTTCCATACTTACTACTACTATCCTATGTAGATTTTATATGGTTTAGAATCCATATATTTTAGTATTATTAAATAATTAAAATCATAATTTGCTCAAAATGTAATATTTGCTCCTAACTTTTTCCCCTAAAATATTTACCCCATAGATATCATGGATCCAACAGTTCATGTTCTATCCTTATATACAGTGCCTTCATTTCAGAACTAGCCACCTAAAATAACTTTTAAAATATATTTAAAAGATGAAGACAAAAAACACGTTAATTCATTTTTTACCGGGAGAATATCACTTCTAAAAGTTTAAATTGTTACCAATTGTTATGTCAATAACAGGAGTAGTCCCAAAAATTCTACTAAATAATTTAAAATACCTCGGTCTGGACGAACATCTTTACCAACTAATGCAAAAAGTCGTTTTGTTAGGAACAGCCCGGACGGTCAGAAAATTCATGGGAAGCTGCCACGACTCCAACCACGGGCCTGATAAGCTGGCAAGGGCTCCCACGGAGCTAAACCCTTTTGATATCTAGGATATCTGGGGTTAGTGAATTTTCCTCTAAAGGCACGTTGAGTATAGAAAATAATATGATTACAAAAAATTATGAGTCAAAAGATTGGAAAAAAGAGACCTTTAAAAAGAGATATCACATAATACCCCTTTGTATATACATAACATGTGTCCCCCCGTAAATATAAATTAACGTGATTTTTGTCCTTTTCGTTTAAAGATATTTTAAGTTATTTTGGGTAGCTAGTTTGGAAATGAAAGCCCTGTATATTGTAATTTATACAATGAACAGAAAAAATAATAGTTGAAGTGTTTTAAATCTGAAGTTTATGCTAAACATATATTTGAATTGTATATCTTACACTGAGACAATATGTGTTAACATCTAATCTTCATGATTGACAAATTTAGTTTCATTTCACAGGTGCGTGAAGAGAACAAGCAATTCTCTATGGCAATCACCACTTTTGGAGACAGCGTGGGTATCGCCTTGGCCGGAGTAATTGCTATATTCGCCCACAACAAAATCTGCGAGCTGCCGATGCCAAATTAAACATTAAGGGAGAGACAAGTTTTTACTAAGACGGCAGTATTTATTTAATCGAACATATTGTTCGCGTTTGTTTTTAAGTAGTATGAAGTTCAATCGCGAACAGCAATATATATATTTTTAGCATATATACATAAAAATGAGTATATAGAATAATGTTACAATAGTTTTTTATACGAATAAAACGATTTTTTTATATGTGTTGATTCATTGACGAGAACTATCACTTAAAATGCAGTCCAGAGTACAAATCTTTTATTTAAATTATTACCTACAACTACTCTGAAACTTACAATAGGAATATTTCAAGTGCACATGCTTCAAGCAAGTTAAGTCAGTGATCTTGTTAAAATAAATTTGCCCAACGGACTCAGAGTTGTTTTTTACCTCTTAAGTTGTATATTTCGGCTAATTTTATTGAATTTTTTTTTCAAACTGCCATTCGATAGTTAGCGCGTGGATCAAGTCACTATGATCACGAAGTCCCCTTAACGTTTTTTTTTACCACCTTAACTGAATAAATTCACTACAGCAATGATGCTATAAATGGTTAAAAATCACGTCCTCATTACTAAGACTTTTAATCCACAGATTGAGAACTATCAAATAGTCCCAATAAAAATAGCCGAAAACCAAGTTTTATTTAAAGAACATGTTTTTACTAAGACGACAGTATTCATTTAATCGAACATTTTAGTTCGCGTTTGTTTTTAAGTAGTATTAAGTTCAATCGCGAACAGCAATATATATATTTTTAGCATATATACATAAAAATTATGATATAGAATAATGTTACAGAAGTTTTTTATACGAATAAAACGATTTTTTTATATGTGTTGATTCATTGACGAGAACTATCACTTAAAATGCAGTCCAGAGTACAAATCTTTTTTTTCAAATTATTATGACTACTCTGAAACTTACAATAGGAATATTTAAAGTGCACATGCTTCAAACACGTTAAGTCAGTGATCTTGTTAAAATAAATTTGCCCAACGGACTCTAAAATTGTTTTTTACCTCATACGTTGTATATCAAGAAATCGGATTTCGGCTAATTTTATTGAACTATTTTTTTTTTCAAACTGTCATTCGATAGTTAGCGCGTGGATCAAGTCACTATGATCACGAAGTCCCCTTAAAGTTATTTTTTACCACCTTCACTGAATAATTTCAATACAGCAATAATGCTATAAATGGTTAAAAATCACGTACTCATTATTAAGACTTTGAATCCACAGCTTGAGAACTATCAAATAGTCTGAATAAAAATAGCCGAAAACCACTTTGGTGCTGAGGTTCACGAAAATTAATGGAAAATTAATCCATGAGCATTCTGCTTAAAGCTTCCCTGACTTTTGCTGCCTTTCCAGAAAGTGAACACGATTTTTCACACTAGAGGGCGCTTCAACAACTAATGTGTCCTCTTAGACTAAACCAGAAAGAAATGTGATTTGATGTTAGGGTGCAAGACATTTTGTTATCTGTTGTTGTTTATCTGTTACACACCAAAGGTTTCACGAGAGATTAATATTACAGTATGATCAAAAAATAAATCAAAACTACTTTTGAAGTCTGTTTATTGGCACAATAAAACGAATCACATTTATGACAATTTGAGATCTTAAAATACTAATAAAAAATCAGACTTGAACATCTTTCAAAGGAACCATAAAAACTAAACCTAAGTCACTATATCCGCAGGAAACACTGACAGTATATCACAAAAAATTTAAATGTAAACAGCTTTTCAGAAACAATCAGAATACATAGAGTAAGAGTAATACATGAATATACGCCACTAGTCAGTAGTAAACCCAGTAGCGTTGCATAATTGTCACAACCACAGATAATTTACGGATTTCACATGGATATTTAATATCTGCACATATATAATTATAATTTTCAACAGATATTTCGCCAATCATTATTCTTCATAGAACTAAAATGCTTTCTGCCGTTAGTTCTCTGGACTAGACAAAACATTGCACTGATAAACTTACATTTTGGCCTCAATTTGTACTGCTATTGAAGTCTATTGAAATAGACAAAACAAATCTACCTGAAATATCTGTTGATGGAGCTGATTACATGGATTATCGTATAACACATTTATAGATGAGATCAGCAAAGAAGAATTTTAACTCTACCAAGAACAATTTATCAACTAATTTAAAAATATTTCTCAAAAATCTTTCATTACATAAATATATATGTCACTTTAAATATACATATTTTCTATATTATTAATATCATTTGAAATGAGAATTTTACCAGTTTTTGGTAGAGAGAACGCATATTCGAGATAAACTTATGGACTAAATTTTACAAAAGTGAAGATAAATTCGTATTTTTTTTTTAAATTAACAAACTGAATCAGTCATAAATAATAATACTGTGAAAAGTATTCGAAAGGAACAAAATACCTATTGGTACGACATATATCTATTAGGCTAATGATATAAGTCTCAAACATTCAATAATTATAGCCTGAAACAAAAAAAAATAATTAAATCTTGTATTTCTTCTGTATACCTAAATTATACGAAAATGCCACATATTATCATCAAAACGGAATTTACAATAATCAATTAACAATCAAAGAGAAATATCATATGCATATATATATATATACAAACTACATAAGTGACACCTCGTTTTAAAGACTGTTTAAAAGAATTCAATGGTGTGTCTCATTGATATCCCATCAACATTTAAAGAATTTGCGAATTAAAACGAAGCTAATTAATTATCTATTTTAATTATTATTCGTGAATAACATCAGAGATCAGAAAAATGACCAGGAATCACGATTTAAGTCACACATTATATATTTATCCGGTGAATTTAGGACTAAAATCAGGAGGAATGTTACAAGAATTCATAAGAAGTTGTAACTTGGTAAAATTGCTCAAAATACAATTATCAAAGAAATCTCAAGTCCTTGACTAAGTTACTTAGTATCTTTTGAGAAAGCCAAATATGATTTTGGCGAAACGTCAAGTGATTTTTCAAACGAATACAGACGAACGGATGTACACCGGAATAAATCATCAACCATATATATATGCTAGGTTCCGGGTGAGAATCACGTTTGAATTTATTATATACTCGACGTTTCGACTCCTGGTTTGGAGCCATTATCATGAGACAAAAGTGAAAGAGTTTTCAGAGTCTAGATCGAACTCGGGGCCTCAATCTGCCTACTCCCCAAGAGTCACTAGGTAACTGAACTGAATTTGAGTCTGCTCTGCTTCTTTTATTTATAGTTAGCGCTGGGTTAGAAAGGGATGTCACGTGATAAAGAGGCTGTGTTGTGATTGGTTGGGTGTCTGTTTTGTTTAATCTGGCAATTACGGAGGTCCATGCTGTGAGAAGGCGAGAGCTGTCATCGCGTCGGTTTAGACAGATAACAGATAAAATAATTATAGTTTAAAAAACTAAAAAATACGCTTTAATAGCAAACCGAACTAAAATAATTTTTAATTATGAATAGTGTATATTACCGCAGTAGAAAGTCGAACAATCAATCATGATTACTTACCTCAAAATAAAAATATAATAAAATTTAAGTTATGAACAGAATAATTCGATTCAGAGTAAAAAGCGTGAGCGTGGGGTGCTTTTGCAGAACTCTCCTCTTATAAATAGTTGGCAATAGAATAATTGTAAAATTTAATATTTCAAGGACCCGACGAAGTGTATTTTTTAGTTTTTTAAACTATAATTATTTTTTAAGTTTTTAGTCTCATAAAGATATCTATAGCATTTTTAATTAAAAAGTTTACTGCTAACTAGATGGCACTAGTTAATAGACGAATTTGCATTTAGGCAAGAACAGTGACAAAAAGACAACAAACGGGAATATTCAACTAAAAGAATAGTATTGTCATCGACCCTTGACACGTGTGCCAATTTTCAATTTAATTGGACTTCTTTAAGTTAAGTTAAGTACATAGATACATACGTACACATCAACCTAATAAAAGCGTATTAATAATAGAATCGATTTTGACAAGTAATATTATAAAAAAATTAGTGTCAGAACTTGAGTAGTGGACGGTAAATGATATTATCTCAATAACATTAAGTAACGAAGTAAATTATTTAAACAATATCACTAAGTTAACAAAATAAAATTGTCACATAGAGTGAAATAGTAAGCCCAGAACCCAAGATCCTGAGAAAACAAAGAGTCAAGAAGGTAAGAAAATAAAATACTATTTAGTAAATTCCATAAAAATAAATTCCAAACTAATACAGCTCAAATATAACACATCCCCTGCCGGGATCGATGATAAAATGACGACGTTTCGGCAGAATCACATCTCGAGTATTCGAGTAACTAGAAGCGTAAGCAGAAGGCTACGAGAATAATGCGAACCGACCTGAAGAGGGCAGATGTGATTGTGCCGAAATGTCATTTTACCATCGATAATCGTGTACAGGGATCAGTTATCAACTGCGCGGATGAATTCCCGGAAAACAAGAAATGCAAGTAGCGCTCTCCAGTAAGTGATTCGTCATAGATAAAAGGCCTCAGAATAGTAGACCCTATGATACCATACCAAACATTAAAAGCAAATTTTTTCAGGGGTCGACTTTGTTCTACATGGAAAGGATTTTCTTTAGCCCAGATATGCTCATTGTGTCTATTGAACATACCGCAGTTAGTAAATCTAGTTTCATCTGACCATAACACCTTTAATGGAAACTGTGGATTGTCTCTAAACCATGTACAAAACAAAATACGTCGATGTTCGTCATCAGCATGTAAAGTTTGAGAAACTGAAAGTTTGTATGGGTGGAACTTGTGCACTTTCAGTACCTTAACTACAGTCGTTGAGATATGCCAGCTTCTGCCTCAATCTCACGAGTTGATGTAGATGGATTTTGATTTACCATTGCCAAAACATTTATTTGTGCTGCTTCGTTAATTTGATTACGTTCCTTTGGTGGTTTAGTAAAAGATCTATATCTGCGTAAACTATCGTAAAGCCTCTTATATGTACATAGAGCGGGTTGGACGACGATTACAATATCTATGAAAGTATTCCTCAGCTGCACGAACTGAATTTTTATGGCATATGATATAACATTCCACCATATTCAGTTTTTCTTCGATAGAATATTCCATTTTTTCACGAAAACTTGTCAATGTCGACTTCAGCTCAGCACTACTAATGGCATTACTCTCAAATGAGGAAACGTCAAAGTGAAAACAATCTTTTTCATGGCTACCGACGTTAAAATTGAAAATAAGAGAGAAAAGCATCCATAACTCCGTTATTTTTATGAATAACTATATCGAGTATTATATTGTTGAAAAATGTCGGGTTTTTGAGGTCATAGCCAACTATGGTTTCCATTCAAAAAAGATAAATTTGTGTCATATCTCGAAAACGAGAGCATGACAATCATATTCGGGATACAATTCCCTTGAATTTTGATATTTACACTTTTTTTATAAAATCAAAAACAAAGGAGCTAGAGGGATTTGACTAAATTGACAGAATTACGTTTTCTCAAAATATCTAGTAAGCCATGACTTTTTACAAAAATCCGAAAGTGTCATTAAATTGGGCTAGTAAAACTGCAAATCTTTCCCAATTTAACCATTGCTCTATCTCCGCTAGTTTCCCAGATCACCATACTGATCATCAAAAAAAACTCACCCTGCATATATATATATATATATATATATATATATATATATATATATATATATATAAGAAATATTCAACCTGCAAGTTGTAAATAATATCTTACCTGCATTTACAGACATTTAGTCTGTACAACGACCTTACCGGTCTCCTCGTACTCCTGCTTGGACACCCAGAGTTGCTGGAATGAGCCCAATGAACTCAGAATAGAACCTCCAGCCCATGCTCCAAATCTACGTTCACATGTTCCAGGAGCGCTGATTACTTTTAAGCGCATACTCTAAAATATGAAACTTGTATATTGAATATGAAATGCTACCCTATATATTAAGCCAATAAAAAACTAAACTTGGTGAACATTGTCAATAAATCTTAATTTTTTTTCTTGGAACTTTTTTCAATAAAATTTTAAATAACATCACATTATTTTCTAAAATCTCATCAAATTTTTCTTGAATTCTGTAAAGGCTGACCAATACATTAATATTAAATTATGCATACTATAACTGATTTAAGGTAGACTGAATATAAGGTTTTCTTGAAATTGAAAGAAGTTCTGTTCTTGTGAGTGATTCAAGATTTTTACTTTGTTCTTAGTCTTTTGAATTTTACGAACACAGGAACCAAAACTATGCAATTGTCTATGAACATTGTTTGGCTACTACAGATAAAAATAAAAGGATAATAATTACTGGTGGAGTCTTTGCTGCCAAATCTCGATTAAGTCTTTCAGTAAATCCCTGAAGATTGGAATTGCCACCAGTGACAACCACATTTCCATACATAGCCTAAAAAATACAAAGTTTTACTGGTGACTGAGAGAACATAATTAAAAGTTAACACAATATGTACTTACTGGTCTGATATCAATATCACACATTCCAACACTTGTTGTCACCAAGGAACCAACTCCCAGAATAGGTTGAATACCAGCTTTGGCCCCAGCTGTTGGATTGAAAAGCGGTTCGGGAATTTGGAATCTTTCAACGCCAAAATCGCGATGGTAGCCATTTGGGAATTCGTAATGGTTTGCAGGCATAGTCTTGACGATTTCCTCGTCATACGGCACGTCAGACACTTGAAGAACGCACGCTTGGAAATCTTGCATTACCTCCTGAAAGGTTTCACAATCAGCATGAACATAGAAACCCCCGTCATAAAATGAATTATACTATAATTACCTTCTGCATGAAGTTTTTCCAAGAATCAGTCAATCCATCTGGTAGAATTCTTTTTTCCCAAACCGGAGGTTCTTCGGCTTTAACGACTTCTTTTGAATAAACATAACTTGCTGGGACGATTTCAATGCCCTTCTCTTGCAAAAACTGTTTGCACTGATTGCTCAAATAATCTCCACCTACTGGAGACTTAACCACTGCTTGAGTTAGAACATATCTATTGATAATGGAAATTTTTTTTTAACTTTAATTATCCTCATCACAGAAATTGAAAATACACAAAATCGATTTACAGAAATCAATAATTTAAAAAATAGCTACATGTCAAACTTAAATCAATGCATTCACGCTCTTGTTATAAGCAAGTAATAAATTAGCAACTTTTCTGAAATAAATGTTTGTTTTTTAATTCTTTTGAAAAAAACAGATGCAAAATGAAACATACATTAACATACTCTCATGTAAAAAGCAAGTAAGTGATTAAGCACTAATAAGCCATGCTTGTGAAATCTTTGATGTGTATCTTTGTGATAAATATATTGAAAATATTGAAACATGTCAGTTACTTATAATTATGAATTGTCACCAAGTATCAACAGAATCAATTCAGTAATGTCCCCAATATAAATATTGTTTGCACTGATTGCTCAAATAATCTCCACCTACTGGAGACTTAACCACTGCTTGAGTTAGAACATATCTTTTGATAATGGAATTTTTTTTGAAACTTTCCTTATCATAAAAGAATTTGAAAATATACAAAATAGGTTTACAGAAATTAATCATTTAAAAAATAGCTCCATGTCAAACTTAAATCAATGCATTCACGCTCTTGTAATAAGCAAGTAATAAATTAGCAACTTTTTCTGAAATAAATGTTTGTTTTTTGACTCTTTTGAAAAAACAGATGCAAAATGAAACATACATTAACATACACTCATGTAAAAAGCAAGGAAGTAATTAAGCACTAATAAGCCATGCTTGTGAAATCTTTGGTGTGAATCTTTATGATAAATATATTGAAAATATTGAAACATGTCAGTTATTTATAATTATGAATTGTCATCAAGTATCAACAGATTCAATTCAGTAACGTCTCCAATATAAATACCTTATTGTTTGCTTTACTATCTAGCTCATTTTCTTTTAGAATCAGAGTTGCAATTTAACCATGATGTAACAACACTACATTTTTTATAAAGCATAAGTCAAAATCTAATACAAAAATTAAAAACAAAAACAACCTATTTTTTCTGATTCATATTAAATGGTGATAATATTCTTCAAAGATGCAGGTGGGGTTCCAAAAATATTTTTCTAGATCCATCTGTCATTGTTAATAGAAGGATCTTTAATGATGTACTTTAGGTAGTATAATTAATTATTATTATTATGTGAATATTTGCCAAAATTGTGACATTTAATTACATGTACTACTTGTAAATAACTTAATAAATTTTTGTATCATCTACAGAGAAATAGTCTCTATGACAAACTCAACATGGATAGTAGTTTTGGTCTATTGGATCAGAAATTTTCTGTTAAATTCCATAAAATGGAAATGATTTTTAATTACAACATACTTGTTTCTGGTATCATGCAACTATTCCACATAAACATACAGTAGAATACAATATTAAAAACTTACCCATCATGTACTGGCACAGCAGAAGTATGTGTAGCTCCACTGTCAACAACCAAGCAAGTTGGACGACCATTAGCAAAAGCAGCCAAACTTGCATTCTTTGCCAAATAAAGTGCAGGGACCCTGTATCTCTCAAACATAAGCTCAGCTAGCTCTTCACGCTTCTGTGGAACAATCCATGGGGGTTCAGAAAACAAAATTGGGTGATCCATTGGAACAGCTCTTAAAGCTTTGTCATATAAATGGTTCATAAATGCTTCAAACATTTGCCAGTACTCAATCATTCCATCTTTCAAGAATGAGTTCAAACGAAGTTCTGGAAATGTTCCATTCAAGTGAGATAATCAAACAAACCTTATGTAAAACTTACCAGGTCTCAATACATGAAGAGCAGGTAAACCAAAGTTCCAACGGGTGACTGTCACTCTTTCTTCTGAAACTTCTTCCAGCCAAACTCCAACTGTTGAAGGAATGTCAACTTTTGGGCTGTCTTCACCGGCGAAACCAGCCCTGACGGTATTATGGCCTAAATCCACAACTAAGGCCCCAACTTCGTCTACAAATAATTAGGATATGTATACAACCAACAAATTATAAACAAACATTTATATTTACCGCCTCCGTATACTGCTCCGCTCATTGTTAATTACCTCTGTTGTAAAGAGTAATTTTTTGTATCACAAACAACAAAAAACTTGAAATTTTCAAGTAAAAAATTGTAAAAACGACACCTGTGTTTTTTACAAAACAAACATGGCCAACATTTCAAGCAGATTAGCAAATTTGAATGTTAAACAGTAACTTGCGTCTTTTAATTGAGAAATGGGGCCTTGATATCGTTTTCTAACGAACTTTTTCTCTTTTTTTACAAACAACGATCGTTATCGTTAATAAAACAGGAAAATGCATGTCAAATTGTTTCTCTAATTTTGAAAACAGTAACTAGATTGCGCCATCCGCAAAAAATCACTCGTAAACAAATGAGACATAGGCTGAACCGCGAAATTTGAATATGTGGAACAACGAATTGGTAAATATTATAATTCTCAAACCACACAATAACTTTAAATATTATTTTTTAGCGTAAATGTCGATTGTGTACGAAACTGTTTTGCTGTGAAAGTTGTAGAAAAAAACATGAAAAAAATGAACACAATGCTTTTCCTGATTGTAATATTTGTTTTAATGGCAAAGTAAGGATTTCTGAAATCTCTGAGGAGCTGTTAACACATTTCGAAACTAACCACTGGCCTTTGCATTGTGTTTTCTGTAAAAGAGTATTTAATTGCGGAGGAGAGATACGAGAACACATTAAATGTCCGGTGTTGGCGAGCATTCGCTCCGATGTCTGCACAGAGAAAAGTCCCTTGATATCGTCAGTACAAATTTCCGATGCAAGTGGAACGTTTGAATCTCCACCATTTGCTCAGAAAAATCAAACTGATACTACCTCAAATTTAGCAACCAGTACTCCTCTCCAAACCTACAAAGACGACAACAATTTACTGCAAAAAATTAAGACAGTCATCATTACTCCTGTTAATACAGCAGAGAATACGAGCGATAGCATTTTGAAGAAGACCGAGAAAACAGATAACCATCATCGACGAGTAACATTTTGCGAGACAATTTTAACAGAAAATATGCCATCACATGGTAAGTCTATAATATTATATTATTGGTTTTTATTTAGCTTCCATTCATAAAAACTAAAAACAATTAAATTCTTGAATGTATTAGTAGGGCTTATTTTTTAGTCGTTTTGCGATATACATGGTGTTGTTTTTAATAGATATTGTTTACATTTTGTATATTTTTTTAATACAAATACTTATATAACAACAATGAGTCGGCACTTATGCATTGAACGGTGTTATTGTATTGTTACGAGAATTCATCCGACAGCTGGTGCAATCGGCCATCAACCAATTCATGGAAGGGACATTATTCCGATAAATTCTGGGAACCCGAAATGTTTGTCTCTCAAACGGCGGACCGCTGCCGTTACTGGGAATTCCCTTAAAGCTTCCAGAACATGATGGAATTTCCCGATGGTTCGTGGACGTACCAGACAATTCCGAGATTAATATATAAAAGGAATAGCTGGCGATAGGAAGTATTCAGTTTTCGATGGTCGTATTGAACAGTTAAGATAAAATGTAAATAGTAGTTCCTGTGAATATAAATTTGTGTAGAAGTAGTGGAAATAAATTAAAGTGTGTTTTTAAATAAATCCAAGAACTGAACTGAACCCGAGTGTGAAAATAAAAACATTACAGTGGTGACAGGTGTGCGGTGTATTTGTGGAACTTTAAAAGTGAAAAATAAATAGACGGACAATGTTTAAAAACGTGAGTTTGGACCAATTGAAAGTGACGGACTTGAAAAAAGAACTCGAGGAAAGGGATTTAGAAATCAGTGGGAAGAAAAGTGAATTAATACAACGTCTACGAGATGCCCAAATAAATGAAGGTAGCGACCCCGATACTTATTTGTTCGAAGTTTCTGGCAATGGGAACATGAGTATGCTATTCAAACAAATGGAAGAAAATTTAAAAGAAACATTACAAGAAAACTCTCAAACGCTAGAGGAAAATTGCAAGATAAATTTCTAGAAAATTCTAAGACTTTAGAGGGTAAGCTACAAACATTACAAGATAATTCTAAAATCATAAAAGAGGCTCTAGAAGAGAAACTGCTAGAAAATTCTAAAACTCTAGAAGAGAAATTGCTAGAAAATTCTATAAACTTGAAAGGAGCGTTAGAAGATAAATTAGCAGAAAATTCTAAAATTCTGGAAGACAAATTACGGGACAATTCTAAATCCCTAGAAGAAAATTTGAAAAGCATGGTACAGAAAAATTCAGAAATGCTAGAAGAGAAAATATTCGAGAATGAGGCTCGGATGGAAGAGCTAAAGCAAACAATGGTCGAAGAGTCAGACAAAAATGAAACGCGGATAGAAGAGCTAAAGCATATAATGGAGGCTGAGATCAGCAAAATAAAAGAGCAGGTAGTCACTATACAAAGGGGAGAAACTCAATCAAAAATCCTAAGGAGAAACAGTACATAGGTAGTGGATTCAAAAATTGGCCTCGAGGGGACAAGACACAAAATGAAACCTCCCCAATTTGATGGAAAATCATCATGGACTAATTATCGTCACCAATTCAAGGCTGCAGCTAAGCTAAACGGATGGTCGGCAGAAGAGAAAGCAATAACATTAACTCTTGCCTTAAGAGGGGACGCTACAGATATTTTACAAACCTTAAATGCCTCTGAGCAAAAAGACTACGAACAACTGGTCAAACATTTAGAACTGAGGTATGGACAAACCCATTTGGAGCCCGTTTATCACTCCCAACTGAAAAATCGCTACCAGAAACCGAATGAATCTCTTCAAGAGTTTGAAGCTGATATTGCCCGTCTGGTTCGCCTTGCCTATCCAGCCACACCGGAAAATGTGATAGAAAGGTTAGCAGTGCAATCATTTTTGGATGGACTTCGGGACCACGAAGCCAGACAAGCATTGACCCTAGCTCGACCGACTCAATTAGTGGATGCACTGGCTCGAAATCTAGAATTCGAGGCTGCGAATAATACCTGCAGAGTTCAAGCCAGAGTCCGAATCTTTGACGGAGAATCCGAAGATGGCGGAAACGATGAAGCCTCTGTAAGAAAGATAATAGAAGAAGTCCTTACCGAAAAAAGACTAGTGAGATGTCGGAAGTGTCGTCAGGTAGGACATGTCCAGAGTCGTTGCAAGGAGAGCAACGGAGTCCAGACTTCCTCGGCGGGAAAACTAAAGAAGGCCTATGTAAAGGGACCATCGTCGACCTGTAGCAAACAAGTGTCAACTACCAACGCATATGTCACTTCGCTACGCAACCACGTTAACAGTGTCTTCGTTGATGGCCTTATTAATAGGAGGCAATTTGCAATGCTGCTGGATACTGGCGCGACGAAAACAGTAATAAGGCCCAACATTGTTTTAGAGACAATGATAAAACCAACAAAATGGCAACTGCGAACAGCGACAGGAGAAGCAGCGAAAGTCCATGGTGAAATAGAGGTTGAAATGACCTTGGGAAACACAACCTTTTTACATCGGGCATTAGTGGCAGACATCGAAGACGAAGTAATCATTGGAATAGATGTCATGAACTCCAAGGAATTCCAGTTAAATTTCAAAGATGGAATTCTGCGAGTGAATGACGAAGAAGTGGTGCTTCATGGGAAAGATGAGGTAATGCTACGAGCAATCTTGACTATTAACCGCCATTTGTCAAAAGTAGTCTCCGACCACCAAAGAGACTGGGACCAGTACCTTCACTTGTTTCTAATGGCATATCGTTCATCTGTGCACGAGTCCAGGGGTCAGACCCCGGCAAGCGTTATTATGGGACGAGAGTTACGACTAAAATGCGATTTGAAGTTTGGATGTCCCCCAGGAGAAGAGACTGCAGGTGAAGACTATGTCAGCCAGTTACGTCGAAAGATGGACGACATACACCAACGAGTCCGGTCAAATATCGAGAATGCCAGTGCCCGAATGAAGGAAGCCTACGACATCAAAGCCGAGAGCGGAGAATTCCAAGTTGATGATCTTGTTTGGTTGTATAACCCGCAACGTCGTCGTGGATATTCGCCCAAGCTACAGAGATGTTGGAAGGGGCCGTACCAAATTGTGAAGAAAATCAACGATGTTGTCTACAGAATAAAGAAGTTACCTCGGGGAAAACCAAAGATCGTACATTTCAACAGGTTAGCCCCTTATGCCTGAAGTCATGACAGCGAAGATGACCAAGCCCAAGTCCGCAGCATCCAACCACCAGATGACGAGATGACCTTCGAACAGTTTATGGCACTGTACTCTAATGGGCAGAAGGTGCAGCACGACGTGACCACAGAGGAACCCCGAGACTTGTTTGAGGTGCCCATAGAATATGCCCTGGCTCATTGTGTGGCTCGAGATCTCCGTATGTCCAGAGGAATAGCCAAGGTGTTTGCCAAGAAGTACGGCCAGTTCCAGAAGCTACGGATACAAGATCCAGTGGTAGGGATGGTCCTTCATCTCGAAGATAAACAACCAGTGGGCACCAGAGACATCTTTTATTTGGTAACGAAAATATTCGCGCAAGACAAGCCAATATATAGCGATCTTTGGAAGACTCTGGTAGAATTGAGGAATGTGATGATGGAGAAGAATCTGATGAAATTGGCGGTCCCAAAGATAGCCTGCGGGTTGGATGGACTGAATTGGAGGCTGGTGAGAAGTATGATGGAAACAATCTTTCGATTCAGTGGCATCAACATCCTGGTATGCTGTCTCAATAATCGCAGCCCAGGTTCGAAGACCGTTGACTGCTACTTCCACCAAACTTCCCGTTGTCGAAATGGAGAGTCCTGCAAATATCGTCACAGCAGAAAGGATTCTAGGACATTCCGGGACGAAATTGTCTTAAGGAGGGGGCAATGTTACGAGAATTCATCCGACAGCTGGTGCAATCGGCCATCAACCAATTCATGGAAGGGACATTATTCCGATAAATTCGTGGAGCCCGAAATGTTTGTCTCTCAACCGGCGGACCGCTGCCGTTACTGGGAATTCCCTTAAAGCTTCCAGAACATGATGGAATTTCCCGATGGTTAAGATAAAATGTAAATAGTAGTTTCTGTGAATATAAATTTGTGTAGAAGTAGTGGAAATAAATTAGAGTGAGTTGGACTGTGTTTTTAAATAAATCCAAGAACTGAACTGAACCCGAGTGTGAAAATAAAAACATTACAGTATTAAGACTAATCTCAAACAATAAAAAAAAGTGTACTAAAAAATTATTTTGTACAAAGTTAATTTAAACCCTGTATTTTATGTTGCATTACCTATAGTGGACTGCAGCATTTAACTAAATGGATTTGCCTCTATTTAATTTTTCCATAACATTTTAATTTTTGGGAATAACCATCACACTTGAAATTTTAAAGATAATATGAGTTTTTCTTCTATAAATCTCTGACACTATCTCATGTATGTTGAGTAATCTCTCTTTTATTACAGATGAAAATTACAACCACAAATCTGCCGTTACGGAGACTCCAGCAACTGGAGGGAATTCCACTGAAGTTTTCTGCAGTGCCAAAGAAGAGTTATCGAATGTGGTACGACGTGATAGCAAACGCCTTTCAAACACACCAAAGTTACCTCCAACGAAAAAAGTCAGCGTTTTCAAGCTAGAAAAAGACAAAAACGAACAAGATGAATATCCAGAACCGACAGAAAGTCATACTGTATGGATAAGTGCAACTAATATTTCAACCATTGAAGAAAAACTTGATGAAGACCAATCTAATTCATCTTTGAATATGGAATTTGTCACTCCATTAGCGACAAATCCTAAAAAGAAAAAAATCAATGTTGTCATGCCCACTCCAATCATCAAAGATGATGTGAACTTGAATATCCGACGACCAATGCAGATATCTTCTACACCCAACAATTCCATGATTCCTGTGAAATCAATACCAACGGCTAAAGAAATATTTTTGAAATCTCTAGACCAACCTTCTACCTCAAAATCCGCTCTGGAATTCTCCGACGAAACAGAAATTCGATTTGTCCTTAAAGATGATGAAAATTCCAACAGAATTAGTAACACCTCTGGTAATAATTCAAACGATCCCGAAATTCCCTTTCAAAACAGGCTTTGGTTATCAGTGCATAAATTCGTCAAGAACGTCACAAGTGCTTTTCAGAATTTTTCAACAGACGACACAGAACCTGAGCGACCGTCCAAAGACGCACATCAGTCTTTCAAACGTTGCCTATCAGATAATGATTCTGAAGATGAACCAAAAATAAAAAGGTTTAAACTAACTGAAATAAAGTGCCGCAGACCCATACGAGATTTATCATCTTTCTATCCTACGAGGGCAAGTTCTCAAAATTTTCAAATTAATATTGTTAACAACGTGACGAATAATGTTGTCAATAATATTATAACAGTTAGTTCACCAGTTGAAAAGACTTTCGTCGATAAGGCTACTCAAACAGAAGACGACATGTTTGCATTCCATTTAAAAAACAAATAAACTTGTATTTCAAATTTTATAATCAGAATAGGGTTTTCAAACCTGAGTATTTGGTATTTTTATATTTGCAGTAATACATATTAAAATATTTTACATATTCTACTTATTATGTGTAAACTGTATTAAAATTTCATATTTTGTATTTGTAAAGTTTTATATTGTACAACATTATACTTATTATATTTCAAACCATGGGTTTTGTTAATTTATTTAACCAGACTACACAATTTTATATTCCTATCTTCTATTTCTTAAGGGCATCACAAAAAATTCTGTTTCATTCATGTAGGACCTGGTATTTTTAACTACCAAAAATGACTTTTTCAACAAAATTGGAACAGTTCTTCCAATTTTCCAAAAACAGCTCTAAAAAAGGCTTAGGAATTTTTTATCTTGAGCTTGTCTCTTCACCCCTTTATTTCTGTATGGCCAACCCTAGTGTCTAGCCATTTGCATCTCATATCTACTATATTCTCAGTACTACAAGCCAATCCTTCATTCCTTGAAGCAAATTCTTCAGTGTTTAAACCTAAAGTATTCCAGTTCTCTTTCTTCTGCAGTTCTTTGGAAGACCTTGAGCTTTTCTTATGTTCTTCTCAAGCTCCAAGGTTTTAGTTCCCCAAATCATTAACCTCCAGGTAAAAACCCTTCCTAAAGTAATAAATGTAGCAGTGAAATGATTATTTATAATTTATATTTTGTTGAAATTTTCGTATATGCTTTTTTCGTAATTTGTCTATTTCTGTATTAGTATCAAAAAAGGTCGAAACTAGTCAGTAATTAGTAATATAAATTTTGTGAATTGATTGTTATATTGAACATGAAAGGTTTTGAAATAAAAATCAACATTTTTGTAGTGTAAGTTTAATTTCATATATGTACAGTCTGAAATAATTTGAAAACTACAACATTTCATATTAAGAAATAACATACCAAAACTATGTGTAAACTAGAGCAAAAATCAATTTCATATTGCACGGAAATATTAGAAAAGATAATAAATAAAACAGACATTAAGACGGATTTAGGAAAAATTTATGACACTGCCAAAAAACGAAATATTTCAGTCAATTCCTCCTATAACTTGAACCAATCTTTCTTTTATCCCAAGAATATGTAACAACGTATTTACTGTTTGTAATAGATGAGGAAAAAATTAAGTAGACTTTAAAATAAATATTAATAAAAACATACTTAATATATTGTAAAATACATAACTTAAAAAACAATTGAAGACAACTTTGTATATAACAATTTAACTGTTTAATGATAACATTTTGACGACATAGGCAATGATTGGCATTTATTTAGTGTTTCTTGTTATGAATGTGCCATATTTATGCAAGTTTGAAAATGACAATGTATAATCCCTTTTCTCATTAAATAGTGAAATTTTTGGTCCAACCTGTCAGGTTTCTGTAAATTCACGCACACCTGTCGCTAGGTACACGTTAAAAATATATATAAATCTGGATTAAACCACGTTTTTAAACAGAAATA
Organism: Octodonta nipae; assembly: GCA_034190945.1. Lineage (NCBI taxonomy): Eukaryota > Metazoa > Arthropoda > Insecta > Coleoptera > Chrysomelidae > Octodonta > Octodonta nipae. Next base: position 15,570,253 of record CM067216.1, read on the forward strand.
TGCCCATTCTCGCAAACTACATCAGTTACAGACGACACTATACATTCACCAATTTTTCACTACGTTTCAGCTCTTATACCGACTATTCGTTTCAACGATAACTTCATATTTATACTATTTAATGGCTTAGAAATAAGTCTAAAATACTATCCGTTATATCTTATGTAATTCTGACAGGTAAGACAGACGCCATTTAATATACCTGACTATACCAGAAATGTTTCCCTTAAAAATATCTCAAATGCTGCGATTACGCAGAGTAAATAACATGCTTAGGACCATATACAATATACTACTGAAATCTATAATGAATACAACTATATGTAATGGATACATGGCAGGGTCATCCGCTTTATAACAATAATTTTTAAAAATTAAACAACAAAAATATACATATTAATAAAAAATATTATACAACTAGAAATTTATTTTCGATGCGACACAAAATTTTAGTTTATATTTTTATATAAATTATTTTCGGTTACAGAAGTTCTGTGCAAATTTGCACATTGTTTGTATCAAAATGAAAACTGAAAAACAATATACTAAAACAAGAAAAATTAAAGCTTGAATAAAAATAATAACTGTAGTACTTGATTATCTAAATCAAATATCGGATTATTATTAAAAGACATTAATTATTTAAAATACATAATATAAATAGTGTTATACATTTAAAATAATTAAATTCATTTAATATATGTAAAAAAATTTAATTAATTAAATGAATATAAGTATGAAAAATATATGATATTATTTTATCAGTTACTCATTTAATAAACGAAAAATGTAAAAATGGCCAAGTTTTCAAAAAAATTATCTTAAATTGTGAAGATCTTTAAAACATGTGACAAATACCTAAAATATGTTCAAAATAGCAATAAATAATGGAAAATTTCGAATTCTTTAAATTTGTTACTGAATACAAAAATATTTTTAGAAATCTTTTAGGGAATATTTTTGGTTTAGTATATTATATTCAGCTTAGACTTCTGAAACGCAATAATTTATATTTTAAAAAATTATTGACTATTTAATTCTAGTTGAACTTTCATTTACTAATATATTGTTGGAAAAAACAAGAAAACAAGGAACAACAAAATTTAAAAAAAAATAAAAACAAATTTAACAACATACAAAAATATAAAAGAATGTATATGATTTTTTTTAAAAGGATAAATCCTATAGAATGACCCTGATATCAAATTACTCATTAAGTGTAAAATCTAAACAAGAAGATACATATCACAAAATCTGAAATATTTATTCAACAAAAAAAAATAGAAGAGTAAAACTATCAAGTATTTTTAGACAAATGAAAATTTCTACAGCAGTCATTTGTTTTTAATAGAATTTACATTGTTGTGTTTGTTAACTGTAGTTTCAATTATGAAAACTTATTCCCAAAAATGGATGACTAGTTTCAATTTTTCCTTAGTTTATGTAAATTTGATTACTATTCGATTTTTTTAAATATATGAAAAGCACGCTAAAATTCATTTTTCATAAATCAATAAATGATTCCTTCTCCATAATTGGTACTACGTTTTTGAAAATTGAGCACAGTTGTAAATAAAAACTTTCAGGCTAAAACAAAATCCCATTAAAAAAATTAAAGCCTCTAGTGGCATGTAAGTTAGCTGAACAAAAGTATTTTAAGTTAACAAAATACTATCTGGAAGTTAATTTACAGTATGTTTTGATTTTAACACAATATTGTCATATATTTGCATTTTGAAAACTACTCAAAACATTAATTTGTGCCTTCTGATATGAAAATGTCAGAAGGAAATCTAAGGTACTTTTCATTTAACATAAAAAGTTAAAAATAATATGGCCGAGCTGATAATCTAATAGAACTTTCACCAAGGAATCTTTACAGCATTCATACACAACATCCTAAAATAGTCTTAGTGAGAAAGGAACCTCTCTGTAATTTCAGTAAATTAGAAATGAAACTCAAAGAATTCTTTCAAAAAAATATACACAAGTTAATAAATTAGAAAAATGAATATACAATTATATACAATAGTTATGTACATAAGCGTTGTTTTAGGTATATAAAGAAACAAACATTTTGAGAATACATATTTCAATTTTTTGGTATTTCATGCATTGAAAAAGTGAAATTATTACAAGTTACGCTAAGCAGTCAAAATAAAATATTAGGAACAGATTGAAGATTAAGTTACAAGAAATGAGTTTAACCTAAATATTAAAAACACATAAAACAAAATTATATCATATTAATAATGAAAATATACACAGTGTTTGTTAAAAAGACTCATTGAGAGCTCGACTATTTATATTAATTTGCTAAAATATATGATTTTTTTAAATTAAAGAGGAATTGGTCAAAATCTAGTAATCATATAAATGGAGCTTTAATTAAAATGGACGTTATTTCAAAATGTAGTTGATTTTATAAGACAAAAAAAGTTAAAAATCGAGTTTTAACTCACATAGATTCACTTAAATTTTTAACATTTCTAACAAACACCCTGTCTATGTTTCAACAAGTGAATATCTGTGAGGAAATGAAATTAATATGTTATGCATTCATGTATTTAATTACTTTTTTAAGTTCTGAGTCTAATAGGTATATCACTAATCTGTTAAATTCACACTTAGATTTTTTTCAGGATTAAAAAGACATGCACATAAAAGAAAAGCAGGTTTATTTTCAAGGAATAATTTTTATGCTTTAGAAACCTCCTAAGAAAAACTGAATTAATATTTAAATTCAATGTTATCATTATTGTACTATTTCAGTAAATTATACAAAAACCTGAAAACATCTTATACATTGAACATGTCAATTTATAATCTCAAGAAAATCTGTTCAAGAACCATGGAAGAGCCACACATGGGAGGATACATTTAATTTTCCAAACAACAAATGCCACAAATTTGTGAAAACAATGGAAGGTAATATGCTCATTTTTTTAAGTACACACATACTGCTTCATACTTATTATAATTTATGTAATGAATCAGATTATATATACACATTTGATAGCAACATCTAAGAAAAAATTACATTCACAGGTACATCAATTGAATATTTAATATCAGTTTAACCAGACTGTAGTGAATTTGCTTTACCTTTTTTGTTTTACTTTGGGATGTACAAACACCCGACGAACACGCACTATATATTCATCCATTATGTTTCAATAAATTAAAAATTAAATACTAGAAACGGTCTTTTCACAGAAAATCACAGTTGTACATTATTAACCGATAAAACACCTTCGTTTTTCCAAAGCACTTAACAGGTTGAAAAATAGCAACAAACTTCATGTCAAACATTAAATTACTGATTTCACAGAAGTACTGTTTTTAGAGAAAACAATATTTTTTGTGTCAAATATAAAAAAATATGATTGAAATAACTTTCTAAAACAAGCAAGATTTTATCATAAATTCAGATTGTGATCCATCCATATAAATTAAATAATTACTTGATTTTGCATATTTGTTGCTTTTGATATTTTTGAAAAGATTGTATTTTCTACTTATACTTTAGTTGATAAATTAAGAGAAAATCGACAAAATTAAATAAATATACTACACAAAAAAGGCTTTAAAATGAATAAATCATATAAATATTTTTTGTGCATTATTATGTATTGACTTAAGACATTATCTGTGTTTATAGTCATTTATATATAACCTTTTGTGTAGCCATTCTCACGAAAAACAAATCCAGGGCTTCAAAAAAAAGATTACTAAGATTATCTTAACAGATATGTATACTTCAGATCATTTGCCTAAAACCTAAAAAAAGGTTTACCAAAGCAGGATTCATCATTAATAAATAAAAAGAATAACAATGGACCAAGATGTGAGCCCTGAAAAGCCCCAGTGAGAACAGAAAAAGTTCCAAGGCAGCAAATAATATCTGAAATTTTGTTTTGAGATGTGAAGTCAGAGGACAAATATTAAGTAATTTTGTGTCTGGTCAGCGAGTTTGGCTCAAAATCCATGGCATGGCATACTTACTATTGAGTTAACTCCAAAAATCAGTACTCATAAAGTTTCTAATTTATTTTTGAAGCTATTTTTCAAAACCCTATAGTTGCTTTAGGGAATTTCCAAGTAGAGAAGGAACGCCTTATATACATTACATACACACAAGCTTTTTTTTTCAAAAATGATAAAACTATAGAAACCTTGGCATCGGTGGATTATAAGACTGAGATTCCGGTCTTAAATGTGGAAATGTTGAAGGTTGATACCGACGATATGACGTGAGTGGATGATGTAGTGACCCTGTCATTACCTGCGTACCACCCAAAGTACTGTGCAGTCGAGTATTACCGTCACCTAGATCCAGTTCCATTTCAGTTTGTTCTTGGAGTTGAATCTGTCCTATCGTGGCCGTGGCCATTGCCACGTCGGGCATGATGTCCGACAAGTGACCGTCGCTGCAAGAACTGCTTTCGGGCTCAGTCGAAAACCTGTAATCACCATCTGCCACGATGGCTGGCAGTTCTTGCCTCGAAAAACCAGCCTTTTGGAAGTTGTTTTTGCTCTTTGAAGAGTAACAACTGTGTGAGAATCCCACCACGGGTTTATTCGGAGAGATTTGTTCGTTTTCGTTTTGTTGGTCTGTCACGCAATAACAATTTTCTAACATGTCAGCTACTGGATCGGGTAAATTGAATTCGCGCACGACCCTTAACCGAATCTGACGGTTTATCTCGTGCCTCGAGGAAAGAGGCATTTTAAGGGCACGTTGGCAACTCGGAGACTGTCGAAGCTTCTGCTCCCTTTTCAACATTGCGTTCATCACAGTTGGATCCGGTACCGGCAGCACAGACGCCAAGACATCAACACCTGCGGTACCGTGAGGTCGGATCTTCTCCTCGACCATGTAAAGCGTATCTGGAATGTCCTGCATGTACCTGGCTCGGCGCATGCGCATGATTTCGACCTCCTGAACCAGCTGGTCTTCGACTAGCACTTTGACTTCATCGTAATAAGGCATAAACAGTCTGGGTTGTACGAATAAACCGTTGTTTTTGCCGCCCCGTATCCAGGCGTTTACTCTTAAGTTTTCTCTATCTCCTCCGATCATGTGACTAGGAGGCGTACTTACCAAACCTCTTCTTATGGCGTGATTCAGAATATCGCTGTTCGGAGGAAGTACATGGTCCATTCTTACTAGGGGCAGAAGTTCGGAAAGGATTTCTCTAAGCTCGACGTCACTTAAGTCTCTCTTTTTAACGCCTTTCCGTGCCACTGAATGAGCCGTATGACTCACAATGTTAGGTTCTAGAAGAAAAATATAAATGAATAATTAATAAGATAACATAGTAGAAAGATAAATAGACACAACTCTATTTATCAATAAAGAATTTACAGAATCCAAATGGCAATATTATTGATGAAAAACGGATTAACAGTAAATACATTTCAAAATAGTGCCAAAAATAATAAAAATTTAAGAATGCATTAATATACCTCAAAAATGATGAAATCTACAAAAAACTATGCATATCAGCTTCAATGCACCAGTCAAGTACTCTTTTTTGACATTATTCTTATTTTTGACACTTGACGTTTTTATTTCTGACATTTTTTGCATTTTTGATATTATATATGATGTTGACATTTTTTGTTTTTCGATTATTTTTGGCATTTTTCATAATTTGTTTGATCCGAGATCTTTTATATGTCTTTGAAGATATTTTTGGTGTTCTTGATATTTTTGTAATTTATTACATTTTTTTTTCATTTTGAGCATTTCAACAACAAAGCAAAGTAGGGTGTTATCAATTAAGGAGAATTTGTACCAATTTTCTCATATGCATCAATTTTAGTTTCCAAGAAATTGATTTACTTATACAATACTAGAAGCCCTCATTGCTCCCCTCCACCCAATACTAGAATTTTCTCTATTAATTTATAGAATTAATGTGATAATTCTCAATCTGTATTATTTTCAATTCCTGATAAAAAATTGTGATTTTTTCTATGAAATTTACCCCATCAGTCACTTATTGAAGAATAAAATTTTCATAAAATGATTAAATTTGTATCTATTTTAAGAACTTGAAACGGAAATCTATTCTTACAGAGTAAACTGGATTAAATCAATTTTTAACATATATAACAATAAATAAGTTAAGGTAAATACCTCGATCTTCCATCCTCCGCACAAGCTCATGTTCTCCCCACTTAAGTACAGCATGTAAGACTTCTAGTTCACTAGCTTGCAAAAAGGGGCTCTTCAGTACTTCAATTAAATGTGTTTTGTCTAACTGATGTAAAACAGGAGACTGGGAGACCGGTTGGAACTCCTCTCGCAGAAAATGCAACGCCTAAAAATAAAATATTATCATAAACATTTACAGGATCTTCAGATAACTTGTTTTATTCATGAAATAGATACATAAATCTACTAGGACAAAACTCTATTTTATACATATGTATTTATTGGTGATTTAGTGTAAGATATAAATTTTGAAGTGAAATTTAGTGTTTTCACCTACAGACAAAGTTAAATTTAATTTCAAGTTGAAAAATGGTGAAAAAAACGAGTGATGTGCCGATTCGATTATTTCAGTAATCGATTAAAGTCTACTATGTAGGTAGTTCTTTCTCATTTTGGTGCAAAAGATATTTTTAATATATTACCTAAAACAACTTTGTAAGTCGTAATTCTCACTAAATAAACAGTTCTTCATAAAAATAAACAACTCATGAAATTGAGATTCATTACAACAAGTAGTGTTTACTTTACATTAATATAAAGTTCAAAACAATTTACTATAATTTTTATCATGTGCACCCACCTCAAAAAAACCCTAGATTCGTCCATCAGCATACTCGTACTTTTAATACAATATTTACTATTATCTTAAACCAATTTCCTGGCTCTAAACTCAAAATCCAAGATAGACAAATTCAAGTGGAATTTATGAACTTTCCAAATCTTTAGTATATCCCTATCGCACTAGTCTCGTTTAATATTATTTAGGTTTCAATTCTTCAAAAACTACTTATTCAATAGTATCCATCGTGAGACCATACAAATTTAACATAATAAACTATCGTTCTGACGATGATTAATATTCCAGTGTTATTTACCAGAAAGTTATCAACTTTTGGAGAAAAATCAACTTTTAACCAGGTTTTCTAATTTTCTCGATGAAAAATAATTTAATCAGAATGTATAAATGTTCATTAAGAAGGATAAATTGGCTACTGGCGTCAAACAATGAACCTAATGGAGACATTCATACCGTTTATAGATAATATCACGGGATTCGCCCTTTTGCCATACTAAACCAAGATCAATAAAAAAACACAAACAAATTGGTAGCATGGTAGAATATTTTGATAATAGATCATCATTGATTTCGTACATCACTAAAAATACCTTTAAAAAATGAAGAAAAATATGGAAACAAGTATTTTGCCTGTACCTACTACAAACACAACAAACAAGAAGAGTCTGTGAATAAAGAGTATTGTCCAAAGATTACCTACATGCTCTCAAATATGTAGTCTACATCTATATGAATGTACACGAATCAAAATGATGTGACAGAGGCAGAAATCCTGAGTGATATTAAGGGTATCCGTATATTGTATATACGGAACCCTAAAAATATATTTTCTGTTTTTCTTACCTGTCTGTGGACCCACGCAGATCCATGCGGTTGTCTGGCCCATTGTAACACTGCGGGCAGAGTATCCAGTGACAACCATTCGAGTATAAGGTCTTCACAGCCTTGCGATAGAATATCTAATTCCAGAAAGCGACCGATCTGATAGAGTTCCATGGCCTCTTCCAAAGGTGAAGGGCGCGCCCTACCGGTGTGCGCTAGAGCTTGCGCCTCACCCAAGCCACCGCCACATCCCCCACGTGAAATTAATGATAAATCTACTTGGTCCAAATATATTGCGTGTAAGAGAACTCTGGCATATCTAAAATAGAAAATAAGTGACAAAATGTCAGACATAACAATCGAACACCCTGCATTGAAACAAATGAAAAATGTAGAATGTCAATATAAAGGAATTGGAATTATAAAATAAGTTGAAGAGAATTTTTTGACAAAAATAAGATTTTTTTAATCTATCAAAGGGATAAATCTCAATTTCCTGAACAGACTAGGAGTCACACCAAGAGCAATGGAGCAAAATACTTACAAACCACAAAAATTACACCGGGATAAAAAACAACAAAAAAAAGACACCGACGAATCAATAGCAGAATTGAGATGGAACTATATAGACTTTGTAGTAGACAGGGATGAAAAGTGGACCACTACAATGGAGAGCAGATCCAGAGGACTGCCAGACTAATATTAATTTCTTCACACAAGAAACGCAAATGGTAAAGAAAACAGTAGGCAGAAGAGATGAATGACGCTTTACATAAGCTTTTATCTAATTTTAATTGAGTCCAAGTAATCTTATGTGACGTATAACTTCGGATTATTGTTCTATACACATAAAGAACTTTAAAAAAATATTTGACAAACTTACCTTTTAGGTATAACTATTTCATCTAATACAATCCTAGTGGGAATATGCAGAGCCCTTTCAGTGTGCTCCTCTCCGCTTTTGGAACGCCTCTGCAAGAGATTCCTAAAAAATGGTGACCTTGCCGACAATATGGCTTTATGACAAGGTAGTTCGAGCTTAGGCCGGAACCCGTATTCCGAGCTTCCGGAATCGGGTCTTTGGCAGTCCGATCCGTCCGAAGTAAAGACTAGAGCAGCATCGGCGTAGTCGCCAGTCTCGAGCAAATACCTCAGATCGACTTCAAGAGCATTTGGGGTACCGAATTCTTCCCTCAGTCTTCTCAGCAGATTCATATCAATGTTAGTGTTATGTGGGCAAATATCACCTGTATAGAGATATCTTAACAACGCGGAAAACAACTGGACATCGACGGTGGCAGTCCTTAATTCTAGGCATATACGGGCGCCGTAGCCGGGACACCCTGCTAATAAATCACGGAAATAGGGACAACGGGCAGACAACAGGGCCCTGTGTATCGGAAAACAGGCACCCCGGTATACTAAATCGGCATCAGTGCAATATTTAAAGTCGTACAGTGCTGATAGATCTTGTTTGAAAGTTGCTGCTGGAGGTCTGGCCAACTCGGCTTGAACACAAAGATCTTTTAAGGCTGCCAACGCTTCATATTCCTCCAACAACGCTGCCACTTCCAGAGCACTCCAATCCGATACCAGCTCTCGGAGCATTCGACCGTGGTCGCATGCTTTCGAAGACCGACGACGCCTGATGAACTTCTTCTTCAGCGTGGCGAAGCCAGTCACCTTCTTTTTCCTCTCCCTGCAAATATCAAACATTAACAAAGAAATCCATCCCATACTAAAAATGAAGTCTAGAAATTAATCAACTATAATAAAAGCTGCCTCAACTCTGGATTAATGATGAAAAAGTACCGAAAGTTCCAGTCCTTTTCCGGAAAAGAAATTATATAAATTAGAAAGTCGGGATGACTAAGGGAACTTAACTGAATGGAGCTGGCCGTTACTTGGTGGAAATTATAAGACTCATGATGAAGTAATACACAGTATTTTTTATTTGTTTTATTATATCAATAAACAAATATCATTGAACAATGGATACGAAGTAAAAACTGTAAAATCAATTTTAAAGAAAAAACTGTATGACCAAGCCATTCAATCTATCTACCCTAATATTAAATACCCTAATGAAAAATACAAAATAATAACATATTTTGGGCCAGCACCATCAGAATTGGCAAATTTCTAAACAAATTAAATATTAAAGTCACATATAAGACTAACAATTCATTAGGGAAACTAATAAAGACTAATAAAAGTAAAACCGATAAATCTAAATCATCAGGTGTTTATAAGTTAGAGTGCAACAATTGTCCAAAAACCTATACAGACCAAACGGGTAGAAGCTTTATAAAAAGAATCAAAGAACACCACACATCTTACGTAAAAAATAAAATTTTCAATAATAATTTCGAAATTTTGCACATTGAAAATAAAGGCATAAAATTAAATATGATAAATTAATAGAAAAAACAACTAGGAATAACAAAGTAACAGTAGAAACAAAAAGACCAATAAAAATAAATACAAGCTAAAAAAGAATATATATTTACCAGAAGGAATGATACCAATATAGATCTAATGAGGACATTGCAATAGTCCAAGATGGCAGAAATAGTATACATATTAAAAGATTTAAATTAAATGTTGAAAATGGAATATAGTTTGTTTAGTTGGCAGTGAGATTAATACCAAAGAGAAATAAGTGGAGAGAAACAAACAAAAATATATAGAAGCCTGTCAAAGAGAAACGATAATATGAGAAAGGAAAAGATGAAGTTTATGAATATGAAAGGAGAACAACAAAATAATAGAGGAATAACAAGAAAAATTAAGGAGGAAGAAAGAAATAAAAGAAGCAAACGACAAAGCGATGGCTGAGGTCAATCGTTTAAGGAATGAAGTAACGTTAAAAAACAAAAGAATAGAGGCTAGAAACTTGAAAAAGGTGATAAGACATAGCCGTCCAAAAATAAACACAAGAACAAACAAAGCTTTAAAAGAGAAAATGCAGTATGTGAGATTAAAATCTTAATAAAAGGCAGTTAAGAAAAAAAAAAAAGATAATGTAGAGAACAAACCAATTAATTAGAATCAATAATAATTATGATAAATATAAGAAACATAGAAAAAAATATATGAAAAAATTCGTAGCAATAGCTGGACTGAATAAAAGGTTATGTTAGCAGTAGTAAAATACTATATGTGAGATTTTAAATACATACCGAACAGCACCCATGGTATCCCTGTAGGCGGGGGTACAAGAGTCCCCTCCGAGGTTGGAGGTGACAAGGCCGTTTTCAGTACTCTGCACAGTCGACGTATTCACTCCCATTCTGTGTGTAAACTCTTCAGACATGCACTGCTCGTTTCCAACACTCCACCAGCTGTGCTGCAGTGCACATGGGAACAGACAACCAAATACATTCATAGTTTGCCCAGACTAGCGCCTGACCCGCAGACAAAGCCTGTAAAAGAAATCAGCATTTAACACTTTCTGTATAAGCCGGCGATCTGATGGCGGGCTAAGCTCCCTTCCCCCTTACGGAAAATCACATAAGAAACGGGTATTCAAAATAAGTTTACAAATCAAATAGGGTACAATTTCAAGTAAAATATATTTCTGTAATTGTCTTGGTTGTTCAAGAAATTGCTTTGGTTTTTGAAGACATTGTCTGGGTTGTACATGATTTGCTTGTCGATTTATTTAATTCTTTATTTATTTCCAGGTTTGTTCTAAATGATCAATTGATGCACACAATAGCACATTATTCAATTTTTTCAAATAATCAACTTTTATACTCAAGCTATATTATTTCGACCAGAATCCTACGACACTGTTGTAGTTATTTATTTATGTATTTTTTTGGAAATATAGTTATTAATATCTTCTTCAGATTGCTTTGTGTGAACGAATTTAGAATACCAATTTCAAGTCATCTAAGTTCTTGGATGAATCTTAATACTTTAATTTGCATGTTATTTTCACAACTTAATACAATCTCAAGACTTCTCCACCAAATGATTATCTTAGAATATACTGCCATCCTAGTTTCTACAAATACTCAAATTAAATTGTGCCTGGTAGTTTATACATTGTGGTTCTGCTGCTTAAAATTGCGGGTTGAAATCAGAATATTTGTTATACAAACTACTATATAGAGAGCCAACACTTGTTTGCAAGGATTATAGATTGCAAAATTGTATGTTACACACGAGCTTCTTAAGACTGCCAAATCAAATATTTGTTCAAGAAAATGTTGAAATGAACATGACTGTCTGTCTGGAATACCGTAGGCACTTTGGAGAGCTCGTTCGTTGATTTAGAATAGCATAAATGTAACTTTCATTGAAAACAAGTTTAACATCAACTTCGTAATTAATAATAACAAACATTTCACGAATTGATGCTTGGATTAAAACTCTACAAACGGAAAGGTAAATATTAATATATCCCATTAACAATTTAGGCATTTTACAAATTCAATATTAACACTTACATAAATGGGGATTTCACTTAGCTAAAACGATTTTTTAATAATTCATTATTAACATGTCTGGACTTACACAAAGAGTAATCTTCAGTTGCTTCAGAAGTATGTAACATGACTGGAAAAATTACTTTGAAGTTTTGGAATGATACTATAACAGTATTAAGGTGTCAGTGAAGTAGAATTTAATTAATTTTATTAGTTACAAATACAGAATATCTGACGTCAATAGTAACAGTTAAACAATTATTGTGTCGCCAAGTTTGTATTAATTCGATACAACAAAATATAGTTTCACGATAATAACTAATAACTTAAAACATTCTGTGTCCCTGTTATGTTTTTTATAGCAGATCAGTACAAAAATGAATTTAGATCTAATAAAGTCATATATCTACGCTCTCTTTGTTTCTTTCTTTATTTAGTGTAAAGTGCAACACGCATTAATTTGAAAACTTGACACCATTAGAATCTTCTTCTTGGTTTTGGCACATTTCACTTTATGAATTCGTAATTTTTTAACTACATATAGTTAAAACAATCATTCACTCATTTTATTTAATTGTATTTTCAATTTAAAAAATATTACACAACTAAGAAAAAAATACGCTATTTTCACTTTAAAAAAATATTGACCCAAAAATAAAATCCATCCTTCAAAAGGGTAAAACGTCTTCACCGTTTATATCTAAATAAAATATATGTGTATTTTTGGATGACACTGTTTATTTGGATTTGAACCAAAACTTTGTGCGTACCCGGCATAATGAGTTTTACTGTATCGTACGTAATCGTTCACCAGTAACGATTCAAATGGAAATTCTGTGTGTCACAAATTAGTAACTATTCAATTGAAATGTGCAGAATAAAATACCTATATAGTTGGTTGACATAACGAAAATGTCAACGGTTGAAAATCTCGCCAGTTTGAAATTAGTTTTAAACTGCACTAGACACTTTAGGCAATGCAAAATTTGATCTGTGTGCACATTTGATTCGTAGTAGTAAATCACGAAACTAGGTTGCACGAACACTTTCAAAGCAATGTTGTTGTGTGATAAAACTTCATTTTTAAAAAAGATTTAAAATGATTCCATTCAAAGACAAAAGAACACTAATATCGTCACATCGTCACTCACGTCAAAAGCATAGTCTTGAAACTGTAGTGCATTTCTGCAGGTACGAATTACCTGTCATAAATATCGCCATAAAAAGTACAATGGACTAGGGGCAGTTAAAACTCGTATCCAATAATGAATACGGAGGTAATAAAACCATATTTCTGAGAATGAATTCTTTGATGTGTACCTCTTTCTAAGACCAACTACTGTTTACTGGATGTTAACATTCCTCGAAAACAATGAGGCTGTCGTCGAGCTACTGCATCTGCTAATAACTTTTATTTGGTGTAAATATAAGCGCTAACTTGGTGGCGTCATTGTTAACGGGAGAAAATGCAGTTTTCAAAATATTCCGATGTTTTACGGATACACTGAATTGTTATTAACATTTTTCTTTACAAAATTCGTACTGAATAACCAGTGTTAATAATTAAAAAGTACAAATTAATATTTGACACAAATCATTGCCTAAAAATTTAAAATTATTTTTAAAGAATAGGAAGTCTGTTAAAAACACTTTTAATATGAATTATTCATCAGTTATATCAAAAATACTATAAATAATAAAATAATTAGCTTCACTGGGATTTGAACCAATTACAACCCAACAAACAATGAGAGGGGTATCCAAGCCAGTTTTTTTGGGGGGAGGATTAGAAGTATTTTGTTCTGACCACTTGGGAATAACTGTAAATGATGTAGTGCATGCTTTGCTTTATTTCAGGGTGGAATTGAACATTCCCCCCACGGTATGACTATAAGAACTAAGCCTATTTTGCTGAAAGTTATAAGAGGACTATTCAGCATTTGTTATAGAAGGGTTTATCTAAATGAATGAACCTATTAGAAGAAGGCCTGATGCCTACCATGATGCATCAAGATCTGATATCACGATTAGGTGAGTCTTGTGTATTGTATAATTTAGTGAAATGCTGGTACCTATTGTTTGTAAAAACATTTAAAATGTGCCCATATAATTGAAATTGACAACAGTGAATAAAAATACTTCTGATATTAATTCAACCATTTACAAAGTTATATGTATATGAAAGAAACATTGCTTTCATGACATCACTTGAAACTACTTAATTTTAAGTGCTTTGGTTATTTTACTTTTTTGATTATTAAGTACATTATTATTAGCTATGTAAGATATACTTGAAAATTAAAACAATAGTATTTTTTATATTCTTAAAGGAAAGAAAGATTTTATCATACAAAATATTTTTATGATAAATTAACAATTCATGCAATTGAAACATTTTTATAAAAATACATATTTAATCATAATAAAGCACAAATATTTATTTTTTTTGTACTATTTATGAATGCTGGAATCGTTTGTTTAGTTTTGTTGGTCTTAAATTAAAGGGTGATGTGAAAATTATTATTTGTTACAATACAATACTCCAGATTCTTTTCAGCTTGTGAAGAAAATTCTTTGGGAGCTAAAAGGTTCAAACTATTGTTGAGGGTTGAAATTTCCTTATCAGAAATAAATTTTTAATATATCAAGTAGTTGTATTTTTTATTACATCAGTCATTAAATATTCTCCCATTGTGATTATTCATTTCATCCTAATGTCTTTAGTGACAAGACTTATTTCATACATGAAATTAAAATATAATTAAGTTTCTATAATTATGAGTAAATATGTTCTTGTTACATAAATAAAAGGTCAATATTTATGCAATAAAAATTATAGGAAATTGACATTTGATAAGTCAGTGGAATTACAAAATACATGTACTTGTGTAATCTTACTGTAACATCTTGAATTTGATTTTATGTGTTTGAAAGAACAATTTGATATGTAGTCATAAAAACTCTAGATTTTCTGGTAATGATTATTCAGTTTCTGAAAAATTTTGTTTATCAATTAAAAAGAATTTTATTAATCATTCATTAAAACATATTGCAACTGTGAAAATTTATTGCATTTCAATAATTTAGGTGACAGAGTGCAGCGAAACAAAATTGAAATTTCTGAACTATGAAGAACAGTTTTAAATTGCATAAAGCATTATCTTTCAAAACTACCCTATTACATGACTGAAATGACCCGCTTAAGGGCTAATAATTTTTTAATTAAAAATTAATCAATAACTGATTATTTACTTATAGTAATAGTTATAGTCGAAAATAGATGACCTTAAAATAATTTGCTAAATTTGTCCAAACAGCTTTCCCTTTGTTAAATCAATGCAAAAACAATTCAAATGGGATCAATCTGAATGTGTTATGCAGTTAAAAAAATATTTGCTAACATTAATCAGGAGGAAGTAAACAAGAGTATTTTGAAAATAGCTGACCTTATTAAATGTTATTGACTAAAAACGGTCATCTACACATGTTGGGTCAGAAGTTTTGAAAAATAATACTTAGCAACAAAACTGTGATGAATAAAAGTAATTTCACAGTGAAAGTTTGCAAAAAAATACACACCTATATTTCTAACACATTGTAAACAATATAGGTACGTAGGTACATTTTCATATGGCAAACTTACAGAGAATCTGTAGCAGAATTGAAAATAGGATGATTAACTCACCTGGGCGTCTGATAATCATACTGATTGCAAATTTATCGCTGGTTTTAGGCACATCAAAGTTCATCTAATAAAAATACACATAATGATGGATAAGAGCAGCCATGTTTACGTCCTCAGAAGGCAACCAACATTTGTTTTATTTGTGAGTTCAGTTTTAAATTTCATTAACACCAGACACAATTTACATTTTCAAAATAAACCTTTATCACTAGAAAAAGTATCACATTCAAGATCGATTACCTATCATAAATTATCTAAATAAATAACTACAGCATAAGGAACACATAGCACATCAAACTTATGGATAATTTCTTACGTCAAGTTGTCACTACTGTCTGTCACTGATAATTGACCACAGTGGTGCGCCGTATTAAATTTATTTAGATTTACATAACAGCAATTAACATATTTTAATTTGACCATTTTAATTAGGCCGCTAATAATACTGTACATAACAATTCGAAAAACTCTTACAAAAAAAAACGATTCTGTATTCTACAAATTATACCATTTCAAATTTGGCGCTTGATAGGGATTGATTTCGGTCGAACTCGCCCTGTGTCGCACCTTCCGTCATTTATTGTTATTGATAAATTCCACATTTTAACCTTTATTTGTTTTGTTTATCAAATAATTAACCAAGAATATTTCACGTCATGTATTAACGTTTTTTTTCTTAGAATTCAAGGCGTTTCTGTTAAAATATTTATAACTCAACATTTTTTAAAAATTTTTGGACTCTTGCATTATGCATCCTGATCTAGCGGAGCATTTGCATACAGAAAAATGCAATGCATTAATAGCTTCTTTACAAAAGTGCCATGAAGATGTAATGTTCACACTATTATATTTAGAACAATCACTGATCTATACATTTTTAGAATCCTTTTACAAAATTTTTTGGCAAGTGTAATTCTGAAGATACTCAGATGAATAGATGTTTGAAAGAAGAAAGAAAAGAACGCCAAAGAATAAACTATGAGAAATCACTGGAAAGAAAGCGGAAGCTTCAAGAACACTTTAGGAAAGAACGTGAAGCTGGCCAATAATTAATATGCATTTGTAGATCAGTTATTGAATAAACCTGTATTCAAATTATTTTGTTTGAAGTACCCTTCTTTATACTTGCTTTAGAATCTCATCATATTATGTTAATAATAGTAAAAACGGTTTTTAATATTTTATTTAGTACAGGACGTTTATCTAACATACAAATTTCAATATTTTAATATTATATGTTTAACAATAAGGTGTCGATGAATAATTTTCAATAATAATGTACATCTTAAAATATTTTAAAAGGGAAAAATCTTTTAATGAAATTATCTAGATATTTTGTAGTTATTATTTCAAGTTCTCAAATACCACCTGATATTTTGGGAAAACAAGATTTGAATAATGCTTTTATAATTCATTTAAGAAGTGGAGTGAAAACATGATATGAAGTTGGTTTGTATATTGAACAAAATGACACAAATTTGGAAAATAAATCCGCAATAACTTATCACAGTATAAAAACATTTAGTAACCTGGTGAATTGAACAAGCAATTTCAATGAATACAAACAAAGCTAAAAAGTTTTTGATTTTGTGTACTCATACACCAATAATGAGTAATGGAAAATAAACTATAATAAATTTACAATATGATTAACATATTCCATAAACCTACTAGATACATTGTATAGGGTGTTTTTTAAACTATTTTGTAAAAGCAGCAAAAACAGCCCACAAAACATCTGATGTGCTTGTCTTGTTAGCTTCTTCCTCAAAGTTTAGGTCAAGCAGCTTTCTTACTCTTTTAGTTGCAAGTTCATAGTCATCATCATTAAGTGGAGCAAAAGCATTCTCCAGGACATCACTTGCATGCCCGAGGACAATAAGGGCTAATATTCTTTTGTCCATTTGTTGTGGGTTGTTAATCCATTTTGTTAGAACAGCATCTTGGATTTTCTTTATGAGACGGCTTTTTGTAATGTTGTCAGTTAATGGGTGTGTAGTCATATCAAAGAATAAAAAGTTTTGCTTCTCTGTTGTTAAAACACCCTTTTCTACTAAGTTCTTTGCCAATCGTTCTCGAACATTTTTCAACTGATATCTTAACTTTAGAGGATTCCAAGTTTCACCACTTAGGTACTCAATCCAGCTTTGCACAGTTTCTGGAGGATCAGTTTCTTTAAGGTGTTTCAGGGCTTCATCCAACAAAACATCTCCGGTTGGCGTATCATTTTTAAGAATAAGTTTCCTGGCAAGAAGACTTCTCCGTCTCATTCCGACTTTTTCCAGTTCTATACGACCTCTTAATCCTAGTTCTATAAGGATACATCCTCTCAATCCACTCGAGATGCAGTCGTTCCAAAATGAGGTGTAACCTTCTTTATCTTTGAGACCTAATAGTAATATTTCTTCCATTAACGTAAACCTTGTTTCTTTGGAATCTCCATCCTCGATGTCATCTTCACGATTTGACTTCTTCTCGTTGGTTTGTTCTTCTTTGTTTAACCCTTCACTACTTTCTCGAGTTACATTTCGTCTTTTCACAAAACCCTCACTACGATTCATTTTCAGAGTACATATCTATCTATAATCAAAATGTTGACGTTTACTTTTACAAAATTTGCTGCCTGAATTATGCGAGAATGTGGGGATACATGTCTATAACGTCAATAATAGAACCACAAATAGAACGATTGGATAGAACTTTATTTTCTTTTTGTAAATTTATGTTTTGTGAATTCTTTGTTACCTTAGAGCATGTACTCTTCCAAGTTTGACATTAGAGCATGTACTTTCTGGAGATAGCCTGCAGTCAGTGAGTAAATACATCATACTCAGTGCCTGCAGTGCACAAATGTCGTGGTAAGACTAAGGAGAGAGAGGGAATAGAGAGGGCAAGAGGCTATTTCACTCGGTTGGGAGCTGCTTCCAATGAAATACGTTCAATATGTTGTTCATTGGCTGCTTTCACCCACTAAGTGAAATAGCCTGTTACTGCCTCTATTGCCCTCTCTTTCTAGCGTTGCCAGGCTATATCTAGATGGTATCTAGATGGTAAATGATCTAAGCGTCTGACACTGTAAAACTTAGATCATTTACCATCTAGATATAGCCTGTCAAGCATAAAATCGTGGCAACGCTAGAAAGAGAGGGCAATAGAGACAGTAAGAGGCTATTTCACTTAATGGGTGGATGTTCGGTACACGCAGCCAATGATCAACATGCTTTATTGGAAGCAGCTCCCAACCGAGTGAAATAGCCTCTTGCCCTCTCTATTGCCCTCTCTCTCCTTAGTCTTACCACGACATTTGTGCACTGCAGGCTATCTCTAGAAAGTAAATGCTCTAAGCTGTAAAATGTTCTGCATTTTTTCCAACGCTGGTTTGAACATACTCCGGCTTGTATCAGTAAATAGTTTAAAATAGAGGAGTTCTTCTCCATTGATTTTGCTATTGTAATAATTATCTATTTAGTAAAATATTTTTTTGTCATTTTTCTTAGATAAAAACACAATTTTGCACCCTAACAGCAAACCATTATTTAAATACTCAACGCCTTTTCACCAACTCTAAGTTGTCATCATCAAAGAGTAAGCCAAAAATTTGACCTGAAGCCAAAATGAACATATCTAGGAATCTCAGGGAAAACTAGCTCTATGAGCTCAATCCGCAAAGTCCTTGTCATGTTTCTACTACATACAGGGTGGAACAGCCAAATGGAATAAATTCGAACATGGGAAAAACGCTTGGACACGTCGATTTGTATTTTTAAATGCGCATTTTTTTCAACAAAAAAAAACATATAGAGTGTGTCATGTGATAGTGGCCAAGACCAACTTTCTTATTTTAAATTTAATATTAAATAAAATAAATAATATACAGGGGCTTGCTGTATATTATTTATTTTTTGGGTTCTCCAGAAAATTCTAGACATAATTCATGTACAATGTCCTACACCTGTTTCAACTATTTCAGAAATATTAAGTGTTTTCAAATTTACTACAAAAATTAACATTAAAAAAAGAAAACTATTTTATTTCACAAATTCGCTACATTACACTAAAAACCTAATAAGTAATGCTGATTATTTCTTAATAATATATATCACATGCTAATCTGGTGTAGAAATGTCTTCTAACGTTACTCAACATCTCAGGCGTGACTGATCTAATCGCAAGCGTGATTCGTCTTTTTAAGTCATCTAAGTTGAGGGGTTTAGTTTTGTATATAGTACTTATGACATATCGCCACAAAAAGTAGTCCAATGGCGTCAAATCAGGAGATCGTGCTGGCCATTCTATCGATCCGCGCCTCCCAATCCACCGAATTGGAAAAATTTGGTTCAGGTACTGTGGACATTGATTTCGTAATGGTGCGGTGCTCCACCTTGCTGAAACCATATTGTATTGGCAGGAACTTGTGGGTTTACTAGATCAGAATATAAGTTTGTCAAAATGGCACGACATTATTTTGGAACAGTTCTAAATATTTATCTCCATTCAAGTTGCCATCAATGAAAAAGGGACCTACAATATGATTTTCAACAATTCCTGCCAAACATGAACTTTTTCAGGATATTGCCTATGTTTCACTGTCATCCAGTGAGGACTCTCATTGGACCAACAGTGGCAATTTTAACGACCGTGAAG
Source organism: Octodonta nipae (assembly GCA_034190945.1). Lineage (NCBI taxonomy): Eukaryota > Metazoa > Arthropoda > Insecta > Coleoptera > Chrysomelidae > Octodonta > Octodonta nipae. The sequence continues at coordinate 15,590,640 of CM067216.1, forward strand.
TGTAAATGTGCTCTCATCAGAACACAAAATATCTTCTAATTGGATCACATTGTTAACTAACGTTACCATCATTTACTCACAGAAATACGTTCTCCTATCAAAATCGTCTTCCATGAGCTCCTGAGTTGGCATCATTCTATAGGGATGCATTTTACTTTAATACTCGAAAAATTGATGTGTGGCTAACGTTGAACAGTGGGGCTGCTTTTCGACCAGAATTATGTGGGATTTCTTGAAACTCAAACATAATATCCAATTTAGTATTATCACTTAGAGCATTGGCTTTTTTTATCTGTCTTACATGACCAAGCTCGCGAAACTGCTTTTCTATTTTAATAATTGTTCCTTGGGATACAGGGGGCAAATTTGGAAAATTTTCGTGAAATAAGCGAGAAACGTCCGCTTGTGTCCGTGTATTATCTCTATAACCAATTATTTGTAGAATGGTTATTTTGTGCATTTCTGTTAAAAGAACCATTTTTTGATATTATTACGTACAGTTAACGAAATTTATTTGAGACTTTAAATTATTTCTTGTAAAATTTTGTAATACGTTGATTTAATAAGTTTTCTTTAATAAAATTTCCATATAAACTAATTAAAACAAAAGGATATGAACAAGTTGTTTTCTTTTAAGTATTGCCATAAAGTTACGCTCTCTTTACACCTCTTTCCATATTTTAGAGATCTCTTTTAATTCCTTACAGTTTTCACTTCTCAACAAGGGCATAGAATAGCTGCTTATTGTGAAATTAAAGTAAACAATTAAATATGCTGAATTTTTCATCTTTGATGAAAATAATCTTTCCATTCATTCACTTCAAGAATTATTGCCTAATTATTGCATGCATAAACCTATTTTATTGTTTCCCGTCTATAATTGTCAACCAGATGATCAAAAGTAAATGAAGTAATAACTCAGTCTAAATTTGTAAGGGCCTCGAATAAAAATAGAATTTTACTAGCAAAACTGTTATTACCAAGTTCAAGTAACAAGTGATATTCAATAAAGAGTTCTAAAAATAATATTTTATGACATGCAATTACTTAGTGCTAATTACTTAATTTAGTTGCTAGAAACTATCAGATAATATCGAGACCATCGCGCAAATTTCTATAACGCTTAAAATAAATATCCGTAATTGTTTTTCAAAAATAGATTTATATCGGGGTTGCGCAAAAATATAGGTCATCTGTAGTTGACGTTGTTCCTACACAAAATTCGAAGGTTATGAATCTATTAAATATAAAAAAATGTATTTTTAGCAATCTTTCTATTATGTCGGGCGTTAGATATTACACTAATTTGGCCAAATCGCGTTTTTATCGGTTAACATCGTCAACTTTTTGAAAATCGAAAATCGTTGCTAACTTTTTATTTATACGTTTCATTTATTTTCACTGTAACAATGTTAAATCCAATCCTAAGTTTGACATTTATTACGGGGTATTTAAAATCAGTCATCAAATTTTTTTTATTAATAATATTGAAGACTTTAAGTAGGTAACTGGTATATATTCTTTGATTCACTACCTAGTTAGAATTATAAGATTAATCAACTCAATTCAAAAACAATAAAACTACTAAACTTTTCTAAAAACTTGAACATAAATTACACATTTGGTGTGGACAAAATCACATACCAAATTTGCCACGAAAATTAGTCTAAAGGTGCCGATACATACGTCCCTCGTCCGCCAGATATGACCACCCACGTTGAGTTCGTACCCTTCTTTAAAATGCGTTTTTTTATGAATGGATATATTCATTCTACTCCCTGACCTACCCAAACATTTTGCGAAGATGAAAGATATTTCGACCAATTTGTACCCTTTTTTGCTTGCCTTCGGTGTTAATTTTATTCATGCAGGTGTTTTTCGATCCGTCAGTCCTATCCGCCAAAGGTCGGTAACTACAAATGCGTGGCTCGATGCAAGGGATCGATGGTTTCGGGTCGTTTCCTAGTAGGAAATTTCAATAACTGCCAGGCCAAAATATTCAGAGTGCCATAAAAAGTAATAAAATGTAAATCTGCAAATGCCGAAAGAAAGAAAGTTTACGACATAGTTCAGTTACTGGAGGTTTTTAAGTGATATAACACTTAACAACTGTTAAAATTTGTATATTAAAATGCTCTTAAATTTGCTCTTGTCACTGGTAGATTGAATCCTAATCGTCTTTTCGGACGACGGACGTATAGAGACCTGTTTGAGTGTGTTAAAGATGGTGCTCGCGATACATTTTTTATGTAAGTGGAAGGTTGTATATTATCCCCGAATTATACCTGGCATCTGACGGACGAGGGACGTGTGTATCGGCACCATAATAGATGTAGAGCTCACATGTAAAATGCTTAGCCTTTTTCGAAACATCTGCACATGATTCATAAACCGTTTTTTAAGCACTTTAGACAAACCTCTTTTCCCTTAGATCTGGAGTAGAGGTCTTGTGAGGAAGATAAATGATTTACACTGTCGGGACTAAAATCCAAAGGTTTTCTAACCTTTGCCGTGTTTGTCTTTGGAACAGGGGGAAGACGGATTCTGCTTTTACCTCTTCTATATCGGGCGTTGAAGTTAACAACAATACTGGTTTCTTGCGTTGTTTTCGTTTACCTTGTCCTGCCATATATATTCAAGTCTCCAAGCATCAATTTAGATTATACTAGCCGGTACCCGCGGTTTCACCCGCGTACGGAATGTTCAAGCCTTCGCAAAAAGAAATAACTTATAAAACATATGGGTTATCCTATATAAAAAATGTTCTAACTTGTTTGAACCACCCTACTTAACCATAAATCCACCAATCCCGAATATATTTCACCCAAACTGCAAGTACTTATGGGCCACCTAATATAACAATTATATTCGACATTTTTTTTAATCACCTTGAAAAACTGTAACTCTACTTCACCCTATATTGCAACCATCCTGATATGCTGCTGTTTATTTGTCACCCAATATAACTTTTTGAACACCTGACTATAACTCTTCTCTACCCTATATTTCAGCTATGCAACTGCTTATGGTCTACGCTGTATACAATTATTTCTGATATTTTTTGAATGACCGTTTAAAGTAAAATTTCTCTTTACTCTATGATTTAATTAACCTTTATATGCAGCTTTTTCTAGAATTATGTTAAACACACTCCAAAAATATAATCTTGCTTCTCCCGATATTTCAAATATTCCATATAGTAGAATGCAACTGTTTATGGTCTACCCTATATAACAATTTTTTTTTAACTTTTTTTATCCATCCTAATGGAAATGATTTGGAACCCTTTGTGAGTCAGAAATATTAAAACACAGTTTTGCACCCTAACACCAAACTTTTATTTAAACCCTCACCCAAACTGCAATTGCCTATTGTCCACCCAATATAACAATTTTATTAAAAAAATTTGTAACCGCTTTGTATAACTAACTCTACTTCCATCTACATTAAAACCACCTTGTATACACCACTGCCAATTTGTCAAACATAATAACTTATTTTTGAACCACCCTGGATAACCATAATTTTACTCTACAAAATATTTCAACCACAGATACACATACAGGGTCCTCTGCTTAGGGGTAACCAAATATATATTTTTTAAATACTTTTAATCAACCGTATGAACTATAATTTTACTTCGATACATGTTTCAGATATTGCAGATATGCAACAGCTCATGTTCTATCCTACAACAAAAAAATTATCCAACCTGTATGACTATAAATCTACTCCACCCGCTATTTCGACCACCTTGTATTTGCAACTACTTATCGGCCACCCAGTATAACATTTTTTCTACCACCCTGTATAACTATAAATCCTTCAATATCAAATATGTTTCACCAAAACCGCAACTGCTGATGGGGCACCGAAAATAACAATTTTGTTCATACATGTTTTTGAATCAACTTGTATGTATTACAACTACCCTGTATATGCTACTGCTTATTAGACAACCAATATAACATTTTTTAAATAATTATCATAACACTTCTTCACCCTATGTTTCTACTATCCTATCTTTGCAACTTATTATAAACTACGCCATTTCACATTTTTTCCTTATATTTTTTCAAGATATATTAAAGTATAATTTCTCTCCACACTTTATTTAAACCACCATTCATTTACAACTTTTTCTAACCTTGTTTGAATGACATTGTGTAACTATAACTTTACTGCGCATCATACTTCAGGTACTCTATATATATGCAAGTACTATATAACAAAATGTTTCTAGCATTTTTTATCCACCCTGTAAAATTTTAACTATAAGCCACCCTATATTTCATCAACTACTTATTTGCCACTAAATATAACTTTTTTGTACGACCTTGTATCCTTAGAATCCTACCCCACCCTATATTTCAACCATCCGGTAAATGGAACAGCTTGTAGATGATACCATTACTTTAAAATATTTTTAAATCCACCTGTTAGGTTTAATTATACTCCGCTACATATTTCAACAATCCTATATAATATGTAACTACTTGTGGATATAAAACAAGTTGAACATCCTAACTGCTTACCTAAGACATTTTTTTAAGTTTTTTTATTCACAGTATAAATATTCTACCCTTTTTCAACCATTTGGTACTGTTTATCGCCCACTTTTTTGGACCACCCCATATAACTAATTCTACTCCCCCGTATTTCCACCACATCGTATACTCGTACATCCAGCTGCTTAAAGGACACCAAATATAACTATTTTTAGATTTTTTTAATCCATGTAATTCTACTCCGCTCTAAGTTTCCTATATATAGAACACCCTGTAAAATTACTCTTGATATATGTTGATTTTTGTTAAATCGAAACATGTTATATTTGCACATTCCGAATTTTTAATAAAAGCTAAGCTGATGCCAGTATCTTATATTTTGTGCCTGAGGTGGAACCAAATGAGTAATTGAATTACCCAACATGGTAGAAGGTTTTTCGCTATATCTACCGTTTCTGTCAATTTAGAGAGATAAAATGTCTACCAGATTTTAAGTCAAACTATAGGCTTCGCAACAAAAAAAGATTCAGCAAAATCAGTTAAGTAGTTCTTACGTGATGCCCGAACAAACAAACAAACAAACAGACAAACTTAGAATTTTATAATAGTATAGATGAGTAGCTATCTTGCAGAAGCTGTGCCTCTAGATTGAAGTGCTGAGAGAGGGTTGACTATATTGTTAATGCAGTTTCAACTTTAGTATAGTAATTTAACATGGTCCACCATTGTCGTTCCTTTTCATATGTGGAGACACTCTAGTACCTGCTCATACCTAACACAATAAGGTTCCCGTTAAATTAATTGACTGTGGGAGGTTAAACACTTTAGAATCCAATAGTCAGCCCATTTCATTATTTTCCACAGTTTCAATAGCCTTTTCCATGGATGTTTATCCAAACCCTGACGGTATGTTTTTCTAGAATAGTTACGTGGCATGATGTCGGTTATCTGGAAAAAAGGGTGGGTTAAATGACATAGTATGCCATTGTACCTACCATAACAAGATTTGGTCCACTTGATACCGTCCAACTTTAGAAAATAATCACTAAAATTGTATCTAAACTTTTGAGATTTCAAAACGTTCTCGAAGGTACATTATCAAATAACAATAAATTAACACTAAATATTAACAAATGAAGAAAAAAGTAATTACTTTTACGAGAAACAAAATACAACTGACTAAAACTCGTGACTGCAAAATTCAAATAAACCAGCTTGTGTGTCAAATAGCCCAAGGGGCGCAACTGGTGCCACCACAGATTGCGACCTGTTACCAAGCAGTCCTTTACACCCTACTATCTGAACTATTATATCTGTGATTTAAGAGAAATTATCATATTACCCGCCTATGTCATTTTGCACGCCTCTCCCCTACTAGCGTAACAATAAAAAGTTGTATCCACCAAATTTATATCGCTCATTTTAAAATGACATTTTCCTATGTCTGAAAAATTATCTAACGTATGTATCAGGGAATTTTTGTTAAGTCCTACTTTTTTATAGACTCAAGGGCTTATCCTGAGAAGGGGTGATGGTGGAGATCCCTTTTCTCGAGCTTCAATTTCAGTGAGTTTAATGAAATTAACGAGCAATTCTAAAATCCAAGATTATTTTTTATAAAGATGGATTTGAGAAAAGCTACAGCTTTCATTAATACGTAGTCATTTACAAGGGGGAGATGGGGGAGGGCATTTATTTTCAGACAGTTTTTAAATTTAGTATTAGATCTCAGTATGTAAAAAGTTACATTGACAGTAGCCAGCAAAATGACTCCAGAAAAAAAAGTGTAAGTTTGTAGTGAGTTGTATTACTCAACTCATCATGAATTTCATCGTCCACCAACTAACCAGCCAACTCAATCCAATGATCAATATATTCTACCATACTAACAATTTCTTTTTATTTTTTTTGTTGTTAGTGGTTCAGCATGGCAACCAAGTTATTGCAAAAACGCGAATCACTTGATATTCTCTATGAACAGTAGTTCATTGTTTGATGCCAGTAGCCAATTCAAAGAAGGAACCGACTAGTCCCAAAACATTTATCTTCTTCTTTCGCTGCTTATCCATTAATGGATGTTAACGACCACACTTTCCATGACTTATCTCTAGCTGTGTGGATCAACGTCTGTATATCACGCATGCCTGTCCATTGTCTTACATTCCGCAGCCACGACATTTTCTTCCGTCCCAATCCTCTGCTGCCCTCGATCTTGCCCTCCATAATTAACTGGAGAAGCTGGTACTTATGGTTACGCATGATGTGACCTAGGTATTCAGTCTTTCTTTTTTTATAGGGGTGAAGAGTTCTCGTTCTTTATTAATACATCTGAGCACGTTCTCGTTTTTTATATCATTTGTTTTTAGTGTCCAACTCTCGACACCGTATAGGAGCACCGACCAGACGTAGCATTTCTCAAATCTCATTCTAAGATCAAGGTCCAAATCGCTACAGGTGAAGACTTGTTTAAATTTCAGGAATGCGCCTCGAGCTTGTTTGTTTCTGCACTTAATTTCCCTGTCCGATGACCATTCCTCATGAATCCATACTCCCAGGTACTTAAATTTTTCTACTCGTTCTAAAAGTTTTCCTTTACATATTAAGCTGGAGTTTCGAAACTCATCCACCTCTCTCGTGACAACCATGAATTTTGTCTTTTTTTGTGTTAATGACAAGTCTCACATTTTGACTACATTCTCCTACTACATCAACCAACTGTTGTAAACCGTCCATGTTATCCGCAATCAGGACTGTGTCATCGGCGTATCGTATGTTATTTATCCAGACTCCATTGATTCTAATTCCAATTTCCTTGTCCTCTAGCGAGTCCTGAAAGATGACCTCTGAGTATATATTAAACAAGAGCGGGGAGAGTATACACCCCTGCCTTAGTCCTCTACGGATACAGATTTGGTTGGTTAGGCCGTTTGCTAATCTAACCCGGGCTGACTGGTGCCAGTATAAGTTTTCGATACATCTAATGTCTTTCTAGTCTAAATCAAGTATCCTGAGAAGCTGCATAAGTTTATGGTGTTGCACCCTATCGAAAGCTTTTTCGTAGTCTATAAAACATACGTTTTTTCGCTGGTCGTAGCAGTTCTGTACTAATACCTGCGTCGCTACTAGCGCTTCCCTGGTGCCTAACCTCTGTCTGAATTCAAACTGTGCGTCACTTATGGTATCCTCACACCGTTTATAGAGTCTCCGGTGTATTATTCTTCTTCTTTAGTAGGAGGATGAGAGTCGAAGATAGCCATTGCTCCGGGTAGAGACCAGAGTGGTATATTTGGTTAAACAACTTGAAAAGGACTGCAATGCCTCTTATACTCTATAATATTCCTAAAGGGAACTTTCACCAGTTTATAGAGAAAAATTGAACTCATTTTCGGACGCAAAATTCAACAGTAATTCGCTTATACTATCACGTCAGTAACAGTTTATAGAGAATAATTGCCAAGGTTTTAACAGCAAACTTGTAGGAGTAAACTATTTAAATAATAAACACCAGCACAAATACGAATTTCTTCTGTTTTCTGCTTATATAGTGAAAAATAATGAAGGAATCGCAATGCCGTCCACAGAAAAGTTATAGAGAATCAGAAATATTTCTTAATAAGCGTTTATACTTCCCGATTGGATCATTTTTCATAGAGCAAATTAGAAAAACTGGTGAAAAGTGGATTTTTTTCAAAAATTGGTAACTTTCTGGTAACTAACACTGGAATATTAATCATCGTCAAAATGATAGTTTATGATATTAAGCTTGTATGGGCTAACGATGGATATTATTGAAAAAGTAGTTTTGAAGAATTGAAATTTAAATAATTTAGATAAATATTTTGCATATCCTATCCTTTTAACGAGACTAGTCCGCTCGGAATATACTAAAGATATTTTATAAGTTCATAAGATCGAGTTCAATTTGTCTATCTTGGATATTGCCTATAATGCCGGGAAATTAGTTTAAAAAACATATGTTATAGCCTGCCAGCGGTTCACTGATAATTGCTGTCAAGGCTCATGGACAGATCTAGGATTTTCTTGAAAATTATGGCAAATTGTATTATTATATATTTTTTTCAGCATTTTATAAGATTTTTATTTACATAACTATTATTACCTGCCTTTATTGGTATTGGATTAAGGTTCCAGCTGTTATTACTAACAGGTTATCACTGTTTTTAAAATACTCACTTTAAATCGTTTTTCCAGCTTTTCTTTTCTTTATGAAAAATGCTGCGATCAAAATTTATAAACACTAATTTTGAAGATTTTCTGATTCTCTACAACATTTCTCTTGGCGGCATTATGAACAGACCAGTACTTTTCACACTATAAGCAAAAAACTAAAATCCTCATATTGTTTGGGATTTGTAAGGCTCAAATAATTCCCTTCTACAAGTTTGCTGTTAAAATTGTCAGTGATGGCTTATAAACTACGAGGGCTGCCTTTAATATTTCGGGATTAGAGAACAAAAACAAATATTAATCATCGAAAATCGCTTTACTGTTTTCCAAAATATTCCCCATGAAGATCTATACACTTTTGCATGCGTTTGAACCAAGTGTCGAAGCACTTTTTCCACTCTGATTGAGATATCTCCAAAACATGCATTCTAAACGCAGCAATCGCTTCTTCAGGTGTCGAAAAACGTTGACCGTTTGTTTTTTACGTACGGGAATAAAAAGAAGTCATTTGGTGACAAGTCAAGACTATACGGCGGATGACTCATCAAATCGATGTTTTGAGCGGTCAAAAATGCATTGTTTGAGCCGATGTGTGAGAGCTCGCATTGTCGTGGTGAAGAGTGATCCGTCTTCGGCGGTTGGTTTTCCTCATTTCTTGGAAGACAACTGGCAAACAAATGGTTGCATACCACTCAGAATTGACTGTTCTGCGTTATTCTAGTGGTACGGTTGCGACATGTCCAGTTTTTCCAAAAAAACAGGCGATCATTTGCTTGGAAGTGCTTCGTGCGCGAACAACTTTTGTTGGATTCGGCTCATCTTGAAACACTCATACAGTCGACTGCTGTTTACTTTCGGGCTCATACGCGTAAATCCACGATTCATCACCTGTCACTATGTCATAAACGTGTTTTGAAGAACCGCGATCGTATTTTTTGAGCTTTTCTTTCGACCAATCGACACGAGCCCTTTTTTGAACGATTGACAAATTGTGTGGGATCCAACGCGAACAAATTTTTTTGACATTCAAATGTTTATGCAATATTGAATGTATGCTGGTCCCACTAATGTGTAAGGTTGACTCAATCTCACGATAGGTCACATGACGATCTTGCAATATCAGTTCGCGCACAGCATCAATGGTTTCAGAAACAACGACTGTTTTTGGACGACCTTCACGAAATTCGTCATGGAGTGAACTACGACCTCGATTGAATTCACCATACCATCGATAAACAGTGGTCCTTGATGGAGTTTCATCGCCAAAAATTAAATTAAGTTCATCCATGCACTCTTGCTGACTTAATCCACGTCGAGAGTTGTAAAAAATAATCGCACGAAAATGTTTAATACCATTTTTTGGCCGAGATGAATCCTTACTGTAAACAACACACAGCGCTCGTATGTCAAAACGTTCTGAGTACGTATAACCTCAAAAATGTCAAACTTTACGATAGAGCTGTCAGTTGTCAGATTGCAACACTAGGGTTGTCCAATCCCGAAATATAAAAGGCAGCCCTCGTATTACTTACGTAATTGGACGGTTCTTGAAAACTTATAAATATGTCAGAATTAATAATTGTAATTTTTGACTTTGTCTTATGTTTAGTTTTAACTATAACTTTTAACTTTATATTAACGTAAACACTACTTGTAATAAATCTCAATTTCATGACTTCATAAATCATAGTAGATTTTAATCGATTAATAATCGATTGTTTATCGATTGTAGATCGATTACTGATATATGCATAATCGATTATTGAAATAATCGAATCGGCACATCACTAGTTATTAATAAATAACGATTGGATGACTGATTTTATAACTAGTATGTGATTTTGTACGCCTTTCCCCTACATACGCAATTGGTGAGTGAAGTGGCTGACTTAAATGAAAATTACGTAGAGAGACATAATTTTGTTAACATGTTCCTTTTAAATGGAAAATTATATCTTTTTTATAATTGAACGTTCGGTGCATGAAACCCTATAAAGTGTGGCCTCGGTGCGGATCCCTGGAGAACGCTGTAGATTTAACTAAAAATGAAAACTACCTGCCTGTGTTCACAAACCATTAAAAATGTAAAAAGCGAGCGCCTCGTAGCTTTTGAAAAGAAAGTATTTTTGGCATATTCGGAATCGGCGCTACTGATCCAGCGTCTCGATGTGAGTGTACGATGATATGCGATGGTCCGACGTAACCTGGGCGCTCAGTGCGGGACTTATATGTGACCGGTGTAGTGAGAAGAAGCCATGGAGGTCTGCCGAAGATCTTCTGGGCTGTTGCTGCTTCTTGGATTTGCTCTTCTCGCCGCTACCTTGCAGGGTAGGTTAATTGTTACCTTGTGGGAATGTTGAAAGTTCGTGTTATGCTACTGTGTGACTGTGCGGGTTGAATATGAAGTCTAATTTTTCAGTTAATTAGAAATTTTGTGCTCGCGGTTTTTACAAGTGACTTCCGAATGGTTGTTCCCATTTTTTATTATATAATAGTTAACGACTGCTATTTCACTATTTTATCAAGAGTTATTTTTGGACAGGCAACTTACTAATAATAAAAAAATATTAATTTCGTACACATTTGCACTAAAAATAACTTTAAAAAATCCTATTCTTTTAACCTATTAACGACATTTTGACTTTGAATAAAATCAGTTCACAACGCCATATACTCCACTTAGTTTTTTAAATAATTTATACTAATTTACTGACATAGTTAATTATACAAATAATATCGATATAGTTTTCTATTTCCATAAATCATCAATCTAAAAGTAGCAATGGCTACTACTGCATTATCTCTTATAGGCATTCAGCCAATAGAAGATACCCTAGACTGTTACATATTTAGATCGTACACTACACGGCCGTGGCACCGTATTTCAATTTTCTCTGTAACTGCCCTTGTCACAAGTATTTTGTGTGTCTAAAAATCTGAAAAATCGTTTGCAATATTTTTAGGCAACTCGTATCGCATTTTTCATTTTCGTGGCTATCAAAAAGTTATCTAATCGCATGCCATTATTATTATCTACATATTTTTGCAATTTTTATTAAAATAAAAAAAAAGTATAAATACTGTTTGATGTAGGTAATTGTTAGTTCAAATCTCAAAACGTATTTTTGCAAGTAGATGGCAAATAAATCCAGAATTTATCAAAAATGGAAATTCGTAAAATACTCTGACGTAACCAATTAGAATAATTTTTATTGTGTATGAAGATTTCATAGATATAGGTATGTATTAACGATTATTCATATTCGAAAAAGTAGTTTCTTTGGAATTTTTTTTACGTTAGAGATTAAAATAACATTTCACATTCAAACAACCTTCAGAAAGATTTTGCCCAATTAAAAAAATCAGCTAAAGAAAGATCAGTAGGTACCTGTCTTTTTTTTTTCTATCTGAGTTTATAATCCTGCATAGTTTGTCTATTTCGTATTATTGCAAAATGTTTTTGGTTTTTTTTCATGATCACTACCAATTTTTCAAAACTTCGCCATTTTAATATTAGCTTCCATTCTTTCTTCCCGGATATATGTCGTACCAATGTATTCCATCCATATTCTTATGTTGCTTTGTTAGATTTGGTCTTATCTTCGATCTAATATCACCAATTATTATTGAAACTATCCCCGTTAGGTTTTGGGTTGTGATTTAGTTTCCTAAACTAAATTAAATTTTTCCTGTATTACTTCTCAACAATCAGGCATTCTAATAAAGAATAAAAAATACATAAGACGATACCAGATGCATTAGATAGTATCACAGCAGCTGTTTGAAAAAGGTAGGGGATGAGTGATTTCAATGCCACAGTCGGGAAAGAAAAGATCCATTATTTTTATGTAACACCACAATCGAAACAAAAATCTGTATATTCAAAGCAAAACCAGGTCTTTTGTGAACTCGTTTTCAAACGCTTTAAACATGTACCTATTGAAAATATAAAACGCAAAATGAAAGTTTGATATGACATTTAAGTTGACAGATAACAATTAGAAGACAGAAAAGATCCAGCAAAGATGAAAAGTAAATCTTATATTTGGTGAACGAGGCAAAAAAATATAAGAACCCGAAACCTAATAGGTAATTGTCGAAACTCATTGTTTATAAAAAATACAACTGAAAATGAAACTGAGAAGCTACCAAAAGTGAAATAGATTTTGTTCTCACTACAAGATCAACAGCAAGAATCATCGGTAGGTAATACGAAACTGGAAGATATCTTACCATTAACAAGCGAGCTAACAACATTATTAATTAGAAGGCGAAGGAGAACTCCGAACACCTAATATCAGGTACTACCATGGGCGTACCGATGGGGGGGGGCAGCTGCCGAAAAAACTCTAGGACAACTTTTTCTAATTTTGCCCCTGCCTAAACCAAAAGCTGGGTCCGCCTTTGGGTACCACGCAATGAGTTCAACAATAATACCCAACCAATACCTCTGCAACTGTAGGTACCTAGGTCTAAAAAAGTGACAAGAATCAAACTTCGAATCAAACAGGAATTAGAGACTTAAAAAGGACAAGGGAAGTGTACACATGAGTGTCAACAGAAATGCTAGGTTTTGGCTTTGGTGGGGGGGGGGAAGTCGGTAGATTTTTTTTTGTCTAGAGAGGCAAATCAGAAATTTTGTGTTACTTAATATAGATAGAAATATGCATTTATTACACTAGGTGGTAATAATTATAGGTTTTACTTCACATAGGAAGATATAATGAAGCGTCACTGAAAAGAAAGGTCTAGAACGGGGCAGCAGCCCCCTGATCCTGCCTGGCGACGCCCTTGGTCTAAATCATTAAATAGGTATTAGCGAATTTGTACAGCACAATAAAAAGATGGCCAAAGAAAAATAACGTACAAATTAGTTAGAAATAGATAATCAACTGATCTAATTCGTAGTCAATTTGATACAATGTAATTTTAATTTTTAATAGCTACATAAATCCACTAAGTTTTAAAAACTAACATGATTTATGTTCTATTCATTCGCCAACAATAATTTATCGTTTATTAAGTGTCATAAAAATTAGCGCCTGCTTTTAAGTACGACAAAAGCTATAAAAACACCAATAAAGTACCAACTACTAATTTTATTTTTTTCTTTGTCTTAATTGTTATTTGATTTAGGCCCTAAAATGTTAGGAAGTTTTGAAATACACAGACTTGTCCTCTAGTGAGCTGTTATACTCAAAAAATCCATAATTTCCAAGTCCAAAATCATTATTTTCTTGCTTTTATCAGCTGGATTTTCGATGGGTTAAATGCCAAACCTTTTCTTATAATTTACCATCTTAATGTTTACCTAAGGATTAGTTTATTTATTTATTTAAACTTTATTGCCCAACAGTATAAACCACTAACATAGCAATTATATATAAAATTAAATAAAAATATGCTGTAACTAATTAAATCTATCATAATAAACAAAACATAACAAGAAAAAGACAAAAAACAAAAAATTAACTCAATTAACGTAAATATTTCAATGTAAGACGTTCACCATTGATTCATTCACAGCTGCAACCCGATCTCCAACATGTCAAACATGAATGTCACAATGCTTGCAAATATTGATGTAATAGTAACACATATTGTGCATAGGAGATTTGAGCAAAACGTTTGTTCGAGCCCTAGAGCACAAAAATGTTAAGCTATTTCTGGCCTCAGATCGAGGTACCAGAAAATTGATTTTGTTAAGTAGTGTCGGTGAATCAATATTATTATGAAGTAGGTTGAACAACAATTTTAAGAAGGCACATACTCTTCGAACATTAAGGCTGACAAATGAAAACTGATTTAATAATCTGCCATATTCAATACCCTGTAGTGGATAGCTATTGCACGTTTTGATTACAGATATTTTAGAAACCTTCTTTGAATTCGCTCAACAGAAACTTTATGACACTCATAAAAAGGATGCCATATTATAGGTCCGGATTCAAGCCGCGAAAGTACAAATTTATAATACAATATTTTTAAAGTCGCAACATTTGAAAAACCTTGAGAACTTCTTACAATGAACCCATACGTTCGACCAACATTAGATGTCATATACTCAATATGATTCGTAAAAGTCAGTTTGTCATCAAAAATAATACCTAGATCCTTTATTTTTTCACATCTCTCAATGAGATTGTTGTTAATATTATATGAGAATTTAACGAGAGTATGTTTCCTGCTAAAACTGATAACTTTACATTTCCCGATGTTTAGTTGTAAGTTATGATGATTACACCACATTTGAATAACATCTAAAGCATTTTGCAAATTTTGGCAATCTCTGTAACTGTGAATGACTGAAAATATTTTGAGATCATCAGCAAAAAATACTTTATCATTTATAATTACTAGAAATAGAAGGGGTCCCAAATTTGACCCTTAGGGAACGCCGGATGTTGTAACGAAATCGTAAGAATTATATTTATTATATGCAACAAACTGAGTTCTCTGTTTGAGATATCATTGCATAAAGTTATCGCTTTGTTACTGAATCCAAACCTCGACAGCTTATTAATTAAAATTGCATGCTCAATTCTATCAAACGCCTTCGAAAAATCTGTATAAATTACGTCAGCTTGCTTCTGATCATCTAACACATCTGCCAGAAATTGAGAAAACTGGACAAGAATTTTCATGGTATTAGTTGCTGAGAATACTGAAGAACTGACATTTTTTTAATTTCCGTTCACGCTTTCTTTGCGATGTTTTCAAACGAACGGACGTAACGGACACAGTGGTGTCTTACCAAAACTAGTTGTTTGTCTTTGAAAAATTCTGTAAATCCCCATGGACGATTATTCGCATCAAAATTATCCAGAATAGCTATTTTCCCAATAAGTTTTAACCGCGTGAACAGTCTGGTGATAACAAAAACTGCAAATTCTAAAAAAACTATCCTAAAATTCGAAATAACAGTTTAATTAAAAAGCAAAAACAACTCAACTTTGCCTGGAGTTGAATACAATCTATTTCAATATCCCTATCCGTTTTGGATAGACTAATAAAACATTAATTTCCTTGAATAACAAATAAACTTAAAATTTGTGTACATATTTTTAGGTTCATCTGTAAAACAAAGCACAAATTATCTTACATTATCTCATAATACAAATTTCTTATTAATATTGTAAAAATAATACTAATCGGGGTTTAGAGTAGGTATGTGACAAGACTTGCTGTCTTGTCTTCACCTTTCCTTGATTTATTCAAGGCATTTCTAGTTTTATTTGAAGACGCGAGATGTAAGACCGACCTCTAGGATTTTCATGACACCTCGAAGAGAGCATTTCTAGTTCGTCAGAGGTTCCTCAAAATGCTTTATCATTCTTCCAACAACCGGCTTAAAATGGCTCCATCCCTTCTTTCTGATGTTCGGTTTAACCTAACCTCCCATAAAATACTTTCTGTTTCACACAACTTTCACTGAAGGTTGCAATTTTGAGAAAAGGCACAAAACCTGTGTTTGCTTAGGTATTCTGGTAGATTAGGCAAGACTCGTCAGGTAATGAGGGTGAGGGATGTCATGCTGGTTAATACTATTTTATTGGCCAATCTTGTACGTTGATCCTGGTAAGTTACTTTCACCTTTGCTCAATCTCATTGTACCGTCAATCGTGACCTGAATAAAAAAAAGAGAAGCAGAACTTCATGGCTTCACAATTCATAACTCTCGATCTACTTTACATTTTAAAGTGTTCTTCTACAGTTTGACACAAAAATCATAAAGCAGAACCCAGATTTGTCAAAAAACTTTGTTGAATTCATCATGCACCATTTTATTCTTAAGAGGAAGCAACAAACGCGGACGCTAACTACAGTGGCAAAACACTGGGGAGAATTATTATTTCGCTTGCGGAGCTAGCAGATTTAGATAAAACACCTCTATTTCCTTGAGCTGTTATTATTACTGCAATTCTTCTTCTTCTTTCTCTCCCTGTTTTAGCAGGAGCTATTACCATACTTTTAACTGACCGTAATATTAACACATCAGCAGTATGATGTTAAGTTCCTAACCGCCCCCCAATCATCAGATTGGTATGCTGTTTTAGTGTTTATTGTGCTAAAAGCTAACCTTCAGTGACGTCGAGTCCCCCTCCCCAAACGAGATCAAGCCCCCCAAATGACAATCCTGGATCCGCCACTATTACTGTCAATATAAAGGCTACTAATTGTCAAGTACTACATGGAATAATAAGTGTTACAATACGGTAAAATATTGTATATTGTATATTGTGTATTGTAAATATGTACCTAAATCAAAGGGAAATCTGATTTTTATGGATGATTAAAAATGCCCTTCTTGACTTTTTAAATCCTAGTTATAAATAGTCCGAGTAAAATAGTTTACAGAGTGACTTTGTCTTGCATTGTTCAAAGAATTTTATTTATTTCTATTTTTGTTTGAATATATCTTTTATAGTTCTTAAAGTCGTGGTAAAGGAAATATTAGTAAAAAACTGTAGTTAAGCCTAGATTACCTACTTCTAAAAAAGCACAGTAGTCAAGAAGATTAAAAAAACAATCGAGGGCTGTCGTTATGTGATATTTGATTTCCTCCAAAATCCCTTTAAACGTCCCATAGTACGTGACCTGTTAAGCTTCTCCTTCCAGTTCTCATGTCTCCAAGCCATAGGCTATGTTCTTGAGAATAATAAGGATTTTATCTTGGATAACGTCATCTGGTTTTATTCTCAAGTTCTTTAAGTCTGCAGTTATTGTAAATCATGGGGTGCCAAGCTAGAAATAATAATTCTTAGCGTTACAGAAAATGAGTTGGGAGAGGAAAAAATTATTAAAATAACTTTTCCTGCTGTGCTACAAACCATATCTAAATGTATTTTTATAAAAATCTAATGTACAAATTCTATAAGCAATTGCATTCTAGATTTCTATACTGTGTAATGTAGTTAATTTTTCCAGTTAAAAGCCATTAAATTCAAAGATCTGAAAACAAAATTTCATATGGCTATAACTTTTTTCAGAAAAGCGTCACATTGGTTCCATTAATAACCCATTACGACGTTAAAACAGCTCTATTAATAACTTTCTTCTTTGAGTTTTATAGTCAGCCTGAGGTTTATATTGTGTAAATATTTTAATAACTAATCAATTGGATGAAACAACACAGAGTAAGGTGAAACTTTATTGCTTTCTGAACGGTATTTTTTTGTAGTATTTACTGGATTTTGCACATGTGTAGGTGGATACGCTATGCAAAAGTGGGTTGCCCAAACGCATTCCGCGCTTATGCTTACGCGAACGGAGTCTCAAATGACGTCGCTATTTAAAAAAATGGGTATTAGGTCACAAGAACGTATTAAAATAATGCCAAAGACAAATAAAAATCTTCCGCCAAATAGGTCAAGGTGATCCACATATGATAATATTTACGCTATTAGATTAAAATTTCATATTTTGTATTCAAAGGTTAAAAAAATTATTAGACTATACAGGGATTGATCGGAAAGTTACTAGAAGTAATCAGAAAATGATGTAACCCACCCGTTCTTGACCCATGTTTTTGTAAAATTTTCAGATAATGCATAAATCCCAGCAAGTTACTTTTGAGGAAAAGGAATAATTATGAATAAAAATAAGTACTATTTAGTAATAAATATATTATTCAGAAAGGTTTAAAAGTTAGAGAATTTACAGAATTCAAAAACATTTAGTAGATTTCTTCTTTAGATCTAACAGTTTCAAAACGGGTTGCTGAAACTTTTACATTTAAATGTTAAATTGACCAGGATAGCAAAGCCAGTGTTTCAGTTGGTCTGACACATACATCGCAGCTAATCCTAATCACTTTTTGTTTTTCGATAGTACCAACATTCAAAAGACACGTGTTAAAACTGGCCTTCAGTCGTTGTCGAGATAATGAAGATTAAGTGGCGTTATATTTATTTTTGTTTAAGCAAAGGCTAAGAACGAGATAATTAAACACCTTTTTTATTGAAAAAAATACTGCTCACGCTCGGTAAAGACTTCAAAAGTGTCACCAGGAAAAGTGCTCAAAGAAACAACTATTTTTCGATGGTATGTGGATTTTAAAAGCAGTCGAACAACCACCGAGGTCGCGAAATGCCTAGGTCATCTAGTTGAGGTGGTTGTGCTATAAAATATAAAAAATTCTAAAAATTGTTCTGTCCCATCGTAATGGGGCCATTCATAAATTTTGCCTTTTTAGACCCCTCTCCCCCCCCCTTTCGCTGCGTCACACTTTCTGCGACCCCCTATAAATATCTCGTCACATAAGCTAGACCCCCCCGTATATGATCTATAATAACGATCTTGCAGTGTTTTCTTCTTTGCATTTATTTCATCAGCATCTACACGTGTTAAATAATTTTTGTTATAACTCACTTCTCATAGATGCCTTTTTTTCGAAAATCTTAAATCTGAGAAATGCTAAAGTAGAATTTATACAAAATTTATAGAGTAAGTATTTGTTGACTTAGTTTATTACTAAGTGACGAATGAGGTAAATATGTAAAAATAAATATAGTAAAACCTTTAAAATATGTGCTTTTGTAAGATAAAATTGTAGTAGTACAAACCTTTGTATATCTAGAAAAACTCGTTACCTAACTCATTTATTCAAAATTTTTAGCATTTCCATTGAAATTCGAGTTAACCATGTTCTATTGTATACGAAAAATTATTTGTCTATTATAATACTATTTTATATGCAAGTTTATTTTATCATCGACCGTGTAAAGTCTTACTTTCATTTGCTATTGGATAGAGAGCCCAGAATTCGTGGAACTCCTGTTTTCTATGATATTGGATGTACAGACGAACCGAAATATATACCTTCGTAAAAATATTTATATATTTACAAAGATTAAACGTACGAATTTCTATCGTAACAGAAAAATGAAACAAAAACAGTCTAGAGAAAATTAGAAATGTTTGTATTGCGAACGTCGCATTTCCTTAGACCCCTTCGTCCCCCTTATCATATCCTGTCGCGCTAACTGAGACCGTCCCCCCTGTATGTGAACGTATTTTATGAACGCCCCAAAGTGAAGTTTCAAGAGATAGCTGGTATCCTAAAGATAATTCGATGAAGAAGATGGTGAAATTGGACGATTTACGAATTGCTTCCATAGCCTCATATTGACCAGCTCTGGCCCCATCTGACTGATAGTTGTTCTCAAATCTCAAAAAGATCTTCCAGGAAAAAACAGTTCGCTCCGAAGATGAGATTATAGCAACTGAAGCTTGTTTTGAGGCGAGAGAAAGGGATTGGAAGTTGGAATGATTTTATTGCTATGAGAGGTGATGAATAGAGTAGAATATTGCATAAAATGTGTTTTTGATGTTCCGGGACTTAAAGACCTATGTGTTAGGTTAATGCCTTACATTTGAACATATACAAGCACAGCCCCTTTCTTCACTCCACTGTTTCCATTCTGAGGCTGAGGTATTTTGGACCAACTTCCTAAGTTTTGGATTCTTAACATTCTCTCATCTTTCGTTTTTGCTTGTTGTCTTATTGATTTGATCGCTTTTACGTTCTTTAATATTATATTGTGCCCTTAGGGGAAAATTCACTAAACCCCAGATATACTACATATCAAAAGGGTTTAGCTCTGTGGGAGCCCTTGCCAGGTTATCAGGCCCGTGGTTGGCGTCGTGGCTGCAGTTCCCCATTAATTTTCTAACCGTCCGGGCTGTTCCCAACAGGACGGCTTTTTGCATCAGTTGGTAAAGATGTTCGTCCAGACCGAGGTATTTCAAATTGTTTAATAGATGTTTTGGGACTACTCCTGTTGTTGACAAAACAATTGGTACTGTTCGAGTGTTGTTCATGCCCCATTGTCTGTCTGTATTTGAAATTCTAAATCGCTGTATTTGGCTATTTTTTCAGCCTGCTTAATATTTATATTATTGTTGTTAGGGATTGCTATGTCAATTAAGGTTGTTTTTCTAGAGACTTTATCTACCAAAACTATATCTGGTCTATTGTGAGCAACAGTCCGATCGGTCAATATCGTCCGGTCCCAGTACAGTTTGTAGTTGTTATTTTCTAAAATAGATTCTGGTTTGTATATATAGTACGGTGTTCTTACCGACTGTGATAGCTCGAGATTCAGCGCTAGTTCCTGGTGCAGTATTTTTGCCACAGCATCGTGTCGTTCTTTGTATTCAGTTGCAGCGAACGCTTGGCAACCTCCTGTGATATGCTGGATAGATTCTGATGTTTGGCAACCATATCTGCATCTGTCGTTGTTGATAGAAGGGTCTTTGACGATGTACTTTAGATAGTTCTTAGTTGGAATTACTTGATCTTGGATTGCCAGTATAAAGCCTTCCGTTGCAGGAAACATATGACCAGAGATCAACCAGTAGTTCGACGCTGAACTGTCGACATAATCTTGGTTGACGTCGTTTATATGCCTATATATTATATTTATTATTGCTCTTTCCATATTTGGCTATGTTACCTGTATTTTATTTATGTGACAATGTTTGGGTCTTATTTGTCTCTGCGTTTAAACCTTCTGTGGATGTCCGTATTGTTGAATTTCCTCGGATTTTGGTCTCCTGAGAAGTCAGTTCCGTCGACAATGAATCTGACATACACACATCAATCTCAAGACTGCATAATGGCTGTTTAATATTGTTTTCTGTCGTTTCCATGCCTATCTGACGTAAAGATTTTGACATGCAATTCTTCCACACTTTAATTTACAACACCTATGCTTCACTACATCGTAGTGTACAGGTAGGTACAACAATGGTACTACATAGGCATACTCTATACTCTCAGTGCCAAGTATTAGACCGCTTGGTTTCCATGTGAAAATTAATAATCATTTTGTAATTGCAGTAGTAAATAATTTGGTTATTTTATTTAAAAGGACTCTTCGTTTGGAACTGTATAGATTTTATATTTTTAAACAAATTCTTCATTAATATTTCTTCTTCGAGTTTGATCACCTAGTATTACCCTTAAGTTTTATTTGTTTACTTCTAATTTGATTCCCAGTGTTATATTTTCTGAAATTTCTTGTGATATTACATTTTGTTGAAGAGGTCATTGATTATTCTGTTTACTAGGATTCGCTCCTTCAAAGTGTACCAAAGTAACAATTGTCCAGGTTACTGTTTGTCCTATACCGAAAATCTTCCTCACAGATGTCGAAGAGTGACGGATCTCTACAATATGATTAACTAATCTTATATATTGTGTAATTTTTTGATGAAAAACACAAAATAATTCTGATTAAAAAATGTAAAAACAAAAATTTTCACCCAAACACCAGATCTTTATATAAACACTCAACGCGCTTTGAACAACTCTAAGTTGTCATCATCAAGGAGTAAACCAAACTAAATCTAAAATACAATTTTCTCTAATTTATACCTACCAGTAAACTATGTAAGGATAATCCTTAATTACCTACCTAGTTTTACCCTACATTATAAAGTAATGACATTTTAATACCTATTTTATGAATTCTTACAAAATATATAACTATATAAGAGCTGTATGGAATAGGACACTTGTCCGAATTCATTAGTTTATTAGTTTTATAAATCATTATTCTTTCGTAATAGTCCAGTTCCCTAAAATTATTTACTTGTTTAACTAATTTTAAACAAGTTGAATCTACGGAGTGGTTATGTTCTAAAACATAATGTGCAACACTAGATTTATCCGCTCTACCATATTTTAAAAAAATTAATCCACGCCATTATATGTTGTTGTCAGTGAAAATAAGTATTAGGTAAATATCTACATGTGCTAGTATTCTCCCTATATAAATCAATCTCTAACTTATTATTATCATTGCTTACAACTAATACCTCCAAACATGGTAAAGTAGGTACCCTTATTTTCCTGTTTATATGTAAATTTAATAGAAGCAAACCTACTGTTAAGATGCATGACAAAATCATTAAACTCATTAGGATTAAATATAGAAAATATGTCATCCACGTACCCTATCCATACCCTAGGGAAATACTGGGAGTCATTTTCTGCTTCAACTTGGGCAGGTTCCAAATTGGCAAGGTACGGCGGCAAGGGGGTTTCCCATTGCCGTTCTTTCCTTCTGCTCATAAAAGCAACCTCTAAACTGAAAACAATTTTGGCTCATACATAATTTTGTGAGGGAAATTAATTCATTAATTTCTGGCTCAAAAAAGAGTTTTCACGCAGTAAATGCTCCAGATACTTCAGATACTTTGTGGAATGGGTACAATAGGAAATGAGGAACTAATATCAAACGATACCAAAATTTCTCCAGGTTGCAGCGAAATGTTTTGTATTGATTGAATGAACTCTAAAGAATTCTTTACGCTAAAGTTTTGCTGCGGACAAGGTAACTTTTTGAATTGTTTTGTTAACCACTTCGCTAACTTATAAGATGGGGCGTCAATCGCTAAAACAATCGGACGTACTGTAATGTATACAAATATTAACGAAAATGAAAATTAAAGATTTAATTTTCTAACTTTTTTACCCATCAGAAAAACAAAATGATTCTAATTCATAATATATTTATTGTGGTGAACTAAAAATAGTTTCAACGTCGAAAGTACATTACAATATCATTTTGCTTTTCATTGTCAACTTAAATGTGTTATGTTGATGTTCCGTAGAACAATAAAACAGAAATAATATTCCGAAAGAATTGAGCAGTAAAATATATTTTAGAGCTTCATTAAGGTGCCGTATTTAGTCAGCAGATTTAATCTGTCTTTACTAAACACTAGAGAGTGACCAGCAATCCAATGTGAACGTAAATTTTTACGAAACTTTTACTAAATAAGAAAATAATAGAAACAAATTATTTTTTAATTTTTTCAACTGGATTTACCTGCTCTAGAATTTCAGGAACTATTTATACTTTATATTTTTTTTCATTTGCTTGTTCTCATGTAGTGCATATAATTTATTTTCTAGTAATAACTGAATTGTCTTCTGTCTGCAGAAGTATTTCAGTCTTTTTTACAATAAGCACTCGTTTTTTAATAGTACAAGTTCTAGAATCCTTGTGTCATTGGTTCATTCCTGGGAGTAGTGGCGACTATTATTGTTTCATTTCTTTGGAGAATATGATCTCATTTCGTATACATCATTGTAGCTAACTTGCCCTTAGTTGTAAACTCTATCACATAGGCATATTTTATTTAAAAGAACATAAAACGATACTAAGTGAATCTCTATATTGGTGCCATTTATTCTCTTCGTGACGTAAAAACTAATAATTAAGATATGAATTAATCCTACTCACTGCGCCGAAAATGTTTTAATAACCTTCTATCTTGGTGTTTTTTTGTTGAGACCTATTTGTTTCAAAATTTCATTACTATTCTTAAATCACTTCTTCACTTTTACTTCTACATACTAATGTTTTTGTTCCACTCTTCAGGAGTAGTTCTCTCTAAGCGCTATTACCTCTAATATATGAACCATATAACTCCTGATAACACACATCACCGCAAACTACAAAGCATTCGCAATCATTTTTTACCGAAGCTAATTTTCTGTTAGTCTTGGGGACGCTCTAGTTTCTAGGAGCCAAGCCGGGCGAAGACCTTTGCAACACACGGATATACTGTCTTAATCAACCTAGACTACTTTAAAAAATTGCTAGACCAATCAAACTCCCTGACCCAAAAAAATGTCTGGCAAAGGGCTTGCGTGGTACCCACATTGTACGAAGATGCTACTTAAGCATGAGATGCACGTTTTGGTTTGAGTTCCAGGTGATTGGTGCCCAATCTATGAATCATTATGTTATTTTCGTTACGTTTTACTTCTATAGGTATTCTGTATACACAAATAAGATATTATGATCTATTTTCATGCACACGAAATGTTACCCAAAATTTCATGAGTTTTGTGCACAGTGTACCTTCTGTTTGTGGTCATTGTTACAAGATTATAGTAGAATTTTGGTATAAAGACGTCGAAGAATATCAGAGTTTCCTTTTGTACTTTACGCAAGCGTTATTCTAGAAACTAATGAAACAAAATTCCATTGTAACAAAATTATATTGATTATATGCAAGCTTTTTTTATAAACACGCTGTCTATGGGTTTTATGTCTGTACAAACTCAACTGACAAACGTTCTTTTTTCTATACTCCGTTATTGCAGTTGTTGTCTTTTTTTTTTATTTATCCAACAAAATTTATGTTCAAATCGATGAAGGCGTTTGAAAGATAACCACGCACATCTAAATCGGACGACCATTGAGGAATTCGTTGTATATTATTTCAATGACATTTTGAGGGATTCGATACTGAAAATACCGCGTTTCGCTAAAATAAACTTCATTTGTTTCGCGCAGTATATTTTATTTCACTGATAAATAGATGAGGCAAGCTCAAATATTTATTCATCTTGATAGGAGTTGACGTCAAATAACTCTGGTGGCCAAGCAACAAAAGTTTGTATGGCTGCCAAGATTCGTAGTTACTCATATGAAATGTAATACAAATGATGCAAGCCTCTCTAATGTAGATTTGTTAATTATTCATCGGTCGTGTTGTTCAAAAGAATATTTAAAATTAGTGATGCCAAGCGGCATGCGACTGTTTCCAAAGGTTAGCGTTTTCCAGAGAGGTGGCTGGAAAGTCGGCATTGTCAGAATTTTGGTATAAAAGCACATTGGTCACTAACACACATTTTCTTCTTGATGTGAAAGTTTTCATAATTTTTCGTTTGAAGTTATGAAGATAGTGCTGATTTCAGTTTTTCTGCTCCATCTAAAATCAAGTGTTGTGCCGTTTTGGGTGAGACACGTTTTTGATGGCTATAAACAAAATATGTGAGAGGTTTATATTTTCTATATTTAATTACTAGTCCCTAAAATTACACATGCATCTTTTGATTATTGTTGATGCATGTCCGTTTACTTCAGCAACGGTGTATATTTTAATATTGCACTTTCAGTACGTCTGAACAGCTGTAAAATTTGGCACTCTGTTAGGTCAACAACACACAGGTGATATTTGTTTTTATCTAATATTCAGACATTTTCTTAATTTGATCAAATGTGATGATGACAGGGAATCAATATGGCACAAGTATTCTAACAAAAATAATTGATGGCAGTTGTACACTTTATATGTATCTTATTTAAATCATTTTTATAATTTCCATGTTCGTCAGAAATCTGCAAATAAAACCTTTAATGTCAATAAAGAAACATTCTGTTCATATATGTGCATAACTTAATTTAGTAAGGAAATTTAATATTGATTTTACAAACCTTTGAACGCAATAAAAATATTGTTTCTTGTCGGGAAACTTCCTCAGTTGCGTCTTTCTCAACGATCGAAATCTCGAATAATTATTTTATGTGTTGTATACATAGACCCGAAATGAATATCGACATCTAGGAGGTTCAGGCAAAACTAGCCCAGAGGTACCCCAAATTAGGAGTAGTGTTGTGTTTAACTACCAAAGCAATTGTGATACGATCGGTTCCCAATTTTACAACCCATTGAACAAAGAACTGTATATTGTTTCTAGTCGACAACTTTCATCAGTTCCGCTTAACACAACTTACTGAGATCTTTCTTTGATATTCTAGAAAACATAAGGAAAGGGGGTTACACACAGGGTGGCTCTTGATTTGGAGTCTGAAACTCCTAGATGTGGATATATATTATTTTCACAATGGTCCGAAGGTGTTGTGTTACAAATCATCAATAACCAGACAACAGCAATGACATTAAAGATTAGAGTTTTCATTGGGTTTTTCGTTATCTTCATTAATGAAACCGTTTGTGTGTGTAAATAACGAAAACTTTTAGGTTACAAAGAAAAATCCGCCGATAATTAGATCGAACATGTTACATAGACACTATTACATTTGTAATAATGTATAGGACATATTTATGTAAAAATAATCATTCAATAACATACATAAATAAAGAATAATATCATGAATTATTTTTACAAATTTAATCCAAAAGGAATAGAAAAATCATGCCCTACTTTAGAAATAAAAGAACCTCAATAATGTTCAAACTGATTAATTTATGAACTAACTCTGTGTAAATAATTTTTTCCTAAGAAGTGATTATCAAAACTTGAAAAAAACTTCTTTGAGTCAGTTATAACTGTGAGTACAACAATGTAATATATTCGAGCTTTTTTTGTGGTATATTTAAAAACCTTGGCACCACAAGAAATTCGCTCTTAAAAATTGATTCAATTTGTTTATGACGAATAGTGATATTCTCACATCAGAATCCCAATTTTTTTCGATAATCCCAGCATTTAATTCTCCTCAACTTTTTTGCACATCGCACGGGCTATTATCCAAATTTTCCGCCAGTCTGAATAAATATATTAATGAAACCTCGCGAAGGTTTTTATTTTTAATTTTTTAAGTTGTACGTGTCGTGATGATGCAATCCGCCACTTCACTAAGGATGTTGTGTAGGTTGTGGGTTTATGAATAGCATTTTTTACAGATTCAATTCATTTCCGATTCATATTGAGAAGATATCTAATAATATAATTCCATGAAAAAAGTCAAGTAAACACAGACCGGATTTATTCCATAAACTTATAATTAGAGTTTTGAGGAAAACAAATTGAAACGTAATTAGTTAATTTGTTCGTCTATTAGTGTTGACTGGGTGTAATGATAAATGATGGTAGAGAAAAATTGAAAATAAGTTGTGGCAAATAAATGGTATTTTACACGGTATTTTGAAAATGTGTAAAAGTTTCCAATTCGTGATTACTTTTATGTTTTTTTGGGCAATAACACCACAATAGAAATAAAACGACGTATATTGCAGGAATACCAAACGTTTCAAAGTCTATTCTGACTTCGTTGTTAATGGCTTTATATTTATTGATGTAGATTGCAAAATGAAAATTTGATTTATTATTATTATATTAGATATACAGGTAGCACAAAAAATTCTAAAGATCATGAATTATAGTTAACCAGTTTTCAAATTAGAAGAATTTGAAAGAGTTGTCTTTAGAATTTATAAGTGGCATTCCTAGGTACGACTTTGTTATAAGATAGCGCATTCGCCAAAAATGCGATCAAAGAATTCTATTGTTTCAGTGATCCCATTAACGTCATAAGGGAAAACCTAGGAAAAACCTTATGAACTATCCCGATATTGGGTTGTTCAAAAGGAGGTTACCATTAATAATTTTATTCCTTAATTGTCGGTAACCAGATACGATTAAATTCTACAGAAGTAGAAGCGATACAATCGTCTTCATTCAAAAGAATTAAGGCAGACTCTTTTATTTTTCGTTTTGTGTTATGTTGTTCATAAAGAACAACCCAATATCGGGATAGTTCATAAGGTTTTTCCTAGGTTTTCCCTTATGACGTTAATGAGATCACTGAAACAATAGAATTCTTTGATCGCATTTTTGGCGAATGCGCTATCTTATAACAAAGTCGTACCTAGGAACGCCACTTATAAATTCTAAAGACAACTCTTTCAAATTCTTCTAATTTGAAAGCTGGTTAACTATAATTCATGATCTTTAGTTTTTTTTGTGCTACCTGTATATCTAAAAACAACAAATTTTCTAATGTCAATTTTAAAGTCATAAATCAAATTTTCATTTTGCAATCTACATCAATAAATATAAAGCCATTGACAACGAAGTCAGAATAGACTTTGAAACGTTTGGTATTCCTGCAATATACGTCGTTTTATTTATATTGTGGTGTTATTGCCCAAAAAAACATAAAAGTAATCAAGAATATGCCACAAACAACGTTTAGAAGACAATTTCCAATTCGTATGTAAATAATTGTAAACTATTAATTTCCAATAGCTCACAAATCCAATAAAACTTACTACAGTAATTAGTAAATTGCTAAATTTCTAATAATAATATGCCAGTATTCTTTGACGTCTTAAACATGTTCTCTAGTATTCCAGTCTTTCATTAATTTCTAAGATTTTTACCAATAACAACATCAACCCCATTTTATAGCAAGCGAGTAAGAAACTAAAAGATAAACTAACCTCTGGACCTGATAACATTCCGTCATTTATAGCAAAAGATTGTGTTGGAGCGCTATCGGGAATCCTAACAAATATATATAACACCTGTCTCAAGTCCAATAAATTTCCTGAAGCCTGGAAAGTAGCAAAGGTTTGCCCCATTTTTAAGGATGGTGAGAAAAATATATTAGAGAACTACAGACCTATATCTATTCTGTCAAACTTCTCAAAGCTATTTGAAATCATACTGTATAATCGCATATTTCCACTAGTACGCAATCAACTATCTCCATATCAGCACGGATTTATTGATAAAAGGTCTACAACAACCAACCTGGTAGCAATTACTCAATATATCTCAGAAGCACTGGACACCAACACACAAGTCGACGTGATCTATACTGATTTCAGTAAGGCATTCGACAGAATTGATCATATAATTCTGTTAAACGAGCTATCAGGATTTGGATTTTCTATCCAAGCAGTAAAATTCCTCAAGTCTTACTTACCAGACAGATACATTTATATAATGGCTTCAAATCGGACTCATACTTAGCAAAATCAGGAGTTCCTCAGGGGTCTAATTTAGAACCTCTGCTATTTCTTTTATTTATTAACGATTTATGTAATACAATATCGACAGAAAAGTTATGCTTCGCTGATGACTTCAAGATCTTTTCTACAATAAAAAGTGTAAATGATTGTCATAATATTCAGAGCCAATTAGTATCTATAGAAAGCTGGTGCAATAGAAATAATCTAATCTAAATGCGAAAAAATGCAAAGTAGTAACATATACCCGGAAAACGTCAGCGATCAAATTTCCTTATTTAAATCAAGGTACACTGTTGGAGCGAAATACTAGTATCAAGGATTTGGGAGTTATCTTTGACGATAAATTAACCTTTGTAGAGCACATATCTGTAAAAACATCTGAAGCATTAAAATCTTATGGATTTATATTGAAAAACTGCCGAGACTTTACTAATATTTCCGCATTGAAAACATTATATTTTGGGTAGGTTCGTTCTAAAGTTGAATATACAAGTATGATTTGGCATCCATATTATGATATGCACAGCAAACGTGTCGAAAAGGTCCAAAGAAAATTCCTGAAATATTTGGTTCTCAAAAGTGATGGATTATGTCCAGAAAGGAATATACCTAATGATGAGTTATGTGAACGTTTTCAACTTCCTTCTTTGAAATTAAGGAGAAATTGTGCGTCTGTTGTATTCTTGTTTAAATTAGTAAATAATATGGTAGACTGTTCCGAATTGTTAAATAAATTAATTTTATTGTACCTACATTTCACTCAACGAAACACCTAGCGCTAAGGCCACCAATAGCCAGGACAAACATTTTGTTGAAATCACCAGTTTATGTTATGTGCAATAATTTTAATAATATATGCAATTATTGTGATATTTTTACATGTACCCTAAATCAAATAGTTAGTACCGCAATGTTGTATTTTTAAATTGTCCTGTAAATGGGAGACTGTTGGACAATAAAGCAATTATTTATTTATTTATATTTATTTATTTAAGACATGGAAAGAGCCTTCGAGTTATACCTTAGTCAAAAACGGTTTAGCAATCGGTTGTGCTCTTAGCCCACTCCTAGCAGACATCTTCATGGAACACTCAAAATAATCAATTATGTCCTCTCCTATCTCCAAAAACATATACGTCACTGGTAAAGATATGTGGAAAACGTTGTACCTTTTGTCACATGGAATGCCAAACAACACAATTCATTACTTTCTTACCTTATTCTCACACATAGAGTTAAACATTTACAAAAAATCCATCTTTACAGACTCCATAATTCTAAACTCATTCTACAGCCTTTTTCTCACAAATTAGAGGCGTACGAGCTTTGCAAACTTGATTAATCATTTACTGGAATATATTATTCATCTTTTTAGCACCATCATACTCTATATTCTACAATTTCTCATAGTGTAGTTTCTCTTACATGTTAGCTTTTTCGAACTAGGTTGTTTTCCTGACGTCAAATTCCCATGTCATATTAGGGCATTTTCTTGGTCTTTTAACACCCTTACCACTCAATGATTTTTGTAGTCTTTTCGTATTGCTAAATGGTCTAAAGATTTTACTTTGTTCGAAATCTATATTGCTTACTTATAGACTCTATTCATTTTTGGTCTCCCTCGTATCCTTTTATATATCTGTATTACTTTAATCTTCTACTACGATCATGTTGTGACCAACACTCTTCCAGAATGTAATTATTCGATATTATATAAATACATTATTCTGTATGTACATTAAGTGACTGAAATCTGTTTTAGGGGTGCAAGGTGAGGCCGAGTTAGAGGGTCCATCCGAATCCGAATGTAGACCTTTCATCGAGAAGGCTCTTAAAGAGCTAGAACACGGAGATATTGCAGCAGAATCTTCTGAGACTCAAGATAGTGCCGAAGACGTTCCCACTGTAGAGATAACTGATGACGACTCCTCTCACCAAGAAGGTGAAGGAGAAGATGATAACGAAACTTACGATGAACAAGGTCAAGGTGAAGATAACAAAGAAAGTGCGGAAGATGAAAAAGTGGCTGAAGAAAATGTGGTCGAAGAAAATGCTGCCGAACAAAAAACCGAACCTGAGGTACGAATGACTGTTATACAGAAAATATTGCTAGGTGTGTCAAGTTTTTTCCAGAAATCGACTGATAAAACCAAAGAAGCAGCAATCGAAGATAAAGTAACTGAAGATAAGGTATTTCGATTTGAATGCACAAAGCACCCTGCTTTAAACCTATTTATTTCCACTGAGACATTATCATTTCTAAAAATTTTTCATTTGCCATTCCACCAGTTGAATTAATTTCTATACTGTCAAATTTTACTCTCTATATTCACATGGTTTGCTGATCAACATATCAATAAACCAAGAGCTTTGAGGTCTTGCATCTCTTAAAATCATTTGACATTTTTATTGAACTAAGGAACTAAATTAAATATAATTTAATATAGTTGGTTTGCAAAAATCACACTCTACTTCACATACAGCCAAGTGGACAATCTTTGATTCATTAATTACAATTTTGTTATGTCGTCACTGGGCATGACTTCTTTAGTCTCAGTAGAAATATTATTTGCCTCATATAATTTTTTAATGCAAGTGTAAATTTCGACAGCGTTTTTAAAGATATTTTACACGCATCCCAAAACTAAAAATCATTTTTTATCCAGCTATTGACAATTTAAAAATGACTATCATCGCTATACATAATTTTTTCTTAACTTACACACTATGATTTTGTAACCTATCTTCTTTGTATATTACAGGACGATACCAGCACTGAACAAGTAGAAAAAGCATCTGCTGAAGATGATAAGAGTGGTGAAGCTGATGATGGTTCTGAGAAACAAGAAGGTGATGATGATAGTACAGAAAAGAAATCAGGCGAAATTGCTAATGTAGACAGTAAAGAAGATTCAAAGGAAAAAGAAGATGAAGGAGACAAAGATGGAGAAAGTACTGAAGACGATGAAACAAAGGAAGAAGTAGATGAACAAAAAGCTGA
The DNA here is from genome assembly GCA_034190945.1 of Octodonta nipae. Lineage (NCBI taxonomy): Eukaryota > Metazoa > Arthropoda > Insecta > Coleoptera > Chrysomelidae > Octodonta > Octodonta nipae. The sequence goes on from CM067216.1 coordinate 15,622,866, forward strand.
AAGTCAAGAACATGCAGAAAGTCAAGAGCAAGGTCAGAGCCAAGAAGGTGAAAGTCAGGAACAGGAAGATACTGAAAGTCATGAACAAGCTGAAAGCAAAGAAGAACACATAGCAGTCCAAGCGGACACAGATAGTAAAGAAGACAAAGATGATAGTAAAGAAGACAAAGATGATAGCAAAGAAGACAAAGATGCTAGTAAAGAAGATAAAGATGATAGCAAAGAAGGCAAAGATGAGAGTAAAGAAGACGCTGTGGAGAGTAAAGAACAGGTAGATGCTCATCAAAGTCAAGAGCAAAATGAAAGCGAAGAAAAACAAGAAGCTGCTGCCGATAAAGATGATAGTACTGAAGATGCTGCAAGTCTAGATGATCTTGCCCAAGGAGAAGATCAAGATACGTCAAAGGAAGATCAGGAAGAAAGCAAAGAAGACGAAAAGGATGGAGATAGCGATGACTCAGCTGAAGCTGGTCAGCCCCAATCTGATCAACAGGAATCAAACGAAAAAGAAGACAGCAAGGAGGAATCCAAAAAGGAAGACAAATCCACTGAACAAGACGATGGAGAGGACAGTAAAGAAGGTGACTTGGGTGAAATAAAACAAGGAGGGGCTGCTAGTCAAGAATCTGCCGAAGATGATAAGCAAGCGGATTCGGCCGAAGATGATCAAAAAGAAAGCGCCGAGGGCAAAGATGACGACAGCAAGGAGGACGAAGCTGGAGGCGATGACAAATCAGGCGAAACTGACGAGAAGAGTATTGAAAAACGCGAAATTGATGAAGGTAAGCATAGCGATTAGTGGGAAACTTTCGATTGTTTTTATTTTTTGTTATTTAAGGCGATAAAGAGAGTAACGAGAAACCAGACAACGACAGCGGGGAAGCTGAACAGGCAAATGATGACGATAGTGAAGAAGACGACGATAAAAGCGTGGAAGACGAAGCAGTAGTTGAAGAATTGAGTGTAGATGTTGAAATTCCATCTGAGTTAAGGTCAAGGGAACATGTCGAGCAACTTCTGAAATTGGACAAAGAACATTCTGAAGCTGAAAGTATACTCAATAAAGTATCAGAAATTACTCTGAAGGAGCTGAAGAAGTTATATGAAAACGCAATCAAACCACTAGAGGTTTTGTACAAATATAGGGATCTCAGCAATAGGCATTTCGGTGATGCCGAAATATTTTCTAAGCCTTTGATTCTTTTCATGGGACCTTGGAGTGGTGGAAAATCTTCAATCATCAACTACTTGACCAATACTGAGTACAATGACACAGGATTACGTACTGGTAAATTAAATGTAAAAATACAGTTTTTGAGTTCTAGGTTTTTTTAACTTACAGGGGCAGAACCATCTCCAGCTTATTTCAACATCCTCATGTACGGCGACGAACCCGAAGTTATTGACGGAACAGAATTAGCAGCTGATTTTACTTTCTCGGGACTGCAGAAATTTGGCCAAGGTTTGGAAGAGAGACTAAAAGGAGTGAAACTTCCAGTCAAACTCTTGGAAAAGGTCTTTATTAGTTTCATATAGATAATTATATATTTAAAATTGTTTTCTTTAGGTTAACATTGTCGAAATTCCTGGCATCTTGGAAGTACGTAAGCAGGTTTCAAGGGTGTTCCCATTCAATGATGCCTGCCAGTGGTTCATAGACAGAGCGGACATTATTTTTTTGGTGTACGACCCATCTAAGCTTGACGTTGGACCAGAAACTGAAGCTATTTTGGATCAACTAAAAGGAAGGGAACATCAGGTATAACATATACAATTTAGAAAATTAATTTCTGATAGAGGACAATTTCAGACGAGAATAGTTCTTAACAAAGCAGACCAAGTGAAACCTGAAGAACTGATGAGAGTGCAAGGTGCACTAATATGGAATATTTCACCACTCATGTCTTCACCGCAACCACCTATAATGTATACAACTTCTTTGTGGTCTAAACCTTTTGAACCTTGGGCTCCTGTACGCTTGCTGCAAGCTCAAGAAAGAGCTTTTCTGAGAGATCTCAGAAGCGCCATCGAAAAAAGGATTGAAAATAAAATTGCTAGTGCACGGAGATTTGCGGTAAGTAGCTAAAAATCACTTTTAACATTCATAACACATTGTGTTTTTAATTGAGGGGCTTGATGTTGTCAGCCTACGGAGGCCATGTTGTTTTGGTGGCATCTATCCGATCTGAGAATTGATTATAATGGTTTTAGGTTAGTTATTAGAGTGCAAGAATTGATTATTTATTTATTTTTCAGGTGCGTGTACGAAACCACGCCAAAATGGTGGACTGTTACCTGACGACTTACTACAATCACAAATCTGTATTTGGTAATCGGAAACAAGTAGCAGATGAAATCATAGATCATCCCCAAAACTATCACATCTACGAAGGTCTTTCAACTCTAACGAACATTTCCCGATACGATCTACCGGATCCAGATGTATACAGAGACTTCTTTAAGTTAAATCCACTGTACGAGTTCCAACAGTTGTCTGCAACGTGTACCTATTTCAGAGGCTGCCCTATTAATAGGTTAGATATCGCTATAGCGTACGACCTTCCGGAGCTCGTAGGTACTCACAAAAAGTTAGTGGAGAACGCTCTCTCTGGAGCAGCTAAAGAAACGACATCAACTCCTGGTAGTTGAGCTTAAACAAAATGGACCAAGTATTACCCCATACTTGCAGGGCGGGTGCTACGCCCAAAAGTAATGAGACGATTTTATCCTGGAACACTGAAGCCGACTGAACCGAAATAGCTTAGAATTCAATTAACAAAAGTGATTATTGTACTGGATCGAATTTCAGCCGGCTCTGAATTTCGGGATAAAATTGTGAAACGTATAAGACTAAGAACGCGACAAGCGTTCATTTTATGCGACATGTCAAAACACGTTCATTTGTGTCGCCTTTCTCGTAACTTTCAAGGACTGAAAAAAACTTGAAGTGCACGATTGTCAGCCATGCTTGTATAGTTTCCTGCCATGTGTGTTGGTAGCATTTAAAGATTTCTTGCAAACGGAATGTTTTTTTTCCAAACAATACTGATTTCAAAGAGAGTGGGTATATAGATATATTTGTGTCAACAGATGTACAATTCCTTTCCGAATAACATAAATTCTTGACAGTTATCTTCTCTTGATGTGTATATTTTATGTACATACTTGTAGTTCATGTAACGCACTGTAGTGGTATCTGTTTTTATTTCATTAAAAATCATTGATCAATTATACATATATGTAAGACATTCTAGGTTAAGAAAAGAAATGAAATAAATATATTTCCATTTGTAATACAGCCGTTTCATTTTATTTTGTTTGTATATTAAATCATAAACTCTAAATAAAACTAAATTATCTTCTGAATAATCACCACACGTCAAGACTTAGTGAATTATAAAATGACACAAATAGCAAGAAACCAACTATACAATTTACATTACAAGTTGGCAAAAATATCAAAGTACCTTTCTTAGACTTTTCCTATCAAAAATAATGTTTTCATTTACAAAAACGCTGTCACACTAACAGATATCTCAATCTTAACTCTAATCATCCAAATTCAGTATAAAAGAAGTGTCATCAAATCTTTAAATGATAGACTACATATTGCTCAGTTATCAGTAAATTCAGTAAAAGATTTATAAATAATATACCTTTTGCAGAACTCACATTAAAAAATACACTAAAACCAATTATTTCACATATTGTTAATTAATTCTGTTTCCATTTGTTTTTTTTTGTTTTTTTTTTCAAAGCAAGAAAAAAAAAGAAATACCAATTGAGGAGAAAAAGGATTGAACTCTACATTTAATTAAACGCTCTATTAAATTAAACACAACATTTATTGTTAAAAGTAACACAAATTTAAAACTTTGCAGTACAAACAATTATGAGCACAACCATGGAAACCTAAACTAAATAAAGTTATAGAAAAAACAAAAATCCAGTAAAAAAATCTGTAGATACATAAAATTGATGTCTCTAAAATACTAATATTAAAAGTAAAGTAAGTACCTTCTGAGATATACAAAATAACACAACCAAATTTAAGAAAAACGCACAACCATTTTGAATACTATAACATACCAGTACCTGGAGAAATCCCAATATAAAATAAAATACCCGTAAAAAGGTAAAGATAATTCAAGCCAAACGAAATCGTCTGTTTTCTTTTACACAGTTGTCAAAAGTACAATCATGCAATGATCTATGCTAAGTATGTTAATGGTATTTTCAACATATTTATCTCATTTACCTGATGACGATAGCAGATACACAGCTCTTGAAACGTTGTGAGATCAACCGCTTCAAGAGGATGGAAGTCCAAGGAAACTTCGAGGATATTTATCTTATATTTATTAGAATTTTGTGTTTTAGCTGTATTAGCAGATTTTGTGATGTGTCTTAAACGACCTGTTACTTCAATTATTTTAACGTCTAGTTCACAACTTCAAAATGGTGTTAATTCTTGATTCTACTAGAAAAATGTAATGTGAAATGTGTTTCAAACTCGCTCATAAACAATTAGAAGAATTATTAGCAAATTAATATTAAAAATTTATTATTCTTAAAATTCATTATTTGCGACTTTCTATAAACAGTAATTTTGTAAAATTCTGTTTATAATTTATTGTTTTATTAATCAAACAATCAATTCGATAATATTTTTTAGATATAAAAAAATGCTGGCTACGGCCTTGAGGACTAATACCGTAAATGAAAATTTAGGTTGAATCCATAAAAACTAGACTTTGTGTTAAAATAACTATAATTTAGTAGAAATTGTTAATTTTCCGGTATTGTTTCGGATTTTCTCGCTGGCTGCAGTACATCATTGCATGATTATTATAATTCGTGTGTCATAAAGAAATGCGTATTGACTACAAAATACCTGAATACATTTTGAATTTTTTTATTATTTGTCGGTTTAATGTTTTAAAATGTTTCCCGCATTTAAGTGTTTAAGATTTAATATTTTCAGAAATTACACCATAAAAGTCATTACTAGAAATTGACAATCATTTGCCAAAGAATCTAATTAATTTCGAAAAGATTGTTGGGAGGTCTTGTATTATTTTGTCTGTTCATTGGGGTTTTCTCTCTTCAATTTTTTTTCCTGCAACAGATAAGTATTTAAAATCGTATTTGGAGAACAAAGTGTAGTAAGGCAATTTCGTAAAATTGCCCGGATTACTGGCTGTCCGTACAGAAATTCTTCCTCACAGTTATTCTGAGAGAAAGAGATGTCTTAAAATGATCAACCAGTATTACTGTATATAAATAGTGTACGGTATGGTATAGTGTTATACTTATATGTTTGGAGACGTTTCAGCTCCGACTCTGGAGTCGTTGTCAATCGTTTTCTTGAGTCTTTCTTGGTATTTTCAAAAAATGTTCGCACTGATATGGATTATGTTTTTGTCAAAAAATTTTGACAGTAACAATATGTTATTTGCCGATCACTTGATACTAAGGGTACCATTCTTTTGCTCTTCTAGCAATAGATCACTCCAGCTCAAATGAAGGTCGATTTCCGTATTGTTTATCATCATACAACTGGTTTCTTTAAGTTTTCTCTTTTTTAAATTTTCCTCTTTTAACAAGATCTTTGTTTTATCCCAATCTATCCTATGGCTTCCGGTGCTAGTTAATGCGGTTAGGAAATATATACGATATTGAAACTGTTTTCAAAACAAATAATACATTGCGCTCTATCCTCACACATACCAAACCATTTAACGCAACTCAAAATTCCAAAAATTATGTGTACAGTGTTGTGTGTGACTGTGGCCATAGTTATACCGGTGAAACTTCAAGACCTTTAGAAGTAAGGAAAAAGAACTCCAATATAACATTTCGAGAAAACATGTGGACAAGTCAAATTTGGCCAACTACGTATTAACTAGCACCGGAAGCCATAGGATAGATTGGGATAAAACAAAAATCTTGTTAAAAGAGGAAAATTTAAAAAATAGAAAACATAAAGAAGCCAGCTGTATGATGATAAACAATACGGAAATCGGGGCCCCTTCAATCGACCTTCATTTGAGCTGGAGAGATCTATTACGAGAAGAGCAAAAGAATGGTACCCTCAGTATCTAGTGATCGGCAAATGACATATTGTCACTGACAAAATTTTTTGACATACAACATAATCTATATCAGAATTTTTTTTTTTTGAAAATACCAAGAAAGACTCAACAAAACGATTGACAACGACTCCAGAGTCGGAGTTGAAACGTCTCCAGACAGATAAGTATAACACTATACCATACCATACACTATTTATATACAGGAATACTGGTTGATCATTTTAAGACATCTCTTTCTCTCAAAATAACTGCGAGGAAGAATTTCTGTACGGACAGCCAGTAATGCGGGCAATTTTACGAAATTGCCTTACACACTTCGTTCCCCAAATACGATTTTAAATACTTATCTGTTGCAGGAAAAAATTTTGGGGAGGGAAAACCCCAATGAACAGACAAAATCAAGAATCTAATAACAGAATTTTATATTCCATGCACATTACTGTGGGATATATTTTCCACATGTGTCATTAAGTCTCCGAACTGCCAATGCCATGCTGCCTTTGTTTTCTGTAGTACCAACCGAAGGTATGTCTAAACATTTCATGATATTCGATTTAGTCGTTGTCGAAATTCTGAAGGCTAAGTGCCCCTGTACGTGTTCATTTCTTTACGTTTAAACGATGATTAGATAAACACTGTTTCAATGCGAGAAAATACCGTTCAAGCTCAACAATAGCTTGAAAAATGTTATCGGGAAAAGCGTCCATCGAAAACAATTATTTGCAGATGTCTGATCCTACAGTGAAGCTGGAAGAGATAACTGCCATCCTAAATGAAAAGCTATCCGTGTTCAAAATTGTACATGAAAATTTAGGTATGGAAAACGTTATAAAAAGTATGTTTTGCATCGGTATATAACAATGGATGAAACACTGAATCACCATGGAGTGGAAAAGAGAGTGAGCTGAGTTGGAGAGTAGAGGGAGGAAGGCTACCAGAGCGTCAGAAGTCAAGTGATAGCTTCTGCATTTTGGGACACGTGCGGAATTTGCTCATCGACTTCCTTCCGAAGCGTCAAATGCTCAACTGCGTTATGAATCGAATGGATGACGCAATCAAGCCAAAAATGCCTCACAAGGTAAAGAAAAAATCACTGTTTCACCAAGACAATACATCGATCCACAAGTCGATGAAAACGATGGTGAAATTGGACAATTTACGATACGAATTGCTTCCACACCACCATATGCACCAGATCTGGCCCCATCTGACTTCTACATATTCTCATATTTCAAAAGATGTTTCAGGGAAACAGAAGCAAGGGAAGCCTACTTTGAGGCAAGAAACAAATCACTCTTTAAAAAGGCATCGAAATATGAGAAAAACGTTGGAATGAAAGTATCTCTATGGAAGGTAACTATATATTATATAGTTTCGGGACTCGATGAGCATGTAACGTTATTATAACTAGTTAATACTGGCAGTTTCCGTTTGAAGGATCATGTTAAAATCGAGGTGGTTTTCTAAAACGTATTCAGCTTTCGATCTGTTTTCTTCAGTTTTTTCAGGATCTAACGTGAACCAAATTCCTAAAGCACATCGAGAACCCTTTCTTACAGCTTTGACTCCGTGGAGATTTTCACTCCCTGATGAAAAAGCGACCATTCGACCGCATTTTGGTTTAATTGAACTCTGTAAAAAAGAATGATTATAATCCTATAATATAATAATTATTATACAACTATAAGTCTAGTTCATATGTTCAAACTGGTGTTAGTTCTTGGTACCGCCAGTAAAAAAGAGGACTCATTGGGCACATAAACAAGTGCAAAATTTGTTAATAACTTTTGGAATTGTTTATATGCAGGTTTGCAACTTTTAAAGTTTCTGAATTCAATGAGCCTTCACTTATATTTTTATTAGCAGTAAGGAGACAATACTAAATTTGAAATTGTTTACTTTATTAAGGATATTTAAATATAGTTGTTTGAGCATACTACAAAGAAAATTCAACTACCTGAGGAATATTTTACTAAAAATCTATTTTTAGCTCAATATTTGACTTCTCTTAATTTTTTTGTCTAACATTCTTGCAAATTACGTATTACAAAATTTTCTAGCCTTTAAAAAAGTATACGGTTGTGTTATAAAGCTCTCCGGAATTGCAGACATAAAAACAGAAGGCTTCTCAAAATATGGTTGGAAATATTTCAATAGTAAGGGTAATAAATTACTGAAAGAATTTTGTGTTTGAGCACAACAAAAATTTGAACTCACCTGTATACTAACTGCATCTATATCGGCAGCAAAAATAAACTCACCACCTTCAAAATTATCGTTTAAGTAAATAATGGCACTGTAATCTCTCCAAGTAAATGCGGGTTCTTCTTTTTGACATGTTCCATTTTTTAAAATGTTGCAGTTGTCAGCATGGACTTGATGACTAAAGTCTGTTCGGTTTTTTGGAGATCCTAAAATAAAAAAAAACAAAACCCAGTAGTGAATTTCCAAGAAAAATAATACATCTTCAAAAGTATGGAACTTGGAATATTTCTGGGTGATATTTTATGCGTTTATTGTCAGTTTGAATTTAGTGGAAATTATGTATATATTAAGCTGATTTCTAAGATCTTGTTTCCTGTAGCATTGTTCCTTCTCTGGACTCCATTCTTTTCTCGTTACAAAAAAATGCCGCAAACTGGTACTATATATCTCTTTTCGTTTTGCTCAAAAAATTTGCAGCTCTCTACAAAACATGAGCAAGCTTTCCAATGTTTTTTCGGGCCCCAATTTTTTTTTCGTGTAATGGAGCTTTAAAGCTTTCAGAGTCATTTAGAAAAGATCTAATGGGTTAGTTAAAAGAGCCTAGAATTTTCAAATCTTGCTAATTGGCATCATTAAAAAATTTAAAACAAATTTTGGACTGTTTTTTTTAGTTGGTATCTTGTATGCTAGTCAAAATATGGATATGGCAATTGTAATAATTTGTTATAACAACTGAATAACTTTCAAAAGGGTCTAAGAGTTACATCATTAATTCTGTAAATTTAACAATGGAAAATTGCGTTATTTGTTCACCCTCTTGAACTGTTAAACTTATCTACAGAATGATAATTGCTCTACGCTAGAGGAAAATTCTGTGTTTTCCAAGGCTTCCAAATAATTCATTACTGGCATTTCGAAATCCGTGGAGAGTTCAAGAGTCTCTTTCCCTTGGGCCTCAAGGAATGTATTTAAATACTTTTTGAGAATAACAAAAATACCAAACAATCCAACCAACACCAAACTTCACCAAGCAACACTCATTGCCAAGATATTCACATTAATACAATAACTATACCATATATACAGAGTCTCTCAGAAAGACTAAAAAGAGTGGGAAACAGATGTAATATTAAAATATCATTTAAAACAAGAAATACACTAAAATCAATTATATCAAAAACAAAACTAAAAAATACAACTCGAAATACAAAAAAATGCCTCTAGACCTCTAAATGTTCGAATAAACGAACACAAAAATTACATAAAAAACGACAGTCTGAAATATTAAAAATTTGTGAACATGCTTGGGACCTTGGTCATAAAATACAGTTTCAAAATTCAGTTATATTACACAAAGAAGAACATAACACTAAAAGAAAACTAAAAGAGTCTGCTTTAATTTTGTTAAATGAAAACGACTGTATCGCTACTACCTCCGTAGAATTCAATCGTTCCTGGTTGCCGATGATTAAGGAAGCAATTGCTAATGGTCATGTCCTTGTGAACAATCCAATATCGGGATAGTTCATAAGGTTTTTCCTAGGTTCTCCCTTATGATTTTAAAGCGATCACTGAATCAACAAAATTCTTTGATTGCATTTTTTGGCGAATGCACTATCTTATATAAATGTCGCACCTAGGAGGGCCACATAAAATTCTAAAGATCACCATTTTAAATTATTCCAAATTTATTAATACATTATCTTTAGAAGTTTCTGTGCTACCCTGTATATGATCAATTAAAATTCTCTTAGTTACGTCAGAAGTCAAATAATAATATTGTCAAACATCTTGATTTTACATTTTAGAATTGTCCGTTTTTTATTCATAGTTTCTTAACCATTGACAACGGGGTCTGACCTAGATCTCGAAACGTTTGGAATATACAGCAATTTTCGTGACTTGTGGTGTTATTTCCCAAAAAGTACTTAAACATTGAAAAATATGCGACAAATATCATTCAGAAAACAAGGGAATGGTCTCCAAAGTTTCCATGCATTTACATGGGTTCTTCTGAACAATACACCCATTTAGATTCTCCGCGATGATTTCCTTTTTCCATTTTCCACAGCTAGAACGGAAGCGCTAACTGATTACCCAATGTTGGAGCAGGATGAGCAAGTTTGTACCCACGTTAACAATTGTAATTTTACTGTGATTGATAAAATACCTTAGTACAAAATCAAGACCGTACCAATTACTTTGCAAGGATTATCCAACTTTCCATACTTTTGAATAACACTTTACCTGGTAGCTCAGATCGACACACCAGATGAGTATAAGAAAAGTACAACTCCTTTTCAATCCCAAAATATTGCTTAACTTGTATTCGGGCTTCTTCGGTGGCTCGCAAATAGAGCTCGAGGTATTTCGGATCTAGTAATCGGAAAAAGACTAAAAATAGGGTCCTAGATAATGTGATTCCTTCGAATTTCTCAGACAGAGTATGAGGCGATCTTTTCCCATAGCCGTCGCCTAACACCGCAAAAAGTCTGGCAACTTCCATAAGCGTTTTGCATTCTTTTTGAGAAATTATTCCATCCATGACGAATCTTTTGGGACCATGCAGCTCGCTTTCTGTCATTGTTACATGTAATTTTGGGTTTAAGTCCTGTGAAAGTAATTATTTTGATGGAATTTTAAAATTCTGAGACGGTATGACTTTTTAGATGAGATGTCAAAATTTACAATCTTACTAAAAAATGCGTTTTTACTAACTGCGTTTTATTCTTTTTTTTTTTGTATAATATGTAAAAGTTGGGTTCGCACTGTACCATTGGGCACCTAGAAATCTCGGATTTTTAAATGAGCTAGACAGAACTAACTTACATGTTAAGAACTAGATTTTTTTTAATATAGGGTGGTTTTAAATTTTATGAGTTTCCGGGGTTGTTGTGAAACATAGTTGAAGCACTTTTTCTAAAGGAACTCAATGGTGACGCTAGTTTTTTGGAAACAATGGTTTTGAATTGTGCATTATTAATCTAAATTGGTACGCAAGGTATTCTACTCGGAACCGCTGCGAAATCCCGATCACGCGATAGCCTTCTACGATCTTACCTCGCTCGAGGTTCGAACATAACAAACATCGTGCATCATAACACCTGACTCATAGACTATCATGTAATCAACAGCTCGCCGAGTGATTATTTATTTATGAATCACCCCCGGTCCCTAGCTGGCAAATTTGTAATAGAATATACTAAACGCAATAATCGCAAACAAAAGTACGAAAGCATAAATACCCTGTTTCTAATAATCTAAACTATATAGTCTTTAGACCTTCGCCACTTGAGAAACCAACTATTTCGTTATCTCCGACATGTATATAGATATATATATATATATATATATCTGGTCCGTAAAAAAACGAAAGTAAGCTTGACAACCATGCTTTTACACAAAAATGAAGTGACCATTGAATGCCTTTTAAAAAGATGGCCCACAAACATGACAGATCCAGAAAATAACTTTAAGTGGGAGGGGGCAATCTCATGCTTCAAGGGGGAAGAACTTGTACTAAATTACTTGGGGGCTTCTTTAAGGATCGGAACCTTGTACTTCAGGTACTTCCTTAAAAATAATTGATCTATAGTTTATACCCATAAAAGCTATTTCTGGCCATGCTTTTGGAACTATAAATTCCTTTTTTCGTTTTAAACTCAGTGCCTCTGATACTGCCAGTGGGAGAGATTGCTCCCATCACCCCACTCTTTGGATCAGTTTTACAGGAAAATAGGAAAAAATATAACTAAATAAGTTATAGGGAGATGTGTCCTATAAATGGTAAAAACTGAAAACCACCCTGTATCTTTCAAACAGTTTAAGATCGTCCTATATAGTCGATAGAGACCTAAGATCGCCCAGATTTGACAATTTTTGTACAGTTTTAGCTAGGAACAATAAACAGGTTATCAATAAATTTTAAAAAAAGGTCTGTTTTAACTCTAATATTTCTAAAAATTAAGTTAAATTTTCTCAATATTTTAATGTGCACAAATAACTGATAAACAAAATCAAACTGGCATGGGGGGAATTTAAAGCCGCATTTATCAAAATAATATATTTAAATTTCCAAGAAAGTCTTAGTATAAAAATATGCAGATCACAAAATATAGGGTTATGTAGAAACAATACGCAAACAGTTCCCAAAAGCGTGTATATATTTTGAAGATCAGGCAGTGCTGGAGGTTTCAGCTGCGGAAGAGTGGTCCTGCAAGGTAAAATAAAAATACTTTGTTAATAAACATACCACATGCTGTTATGTACCAAAGAGATGATAAAAATGCCAGTGGTGAAACTAAAAGGCGGAAGGCAGGTGATATAGGACTGTAATGAATAGCAACGTTATTCTTAGAATTTCTTAAATGTAAATATGGTGTTGTTTCTAAACTTGATTTTAGGACATAAAGCTAGGTGACGTAACATTAAAGGAATATAGAATTTGCATATGAAACACAAGAATAGGTAAAACAGTAATATATAGGGTTAACACAATGATCCGGACCGGTATGAAATTATAGAAGAAAAAATTAAAAACACTCTGAATTTTTCAATTTTTGTTTAAGTACGTTTTAATTTTGAAAATAATTGCTTCCTACATATAATTACATAAATAGAATTATACAGTATATTCCTACAAGTGACCCGTGTCTTTGCAAAGATAAATATATCTTTATTTATCTACATAACTTATTCTGACACAAATAAATTTAGTCTATCAATTTGGGAACATTTATGATTTTTTTATATTAGATTTGCGTCTTATAAATAAAGATAAATCATCATCTTAACTGCAGATAGAACCAAGATCTAGAAATATTGTTTAGATTACTTCTTCGTATTCATCAATTATCGCTGTAATATTCCCTAAATTTTACCGTTTTTTTCTATTTTGCGCAGCTTGCATTCAGTTGCCTCCGATACACTTAATATCAGGCGTTCAGTTGGGTAAGAAAGGAGATGGGCTCTTCCTCTACTTCTATATGCCTGTTGTTGTCGTTTTTATTCAGTCTATTTCTAATCCATCTTTGGTCTGTTATTCCGTCAATAGAACCACCCAATTCTACTTCAGAAGTCCTATTTTTCTTCACCAGTGCTGATACTCGACCCAATTCAAATTGTTTTTAACCGACTTCTCAATTCGTCTGTATCTATTTTTTTATGTTTGTCAGCGATTATTCGCAAACGGCTCAACGAATTTCGACTGTTTATACTGGATCCTGTTCCGGAGGATCGCGAAGTTGTCCCCCTATATTTTTCATTAAAATAACTTGTACCGTTTCTTAGAGAATAGGGAAAAACTTTTTTACAGATTTTCTTATACAGATGCTTTGGTGGAGTCGCCGGTATTAAAAATATGGACATTTTTCTATTCGGAGCATGAAATAAATTGAAAAGAAATGGGATTAGGTTTCTTAGAAAATTGGAAAAAACTTTTTTCCGACTTTCTTATACAGTAAACTTTGGTAGAGTCGCCGGTATAAAAAATATGGAAAATTTTGGGGTATAACGATGTTTATCAAGCTAATAAATGATGCTTAAAAGTAAAATACCATATTTTAGGCAATACCGAAAAAGTTAACTAGATTTGAAAACTGCATCCATCACTAAAAATTGTAAAATAAATACATTTAAAAAAAAACAAAAACTTACAAAAAAAAATAACTAAAAAGCATGAAATAATTTTTTGCTACAATTAAATACTTTTTCGGAACTCGGTCCCAATTTGAACAGCGAAGTTGAGAAGTAAAACTTATAAATGTACTTCCCAAAATAGTTTCACTTTGGCTTGGCACCGACTTCATAAAAAGTATTTAATTGTTGTAGCAAAAATATATCATGCTTTTAGTTAACTTTTTTGAAGTCGATTTTTGTTGTTAAAAAAATGTATTTATTGAGTTAAATGATGTTGATCTCAAAAGTGTTTGGGATACAGTCTAATGTTCGCAAATAAATATTACTTTCTGACTTGTCTTGACAGTATGAGTAAATATGTGAGCTATTGTGGTAAAATAATATAACAGGGCTGCTTATAATAAGAGGGAAGTATTCAAGTTTATGGCTCGCATTTGCGTATAACGTTTGTGATTATTTCAAGAAGATTGTTTTCCAGATCTAGCAACATTAGATTTTTGTTGCTCCTTAACTTCAATTGCCAAGAGTGTAGAAAACAAAAATAATTATATACCTACTAAGCTCAGAAACTAGTACAACTTCAACATTTATTGTAGCCTTAATCAAAATGTTTGCAAAGATTTCCGAAGGTAGTTCAAATATAAAAATATACTCAGCGTCCCAACAAAAAAATCAATAGGAAGCATTTCAAATTATCGTGATTAAATTAAAAAAAAATAAATTGAAAATACGACGGATATACGTTAACCCTATATAAAAGACACAGGTTCAACAAATACGGTTAAGTACAGCCACAAATGAGAAAAAAGTTTTATATAGTACGTTGGGTTATTGAAAGCCCTCCCAGAATTAGCATCAACATCATTACATTATGTAAACTCAAAATCAAATTCTTACCTTGCTAGTCGTTTCCACCGAAATCGTTTGAAAACTCTTTAAAATAAATTTCAAAATTTTTGACTCGTACTTATTTCTGTGTACGTAAGAAACCGCTTCCTAAAAAATGTATTAATTTTTGAAATTTTAAAACCATATTGCATCTTGTTTTTAAGATTTTTTTGGGGACAGCGCCACCTTTGATATTATCAACTGTATATTTAAATATCCAAAAAACTTTACTATTTGTACAGGTGTTGAATTAGCATAGCCTAAGGTTTAAAAAAAAATCTGAAGGGTTTAAATCAGGATATTGAGAAGGTCTATATGATCTTCGGATTTTATGTGCTGCCCTCTATATCTAAGAACCATCTTCAGTTATGCCTTGTAAAAGTTTCGAACATTCAACTTCAAATTTACATTTTACTGTCATTCCATTGACGATTTCAGACCTAGAACTTTAAATGTTTGGTATTTTTAAATATACTGTTCTTACGTGTGATGTTATTCCCAAAAAGTTCTTAAGAATAAACTAGAAGATGCCACATGTAAATGAGATTTTACTAACACTAACCTCTCTAGGATAGAAATAATCTTCCCTGGCTTTTGGTTGTTTAGAGTAATATTTCTTGTTACTGAGCATTGCTTCATCATCGGAATAGAAGAGCAAATAACTGGCTACCGCGTGACATGCAGCTTTCATGTTGCCCACTGACAAAATAAGTAAAACATACAAATCTCTAATTAATTTTCGTATTTTATTATCTGTTATATTCTATATATTATGTATATATCTACTGTTTCGGGGGTGCTAAATATATCATATCAATGTCTTATCTGCACTTCTGGTTACACGACAATTAATTCTTGCGGTGATGAGCGCGGGTTAAAGTACTGTCTCGCGCATTTCTTTGTTTGTTTGATTTGTTACTCAATGAGTTGTAACCCTTTAGATGTAGGGTAAATGGCAATGCGCAGTTGGCACTAAACGTGAATTGTCGTGTAACCAAAAGCATCATCAGATGGATGTGAGGACAATGCTAAGGTCATTTAAACGATATTAGTGATTTATTTTCAACATAAAATGCTTGTAAAAACTGAAATGATAATATATGAACATATGCAAAGGACTATCTATATACTTACACTTGAAATATGCAAATTGTAGATAGTGATAATGACTGGGCAACAAATCTTGGTGAACTTCTCCGTTTAATGAACTTAATTTTTGTTTGCATTTGTGTTTGCATTTTAGGACCACTGTGAAATGGTCTGAAAAAAACGTAAACGTAAAATTTTGAATTCAAATTTTTCAAAATTAAAAAAGCATAAATTGTTAGTAATAATTAAGTGCATCATTTTGTTATTAGATTGATGTAATGGGAATTTGGACATTAAAACAAACCACTGTGTTGTATCTTGAGACGTTTCGTGTCCATTTTTTGGAACTTCCTCAGGCTCTGTAAATACGAGGGTGAGTCAAATATGAACAGGACT
Organism: Octodonta nipae; assembly: GCA_034190945.1. Taxonomy (NCBI): domain Eukaryota; kingdom Metazoa; phylum Arthropoda; class Insecta; order Coleoptera; family Chrysomelidae; genus Octodonta; species Octodonta nipae. Next base: position 15,639,176 of record CM067216.1, read on the forward strand.
TTTGTTTTAAAAGTTTTATTGGTACGATCAATACAAATTTTAATACATATTATTTTTCTACATAGTCTCCTCTCTTATGTATACATTTTTCCCACTGAATCGGACGTTTTTTAATACCTTTCTCAAAGAATTAAACTGGTCGTGTCGATAACCAATTGCGCACAAACGTTTCTACACCTTCGTTGTCCTCAAAGTGGTGGCCTCCCAGTTCTTCTTTAAGTGGCCCAAACATGTGGTAGTCACATGGCGACAAATCAGGACTGTAAGGCGGGTGTTCAAGGGTTTCCCAATGCATTTTGTTCAATTTTCCTTGAGTCAATGCAGCTGTATGTGGCCCAGCGTTGTCATGCAACAGAATCACACTTCGGATAGACATATCCCGCCTCTTTTGCCGATAGGCAAGTTTCACTGGTGGAGTAGTTCGAAGTAATACTCAGCATTAATTGTACGGCATTCGTGCAGAAAATCGATCAGCAGTACGCCTTTCGAATCCCAAAAAACTGTTGCAAGAATTTTCCCTGCAGAAAGACGGGTCTTGGCTTTCCGCGGTGCTGCCTCTCCAGGTTTTCGCCACTCCATGCTTGCACGTTTGGACTCCGGGGTATAATGATGCACCCATGTCTCATCACGGGTGACAATATGTCTCAAAAACTCATCCCCCTCTGCTCGATATCTTGCTAACAGCGTTTCACATACGGCAAGACGGTTTGCTTTCTGATGTTCCCTTAGAAGGCGAGGAATCCATCTTGCACACACTTTTCGGTAACCCAACTCATCTGAAATGGTTGATTGAGCACTCCCGTATGATATTCCAACGTGTTCAGCAATTGCCAATACTGTAAGATGGCGGTCACCTTCAATCAGCTCACGAATTGCGTAGATATTCGCCTCATTGATGCTTGTCGTGGGACGGCGTGCATGAGGCTCATTTTCCACTGTCTCTCGGCCATCTGAAAACTTTTTGTGTCAGTCGTACACTTAGGTCCTTGAAAGTGTTTCATTGCCGAACTGTGTAGATAGTCGACGCAAAATTTCAGACGGTCTAACGCCCTCCCGCGCCAAAAATTTGATAACAACACGTTGCGCAACAGACGTATGCACCTCTGGCTCTGACATGATGCTACTAACAGCGCATCGACTTCGCCTCGCCAAACCGACGAACTCCCCTCTTCTTAACATCCCCACCTAACATATATCGAGACGTCACGCCACTCGAATTACCTACAGGGCGAGAAACAGAAAAGTCCGGTTCATATTTGAGTCACCCTCGTAGTATAACAATCCGAACCGTGAACTTATTTACTGGATATATTTGCTCTCTAAGAATTTTGAGTTGTATTTGTCGAAACGCTTAAGCTAAACCTGTTTTTGCAAAATATTACTACCTACTTGAGATTGAAGGTACGAAATCGGGGAACCACCCATGATCAAATGGTCCTTCACACTGTGCTCTACATTCGTTTTCAGCTTGTAAGTACGACTCAAGACTTTCTTCCATGTATTGTACAACAGCATCCCAATCTTTACTTTCATAAGCATCAGCTCCATGAGTGTACAGGTAAACGTAGTCCTAGAATAGCAGATACAATTTGTTGCATTTTTTATTTATTTAATTCTCGAAAGTACATATTACAAATTACCAGTTACAAATTATTACATATAATTAGATATTAAATACATAGGATGTAAAACTTACATACATTTTAGTTTTAAAATATTGTTATGACAGTGACTGTTTAAGCATGGCTTCTGTACAGTCACTGTCCTACAAATTGTTTGAACTTAGTAAAAAATATTTGAATAGGTAAAACATATTCCAATAAAAGTGTAAATATGCAAATAAGTATTGTTGTAAAAAACAAATGAAAGTTATACAATATTTATTTTTCAATTAAAATCATTTAAAAATAAGTTTAAATTTTCATTTCTGATCAATTTTTTAATACCCAACCTGTTTATTTTTATTCTCAATTTGCTTAATATCTAAAGGCAACAGATTGTAAAATCGAGGTCCAAATTTGCAAAAATTTTTTTGTCCAATAGTTTTTTTTGCCTCTGTCAGCTGAAGATTTAACTTATTGTTGTTTCTTGTGTGATACTGACGGTTAATTAATTTTAAAAATAGAGGAGATTTTATTATATTAAATACATAGTACAGTTTTTATGTATAGCTGATTTATATTCATACGTTTTGATCCTTCATATAAGCTGGTAGGATACATAAGATATTTTCTGTAGATAATTCTTAATATTCTGTTTTGAGTGTTTTTTAATGGTGAGAGAATTGTTGAGTAAGTCCCTCCCCAGCTATTAATTCCATATGAAGTATAGACTGAACTAATGCATAGTACACATTCTAAGTTATAAATTATATAAAAGTTTGCTATTCGTACAACAAATTTGCAACACTATAAATACTAAGGTAACTTTGAAAGCGTCTCAACATCCGACTCTGTACATTTTCTTCTTTTGAACGGAACGAGACGTCTATTACAATTTAATATCTTTAACATGTTTTTGAAGATGCTATAACTACGTCACGTCTAGTATGCAAGTAAATAACTTTACTTATCCTGAAAAATTACTTACTTTGGCTTCGTAGTTAATAATTTGGTTCATTTCCACACCATCAAGTTTGGAATAGTGTCGCAAATTACTTTGCATTACTTTGTCGTCTGGATGCATAACTAAGTACGTGAATGCTGCTGAAGCGGCTTTCATCATGTCCTTAATCTGGAAAGAATATTATGTATGCTTTGGTTACACAATTTAGTTCATTTTGGATTAATTTCAAATATAAAAATAAATTATAAATAGATCTGCTCATAGACGTACCGAGAGGGCGGCAGGGAGGGCAGCTGCCCCCCACCTGAATCTGAAAAACCTGCCATGAGCCATTAAAGCTTCCCATAAAATTGCTGACTTCCCTCCCCCCTGGACCCAAAAATTTCTGATTTGTCCCTCTCTTTAGGACCATTTTTTTTCCGATTTGCTCCCGTCTAGGATAATTTCTTTCCTAATTTTGCCCCTCCCTAAACTATAAGCTGGGATATGCTCTTCTCTTTCTTATAGGTTTTAACACTTATGGTCACTTTATGCCCTTTATAAGCATTCAATTATACAGTGAAGACTTTTATTGTCCCCTCACTATTAATTTGTAAAAAGATAATATGGAACAAGATCGAACTTAAACATAAACCATTTAAATTGTCAGTAGACAGATGACCCTCTCCATGGATGTAGCTAGGGATTATTTCTGGGGGGGGAGAGAAGACGCCCAGCTCAACAACCACAGCACGCGGTCGATCGTATTAATATGTGACGTTCACCACAGGTTTAGAGGCACCATCAGCTTCGCCCCCAGCTACGCCCAGGACCCTGTCTGAAGGATGCCTAATGACTTCCATTCTAAGGCAGGATTAGTTGTACTTAATACTGTTTGTATAGAAACAGACCAGAATAAACGGTCTGATATTAAAGCCACGCAAACTTCTTAAAAAGTTAATGTATGGGCAAGAATACTGGGAAACCATTTTGTAGGGCCAATTCTTAGGATAGAATTTTAACAGAACCATGTATCTTAATAAGTTTCAAAATCAAATCCATTTGATGATTAATATGCAAGTGAACGGCACGAAGCGTGAGCGCATTATTTTAGAGTAGTTTAAAAATTGGCTAAACGAAACTTTAATCGGTGGATTGGTAGACGACATGCCCATCTCGTTTACCAGATCTGTCACCTCCCGATTATTTATTATTTATATATTTATTTATTCTCTTTACAAACACCAAATAGGTACTTACATGTGAAGGGTTAAACAGTACACAAGTTTTTGACAATGTCACAGACATGCCAATATCATGAAGGGTTTGCATCCTGATGCAGCAATAATATGCGCCTACGCTCACCAAATTTGATGTTAAATAGGTCAGGAACTATGTTATTGGACAGCATATCATTGCAGACACTGAGTAGATAAGTGAAAGGCGAAGGGCTTCCGTTGTTAATGTAGAAGAGATTAGATGAGAGTAGTCTTAAGCTAATTTTGGGGATCCTAAACTTAACGCTATTGATCAAGCCACATTCGAAATATTTTCTGTTATTTAGAATGTTATATATAAAGATAACAGCATGGGTCTTTCTCCTCGTACTCAAAGAACAGAGATGGAAGGTTGCCAACATTGACCTATAGGATACGATCAAGGGAGATATGCCATTCTTTTTGATATAGAGATAGCGCAGAAAACGTTTTTGAACTTTTTTAATTTCATTACTGTGGGTGTAACAATTTGGTGACCAAATGTTGGAGGCATACTCAAGGTGTGGCCTCACCATAGATGTATAAAGTCTTATGGTTATTTTTATACTCAAATTTTGGCTATTACGTATAACAAATCCAAGAACTCTGTTTGCTCTTTTTATCAGGTAGCTGAAATGGGTATTGAATTTTCAGCTATCTTGAAAGACTACTCCCCGATCTTTAACCTCCTTACACCTCTTAACCTTACAATTTCCAATGTAATAGTCTTCAATAGATACATTGACTTTTCGGGCGAAGGACACAACATTTTTGGGTATTAACAAACATTTTTTTTTCTCTAAACCAATTAAGCCCCAAATTCCAGTCGTTTTGAAGTGCAACAACATCATTTACTATGGATTTAAATAATTTGAAATCATCAGCAAACTCAAGGCAGGTCGTCAGGCTATCGGGTAAATCATTGATAAAAATCAAAAACAAGAGGGGACCCAAGATGCTACCCTGGGGTACTCCTGAGGTGGCAATATAATGATGGGAGAAGACAATACGTATCTTTATCCTTTGGGTTCGTGCGAGTAAGTATGAAGTTATGAATACAATACTTCACTTGAGAAACCAAGAACTGGAATCCACTTTATCATTTGCATTTGCACAATGTGTGTATATGACATCCAGCTGTTGTTTGTTTAGAATTGCCTCAAACACATATTCAGAGAAGACACAGAGATTTGTAACTGTTGACTTGTTAGGAAGAAAACCATGTTGGTATTTTGAAATTTTGTCAGCTATTTGAGCAAGTATGAATTATATATAATTTTTTCAAATATTTTAGCTAAACTGTTTAATAAGCTGATAGGTCGATAGTCATGAATATTTTCCCTCCGCCCCTTTTTCAAGATTGGGGTTACAAGTACTTCTTTAAACTTATCAGGAAACCATCGCTGCTTTAGAGCTAGATTAAAGATATATTTTAGAGGAGTAACCAACAGATCGGCACACTCCTTATAGATATATGGGGGTATATCATCAAGGCCAGTTGTTTTTTTGGCCTTCAAACTTTTTATGCTGGAATTTTGTGGGGATATTTGAAGTCGAAGGTGTAGGTTAATTCTGAAAGAAGAAAAGTGAATTATTCTATGAATATTGTGCACACATTGTATGTAACTCAAGTATGACATCATATCCGAAACTGTACGCCCACATATAACTATTTTGCTTTTCTTTATTGTAATTGATGCGTAGCAAATGAATACAAAGTCGTAAAATTATTATACTAGCCAAAAATAGAGACCTACATTTTGACTATCCGCAAAATTTAATTTGTTGTTTGGGCTATGATAAATACTTTCGAAATTAGAACTTATTTGTTGACGTATTTCACAAGTCTCGGCAAAATCGTAATCAGCGCTTCGTCAAGATAGTAGGTTTTGTCTTTATTTAGCATTATATTTATTTGTAGTTGTGAACATATTAACGTACGCGTTGAAACACTATACATCTCGAAGTAATGGTTGAGGTATGAATGAAAAATTATTGCTGGTCTATTAATAGATATAGCTTAAGAGAAATAAACCTACGCAGTCGTTATTTTAAAAATGAATCCGTTGGGTTAATGGAACATTGATAGAAAATGAGTATGGTATATATAGATGTATAACCGATTAAACACATTTTGTATGAAAAGCATTCCAAATGGAGCAAAAATCAAAAATCACACTTGTTTAAATCTGGTCAACTTTGGATCCACTCGTAGATCGTAAAGACTAAAATTTAGGTCTTGTCTATAAAACGTAAGTAAGAATCTGACCTCTTCGATTTTACGAAGTCTGCTTTAACGGGGTCACTACGTACTACAAATAATGTTTGCTTAGACAAATCCATCCATAAAATTTGAATGTTACTATTAAATTTTTTAGATACGACGCTCATATATTTGTCTAGCGGCTATTTATATTTAAGTTTATGATCTTTTAATGGTGCTTTCTTAAATATTTACAGGGTCATTCTATCGTACACACAAATTGTTGTTTTAATATTTAATGTGTTTCATAAAATGTAATACTTGTATCATCAGCGTAATTAGAGTTGTCGTTGCAATAGAACACACAATTTTAGAAGGTTATTACGATCATAAATTCAAACAAATATGTTTTTATTAGCTGTTATGTGCATTATATGTCTCCTAAATTGCAGTAGGCATTAATTTGTTCCAATCTCAAATTTAATTTTGGAGAGGCAACGGATACTGCAGCTTAAGCTTTCAACAACCCCTGTGCCTATTTAAGTGTTTCAGGTGCAGAAAAGATCGAGGAAGAACTTCTTAAAGGTATAAGAATATTGATGTTGAACATAAATGAAGATTTCACTGAAAACCTTTTACTTAAGTTTGAACAGTGAAAAAGTTGTTCAGCTCTCCAGGGGAAACAGGCGGACTACATGAGCAGTAAAGTCTATGCGGTAGTACCAACAACCTTCAAAAACCACGTGTAACAATTTCCTGACATATATTTAATTCTGAAATGGGAAAACTATTACAAGCAATTCTTCACATAAGAGTAATTCAGAATGAATACCAAATAAATAGCTTCTGGTGAATATGAACGAATTATATTAACCCCACTAGAATTCAAACAGCTATAAATCTACTAAAAACAATGGGTACAGCAACAGTTAATGCAGGAAGAGTCCTGTCAAACAGTTTAAAAAAAGTGAAAATTTGTTGTCCATATAAACGGGCTCTTTTTAAGTAACATTGTAAATAGTAAATACCACAAGTATGGGAATTTGAGGGCACCTGGATGTAGTCACACAGAGCTGCACCTATCTAGTCGCTGGCACTGGTAAAAGAAATGTTCTCAGAAAAACTTATTGCTAGTAAAACCACATTCCCTGGTCACCCAGAAGACCCGATTTATCTCCCACAGATTTATTTTTGGTTTTTATTTGTACCAACAAAACAGCCTCACTGCCTCTCAAGGCCACAATGTTGAAGACTCCCTTAGATACAGGGCTTTCATTTTACAACTAGCCACGCAAAATAACTTTTAAGATATCTTTCAAAGAAAAAGACAAAAAAAAACACGTTAATGGATATTAACGGGGGGACACATTTACACGTATCGGTCACCCTGCGATTCCAACCCCTAAGCGGGGATGAATATCACTTTTTTAAGTTTAAATACAAAGGGGTATCATGTGATACCTCTTTTCAAAAGCCTATTTTTTGTCAAACTTTTGACACATTTTTTTGAAAAGATCAGTAATGCCATAAACTTTCAAATTAAAATAATTATTATTTACATTCTATTTACATTATTAATATTGTATTAGCGTTAGAATTACCATGTACTTAAATTGGATATTCAAAATGTCCGCCATTGTTGGTACGACAATGGTAAAATAGCAGCTCGAATTCTTCACGCACTTAAGCCTCTCTGGTGTAATCCGCTCACACTCCACTATTCTACGTCTACCTTCAGGAATATCGCGAGGTTGAGTTTTATACACCAAAGTTTTTAGATGCCCACATAAAGAAAATTAAGGGGCGTTAGGTTGGGTGATCTTGCTGGCCTTCTTCCAACCCATTTATCTGAATAATGTGGAGGTGTTCCGTCCTGTTAAAAAATAGGTTTTCTTCGTCTAGCAACAAAGTTCCATATTGATCTATTTGGTTTTCTAAAGATTCGGTTATTCGGGGATTTATCACATTTTCAAATAATTCTCCAGTTAAATTTTCCTCCACGAATAAAGGATCAGTAATTTGAATTCCGAGAATTCCGGCCCATACGTTGATTTTCTGAGAATATTGCTTCTGCTCTTCCCAAAAAACTTGGATTGGATTGGATTGGTATTGTCCCAGTATCTAAAATCTTTTGGTATTGATGTTTGAGGATCCATGGCAAAATGACCTAAAATCTCAACAATACACATACTGATGCCCAATATTTTTATCGGGATGTCTCTGATGAAAAACAGAGCAGTTCTGCGTGCACAGCTTTGTTCTTCCCCATAAATTAATATTATTTCAGTTGTTTCTTGTAAAGAATAAACCATTGTCGACATCTGAAGGTCAGTATACAACAAAACCATTACTAATAATAAATTGTTTACAATTACAGTGGCAAATATCTTTAGCAAAAACAATGAAGCATTTTTTATACTCATGCTTTTTTTCAATTATCATTAAAAAGTTTTAATTTACTCTGTAAAAAATAATCTGATTTTAACAAATGATGTGTCAAAAGATTGGCAAAAAAGAGACCTTTACAAAGAGATATCACATGATACCCCTTTGTATTTAAACTTTTAGAAGTGATATTCACCCCCGTTTAGGGGTTGGAACTGCAGGGTGACGGATACGTGTAAAATGTGCCCCCCCCCCGTTAAAATAAATTCGAGTTTTTTTGCCTTTTTCTTTTAAAGATATTTTAAAAGTTATTTTGGGTGGCTAGTTTTGAAATGAAAGCCCTGAATAGTAGACATTGAGATTATATTGTAATTTTTTTACATCTAGTAAATGGGGGAATCACTTATATTTAAAAGTGAGAAATTTCATGTCCACTCCAATCTCTTAAATTAAATTCTGATGTACACGGGAGAATCTAACATAAATAGTAGGGGTCGTCGACTTGTATAAATCTTTCGACAGACCCGAGTATACGGTTATTGTGTAATTACACACCCTATTCATAAAAAAGTTTTACGATAACATAAACAGTGGTAACGATAAACCGCTTCGTGAAATTAAATGTTGAACAAGAAATGTTTTGACAACTTTGATAAAATATCTATACTATTGAACCCTAATTTTCTTCTTATTATAAATTGGTCAGGGGGAGAATACCAATAGGTATCATTCCCCGTAAGTACCAAATTCACTTCTATTACATTGTTGTCACGCCATTTGTATCCCATAAATTTTAACAAACATTTGTAATAATAGAGGCTCTTATTACAATTTAAATAAGTCACATTATTTTTTACCAATAATTATTTGTTTTATTACATGTGAAAGAAAAAGCAGTGGCCACCTATTACGTGAAAGAAATCTGAAGATCGCAAGAACTGCCTTAAATTAAACGGTAAATTTTGTAAACGGTCGATATCTGATGATTTATTTGTCACTAAATGCCTTCGGCAACTCATAAATTTAAACTTGTTGCAATTTTACCTGCCTGTAATATCAGGTTTCCTTTTACAGAGTCAGCATAAGAATTTCGTACAGTTTTTATAAAATATGATCATTATATGTACAGGTGCGTACACTTTATATAAAATGTATCGAATTAAAATCCATGGCTATTGTACTGTCCATGAATGTAGAAAAAATATTTGATAGAAGAACACAAAGAGGCGATCAAACGAAAACTGAAAATTTGAAATTTACTTTCCAGTATTTTGATACTGAAGAAAATTTCAGTCAGAACACTATCTTTTTCTGGAATATATGACAGAAAACATTTTTAACAAATCAACATTGGATAAAAGATATATTACAAATGTTTTCTTTCATATGGGATTACAAGAAACAGTTACAAGGGTCTAATCGAATTATTCTCCTCTCATTTTTCGAGATCTCCGAACAAATGGGTTTTAGAGAAGGCAAATCTACAAAAGGTACAATATTTACCATACAAAAATCATATAAATACAAAGAGATTACGTCAAAGTAACACATAGTTTTACGGACTTGGAGAAAGCTTTTGACACGTTGACTAGAAGCACGAGAGATGAAATTCTTTATGAGAATGCAAGACCCCACAAAACTAGATGGAATCAGAAACAGAGATATAGGAACATAGCTGAATATTTTTTTGTGAACGAAAACACACATGAAAATAAAATGAAGTAGCAGAGTAAGACTCTACAACTATTCTGGAAAAAAAGTGTTGGCAGCCTAATAAGGAAAGATGGGTACCGCAAAAGCCAAAAAGCCTAAAACCTAAAGTGAAGAAAAAGTATATAATACGGAAATGTTAATAAAGATCATTTAGACCAACATTTTAATTAATCTAACGCAAACTTTTTGTATGACTTCAGATTCAAACAGTCTGCCAAAATAACTATTGGACGGTCAACAACCTTTAATGTATATTTTTTTCGGGTCGAAGGTCATAGTTTACGATAATGAACACATAAAAATTATAATTAAAGTTCTACACAGTCATAAAGTTTAGCTATTTTGTACCACACACCCGGGATATATTTGAAAGAAAATATGATTCATTATTGAATAAATCTGATACCAGATTATAATTTTACCAAATTAGAAACATGTCTTTTCTAAGGCGTTTTTTGAAACTAATAATGTGACACGCGTATTGTAGAGAATGCATTAAATAACCAAAAAATTACAGCTTTAAGGTATTGTAATAAAATAGGCATTCTGCAGCGGGTTGTCCTTTTTATCTGTAATTAGTAGGTACTTGTAGCCAGTTTTGGACTCACGTTGGACTTATTGGCCTTTCTTGTTTCTAGGTTATTCACTAAAATCAGTGTTAAACAAGCTTGGTGTAGGTTCACTCGGTGAAACTCACTGTTTTGACTATTTTGGTTGCGGAATTCGAGAAAATGAGACATTTTTACAAGCATAGACGTTTCTACAATCACGTTGCCGTCTTCATAGCGTAACCCAAAACTAAATCATCAGATTTAGTTAATAATACAATTTTATACGACATTTAACTGATGGATATTATTAATAAATAAATACAAATTAAACGCCGCAAGCAATTCTACAGAATATCGCTCGCCAAAGGTAATTATATACAAATTATTACATTAGCACTTAGTTTCAGTTAGATGCTAGGTTTTGTAATAACTATAATAAATGAATATATCTGAGAAAAGCAGCTCATACATCTTAAATATTCAAATGGAAATTACCATCTATTGCGAAACGCAAAGTAGATTCATGTGGGAGTATGAACTGAATTGTTGTTAAAGCTGTTGTAGGTGTTGTTCAACAGTGAGAAGATTTTTAATCCTTGGGGGCGAGTAGGTGTTCATTCAATCTTTCCGTTAAACACAGAACATTTTATAAATTGATTAGTTTGTTAAATGAATGCTGGCACATATGTAATATGACAGTTGGTAAACCCGAATATAATATCAAAAATCTAAAGTAATTTTGTATGTTCTCCTCTGTGCAACAACTCCCTGTTAATTAAAAGTATGAAGACTTATAATTTGTGATTTAGACGCAGATATCTTCTCCTCTGATTACAATATCCATATCTAGATCGTTGAATGATTCTATACCACATGATCAAACTAAGATAAGCTAACAAAAAATTAAATCTCAATTAACTATAATAACTAATAAATCATTGCAACTGAAAATATAGCAATACCACAAAACCCCATAATATATAGTTTTCGTTAGTTTATTTTGTTAACAATCTTGAAATATGAACGAAAACTATAAAAAATGTTAATCAGCATTAGGTCCATTTTAAAATCAATTATTGAACACAATTTTTAGCCTGATATTTTTCCTTTAATTGTCTAGACCATATACATTTTTTTAAATTAATATTTAATATAATAAAAAACATTGTTACGCGACGCGAGAAGCTCTGTTATTAAAATTGCAGGCAAATTATTAACAAATAACTTAACTGAACCGCAAATCGGGATTAGCACTCCCTGAAATTCCTAGATGCTGATATTAAAGGAGCGCAACTGATGAAAGGTCTCGACTAGAACAAGAAATTGTCTTGCGTTCGTGGATCATAAAATCTTGAAAATATTTTATTATATATCAAAAAGCTCAGTTTGTATACGAATGAATTACATATTTTCTGGGTTATTTGTTTTGAGACATAACTGCTTTTAACGCATTGTTAGATTTTCAAATATATAAGGAAAAATTTATACCTGGAAATAGCAAAGCTGCAAATACTCGTAGGGTTTGTGTTCCTCAAAAAGCTTGGCAATCTCGTTATTGACATTGTAATTTTCCGCAATTTCCGGATTTTCATTCTCGCATTGCACCAAGCACAAAGTTTGCTTTACCGCTTTCTCGTAGAAAGCCAAATTTTCAATGTCCACATGATAAAGCGGCTCTGACAGTTCAGCCTCGTTCTTGCATTTTAAACGGCAGTGCAAGAGCTTTTTCCTATAAACATGATATTTCTCCAAAGATTTTTCAAAATTTGTCACACAGTCTTCGAATCTATTTTCCAAATAAGCTTCGACACCTTGTTCGAATAGCTGTACGCAAGATTCGGAAGAATTTGATTGCCCCGTAACGAAACTAGCGATCAAAAGAACGTGTATTGTCACATATGAACATACTTTTAACATGATTTTAATGAATGGACGCCGAGACAAATACCGGCGCGTTTAGTCTAGCTAGCCGCTTCGGTGTTGACTGAAATATTCGCTATTAACTTTTAACTTTAACATGCCTGGCCACAGCAGTCCTCTGCGGCTTTTAGACGAAAGCGAGATTGTCGCGGGTATCTTGACTTCTTGACTCACTACTATATTTTCAAGTCAATTATTATCTCATGGGTCTGGATGATATATAGTTCAACTCATAGGCGGCTCTCTCCGATCTTTCCAACAGGTCGCATCTGAGTATCTATATGGACAGATAGTTTTTATAAAAAAAAATCGAAACTTTACAAAATTATTTAATACCTTAAAAAAAACATCGCATTGAAAAGTAATTAAAATGAACAAATTAAATTATTTACTTTTGTAATCACTTGGCAAAGCTCTTTGATAGTGTAAGGTTTTTATTTTCACAATAGGGTTCAGTTCAGTTCTTGAATTTATTTAAAAACACAGTCCAACTCACTCTAATTTATTTCCGCGAATTTTATGTACACACAACTATTTACAATTTATATTGATCTTTACTATACGGCCATCGAATACTGAATGAAGGCTTCCGTCGGTTCTCAGTATTTATATATTACTTTTCGGAATTCTCCAGAACGTCAAAGAGCCGCCAGGAGTTTTCCTTCTTGGACTAGATTCTTCGAGATCTTCATCAAAGCAAGCCACCGACCACGTTGGGCTAGACGAACAACATTTCGATCAGCCGAAATATTGTATGAATACCGCTTCCACGAATTATTGGATGAATTCTCGTCACAATGGGTTTAATTAAGTATGGTTATTAAATAATGTCGGCATTCGGGGAATCCCACATAACTTACCAAAACGGTACCTAACAAACCGGTATGACAAGTTAAAGTTAACGACACCTTTAGTAAAAACGAGCTATTATTCATTGGGAGATCCCTCATGGTACTGTTACAGGCTCTTTACTTTTCAATATATATGTTAAAGAGATATTCTCAATGCACGATGAGGGTGATAACCAAAGTTTCTCAGACGATACAGTGCGCACACCTGGAAAGAAGTTAAATTAAAAGTTGGAAAAGACCTGAAGATTATTAAGAAATGGTTTATATACAAACTACTCAATATGAACTTAAGAAAGATCTTCCTAGTATCCTTGACTTCATATAGTAGATATTTGCCGAACTATAGAAATATTATCGACAAAATCTATAAAATATTTAGGCGTATATCTCGGTTGTTACCTTAGGTAGGATATACACATAAATTATGCAGTTAAATGAAAAATTAACGCAAACAATATATAAAATCAGATTCCTTACGAATATATTCACCATCAACTTCATGTCTGTTATTTATCACTTGCTCACTCACATCTTGGCTATGAAATCACCTCAGTATCTCCAAATACTACAAAAGTGTGTAAGCAAAATAATGTACAAAAAATAATATGCTTTTGGCACAATTAAATTTAAATCCTTATTACGATGTAAAGAACACGCGTACAACATAAGAAAAAAAAACACTAACGTTGTATCAAGAAAGGAAAAAATCTTAGCGCAAAACTCTTTCAATGTTCTGGGGTCACAAATATACAATATACATGTGTCGTATGCTCGCTTAAAATTAATAAATAAATGTTGGACTGATTGCTCCCTATTTTTGAAAAATTTTGTCTCCCATATCAAACTCACTTGTAAAAACAACAATTTAAACTCTTTCTGAGGTTTTGTCTTTTATCTCTATTGAAGTTTAAATCACCTTCAGTAGTTTCTCTAGAACAATACTTGATAAATTTAAAGTTTTTTTTTTCAATACTCACAGCAATTATTTATTCCTTTATAATATTCAAACCCCTACTTACAAGGAATTTTTCACTAAAAGTAGGCAGGTAAATATTTTTAAATTCCACACTCTAATATCTAGATATTATATTTTTTTTTTCATAAAAATGCAGAATAAACCATATGTATATTTTTTAATTATATAATAAACCGCAGAACAAATTACACTGACATAGCTGTTAAAAAATGCAGTCATCTATTATTTCCAATTTCGCATATGGTGTAACTTTACCGGAAATACATACATACATATAAACATGTTTATATAAATTAACGTTTTTCGCTATTGCTACTTTATTGATTATTTCATTTTCTATTTAGGTAATTTTTACATTTTGCGTATTATTTATTTTAGTGTTGGGATCTGTTCAAAAATGGCTCAGTTTGCACTGTATTTTTCTATGTAAATTTACATTTTTGCTAAGCAATAACATCGAAAAATTAAAAATTATATGTGATTTTAAACTTACTTACTTATTATATTTTGGTCTTTTCAACACGCTACTTGTAATTTAGCGACATTATATAGTAGACTTTTTAGAAAAATGATGCAAATTTATTTATTCGCTTGAAAATGAATTTACTTTCTGAGTTGTACCATAATTTTTATGCTAATGTGTCCTAAACACAGGGTATTAGATCTCTATATCATATCTGCGATAGAAATTAATAAATATTAGTGTTTGCAGTCAAATCTTCTATGAGGATATTTTTCCAATTTGCAAATTTGCGAGAAAAGTTTAAAATCAGCTTTTGGAAATTGTTTTAACAGATTCTGATGAAACCATTTGACGTATTTGAACCAACAGGCAAACACACCTTCAACTAATACTAATATAATGCCCCAGGCACTCGATATTTCTTATCGTTTTTGCACAATTTCGCAATCCACTTCTTTAAAAAATCTGAAAATTTTTCAATGTTTACAGGACCCCAAATACAGTATCCTCTGACTGGTATAGCAAATTTAGTCTGAAGGGGAATGTATTAATTATGACGGGACAAATTTATGTCTTTATTCATGTATTTCCAGAAAAAAATTATAAAATTTAAAATCTGCTTTTAAGAGAATTGGTACCCACAAAATTTTAAACTTCCCAATCGCTGCTTACGGTTTTAGTTTTAACTGATGGATCTATCAAACCAATTTTGAAAAAAAAAATCAGTTAACTAGGGGACCTAGGAAATTTTTTGACAAATTATATATAAATTATTTTAAAAAATGTTAGCTCACTTGCAGCCCTGTAGTACATAATTCGTTTAATAATCTGTAGGTAAACGTACTCAGTTCCTTGTCTCCTGGGGACGATAAGGTCGATCGCTGCCCCCAAGAACCTTCAAGTCAGTAAGTTTAATACAAAAAAGAAAAAAATCGGGGGGTGTTTGAGCCCCCAGACCCCCCCGCTGGCTACGGCCTTGCGTATTGTTTCCTCTTCTTTCAAATATAAGTAAAATAGAATACGAGACTCATCCCCCCCTGAAGCACGAGTACGTCCCTTGAAGCTAATTTCTTGATCCATCCCTGCTTGCCTCAATATGTTGCAAATAAGTTATTAAAGTTTTCTTTAAGCAGAATGGTCCGCATGACTCAAACTTCAATTCGCACTAGGATGTCACACAACGTGGAAAGATTATTAATATTCTGGAAATCACTCTGGACAAGTCGGAATTTTACCGGGTCCTCTTGGTTCATAAGTTACTCGATTCCAGCTGTACTCATTATTATTATTTCTATATATAACGTACCTATGAAAAGCTTATAACGATAACAAAGACAAACGGTATAAATACATATTTGTTTGATAAGTTGTATAAATAGATAAGACAACTAATTTCATTTTATATAAATTTCGTATATTTGAATGTAGTAAATTTACGTTTTTATTATATTTTTTGTCACTGACGTTTCTCTCCTGCTTTCGCTGCCGGTGACCTTCGAGCATAAATATACTGGTGGAAGTCGGTGACCACCATCGTCTATCGCGCTACGATCTGTCCTTCGTTGTGTCTCTCTATTATATGAATCCAATATCTATGGTTTCGACTACTACAACGACATGACCTTTAACGTGGAACGTCAATTTTGACGTTTGAAGGAATTTCATTATTTGTGTCAATAGGGTAGAGGTAAAAAATTGAAACTCATCATTTATACAACAATTCTGCAATTAGATTAAAATAACTCTTTGTTAGATGAATGAAACTTCAAATCTTTCACAATTTTCATTATTTTAGGTGAGAAGACAAAATGAATTCCACTTTGCCAGTTAGTGAATTCCCTGTTTCTTCACTTCTACCAAAGAAAGAAACTGGAGTTTTTTCCTTTTTAACAAAATATCCAGCATTTGATGGTAGAGGTATTGTTATTGCCATTCTAGACTCAGGGATAGATCCCGGAGCGCCTGGATTGCAGGTAATTCAGATTATATTAATGAGGTATCAGTTTAAATTATTCAACCTAGGGGCCTGCACATTTGACATTAAGAAGTAACATTGCAGTACAAATAATACTTTTTTTAGCAAACTTCAGATGGAAAAGTCAAAGTTGTGGAAAGGTTTGACTGTAGTGGTTGTGGCGATGTTAGTATGACCACAATTGTTCAGCCTGATGATGAGGGTATTATAACGTCACTCACAGGCAAAAAGTTGAAGGTAATAATTCATTATATACAACACCAATATACTAATATAAGGTTTCTAGGTAAATCCAGAGTGGAAAAACCCTGATAAATCTTACAGAGTGGGAGTCAAAAATTCGTATGATCTTTATCCTGATAAGCTAAAAGAACGTATGAAGTCAGAATACAAAAAGAAGAATTGGGATGAAGGACAAAGAAAGTGTACAGCAGACACCACAAGAGAAGTTTCTGATTTTGAGTCAAAATATACTAGTATGTATTCACTTGTTTATGTATTGAACTTGATATTTACATATTTATAGTCAATATGAAAGTTAAAATGAAGCATACAGATATTTTAAGTTTATTTATGTTTCAAAGGGAACATATCAAATAATTAATGTTAACAGTGAATGCCCCTCCCTTGTACATTTTTCTTTTTGAGGGGGTAAGTTTCCTTATTAATTCCATTCCTATGATTTCAACCCCTTAGTGGGTGTGGCCTGTACCTTTCCTATTTAAAAATAATTAGGGTGAAGGTCACCCCCAAACAGGCTGAAATTACACTGATGGCAAAGTATTATTTATATTTATCTACTTATAATAATTTGTGTTTAAGATGTAAACAAGCTTTCGGAAAATGAGAAATTGGAAAAAGAAAACTTAGAAGCAAAATTAGAAATTTTAAATCTTTGTGATAAGAAATTCTCTGACCCTGGCACTGTATATGACTGTGTTATGTTCTTTGATGGAGAAATGTGGAAATGCTGCATAGATACATCCGAAAATGGTGATCTTTCTGAATGCCAGCTGATGGGAGAATACAGCAGAACTCACGATTACATCACACTAACAAATTTAGATCAGCTAAATGTCAGTATGAATGTTCATGATAATGGAAATGTTTTGGAACTTGTAGGAGTATGCTGTAAGTATTTTTAATTGCTGCAGTTGATGAGAAATTGTTCACATACCATTGGTGTATTTCCAAAATTACCACATTTTAATGCACACCTTTATTTCTCCAAAACACAGATCATGTTATATTAATGTTTCCTGAATAAATAAATGATGTGCTTAGCTGATCTTCCAGTTAGTGATTTCATTATTTTTATAGCAAGTCATGGTACTCATGTAGCATCAATAGCAGCTGGTTATTTTGAAGATGATCCAGAACAAAATGGTATAGCTCCAGGTGCCCAAATAGTTTCATTAACTATAGGAGATGGTCGGTTAGGTTCGATGGAAACTGGAACTGCTTTAATCAGATCCATGATAAAGATTATAGAACTGAAGAAAACACTGAACATACAAGTTATTAATATGAGTTATGGGGAGCATGCTCATTGGGTAGATTCAGGGTGAGTATAATTGTTCTAAAACTCATATATTGCTTCAAACATTTTAGTTATGTAAACAGCATATAGTGGTTTGAAAAATAATTAATATAACAATATATCATGATCAGAATAGACAAATAACCAGTAAATGCACAATTTTTGCAAAATTTGACTCTTTTTATCAAGATAATCACCTTCCAGAGTGATATAATCTACCTCTGCAATTAGTTGTATAATTTTAAAATTTGTTTCAACATTACTATCTAACAATATTTAACCAATATGTACATATTTATAACATAAAATGCTGCCATAAAAAATTAACCCCAAAACTAAATGCTTCAAGAAAAAAATATATCTAAATTCAACCAAGTAAGCATGTGTATTTACATACTATCTAGAATTAGACATTGTATATATTATAATTCAAAGAAAACATCTACTTAGATGTCTTCATATGTCAAAAAATAATATTATTTGACTTTAAGAATAATTTAATTGAAAGAAATTCAAATATAAGAAGTTCACAAACAGTGATTATTAATATATTTAATCATTTCATTTTATTCAATAGCTTTCTACAATAATCAGTTGAACTATGCTGTGTAATACTTGCTTTACCAGCTGGTTATCAATATAATTTTTAAATATTTTAAAATATTAAAACAGTGTTAATTTCTAACAAAATTTAAACAAAAATCAGTTCTGTTACTACTATAACTTGTTGATTATGTTAATTCTGTATGTTTATATTATTTTCTAAATTGAGATTTATAGAATATGAAATATTAACTTATTAGAGAATAACTACAAAAGTACATATTTTGAAAATATATCATTTGTCATGCTTATTTATTGTACTTTTGATATTCTCAAAAAAACTAATTTAATCAATCTTAGCAAAACAGTAGAAAAATGATTTGCATTATGCACATAATTGTTAATATAACTCTTGAGTTTATACCTGTAGACCAGCTGCATTCTACGCCATTGGAAAATGTTACGCCTATGTGTTGAAATTTGCTCAAGACAATAAGTACCACCGAAATTCGGCTTGACAGTAAATAGTACGTTTTCATTGGCTGAAGAAATTTGCGTTAGCACCATTATTGGTTACTGTTTTACAATAAAAATTAGGCATTTTTTCGCGATGGAATCCAGCAGCCTTCGAGCATATACGTCTGGAGGTATACCATGCACAAATATCGTTTAAAGTATATACCTCCTGGAGGTAGCCTGCAATGCACAAATATCGTGTCAGGGATAGAAAAAGAGGACAATAGTAAGGGTAAGAGACTATTTCACTCTAGTGGTAGTTGCAATTCTCAAGATAGTGAAATAGCCTCTTGCTTTTTGTACAGTAATTTTATTGTAACAAAAAACAATAATTACCTCCATATACAATTTTTAAATAATATTGTTATAACCTTAAGTGAAGATGTCCCCTTGTATTGAAAATGTTAGTGTACTGGATCACTGGAATCAGTCACATGTAAGCAAGATACATTGTAGTGTTGAATATCCTAGAAGATAGATTTGTGGCAACTATTTTAATCTAAAACTTGCAACATAAACAAATCTATTTAAGAAAAAAAAGTAATATGTAGTTTATATAATTTTATTATTGTATTTTCTAGGCGCATTGGTGATCTAGTGAATGAAATTGTGAACAAATATGGAGTCATTTGGGTTTCATCAGCTGGTAACAATGGTCCAGCATTGGGAACCATTAGTACACCATCAGATATCATTAATGAACCAATAATTAGTGTTGGTGCCTACGTATCGCCAGATATGATGGTGGCCGAGTATGCCATGGGAAAAAAATTACCAGGTATGTCTCTTTTCATAAAAATATCTTTGTTTATGTTAAAAGTTTAAATATTTTCAGTAAGTGCAAATGCTTACCAATTTGAGACACTATTGCTCTCAAATTTAATTTAAACTCTGCCTTAGTCTTGTTACTATATGATTCTTCGTGATGAATATCTTTTTTTCCTACTAGAAGAGACATAGATTTATCAATCCGGTAACATTTTTGTTAATTTCAACACTAATCACAGTAACTCTGAATAAAGTAGAAAGATGTTCAAATAGCAGCGTTACAAGGGCTCAAATTAATGGAAAATGGGAAATAAGATATGACAGGGGGTCAAGAATAATACAATACTGCAAAATAAATAACCTAATAGTAGATTATATTCTAGTTAGAAAAAAATTAGAGAAAAACATGTACAATTCTAATTGCTAACAAGAACATGAAACAACCCAGAAATAAAATTGCAAAGGCTAACTGAAAAACATTTTTTTGCTATAAATAACTTATTTTGCCGGTATATTAGGGTTTTCTGCCTATTTTTTTTTTCTTAAAATGATTAAGTATTTGAAATTTGTAAATAGAGTACAAAGTGTAATAAGGCAATTTCAAAAACTAGCATGGGTTACTGGATAGAATTTTTTCTCACAGATAATCTGACAGATTCTGTGTTTGTAGACGTTTCAACTAAAAATATGGCGTCACTTTGTGTTTTAGCTAGGTAATGACTTTAGATTTGGAATTGAAACATTACAAAAGAAGAACAACCATAAGGTGCAAGATCAACAAAGTGATTCTTCATATTTATTGTTCTAGAAAAGCAATGAAATGATATGAATGACACAGAATTTTGAGGAAAAAAATTGTTCCTGTAGAGGAGACAATATTAATTATTGAATTACAGAAACTGATTTTTATTTCTTAAAATAGATTATTCCATATAAGTTTGGTTGTGTGTGTATTAGGGATGTAACGAATATTCGCGAATGCTTTTTAACATTGGCATTCGTGGTTATTCATGCGATTTTTTTGCGAATATGTTTGACAATGAAAAGCCTAAATATTATGATGTTACTCATTAGGAACATTGCACACTGTATAACTTACTTGTGATTTCAAAAGTTAAGTGGTACAGGTACTTGTACTTGCAATGAGAAATAAGAGTTGTATAATGACATAAATGTCAACTACATATATACATTTCTTCTGGAATCCTGACATGTATATGTAATCAGGCAACAATTTAATTGCTAAATAAAATTAAGCAAGTTATGTCAGTTTCATTACATGGTTTTATGGCAAAATGAATTTTGAGCTCACAGAGACTCAAAATCAGGAGTCATACTCCATATAACGCCGTTTCCTTGTGATTTATATGACAAATAATTCTTAGGTTAACGAAAACCTGTCAAAGAAATTATGATACAATCTTCTGGAGATTCAATTAGGTGAGGGGAGCGCAACTGATAAAGGTTCTCCACAATTGATGCTGTCAGGGTGCTGACTTCATTTTTTAAATCAGTTTTAAAAACAAAATTGCAGACATATATAAACTTTGACAAACTTTAAAATATGCTGGTACTTTCTTGGGTCACACTTCTAGTTTTAAAAATAAGTGTAAAGCTTGAATATTTGCAGATACCACAGGAGATCACGTTCAAGAATCTGTCAAAAAATAATTGTTCTATTACACTATAAAGGTGCGTATGTTTTAAATCTCCGGATAACAAATTTTGGCTTCGTTGGGTAGCGCTGCTAAATCCACAGACA
Source organism: Octodonta nipae (assembly GCA_034190945.1). Lineage (NCBI taxonomy): Eukaryota > Metazoa > Arthropoda > Insecta > Coleoptera > Chrysomelidae > Octodonta > Octodonta nipae. Next base: position 15,661,142 of record CM067216.1, read on the forward strand.
TCATTATATAATTAGTGAACTTGCCTCTTTGTCTAAAAAAACGGTTTATGGTGTTTCACGTTCTTTTTTTTTTTTTTTTTTGGTTGGAAGGAAAATATACAACCTATCGTGTTCGTGGAACGCTCAGACTAGCTGCAGGCCTTTTGTCAGAACTGTAAACGAGCTTTGTGCGGTTCAGGCCGTGAGTTGCGTCAAAGTGACAGGTACACGCTGAAACTGGGGCCGAAAACAAACCACTGAGCGATCGGATAATATAAAATCTCTACAAAAGCCCTAATTTAATTTCCAGTAAGGACACAATGAATGCTTTGTATGTGTTTACATGGGACATAGCCTATAAAACCCCATTAGTTAGATAAATCGAAATAAAAGCACCATAACTGTCGTACTTGCGTTCTTACACTCCTTGGGCAGCTGCCTACTTTGCGCCCGCCTGGCTATTGTGAAATTTCTTAACAAAATTGTAAGTTATGCTTTTTTATTATATCGCCTAGCAACAAATTATGGCAGAACTCGCCATGTATCATTCTCTAATTTAAAGTATTGATGCAAATTTATTAGCTAGTACCATTTTCAATTCAAATTAGTAGCGATAGCCAACGAAGCGAACTTTTTGTTTAGGCCTAGTTAATTTTGCAAAATAAAAGAAATTAGCTGTCGGGATATTAAAACATACCTCGTCATAAGTCAGTTATTTTTTGACCAATTCTCATGCATTCAATCATTTTACTCAGAAATATACAAGCTTGAAGAATCTTACTTTAAACCTATTCAAAGGTTAGACTGGTTCGTCACTTTGTTTTTGAAACTGATTTTTTTTTAAAATATGTAAATGAGTTCATAAGTAAGATAAATTATAACATGACAATAAATTTTTTTTTTTTTTGGCAATTCATATAATGTTAGTTTTTATTTCTCCATAAATTTTATTATATAATTTTTCTGTTTAATTATAATAACTTCTTATAACTTCTCTCATAAATCAAAAAAACTTTTTTGGTTCAGTCCAATATGATGACAGCTTAACTGTTGAAAGAGCGTTGAGTGTAAGGCTTTGGTGTTAGTATACAAAATTTTGTGCTTATACATCTGTGAGACAACAAAGATTCCAAGCGATGCAACTTCGTTTTCTTTTCTAAGTAAATTTTGATCTGATATTCGCATTCGTATTCGCGAATATCGAAAATCATTCGTTACATCCCTAGTGTGTATATTTAATAGTAATATATGATTGTCTAATTATAATTGCCGCATACATGATAAAGTAAAACCTAGGCAAAACTCGCATTAACCTGACTTTTTCTTAGGTGCTCCTTATACTTGGTCCTCAAGAGGTCCAACAATAGATGGCGGCGTTGGAGTACACATCTGCGCCCCAGGGGGCGCCATCACCTCTGTCCCAACATTCACTCTTCGATATTCTCAACTGATGAACGGTACGTCGATGGCTTCTCCTCATGCCGCTGGTGTAATTTGCGTCCTGTTGTCTGCCTTAACTCAAAATCACATCAAATACTCACCCTACAGCATTCGCAGGGCTTTGGAGAACACCGCCATGTTCATACCCGGGGTAGAAATACCCGCCCAAGGTGCCGGATTGATCCAGGTGGAAAAAGCTTTCGAATATTTGGAGCATTTCAAGGACGAAGACGACAGAGACGTCAGATTCCAAATACAGTGCGGCAGTGCAAACTCGAAAGGAATTTACTTGCGATCTAAATTGCAGAGCACTACTCACACAGTGAAAGTGTCCATAGAACCGCATTTCTTGGATTCAGATAACGTACCGGCAGAAACAAAAATTTATTACAACCAAAGATTCGCCCTTACTTGTGATGATAGTTACGTAAGCGCCCCTACGCATCTAGATATGTCAAATATACCAAGAAGTTTCACAGTTACCATAGATACCTCTTATCTACCCGTAGGTGTTCACAATACGTTCATAAAGGCTTTCGATACTAATCGTGTAGAGAAAGGTCCCGTTTTTAAAATACCGGTGACGGTGATTCAACCTGAAGAATTGCACGAACCTAAGTATACCATTTCTTATACCAGAATTAATTTCAAACCAAACACCATCAGGAGATACTATTACGTAGTTCCGAAAATGGCCACGTGGGCACTTTTGAAGATAGGATCTGACGAAGACACAGGTCGTTACGTCATCCACACGATGCAAGTAGTACCTAGGCAACACTGCAAGGCTTTGGAAACCAACAAAACCATAGCCGTATCTTCGAAAATCGATACATACATACCGTTTCAAGTGAAGGAAGATCTCGTTTTGGAAATTGTCATTGCGAAGTATTGGGCGAACGTGGGCGAAGCGAATTTGGACTACACGATATCGTTTCACGGTGTCAAACCGAGCGAGCCTTCCTTAAGCATACTCGGAGCTAACGGTATACATACGTTGGAAGTGAAGAGTCTCCAAGGAGAAGAGATAGCGCCGTCGCTGACCTTAAAACACTCCGTCCAGATTTTGAAGTAAGTATTTGTGACATTTGATATCGTAGTTACGACGGCTGCCTTTTATATTTCGGGATTAGGGAACAAAAACAAATATTAATCATCGAAAATCGCTTTATTGTTTTTCAGAATATTCCCCATGAAGATCTATACACTTTTGCATGCGTTTGAACCAATTGTCGAAGCACTTTTTCCACTCTGATTGAGGTATCTCCAAAACATGCATTCTGAACGCAGCAACCGCTTCTTCAGGTGTCGAAAAATGTTGACCTCTCAGTTTGTTTTTTACGTACGGGAATAAAAAGAAGTCATTTGGTGCCAAGTCAGGACTATACGGCGAATGTTTTGAGTGGTCAAAAATGCAGTTGTTTTAGTCGATGTGTGAGAGCTCGCATTGTCGTGGTGAAGAGTGATCGGTATTCGGCGGTTGGTTTTCCTCATTTCTTGGAAGACAACTGGCAAACAAATGGTTGTGTACCACTCAGAATTGACTGTTCTGCGTTGTTCTAGTGGTACGGTTGCGACATGTCCAGTTTTTCCGAAAAAACAGGCCATCATTTGCTTGGAAGTGCTTCGTGCGCGAACAACTTTTGTTGGATTCGGCTCATCTTGAAACACAAATACAGTCGACTGCTGTTTACTTTCGGGCTCATACGCGTAAATCCACGATTCATCACCTGTCACTATGTCATAAACGTGTTTTGAAGCACCGCGATCGTATTTTTTGAGCTTTTCTTTCGACCAATCGACACGAGTCTTTTTTTGAACGATTGACAAATTGTATGGGATCCAACGCGAACAAATTTTTTTGATATTCAAATGTTTATGCAATATTAAATGTATACTGGTCCCACTAATATGTAAGGTTGACTCAATCTCACGATAGGTCACATGACGATCTTGCAATATCAGTTCGCGCACACCATCAATGGTTTCCGGAACAACAACTGTTTTTGGACGACCTTCACGAAATTCGTCTTGGAGTGAACTACGACCTCGATTGAATTCACCATACCATCGATAAACAGTGGTCCTTGATGGAGTTTCATCGCCAAAAATTAAATTAAGTTCATCCATGCACTCTTGCTGACTTGATCCACGTCGAAAGTTGTAAAAAATAATCGCACGAAAATGTTCACGATTTAATTTCATTTTTTGGCCGAGATGAATCCTTTTAAGTTACTGTAAACAACACATAGCGCTCGTGTGTCAAAACGTTCTGAGTACGTATAACCTCAAAAATGTCAAACTTTACGATAGAGCTGTCAGTTGTCAGATTGCAACACTAGTGTTATCCAATCCCGAAATATAAAATGCAGCCCTCGTATTGTTAGCTGATGAGGTATAGCAAAAAATAGACCACTTTGTTTACATTTAGTTAGATTCATAGACATTACTTAATGTCCACAGACATTACTTAATGTCAAAGAGAGGAGGGCAGTTTATCTTTAATTCCTAAACATTTTTTCGGTAGTTTTCAGCGGTAAAAACGTAATCAACAATGAGTTGTTAATACAATATGTACAAAATTTCGTAAGCTATAGTTAACCTATTGATTTTTAAGACATTTTAAAAATCTGTGATAGAACTCTCAATTTATCAATTTGTTGGTTTTTTGTAAACTGATTACAGTGATAACTTTTTAGTATCACTGTAATCAGTGATACTAAAAAGTTATCATACATATTGGAATAGATTCTGTGGGTTCGAAAATTTACTTCACTTTCAATGTGTTTATTTTTATAGCAAACTATGTTCACTCTTTACAGACACAATGAGTAATACTACAGCACTTTTCAACTTGGGCAACTGTCCTTTAAATAGTCAGTGCAGAAAATAGTTGAATGCCATAATTATTTCTTCTTTATCAGAGTGTATTTCAGGAATGTTATCGAAATTTCTAGCCGACTTTGTGTTGATCTTTTTATACACTTTCATCGGATTTTCAGGATGGCCCCTGTGTTGCTTTTCTTTTCTATTTCAGCCAGTTTTTTTATGTTTACCTGGTGTTTTTATCGGAACGAATAATTTAGAAGATTTCGTAATTTTTTTGGCAGCATTGAATGAATCTTATAACAATATTAACAAGAGCATCGCCAAGCAAGGGCAGGGGCAGCTCCACCCTAAATCTAAAATTTCTGATTCCCCCCCCCCCCATCTAGACCAAAAACTTGTCATTTTCGCGACTCTGTATTAATATTTGCCTTCATCTATTTTTAGAGCGGGCAAATAGTCTTATTCTCTGCCTCTGATAAGGTGAGAAAGCAAATTAAAACTACCCCCTACCCATGTTATATTCCCCTAAGTATCATGAGAACCACATATGTTATTTTTCACTGCCATTTAAAAAACTAAAAAGTATATAAAATATCATTTTATTTTATTGTATATATTTTAATGAAATATGATCAGCATGTTCGCCTTAAAATTATATAAAGTCTCGCGCACACTCCTGCCCTGCAACACCCGGAAATTAAAACTATCGGCAGCTATCAAGTAGTGACTAAAAGTCATCAAATAGTCATGCGCGTGCTCACATAAAAAATTTATAAATTTATTCTTTTTAAGCATACCGGATGAGCTATCATACAATTATAAAATTATTTGTAACGTTAACTTTTGTTACTTCGTTAAAACTCTATATACAATTACACCTTTGCTGTCAATATGATTAAATGATTTACTAAATTCATTATTAAATTTTAGCTATGCTATCTTAATCTCAAAATTGGATTAATGTCAGTAATAAGATACCAAAAAACTATTAAAAAACACGCATTTTTTAAGAACTAATTAAAATAGGGAGTTATGGCCACATTTTTAAAAGCAGTTATATATAGGTTATTTCAAATAAAGGCGTAGGTCGAATTATTGTTATACAGGGCGTGAAAATGTTTAAAGAATGTTTGGGGTGAAGGAAATATAGGCTGAATTATAGTTATACCAGGTGGTTCAAAAAGTGTAATATTGCACGGCCATAAGCAGATGCATAGGGTTGTTAAAGTATTTGGTCGAGCAGAATTGTAGATTAAAAAAAAACGTTAGATAAAGAATTATAGTTTCAGGGGGTGGTTAAAAATTTTTATAAACAAAAAGTGTTTGTAAGGTTGTCATTAGCAGTCGCATATACAGGATGGTTGGAAGTGGAATTATAGTTTTTCAATAAATGAATTAAACTGTTTCATTTCATCTTCGGAAGAATTAATTTACATACCAAATGTATGATTATTGAGCTCTATAAAACTGGCACTGCCAAATCGGCGAAATATATATAAAAAATATATCTTAGAATTTGTTGCAAATTTGTTGCTAATTAGTTGCTAACAAATCGATTTTGTTGCTTGAACCGATCCTGAGAAATCGACGGCAATGTAAAGGCAGCGTGAAAAATACCTAAATATGAGATAATCAAAAAAAATAGACCAAAATTTGTTGCTAAGTTGTTACTGCAAGACCTCACTAAAAGAAAAAAACTAAAAAATTAAACGATTTAGTTGCTTGAACCGATCTCGAGAAATGGACGGCATTGCTAACCTTACGTAAAGGTAGCATGAAAAATACCTCTATATGAGATATTCAAAAAAACAAATAGACTAAAATATGTTGCTAATTTGTTGCTGTAAGACCCCACTAAAAGAAAAAAACTAAAAAATTAAACTTTTGTGTTGCTTGAGTTGATCCCGAGAAGTCGACGTAAAGGTAGCGTGAAAAATACGTAAATATGAGATAATCAAAAAAACAAATAGACCAAAATTTGTTGCTGTAAGACTAAACGGGGAGTATTCATTTAAAGGATGTATTACAGGTATTTTCATATGATGCAAAATCTATAAAACTCATCGATATATAAAAAGATCAACCAAAATGTCACGTGGGGTTTCAATACTTATTTTTGAATATTTGCCTACTGAATAATAGGCTCGGCCGACACTTGATGAAAATTCATTATGGTACTTAACTAATGCCGAATTCAAACGTTTTTGTAAAAACTTATAATTGCGAAAATTGAAATTAATATCAGATAATTACCCATTTATTAATTTTTCAGAATGCGTCTAATACACATAGAGGTATGGAAGCCGAAAAGTTTAGTATGATTTCTTTCAATGCAGTTGTACGGTAAAATAAACACAGCAAAATTATTTTGTTTATTCCAGAAAAATGGAAAGTTAAGCTTGAAGGTTAACCTAGCATGACCATTATAAATTTTAATATTTAAAAAATATATTTTTTTAGTGGGGACTTACAGCAACAAATTAGCAACAAATTTTGGTCTATTTGTTTTTTGATTATCTCATATTTAGGTATTTTTCACGTTACCAATGCCGTCGATTTCTCAGGATCGGTTCAAGTAACAAAATCGATTTGTTAGCAACTAATTAGCCACAAATTAGCAACAAATTCTGAAATATATATTTTTAAGTTTTGCCGATTTGGGAGTGCCAGTTTTATGGAGCTTGATTATTGGGGTATACATACCATATTTTTATGAAACCTTCAATTTACAAATGAAGCTCAGGCACCCAGGTACAATTTGTGATGTTGACTAGACTAATTTACTTAATTTAAAAAATTGATTAACACCTTTAAATAATTTACAATGATGGAAATAGATATCAAAACAATAATTAAAAAACATATTTTCTTAAAAACCAATTTATTAATATAACGAGAGTGATTGATATACTTTTTCATTATCCTTTGGTGCTCATATGATCTCTAGAAATAGTCTTTAACAGTGTTGAATGCATCAAGGGTTGCATTTGTGACTTCATTAACTTTTAAGGAGTTAACTGTTGGGAAATTATTTCTAAACCGGATTTTTTTTTAGACCTTCAGATGGAAAAATTACACCTCTTTCAGCCAGAGACATAATCCCAGAACACCGTCAAATTTATGAGTTAGTGCTTGTGTACAGTTTCACTTTGTCAAAGGCTTGTGAAGTATCACCGAATTTCTCATTACTGAGTGATATGCTGTATGAATCCGAGTACGAATCACAATTTTGGTTACTCTATGATTCCAACAAACAACTTATGGGATGTGGAGATGCATATCCTTCTAAGGTAAGGAAATTTATAATAATAATAGTTTATTTTGCACATTATTTTTATATATATACAATGTGTAAGTATAATAAAAAGAAGGTATAAATACAAAAAAAAACAAAAATTAAGTGCAAAATTAGAGCGCCAAACAGTAAAACTGATGCAAAGTGGACACCCTATCACTCATAGTCATTACAAATGTTTACAAATTACGTACAAATAATAATAGGTGATAATAATGATAGCAGTTTATTCGAACGTTATTTAAAAAAAAACGTGGAAATATAATGTGTTATGAATGAACAACAAACAAACAGATAAATACAATAAAGTAATAATGCAAAAATAGACAGGCATCTTAGATACGCACATATAAAGAAAAACAAATTCAAAATACTATTAAATAACAAATACCTTCATATCTTTGCTGCCACAACGAAAACCATACATATTATAAATAATTGCTTATAAAGAATTCTTTACATTTTTTCTTAAATGGTGTTAGTGTAAGATCCTTAATAAATTTCGGAAGGCGGTTGTATAAGTTATAAATCTGAAACGTGAAAGATCTCTCGAAAGTAGTGATGCGATGGAGAGGTGGAGATATTAGACCACGATGTCGGACATTAATATTATGAACGTCAGTTCTGAAAGTGATTTTATTAAAAAAGTATGGTGGTGATTGTCGAGTGATAACTTTGTGAAATAATGTCACTGACTGCAGTTCACGCCTATTTCTCATCTGAAGCCAGTTGGCATCTTTTAGCTTATGGGATACTCTATTATATTTTCTAATTCCATAGACGTATCTTAGACATGTATTCTAAATTTTTTTAATTCTGATCTCATCTGACTTCTCAAAACAAGGGCCATATACACTGTCACAATAGTTAAAATGGCTTAAAACTAGAGTGTCTGTCAACAATAGTTTTGTTATTATAGGGAGGATTTGACGAAATGGATACAGCATTTTGAGACTACCATGCATTCTTTATATATTTATTTTTAAATCTGAGGTCAGTATCTAACTTTAACCCTAAATTTTGAGCACTCCTAACGCTTGTAATGTCATTATTATTAAGACAGATGCACATTTTCTCTTCAATTTGATGTCGATATTTACCAAAAAATAATACGTATGACTTAGATGAATTAATAATTAATTCATGGCGTTTTGAGTCAACAGCTAATCTATTAAGATGAGAATTTATTAAATCTTGGGCCTTTCGAAAATCAAAATGATTGAAAGAGTATGATATTTGAGTATCATCTACATACAAATAGGATTTGCAGTGTTGTAATGAAAGAATAATATTAGATCAATAAATACTAAATAAAAGCGGGTCCAAAATAAAACCTTGTGGAACACCTCTAACTATGAATTTAGCATCAGAGTGACCTACATTAGTTTCAACAAACTGTCTCCTATTTTGAAGATAACTGCACAACAAATCTGTACCATTGGAAGCGAAACCACAATAGTGTAAAATAGCTAATAATATCTCATGATTTATAGTATCAAATGCTTTTGAGTAATCTAACAAAATGAAGGCAGTTGTTTTACCACTATCTATATTTCGAATACTTCTACTTATGTTATTTAATGCTTTGTTTGTTAATCAAACATTGTTTTGTAATAGTATAAAAAATAAAGTTCAAGCTTAGCAAAATATATTTGCAGTTTTTATCATTTGACTATTTTGTTTCAGTACTCGATCAAGCTAGAAAAAGGCGACTACGTTATCAGGCTTCAGGTCCGCCACGATCGCAAGGATTTTCTCGAGAAAATCAACGACGCCCCCCTTCTCCTCCACCAAAAATTAAGCAGCGTCGTGCAGCTTGATATTTATTTGTCTTATTCTCAAGCCCTAGTAGGAGGCAAGAAAGCAGGCGCCACTGTAACCACAAATCCATACTGCGGTATCCCCCTTTACATTGCTCATTTATCAGTTGAAAAGTATTCTGCACACATTTTCTAATGACTTATTTATATTACTTTGTACCTTCTAGATTCCCAGCTAAATGTAACAACCCGGCTCATTACTTGTTGGGATCCATCACTTTTGCAAAAGATGAATACGGCAAGAAAGTTGACGCCTACCCTGTCAAATATATTTTGACAGAAGGCAACTGTAAGAAATCCGCCTCTTCAAACGGGTCATCTTCAGAGAAATCCAAACTAGAGGAATGCCAAGAAAGTGTGAGAGATTTGAGAACGCAGTGGTTGTCAAAAATTGGTGAGTAACTTGCTTATTTCGTTGTTGTATCTATTACCGGCTTAGGATGAGTAATTGGAACGGATTGTTTCACTATTTTGATTAAGTTATTCCAGTATTTTCTGTCCTGTACTATCAACTTTGCCTCTTCCTATTTTATGTCTCACTAGGTCTACATTATCTAGTCACTCATAGTTCCTGCTTATCTAAATTGCGATATATATTACATGGGTCATTAGTTTCCGGGAATGATACAAAGATGGTGCTTTTGTTTTCGGTAGTACCAACTTTCGCTGTTGAAAATTAAGTGACGCAACGTTTGTTCTCAAACACTGTTTTTTAATGAGAAAAGCCCGTTCAAACTCCTGTATGAATTCAGTTTCACAAGAGACATATATAAAAGGTGTTTTTTTTTAGAACTTTGAAATGGAATAAAACAAGGATATATTTTTTAAATTGACATGAAATTTACTTATTCGAAAAAAAATCTTCTGGCATTATAATTTGAATATGATTTCTGGCATATGACCGCCACGGTGGCTTGGACGTAGTCTAATCTGGGGGTCCAATTTTCGATGACTTTTTCCAACATTTGTGGTTGTATATCGGCAATAACGCGGCGAATGTTGTCCTCCAAGTGGTCAATAGTTTCGGGTTTATCGGCGTAGACTAGCGACTTCACGTATCACCACAGAAAATAGTCAGGCGGCGTTAAATCGCACGATCTTGGAGGCCAATTCACGGGTCCGAAACGTCTTGTTGAAACCACAGCTCGTGTGCATCATGGTTGTTCAATTGAACGAAAAAGTTAGTAATCATGGCTCTATGGCGATCACCATTGACTGTAACGTTCTGGCCAGCACATCGTTTTTAAAGAAGTACGGACCAATTATTTCACCAGCCCATAAAGCACACCAAACAGTCAGTTTTTCTGGATGTAACGGTGTCTCAACTAGCGTTGGGTTTTATGACTCTTTTTAGTGAGCCGGCTCATTTCGTTCAGCTCACCAAAACGAGTCGTTCACAATGAGTCGTTCAATTGAACGATCTCCTAAAACACAGCCGTTTAGCCTTAGGCGGATTTATATAATGTCTCTACTTGTGTAGTTTACTGCTCAAACTAATATTAAAGTCTTGCTGAGTTATAATTTAAACATCATTGATTTACGTAAATACAAAATTTTTATTTTTGTATTATTTAGTAACAAAAATAAGAAAAAAACTCTAAACATTAAAAACAAATCAAATTATTATGCTTACTTATAACCCAAATAGAAATTTATATAACAAAAACACTGCAAAACAATAACAATCCTGTGCCTTAGTGCCTATCATAATAAAAATTTAAAATACCCATTCATCGATTCGTTGAAAATAAAGCCTTCCGACCAAATTTTAAAATACCTTTCATCTCATGAACCAGACGGCTGACGGCTCTTTTCTCGCCACTGCTCCGAGCCGAGGTGACTGTGCCGGTCGAAAGATTGAACGATGAGCGAGTCTAGTTCGTGATTGAACGTTGAACGTTTAGCACATCCTAATGACTCTCGACTCGCTCGAACTGAATAACTCTATTAATGGCGAACTGAACGAGCTATTTGACTTAACTGTGCCGCTCATTCGTGGCACATGTAGAAGAGTCGTTCGTTTTGAACGACTCATTCACGAACGACCCAAGCCTAGTCTCAACATGAACTTGAGGATTATCATCACTCCAAATACGGCAGTTTTGTTTATTGACGTATCCATTCAACCAAAAGTGAGCTTCATTGCTAAACAAAATTCGGTTATGAACATCGGCACTAGTTGAATTTTGTAAGCACGCAAACCAAGATCTTTCCGCAAAATCTTCCATAAAGTGGATGGACACATATCCAATTCCTGTGCACGATGGCGGATAGACTGATTCGGATTTTCCACTACGCTACGCTCTACAGCAGCAATGGATTCTTCTGTACGCACTGTACGACATCTCTGTGGATGCGTATTATCATTTAGAGTAAACGTGGTGCGCAAACGTTGCAAACTTAATCGAATTAATAGCTCTGATGGACGATTGTGTTGACCGTAAAATGGACGTAGTGCGCGATACGTATGTCGAACACAACCATGATTTTCAAAATAAATTTGCGCAATTTGGAAGCATTGTTCAGGCGTCAGTCTATTCATGATGAAATGCCAAACCAAACTAAACATAAATCACTTGACAGCTAACAAGATGACCGCCGGTTAAAAGAGTGTTGCCAACTTAAAGTTCTATACCTGTAAAAAAACACCCATTATATATAAACACAAAAGTTTTGTAGCCTAACACCAAAGTTTTATTTTTACACTCAACAGTTTTGGTTTACTCCAGATGATGACATGTTAGATGTTGAAACGTTCCAGTTCACAAGAGACCTCAAAAATAAGAATTGGATACATTCTGATTTTGCGGCATGCTTATAATTCGTGTACACCCTAAAACAAATTATTTAAAAATTAAAAGTGTTGAAAATAATGTGAAAGAAATGTCAAAATATCACCCGGTAACCAAATAATACTGATAACTGATGTACATATTGTTTTTGTCTTTTTAGATTCAGCAAATTTGGAGAAAATGTATGAAACTCTTTGTACCGACTATCCTGATCACGGCCCCATTCACACGGCTTATTTACAAGTTTTCGATCCGTTAGATAAAAGAACTTTACCACTACCTAAGAAACAATTCTCCACACCTGAAGACCTTGCGAAGGTGATAAAGATTTGCAACCAAGTCTTAAGCAATATAAATGAGGAAGCTTTGCTGGCCCATATAGCTACAAAGACGGATTTTAGGAGCGATGCAGCTAAAGTAAAAACGTAAGGACAATCCTGTAACAGAGTTTGTCTTTATTTATTTGTCATTTGTTTAGTAAGATGTATTGTATTTTTGTAATATTCATATTTCTGCCGTCATTCCTTTTTTTTACAACTGGTGTTGTATTCAGCATATGCTTCACTGTACCAACTGTTTTTTTATTAACAACTAATCCATTTAGTGTCTTAAATGTTACCTTATTTTGTAATTATTATGTCTGTTTTAAAATCAATGACTATTATTAGTGTGTATTACCAGAATTCAGAATTTCTTTAAGAAATTGTCTAAGCTATAAGTGACTTGCCCTTCTTAAGTCTTTTTTGGTATCCTCAATTTCTTCCTTCATCTTGTTCTTGAGGTACCATTAAGTACTCCTACAGCCATACATATTTTTTGGCCTTTCCAGCTTGGCTTCAGTAATGTATAGCATGATTGCCTGGGCTATTATTATTTCAATGTTTTATTACCTTTATGATATGTGTTAATATTGTTGACAGTTCTGCTATTCATTTTCATTCGTCTCTATATCTTCTATATCTTTGTTCTCTTCATATTCCACCAAGCAGTCTCAAAACACTTGACCAAAGCCTTATTTTCTCTCGTTTTCAACTATTAGTACCCTCATTATATTCTTCTACATTATTTTTTGATATTTTTTCATTCCTTTCATCAGGCCCATATATAGATTGTTTCTTTTCTTATTTGGTTTTGTTTGCCATCATTTGTAGCCTCGTCAAGATTCCTTTTTTACTTCTCTCTGATGTTCCTTATCATATGTGTTTTCCTCTTTCTTTTTTCTTGGTTTGTATTTGGATACAGTTTCTTCATCCCTTCATTTAAAATTGTCCGAAACTCGCATATATTGTTTCTGCTATTTATTACTGTGTTCAGAATCTTCATATATTGTTGCCAGTGTTCCTCCTGCTTGAATTTATATATCTGTTTGTTTTTACTTGTATCTTTTCTTTGGTTATTCAGTCAAAGCCACCATCCACCAATCCATAAGTTGGTATTCTTGTAATACAGTTTGGTTCTTCAATTTCAGCAAGGACATGGTTTTTTCCGTTTCTATTCTTGTGCTTTCCAATTTATGTCTTCCTTTCTATATTTAGCGTTTGCATCTGCTAGTACAATTTAAGCATACTGGTATAATTGTTCATATTCTTCATCCAATCTAGAGTAAAGATCTTTCTCTTCTAGTATAGTTTTTTCATTAGAGCTTATATGATTACGTTACTTTGGCCTCCTCCTTCTCCAGACTTGTCCCTGTCCATTATATGGAAAAGAACCAAAAAGAACAAATATGACACAAATTATGAATACTATTGGATGTTTTGCATATACAAATTTACCAAAGAAAACAAGCAATGTGAAACTTATTAATAATATATTATTACATTCCTGTTTCCACCAAGAACAGTTACTCTATAACAGGCCCTCTTAGTAATTTTTTCTCAAACATTGATAATGTTAACCAAATGGAAATCTTCATTGATGTAAGGGAAAGTCAGAGACCAAAAGATTTTATAATTGATTGTTATAAAGCAATTAAATGTTGCACAGAAAAACCTAAATAACCATCGTATTTCTATTTTTAGTAACATGGATCAACAAAAAATAATTTATTTGGAGTGTTTGTCGCGTAAAGGAATATCCCTGTGTCGTCAGTTGACACATGATGTTAATCAAGAATCCAAAACCGAGAAATTAGATGAGATAGCTGACCTGTGGAAGAAGTTACTCAAGTTTACTGACCCAAGTGATGTGAAAGTAAGTATTCCGATTGTAGATAGTGGCGTTAAAATTTGAATAAACTATAAACTTGAGAACGTAGGTTTCAGCGGCCAGAGTCATAGCTGATCCTGCTTTTTCCGGATTTGGACCGCGTCATTCGCTCGTATTTAATTTATTTATATATCTGAACCAAGATATAAACAAAGTTTCCGACGTTTCGCCCATACTTATAAGGGGCTTTTTCTCACAAACACACTTTGAAACTTCACTCTGATAAACTTATCAACACTGAAGCACAAATTGTAAATGACTAACACTTTGGATCTATCAAATGGTGAATTCGAAAAAATGACGCGGAAAAAGCAGAACAGCGAAATTATAAACTTGAATTTGAAACCTAAACATTTAGACAATTTTCACTTTAGTTTGGGTAATACTCCCTATTTTTTTCATAAATTTTAGCTCATTAGTTATGGAAATAATGGGGAGATAGTTGATCTTCTTAAACATTCCCTCAGAAGTACTCCCCAATATCAATTCTTTCAGTTTTGCTATATACTCATGATCAGGTTACCAAACTGTGTACCGTTACAAAAAAAAATCCGTTCAGTAGTTTCGGAGTAAGTAGGCTTTTACAGACAAACAGACACAGGACCACTAGGTATAGCTGTTCATTGAATGTATGGAACCATAAAAATACACAGGCAAAGGTGAAAATGACATGTTGAAAAGCGTGGGCTTTAATTTGTTGTGGAAAGACATGTATTTGACTGTTACTTACGATGGTGTGTTACTTTTGATCTTCATCAAAGGCAATAAGGCCAACTTAAATTACAGGTTACTTTTATACATATACCTTATGACAAATCCCCTCATTGTAAACGATCATCGCATAATGTGGAATTAAATTTTCCAGAAAGAAATTGATGACTCCATGTTTCAGAGATGTAATAAACTCCACAAATAATGTTCATCTGCTTCTAAATCTTCCATTCTCTTCACATTTAGATCATGGATCTGTCCAACCTAAATAAATGTGTATACTATCATAAACTAGCTGTTCTGACTACTTTGTTTGTTTTAGGTTGTGGCAACTCCAGTGTTGTTCTTTGCCCTCTGGCATGCGTTTATTCATAAGCATTATGGCCGCTTAACAAAATATATGATAAAACTGCTTGAAGATAAGCCAAATGAGGAGTATGAGAAAAGACTCATTGATTACACCAACCTTTTGAAGTGGAACCACATAGCAAAACATCTGAAAAGGGTTCTACATTCTAAGTACCCTCAGTCTTATCAACCATTTTAGTGTTAAATATTATTAGCTATTAAAGAATGATGTAATTTGCAATTTATATTAATTTTACGGGTCTTTATTGTACCTACACCAGATTGTACGTGTCTTTATAATTGATTTTGTATATTCTTTATTTATCTACGGGTATATCCGTTGTCTTATGCAGTAAAAGAATTGTAAGAGTTGTAAATTCTTTGAAAAATACAAAATATTAATAGTGCTTTTACACAATAGTTTTTTATTCATTCCTGATTACACATCCAAAAGTGCAGAAAAGTTAGTCGGACTGATAGATCAATTACTACCAGGTTCGCATAAACTCGAGAAAGTAATATTCTGCTCCGTTTCTGTGAAATGGAGGGAATCACTCCTGTCTCTAGAATTTGAAATACCTTCTCGTGTTTATATGATCCTGATGCATTGGAAAAATATGCAAACGTTATGCAATTGTTCACTTGGAATGGAGTCAATCACACTGCTTCTTGTTTTTACAAGATTTAAAAACTTAGTTCTCTAATCCACCAGGAGATGGTGCCGTTCTAATTTCAAAAAATTTCTCGACAGATTTCCTACCTAAAAATATAAGCCAAAAATATAAGGTGTATGATCTGTGAAGGTGGGAAGGAGGGTGGCATTGCGCCGCTGACGGGCTGAACGCCGGCGCGACACGCTTGGTCACTAGATGAATATTGAAACAACAACATACTCGTTAATCAAACACACTTAACAAAACTATTCCATTCCTTCAAGTACCTACTATATTACATACTCAATTCTTTATTGAATTGAGTGACTCTTTTTGATCACAAAATCGACTAGTAGGAAGCATTAGTATATTGCTTTTGTAGATTTCAAAAGTTACTTCACCACTGCTGTAAGATCTACTCGACACATATCACAATACATGATTGCGGAATATAGTCTGAAATTCCAATCCAATTTCGTTTCTTCATTAATGACAATAACATACATCAAAAAGAATTTGTTATTTGGGTGATCTGAGAAATAAAACAATTAATGGAAGTCTAATATTTGTTTTCTTTGGAGATGGCAATGTATAAATAAACAAATTTACACGATTATTGAAATTATCTTAAAATTAAACAATATGTTGTTAAGCCTTTAATGCAAGAAAATTATTTTACAATACCATAGCTTGCAGAAACTCACTTATTAAGAGGCCCAAGACAAACATTAAAAAAGAGGTGTATATGACTGGATTCTTACATTTTTCAAATATATGAATATCAAATAACATTGTTATATATTTTATATAAAAAGCTGAAACAGCTTGATTTTATCATCATTCTTAAGGTCATTTTAATTACCCGCTATACTTAAAAAACAAATAAGCATATACAAGTAGTCTTGAGAATCCTCTAATTCTCTTAACCATACATAGGCAACCCAGTATACTTTAAATATCAGGCCTGTTTTAGAGAAAATTGAACACAATTATTAAAAAATCTAATTATTGCCTTCAATAATGCCAGTCAACACAAGAAAGGAGAAAATCTTGTACATATCCTACCCAGGGAACACTTTGGCCACACGGAGAGACACAACTACAGGCATTCCTGGAGCACCTAAACCGATGCCAACCATCAATTAGATTCACCATGGAGATGGAAGAACGCGAGTTTTCAATATTTCACAAACCATCTCAAACCGATCTAACGATTCACCGCACTTCTATACATCCATATCAACAAAAACTTTCCGCTTACAATAGTATGGTTCATAGATTACTTTCCATAAAACAATCACCAGATAATTTTCAGAAAGAATTAAACATAATCAAACAGATAGCAGTAAATAACGGATTTGAGGCCGAATTAATAGAAAATATTCTTGGAAATCAAAAACACAAAAAGGCATTAAGAGAAGTTTACCCTGACAGCAAAACCAATATTGATTCATATAATAGTATAACCTATTTTGGCAAACCAAATTTAAAAATAGCATCCTTTTTAAGAAAACAGAATATTAACGTTGCATTCAAAACAAACAATAGTCTTGGAAAATTTATCAAAAATAACAAATCAAAAATCGATCCAAAAAATAAATCTGGAGTCTATAAATTATCATGTGGGTCATGTCCTAAAGCCTATATCGGTCAAAGCGGCAGAGCGTGTAAAAAACGTATCTATGAACACCGTAATTCTTTCATTAATCAAAAAACAGATTCCAATTATGCCGAACATTTAGTAACAGAAAATCATCTTTTCCACGAAAATTTTAAATTATTACATTCAGAAAATAAAGGCAATAAATTAAACCTTTTAGAATCATTGGAGATTAATAAACTTAAAAATACCGGTAATTTGTTAAACGACCAGACAGAAATAAATAATTCTCCCTTAATAAACCTCTTTAGTTAATCCTTTTACCTGTAATAAAATTAAATAATCCTGTTTAAAACTAAGTACTTGGTAATTATATCACTTGTGGAATATAAATACAACTTCCTCAAGAAATACCCAGTTAGAATAGTTCCTTGACAAAGACATTAGTCGAAACGCGTCGGACAGTTTTCATAAACGTATTTTGTGGAAATTGCAATTGTAGTATCAGTTAATTATTATAATGAATTTCCAACAAGTATCGGCCGAATCAATTCAGCAGGAGATGGAAGAAGGTGGGTGCCTACCATTCCTAGATGAAAAGTGTCAAAGGACTAGGACCGGAATCCAAACAACAGTCTACAGGAAGGCTACCCATACAGGACTGTATCTACATAATAATTCTAACCAGCCATCAACAACGTAAACTGGCATCATCAAAACTCTAATCCATAGAGCCAAAAAAATCTGTATGACGCCAGAATCCTCAAAGAAGAACAAGTAAAACTTAGAGAAGACCTTTTGGCGAATGGATACCCGGAAACCATCATTAACAAGGCGTTTGAAGAACTGGACAAACCACCTAGGCAGCAAGAGGAAACCACGATAGCAACTCTATTATTACCGTATACTAAAGGCTTGTCGAAGAAACTTAGCCGAATTGCACACAGATATGGAATCAGAATGATCTTCAGCAACACTCTAAGGAGCATGATTACAAGCAAGAGGCCGGACGCTCCAGCTATACCAAATAACTATATATACAGTATACCTTGTGAATGTGGCAATCTTTACATTGGAGAGACAAAGCGACCGCTGGACACCAGGGTTAAGGAACACCGCACAGCTACTCAAAGAGCCGAGCTAACGAAGTCTGTGATAGCTAAACACGCGTGGACCGAACACCACACAACTGGGAGCAGGCCAGGGTAACTCACAAGGAGCATTGGTATAAACCAAAATTTATAGAGACAGCATATATGATCTCGAACGAGAATATAATTAATTAAAAACATTTGGAAACCCCTTGTTCGGCCACTGTCGCTACGCATCACTAAAGGTATAAATACCAAGGATAAACTGAATTTCCCATCATTCACCTGATGACGATATCAGATACAAAGCTATTGAAACGTTGTGAGATCAACCTTTTCAAGAAGATGGAAAGATTAAGGCCCTACTCGTTTTGTGAATTGGTCAACCACTTGAGCATTCAAGTGGTTGACTCACTTTTCTAATAGTCCTTGTTCTTTTACCCCTAACCTAACTTCCAATTAAGAAGGTAAAAATGTTACTCATTTCCCCGAAACATTAAAATTGTGGAATTTTTAACAACGCGAGAAAAAAACTCACTAATATCGAGCTAACATCTACTAACATATAAACGAAAACCATTAAATACGTTTTTAAATAAATTCCAGCTAACAGAAAGGTCGCCGAGTTTTTCCCACACAGTCAATACAGACCAGTCTTCTTAGAAGTGGGAATCCAAATACCCCTAATCCGATCCATCCCTCGACCTCGGTGGAACCTTGGAAAGGCAGACTGGTGTAATTATTCCCGGCAATTGGATTGGCTGGTACAGTGGATACCGCCGATATCAAACAATTACAAACGCTTAGTTGGAGCAATGACGAGCGCTGCTAAGAAGAACATTCCTAGGGGATACAGGAAAGAATATATTCCTGGGTGGGAGGAGCGGTGTGAAATCCTATACGCCGACTTCCAAGAAACCAACAATCCAGACATTGCTGACGAACTCATATCCGCCCTAGACAGCTCAAGAAAACGTAAGTGGGAGGAGACTACATCGGAAATGAACATCCAACATTCAAGTCGAAGGGCCTGGAGCCTTATTAGAAAACTAGGTTCAAGCACTCCATCCACACGGGCACCGTCGGGTGTAACGCCAGACAAGATTGCTGGTCACATAGTGGAAACGTCAAGAGTACCCGCCGATAGAGAGCACACAAAACACGTGAAAAAAGAACTGAGGGTATTAAAGAGGAACGCTCCTAGCCAAACAAGGTTCTCCCGACCATTCTCGATTGAAGACATTAACGATCTTATATCAGATATAAGGCCTGAAAGAGGTCCTGGTTTCGACGGCGTCCTGCCTGAGTTCCTCATCCACACAGGTCAACAAACTAGAGTGTGGTTATCGCTTTTCTTTTCAAACATCCTGCCAACCGGACACCTCCCGCAGGAATTTAAAAGAACGAAGGTTATCTCAATACTAAAACCAGGCAAACCAAACAACCAACCCGTCAGTTACAGACCTATAGCCTTGCTCAGTTGCTGCTATAAATTACTAGAAAGAGCTGTGTATAACCGAATAAGCGCAACTATCCTAGACCCGATCCCAGTAACCCAGGCTGGCTTCAGACCTAGTCGTAGATGCTGTGACCAGGTGCTGTCCCTCACAACACATATCGAGGCAGGGTATCAACAAAAAATGAAGACGGGAGTGGCATTTATTGACCTAACTGCTGCCTGCGATACGGCCTGGAGAGAGGGCCTCCTATACAAATTATTGCAGATAATTCCTTGCCAAACCATCGCAAGACTCATAAGCAACATGCTATGCCACAGAAAATTTCATGTAATCCTAAATGATAAGGCGAGCAGGCAGCGTAAGTTTAACAATGGACTACCACAAGGCTCAGTATTGGCCCCTTTACTCTTTAATCTATATACAGTCAGTCACAAGTTTTGTTATGCTGACGATATAGCCATAGCTTTCTCCGATAAGAGCTTTGAGAACACAGAACACACTCTGTCGAGCGACCTGCTCGCCCTTAACAATTATTTTAAGAAATGGAGATTAGTACCCAGCCCCAATAAAACTGAGTTTTCTTGCATTCACCTGAGTAACAGACTAGTTAAACATGAACTGCAAGTTCTTTTCGCTGGCCAACCTCTAAAACATAACCATTTCCCAAAATATCTTGGAATAACGTTGGATCGCACCCTCTGCTTCAAAAAACACCTCAACAACACTGCAGGAAAACTAAGAACACGCAACATTATCCAAAAGCTTTGTGGAACGACGTGGGGAGCTACAGCTTCAACTCTACAAACCAGTGCCAGCTCTTGTCTATTCGTGTGCTGAGTACTGTGCGCCTGTGTGGTTAAACAGCCACCACACCAAACTTATTGTCCAGCTCAACCAGACTATGAGACTTATCACAGGCGCAATAAAGACAATCCCAACTCAATGGCTGTCAGTACTCTCTGGAATAGCCCCACCACAGCTCCGAAGGACTGACGCCCTTCTAAGAGAGTATAACAAGATAACATCCAACAACAAACTGACCATCCACCGAGAAATCCCTCCGCTGCAGATAAACAGACTCAAATCCCGACAACCACCAATAAGAGATGCAGCAGCGCTTAAAACCAACAATTTCAACTCCTTGAACCAATGGCGCTCCCAGTGAAAAGATTGTGCTGACCACCAATCGCAGCATGCATTTATGGGGACAACCTTACCTCCTGGATTTGAGCTACCCCGGAAAGAGTGGGTAAAACTTAATAGAGTCCGATCAGGCCACGGGAGATGTGCCGACTCCCTGTATAAATGCGGATATGTGCAATCCCCCTCATGCGACTGTGGCGCACCCCGCCAAACTATAAACCACATCGTGAGAGACTGTGAGCTACGAGCGTTCCGGGGAAAGCGAGAGGAGTTCCTCAAAGCCACACCGCTGGCGCTGAATTGGATAAAACAACTGGACATCAACCTGTAATGTATTTTAACTTGTTATGTATACTTTAAGTTGTAACTATGTTTGTTGTTATAACGTGCTATTGTCTTATATACCTTTAATTGTATACCTCTGTTCATTTTACCTATATCTTTTACTATTGTCATGTTATTGAGCCATACGATAAATAAATAAATGGGTGGTTCCTTTGGAGGTGGCATTATCTCATCAACACTGTTTAATAAGTTAGTGATAATAAAATTACATTAAGTGAAACGTGAGTCGATATGTTTGGTGCAACTCCCACTCAATTCAACTGATATTTAGTGTTTAAGGTCAGATACCTGATGGACAAAACAGATTATAAATTGGAGAAGATGAAGTGACTATGTAAACGGATTCGCTAAAATAGAAAATATGGTAAAATGACACAGTGGACAGGATAGGCTTGTGATAATGATGAACTTCAAAATATGAGTTGACTGTGTATGTCCTCCAATATGAAAATTAGAATAGAGATTGATGATAAACTAAAATCAAGTTCTTTCAACCTTTCTATAACAAAAAGGGGTTGCAATTGTCATTCACCTTTTTTTATCAATTTATGCCTGTACTTACTTAACTTTCCACTAGCTAACAGTATTTTTGAAATAAAATGGATTCATAACTAATGAATTGGATTAATTATTGTATAAAAGCTTTCATTATTTATATTATACTGTAACAATGAGTTTGTGAGATAAAATTTCAATTTTGATGATTTTTATTTAAAGTATTATCACAAATAATACAAGAGAATTTTGAGATAAACTTGTAGTTGCTTTCACATAAAATCTCAGAAACTCATGATTACACCAAAAACATTACAACTGAGACAGACAAAACGTGCAATGCTTATACAAATTCACAAATCTTAATTCTACAAATACTTTCTAGTGGTAATTGAAAAAATTGAAGTATTTACCATAAATAAACTTATTACAATGTAAAAAAATAACTATATACAATTGACCACACTAAGATTTCATGTGTTTTTTTTTTCAAAAATATCACAGCTACTACCATTTCCTGATGATAGAATTATTGCAATTGAAATATTTCAAGTTTCCAAGAGTAATTAATATACCATTTTGGAAAACTTTTAAAAAATAATGTAAAGTCACTCTATGGTCTACAATGTCTCATTGTATTTGTGATCAATATATTTTTTTATAACCAACAGCATTTGGAAAAATATATAAATGATGCTAAATAACTCAGTAATTTCAAAATATTAAGGTAAAGAAAATTGAAAACTTTATTAGGTCCGTTAGTCACAGTTTCATGTTAACTTCAGCTGTAAGACCAACTTTTTATCTAATAAAATTTAAAATACCCTAATGTGTTTAACGCATATGCCGGCTACAGTTGTAATCCATAGAAGTCTTCAACAACCATTTTTAATTACTCATTGTTGAATTGTCGTTGAACTTAGGAATGATATATCCTGTAGTCAATTTGAACATTAAATTACTAAAAATTTTCAACAGGGGGCAAAATTTAGTATAATTTTCCAGACTTTGCTGTGTTTTCCTTAACACTGAACTTGAAGCAAATGAAGTCCCATAAACTTACAAGACATACAATTTTCAACAAAAACAGGTTCATAATATTTCAAATTGAGGTAAGTATGCATCAAAGAACAGATAGAACAATTTCTTTAGAATAAAGAAACTCAAACAATACAAATGACCCTACAAAACACTAAATTAAGTCTACCTGGTGTTTATATTAGAAGCAATATCAACCAAATGTGTTAGTCCATATGCTGGTGTCATACCACTGATATCTCTTGGTCATCTTCAGTGAACTGTAAGGGTAGTAAAGTAGATGAGGTCAGAGTTGTCGTATTATAATCTCTTACAACTGCAAAAAAATGGAATTTAATTCATGTTTGTACAAATTTAGTATAGCATGTTCAGAATTTAAGAATTCAAAACATTAGTTACTTAATTTTCATTTTGCAACAATTTTCTTTATTTACATAAACTTAAATGCCAGTTAACTGTGTCTTAGGGGCCATCAATAAACCACGTAACTTTTTCTACAGGGGGAGAGGGGTATGCTTTAATGTTCTGTACTGTTACATGGGGGGAGGGTAGATACCATCCGATGTTATGTAACACAGAAAAATATTTTTCTTCATACTTACCAAAGTACAAACTAAGGAGAAGGTCTTTTGAGACCGGCTCGAATCAACACGTGCTTTGATAGGCGACGATCCTTTTAGGTATTACTTGTTTATTATTGTTGTTTTTTGTGCATTTCTATATAAAAGAAAACATTTTTCAGGTGAGGATGATATTATACAACACGTTGGCCTGGCCAGAAGTTGGAATTGTATTTATTTTAATCATTAGGCTAAGTTAATTATTTTATTGTATTAAAAGTTATGTAACACAGTGGGGGGTCAAATAAATGTCTACCTGGCATTACATGGTGGGGGTGAGGGGTTCAAATACTATGAAAAAGTCATTATGTGGTTTATTGATGGCCCCTTAATAAAAAATTGGTTTTTAAAAATGGTTAATTCCTATTGCCTGAGATTGATTCAGAAACTCACCATCAAATAAAATAACTCTAAAGAATATAAAACAAATAACTTATTGACAACTAAAACAGCAAGAACTTGTCAGAAAATAATAGTCACAACTTTTAACATTTTCTGGAATTTTGATCTCAATTGCTGTTTTGTTTTCTCATTTTTTTACTAATTAATATAACAATTGCTTAGCTTTGTATTCTGCAAAAACCCTTTGGTGGGCTGAATTCAGAATTAATTAGGATAAAGCTGGAAACAGTTTTAATCCCTTAAGTACAAAGTTTCCCCTCTCCTGATAGGTGAGTTCGAACATTGCAGACAGTTTTATAGTCAGAAAACTATTTTTTTCAAAATTAACATAACTCCTTAATTAATACTGACTTCAGTTTTTTTATTCCCCATACTCTCAGTTATTAAATATAACATATAAAATTGTAGTTAAATAAAAACATAAAAAATGTTGCAACTATAGAAGATACTTTTCATTCAGTATTTTAAACTTACATTTAAAAGTCTTGTAGTGCTGATTAAGATTGAGGTGCTCATGGGCAGCTGCATACTGGGGATGGCTGTCCACTTCTATATTTGAGATTCTTGGAATTTCCATTCCCTGAATAGGCAGTTGGTGTTGTGGTCTCGACTGAGTTGTAATTAATTGATGCAGATCCAATAAATTTGGTATAACCTATAAAAGTAATGATATATCTGAATCAGTCAAAAACTACAGATAACCACCAAAAGTCCACAATGACTGATAGTGATTGTATCAAATTCATCTGATCAATGATAATATAGACAATCATATCCAATATTAATTCAAACACTGTGGGACAAACCAAAAACCCTTTATATTTAAATACAAGACTGTTTTCTTACATTAAAATGTACATATATCTTATACACAAATTTATCACAGCAAAAGAACTAACAAAGGTAATAATTGAAAAAATACTTAATATCATACTAGAGAAAAGAAAAAAAGATGAAAAACTTACTTTTTGTCCATCAAGCCTGTGTGGATTTCTACATCCTCTACATTTACATTCTAAACATGGCTTACTGTCAACATAACAAGGACATCTTTGTCCACAACAGGTTAGTTTTCCAGGAGTTGCTGTAGCATTACCACATCTACAACCTTTTTTCTTCACTGAGAGTGAAGGTTTTTTGAAAACTGACTACAAGTTAAAAAAGTTGAATTACTTAATTTGTTTTACAAAATTCTTAATACAAAAACAAGTTAAATTGAAATAATTAACAGAAGTTAAAAAGAGTTGAACTGAAAAACATAAATTTGGTAAATCAAAACACAGCTTTTCATAGTTTTTCATAAAATTTCACAAAAACCAGTAATATAGGACCTAATTTAACACAAATAATTGATTGATACAAACTAATTGTACTACTAAAAGTGGTTTTCAACAATAATCCAAAAATTTCAAAACGAAGGAATTCTCTGGCTCAGAATTCAATAATATCACAAGTAGATAAGATACTATATATTATACATAAGCTATTGGCTAAACTAAAAAAATAATGTTTAATAATAACATAACCCTACCTTTTGTGTTAAAGGTCTAATATGTGGGATAGGAACTTTTGGTACTGCATTCATTTGAACAGGATTCTCCTTCAGTTTCCTTTTCAATGTGATCTTATTACCTCCTGGATACAAAACTGAGTACACATTTGCCCTATTTCGAATGTGAGATTCTAGTATTGTCCTGGATTCTTTTGAAGGTTTAGTCGGAATTGGTTGTGGTGTTGAAATATTTGTTGAATTTGTATAAACACAAGGCAATATTGAATAGGCTGATTTTGGTATCCCTCCATTACTCTTGTAATCATCTTGAAACATTGCCCCTTCTTTTATTAATGCTATTAAATTGCTTGCTCCCCGTTCAAATCCATTACCAGGCTGTGTAGCCTGTTGTATTATAATTTTAAAGATGGGCAGATTCATCAATGTAATACACATTTGTTTATAACATTGTAAAAGAACTCGAAGGCGTTTATTTTCTTTGTAATCTTTACACTCCTTACATGTCTCACAAGCAGGTTTGATCTTTTTACGGCCCCCTTTACAAAGTCTACACACGTGATGCTGACACTGTGCGTTTGATGGTGACAATGGATCAACTAGTAGGGTGGAGCAAACAACACAACATAAAGAATTTCGCAAATAAGGTATTAATCTATATAAATCTTGCCATGAATTAGGATTCTTCGGATCTGATTTTATAATAATGTGAGTAGTGGTAGCGTATAAATTTGTTGAATTCATTTTTACGTTTTTTTCGAAAATTCCTAAAAAACTTTCAAAACAAAAAAAAGATTTTTTTTAAATTGCGGTTATGTTGTTTATTTATTTCGCACAGTACATCACAAATGCTAAATTTGGGTAATCCTCTATTTGGCGCTTAGAGCATTTACTTTCTAGAGATAACCTGCAGTACACAAATGTCGTGGTAAGACTAAGGTGAGAGAGGGCAATAGAGAGGGCAAGAGGCTATTTCACTCCGTTGGGAGCTGCTTCCAATGAAATACGTTCAGCATGTTGTTCATTGGCTGCTTCCAGCCACTAAGTGAAATAGCCTCTTGCTGTCTCTATTGCCCTCTCTTTCTAGCGTTGCCACGATTTCATGCTTGATAAGCTATATCTAGATGGTAAATGATCTAAGATTTGGCGTATCCTTAAACGACATACGTCCCAAATACCACAAAATGGCAAAGTTTTGCTGTTTTATGCATGCGATGTTGCCATATCACAAAAATTCTTATGGGCCGTTTTCCACTTAGATCATTTACCATCTAGATATAGCCTGTCAAGCATAAAATCGTGGCAACGCTAGAAAGAGAGGGCAATAGAGACAGTAAGAGGCTATTTCACTTAGTGGTCGGTGGACGCAGCCAATGAACAACATGCTTTATTGGAAGCAGCTCCCAACCGAGTGAAATAGCCTCTTGCCCTCTCTATTGCCCTCTCTCTCCTTAGTCTTACCACGACATTTGTACACTGCAGGCTATCTCTAGAAAGTAAATGCTCTAAGGTTTTCCAGTTAGCAGAGCACAAGTGATTTTGTGCCGCACAGTGCGGCAATTTTTAGGACATTAATTGGAACATGGTTGTTTTAAAACCAACCGGTAGAGTACACTGAACAACATAAGGTTAAAAGTGTATTACTCATAAGTTATCAATTGACGTTTATGTGTACGTAAATTATTTACAGAATAATTCAATAATGGTTGTTTTCCAATTACTAGGCACAAAGTGTTTTTCTGTCGCCCTGTACCGTAATTTTCGGGCGTTAATTGCAACATACTTCATGTTTTATGATAAAGTTTTATGTTTACTTAGTAAACCTACATAAAACTTCCAAAGGCACAGTTATTTCTTGTGCTCATTTGTGCGCTAATTGGAAAACAGGGATTGTTTACTTTTACTTTTGACATTCTATATTGAGATGGAGTTGAGGTTAAGATGTTATGGCAACGTTGCTCCCAAAATTTGCAGTTTTGTGCCATTTGGGACGTATGTCGTTTCAGGATACGCCAAATAAAGGATTACCGAGAGAGCAAGCGGCTATTTCACTCGATTGGGAGCTGTTTCGAATGAAATATGTTCAGTATGTTGTTCATTGGGTGCTTCCACCTACCAAGTGAAAGAGGCTATTACTGTCTCTATTCCTCTCTCTTGCCAAGGATAAAAAGAGAGGGCAATAGAGAGAGCAAGAGACTAGGTATTTCACTCCATTGGTAAGTGCAGCCATTGGAAGCAGTTCCCAATCGAGTGAAATAGCCTCTTACCCTCTCCTAAATAACGGATTTGATTTAAATAGTTTGAAATAAACTTCACTATATATAAAAAAGTCAGCGATTGAGAATTTTTTTGAATTAATTAGATATATACATACCTTGTTGAAAACATCCCATACAGAACAATAGAAACTGTAGTAGTTTGTATGCAGTCTATCTGAAATAGTTATTCGAGTAACTAGAAGCGAAAGCAGAAGGCTACGAGAATTATGCGAACCGACCTGAAGAGGGCAGATGTGACTCTGGCGAAACGTCGTCATTTTACCATCGATCCCGGCAGGGACATTTAGTGCCCGCGAAAACTTAAAAACAAATATATATATATATATATGTTTTAGGTGGTTTCCGGGAATTCATCCGCGTAGTTGATAACTGATCCCTGCCGGGATCGATGGTAAAATGACGACGTTTCGGCAGAGTCACATCTGCCCTCTTCAGGTCGGTTCGCATAATTCTTGTAGCCTTCTGCTTTCGCTTCTAGTTACTCGAATACTAAGATTTCCAGAAGCGCTCGCGCTGTTATATAGTCGCGGCTCGGCGCCTATCGGTTGGTACCGTGAACGGCTGCGTGTGATTGGCCCTGGGCGGTCAGTGGGCACGCCTGCCGCCTGCTGATTTTTATCTCCGGTTGAGTTGTTATTGGACGGGTCCGGGCCGGTACGGTGTTTAATAGAATTTTCCAACAATTCGATAAGTTCTGAATTTCATTGCGTGCGTTTAGACTGTGCGGCCTCTTCGCTATTTCAATTGCCTCTCTTACGAGTCTTGATTTCGGGTGTTCTATATTTGCCAGTACTCAGGTGTTCTCAAAGTCTATTCGGTGTGACATCGTGGCGGCGTGTTCCGCAATGGATGTTGTTTTTTCCTGCTTTCTTACAGCGTTCTGGTGTGCATCACGTCTAGCTTGAATTCTTCTATTAGTTTGCCCCACATAGGTTTTATGACAGTCTGCACATGGAATCTCGTACACTCCCTGTTGTTCTAAAGGGATCCTCGTCTTCGGAGTCCTCAACACCCTGCTTATTTGTCTGCCTGTATTGAAAATAGTATCGATATTGTGTCTCCGTAGAATTCTTGCAATACTGTCCGTGGTCCCCTTGGCATACGGTAAATAAGCCTTGGTTATTGGTGTCTCATGCTCCTCGTCTGTTTGTCTCGGTTTTGACTTTAGGGCTCTTTGTATATTTCGGTCTGTAAATCCGTTTTGTCTCAGAGCTGTTTTTAAACTGTCCATTTCCTGTTTGATGTTATCCTGGTCAGCTAGTCCTTGTGATCTGGTTACTAAAGTTTTGACGACGGCTTGTAGTTGGGCTGGGTGGTGATGAGAACAACAACTCTTAAACCCAGTTTCTGGTTGCGATATGTGGATGATAC
Source organism: Octodonta nipae (assembly GCA_034190945.1). Lineage (NCBI taxonomy): Eukaryota > Metazoa > Arthropoda > Insecta > Coleoptera > Chrysomelidae > Octodonta > Octodonta nipae. Next base: position 15,690,571 of record CM067216.1, read on the forward strand.
ATTTGTGATTTGGCCTCATGGGAGAGAACACCTCAATACTTTTTTAGACCACCGTAATGGCATCCATCACAAAATAAAATTTACCATGGAGGTTGAAGCCAACAATCAACTGCCATTCCTTGACGTTCTTATAAATAGGAAGGAAGATGGAACCCTTGGCCATACAGTATATAGGAAAGCAACTCACACCAACAGATACCTTCAGGCTAATTCTCATCACCACCCAGCCCAGCAGTCTTGTGTTTGATCTGTGGCCAGCAGTATATTAGTATTATATTAAAGTATGGTTTTAAGTAATGTACAATATTAGAATTTTTAAATTTAGCTAGTTTTCTATTCGTAAGTATGAACATTTTAACAATGCTGACTTGATTGTAAAATTATTGGTTGCATTTCAGATTTGTATGGTGTAGTTTTAAAACTTAAAAAAAAACACATCTAAAAAATGACGACGGATACTATTGCAGTAGCAATTAAAGTATGACCTGTACTCTGCATATAAAAGACAATCCAATATTTCAATTAGGCTCTAAAAATCAGCTATAGGAAGATCCATATTGTTTTGGTGAGCCATTTTCATGTTCTAAAAAACCTACGAAAAAATTATATATGTATACATAAATTCATGGTCAATATTTCTTTTTGAGAAAAAAAAACTTTTTTATTCTAGTGTTTATATTTAACTAAGCAAAATGTAAGGAGAGAAACGTTTGTTTTATTTCTTTTTAACTAAAATATATATCATTTATTCTAGTAGAAATCAATACTTTAATTTTGTAGGCCATGAAGTTTGCACAAATGAGTATGTTTATACCAATATAAAAAGTTATATATCAGCAGCTCTTGATGGTTTCAATGGAACAATTTTTTCATACAGTCAAAACTCATCAGAAAAAACATATACAATGATGGAAAGTAATATAAAAGATGGCATCATACAACTCCGTAGAGAATATTTTCAAATATAGAAGCCAAAATAGTGAGAGATAGTTTTTAGTTAGGTAAGTCAAATTAAAGATTTTCTAGATTGTAGTAAACATTTTAACTAAATCAATTTTTCTTCATAAAAATGCAGATTTTGTGAATGAATCTATCAATTTAATGTGTTTTCTTTTCCAGTTGAGCTGTTTTTGTAATATACAAAGATCACATCTTCTTCATGTTCTTGATCCAGTTTCAAAGAATTGTTTAAAATAACTTAGAATTAGACAATATACTTCTGGGAGAATAATTTTATCAGCAAGAGAAGCTATAGCCTTAAATCCTAATGATGTATTCCTGATTATGAAACAAGGTGACAACAATTGCAAAATTGTTTCCACAAAAGCTAATGTGAGGTTAAGCATGTCACATGTGATCTTCGGAATGGTAAGTAGTTATTGTTAAAATGTTTTTATATTCTTTATTAATTTATCTGATTTCAGTGGTAAAAAGTCAAATACATACAGCATAACTTGTTATATAATAATATAACGAAATTGTTTCATTACTCAATAACATAAAGATCTTTTTATTTTAAAATCAGTAACATAATTTAAAGAATCATGTTATTTATAAAGTTTATGTAATCTAATTAATAATAGTTAAATATAATTTCTTTTAAAATGCATTTAAGAAAGTAAAGGTAGTTTTTTATCAATATGTAAATTATTAGAAATCAGTTTATAAATAATAATAAAGTTGATTGTGAAGTATTTACAAATGAGTAATAATATTCATCAGTTGAATTTCTCAATATTATCTTTTCAATAATTTTCATTATGTGTATAAAATCTCTGTTTAAAATAGTTTTCAGACTATTTAAAGACCTTTCCAAATATATCTTTGTTAATTATTTTTGTTTTCTTGGGAATAACACCACAATTGAAATAAAAAGCTATATATTGAACGAAGAAAACAAACAAAAAAAGTTTGATTTATGACATTTAAGTTGTAATAAATCAAACTTTCATTTTGCAATTTACATTTTCAATACATATAAAGCCATAGACAACGAAGCCAGAATCGAATTTGAAACATTTAGTTTTTTCGTTCAATATATAGCTTTTTATTTCAATTGTGGTGTTATTCCCAAGAAAACAAATATAATCAAGAATATGCCACAAATAACATTTAGAAGACAATATCTTTGCTAGTAAAAAGCTATTAGATATTATTCATTTTTGTACAGATTTGGAGTGTACATAATTATGACCAGGGATACAAGCAAAGAACTTGCTGAGGTAAACACAACTTTTTTCTGAAATAGTGTATTTTATTCACATTGGCTCATTGCAGAGAATAATCTGTGTTGATTGTTGTAGTTGTAGTGTGTTATTTTTTCCAGTTAGATAAAATTCGATTCCTTTTTAGTAACGTAACCATTAAATATTGTAACAATATGTTAAACATTTAAATCAATGTCACTACATATCCCACAATTGAATAATCAAGTATAAATTCCCTTCAGTACTCAGTAGTACCCCGTTTGAAGAGTTGAATATGTAGCAGCAGATATTATACATGTTAAATCACTAAATCAATTTTTTACTTAAAAAAAACACCTAAGTTAACAAAATAAAAATTTATATTTATAATATTATAGCAGATGCTTTGTGAGCAGTGAAATAACTGTTGAAGTTTTATTCAAAGAATCCTGTATTTAAAAATAAAAATATGACAGTTGCAATAGTTCCTTGTAATACGATATCTTATCTTCTTCTTATATTTATTTTTTTTTTAAATTCATTGGTTGATTAAAATTTGTTTTGAGAAATGTAAATATAACTCCATAATACGAGGGTGACTCAAATATGAACCGGACTTTTCTGTTTCTCGCCCTGTAGGTAATTCGAGTGGCGTGACGTCTCGATATATGTTAGGTAGGGATGTTAAGAGGAGGGGAGTTCGTCGGTTTGGCGAGGCGTAGTCGATGCGATGTTAGTAGCATCATGTCAGAGCAAGAGGTGCATACGTCTGTTCCGCAACGTGTTGTTATCAAATTTTTGGCGCGGGAGGGCGTTAGACCGTCTGAAATTTTGCGTCGACTATCTGCACAGTTCGGCAATGAAACACTTTCAAGGACCCAAGTGTACGACTGGCACAAAAAGTTTTCAGATGGCCGAGAGACAGTGGAAAATGAGCTTCATGCACGCCGTCCCACGACAAGCATCAATGAGGCGAATATCTACGCAATTCGTGAGCTGATTGAAGGCGTACTGCTGATCGATTTTCTGCACGAACGCCGTACAATTAATGCTGAGTATTACTGCGAACTACTCCACAAGTGAAACTTGCCTATCGGCAAAAGAGGCGGGATATGTCTATCCGAAGTGTGATTCTGTTGCATGACAACGCTCGGCCACATACAGCTGCATTGACTCAAGGAAAATTGAACAAAATGCATTGGGAAACCCTTGAACACCCGCCTTACAGTCCTGATTTGTCGCCATGTGACTACCACATGTTTGGGACACTTAAAGAAGAACTGGGAGGCCACCACTTTGAGGACAACGAAGGTGTAGAAACGTTTGTGTGCAATTGGTTATCGACACGACCAGTTTCATTCTTTGAGAAAGGTATTAAAAAACTTCCGATTCGGTGGGAAAAATGTATACATAAGAGAGGAGACTATGTAGAAAAATAATATGTATTAAAATTTGTATTGATCGTACCAATAAAATTTTTAAAACAAAAGTCCGGTTCATATTTGATTCACCCTCGTATTTTCAATATTTCGAAAAAACTGCTAATTTAATTCGATTAATTCCAGAAAATAACAAAATCGACTATTATTCCAAATCTCAAGGAATCAAGGAAATAAATTAATTAAATCACTTTGATTATTAACTTTTATTTGAAGTGCCAAAATTATAATTTACAAATAAGCCCTATTTTAATTTTTTGAATTATAAATGACATAAAAAATGATCAATTGAAAGAATTAATTAATTATATTGAGCAATTTTGATAAGGCTTGTAAAAACACAGTTTTGCACCCTAACACCAAACCTTTATTTTAAACACTCAACGCCGTTTCAACAACTCTAAGTTGTCATCTTCAAGGAGTAAACCCAAACTGACTGTTTAAAATAAAGGTTTGGTGTTAGGGTGCAAAACTGTGTTTTTACATTTGTGACACACCAAAGGTTCCACAGCTTTTCCATTGATAAGGCTTGAAAATTTTTATCTCACATTCCAAATTTTGCCACCCTGGGCACTAGCCTCGACTGCCCCTAGTGTAAATCCACCGCTGCATACATAAAAGGTTGACATAGGGAACTTATGAGGTTTTAGCAAAATCTATTAGGTACAAATTTATTTTAAATACAAATACAAATACTGAATATGTCAATTGTTTAGTGATTGACTAAAGTCGCTCGTTCGTGAATGTCACTCTTTCGTGAATGTCGCTCTTTCGTGAATGTCGCTCATTGCTGAATGTAACTCCAATTTTTAGCATAATTGAAGTTATTTCTTGTTTAAAATTAGTTTTCAAAAAATTTTTGAAAAACTTTATTTTCCAAAAAACAACAAAGTATAAAACGCTTCAGCGTTTATTTCAACATTATTAACATGCAATAATTAATTAGATAGGTTTGAAAAATATCCCTTTACAATATCAGTATATGAATAGCAAATATTATTTTATTTTCAATAAAATTAACTTTTATAAACTGGCAAGTTCATAATAATAAAGAGAATTATTAAACTCATGAATATTGTTTTGTATGATATATCGTCTCCAAAGTAGAAATTAATTTAGTGAGTTCTGCTAAGGGTATTACGGAGTTACGTAGAACACCAAGATAAGCAAACAGTATTTTGTAAATTGTCTATGAAATTAATCAAATTTTGACAATTCAGCATTATTTGATCAATTGCGTTTAAAAGTGACAAATAATTATAAACTATCTTTATATCTCTGTTGACATTTTGGGTCAATTTTTCTAAATTATTTTCTATTATGTTCTGGTCTCCATTGCGTTTAGTAGTTTGGTTTTAAAGCATAGAGTAGCCAGATCTATTAAATCGGATTCCAAGAAAAAAAGAGACAAAAATTTTCGAGTCCCAAACATTACGAACCCTAGGCACGTGCCTAGGTTGCCTAGGCCTCTGTCCACCCCTGTATGTATTAAGAAAGTTTTGCATAAGATCCCAACCAGGAGGATCGACTATCCAATATATTGTAGATCATTTTTTTAGGTCTGTTAATTATATGGACGTTCATTTAATATTCTCCGCGGAATCTTATATTAAATCATTATAGAATTTTAAATGATATACCAGAATAGGACTTAGTTTTCAATTCTAATAAACTTTGTTTGATTACAATTTCACATATTATAAAAAAATATATGTACCTCACTTTTAAATAAAATTGATAAATTTTTTTAAACCTATTATATAGTTGGAAAAGTTACATAAATATTTATTATACATTTTTTAATGCACTGACATAATTAGATGCAGTTTTTAATTCTAATTATTTCTATTTGATAACGATTTTAGATATTAACAAAAGCAAAGGTATTTGGGACGTTCTTGTTTTTTATCGACAATTTGCCCGGCAAGTATTTATATTTGTTAAAATAAATAAACATGTGATTTCTTTAGTAAAATGTATTTTAAATTATTGCCTCGTTATTGTAGATTTCAAAAACATATAATCGAAGGATTACTTGTAATTTTTGTTTCATTTCAAATTTTTTAGGAATAGTAACAAAAAATACTACTACTAAAAAATGCTAAGGGTATTACGGAGTTTCGTAGAACACGAAGATGAGCAAACATTATAGTATTTTATAAATTGTCTATGAAATTAATCAATCAATTTGATCAATTGTGTTTAAAAGTGACAACTAATTATAAACTATTTCTTTAATCATTTTAAAAGCATTTTAAATTAGAATTAGAATAATATATGTTGTATTCTAATTCTATAATATAATTATATATAATTCTATAATATATATTTTTTAAATATACCTGGATGTTTATCTCCAATTGAACTAATGTCCTTTCTGATTTACTCAATTTTCCTAGAAGTAAAATAAGAATTTACTTACATTTTTCATGACATGTTCTATATGCTTGGTGTATGTCGTGTAATTGGTTCCTGAACATGTCATAGCATTTTCTAAAATGCCGTTTGATATGGACAGAAGTGAATATCTAACAGCTGTGATAGATTTTAAATTGAACTATCATTTATGTTTTATTCAATACAATAAGATATTTACTTACATTTGCTACGACATGTCCTCGAATTCCTTACGGAACATGATATAACACTTCCGCGTGTGGCGCTCCAGCGACTTTTTGTTGGTCTTGGCTGGAAATATCCTGGTATAGACTCTCCTCCCGCTCGCCGCACTGTTTTTAAAATCGTCTAAATCACCCCTTTAAGCTCCACAGCTATAGCTGCAGCTATTTGTTCGGGGGTGATTTCAAATTTTATTCGAGGCATATTTATTGTACGGCGGTAACTAGCCAGCAACAAGTAACCTGTAAAGACATGCAATATATAATTGTTTTAATTTTAAACCGATATATTTCAAGTCAGTTTAAAAATACTAAAGAAAAGCCTTATTATTTGCCATACCGTGAAAAAATTCATGATTATTTAGATAATGTACAAAATTATACACAAGGAAAGACAGCAAAAGGTGCAAGGAAAATATGAGGTAAAAACGATGTTTAGTCCAAGTTACTAATTTAGAAATGTAACACTTTTTCTGCTCAAAAATAAAACAGCAGTAGTTTTGTAATTTAATGTAAAAATGCAAACTAGTATCATTTTAGTATAATCAAAACTCACTTCATGTCGTGTTGAAGTTGATAGTACTTTTTGCACTACAATAAACAAAAAATGTCATTTGCTAACTGAAATATTCATTATTATACAAAACATTTAAGGGCTGGTGGTATATCCAGCCATATATACTATAAGTCTTATTTATTGATATCCATTCTATTGTATATATTAATTTAATCTTATATATTTTCGCTTGCTCTACTTTTCAAGTTCTAACTTAAAATGTTCTTAAAACGTAAATAAAACATATACCTTTTCCAATAGCTTCAAAGTTCCCGTTGAGGATATTAATGTTTTCTAAAATAAAAAATATAAAAATACACCGTAGTATATATTTTGTAAATATATCTGGATGTTAATCACATTTAGAAATTAATTTAGAGAGTTCTGCTAAGGGTATTACGGAATTATTCAGAACACCAAGATGAGCCAACATTATTGGATTTTGTAAACTATCTATGAAATTAATCAAATTTTGCAATTCAAAATTATTTGAACAATTGTGTTTAAAAGTGACAAATATAATTATAAAGTATCATTATATCTATGTTGACATTTTGGGTCAACTTTTCTAAATTATTTTTTATTATGTTCTGGTTTTCATTAAGTTTGTAAATTGTATCATTATAGTGATCAATTAATTTATTATTCAGTGGGGCTCTTAGATTTAGTTCAGTATTAAATGAATTTTGATGTTTTTTAATGTTCGATTTCGTTATCATATCTTTCTTGATCATATGAATCAACAGTTCTGAAAATCCATTAGCTAGCTTTACCTATAACATTTATCAATCTACGTTTTTGTCTATATTTACAACTAGGTTTCTAATTTTATGTTTTGTTAAATCTGATATATATTCAGCGTGCTTAAAATATCTATTTACAAAAATATTAATTACACTTAACACTTATGATAAATGTACAGAATAGTTACCATGTTAATTGAAATTGGAATTTCTTCTTCTACCCAGTAACCTGTAAAGAGGTGCAATATTTAATTGTTTCCTTTTTGAATCGATATATTTAAAGCCAGTGTAAAAATACTGAAGAAAAACTGCTTCTTGAAACAAAATAAAACGTTATTATTTGCCATACCGTGAGATAAATAAGATATTTACTTATATTTTTGGCTGTATGCTTCGTTTATCTTATTATTTTGTAGACGAAACATATCATACAGTTTCCTTAGGTGGTGTTTTATGGAAACGTTTAAATAAAACGTTGTTATTTGCCATACCGTGAAAAATTGAAGATGTACAAAAGTATACCCAAGACGGGGCAGCAAAACTTTTTTAAATTTTTATTGCATGTTCTGGTGTATGCTTCTTAAGTATGACTTCGTACTGCCTTCTAAACACGCCATATATTTTTCTTGCATGCCTTTTAATCGAAATTTTGTTGATTTTGTTAGATATTAATTTAATCTTATAATATCTTTTCGCTTGCTCTACTTTTCAAGTTCTAACTTAAAATGTTCTTACAAAGTAATAATAATAATAAATAGCTTCAAAGTTCCCGTTGAAGATATTAATGTTTTCTAAAACAAAAACATACACCGTAACATATTTTTTAATATTATTAAATTGTGACAGGACTGAATTCCTAACAGCTGTGGTAGATTTCAAATTGAACTAATGTCCCTTCCGATTTACTCAATTTTCCTAGAAATAAAATATTTACTTACATTTTTCGGAGTAGGCGTCTTTTATTGCCATATAGTCCAGGCGAAACATGTAAAGTTATTTGTTTTGTTGGGAAATATCCGGTGGCACACCCTCCCCCATATGGTGTCGCCACCGTGTAATTTCCCACTTTCCTCCGTGTTTTTAAATTCCTCTAAACAGCCCCCCAGCTCAACAGCAAGAGCTTCCGCAACTTGTTGGGGGGTTTTACTAATTATTACTTAGTGTTGAATACGAAGCGGAGCTGGGTGAATTTCTAACAGCTGAGGTAGATTTCAAATTGAACTAATATCACTTATGATTTACTCAATACAATAAGATATTTACTTACATATTCTATGACATGTTCCATATGCTCTCTGTATGTCCTGGAATTGCTTCCGGAACATGTCATAGCATTTCTGCGTGTGGCGCTCAAGGGATTTCTCGTTTGTTTAATCAGGAAATATCCTGGTGCACACTCTCCTCACAGAACAGAATCACCACGTTATTTCCCGCTCGCCGCACTGTTTTTGAATTCCTCGATATCACCCCCTTTGACCTCAACAGCATATATTAATTGTACGTACAGATAATGTACAGAATAGCATTTTTGCAGTACGGCGGAATTGACCAGAAACCAGTAACCTGTAAAGAGATGCAATATAGAATTGTTTTAATTTGAACCGATATATTTCAAGTCACTGCTTCTTGAAATAAAATGAAACGTTATTATTTGCCATACCCTGAGATAAATAAGATATTTACTTACATTTTTTACATTATTTTGTAGATGAAACATATCATACAGTTTCCTTAGGTGGCGTTTTATGGAAACGTTTAAATAAAACGTTGTTATTTGCCATACCGTGAAAAATTGATGATTATGTAGATTATGTACAACTGTATAACCAAATTTTTATTGCATGTTCTGGTGTATGCTTCTTAAGTATGGCTTCGTACTGCCTTCTAAACCTGTCATATATGTTTCTTACATGCCTTTTAATCGGAATTTTGTTGATTTTGTTCTGAATTATCCGGCGCCAAACTGTCATTCAGATTGTGTCGCCACCGTGATAGGTTGTTATGACGGTTCGTTAATTTTGATCACTGTTCAAATAAAACGGATAACCAAGTTCTTCTAGATTATTGGGACAGCACCACAAGTACGCCCGTATGTTGAGAATTTGAAATCTCCCAACTGTTGCAATGAAATTTTAGACAATAAACATTTTAATAATTACCTTAGTATTAATAATCAAATAAAAATATTTGAACAAATTGTCTCTTGATATGAAAGTTAAACACTGTTCTTCGAAATTTCGTCAAATAATTTATGATTACTTTGATTATGATCTATAGGTCTCATTCTCGTTCAGCGGTTCGTCTACTAGGGTTACTCTAGCTAGTAAACTGACTATAGGTAAACACCCTTGAGGCCATATATACACGTTTTATATATTTTTTAAATCGCTCATGCTCGCATTCGCACCACTACACAACATCCACAGGCATCGGTGGGATTCGAACCCACGGCCAAAGTAGACTCAGTTTATGAAACCTGCGCTTCAACCACCCAGCTACCGGACCCCTATTTATAAGCGTTTCTGGGGATCGGTATTCAAAATAGAAAACAGGGTCTATTCTCAGCAATTCTGTGGTAAACTGGGACCATAATTAACTTAACTAAACTTTTATTCTACTACTGGATATATAAAATTTTGTAGATTGGAACCACCAGAAAACAAATACGGCCTTATGTCACTAATTGCATACCTTCCAATGGATTCGTCTAACCATTTTAAATCTACCACCTCAGCTCTCAATATATCCAGCAATCCTGAAAAAAAAGACATTCAAATTAACAGGTCCTGCATCCATTCTAACCTCAATAGCCATATTCCTGCAGCCATGGCTGCCATAATATTTGCGGCGAAATCTGCTACACCAACAATCATGTGCGTAACTTCTGGATGGAATTCCGCAGAGTAGGTGACAAGTTCCGATTTTCTCAACTTATTTATCATCCTAACTTGATTGTTGGTTAGCCGCGTGTGGGCTAGGCGAGGTTTTGGTTTTAATGATTGCGGCAATTGATCATTGGTGATCGAAGAAAATTCCCGAGTCGCCACAGTGGTTTGAATTCTCTGAGGTGTACTGTGGCAAAACTTGTTCGCCTGATTAGCCGCTGGAATTACCTCCTCAGCATTATCTTGGAACTCCGAAGGCGGGGGTATAATAGCATCCCAGTCGATATCAACTCCTTTATCATCTAGGTGTAGGGTGCGTCCTTGGTAGAGAAGTTTCTCGCACAATGTCAAATACACATTTGCTATATGTGTGTGTGTGTTAAAAACAGCTCTTTATAAAAATTATAATGCCTACATAAATCAGAATAATGCAAACATTTTAAGACATTTGTTACTGTTTTACACCAACAGTGACAGTTTTTTCACTTCATTTATTTGTTTTCTTTTAAGCCTTCAGCTTCCCCAAGTGCGCTGGATGATATCATTAACAATATTATAATTAACAGTATGAGGAAGATTCCCTTGGACGCCAACGTTTTTCAATTAATAAGTGCTTTTTATTGAATGTAAAATTTTAAAAGTTTATAAATAAATGTGTAAAATGTTGTGTATTGGATGTAAAAAGAGAATGAAATTTTAGTTTCCAATGAATGAGGAGTTTTTTCACAACAACTTTGAAGCATCCAAAATAATATTTCAATTAAAAAATTACGATTAACAAAAATCGTGAAAAAGCGTTAAATATTTAAAAAAAGGCAATGCAATTCAGTTATATTATTATATAGATTATATATTTAGTGAATAATTTAATAATTATAAGGAAAAGGTAGATCAGATAATTGTTTGGGGTAAAATTTTTCCTCACAATTGTTTTGTATCTTCCTCCTAATAAGATCGAACCCACAGAAATTCATATTACGTAATACTTACCATTATTTCTCAAGTTCTTATCCTGGAAGTCGCGAGTTTGCAATTCTGTATTGCAAATATGTAGTCTGTCGATAAAAAATTAGAATTATGTTGCAATTAACCAATTTATTTCTGACTTGTTACTTTTGACAGCATTGTTTAAATTTATGATCTTTGAGCTTTTACAAATTTCATTTGACGAAATTGCGCTTAGGTTACAAAAATGCGGTTGAGCTTCCATAGAATTTTCTTCATATGATGGTTAAAATGTTAGTTAGATAGTTTACATCTACTCTGTTAGTGAAGTCTCTCCATGCAGGTAGAACGAAAACTAGTCACTTAATCAATGGGATGTGCCAAGAGATGTGACTAAAATATTAACTATACCTCTAGCTATTTTCGAGTCATTGTAATCAGGTCCCAATCAAAAAATCTTTTATAAACACAGATCGGTATTTGCGTATGATACTTTGATCATGTGTTTCTTTATCCGAGATTTGATGTATGCTACATATCTAGGATCTTGTGTCTAGCTTTCTTTCTGCTTCGCGTCGTGTATATGCTTTGCCTACCATCTAGAAATTTATGTAATTTATTTCTAGTTCTTTGGTACGCGGCATGTTCACGTTTTACGCGTTTGCATTGAGTTGCATAACTACACATACTTAGCACGGATAACACTCGCTTTACTTTAAGAAGTTGTTTGAAGAATTGTTTTGCGTACTCACACATTTCGCTTCTGCCTATTGTGCTATATCCTTCAACTGGCACGTTGACTCTCACCGCTATTCCAATTTCAGTAATAGCAAGATCTAGTCTACCATTGGAGTCTGATATTTCGACAACAGTATCTAGCGGTCGTGGAGCTGCTTTCCTTCTTCGCAACCTCTTCGGTGGCGGTGTGCTTTCGTCGCTGTCTTGTGTTTGCTCATCATACGTACGGACGGCATATTTTTCTTCTGCCTCAACAGATATTCTGCCTTCTCCGCTGTTCACGCTTGACAAGTTGCTGGAGTCATCGGTCAGTTCTGAGACGCGGCTATCTTCTTCTTGTTTCAAAAGTGACTTACCAATTGATATCAAAGTCTCTAATGTTTCTTTAGGCCCTTCGTTTGATAGTCCAGTTGCCCATCTAATTATGGTATTCTTTGAAACTCTAGCGCGTTCAAAATCCTCAGTTGACATGATGCTCTTTAGCTGCTGCGTGTAGTTTGTTGCTAACATCCTAAAATTTATGCAACATGTGCAATCGTCCCGGTGTTCCGTCTTTTTCAGCTGAATCCATGTTGTGCTGACATTTGTCATCCATATACCTAAATCTGCGTGGAATTTTTCCAAATCTATTTCTTGTGTCTCCGCATCTCTATAGTGGATAGGATGAGGACAAGCTAGATGGAAGATATTCATTACTGCTTTGCTTAGGGATGGTGGCGTGTCTTCGACAAGATTCATTCGCTGATGTGTGCTAGGGGTGCTACGCGATTTTTCTTCTCTTAAAGCTGGCTCGCGTGCTTGAAAGTTTTGAATATAAATAGACAATGAAAATCTTTTTGGTGATCCTGAATACTCAGGAGCAACACGTGATAGTTCATCTCTAGTCCATACATATCCACTTCCTCGTGTACGTTCCATTTGCTTTAAAGTTTGAAGTTTCGCTTCTGCTACCCTTTTAGCTTGTGACATTGTGCTTGATTTATAATAAATCGCGTTATCCAGAAAAGGTTTTAACGCTAGTAACGCTTTTTCCTCTCAGGAACCAGGTTACTAAACTGGAAACGTAAAATTTTTCAGTAGTTTTTTTTTTCATTTTTCATTTCCCTGGCCTTTTTAGGGCTTTACCACCGGTGTCATGAAGAACTTCGTAAGGTTCCTCATAAACCAACAATATTTCTATGTAATAAAACAATGGGCTTCTAACTACCTTGAGCTCCCTCACTTTTCTCTGATTTTTAAGTTCTCATAAGGATTCACGCTGAGGAGTGAAAATAAATTTAAAAACAATCTTTAAAATAACCGGAGAGTCAAATTCATAATCAACTTACCATTTTCTCTTTTGCCCTAATGTTGCCCCAACGGAAGGCATTTGGGTCCTATCGCATTCAGAGCATTCCTAGACTTTAAAATCTAATTAATTCTGCTATATTTAAACTTACTGTAGATTATTCATTACATTAATTTGGGTTTTCTTCCTACAGTTTTTGTAAAAAAAATAACTATGTATGTAAATGCAAAATCTAGAAGGGCATAAGTATTACTATCTTTTTCAAGATTTTACAATCCATTGAATCCAATACAATAAATTGTTTCTAGCCGAGAGACATCATTAGCGGCGCTTTCAACAACTAATTAAAATCTAGAATAATTATTTATTTACAAACTTTTATAAATTGTCTATGAAATTAATCAATCAATTTGATCAATTGTGTTTAAAAGTGACAACTAATTATAAACTATTTCTTTAATCATTTTAAAAGCATTTTAAATTAGAATTAGAATAATATATGTTGTATTCTAATTCTATAATATAATTATATATAATTCTATAATATATATTTTTTAAATATACCTGGATGTTTATCTCCAATTGAACTAATGTCCTTTCTGATTTACTCAATTTTCCTAGAAGTAAAATAAGAATTTACTTACATTTTTCATGACATGTTCTATATGCTTGGTGTATGTCGTGTAATTGGTTCCTGAACATGTCATAGCATTTTCTAAAATGCCGTTTGATATGGACAGAAGTGAATATCTAACAGCTGTGATAGATTTTAAATTGAACTATCATTTATGTTTTATTCAATACAATAAGATATTTACTTACATTTGCTACGACATGTCCTCGAATTCCTTACGGAACATGATATAACACTTCCGCGTGTGGCGCTCCAGCGACTTTTTGTTGGTCTTGGCTGGAAATATCCTGGTATAGACTCTCCTCCCGCTCGCCGCACTGTTTTTAAAATCGTCTAAATCACCCCCTTTAAGCTCCACAGCTATAGCTGCAGCTATTTGTTCGGGGGTGATTTCAAATTTTATTCGAGGCATATTTATTGTACGGCGGTAACTAGCCAGCAACAAGTAACCTGTAAAGACATGCAATATATAATTGTTTTAATTTTAAACCGATATATTTCAAGTCAGTTTAAAAATACTAAAGAAAAGCCTTATTATTTGCCATACCGTGAAAAAATTCATGATTATTTAGATAATGTACAAAATTATACACAAGGAAAGACAGCAAAAGGTGCAAGGAAAATATGAGGTAAAAACGATGTTTAGTCCAAGTTACTAATTTAGAAATGTAACACTTTTTCTGCTCAAAAATAAAACAGCAGTAGTTTTGTAATTTAATGTAAAAATGCAAACTAGTATCATTTTAGTATAATCAAAACTCACTTCATGTCGTGTTGAAGTTGATAGTACTTTTTGCACTACAATAAACAAAAAATGTCATTTGCTAACTGAAATATTCATTATTATACAAAACATTTAAGGGCTGGTGGTATATCCAGCCATATATACTATAAGTCTTATTTATTGATATCCATTCTATTGTATATATTAATTTAATCTTATATATTTTCGCTTGCTCTACTTTTCAAGTTCTAACTTAAAATTTTCTTAAAACGTAAATAAAACATATACCTTTTCCAATAGCTTCAAAGTTCCCGTTGAGGATATTAATGTTTTCTAAAATAAAAAATATAAAAATACACCGTAGTATATATTTTGTAAATATATCTGGATGTTAATCACATTTAGAAATTAATTTAGAGAGTTCTGCTAAGGGTATTACGGAATTATTCAGAACACCAAGATGAGCCAACATTATTGGATTTTGTAAACTATCTATGAAATTAATCAAATTTTGCAATTCAAAATTATTTGAACAATTGTGTTTAAAAGTGACAAATATAATTATAAAGTATCATTATATCTATGTTGACATTTTGGGTCAACTTTTCTAAATTATTTTTTATTATGTTCTGGTTTTCATTAAGTTTGTAAATTGTATCATTATAGTGATCAATTAATTTATTATTCAGTGGGGCTCTTAGATTTAGTTCAGTATTAAATGAATTTTGATGTTTTTTAATGTTCGATTTCGTTATCATATCTTTCTTGATCATATGAATCAACAGTTCTGAAAATCCATTAGCTAGCTTTACCTATAACATTTATCAATCTACGTTTTTGTCTATATTTACAACTAGGTTTCTAATTTTATGTTTTGTTAAATCTGATATATATTCAGCGTGCTTAAAATATCTATTTACAAAAATATTAATTACACTTAACACTTATGATAAATGTACAGAATAGTTACCATGTTAATTGAAATTGGAATTTCTTCTTCTACCCAGTAACCTGTAAAGAGGTGCAATATTTAATTGTTTCCTTTTTGAATCGATATATTTAAAGCCAGTGTAAAAATACTGAAGAAAAACTGCTTCTTGAAACAAAATAAAACGTTATTATTTGCCATACCGTGAGATAAATAAGATATTTACTTATATTTTTGGCTGTATGCTTCGTTTATCTTATTATTTTGTAGACGAAACATATCATACAGTTTCCTTAGGTGGTGTTTTATGGAAACGTTTAAATAAAACGTTGTTATTTGCCATACCGTGAAAAATTGAAGATGTACAAAAGTATACCCAAGACGGGGCAGCAAAACTTTTTTAAATTTTTATTGCATGTTCTGGTGTATGCTTCTTAAGTATGACTTCGTACTGCCTTCTAAACACGCCATATATTTTTCTTGCATGCCTTTTAATCGAAATTTTGTTGATTTTGTTAGATATTAATTTAATCTTATAATATCTTTTCGCTTGCTCTACTTTTCAAGTTCTAACTTAAAATGTTCTTACAAAGTAATAATAATAATAAATAGCTTCAAAGTTCCCGTTGAAGATATTAATGTTTTCTAAAACAAAAACATACACCGTAACATATTTTTTAATATTATTAAATTGTGACAGGACTGAATTCCTAACAGCTGTGGTAGATTTCAAATTGAACTAATGTCCCTTCCGATTTACTCAATTTTCCTAGAAATAAAATATTTACTTACATTTTTCGGAGTAGGCGTCTTTTATTGCCATATAGTCCAGGCGAAACATGTAAAGTTATTTGTTTTGTTGGGAAATATCCGGTGGCACACCCTCCCCCATATGGTGTCGCCACCGTGTAATTTCCCACTTTCCTCCGTGTTTTTAAATTCCTCTAAACAGCCCCCCAGCTCAACAGCAAGAGCTTCCGCAACTTGTTGGGGGTTTTACTAATTATTACTTAGTGTTGAATACGAAGCGGAGCTGGGTGAATTTCTAACAGCTGAGGTAGATTTCAAATTGAACTAATATCACTTATGATTTACTCAATACAATAAGATATTTACTTACATATTCTATGACATGTTCCATATGCTCTCTGTATGTCCTGGAATTGCTTCCGGAACATGTCATAGCATTTCTGCGTGTGGCGCTCAAGGGATTTCTCGTTTGTTTAATCAGGAAATATCCTGGTGCACACTCTCCTCACAGAACAGAATCACCACGTTATTTCCCGCTCGCCGCACTGTTTTTGAATTCCTCGATATCACCCCCTTTGACCTCAACAGCATATATTAATTGTACGTACAGATAATGTACAGAATAGCATTTTTGCAGTACGGCGGAATTGACCAGAAACCAGTAACCTGTAAAGAGATGCAATATAGAATTGTTTTAATTTGAACCGATATATTTCAAGTCACTGCTTCTTGAAATAAAATGAAACGTTATTATTTGCCATACCCTGAGATAAATAAGATATTTACTTACATTTTTTACATTATTTTGTAGATGAAACATATCATACAGTTTCCTTAGGTGGCGTTTTATGGAAACGTTTAAATAAAACGTTGTTATTTGCCATACCGTGAAAAATTGATGATTATGTAGATTATGTACAACTGTATACCCAAATTTTTATTGCATGTTCTGGTGTATGCTTCTTAAGTATGGCTTCGTACTGCCTTCTAAACCTGTCATATATGTTTCTTACATGCCTTTTAATCGGAATTTTGTTGATTTTGTTCTGAATTATCCGGCGCCAAACTGTCATTCAGATTGTGTCGCCACCGTGATAGGTTGTTATGACGGTTCGTTAATTTTGATCACTGTTCAAATAAAACGGATAACCAAGTTCTTCTAGATTATTGGGACAGCACCACAAGTACGCCCGTATGTTGAGAATTTGAAATCTCCCAACTGTTGCAATGAAATTTTAGACAATAAACATTTTAATAATTACCTTAGTATTAATAATCAAATAAAAATATTTGAACAAATTGTCTCTTGATATGAAAGTTAAACACTGTTCTTCGAAATTTCGTCAAATAATTTATGATTACTTTGATTATGATCTATAGGTCTCATTCTCGTTCAGCGGTTCGTCTACTAGGGTTACTCTAGCTAGTAAACTGACTATAGGTAAACACCCTTGAGGCCATATATACACGTTTTATATATTTTTTAAATCGCTCATGCTCGCATTCGCACCACTACACAACATCCACAGGCATCGGTGGGATTCGAACCCACGGCCAAAGTAGACTCAGTTTATGAAACCTGCGCTTCAACCACCCAGCTACCGGACCCCTATTTATAAGCGTTTCTGGGGATCGGTATTCAAAATAGAAAACAGGGTCTATTCTCAGCAATTCTGTGGTAAACTGGGACCATAATTAACTTAACTAAACTTTTATTCTACTACTGGATATATAAAATTTTGTAGATTGGAACCACCAGAAAACAAATACGGCCTTATGTCACTAATTGCATACCTTCCAATGGATTCGTCTAACCATTTTAAATCTACCACCTCAGCTCTCAATATATCCAGCAATCCTGAAAAAAAAGACATTCAAATTAACAGGTCCTGCATCCATTCTAACCTCAATAGCCATATTCCTGCAGCCATGGCTGCCATAATATTTGCGGCGAAATCTGCTACACCAACAATCATGTGCGTAACTTCTGGATGGAATTCCGCAGAGTAGGTGACAAGTTCCGATTTTCTCAACTTATTTATCATCCTAACTTGATTGTTGGTTAGCCGCGTGTGGGCTAGGCGAGGTTTTGGTTTTAATGATTGCGGCAATTGATCATTGGTGATCGAAGAAAATTCCCGAGTCGCCACAGTGGTTTGAATTCTCTGAGGTGTACTGTGGCAAAACTTGTTCGCCTGATTAGCCGCTGGAATTACCTCCTCAGCATTATCTTGGAACTCCGAAGGCGGGGGTATAATAGCATCCCAGTCGATATCAACTCCTTTATCATCTAGGTGTAGGGTGCGTCCTTGGTAGAGAAGTTTCTCGCACAATGTCAAATACACATTTGCTATATGTGTGTGTGTGTTAAAAACAGCTCTTTATAAAAATTATAATGCCTACATAAATCAGAATAATGCAAACATTTTAAGACATTTGTTACTGTTTTACACCAACAGTGACAGTTTTTTCACTTCATTTATTTGTTTTCTTTTAAGCCTTCAGCTTCCCCAAGTGCGCTGGATGATATCATTAACAATATTATAATTAACAGTATGAGGAAGACTCCCTTGGACGCCAACGTTTTTCAATTAATAAGTGCTTTTTATTGAATGTAAAATTTTAAAAGTTTATAAATAAATGTGTAAAATGTTGTGTATTGGATGTAAAAAGAGAATGAAATTTTAGTTTCCAATGAATGAGGAGTTTTTTCACAACAACTTTGAAGCATCCAAAATAATATTTCAATTAAAAAATTACGATTAACAAAAATCGTGAAAAAGCGTTAAATATTTAAAAAAAGGCAATGCAATTCAGTTATATTATTATATAGATTATATATTTAGTGAATAATTTAATAATTATAAGGAAAAGGTAGATCAGATAATTGTTTGGGGTAAAATTTTTCCTCACAATTGTTTTGTATCTTCCTCCTAATAAGATCGAACCCACAGAAATTCATATTACGTAATACTTACCATTATTTCTCAAGTTCTTATCCTGGAAGTCGCGAGTTTGCAATTCTGTATTGCAAATATGTAGTCTGTCGATAAAAAATTAGAATTATGTTGCAATTAACCAATTTATTTCTGACTTGTTACTTTTGACAGCATTGTTTAAATTTATGATCTTTGAGCTTTTACAAATTTCATTTGACCAAATTGCGCTTAGGTTACAAAAATGCGGTTGAGCTTCCATAGAATTTTCTTCATATGATGGTTAAAATGTTAGTTAGATAGTTTACATCTACTCTGTTAGTGAAGTCTCTCCATGCAGGTAGAACGAAAACTAGTCACTTAATCAATGGGATGTGCCAAGAGATGTGACTAAAATATTAACTATACCTCTAGCTATTTTCGAGTCATTGTAATCAGGTCCCAATCAAAAAATCTTTTATAAACACAGATCGGTATTTGCGTATGATACTTTGATCATGTGTTTCTTTATCCGAGATTTGATGTATGCTACATATCTAGGATCTTGTGTCTAGCTTTCTTTCTGCTTCGCGTCGTGTATATGCTTTGCCTACCATCTAGAAATTTATGTAATTTATTTCTAGTTCTTTGGTACGCGGCATGTTCACGTTTTACGCGTTTGCATTGAGTTGCATAACTACACATACTTAGCACGGATAACACTCGCTTTACTTTAAGAAGTTGTTTGAAGAATTGTTTTGCGTACTCACACATTTCGCTTCTGCCTATTGTGCTATATCCTTCAACTGGCACGTTGACTCTCACCGCTATTCCAATTTCAGTAATAGCAAGATCTAGTCTACCATTGGAGTCTGATATTTCGACAACAGTATCTAGCGGTCGTGGAGCTGCTTTCCTTCTTCGCAACCTCTTCGGTGGCGGTGTGCTTTCGTCGCTGTCTTGTGTTTGCTCATCATACGTACGGACGGCATATTTTTCTTCTGCCTCAACAGATATTCTGCCTTCTCCGCTGTTCACGCTTGACAAGTTGCTGGAGTCATCGGTCAGTTCTGAGACGCGGCTATCTTCTTCTTGTTTCAAAAGTGACTTACCAATTGATATCAAAGTCTCTAATGTTTCTTTAGGCCCTTCGTTTGATAGTCCAGTTGCCCATCTAATTATGGTATTCTTTGAAACTCTAGCGCGTTCAAAATCCTCAGTTGACATGATGCTCTTTAGCTGCTGCGTGTAGTTTGTTGCTAACATCCTAAAATTTATGCAACATGTGCAATCGTCCCGGTGTTCCGTCTTTTTCAGCTGAATCCATGTTGTGCTGACATTTGTCATCCATATACCTAAATCTGCGTGGAATTTTTCCAAATCTATTTCTTGTGTCTCCGCATCTCTATAGTGGATAGGATGAGGACAAGCTAGATGGAAGATATTCATTACTGCTTTGCTTAGGGATGGTGGCGTGTCTTCGACAAGATTCATTCGCTGATGTGTGCTAGGGGTGCTACGCGATTTTTCTTCTCTTAAAGCTGGCTCGCGTGCTTGAAAGTTTTGAATATAAATAGACAATGAAAATCTTTTTGGTGATCCTGAATACTCAGGAGCAACACGTGATAGTTCATCTCTAGTCCATACATATCCACTTCCTCGTGTACGTTCCATTTGCTTTAAAGTTTGAAGTTTCGCTTCTGCTACCCTTTTAGCTTGTGACATTGTGCTTGATTTATAATAAATCGCGTTATCCAGAAAAGGTTTTAACGCTAGTAACGCTTTTTCCTCTCAGGAACCAGGTTACTAAACTGGAAACGTAAAATTTTTCAGTAGTTTTTTTTTTCATTTTTCATTTCCCTGGCCTTTTTAGGGCTTTACCACCGGTGTCATGAAGAACTTCGTAAGGTTCCTCATAAACCAACAATATTTCTATGTAATAAAACAATGGGCTTCTAACTACCTTGAGCTCCCTCACTTTTCTCTGATTTTTAAGTTCTCATAAGGATTCACGCTGAGGAGTGAAAATAAATTTAAAAACAATCTTTAAAATAACCGGAGAGTCAAATTCATAATCAACTTACCACTTTCTCTTTTGCCCTAATGTTGCCCCAACGGAAGGCATTTGGGTCCTATCGCATTCAGAGCATTCCTAGACTTTAAAATCTAATTAATTCTGCTATATTTAAACTTACTGTAGATTATTCATTACATTAATTTGGGTTTTCTTCCTACAGTTTTTGTAAAAAAAATAACTATGTATGTAAATGCAAAATCTAGAAGGGCATAAGTATTACTATCTTTTTCAAGATTTTACAATCCATTGAATCCAATACAATAAATTGTTTCTAGCCGAGAGACATCATTAGCGGCGCTTTCAACAACTAATTAAAATCTAGAATAATTATTTATTTACAAACTGAATTTAAAATTTAACGGACATCTATATTGTCTTCTGTTGAAGTAAAATGTCAAAAGAATAGTATCATAATTGTTATAGTAGGGTTTAGTAAACCTAGGAGTTCTTTTTTAATGATTTCTACCCTAGGAATTACAGGGATTTATAGGCGTTATGCATTGAGTTGAAAAAAATGCATTATTTTAACCAATGTATTGCCATTCTATTACTCATTGTTATTTTAACCAGTGATGAATTCGGTTTTTATTACTCATCATTAGTTTTTAATGGAGCATCATTTAATTTCCACTTTTTTAAATAAGTACTGAATTTCCTTTTACATTACTCATTTTTTCTTAATGGGGATTTTTCCATTAAATTAAACTTCTTCACTACATGTTTAATTGTTCGAAGTACCTTTTCAAAATCTCTAACGTTGTCTTGGAAGGCTCTCGATTTCCTCGATTTGCTGGGAAGGGTTGCCTTGCGTCCTTGATAAAGAAGCTTTTCGCACTGTTGAATAATAAGTTATTTACAGCATTTACCTTTAATATTTATAAACGTTGTATGTTTTTAAGTTTTTACCATTGGAATCAGATAAATTAATAAATAATATAAAAAACTCATTTTAATTAATACTCTCCATTCTGAAGGACTCATTAGCTTTTGTGAAATTTCTTTTACGATTTTTGTTACCTAGTTTCATGATCTGGAATACATCATTAGTACAACTTATGGTGCTGACAAAATTATGCTCCCAGAAGTGTTTTATCCAATTGTAAGTTATTTTAAAAAAATTTTGAAACAGTTGAGATCATAGAACAAGTGAAAAGTCTAAAATTGAAAATCAATATGCTGAAGCTTGAGTATGAAAAAGAGAAAATTATTACTAAACTAGAAAGGAAATAAACAGGCAAAACTTTAACAAGAAATTGAGAAACTGACAAATCAGCTAAGGAGCAAACATTCAAAACGACAGCAACAGATAACACGTTACACGAAAAATTAGGTGAAAAAATAGACACATTACAGAACTCGAACAAGAGGCTGCAGCAAAATATGTTCAACAAGTAAAAGTAATAGAAATGCTAAGTGATAAAGATGATAACCACAAGAAAATAATTGATGATATAAAGACTGAACGTGCTAGTCTCATTGTTGAAGTGATCATTCAAAAGCATACAGCCAACTAACTGATGAAGATCAAATGCTGAAGGGTCATTTGAAGTCCAAACAAAATAAAATCGATGAACTGAAAACTGTATTGAAACGGCAGATGAAGAGTCACCGATGCCGGGAAGATCCGCAGGCCACCTTCCGGCGCAGCGTACCCCGTGAAGGATTTTTAGAAAATTTGAACATTTTCAAGGACCACTTTGAAGCTATTCAAAAGGTATGTTTTATTTACTTTTGAAAACATTTTAAGTTAAAACTAGAATAATATATGTGATTTTTTGATTTTTTTACAGTCAATGGCAAAAATAACACAATGAATTGAAACAAAATTGAAAGGTATAATTTTTCCAAATTTCATTGTATTATTATTACCGTTGAGAATAGGAGAACCACTGGAGAATTTGAAATATATACAGATATTACTTCACGTATGGTGTTATTCCCAAAAAAAATCCAAATACTAGAAACAGTTATTGATGTTCATTTTGTTTTCTAAATGATAGTTGTGGCATGTCAAGTTTGTACTTTTAGAATTTCTTAGTAATAACACCACAATTACGGGAAAGTCTGTATATTTCAAATATTCTAAGCGTTTCATTCAGGTTGTAAAGCAGTCAAGTATATCGTCGACATAACGCCACGAAACTAAAGGTTTATTATTCCCTTTTGTAAAAATTATATGTTCTTAAAATTTTTCAATAAAAATGTTGCTTAAGACGGGGGACAGATAAGAATCCATGTCAGTTTGTCTGTTATAATTGTCATTGCAAACTTTTTAATTTATTTAATCCCATTGTGATAATTTTTATTGCCCCAGCGTCTGATGTAGACCCTAAAACGTGTGGCATATTTGAAATATACAGTTTTTCTCGTAATTGTGCGTGTTATACGCAAGAATTATAAAATTACAAACTAGTGATGTTCTTGTTTCATAATGCTAGTAATTAGACAATTACACTTTATTTAAACAAATATGTGACACTGCCACTTCTTTTGCAATTGTAAGGTGTAAATGTGAAAGTACTAATTCAAGATGAATTCCAAATTTCACCAAGTAACAGCCTACTGTCACTGTAAACCCATTATTCTTGATTAAATCTTTTTTATTTTTTATTGCAAATCAGAATCATCCTTCTTTATTGCTCAAATTCCGACACTTTGACGTTGAAACATCTATACAAATTAGCTTTCAGTGTAAAAAACAGAGACCACGTTATATATTAAGAGTCTCTTAATTTATAGAAAATTAATAAATTGTAGTAAATAAACATCCAATTAATGAATTTCTTTGCAGATTTGTCTCTGTTTGTGTTTCAAATTTATTGTTTATGAAATGTTTATGAGTACCTTTAAACACTTATTCCCATAAATAGAGTAAAAATCTCATATGAATTAAATTATTTTTTGTTAGATAAGAAGTAAATTATCATTTCAAGAAAAATACATTTACATATAGCTAACTTGGTAAAATTTCCAATTTTAGAACGACACTTGGTCGCCCAGGTACTTTTCATTTCATTTTGATATTTGTTGGTTTGCACTATATTACAACAGCTATTTTGAAGAGTAGTGTGGAGTTGCTTTGATATACAAAAAAATATCTACATAAATAATATTCCTATAATTTAATCGGTTATAATTGAAGTGACCCCATTATATATTGCCAGAATATTCAATAGGTGATGTAGATTAGAATTATATATTATAATTCAACAAATCTTATATTTTGGTTGCAAATTAAGTTACACTTTATATGTTTTTGCAGTTATATTTAAAATAAGAACTAAATTACAAATTAGGATTATTATTTGAATCATAACAGTGACAAATTATATTGATTTTCTTGAAATTTATGTCCATTACTAACAAAGAAAGAGTCTTAAAAGCTTTCGCTTCCAAAGTTCAATGCCTACCGCTCTTTTTTTATGGTTATTTTCCAGAAAAAAAAAACATAATTTTGTCTTAAATATGCAATGCATTTATTATTTATGACATTTAAATTGTCAACTTAAATGTCATAAATCTAACTTCCAATTTGCAATTTACATTTTCAATACATAATTTAAAGCCATTTGGTGCGTTCCCGCAATTTGTTTAGTGCATTGTTTTCAATTTGATTGATTTTTAAACTTCTGCACCTTTTCTAAAACATTCCGTCGCGCTAATGCTAATTTTAAGTGTTTTTTTGCGTGTAAAATATAGACAGTATTGACATTCCTGTTTCGGTTCCCTAGCTGTTTGGACGCTTGGGAGATTCGTGTTTGTTCTCCGAACTTTTCGGTCGCTTTGATCCCGTCTGAAGAGACGACGCTTATTGTTGTTTTTTGCGTTACGATTTCGCGAGTTAGTAGCTTTGTTCGTAACGACCGCTAAACCGCTTTCATTTTCTTTCTTTTGTGTTTACAAAAGCGCATGATTTGTTGTTAAACCCGCATTTTTGTTTGCTCAATCAATGAACATTACGTCGCTATTTTTTGTGTAACGTGTTGTTCAGACGAAGCTCTAAGAAACTGTTCCTGCTCTTACGGGGCTAGCCTCTGAAGAAAGAAGAACCAAGAAAACACCAGAGCTTGGACATAAAAGGTTAGTGATAACTTTTATTTGGTGATTCGTTTGTGTGACGGCACGTGTTTATTGATTGTTCCGCTAAAGGTCCTTCGTCAATTATATACTTGCATTGAACCAGCATTGAACTAAAACCGCAACATCTAATTCATACATTTTTTTGGATATTCTCTATGGAATGTGCATCGAAGACATTCCACCATTGACAACGAAGTCAGAATCTACTTTGAAACATTTGGTATTTTCTTTCAATATACAGCTTTTCGTTCCAATTGTGGTGTTATTCCCAAATAAAACATAAAAAATTCATTTATTATGTATTTAAATCTTTTCCTGTGTATAGAATAAATATTGAATATTTTTTATTTGTTTATTCAGACTCTGGTAACAAATGGAAGCCATTGTGAAACAATGACTGCAATACTGAGAAGTGAAGAACATACAAAATTAAAAGCAAAACTTGGTATTGGACTCGACGATGGAGTCAAATAAAGAAGAATGTGATATGTTTTGTCATTTTAACAGCAAGTAATATTATTTTAACTGATTTTTTTGTTTGCTAATTAATCTGAATCAAGTTGCAATAAATTTTGTTTTACAATATCTCAAGGATTTCAAGGTATGGGGTTCCAAAATATCTCTCTCAGCATGAAATATTTGAAGAAATATTTCACTGAAATATTAGATAAACATTTCATGAAATACTTCAAGAGAACGTTAGTAATGAATATAGGAATATTTTGGAAAACACTTTAAACGATATTTCAGGGCATGAAATGTTTTAGAACTATTTTAAAATATTTGAACATAACATTTCTGAAATATTCGTATACCTTCGACAAACATACATATTACAGACATATTTCATGAAATATTTCAAAAGGTTTTTGTTGAGAAAATACGAAGCTATCTGAAATATATAAATATTTTACTAAAATATATTTAAACTATTTTTACATCTACAACTAAACGTCTTTTGAAATGTATCAAGAAATATGACTCAAACATTTTTCATAAAATTTTACAGGAATTTCATGAATTATTTCGAATGGGGTTTTGTCGTGGATATTGCTGAAATATTTCAAGAAATATTTTTAAATGTTTGAAATCAAACAACAAATATTGCATAAATATTTCTTGCTCTTCTAGAATATGTACAGAAAAAAAATGGTTAGTTTACTAAGAAAATTGCTAGTATTTATTTTTATTGAGATTTTTGATTGTTCCGAATGTTATATAGTATACATAATGTTGTTCGTTAGAAAACATTATCTGGCGTCCTGTAAACTTTCTGTTATATTTGTTTCATATTCCTAAACTGATATTGATAACTGTTGCATATTCATTAGGTTACATTTTTTGTTATTATTTTGTTCCTTTAACTGTGCTGTGAAATACATTAAAATATTCCTTATATAATAAGTATTTAAAAATAATTTCTTCATTTAAGTGTTATTAATTGATAAATAATTCTATGTTAAAATGTTGGATGATTTTAAATATATAATAAATAAAAAAGAACTATATTCTACTCAAGGCCGTGGCTAGAAACTTTTGGGGTGGGTTGGATAATTTATGTCGGGGGGGGGGGATAATTTTTTTATTGCTGATAGGCTGATCAGGATTGCAAAATTTATATTTTTGTTCATGTATTTCCAGGATATATAACATTGTATAAATACATAATTTATTCTTATTAAAAAGATGATTAATTGATTAAAATTGAATCTTGAAACCCAACATTGGGGGGGGGGTTGTATCCCTGAGATCCCACGCTGGCGACGGCCTTGATTCTACTAAAGTTTAATCTTATTGTGTGAGTGAACCATTGATAATGTCAAAAAGTACATGTAGATTTCAATTGTTGTTAAATAGTTAACTAGTTGGATATAAATAAAACTTAGACTGAGCTTAGACATTGTTTCTTTATTCTTATATTCATTTGGGGGGCTTGATCTCGGTGGGGGGGAGGGGGCTTGACGTCACTGAAGCTTGATTTTTAGCAAAATAAATACTAAAAAAGCTTTAGCGGGATTCCTCCATTTAAGTGAATGACTTAATGGGGGAATAATATTATTTTAGAAATTAAAAAGCTCCATTTGTGGCAATTATTTTAGATACAACACAAGATTTGTCAAAAATTGACCCATTTTCGGTAGTTTTTCGATACATCTCGATAACAGAAAATCATGATAATTTACCAAAGCATTAAAAATGTGTCCTGTTGCAATGGAGAGAATGTTGTCGGGTGTATATATAAACGCGTTGAATTTATTTTTAAACGGTGCTACAAACATGTTCTTGAAGGGTCGACTGTGTATGGCAATTTTTTTACACTATTGTAAATCATTAAGTTTCATTTAGTTTGGAGTTGTGTGAAAATAAGAAGTTAGCAGTTAATGAAAGTAAGGAATACAACTTATGTAAATGAAATGTCTTCTAAATTTTATGATATTTTAAGGGACATTATGGATAAATCATTACCGTCCTTTAAAAATAAAAATAGCAAATATCCCTGTTGATATAATGAGTCTATAATAAAGAGGTTTAGGAATAAGCATAATGTTGGGAAAAAATGGAAGAAATCAGATCATATATTTTATCTTAATAAATTCAATGAATTGAGAACGGAAACTGATCTGATTATAAAACAAGCATATAAACAACATATACACCAAATTGAAAACAATATTGCACAAGATCCGAAATCCTTCTGGATATTTATTCAACAGAAAAAAAAATCATCGGCTATACCAGCAAGCTTGACACTTGAGGATGGATATTGTAAATTCATTTGCTAATTATTTTGGAAGTATGTATGATCTGCCTTTCGATAATATTGTCGACGTAGATGCGAAAGACATCAGCAATAGTTCAATCATTCAGCCTTTCTTTTCAGAGGATGATTTAATAAGGATAACTAAAAAATTGAGACCAAAAATGTCAAAAGGTCATGATGGCATTCCAAGTTTTATTGTGAAGGATACCATTAGAGTATTAGCTAGACCGCTATCAAAGATTTTCAATCTTTCTCTATCTTCTGGTGTTTTTCCTGATTGCTGGAAGGTGAGCAAAATTCGCCTCCTATTTAAAAATGGGGTCAAGAAAGACATACCAAATTACATACCTGTATCCCTAATTTGTGGGTTTTCTAAAATATTTGAAATGCTAATTAATGATTATATATTGTTTAGAATTGATTCATTAATGGGTTTTTGAGGGGTCGGTCAACGACCACTAACTTGTTCTGATTTGTTCAATATTTGTTAAATGTTATTGATGGAAGGGGTCAGGTTGATGCGGTGTTTACTGACTTTTCCAAAGCCTTCGATAAATTCACATGTTAGAAAAACTAAGATCATTTGGCATAAGCACGCATTTTGTGGATTTTTTTAAATATTACTTAACTGGAAGAACACAATTTGTGCAATATAATAATTTTAGGCTCAACATATTTTGGTATCTCATCGGGTGTGCCTCAAGGATCCAGTTTGGGACCTCTCCTATTCCTAATCTTAACGACATCTCTGAAGAAATTGATGTACAATTTCAAATTTTCGCAGATGATTTGAAACTATATTTACCAATAAATGGTGTAGAAGATTGCAGAAAACTTCAAAATGTCCTTGACAAAGTGCAGAATTGGTGTGCAAAAAATAAGCTTTTACTCAACGCTAAAAAGTGCTCGGGAATGATTTTCTCCAAAAAGGTTTCCCCTATTTTATATGATTATACCATTGACAATAAAGTGTTAATAAGAAAAGAAACTCATAGGGATTTAGGAGTATTTCTTGATTCAAAATTAACAATTAGCTATCACATAGATAAAATTATTTCGGAAGCCATGCAGATGTTGGGCTTCATAATTAGAAGCGGTAAATCGTTCCGTAATGCAGATACTTTAGCTTTTTTATTCAATTCCATAGAGAAAAGTAAGTTAGAATACAATTCTGTAATTTGGTCCCCCATCAATAATAAATATATTGTCGCTTTGGTACAATGAAAATTTTTGAAATGTTTATCGTTTAGGCATGATAACATCTACCCACGGAGAGGTATAGATAACGCCTGTTTATGACAACATTTCGGTTTTGATAGTCTACAAGAGCGGAGAGAAATACATTCAATAGTTTTTCTTTCAGAAATGGTTAATGGTAAGATTGTGTGTCCATCTTTGTTGGAAGTTCTAAACTTTATTGTACCTAGAGTATTTGGTAGGTCTAAACATTACTTCTATCTACCCAAAGCAAATACAAATGTGATGCATGGGTCTCCACTGTATAAAATGTGCTCAACTTTTAATAAAGTAGCTCACCGGTGTGATTTGAGCTTGCGTTACAATAAGTTGTTCGAAGTATCTCGAATTCTTTCTTGTGATAATTAAAGTTGTGTGTTCAGGATTTATTTGCTTTCTTTTAGTTATTGTTCTTCCATTTACATTTGTATATTGTTTATACATTTATTTTAATAAATTGTAATCAGCCCTATAAATTATGGTTTGTTGGGCTATGATTTTCATAATAATTAATTAATTAATTAATTAATCCTGTTTGTAAAGCTCTACAGCATGAAAATAATGACTGACAAAAAGCTAGTATTTTATTAAGTAATAATCTGAATAGACTGAGTAAAATAAGAAATCAAAATTCATTCAATGGTTTGCTAAATGAGTCCAGAGATTTACCAAAACAGAGGGGGGGGGATAACAGCTGTTTGCAAAAATAAAAGGCAAAAGATAACTAAGCGTTTTTTGATGAGTTATCACAAAATGGGAGAATTTCAGACCCGGAATCATATATCAAGATCAATGCATACTATTGGTGTTTCGATATATTTATTTTACAAACTAAACATAGAGTTGAGAGTTTTTGTGACTTGAGTTCTTCTTCTTTAAACGAAAAACTGTCGGCTAAATACAGTAAAGACATCTCAGTTAATATTTATGAATAATTAATTGCTCTGAAGACATGATTAACATTTGAAATTCAAAATATTCATTCTATTAAAGAACTCATGGAATTATTGCTGATAAAATTCAAGAGCCTTGCATCCAGTTTTCCGGAGGTAATAACTGCATGCTTACTGTTCTTGACCGAAACAGCTGTAAGAAGTTTTTCAAAATTAAAACTGATAAAAATTTTTTGGAAAAACTGCAATCATGTTCAGCTATAGATGATTTAATAAATCAATTTGCCGAAAAAGGCAAGAAAAGTGTATATTTAATTTGAATTGTTTGACTAGATCAATAGCTAGGATAAGTTATAACTTATAATATAAATAAATAATATTTATTTTAATTTAATGCAAGCATCTTTGTTCCTTTTGTGAGAAAACTTTACCTTTTATTTGCCCCCCCAACTAATTTTGATACAGGGCTTCCGTTGCATTTAAAAAGGTCGCATAAAAAAACGAAAATGTGTAACATTATGAGATTGTATAGCTGAAATAACTACTGAGAAATATGTACGTCGAAAAATAAACTGTCATCTGTTTCGGTTCGAAATATACCTATTATTTGAGATTACCTAGTTTTGATTTAGATTTTACTCATGCTTTATTTTATAGTATTAATTTAAATTATTCGTATTATTTACAATTCATCACACGGTTATTTAAATATCTGGATTATATTCATTACCACAAACTTGAGAAATCTGTGATTGTAAATACACTGAGAAGCTATAAATATTTAATTTTTAATAAAAATATAGGGTAAACTGTTAACTAAAGTCAAAGCATGACAAACGAAAAACACTTGAAAAAGTTACAACTCATTTTGTGATTAAATAAAAACTAGCTGCAAAACCAAACGGTTTTTTATGTTAATACAGACAACAATTACTTCAAAAAACCATACCTTAACATAAATAACAACTAGTGTCGCATTTAGCGCCATTCAAGTATATATAGTTATGTAAATAAGTGGACTGTAAATTTAAAGTTAGGTGTTGCTTCAAGTTATAAATGTTTGGAGAAGTTAAAAACTCACACTGTATAGAATATGTCCAGCGTATAGGGCCGAGGCCAGACGGTGAACACTTCGGCAACTTCACAGTTGCGCCAATCTGTCGGTAAACAGGCCATACGGCGTCAACCATAGTTGGGACAGCTATTACAATTGTCATAGATCTATTACATTTTAGAGAATTTGTTACCCTATTACACTATTTTTGTATTTAAGCTAAATCTATTATAATATTAGCTTCATCTTATCTTCTTCCTACTTTTGACTTTTATCATTTGTTTTATTCCTGTAAATAATCTAACTATGAAAATTTTTATTAAGTGTAAATACAGAAAACTACTCCGCATTTTTCTTTGCGCAAACTGTAACGTTAAGAAGGTAGAAAATTTGTATATTTCGTCACATTGTTTTCTACATGTCACAGGTAGCAAAAGCGGAATCCAGTGCATTTGGGATATGAGATTAAGGAAAACATAATGTAATAAACTATGGCCTTTACCACTAAATTTTCGGAAAAATTTTACCAGTGAATTAATGGGAAAAATGCAAAGTATAATAATTCATTGATACCTGTCTTGCCCTCAAACGTAACAACATCATTAAATCTACAAAATGTATAATACCAAAGCTCAACACATTTTTCTAAGAGTTTTAAAACATATTATATAGATAATAAAATTTGGGAAAGACCACTTTTGGCACAAAAAGTTATGAATCCGAGCAAGGGTCCAATGTCAAGCTGTCCATCATAAAATTTGCTTAAAAATTCCTAGAAATGAGTATCATGGGAATTTGGCATATTTATTAAATGCATTGGCCATCATTGAGAAAACAATTAGAAATCATTCATTCACCCTATTACGGTTCTGGCCTTCCGAGAAATGGGGGTTCTTAAGGATTTTTGAAATTTACATTTTTTACTAGTACTGTTATAAATTAGTGCAAAATATGCAAATATTGATTTATTTCGTTAACGGTTTGTTTTTGTATAATTTATGTACAAATAATTTCGGATCAAAATATTTAAAATAAACAAAAAACAATAAACTCTTTAATATTTGAATTGCAAGGTTTTCAATTTGTTTTAAGGACCTTCCTTTAATTGCTATGTGGTGCTAATATAGATGGATTTCTCATTTAAAGATAATTTAGAATACAATTTGAACAGTAGTTTAATTAGGAATTTGATGCA
Organism: Octodonta nipae; assembly: GCA_034190945.1. Lineage (NCBI taxonomy): Eukaryota > Metazoa > Arthropoda > Insecta > Coleoptera > Chrysomelidae > Octodonta > Octodonta nipae. Next base: position 15,723,216 of record CM067216.1, read on the forward strand.
ATTTGAAATTCCAAATAAAGTTAAGTTAGTTAAGTGTTTTCATTTTCATTGAAATGACTACTTAACAAGATTTCTGTTCAAAATGCCTCAAAATAGCGAATTTCCATTTTTTAAAATACATTGGCTTATAATTATTACAGAAATTTATCTCAATATAACTTATATAGTCTTTTCAAATGTTTATGTGTATCACTAGATGTCTGTAGCTCCATGTGCCAAGACATTTGAATGAACTTAAAATCTATTACGAATCTATTACATTTTTAGCCTAGATGTCGTTACATTTCTATCAGTCCAATATCCCAACCCTGGAGCAACACTTGGGCAACTTAGTGCAGGGCATAGTGGGGCATTCGTTTGCAAAATTGTTTTAATTCATTTTTTTTAAATGTCCCGGAAATTTTCTTGATTATAAAGTGTAAGATGACACTTGATATCTTTTGACGCTATTGTTTAAACAACGAAAAACTATATAGCTTAGTAAAAATGCATTGTTTTGCAATTAATTAATTTTTTTTATATTCTTTACAATAATTCAAATGAAAAAAGTCCTCACACCTATCATCGTATCTCCAACTCATTAATTGTTATGAATTATTTAAAATTGGAAATCGCCGAAATTCCTAATTTTCTTGAATCAAATAATATACCTTAAAAATTGAAATGCTATAATTTTTAATTTTTTATCAAAAATTTCAAATATATTAAACAAATTATCCTAAATAGATTTTACAAATTTTGTTTAGTTCTATGTTTTTTTACATTATAACAATAAGCTTCCTACGCGCATGCACTTTTGAGAGAGGAGTATCTTTATCTCACTCCCATCTCGATGTATAAGATGAGTAAGAGAAGGGTGGACGACGCACTTGTAAAAATTTCTTCGCGGTTTTTCAACGGTAACCTTGCTATGTTATCGTTATAATGATTTGCATCAGCCATCCCTATTTTCTATACTCTACGCGATCAAAATTAACATTCATTAACATTAAACCTGACGAATGATATGTCTACATTTGGTACCACCTGCTTACAATAGGTCAGAATTCTTTTGCACTGTGCAGAGGCGTAGCTACCGCCGTATCAATGATACGGGGCCCCCGGGTTACAATTCCAGAAGCCCCCAACGTGTGTAAGAAAAAAATAGTAAAATATTATCCACAATCTGTCTCTATAGAGTTTTCACTTCAGAAATGCCAAAGTCAAGAAATCAATCTCCTTTTTTTCGAGTTAAGCGTGCGCCCAAAAGTTGGCAACATCCTATATCGGTTATTGCGATTTTCCCCCGTTTAACGGACAGACCTAAACACGGAGAGCAATATTTACATTGTAATACAATACCATCTTACATTATATTACATTGCAATACAATACAATCTTGTTCTTCTGATTATTATCAGGTTAATTGGTTAATTAGTTTGATTTGTGAAAAAAAAATAGTAAAACGAAAAGAGATTATCCCAGTGGAGCTTTGAAAAGAAAAAGTAGCGAAGGGTGAATTTTGTACCGAGCCTTAATAAAAATTTTGTGGTATTCTTCATTAGTAGTTAATTATTACTCTGAACGCCATTTTTCTCATAATGCTGGGAGTATATTTAATTTGAATTGTTTGACTAGCTCGATTTCCAGGAGGAAGTGATAACTTATAATCAATAAATATTTATTTTAATTTAATGCAAGCCTTTTTGTTTCTTTTTTGAGAAAGTTTTACCCTTCATTAACACCCCCCCCCCAATTTTTAAAACATGGCCCTTCCAACGAACGCTACGCCACTAAAACTGCAGGTAAATGAATAAAAACCTTTTATTATCCAACAATTCCATTTAAAAAAAAATCCACAACCATTTAACAATAAATCACAAAATTTTCACATGTTAGATTTCCATTTATATGATCCGGTGTATGTAAAGTTATTGTTAAGCAACATTTCATCAGCTTCTTTTGGTCCTCTAGTACCGTACCTGAAAAAAAAAAACATACACAAGATGTGTCATTCACATAAGCAAATAATTTTTCAGAATTTGCAGTTTTAAGTATTTAAGGATGTCTCTTTCCAACTGATGGACCTATCTTAAATTTACGAGGTGTAGGTGAGTCTATTGTTTTTAAGCATGAAGATTTTCACATGCAATTCCATACTTCATTTCATCTCATCAGCATTTGACTATATCTTATGACAATACAGACGACTAACTTAATATTGATATCAGGTCTGGATCAATTGCACAAGAATCTTTTTATAAGTTTTAACAGCTTTTTGCTGGACTGATTCCATTTTTAAGAAAATATACAAGATACTATGCTGTTAACATCACAAATTGGCACCATATTTAATGTCTCTTTTTGACAGGTCAGGGGGTAATATAAAAAGTGACACTAATATAAAATATGATGGCCGACTGCAAGAAGATGCTTTAGTCTGGGTTATTAAAAATTTCACAACTGAATATATAGTGAAAAAGTAACCTCTAACTGTTGACAATAATAACACAACAAAAACTGTAAAAGCAACAATCAATTCAATAGTTGGAGGTATTCATCATAATAACAGCACAAAACACTCTTAGTTCTTGACTGCAAGTGCTGTACAAAAAAAAACGTAGGATCGGAAGAGATACCAGAAATCATAGTCAATAAAATCGTACTAGCACTTAAGAAGATAAAAAAGGAAAAACACCTGGACCTGACTGCGGACTATCACAGATGCTTCAAGAAGATGGTAGAGTCTTGCTAAAGAAAATGGCCAATCTTTAAAACGGCTGTCTGGGAAAAGAACGTATACCAGAATCGTGACGGAAAGCAGAAGTCATACTAACACAAATAAAAGGAGATGTGTCAATTCTAGATAATTACAGACAAATGAGATTACTGTCTGAAGTTTACAAAGTGTTCACGAGAATAAGAGCAGTCATAATAACACCAAAAATTGATTTCAATCAACCAGCAGAACAAGGTGGCCTTCGACCTGGTTCCAGCACATTCGACCATCTACAAACTGTTAACACTTAGGTAAATGCAACGAATATAATCTGGAATATAATCTATATGGCCTCCATTGATTTTACAATCGAAACTTGGGCAGTCCTCAACGCCCTGAGAAGCTGCAGCATAGATAGCAGGAAAACAATTTTCATAAACAACATATGGGTGATTCTTAGATAACTGTGATTTTTACAAATCAACATTTTTTAAAATCAAAAATACTTTAAAACTTGTGTTATGTGTGCTATTGGTCTTTTATTGTGCTCAAAATTAAGCCTGTAATGTAGTTCTACTACTTCAATGGAAAAGGAACTAGGACAAAAAGTAGAAATTTCAAGTCCACGGTACTGACAACAAAATGAAATATTCAAAATACTTGCCTAATAAATCTCTTTAAATTCTTAAAATAATTAAACAAATGATAAATTATAGGACTTTGATAATCAAACCGAGACATTTACAGTATTTAATTTCTTGATTTCAACAATCTTTAAAATTTATTAACAGTAGAATTAAAATAACAATTTTTATTACATCCTTAGAATAAAACAAAGTTTAATATTAGTTAAATCTATTATTTCTTTCTACCAATCAATATTGGGGTATAATTGCAAGATAATTTGATTTATTATACAATAGATTTTAGTTATAAAAGCTAAACTTTAGATTATAAGACGACTTTATAGAAATTTTTAAATTTAGTTAGAAAAACGAAAATATATATATATATATATATATATATATATATATATATATATTTCTGTAAGTTATTCATGATCCATGAATATGTATGCCTTAATATACAATGTCGACGGTGAAATACTCTCAAATTTATCATATTTATAATTTTCTAATCGAAAATAAATAATATGGAATAATAAATAAAGTACTAGACATAAAAAAATTACAGTTATCTAAGAATCACCCATATACGCTTCCGCAAAAATGTAGGTAAAGCCGATCAGATCCTATTTTATTAAAAAGAGGTGTAAGACAGGGAGACACCATTTCACCCACACTGTTCTGACACCATTTCACAGTTTTCTTTGCAGCTATGGAAGATATTCTCAATGAAATGGGTTGGTCCAATAAGGGCATCTTAATAGACGTCAAGCCACTTTAGATTTGCGGATGGCATCAGTAATAATATCATAGAGTTTCAGGAAATGGTTACTGAATTAACCTATCAGTTTGCAAATGGAAATTAACACCAAGAAAACAAGAATAATGTCAAACACAAATACCCATATACACGGGGTGTCTCACGTATGAAGGGATAATATTGCTATCTAAGATAGGGTACGAGACAGAAACACGATTAATGAAGAAAAAGTTGCGTGTTTTAGAGTCCATTCGATCACTTAAAGAAAAAGTGAGCTACCTCTGGCCGTTCTCAAATTAACCATGAAAAATAAAAAAATATCATTTTTTTTGCCTCTACTACTTTTATTATAAAGAATATCACAAATTGGTAAAGGAAAAGATTTTTGACAGCTACTTTTACATAATTGGGCGTTATCAAATCTTATCTGCTACGTTTCGTTTCTTCTGGGACATCATTACGTTTTTTTAATACGGACCTGTACTTTTTTGTTGTCATATCGTTAAAGCATTGAAAGACCAGTACATTGATGTATACTCACTGACAAAGAAATCGCAACACCCAGAAGGGGAAGTTTAAATTTAATATTGTTTTGGTAAAACACAGATACTATAGTAAGAAGTAAATGATTAAAGTTTGGTAAAGTATGGTGAATGTTTTTTCATGTAAACTTTTTTTTATCAATTAATATTGTAGTCGTTTTCGCATTTTTAACATTTAACAAACAAAAATCTTTGATGGGATTCAAAATCGATGTTCAGTAATGTTAAAATGCATACAGGAACTTGAATGAGTTCAAATTATTGGTTTACAGGCGGCAGGTTTCTCATTTAGAGAAATCGCTAACCGCCCGAACAGAAATCCAACTAATGTTATGACATGTTGTAAAGCGTGGTTTGATAATACCCAAAATCGGAAATGAGTAGGCACCGGACGTCGAAGAGGCACAAATATAGTTTAAGATCAACGGCTAAGACTTATGACCTTTCGAGACCGATTTTCGACAACTCGAAATTTGGCTGATGAGTGGTTCGGAGAACAACACCATCTTGTAAGTGTCCGAACGATTTACCGCCCTATAAGGTCTTTTGGACTGAAGCATTATCGACCCCATCTTATGCTAACACTGACCGCTGAACATTAGAATGTGAAATGGCATTAGGTCGTTATCTCTGATGAATCTTATTATCTTCAGGAAGTAGTGGAGCTATAAGTACTTCCTTACCTTAATCGACGCATGGATCCCATATTTTAACAAGATAATGCTCGGCCTCATGTTGCTCGAGTTAGTGTAAACTTTTTTGAATGTGAATCTGTTGCCCTGACCCCCGATCTTTCGCCCATAGAACAAGTTTGGGATATTAGGAGTAAAAGGCTCGGAAATTTACCCCAGCCCCCACGGACTCTGAAGGTTCTAAGACATGAAATACAAGTAAGTAGCTTAGGATAGTATTCCTCAAGAAGAAGTAAACCAACTTATTGAATCAATGCCAAGATGTGTTGTGGAGTGTATAGATAACCACGATGGATAAACACATTATTAACAAACTTAATAGATCTTTTCACCCTTTGTAATGCGCACGCGCGTTTGGCATGTTAAAAAGGTGGGAATATGAAAGTATCGGGCACTTTTCACAAATATGCATAGGGAACTAGTATCAATACCCTTATTATCAATGAAGTTAACTGAAATATTAATTAGTGGAGCTCTATTTGTACATCTTTCAATTAAAGCAAATAATTGCATTACATTATAATCGTGGTTAACGTGATATTTTCGTCCACAAGGCGAAAATAAGGCTGATGTATTTGACAGGTTAGAACAAAAATGACACTCATATTAGAGTTACAGTAATTAATATACTGATAATTAATAAAATAAACATTAGTAATACAAAATATGAAATTAATTAATTAATTATTACTATGGTTTTATCAGTCATTGACTTTTTTAATACAATTTGTGATTTAAATTGTTGGCTATTCATCTTTCGACTGACAGATATATGAAAGTTAATTTATAAGATTTTCACGAAATTGTACAAAAATTGTATGTAATATTACTAAAGGCTGTACAATTAAAATATAAAATTCAGTACACAAATATTTATTTAAACTCAATTTGCATCCTTATGTCTGGTCACAGTACATTATGTACAACTAAATTTGAAAAGTTAACACTCGTTTTATTTAACGTTATATCTTTTAGCAAGTTATTGTCTTAAATACACATACACATAAACACATATATGTAATCGATCATCACTTAGTTCACATCTCTAACTCATAAATCACATTTAGCACATTTTAGATAATGTTTATGCTTTTCATTGATCTAATAAGCTTTCGATGAGATTCGATGCAAGGAAATTTGGAAAACTAATAAAGTCAAATAAATCCCCCAAAAATGAATTAATGTACATATGGCTCCCACATATTCTATGGCATTAATGCTTTTTGCTCCATTCTTTATTGATAAAATGTTATACATGTTAATTACAATCGTTCAACTGATAGTTCACTTTAAGTTTATGACTATTAAAACCCTTACTAGTAATAGTAAATTACATTGAAAATATTGTATTCACGTTATAAACTAACATATAATGCTCGAAAAAAATTAACGGGCATTGACGCATGCGCATCATTTTTTATTATATAAAGGTCTATTAAAAAAATTATTATTTTTTATTCAAATTTTAATCATTTACTCCTTACTATAGCATCTAAGTTTTGCCAAACCTATATTAAATTAAAAAATCTCCTTCAGGGTGTTGCGATTTCTTTGTCAGTGAGTATACAATTGGTTAAGTTTTATATGACGTTTTGGAAGACAAAATAATCACGAAAGTAAAAAAATTTAGTACTGTCCTGCTTATAGCCTAAATAGTACAATTAAATAATTTTTTTCATGATGACAAAGTCTAGAAATTTTTTACTTGTTTCTTGTGTGGTAAAGCGATGTAAATGGAAAAATCGAACATATGAAAAAGTTTTGTTTTTTGTAATTTAAGGGGAAATTGATAAAAACTTAAAAATCATGATTTTTCCTTGATAATGTCTAACTATAAGTTGGAATGGAAACATGTGAATACAATAACTTTAAGAAATAGCAAGATCTATGGAATACAATCAACAAATTTTCTTTTGTTGGTTTGTAAATTGCAAAAAGCATCATTCCTGATATAATTAAATACTGCTAAGAAAAAGCAATATGTAATATATTAAGCTATTTTTAAATAATTGCTCTTTAGTTTCTAAATTAACGAAAACAATTTCGTGACAAAAAAATATTCAGTATTAGCAGAAATTCAATTTACAACAAATATTGATTTTACAGCGGGGAAGAGACTGGTGTTTGTGAATCATTAAAAAAGTAATTTTTAGAATTAAAAAATATTTAAGAGACCAGATTTGCATAATTTTGTAACACAAAAGCGGTCACCCTTTTTCAACAGTCACTAGTTATTTGCCATTTGCACAGCAACAAAACAAATTTTACAACTTTGACGCTGTCATTCGATAGAATATAGTTTTACCTAATTACAATTTTCATAAGCATGTGTTTTTAGTATAACATACATTTTAGAAGTCTGATTTTACCAACAACTTGGATCATTGGTCGAGGCCCTGTCTGCGACATTCAGAATATATTAATAGCGATCTTGAACCAAACAATAAACCAAACTAGAAGACGGGGTGGCCAGAGCAGCAAAACTAAAATCGGAACGGACAAGTCACATAGCCCGAAGAACAGACTACAGATGGACCAAGCGTTTTCTCGAATGGAGACCAAGATTAGGACGTAGATCTATCGGTAGATCTAAGACCAGGTGGATTGATGACATCAAACGAAGACCTGGAACTGGATGAGAAAAACACGGAACAGAGAATCCAGCAGTGGATAATAGTCATATCGTGATCGTCATCGTGAAGCGAAGCTAGTTCTTGGTTGTAAATGCAGCCAATTTAAGTAAAAATATAAATGAGAACTGAACTACGATTATAAGAAAGGGTTACAAACATTAATAGAAGAGAATGAAAAGATATGGGTAGGACTAAATAACCTGAAGAAGGACTTAAGTAATGATAGAAAAGAGAAGCTAGAACGAGAGAAAAAAAAGAAGAAATATTATTGTACAGGGGCTGACAATAGACTCGGAACATTCTAAAAGAGAAAATTTATTGAAGAGGATGTAGGAGTAAAGGCTCATGTGAGGTAAGCTAATAGATTAGAACCCAAAACATGCCTAGTAGAAATAGCCAATGAAGAACCTAAAATTGAGGTGATGTAGAAAAAAAAGTTGAGGACTACTGGGAGATAAAATATTTTTCAATGACGATTTAACCAAAGAAGAAAGAGAAAATTAGGTAGAAAGCAAAAGAAGAAAAGGTAAAGGGAAAATATGTAAAGATTTTTTTTTAAAAGTTGGTGGTGGACGGACAGCTGAGGAGTTGGAACAGGCAGGAAAAAATACTACGCACAATGGTACGTACAGCTGGCGGTGCAAAAAAGTAAGTTTTAAGAATAGGGACATATATATGGATTTTAACTGGCAACGAAAAGGATAACGTTCAGAATGGAATGGAATGTTGGAGGAACATTTACAAAAGGAGCGTTGAAACATTTGATAGGTGAAATGAGAAAGTACAAGATTGATATACTGGCACTGCAGGAAATTAAACAAAAGAACTGTTCAATTATGGAGGTAGAAGACCACATATTTTTTAATAGCAGAAATGAAAAAAGGATACTGGGAGTGGGTTTCATTTTTAATAACAGTTTCAAAAACGACGTGATCGATTTACCAGGATTTCTCAGATAGAATATAATAAATGGACATGCTCCATCAGAGGAAAAGGACCCAGACATTAAAGCAAAGTTCGATGAAGAGTTTGATAAAATTCTGGAGAGTTCCAAATTTTGATATAAAAATAGTAATAGGGGATATGAATGCCAAAGTGGGTAGAGAGGAGGAATATAAAGAAGTAATGGGAGGAAAGGGCAGACACACCACTAGTAACGATAATGGGAGGAGGCTCATAGAATTTACTTTTCAAAACAATATCAGAATTGTCACTACTGCTTTTGATCACAAGAATATTCACAAAGAAACATGGGTATCACCTAATGGGTTGTCAAAGAATCAGATTGATTATGCCTTTATGTAATTAATGCAAGAAGCTACAGGGGAGCTGATAGAGACAGTGACCACATGTTAGTTATAATGGAAATGAAACAGGTAAGACCAGATAGGATAAGAGAAAAAAAACGGGGGGGGGGGAACACGGAGGAAATATAGCACACCAAAACTGAAGAATTTATCAGTATCAAGGTAGTTTGAGCAAAAAGTTACGGGGAGTCTGAAACCAAACCCCCGTACAGAACTGATAGGGGAGGAATGGGTAAAGATCGAGGAAATTATGGAGACGGTCGCAGATGTAATTCTGGGAAACCCCACAAAGAGCCAAAAAAATACGTTGTTTGATGAGGAGTGCGCAATAATATTGGAAAGCAGGAACAAGGCACGCCTGAGATTTATGGAAGAATGTAGTGAAGAGAACAAAGTGTTGTACCACCGCCTGAGAGGGAAAGCCAAGTAAGTCATTGTGTAAGATGAAAAAAGCCATTTGGAAGAAAAATTTAAAGTAAAAGTAAGGCGGGGTACAGATCTACCGATTCTGTTCTGATCTATAAGAACAGAAGAATACTGGCGGGTCGCCGGCTTTCTTGATTTGCCCTCAGTCGTTATCTAGCGCTTATGGTAAACACATCCAATATATGATAATTCCTAATGGAACATGGCGAACTGATCAAAAGCACAGTTTTAGGACTGTGCTGTGTGTGCCGATATACGGAGCTAGTATGTAATTTATGCCTCTTTCGACGCTGCCCGGTTACTTATCAGATTTCTACTGTTTTGAATAGCGACAAAGCTACTAGTTTAATGTCAGACAAAAAATTGGAATTAGTTCAAACTCACTTATAAGGTATTGGTTTAATCCTCTGTTTTTCAATTGTGTGAAGTAAAGGTGTGAATATTCTCCAGGCTTCACTTAATTCGTCAGAACGTACAAAATGCATTTGAGATCCACAAAACACGTCTACGATTAAACGTTCATAAGCATCAGGCAACTTGACGTTCTGGAATTTAAAGAGATTTATAAAATCAAGTCACATCATGGTACAATTAAAACTTACAGAATATCGGTTTCCATATGTAAGATCCAGCTCAGTTTCTTCCATGTTGAAAGCCATACCAGGTGTCTTTACCATTAATTTCACATAGAGAGCTTCACCAGGTTGAACTCGTATCACAAATTCATTTCTGACGGGTTTCCCATCGAATATGTCCCCTGGCACGTCTTTGAATTGTATCCTGACTTCAGCTTTCCTTTCATTCAGTGCTGGAATTAGAACCGTAACATAATTAATGCAATTTCACAACAGGCTCGAACCGGTATAGTCGAGCATCTCTGTATGTTATTGTGAATTTTGTTTGTTCACAGTGAGAGTTAATTTAGGAAATTTTTAACACTAATTTATAGTTTAAAAAACTCAAAAAAAAACGCTTTAATAGTACACTGAACCAAAAAGTAGGAAATAATTTTTAATTATGAAGAATTTGTGTTTAATTATGGTTAATTAGGAATAATATTTAAATAGAAATTAAATTGGTAGTAACAAAAAAATCAAATCATAGTAAAAACATATTTTTATATTAAACCTATTTGTGTAAACAGCTATGAATCAAATATTTGTAACATTTAATATCAAGAACCCCACGCTTTTTTACTATGATTTGAATTATTTTGTTATTAATTTAATTTCTATATTAATTAATCATAATTGATTGTTAGACTTTCTCTTGCTGTAACACAAATTCTTCATAAATAAAAATTAGTTTCTACTTTTAGTTCAGTATACTATTAAAGCGTGTTTTTTTTTAATTTTTAGTCTCAAAACCATACCAATAGTATTTATAATCAAGAGCCCCAATTTTTGGTATATATTATGTGTGGCAATGAATCAAAATTTATTTCATTCATATTTACGTAACCTATCCATTTCACTAACGCATCACTATTACATGGAACTTTCCCTGTTAAGTTTGAGCAGTCAATTACAATACCTTCTTCTTGGTTGGTTGGTATGTCTGAATCAAATACTGTCATGGCGGACATGCGCCCAGATAATTTCAGTGATAAATCCCATATTGCAATTTACTAATAATACCTTAGGAAAACCTTCCGTCTTATTGATATCATCAGGAATAACAGAGTCTACATTTTTATTACCTAAATTGTGTGCAGCATCCAGAAGTTGATCTTGTACCTTTATTTTAAGATGCTGAGATGTCAACTCTGCAGCACTGAAGGCGTTCAATACATCAAAGAATGTCGTCTCTCCTTATTGGCCTACGTTTTATTTTAGTTAAAACCAGCTTGAAAAGCCGCCACAAATGTGCAACTGGTGTCATATGTTTTGGTTGTCGAAAAACTTGATGGCTTCGACAGAGGGTAATTGCACTAAATTACTGAATATTTTTTTCAAAACTTTTTCAAATTGTTTACATTATATATATATTTTTTAATTTACAGGTCAGGATCAGAAGCACAACCAGAGTCGAGCTTCAGGGGGGGGGGATAAGCTGCGTGAGAGGGCAATCAGGTACCTCAGGTATGTCAGGGAGGCAATCTCATATGAAATGTACTCATGTTTTTGTAGGTTTTCCATAACATTGCAGTTCCTAGGTTCTTGTATTAAAAATAGAAAAATAGCTTTATTTTAAAATAGAAAAATAGCTTTATTTTAACCTCGTGGATGAAAGAATTCATCATTCTATTGTGTTAAGCTCAATGATCTTGAAGCTCTCGGAGAGGGCAATCGCCCCTCATTGGATCCGCCCCTAGTCAGGATATTATAACAATGTTTTATAATAATTGTATTGTCATCGACCCTTGAGACGTGTGCAAATTTTTAAGTTAATCAGACTTATTTAAGTTGGTAAAAATTATGATGAAAGTTTCCGTTACATAGATACATTCATACATGCATACAGGTCAACCTAATAAAAGCTTGTTTAAAATTTATATTAAACAGTGAAGAAGACAGTCACGAGATGCCAGAACAAGAGGAAAGGAGGAAAGTGGACAAGAAGCGGATAATCCCACCAAAGAAGAAGACTAGGAGAGTACGCAGAAGTAGAAATAGGCGAGTATCAGGCCGCGCCGGCTTCAGACACAATAGATCTGTAACAGACCACACTTTTTTTCACACTAAAAGAAATACAAATAGCTGCTATGAATACAAATACGCGCTGTACGTCCTATTTGTGGATTTTTTGACAGGCTTACGACCAAGTCAACAGAAAACAGATTTATAACGCTATGAGAGACCTGAGAATATCACGCAAGATAATCAACTTCACGCAAATGACGCTAGACAGACAATAAACAAGGTAGTATGCAAGGGCCAAATTAAGACACTTTTGAAGTGGAGCAGCGACTCAAACAAGGGGACCCCATATCATCAACCCTGTTCAAATTGATACTGGAAACAATTATAAGAAGAAGTAAGGTCATCACAGAAGGAACAATATTCAATAACGAGCATCAAAGCCTACCTAGCCTTTGCGGATGACGTAACTATAATTGAAAAAATAAAGAACGAATTAATAAGGGTACGAAGGGTAAAGACGGAGGCGAAGGAGTTTGGTTTAAAAATAAATCATAGAGAGTAACAGAGAATTAGAATTAAGGGTAGCAATAGGAGATGGACAAACATATTGTTTCTAGAAGGTGAGGGATTTTACATATTTGGGGCACAAAGTCGAAGAAAATGTAGTGGACTCGGGGATTAAGACAAGGCCAGCAAAATGAAGCGGATGTATGGAACGCTGAGGGTTTTGATGAAATCCAAATTTGTCTCAAGAAAAACCAAACAAAGAATATATAGAACAGTAATTCGAGCTACAGTTACATATGAGAAAACATGGGTTCTTAATACAACAGAAGAAGATCGAGCGATGAGCAAGGAATATGCGAAGAACATTTACGGAGACATAAGAACGGAAAGTGGGTGGAAGAGAAGAAAATGACGGCAGACAGGATGGCAAACTAATTATAAATAAAAAACCGATAGGAGCGAAAACACAAGGACGACCTCGGAGAAGATGGCTAGACAATGTAGGAGATCTGCAGAGAATAGGACAGAGCAACGGAATGCCATGGCTGCCAATAGAAAGGAATGGACGTGTATAGTTCAGGAATATAGTGTATATATTGTAAATAAAGCAAATATGAAAATTGTTACAATAAAAGTAATTCACTCCCTAGGCCTTCAGGGCCGTGTGCACTTTACAAATAAATGCAAATATCAAAAGGTGCATAAAAGAGTGGAGAAACTGTACCGGAAGTTCTCTCCCTCCCTGCCCATACGTTGACCTGTGGACGTTGTGTATGTGCTTCCCTCACCCAATGTGGGTATTCAGGTGCCCAGTATCTACAGTTCTGTCTATTGACAAAACCATTTAAACAAAAAGTTGCTTCGTCTCAGAAAATTATACGACTTGATAATTGCAGATCGCTACGAAATCGCCCACCATTGTTTCACAGAATTCAACTCTTCAGTCAAAATAATCAACATTAAGTAACAAATGAACTTTGTATGGATGCCATTTGTTCTGCTCCAGAGACTTTAAAATTGAAGACTAATTTATTTCTTGTTGCATTGCGAACTGCAGAGTTGATAAGAAAGGATTTTCTTTAACTGTTAATGAAACATCCAACTGTTTTTCTTCTGATATTGCTGGACGACCTAATTTAGACTGATTTCTTACATGACCAAGTTCCTAAATTTGGCTTGATCTTGTAATACATCAATCAGGGTACTTATTGTTACATAATTTGCAAACTTGTTCTAGTGTAACAATTCTATCTCCATAACCGGTCATAATTAAATATTTATTCTGTTGGGTTTCATTTAAACTCACCATTCTTTACTTTTTAATACAATCAAAATTACAATTTAAGTCTATAAACTATCAAATTTGACATTTATTATGATGGGAAAGCAAAAACAACTTGTTTATTCATTATTCGGGAAAAAATAGAAGTTAAAACATCGATCTTTACAAAACATGAAACGCAGAGAAAATACTTTTTTTTCAAAAAAAAACAACAACACTATTTCAGTGTTATCTTACTAATTTGAAAATCGCATTGCTCATTGTCAGCTAGTAAATGGTCGCCAATTTGAACAATTGCTTTGATTTTCTCTTATTCTTTTGTTTGTTTGTTGGTGGAAGTGAATAAAAGAGAAATAAATTTATGTCTAAATTGGGGCATTATTAAATTAAGGTTGACATGTCCGAGGTTTTTTTTCTTTTATTTGAATAGATTTTATTTGGTGTGTTACATACTTTAGGTGCAGACTGTATGTACAATGTGAAACAGTCAAATGGAATAAATTCGATAACGAATAAAGGATGGCTTGTACGGAAAAACGCTTGGACACGTCGATTTGTATTTTTAAATGCGCATTTTTTCAACATACAAAAATTATATAGGGTGTGTCATGTGACAGTGGTTAGTACCAACTTTCTTATTTTAAATGCAAGCCCCTGTATATTATTAATTTTTTGGACTCTCCAGAAAATTCGAGAAATAATTCATGTACAATGTCCTACCTGCAACTGTTCTCAGATTTATTACAAAAATTAACACTAAAAAAAAGAAACATTTTATTTCACAAATTCGCTACATTACACAATAGTTTCCAATTTAGCTCTTGATATTGAGATAGTAAGCAAAAACCATTCCTACGTTCCTTTTTACTGAAGACAGTTTTGTTTATTTTCGTCAAAACTCATAGCCTTAGCATCTTGTTGTCTGCCTGCATGACAGTGGTGATCAATGTCACTGCTATTGTCGTTTGAATTTCGTTAACTGTAGGTAGTAATATCAGAAAAATGGTTCATTTAACAGATATGCACAAAACAACCATTCTACAAATGATTGGTTATGGAGATAACACACGGACACAAATGGAAGTTTCTCGCTTATTTCACGAAATTTTTCCAAATTTGCCGCCTGTATCCCAAGAAACAATTAGCAAAATAGAAAAGCTTGCGTGGTTATGTTGAATGGATAAAAAAGTAGCTGCCAATGCTGTAAGTGATAATACGAAATTGGATATTATGCTTGAGTTTCAAGAAAACCCACAAATGATGGCAAGGTTAGATAAAATTGTGATCCAATTAAAATATGTTTTGTTTTCTAATGAGAGCACATTTACACTTCATAGAACTATATCATTCAACGTATCAACCGTTTCGAACCAGGAGTTCTCGTCAGATACGCTTCCTTGAATGACAAGTTCTAAAGTGAAATACTTGGATGTTATACACATCAGTGTATTGAACCTAATAGATGTCGGTGACATCTACCGTCTATTGAGTAATTTAAGTATATGAAGGCATACTATGTTATAACATATACCATACTCTTGACAGATGGTTCGAGTGTTTTATATAAAAACACATAAGTAAATATATATACAGATATATATCCACATATTTAGAACTATATCATTCAACGTATGACAGCCGTTTCGAACCAGGAGTTCTCGTCAGATACGCTTCCTTGAATGACAAGTTCTAAAGTGAAATACTTGAATGTTATACACATCAGTAAGGTTTTTCCCTACAAGCCCTCCTTTACTCGTTATCGAATTTATTCCATTTGGCTGTTCCACACTGGATATGTAAAAAATGAGTTTCCCGTATATTTGAATAAACCAAATTAAATTAAACCTGCGGAATAAGGTCACTGGAAAGCACGCACAATAAACTAGAGTTCGTAACATTACCTTTTCCACACTTAAGGATGAATGGTACCCCATCCCACCTTTCGTTGTTGATATGGAGAACGGCAAGAGCGTAAGTGGGAGTGACGGAATCTTTTGGAACTGTTGGATCGTCTAGATAACCCAATTTTGCTTCACCTTCACCATCAGGGTTGCCGACGTACTGACCCAAGACGACATCTTTAATGTTTAAAGCCTTTATGTGCTTCAAAACTTTTACCTAAAATGTCGACAAACACACTGTTAGCCAATATTTAATTGAATTGAAAAAGCAATAGGTAAGTATTAAAAAACCAAGCCTATGTATAAATGATAATCATAGGTGCAAGAAACCCATTCAATAATTTGTACTATTTGATGTGCACGATCTATAATGTACCTTAAAGTATGGAATAATATTTTGTTAAATGCAAAAAATCGTAAACTAAAAGAAATTATACATAAAATTCTTGAGATTTTCCCAGAGTTCTAGGATGAATTTCCAAGAATTAAAAATAAATTAAGTAAAGAAGATTTTGAAGTTAAATGTTTTATTTAAAATTAATTAAAATTAATGTACTAAAAGCTAAAAAATAATTCCGTAGGTCCTAGGTACCACTCATCGCACCACTCTCTTCATCAATCTAGAACATTAATCGGACAAAAAAAATCGTTGGGCGCGTGAAATTTCTATCAAGTCAACTGCTATATTATTATAAATGCTACTTACCTACATATTTACTCAGATTACGTTACGCACAACGATTTTATTTTTTTGTTCTGATTAATGCCCTAGATTGATGAAGAGAGTGGTGCAATGAGTGTTACCTACGATCTACCCAATTATTTTTGGCTTATGGTACATTATTAACATCAACATTGTCTGTATTTTATTTTAAATAAAAGCGTTTAATTTAAAAATCTTTATTACTTAATTTATCTTCAATTTTTTAGTTTTTTATTTTGTTACATTATACTTCTCATTCCATTTAATTTCTTGAGTACCTCATTATTACAAGGTTTGTTCCCTGGCAATTTGTCGCAGTATAACTCCTCAATACATAATCCTTCCAAAGACTTTACCCGACTCAAGGCAACATATGCCTGTCCTTCTTCAAACAATTCCTAGCCTGAATATACAACTGCGTGGTCTACAGAGCTGCCTTGCATTTTGTGGACAATGGAAGCCCATGATAAAATTAAAGACAAGTCTCATGTTCCTCAGATGTTGTCCTGTTAATCTAGACTCATGTTGCTAAGGTGTTTCTGATGCTACCAGCTGCCTTTGTCGCTGACTTTGCCCTGTTAATCTAGCCTCATGTTGCCCAGGTGTTTCTGATACTACCAGCTGCCTTTGTCGCTCACGTTGCCCTGTTAATCTAGCCTCAGGTTGCTCAGGTGTTTCTGATGCTACCAGCTGCCTTTGTCGCTCACGTTGCCCTGTTAATCTAGCCTCAGTTTGCTCAGGTGTTTCTGATGCTACCAGCTGCTCACTTTGCCCTGCTAATCCGGGTGGTTCTGATGCTAACTGTTCTCTCCGTTTTTGTACTGGGCTATGAATTTCATTTTCACTCTCTTTTTTTGCGGACATATTGGATATCTCTATATTATATATATATATATATATATATATATATATATATATATATATATATATATATATATATATTATATTATATATTATTATATTATATATATATTATATTATATATTTTATATTCACTTTGATTCAATTCACTTTTTAAAAAAATTATTTATTTAGAAACATACAATATTAAAAGTGAACAATTAAAATAGTTAAAGTACTTGAATAACATAATGCTATAAATGATATTATTTGAATGACTTAATACTAAAAGTAATAATATTTGAATGACAACACGAGAACGTTTCCAGTTGCATTTATAACATTGACAAAAGTGCTGATGCAAGTCAGCGTTTTTACTGGGTAAACGGACTCGTGTAGGTTTCCGGGAAGTTGTTTGCATATAATTCAAGATGAAATTTGATATCCCTGAGAAGTCACGTACGCTTTAAATTCCGTTGACTTCTCGACTGTGTGAACTAAGTGCTGATATATTTTGCATATAACAACTCCCCTTACATATCAAAAGTTGATGCTATAACATCAACTTTTAGGAACAGAAACATAAAATAATATAAAATGATGTTTGAATGGTATGAATAATAAGTAATAAGTGTATAAAATATGAATAAAATAAAGTAATAGGTAAAAATCAAATTGATATTTGTAAAATAAAATCAAAATATGTTAAAATAAATGAGCAATAAAATAATACGAGTAATAATTAAATGCTTAACCTAAACATATCAAAATAAAATATAAAGTAAAAGGAAATGTGAATAAAAATAATGTGTAGAAAAATAAAAAAGTTAATAATATAAATTAATATTAAAAATGGTGTTTTTAGAGAACATAAAGGGTATACCTAAACTTGCGTCTCTAACCTTTGTTCTGTTTTCAAAACAGGCCTAAGCTTGGGGAAGAATTTGAGTCTTGGCTGAGGCACTGAAGTCTGGTCAGGATTGCAGTCCTTTGGAGGTTTTACCATCCTCTTTTTGACAGCTTGGAAGGTGATGAGTGCCGCTATGATCATGAGAGCAGCTATGGTTGTGTAGGTAAACCAAGAGATATTTTTGGTTACAAACGGCTGGTTTATGAGACCATCGAGGTCTCTGGAATATTGTTCCAATTTGTGATTTGCTACGTCTAATTCTTCTACGTTAAGCGTGTTCAGCTTCAGGGGCTGAAGTTCAGGAATTATAATTTTTTCTGGCACTGCGTCGCAACAGTTGAACGGCACTGTTACTGGTTGGAAGGTTTCTAGAACATCGGTTTGTTTACCAGATTCGGCTTGAACTTTTGTAATTCCTATAAACGCACTACACTCTGATTGAAGAGTCAATATGGAGTTGAGGGAGATTGTAAGAGTTTTTGGGTTTGTTTGACCGCAATTCACTGTAACACTTATGGGTTCAGAAGTAATTATGAGCCATGTATTGAGTTCTAGTTTTTGAACGTTGTATCCTTGAGTGAATATTAGTGAGCTTTTACAGTTCTCGGGTACCTTCTGGACATTCTTTAGAAGTTGAGCTTCACATAACGCGTTTGTGTCAATAGGATACGCGTAAAGTTCAGAACACAGTTTCTTACGAGTGGATAACGGTTTACACGCACTTAAGTCTTTGATCGGAATAAACATTAAAGAATCATCATTCTTTGCAAGATATTTTTGAGTGAAGGATAGCATATGATGTAAACCTGTTCTTTCATCGTATATAGGGATAGGATATAAATGAAAGACTGTGTAAGGATGTTGTTCGACTAAAGGGATTCTTAACACAAATATAAGATCGGTATATGTTTGAAATGCCTCTAGTTCAATAATTTCCAGATATTGTGCGATGCTCGAGTACTTTACAGCCAATGGAAGGTTACTTTTGACTAAATTTTGCGATATTTCCTGTAATGAGGTAATAAGATGTTCTGGTGTTAAAATTGAAGAGTGAATTATTTTCAGACGCGCGAATGTGATAGAATTTAAAACATCATTTAAATTAGAGAGAGATAATTCTCCATAAGTTTTTCGCACATTTCAAGTAATGTGAGTTTAGATTCGACGTAGGCGACCTTATCATTGATTTTTCCGATAGTGTTTTCCAGCTTTTTCATGTTATCGTTAAATAGTTTCTCGTCAATTCTAAGATTTTGGATAGTTTCGTTGAAGTTTTTAATTACGGATGTGGTGACACTTATTTGGTTTTTTTGTAAGTTCTCAATTTGAAGTTGGCCTTGATTTAAGCGGTTTATGCTTTCGGTAAAGTATTTTCCGTCGGCGGCGTCTAAATTGCCGGTGATTGCCTTAAAAAGGGTACCTGCCCCATCAAGTATACCTCGTTTGTGTCTTTTAGTGTCCATGTGAATGTCAGTAAATTTCTGTTTGATTGAGTTAGAAATTTGATTGAGAAGGTTAATGTGGGTTTGTACGTCTGCGCGAAAGTAGTTCATAGCAAAAGAATTGAAGTTAACAGTTTTTACAAGAGTTTGTAATATTCTGTTATTTGTTGTAAATACTTGTTCTAGTGTAGAAATGTTTCTGTGTACTAAAAGTGTCCATTTATCATTGGATACAGTTATTTCTGCTTCGTTATGGAAGTAGATACCTAAAGTATTGTTTATTGGTTGTATTTGAAATTGGGGTACTGCTGACCCGAACAGCAGGCAAAACCTGAAACAGAAATTAACTTTCTGAGAACGGTTTCATTCGGTTTGGTTAGTTTTAGGGTTTAGTACTGTTGCGGAGTTTCTGTGAATCTCCAGGATTTCGAAAGGACCATTGAATTTATTTTGGAGTTTGTCCTTGATCTGGGATTCTTTAATATAGACTTTATCGCCTATTTGATAGTTAGGGAGATTTTCAGAAACGTGTTCATCAAATCTGACTTTCGCTTTATGTTTTTGGATATCCGTTCTTTCGCGAGCAATTTTATAATAGTGAGAGATACGATTATTGAGATCTCTGATGTACTTAGTTATCAGGGCTTGTTGGTTGTAGAGAGTCTCTGGAGTCCTACTCGAAGTATGTCCATAAACAAGTTCGTAAGGGGTGAATCCATGAGTTTTGTTTACAGAATTGTTATATGCAATGATTGCATAAGGGAGGATGTTAAAAGGGTGTTCGTCAGGATTTTCTAGTTTATGGATTCTAATCATCTCTAATAAGGTCGAGTGGAATCGTTCTAATGAACCATTTGACTGGGGATGTCCCACACTAGAATAAGATAGTTTGATGTCAAATAGTTTACACAAGTCTCTCATTAGTGTGTTGTCGAATTCCCTGCCATAATCACAATGTATCCGTAATGGGGTACCGAAGTGTTGGAAATAGAGTAGTAAAGTACTAACAACGGTTTTTGCGGATTTGTCGGTTATGGGGTAGGCCTGAGAGAATTTTGTTAGTTCGTCCCGGATAGTTAAAGCATAGTTTCTTGTCGGGACTTCGAGAATGTCGATGTTGACACGTTCGAAGGGTGTCCGTGGAGTTTCGGTGATGACGAGAGGGCTGTCGAGATTTTTTCGGTAAACTTTTGCCTTCTGGCAAGTCTGACAGTTTTTGATAAAATTGTCAACGTCTTTAGTTAGTCCTTGCCAATTGTATTTTTCCTTTATTCTGCGAATGGTTTCATTGATACCTCGATGTATATTATTTTTGCCATTATGGAATTGGTCGAGAATTATAGGTATTTGATCTTTCTCAACCTTTTGGACGATATTTTGGCAAATTTTCCATTTTACATCAATTTCGGAAAAGATGAACGAAAGCATTTCCAGAATGGGCAAATCTATGTTATTCTCAACACAGTATATTTCGTTTTCCGTAAACACATCTCTACTATTGTATAAAGATGCGAAAAGAATCTCGTTAACTACTTCGGGGTCAGAAGGGAGAGGGACGATGAGATAGCGTCTCTTTCTGACACTTTTGCTTGCAAAAACGTTTATTCGTGGGGTGTGAAAATCGGCATTTTCCTCAAAAATGTCCTCAATGATGTCGTGGTGAAAATCTTTCATGAGAGAACCTTGGGGGAATACAAGAATGTTTTTGTTTTCTCTGTCTAATAGTTGGCAGTTAGAAAATTGAATTTTGTCGTAGTCTATTAGTGAGACGGTCTGGTATCGCTCTACAAAAGTTCTGAACTCCTCAGAAATTTGATGGAAGTTAGTGGGATTTTTTGTGTCTGGTTCTCGTGAGTCATCGTCAGTCTCGTTTGTTGGGAGTACTGCAAACGGTGTTAGATGATTGTTTGTCTGAAAGGATACGTATTCATTAAAGTTGTTAACTTTAATGCGAGAGAGAGCGGCATTTTTATTTACCTTGCCGGGCTTGTAGATTATTTGGTAATCATACTCCTCGAGTTTGAGGCGCCATCTGGCAAGTCTACTTCCAGGGTCTTTGATTGAAAATAACCACGTTAACGGGCGGTGGTCGGTCAGAAGTAGAAACTTACGTCCAAAAATTAGCGGTCTATAGTGCTTAACAGCCCACACTATAGCAAGAAGTTCTCTTTTGATGGTAGAGTACTTAGTCTCAGCCTTGCAAAGGGTTCTCGAGGCATAGGCTATGGGCAAATCCTTACCTATAGGACCTTGAGAGAGAACTGCGCCGATAGCAAAAGAACTGGCGTCAGTTGTGAGAATAAATGGTTCCTCGAAGTTAGGGTATATGAGAATTGGGGTAGATGTAAGAGCAATTTTTAATTGTTCAAAAGATTTAACGCATTCTGAGTCAAATTGAAAGGGGACATCTTTTTGAAGTAATTTTGTTAGCGGCTTGGAAATTTTAGCGAAGTTTGGAATGAACCGCCTATAATAGCCAGCTAAACCTAGAAATGATTTAATGTCTTTTTGGTTTTTTGGCTGGGGAAAGTTGAGAATGCAATCGACTTTTGAGGGATTTGGCTTTACGCCTTCAGGAGTTATAAGATGGCCTAGATAAGCGACTTCTTTGCGAAGGAACTCGCACTTGTCGGGTTGTATTTTCAGATTGGCTTTTCGAAGTCTTTTGAAAACATCGGTGAGACGGGCTATATGCTCATGAATTGTCGGGGAATATACGATGATGTCGTCCATGTAGACTAAACATCTTTCGTTTTGGATTCCGAGAAGAATGTTATCCATAACCCGTTGAAACGTCGATGGAGCATTCTTCAGGCCAAAAGGCATCCTAACAAATTCATAGTGACCATTGTCGACTGTAAAAGCAGTTTTGGGAATGTCTTTGGTGTCGATTTCAATTTGATGAAATCCAGAAGCCAAGTCGAGGGTGGTGAAATACTGGCACTTGCCGAGTTGGTCGAGTAAGTCAGATATATTCGGAAGAGGGTACTTGTCGTCTACGGTCAGTTCGTTTAGTTTCCGGTAGTCAACGACGATACGCCATTTTTGTGTTCCGGAAGCGTCTAATTTTTTAGGAACTACCCATACAGGGGATGACCATGGGGAGTTAGAAGGGCGTATGATCCCTTGATCTAGCATTTTTGATATTTGGCTTTTCACCTCTTGTTTGTGGATTTGGGGGTATCGATATGATTTTGTGAAAGATGGTTTCGCATTGTTGGTATCTATAGAGTGTTTAATTTCATTCGTAAAGGTCAGTTGGTCGCCTTCTAAATAGAAGATATCGAAGTATTCAAGACAAAGTTCTGAAATGAATTCACATTCTTCCTCGTTGAGATGTTCTAAACGAAGCTGGTTCATTATCGTCATTTGTCTGTCATTCTCGGTTAGGTTACGTGTTTCGTTTTCAGAGAAGGTGTTTATTGTGAAATTCTGTATTGGATCTAAATCGAGTTTGTCAAAATTGATGGTTTTGGGAATGGCATTAGCGTTCAAAACGGAAGTTAGGAATTCACCATTTTCATTGATTTTGACTATGGCATTCGGGAGACGAACTTTCTCAATTTCCATTGAAGCGAGAATAGCATCTGTATTCTTGAGGTTACATTTCAATTTACAGATTTGCTCAGTTCGGGAGTCCAAGGTAATTGTGTTGACCGGAGTATATTTAGTTGAAGATGTAGAATTATTATTACGCATGATCGTATCATCCGTAACTTTGAATAGTGGCAGAGTTTTGAAATTTGTAACGAGTTGTTTCTTATTGAAATCTATGATGCAGTTATAGTGTTCTAGGAAGTCTGAACCTAATAACCCATCAAATTCAATATCAATATTACAAATATACACCTTATGTGGGTCGGAGATGTTAAAAGGCACTAGGGTGGATTCATTAATGAGAATTTTCTCATCTGTGATGCCTTGAATGATAACATTTTCAGGAAACCGTTGTTTGAAGCGTTGGCAGGTTTCAGGTTTAAAGATTGAAAGTCCTGCACCCGTATCGATAAGAAGTTTATAGGTGTTTGAAGAATCAGTAATATAATAAAGATTCTTCGAGTTGACGGAGAGAAGGGGTCTTACAGAAAGTTCTGTTCTGGGAAGTTGACATTCGGGCTGAAGTCGTCCAAATTCATTGTCTGAATTTGGGTCTGAATTTCTGAAATTTCGTGGTCTGGGGGTTCTGATTGAGCAGGGGTCAACTGAAAATTTAGTTGAGGAGAATCAGGTTCGTCAGGGAAATATTCATTGAACTGTTCGGTGTTGAAATATTCTGGTTCACCGTTTTGTTCCAAATCGTTAGGGTAATATTGTTGTACGTTTCCGTACTCATTGGGTAAAGGGTCGTATTGATTTTCGCTCTGAGAGTAGTTGTAGTCATTGTGATGAGGACCGAATTGTAAATTGTTCAAGTGATGAGTCTTTGGTTGCTGATGTTTAAAGAAACTCGGGTTCGGTCTGTAATTGCCAGACATTTGGGGTTGTCTACTGATAGACGGACGAAATTGTTGCTGTGAAAATTGTTGACTGGGGTTAACATTTGTGGATTGATTAGAAGGTTGATTGGAAAAATGAGGGCGGTAATTCGAATAGTTCTGATTAGAATTCGGGTTGTGTTGAAATTGTCTCATTCTCGATAAGCATTCGTTGCTTAAATGGCCCATGCGTTTACAAAAGGAGCATTGTTTTGGAGGTGGACCGTTATTTGATTTACGAGGGGGTTGTTGGAAACTTCTATTACCTGAAAATTTCTGGGTTTCTAAATGTGATAGTTGTAGTTCTCGTTTAATTCTCGAAATGGCAGTGAGAATACTGCATGGGTCGCTAGCGCGAACGAGTTGACCGATTTTGGGCTCTAAACCCGTAAGAAGGCTATTAAGAGCCATTGACTCTATTAAGTCAATCTGTGCTTGTTTTTCTTTGATAGTTAAATTTTGCTTGTTTATAGCTGCTAGCATTTTCGCTTGATGCGTCTGGAGTCTAGCAGAGAAAGTGAGGGGGGATTCATTTGGAGTTTGCCGCATTCGTTGCAAGTCCTGTATGAGAGCCGAGAGATCCCGAGGATCTCCAAAATGATTTTCTAGGAGGGTTTGAATTTCGGCTAGTTGACTAGGGTTTCGCGAATTAATTAACTCAGCCGCTCTACCGCGTAACTTATTTTTGATATGGAGAATTAGCAGTACTTGCTGATTATCCGTTGCCATGCTGTAAGCAGTATTACAGGAGCATATGAAAGTATTCAAAAATATCGGATTACCATCATACTCAGGAATTATGGCAAATATTTCCGAAAGCTTATAGGGTTCTACAGTTGGTGTAGCTGCCTGTCTAGTCGTTGCCATTTTTAAAATTGTATAGATTTGCACAATAAATCGAAATTAAACGTTGAATAAAAGTTTTAAATTGAAATGGTAGAAAATATACGGTTTATCGATTCAGTATTGAGTAATGTTTAATATAGTAATAACAAATTTAAAATAGGAATGTATAAATGGTGGATTAATAATAAACTAGAAATAATGTTTCAAATACTTCGAAATACGTGAGTCGAAGTAATGGAAATAAAATAATATGATTATGTAAAATGTATAGTTTCAAAATAATTATTTAGGAATGTAAGGTTATGAGGAATAAATATTATATAAATGAAAGAACTGGTGGTCATTCAAAATAAAATCAAAAAAATAAAAAATAGTTACTTCATGTGATTCTTACGTTATTATTCCTCGCATCGGACTGTTCTCCGCGTCACTTAGCACTGGTTAGCCTGGTTGCGTGTTCCCTTGCTAGTACTTGGTAGTTGTTGTCCTTTTCAAGTAGGTTTTGTCCACAATGATTTAGAAATCTCCACAGTTAGTTAGTATTCACGTGTTCTAACTGTGTTGGACAATCCTACTGACTGCGCCAATTTTATATTCACTTTGATTCAATTCACTTTTTAAAAAAAATTATTTATTTAGAAACATACAATATTAAAAGTGAACAATTAAAATAGTTAAAGTACTTGAATAACATAATGCTATAAATGATATTATTTGAATGACTTAATACTAAAAGTAATAATATTTGAATGACAACACGAGAACGTTTCCAGTTGCATTTATAACATTGACAAAAGTGCTGATGCAAGTCAGCGTTTTTACTGGGTAAACGGACTCGTGTAGGTTTCCGGGAAGTTGTTTGCATATAATTCAAGATGAAATTTGATATCCCTGAGAAGTCACGTACGCTTTAAATTCCGTTGACTTCTCACTGTGTGAACTAAGTGCTGATATATTTTGCATATAACATATATATATATATATATATATATATATATATATATATATATATATATATATATATATATATATATGAACCCCCCGGTGGCCTAGTGGGAAAGTCCGTCAGCTCATACAATTGTACTAAATTGGAGCTTGATATAGCGACCCGGGTTCAAATCCCAGCCAAGTCAAGGTTTTTTTCATTAATAAAAAAATTGTGACACAATTCCGGGGGGGACAGTCGTCTCTGACGTAAATGGCAAAAATCAGGGAAATAGACATTTGCCCCTTACCAACCCGCACTGAGGCAGCGTGGTAAGGTATGCCTCATATCCCCTGTAAAAATTCTAAGAATATTCTTCGTCTTCTCAATCCTTCGAGACAATTCTTCCTACAAAAAGACCTTAAGCTCTTTATCAGTTTCCTCAAGACCTTAAGTGTCTCCGATTAGCTCTTCAGCTTTCGCTTCATTAATACATTCCGTTACGAGTCTAGTTATACAAAAGGCCAATTCCTCAACCTCTAGCCTTGAGTTTCCGATAAAAACTGCCAAAATTATGTTCGTCTTCTCAATCCTTCGAGTCAGTTCTTCAATTCATCAGTCCTACACTTCTTCTTCTTCTTCATTTCACTTAGCAAAACCGACCATTTGCCCACCTATCTTCAATTCTCTTCAATACAGTCCTTCAGTCCTTCTCACAGATCTTAAGCTCTTCTTCTTCTTCGTCTCTTCTCAAGACCTTAAGTTCTCCATTTCCACAGCTCTTCAAGTTCCTCTGCAAAATCTTTCAATTCTTCAGGGAGGCTACACCATGAAAAATTGGTTGAATATATATATATATATATATATATATATATATATATATATATATATATATTCAAACGAATAAAGTTCACTATATATATATATATATATATATATATATATATATATATATATATATATATATATATATATATATACACATATATATAGTAAACTTTATTTTATTTTTGTATTCTAGCCCTTTCATTTCATACCCATATTGAAGTAGTTGTGAAAGAGTGTGTAATCCGCCATTTTGTAGTGGCGGCCATCTTGGATTTACAATGAAACAATTATATTAAAGCCAAATATCAGATTAATCTGTCAACAGGAAAGAGGTGAAATCAGGAAAGAGGTGAACTATTAATTGCTAGATTTGACCCAAACAAACAAACAGGGTAAGCTCAATAAAACCAGTAAAAAAGGCAACTGCGTTCCAGTCTTCGTCCCACTTGATTCCAGTCTTTGATAGTCATACTCCAGCAATTGGATAGGCATCAAATATGAGAGACCTGCGTCAAATAGCTGACACATGATTAGTAGAGAGGTAGCAGTCACGCCAAGGTCTCCGACTTCTCTAGTTCTTCTAGTTCGTTCAAGAATGTTCGAAAGCAATACGTAAATGTTAGGAAAACTTTAAAAACTATTTCAAACGAATTTATAGTGTAAAACCTATCTTCTGTTACAACTTGAGGTTGATTGACTGTATAGTTTTTAAGAAAATGATTTTTAAAATCGCCAGTTCATACATGGGCTGTTATGGGATAACGATGTCTATATTGGACAAACATGTGATATTACATTTAAAAAATGTTAAGAAAGTTACAAAAACTCCGCAATCGATAGCTTAAATTTTACACTTTCATCTGAAAACGAAAAAACGGTCACTTACCGTTTAGTTTATTAGTTAATTAAAATAAGAAACAAAATTTGTATCAGATCTTAATGCGTTTTTTGAAATAAGAGATTGTGAAATATAACAACAATGCTTAGTTTGAGGGCATATTACTTTGCAATATAATCTGGCCACGCGCGGAATTTGAATGTTACTTATTCCTACAACATTGATTCAAATTCCAAAAGCAAGAATGAATAATGAATACAGATTTGTTTTGTTGAATGCGTGTATTGAAGCGAATTATTTCATTATTGCTATGAAAGTAAAATACAAAATAGTCACACTTTTGGCATTTAATATAAATGCTTTACGCATTTATAATAACTTTATTAGACGATATTTAATAATGCAGTAACTAGTATTAAATCACTTTAATAATTTTTGTTTAATAAAATATTTAACGATTTTAATCAATCATGCTTATGAATATATAACTACGAGTATTTATTAAATTTTAAAAAAGTAATGCCGAAAATGACACTTTTAATCACATGTGCCTTTTCCTCAATTTCTTCTTTAAAAATTAATACCAAGTGTTTCGAGGCAATTAGAATGAGAAAGGAAATCCACGACATTTCCAGATTGCACTCTCATGTGTTAGTACACGCATTCGTATAGGAAGCATTTTATTTTTATGAATGGGGTTTGGTATTTTTTAAGATTTCCAGGTTGGTGCTGATTTTAAATTCCCATGTTAAACTATAGCGGGACTTTGTTTGTGGTCTTCTTGTCGAGGGCGCTTTCGAACATCCTTAACTCTTCTGGCAAATTTTAATGGAACAAACCAAACCACTTTTGAATTTTTGAGAAGAGCTGAATTGTTTTGCCTGTTCATTAGGGTTTTCTCTCCTCAAATTTTTTCCTTCAACAGATAAATATTTGAAAATTGTAAATGGAGAACAAAGTGTAGTAAGGCAATTTCGTAAAATTGCCTGGATTGATGGCTGTCTATACAGAAATCCTTCCTCACAGTTATTCTGAGAGAAAAATATGTCTACAAAATGATCAACCAGTATTCCTGCATATAAACAGTGTTTTGTATATTGTGTGATACTTATCTGTGTTTGGAGACGTTTCAAAACCAACTCTGGAGTCGTTGTCAATCGCTTTGTATTGTAGGTCGATGTTTGTTCTAAATTTTTTGGCTTTGATACTAATTTTCTTGTGTGTCAAAACTTTTGACCGTGACAATTTGTCGTTTCCCGATCATTTGATACTGAGGGTACTCTTATAGCAATAGGTTTCCTCAACCCAAATCGAGGACGATTGAAGATGCCACGATTTCCGTGTTGTTTATCATCAAAACGCTGGCTTCCTTAAGTTTTCTCTTTTTTAAATTTTCCTCTTTCATCAAGACCTCTGTTTTATCCCAGTCTATCCTATGGCTGCCGGTGCTGGTAAATACATGGTTGGCCAAATTTAATTTGTCCACATGTCTTCTGGAAATGTTATATTGGTGTTCTGTTTTTCTTACTTCCAAAGGTCTTAAAGTTTAATTATGGCCACAGTCACATACCACACTATACACACAATTTTTGGAATTCTGACTTGCGTTAAATCGTTTGGTATGTGTGAGGATAGAGCGCAATGTATTATTACTATTTCTATAAAAAAGAAAAAACTTAAGGAAGCCAACTATATGATAATAAACAACACGGAAATCGGGACACCTTTAATCGACCTCCATTTGGGTTGGAGAAATTTATTGCTAGAAGTGCAAAAAACGGTACCCTCAGTATCAAGTGGTCGCCTAACAACAAATCATCACTGTAAAAATTTTTGACAAACAAGAAAATCAACATCAAAGTGAAAAAAATTAGAGTAAACCTAGAACTACAATACAAAATGATTGACATCGACTCCAGAGTTGGAATTGAAACGTCTCCAAACACAGATAAGTACCACACAATATACAAAACACTATTTATATACAGGAATACTGGTTGATCATTTTGTAGACATATCTTTCTCTCAGAATAACTGAAGAATAATTTCTGTACGGACAGCCAATAATCCGGGCAATTTTACAAAATTGACTTACTACGCTTTGGTCTCCCATTAATAATTCTCAAATAGTTATCTGTTGGAGGAAAAAATCTGAGGAGAGACGACCCTAATGAACAGGCAAAATAGAATACTTATGTTTATAGATTCTTATAATCAAAAAAAAATGTAGGTGATAAAACTTTTTTGTTATGGCTGGTCTCTGTACACCCATAAAACATAGGAATGAAACATTAATCATTCAAAAATGTTTGTTGTCATTCGCCTGTGTGATTCTTCCACGTTTAAACAAAATATCTAGATTTAAATCGTTTTTTTTAGATAAATCTATTCCATATTTCTCTTACACACTAGATTAATACGTTATTTCTTTCAAATATGCCAAACACAACATGCTATTTTTAAACTCATGCATTTTTTTCTGGAAGAAAAGACATTATGTGCACTCAAAAAAGCATTACGTCCACTTGCCTACCTCGATTATTTGAAAACTGGCTCGGTACTCCATTGAATTGTCAAAAAATCTATGAGAAGAATACTTTAAGTACTTGACCAACAACTTTTTTATGAAAAAATTAATTCTACGGCAAAACACAGTTGTTGTGATACAAAGGAAATTATATTAATTTCTTTATACAGAGTGTAAATGAATAAGTGCAAAGGATTTCAAGATGTGCTTCCTCGAGTCGTTTTATGACGAAAAGTTCCTATAAACATATATCCGCAAACACTTCGTTACCGATGTACAAGGTGTTGAAAACTTTTTTCAGTTTTTTTCTACTACAGTTTTCGAAATATTTAGTTCAACTTTGGGACATTAATGCCTCTATGAAGTCTTAATAAGCTCACAGAAACGGCAATGAAGATCTGCAGAGTGGTACTTTTTTTCAGTACGCTCCTGGCCATTGACAAAAATTGTAAATGAATCTCTTATGAATTTGCATTCTTTTATATTTCTTGCGTTTTATTTTCATATCTGCCACTGTTTTCTGTAAAAAAATGATAAATTTCAAGTGTACTGTAGAAACAAACAATCCTGTTATTTATTTTTCTAGTAGGCAACTGTCATATAATTCCTCTTACTGACAACTGTAACTTAATCATTATTAATTTAGTCTCGTTGATTTTTACTATATTTATAGTTGTGCATGACTTCTCGGGCGAATTTTCACCAATATGGCGGTTTATTCAAACGCAGAAATGGCCGACATCCATTTCGTTTATGGTCTCTCTAATGGCAATTCATTAGAAGTGTCGAGAAGATATGCTGCAATGTCTCCTCAACGTGTAGCCCCTCATCACACTTTGTTTGGACGGCTTCATCAACGACTAACAGAAACATGTAGCTTCAAACCTAGAAAATATGACTGTGGTCGCCACCGGAATATTAGAACAAGCTGTACTTAATTTAATTGACGAGCAATCCGATACCATCACTAGGAAAATTGGGTTACACCTACATGCTGATCATATGACG
The DNA here is from genome assembly GCA_034190945.1 of Octodonta nipae. NCBI lineage: Eukaryota > Metazoa > Arthropoda > Insecta > Coleoptera > Chrysomelidae > Octodonta > Octodonta nipae. The sequence goes on from CM067216.1 coordinate 15,754,514, forward strand.
GAATTTGCCATATTAAAGCAACAGCTGTTATATCCATATCATGTACAACAACATGTCCAGGCACTGTTACCTTGTAATTTTCCTAACAGTCTCGCATTTTCGTTTTGAATGCTAGACATAGACACACCCAGGATTTCTTGAACATATTATATTCAAGGACCAAGTAAGTTTTTCAAGGGAAGCCGTTAATAACCACCTCAACCACATATGGGCGGAAGAAAATCTTCATGCTATCGTTGATGTTCATCACCAGAAACTACTTTCTTTAAACATGTGGACTGGACCTATTAGACATCACCTAATTGGCCCACATTTCCTTCCACCTACATTATAAAGGAGATACATACACTGACTTTCTAAGCGAAGAGCTGCCAGTTCTACTTGATTCGATTCATTTATGTGCCAAAGCGGGAATGTGGTTTATGCACGATGGTGCTCCTGCCCATTTTAGTAGGTTAGCAGGTTAGGTCGAGATGGACCTCAATTTTGGCTAGCTCGTTCACCTGATTTAAATCCGGTAGACTTTTCAACTTGAGGACATTTAAAAACATTGGTTTATAGTGGAACTCCTGCTCAAGACATAGAAGACTTAAGAAACAGTATTATTGTTTCTTGTAGAGTTATTTAAGATTCTCCTGGAATTTTTAATCAAATACGAGAATCTACGTGTTGACGTCTAGACTCCTGTATAATTTATTTATTTTTTTATTTATTAGCGTTTATTGCCCAACAGCTTACCAAGTAAAGTTTAAACATTTAAGATTAAATAAAGTTAGATATGAAATTATAAATAATCGTCACATTTGTTTTTTAGTTGAGATACACTACAACAGAACAAATCACACACATTTGGCAACTTATTGGCATTTCCACACATTGTATTAATTGGAGATTTTAACAAGATATTGGTCTGAGCTCTTTTGCACAAAATGGCGTTAATTTGTCTAGCTGATACTCTTGGAACGAATATATCAATTTGCCTTAATAAAAGAGGACAGTCAACTTTGATAGTTTATAATTTGTAAAGAAAAAATATAGACACTTCTTTTCTGCGTTTCTGAAGGGAGATAAAATCAAATCGGCTTAATAGTTCGGTGTAATTACACCCTCTTGGTGGATATAGCCCGGTTAACTTAAAAATTACCAACTTTAAAAAAAATGTTGTAGCTGTTCAATGGAAAATATATATTGAGAGTAATTAGGACTCCAGATTAAAGGCGCAAATTCTACTTTGGATCTAACTAAACTATAATGGCTGAAGGTGGCCATTTTGAGCGATAATATTTTTATTATTTATGAAATAATAATATAATATTGCATCACAGAAGGATTGTTTGTTTTTATGGTACATATGACACTGATCATTTTTACACAAAAACAGTGGCAGACCCGAGAAAACATCAAAAAATAAAAAAGATTGCAAATTCATAAAAGATTCATTTACAATTTTTGTCAATTGACAGAGGTGTACTGAAAAAAAGTTGTAGGGGCAGAAAGAACACGTGACCCCAGACAAGTACCACCCTGTACATTTTCTTGGCCGTTTCTGTGATCTTATTATGAAGCCTTCATAGAGACATTAATGCTCCAAAATTGAACTAAATACCTCGAAAACTTTAGTAGTCAGAAGGAAAAACTTAAAAAATCTGAAAATTTCCACAACGTGTACGTCGGTAACGAAGAGCTTGCGGACATATGTTCATCAGGGCGGATCCAGACACGTGCTTTTGGGGGGCTGTTTCAGGGGGGGGATCCTGTACTAAATTTACCAAAATATAATTTTAAACCCATATTTCTTGGACTATTATATTAAAAATAGTCGTTATGTGGTTTAAATCCATATAAGTGACCTTCTTCTAGTCTCTTGGAGTTAAGATTACCTCATTTTAATATTCGTCCCCATCCCCCACTGGATCCGCCCATGATGTTCGGAACTTTTCATCATAAAATGACTCTAGAAAGCACACCTTTAAATCTTCACTTATTCATTTTCACTCTATATTCTAATTGGTTTTGATCTTGTTTTATACCATTTATGAAACCGAGAAGTTGTTTTTTTTTTTCACTTACTTTTTCGTTTCTGATATCATCGGGATGGCAAGAAACCGGCTTCTCCATTGCAGCCAGAGTCAAAATTTGTAGCAAATGATTTTGCATGATGTCCCTTATAATGCCAAATTCGTCGAAATACCCTCCTCTGCCTTGAGTTCCAAATGGTTCTTTAAAACTGATCTGCACAGATGCAATATTGTCTCGGTTCCAAGCTGGATTGAAAATTCTGTTACCGAACCTCAATGTCATCAAATTTTGAACCATTTCTTTGCCCAAGTAATGGTCGATTCTGTAGATTTGAGTTTCACTGAACAACGAGGCTAAATGTTTTGACAGCTTTTCGGAAGACTCCAGATCGTGACCGAACGGCTTTTCGATGATGATTCTGGTCCATCCCCTGAAAATTAGAATAAAATTATAAAGAAAATTTTCCTATTTAGACCATTCAATTTCAATTTTTATTCTACTTTATTTAACTTTATTTAAGGAGAGGTTAAAATACCTGATAACGACTTAGATCAATTAGAAAATTGACGAATCCGAAATTATGTAATCGAGAAGGCATCCCCGTGGAGTTTTCAAGAATAGAAGCAGATATTGAATACACTATGTAAATAATTGGGTCAAGTGCGTGTTGAACTCGCCTACTAAGGATTCTGTACCACCTTTCAGATTTGATACAATGTAGGTGAATCAAAGTGTATATTTTTTCTAATACTCCAGACAAACAGGGAATGAGTGTATTTTCTTATATTTACCTTAATATCTTTTAAATTAAGCGTTTTATATTTATAAAAAATATACACTTTTATTACTCACACAGACCCTTTTTATTTTATCTGCTACATGATTCGCTTGATTTTTATAAACATATTTAATTTATTGTCTAATTGGCCAACAAAATCAAGATTAGGATTTTCGCTTTATTTTACCAATAAATTTTCAGTTCCATTGAAATATTACATTTTTTGGGCTTCGCGAGGGTAACGATAAATCTAAGTTTGTGGGGTTGCAACACTTGTCCCGCCATCTTGAAAACAGGGGTCCAAATAAATGGTTTTTGTGGTTTATCTGACAAACTATAGGTTTCACAAAAAAATATATTTAACATTATTTGTTGTAAATAAAATTATCTATATAACTTCTTTTTATAATCATTTTACAAACCAGACCATTTTTATAGATGGTGTTTTAAGAAATAATTCCCATTAGAAACTTTTAAATTTATTCATTAGTTAAGGTTTTACAGGGCTGCGAAACTAATACTATTCTTCAGATTTCATAACTATACATTAAAATTATTGATTTGCCATAATTTTTAATCATCTTTCATTTTTTATGAATTATTTTTTATTATTATTGACAATGCAATATTGTTATTAATTAATTATTGATTTGACACTCCATCACAACACTTTAGAATTATTGATTTTTAAAATAATTTCAAATCAGAGTGTCTTTACAGAGAATACTGCATAGATAGAAAATGCCCAAGTAACCGTTTGGGGATAAAAAAAACATTTACCGGCTATTAGTATTATATTTTGTAGAAGTTGTCCTTCGGCAGCAGAAGAACAATTCCATTGTCTTTAGGTTTTATACGGAGACGTAATTACGGATAACTTTCTGTATCTCCATGCTTTTTCAGGATGTGACCAAGAGTTATGTGAACCCATCTGAAGAGGACAGATGGGATTCTACCGAAACGTAGTTAATTTACCATCGATCCCGGCAGGGGTCAGTTATCAACTACGCGGATGAATTCCCGGAAACTACTTAACACATTTAGTACCCGCGAAAACTTAAAAACATCTGTGAGAAAGACTGGATTGAATTGAATGTTTTTTTTTTTGACTAACTGAAGAACAAGAACAACAACTAACAAGAAGAACTAGTGTAGGGACTGAAGAATTGATGAACTTGGCTTGAAGGACTAAGAAGAACATATTTTTGGCAGTTTTTATCGGGAACTCAAGGCTAGCGGTTAGGGAATTAGTCTTTAAATAACTAAACGCGTGAAGAAATGTATTAATGGAAAGAAAAGCTTAAGAGCTGATCGAAGACACTTACGGTCTTGAGGGAACAGATGAAGAGCTGAAGATCTTTTTGTGGGAAGAAATGTCTGTAAGGATTGAGAACATAAAGAATATCTCTAGAATTTTTATAGGGGTATGAGGCATAAATTACCACGCTGTCTCAGTGCCGTCAAGCGTGGATACAAATTATATTTATATTTTTAAATATTTGGGCCACCCTAACCGACGAGCAATCATCCAATATCTCGTGGAATCGAGATTCATTCGATATTTCGTGGATAGTTTGTCTGGCACCTCGAGGCCGACGCCTAGTCTCGAGCGTTCGAGAATCCCTAAAGGAAATCTCGAGAACGTTCTGAGAAGAAATTATACATACGGGAAGCCGAAGAAAGGATTCATTCAGTATTCGGTTGCCGTCTAGTAAACAACAGGTGTTCAAGATAAATTGTATATAATTGTGGGAATATAAAATTAATGGAAATAAATTATACTAAGTTCGACTGAGTAAAATAAAACATTACGCCTATTATTTTAAAATCTAATATGTGAGCAACACTAAGTCTGTAATATCAAAAGGAAAAGCAAGTAAGAAACGTCGTTTAAGCCAAGGGGTGGCCTACTCAATCAAAACTAAGCAATTTACAAAATCATTATTCTCAAAGAGTTTATAACCGATTTATTTATAAATGTATCTATGTACTTTTGTAAATATGTTCTTGCACTTTTTTTTAATTCTATATAAATTTGACTGAACTTTATGTATCTTGACGTATTTTATATAAGTATGTAAAAATCCATTTATATGACGTTTTATTAAAAATAAAAATATTTAAAAAAATGAATAATATATGTAAATTTAAAAAAAGTGACTCCCAAGTTTGAATACTTTATGTAGGCCCCCAGCAATATTATGCTCAGGGCCCCCATTAATTTAAATCCGGCCCTGGGTACACATGTAGAGTGGACTAATGAACACAAATAATAATTAGATAAGGTAAAAACTATCACTCCATCTTATTAGTAGGTATGTTTCAATTGCTTTTACCCAATAAAAAGATTCAATCTGCAATAGTAGTTTTAATTAGGTAACTCCTACTGGGAAATTGAGTAAATTTCAATATCCTAAAAAGTTTTGAAAAAAAATCCGAAAATCTAGTTAGTAACCTTCTGGGCATCTTATTGGATATCTAAAGTGTCAACATGACCTGACATTACTCAATAAAACTGCAGCTGCTTTTAAATTTTACTTTTATACTCATTGAATTCTCTCCTTAAATAGTTGTCAATGACATCTGCAAGTACCATTTTCCCAAACCTAATTAATTTTTTGAGTGTTCCATTCTTATTATAAACATAATATTCACTTTATCCAAAGATTTAACTTTGTACAGAGCGTAAATGAATAAGTGCGGAATGTTTTAAGATGAACTTCCTCCGAAAAGTTTCTATGAACATATGTCCGCAAGCGCTTCAGATTTTTTCAGTTTTTTTTCTTCTGACTACTAAAGTTTTGAGATGTTTAGTTAAATTTTGGAGCATTAATGCCTGTATGAAGTCTTCATAATAAATCACAGAAACGGTCATGAAAATCTAGAGTGGTACTTTTCTGGGGTCATGTGTTCTTTCTGCCCTACAACTTTTTTTTCAGTACGACCCTGGCCATTGACAAAAATTGTAAATGAATCTCTTATGAATTTGCAATCTTTCTTATTTGTTGCATTTCTTTCGTGTCTGCCACTGTTTTTGTGCAAAAAAATGATCAATTTCATCCCAGGAGAATCTTGAAGAACTCTAGAGGAAACAATAATGCGGTTTCTTAAGTCTTGAACAGGAGTTCTACGATGAACCAACGTTTTTAAATGTCCGCAAGTTGAAAAGTCTATCGGATATAGGTCAGTTGAACGAGGTGGCCAAAATTGTGCTCCACCTTGACCTATCCAGTGATCTCGATATATTTCGTTCAAATATTGACGTGTTCTCATACTAAAATGGGCAGGAGCGCCATCGTGGATAAACCACATTCCCGCTCTGACACTGAACTGGCAGCTCTTCGATTTGAAACTGAGTGTATGTATCTCCAAGGAAATGTGAGCCAATTAGGTGATCTCCACTAGTTCCAATCAACGCCTTAAAGAAAATCGTCCCCGGTGGTGAGCTTCAACGATTGCATTTCGCCCATATGTAGTTGAGGTGGTTGTCAACAACTGCTTCCCTTGAAAATTTTGCTTTATCTGTGAATACAATATGCTCAATAAATTCTAGCTGTTGCCTAATCATATCTAGCATCCAAAATGAAAATGCGAGATGATTAAAATCACTAAGTAACAGTGCCTGGACTAGTTGTACATGATATGGATATAACAGCTGTTCCTTTAAGATGGCAAATACCGTCATATGATCAACATGCATCTGTAAAGCAATTTTCCTAGTGCTGGTACCGGGTTGCTCGTCAATTATGTACAGCTTCTAATTCTGGTGTTCTAATATCCAGGTGGCGACCACAATCATGTTTTCTAGATTTCAAGCTACCTGTTTATCTTAGTCATTGATGAAGCCGTTAAAACAAAGTGTGATGAGGGGCTACACGTTGAGGATACATTGCAGCATATCTTCTCGACGCTTCGAAGGAATTACAATTAGAGAGACCGTAGACGAAATGCATGTCAGCCATTTCTGCGTTTGAATAAACCGCCATATTGGTGAGATGTCACGCACAACTATCACTGAGTGTCGGTAAAAGTGAACGAGAATAAATTAACAGCAATTGAGTTAGAGTTGTGAACAAGAGGAATTCATATGACAGCCATATACTAGAAAAATAAATAACACAATGATTGTTTGTTTCTACGGTACACATGAAATTGATCATTTTGTACACAAAACAGTGGCAGATACGAAAATAACACAAGAAATAAGAAAGATTGCAAATTCATAAGGGATTCATTTAGAATTTTTGTCAATTGCCAGAGGCGTACTGAAAAAAAGTTGTAAAGGCAGAAAGAACACGTGACCCCCAGACAAGTACCACCCTGTCGATCTGCATGACCGTTTCTGTGATCTTATTATGAAGGCTTCATAGAGGCATTAATGTTCCAAAATTGAACTAAGTATCTCGAAAACTTTAGTAGTCAGAAGAAAAAAACTGAAAAATCTGAAAATTTCAACACCTTGTACATCGGTAACGAAGCGTTTGCGGACATATATGTTTAAAGGAACTTTTCGTCATAAAACGACTCGAGGAAGCACATCTGGAAACCTTTCGCAGTTATTCATTTACACCCGGTATAACATTAATTAAGAATTTGGTAAATTGTAATTACTTGAAGTGCAGGCAGAAAATGCGTGAAAGAAAATTGATAACTTATTATCACTGTTTACGTATTCATATCTAATATTTATTTAAAAAAAATTGTAATTGGTTTGTTTAGTTATGCTTCAATGTTATGCATGATCAATTCATGTTGTTTCTGGTTAAATTTAGTTACTAATGAAATGATAAAGATAAGTTTTTTAATGTTCTTTTATAAGAGAGATATTTCATATGATATTGACATAAACAACAAATGATATAGGCAAACTTGAAGTCTGTCCTCGGAGGAAGATTAAGTCTTTCACATGTGTTCCATTGGGCGGAAGTCTAGAGAGGCCAAGGCAAGAAAACAAACTAAGGGATTATTTTGCAATAAAAGAAATCAGACAATGACCGATAGCAGTATGGTATGAGGTGAACTGCCCAATTACTTCTACTGCATTAGCAGTCGTTAAATACCATTTTACAAGATTAATTTTTGTGTTTAAAGAAATATATTTTTTGTTAAAGACCAGTTCCTAATCTATACCAAAAAATACATCCTTGTGTACAGTTTCATGGTTTGAAGTTTCTCTTCGGAAACAATCTCACTTCTCACTGTGGCATTTGCATAAGAGGAGTGTATTTCTCCTAGATCGTCCAAAGCTTCGTTCCTGCATGTCAACCTTGAACTATCATCAATTTTTACACAGCAATAATTTGTTTCTGCTCAAATAAGCAGTAAATTTAATGTCTTCATACGCCAGGTATTAATCAATCAAAAAATTGATGTCTCCTGGTTAATTTTTGAAGATTTGTGGGAATAACCATCACATGTATTGGAAAATAATTAGTATCATAATAAAATATGAGATTGTTGCTTACAAATTTTTACTGACTTGCAATATGATTGTAAGCGTCTTTCTGAAATTGCATACTGTGAACACATAAAAAATATTGAAGATTGTATTAACCAAAATACAAAGGACTTTTGGAAATATGTAAAGAAAAGAAATAACTTGTAGGCTATTCCCAAAACCATATGTTACAAAAATGAATTTGATGATGAAAATGTAACTATAAATTATTTTAGCGACTTTTTTTCATCATGATATATAAGTCATTGTGTAAAAGTACCTGATGATATATCTGTAGTATTTTTGAAAGAATGCTCAATTATTTTAGCTCATATTTTTGGTATACTCTTTCCTAAGTCAATTGAGATGAGTTTATATCCTGATATTTGGAAAAAATCATTTGTAACACTTATATACAAAATTCGTGGCATGACTGAGGTTACTAATTATAGAGTAATAATAAGAATAAGTAAAATCTCCTTAAAAGCAGAGGTTTTTGAAATAATGATAGTCATAAATTAAACCCAAACTTGAATTTATTGTAAATGAAAACCAACACAGTTTTGTCAAAGGTAAATCCACTGTAAGCAACTTGCTAGTTTTTATAAGCAGTTTCTGAGGGGTGCTGTTAAGGATGGATGCTAAATTGACTCTATTTATACAATTTCTGTAAAGCTTTTGACTTTTGAACATTCTTTCCAAAGAATTTTTTGTCTTCTCAGGAGTACCACAAGGTTAACATTTGGCTCCCACTTTCTTTATTATCTTCATAAGTGATTTAATTCAATGCCTGAGATAATCTAAGTGCCTTTTATATGCTGATGATTTAAATATATTCTTTACAATCAACACTTTGGAAAACTATCTGAAGCTGGAAGAGGATCTAAATGCACTGTCTAAATGGTGTAGATTGAATGGAGTGCAATTAAATAAAAGTAAGTGTTTTGTTGTAAGATTCTATCACACTATACACATCATTCATCATAATTTTTTAATTTGAAATGCTCTACTTGAAAATAAAGAAGTTGCCAGAGACCTAGGTATATATTTTGATAGTCATTTGAGTTTTAACTTCCATGTGAACCTTATAGGGCATTAAATTAGGCTTTATTAAGAGAACTCTGCAGGATTTCAGTAATATAGCTTGCTTCAAAACTCTATTCTGCTCTTATATAAGATCAGTTGTAGAATATGATTTTCAGATATAGTCTCCACTTTATGCCCATTATCTAGATCAGATTGAAAGGGTACAGCGAAAGTTTATTAAGTTTGTGGGCTTCAAGATGGGAATTTGAAAAGAAGAAATTATATATGATGGGACTCTGAAGTCAACTGACTTGTCATGTCTACAGGATAGGTTTATGTTTTATTTTGATATGAGAACTTTTTATAAAATAATAAATCGTCTAATAGATTGTCCTGAGCTGTTGACTATGATAAATATAAATGTCCCACAGAGAACCCAATCAATTTGATGTCCCTTCCAATAGAACAAATTATGTTTTTTCTGTGAGTGTGAATCAACTGACAAGGGAAACCAATACTGACTTTTTTAATGACTCATCGAATGTGTTTAATTCAAAAATAAAAAACTGTGTGATATTTCCCTAATTTTAATTGTAATATCTCATTTGTAATTAACTTTGTAAACATTTTATTATATTTATTGTTTTATGTTATCGCACTTTATATTCTAAATTTTAAATTTATTGTAAATGGCTGGTCCATAAATAAACATTCATTCCTTCATTCATTCACTCCATGTTTGTCAAAGCTTCTACAAAACACCCTGTATGCAAGTTGGATCAACTTGAAGGATTTGTTAATAAATTCACCAAATGTGATCAAAAAATTTTGATGTTTTTGATTAAAGTAATATGGGAAAACCCATGAAAAAAATTTACCCTTGATTATTGACAAGCAGAAGCAACTGAATCATATAGAAGTAGGAGTGATACAATCACTTTGATTTAATAGGATTAAAGCAGACCCCTAATTTTCATATTTTATGGTCCACATACCAGGCATATTTAAAGAATTGTCATTTTTTAGGTAATTTTTATGTTCATTGATTTATTCAAACATTTAGGGGTTTGGGGTTTCTCCAATATAAAATTTATTACATTTGCAAGGAATAAATGCAATTTTTTGAGTTGTGAATTAGGTTTTTTAGTTTTGCTTTTGACATAATAGAATTTTCAATTTCAAGCTGCATATTTTAGACTAATTATGTTATGATCCGGACACCCTTGAATATTCTTTTATGATTACACATATTAGAAGGTGTGATGTCTGCAAATTTTGTCACCAAATAAAGATCAGAAAAAACACTGAATATTGCTTTATGATCAACTCAAATAAAAACATTCATAAAATACTACATACCTACTATTCACAATTAATATAGGCAAAATAGCCTATATCAGTTTTGGTGATTATATGAATAGCATCCCCAGTTACATAAATATTAAGATCGATGATCAAAGTGTAAACAGAGTGTATAGTTGTAAATATTTGGAATAATTTTCAACTTCAGGCTACAATGGGATAAACATATAGAGTACTTAGTCAAAAGAACCAAATACCTAGTCTACTTATTTTATAAATTTCCTAGTATTATGGATACAGAGACACAGAATAATTTAGTATGCACTATTCCATTGTGTTATTAGCTATGGTATTATTGCATGAGGAGGAGCCTTTCTCAACAAAACTAGACTTACTGCAAAGAGTACAAAATAAGATATTGAAAATTGTAAATAAAAATAATTTAGTTGGACAAGGCAACCCATGCAATTTAATCCAATAGTTTGATTTTTACTCCTTAATTTATCATTATGAAATATTAAAAACTAAATATATAGCATCAAGAAATGTAACCAGGAAAAAATATATACAACAACTACCTAGAAGGTATAAAACTGTCAGCAGTAAAAATAGTGCAACTAGAGCCATAATACTTTTCAATAGGTTACCAAATACTTAAAATTAAGTAAAACAAAAACAAACAAAAAATGGATTATAGCCAATCTATAAGTTCTTCTGTGCAATGTCATTAATTTTAAAAATATAACTTCAATATATCTTAAATATATAATATTTGCAATTAACTTAATATGAAAGACACTACTCATAGCTTATTGTTTATTAGTTTTAATATAGAGTACTATTATTATTTTCTTCTCTTAATTAAATCTCTTTTATGATATTCACTATCCTCTTTCTTGTATTTAGTTTTAAGTTAGCTATCAAGGAGAGTACCAGTTGGACACACAGGAAACCAGTTTGCCTCTGTAGAAACACTACATGTAAATCTTTTACTGTAAATGTATTTTCTGGTCATAAATAAATACAGTAAAACTATATCAGAGAATAAAAATGGCAAAATACTGTTAAAAACAGTATTGTTCGTCATGGACTACCAAAACAGAAGAAAATATAAATAGGTCAATAATCAACATTCTGTAAAAAGGAAATGTGTCTTATTACAGTCAATTATTAAATTTCAATTTTGTCTGATCTACATAAGCTTTACTTAACTGTACCAAAATCAAAATGATTCTACACTTACTTTGGTGCCATGCATGTCTGTCGAATGTGTACTGTAACTTGTTCATACACTGATGGTGGCAGAGCTAAATAGAACAATCTATTAGCAACAGGTCTTTTTTCATAAGCAATTATCTCTTGGTTGAGGAGTTCAAAATCTGTCCTAGAATCGTATTGTCCTGATATGTAATAATTGATTTTCCAAAAATCTTCATATCTTTCTTGTTCAGTCGGTTTCACCTTCATGTAAGGACTACACTTCTCCTTTATTTGTGCTATGCTAGTTTTACTTCTTGCATAGCCAAAGAAAACTGTATTAGCTGGTAGGAGATTGTCCCTATACAACCACCAAAGTGTTGGATAAATTTTCTTTCTTGCTAAATCACCCTGAAAAAAATAATGGTTGGAACTGCAGAAGCAATGATCATTGTATGTCTTACAGAAGCTCCTAGGATTACAAAAACATGGGGGTCTTCTTGATCGAAGTGGGAACCATCGCTGTGCGATTCTGTGGATTTTAATGACTTCCTGTAAAGTGCTAGGGATATTTCAGAATTTTTTGCATCTGAAAAACACACTCTGCTTTAATTTATGGCAATTCAATATGTAATAGAAAAGATTGTACCTTCAAGTTCACGTTGTAAACTATCAGACGAATTTGTACTTTTTAAATTATTGTGCTTATCGTTAACGTTATTGTTCATGTTCACTGTTAAATTATTTTGCCGAATGAAGAAAATTTGTGTCTTGGGCCGTTTACTTTCTAACTCCTTATCCACAATAACCTTAGATAGTGAATTTAATGACAGATAAACAAGAGCTTACTAGTCTACGTTTTTACTGGCCTTGTTACTTAATTTCTATTAGTCAACCAAATTCACGTAAAAGAACCGACCAATGAACGACGACTTTTAAAAATGAATTTTGTGAACCTAATTTCAATATTTCCCGCTCTATATGAACAAGGCCAACAAGGGGTACAATTTTCGGGAATAGAAAATTAAAAATGACTTACAATGACTTGAAAGTAATAAATCAAGGACACATTTTGAATTTAAACTTGGCGCTGCTGAATTTATTTGCAATGTTCGGAAACCCGAAGATTTGCGAGCAATTCCTGTTTGGCATTTTGCAAATATGACTGACATTGAAAAGGGTGAACGATATTTAAAAAAATAGTTAAAAGTAGAACAGTAATTGGAAATCACATCGTTAGCTATTAGAATTTCAAACACTGGTGTTAGTTTTTGTCAGACAAAATTTTTTGCTTCTGAATATGCACCTAGAATGATTTAGCTGTTTTTTAAGTTCAATGATCGCCGTAAATGTTTTAACTTCTACATCAAAATAATCAAAATGCAATAGTTTAGATCTTCTAATTATAATCGCAAGGTAAACGAAAGAGAACGGATTTTGCAAATGTAGGTGACCGGGTTTAAAATCCTTCTACAGGCACTGATTTTATTCAAACTTACCTGCCATGATTTGTTGTTGGAACTGAGCACGTGCTTAAAAAAATCGCTTTTTATTATGTACCGTTGTTCACTTTCACGTGTGTCTATTTCATCGTTTGCCTATATTTTTGCTGGAATGGCTCGGCAAAACAGTACGGTCTAATAATTTGTGTTAATTTCGTGTTTGTTGTTTACAGGTGACCTCGGGAAGGACTACGTGAATACATCGAATGTTAATGAGAGTGTAATTCTTAACGTTAAGTATTCATAAGGTATAATGACTTCAATTACCGATCAGATATTTCAATAATAAAAAGATAACGAGAGATAACATTTTGCATAATCATATTAAGTTTTTTTAATTTGTTTATTTATCTGATTTCTGCCTGATTGTATAGCAATCCAAATTTATCTTTACACAAATCTTTAATATATAACGCCGAATGGTTATCTACTATACGCAAGAATGCTGAAAGTATTTTGTTATTCATTATTTGCTATGAATTATTATGTAATGCATAATCACGTGTTGGTACAATATTCTAGAATTGAAAAAAATTATGCTAGGTCATGAATGCAAAATTACGATTTGATATTTATAATTTTCGGGGCACTTATTGTCTTATGGTGTGCAATTTTTCTTATGGTTCATTTAAAAACTGAACCTTTGAAAGTAAATCTGACTGACAAATACCTAAGTTTTTTATAGATTACCTACCTCCTCGGCTTAGATTCGCGTTTTTATCTATCTATGAAAGATCAATCAAAAAGGTCACAAAAAATTATTGAAAATATCTACTATAGTAGACTTTGGAGATGTAAAATAACTATTTTTTAGATAATTGTTCGTAAGGAGTAGCTCCCTTAGTGAAAGTCGGAAACAAACCTCTTCCCACTTGAGATTTTTCCTATAAGTTTTATTTAGTTAAACTTATTTGACAATTTCAAGTTCTGAATTACTTAATTTGTCATTGCCATACTTTTGAATTTTAATATTCTTGTTCAGTTGTTTTAAGTTTAAATTGTGGTGTTATTCCCAAAAAATCAGAAAAATACAGGTTCATGTGTTTTGACAGTTCTGTTGACCCCCTCCTTTAAATAAGATTTGGTGACATTTTATCGCTGTCGCTCAGTTGGAAGCTGACGCGATTAAAAGGAGTTTCCTAACTTTTAAAATATATTAAAACTTTACTAAACTTTTTAAATGTGCTATTTAATATATTGAAAAATTCTATACATTTTTCCGGTTTTTATAAAAATGCAGATTTTAATTGACATTCTACACTTGTCTTGGCAACATCTGAAACATTAATGTTTAAGCACTTTTTGAGAATAACACCAAATGCTCGAAATTACTGTATATTTTCAACGTTTCTGAGTCTAGATCAGACCCCGTTGTCAATGGCAAAGACACTATGAAAACGGGCACAATTCTAAAATTTAAAATTAAAATGTTTGACAATATTATGTGACATGTGACGTCAGAGAATTTGATATGATAATATACAGAGGAGCACATAAACTTCTAAAGATCATATAATAATAAAGATCCTTTCAAATTGGAAGAATTTGAAAGGGTGATCTTCAGAATTTTACATAGCGCTCCTAGGTGCGACGTTGTTGTAAGATAGTTTTCGTTTTATGTTGTGTTCTTTGTGTAATATAACTGAATTTGGAATTATATTTTATGACCAAGGTCCCAAACATGTTCACAAATTTTGAATTTTTTAAACGGTCGTTTTTTAATGTAATTTTTGTGTTCGTTTATTCTAACATTTAGAGGTCTAGAAGTTTCTTCTTTACATTTTATTACATTCAGGAGGAATTTTATAAATGCATTTTTTGTATTTTGAGTTGATGGTTTTTTTGGTTTTGTTTTTGATATATCTAACAGATTTTAGTGCATTTCTTGTTTTAAATGATGTTTTAATATTATATCTGTTGCCCAATGTTTTGAGATGTCATTTCCCCAGCCCCCCCACCCCATATCGCCAATCAAAAAAACAAATACATAGGAATTTTGTAACAATTTTGTACAATTTTGTAACAGCATTGTTGAATTTTGTACAAGTCGGAGGCACGAGTTATTAACATGGCGGACTGATGAAATATTTCTCCAGCCCCCCATTATGGAATCAATAATTTAACAACAGTATCAGATTCGTTGAATTTTGTACATTTTGTAACGGCAATTAAAATTTTGTTAATTAATTGTTTATAACAAATTAGGCCAAAAATTTCGCCAGCCCTCCCATATGCCAATTTGACAACGCTATCTTATGCGTTGAATTTTGTACAATTTTGTAACACCAATGAAAATTTTGTTAAATAATTGTTTATAACAAATTAGGCCAAACATTTCGCCAGCCCCCCATATGCCAAATCAAAAATTTGACAACACTATCTGATGCGTTGAATTTTATACAATTTTGTAACGGCAATTAAAATTTTGTTAATTAATTGTTTATAACAAATTAGGCCAAAAATTTCGCCAGCCCCCCCATATGCCAAATCAAAAATTTGACAACGCTATCTGATGCGTTGAATTTTGTACAATTTTGTAACAGCAATGAAAATTTTGTTACTTAATTGTTTATAACAAATTAGGCCAAATACGTACCAGCCCCGCCCTCCATATGCTATGTAAAAAATTTGAGGACTCTATTTGATTCGTTGAATTTTGTACATTTTTTAAAAGACAATGAAAATGTTAATTAATAGTTAACAACAAGTGAGGCTAAATATGTAGCCGGTTCTTCCTTTACTTGCTCTGAGGAATCGAAAACCTTGTCGGATTCGTTGAATTTACTACAATTGTCTAAGGAAATGAAACAGTTATACAAATTTTTCTAATTAATTTTTAAATTTTTATCAACCCATCAAAGCATGTCTCCAAAATTAAATGTTCAATGTCAACATATGTTCAACATTAATAATGTTAACTCTTTATTAATAAATCATAAGGAAGCACCTTACGGCGTGATGTAACCCTGGACGATGATAGTTGTGATAAAAAAGTTTTTTGTGATGCATTTTTTCCTGCCGTAGGCAGAATTTTCTGCATTTGATCGTTCTACCATATTTTAAAGGTTAAGACATTGATTAGAACTGCATTATTTACATAATCATTCATATAGTTCCCTTATATAAAGAATGTAAACAAAAAGACATATCTAGCACAGCCTGAGTTTATTATGAAAAATTATGTTTAACCTTCAGATACCTACATATGTTAAAACTAGGTACTGCAAGATTAGGGCCAAACTATGAATATTTCAAATTAATGGAAACGGGAACTTTTTTTCATGCGATAAAAATAGTTGAGAAAATCTCCGTTATGTTATTATCTATAGCATTAAAATCATCGTGACGCTTCGGCAACGAGACGAAAGAACGCCTTACATTCCTAATAAGCACATTGAATTCAAAACGTGACACCAAAAATTGTTATCACAACTTTTCGAACTCAACATATGATACACTATGCCGGGAGGTGTTTTTGTGTTACGACTCGAGTATTAATCCAAATATATAATTCTTTACTAAATAGAAAATTTGTAGAATTATAATATATCATAAATCCTTCAGCTATTCATTATTTTGGCAATTCAAGGTAATTTAATTATAACAGATTAATTTGTTGTAACACAAGCAAATATCACATCTCCAGTTTATTCTTCAAATTAGCAGTTAAAAAAGTGTCCGTAAATAAGAGTTGCGCTGATGTAGCAAGAGAGTGGATTTCAAACAACAAGCCAAAAGTTTTTTCACTATTTCATAGATATTATGAAGAAGCTATATATTTTACATACCTTGGTTGAAAAGAAAGACAAAACCGGTGGCTTAACATTAGTATTATTTTATATTTAGCAGTTCACATCGTGTACCCTTTTCTACACCAGAGCCATTCTGGTCACTTTATGAACTTGTTATTTAATGCTTTCAGCTGAACACTTTTTCAATTTAATCCCCATATAAGTTTGTCATTCTTGTCTCTACCATCTATAAACCGAACTTTTTTTGTGGATTTCCAACCTTGTTTCTATCATCCATAAACTTGCCCTTTTTGTGCTATTTTGACGTATGTCAAGTTTCAAATTTAAAACATCGCAAACAGAAAATTGGAATAATAGAACAAAACGCACATTTTTCATTGCGGTGTTGCATGAATTTATGAAAGTTGAAAGGAAAATGGGGTTGCCATCGTATTCGGGAATTAAAGCGAATATTTCTCCTAATTTGTAGGGTTCGACTATGTCATTAGGTTCATCACCTTAAATCGACATTTTTATGAAAATTAAATAATTTGGGCAAAACTTTCAGAAAAACGTTCTGGATTGTTTATTCGAATTGTAAATCAGTTTGTAAAATTATTCAATTGTTTTAAATTATTCAAAAATATATCTGTTAAAAATAAATGATTCTTTGTCACTTACATTGACATTTTCTTCTTTCTCTGCGTGGTTCTGTAGGCCTTAAAGACTAGGGTCCACCCTTGGTACTTCAGTCTGTCGCCTGGTTCGTCTGGTGGGATCTGGGCAGTTGGGACGTCGCCGTGTTCTTTTTTAGGGTTCCGTATATACAATATACGGATACCCTTATAATATCACTCAGGATTTCTGCCTCTGTCACATCACAGCCATTTTCTCCTAAACTACTGGACGGAAGAGGTTGAAATTTGGTATCAATGGATAGTTTGGTGACCCGATCAGGAGTACATATCGTAAAAGAAGAAAATTTGATTTTAGGGGTACTTCTGGGGGGAAAAACTAAAAAAATCGACCGTTCCCCCCCCTGATCTCCGAAACTACTGAGCCTAAAATTTTGAAAAAAATAGGAAATATAAAGCGTTGGCCGAACTTTACAGGAAAATTAAGGAGAAACCATTAATGTTAATTTTGGGGGCAAATTATAGAATTAAATAAAAATTTAAAAATAAAAAAATTTTCAAACGCATCATGTAATATATCAAATGAAAGGTCTCATTCTGAGGAACACAAATATATTTTTTTCATATTAAAAAAAAATTATTTAAAAAGATATTAACGAAAATATACCAAAATTTTACCCATCCCCCCCCTTATCTCCGAAACTATAAAACATAAAGTTTTGGAAAAAAATAGATTTATAGGTTCTCACCTGAAGTTTACTGGAAAAATAAGGAGAAACCTCTACTTTGAATTTTGGGGTGCCAATTACAGAATTAAATGGAAAATATAAAATTAAAATTGTTTCTAACCCATCATGTTGTATATCAAATGAAAGGGCTCATTACGACGAAAAAAAATATATTTTTTTCATATTTTTAAAATAAATTAATTAAAAGATAATAACAAAAATAGAAAAAATTTACCCATTCCCCCCCTTATCTCCGAAACCATAAGCTGGAAAATTAAAAAAAAATGGAGGTATAGCCCCTCACCTGAACTTTACTGGAAAATTAAGGAGAAACCCCTAATATTTATTTTTGGGGGGCAACTTATAGAATTAAATGGAAAATAAAAAAAATATAATTGTTTCTAACGGGTCATGTAATATATCAAATCCCAGGGCTCATTATGACGAATAGGTACAAATATATTTTCTTAATTTTTTTTAAATGAATATTTTAAAATATATTAAAAACATATTTTAAAAAAGTTACCCATTCTCCCCGTTATTCCCCAAACTCTAAGACCTCTTTTTTTTTTTGTTTATAGGAAAAATATGAAAAAAACTACCTAATTCTGTTATTTGGCCTCCAATTAATAGAATTAAACGGAAAATAAATTACTAGAAAACCTCCATAGTAATTTTAGGGACAAATTATACAATTAAATGGAAGATTCAATTTTTAAACGCATCATGTAATATATCAGATAAAAGGCTCATTATGTGAATTACAAATATATCATATTTTTAAATCATTTGTATAAAAGATATTAAAAATATTAAACATCGACTTAATTCCCACTTTAGAAACTACACTATTTAAAATTTGAAAAATATATTTTATTTTTATTTTTAAATAAACTGAATAACAGATTTAATAATTTATAATTTAAACTTTGACCTATTTTGCCGTTTTTCTTCTACAGAGCCTCAAAACTCAGACAGTATATTATAAAAGGCATTTCTGAAAGTTTATTAGTAAAATAAAATTCTAATGTTACTTTTTGGGGGCCAAATTAGAAAATTAAATACATATGTATTGTGATAAAAATCAAGCGAATCATAAAGCAGATAAAATAAAAAGTCTATGTGTGGAAAATCAAAGTGTATATTTTTTATAAATTTAAAACGCTTCCTTTAAAAGATATAAGGGTAAGTATAAGAAAATGCACTCATTCCTTGCTTGTCTGAAACTGGAATATCCGAATCTTGAAGGTGGTACGGAACCCTAAGTATGCGAGTCCAACTCGCACTTGACCAAATTATTTTATCATAGTGAGGCTGTTGCCGTGTTCTACCAAAATTCTACACCAGCTCGTTGGGTCGTCGCTGTTTCCCACAGTTTTTCCTATCCTGCTGACTGCGCCAATTTTGTTGCGTGGGTCGAACAAAATTTATCTTTTTAAAAAATATTTATTTCGCTTTAAAAAATACGTGAACTTATTTATCGCGGGCTTTACATACAAAGTTATTATAACAGTAAAACAGTTCTAACGTAAAAGCGTTTATAATGTAAAAAGCGATCTAATTATTATTTCACACATATTTATAAGTTAACCACCACCAACTACCTTTGCTGAGGTTTCACAGCGCCTGCAGTGGACGATGTTCCCAGGAAACAACATAGCATATATTGCAAAGATCATAAAAAGAGATCTATTGTTTATTGTGTATAATGAATTATTATAATTTGCATTATTTTTTTTCCTTACTCTCCTATACGAATTCGCTTCAATTAATTAGGTATAAAATATTCAAAGAAAACGTAGCAAACTTACGAAATCTGTATCTAATTTAAGTTCTGTAGAGTAGCTTATAAGAATATAAAGCTAAGGCAAATATTTGTATGGTGTATCCAACCATCAGATTACGTTTTGCTTTTTTAATTTACGGATGTTAATTGTTTTTGGCCAGATTCCACATTGTGACATTGTTGTTTAAAAATATAATTGTTATTAAAAAGTGCAGTATTCTTTTTAAATGAATTGTCTATAAATTACTGTTTTATTGTGTACCCTATCACGATATGGCCCGCAAAATTTTCGTACCTTGTATAACACCTTAGAGCATCACGGTGTTTAGAGCATAAGTACAAGTTTATGAATCACACTTGTTCTAGTGTGATTCTGTCTCTTGCTGTCACTGTTTCTCTATTGTATGATCTGTGGTCACTGACAGTCATAGATAGCTGTCAGTGATGACAGTTTGCAATTAAATATTTATTTGAACATTTTTTAAACCTGACAACCAATAATTATTATTTAAAATTATGTCTAGTATAAAATTTCAAGACATGAGTAATATTCCCTTAGCTGACGATGATCCACAAGGTATTCGAGAATGTCAATCGAATTTTCGACATAATAGACGTTTTAATTTTGCAGTAATTATAAACGACGAGGCAGACCAAAATTCGATCTCCGAAAACAATCCATCAAGTATGATGCGAGGTAGAAGCATGGATTCCATTCAATCTTCATTTACAAATGACAGTTCTAGTCCTCAGCACCACAGTTTGGAACCTGATGCTAGCCCAGATGAGCAAGAAGAAAAGGCCCGACTGATCTCACAAGTACTTGAATTGCAAAACACCCTGGATGATTTATCTCAAAGAGTTGACAGTGTTAAGGAAGAAAATCTCAAATTAAGATCAGAAAATCAAGTACTTGGTCAGTATATTGAAAATCTTATGTCAGCATCAAGCGTTTTCCAATCAACTTCACCAAAAATCAAAAAAAAATAAAGATTACAGTATTTTATTATGAACTGGTTGCAAGGTAGTCATTTTTGTATAAGTACTACTTGTACTAGAAGAATGTGGAGAAATTAATTATGCTTTCAATTTATGTTTATGCCAACAATTTAAATTTTCGTGTTCACTCAAAATTCATATATATGTACTACCACACAACTCATTTTTTAAATGTATTGGCTTAGGGCAATGTTTTATTGAATAATTGCTTTCTGAGAGCTTTGACAGGATTGACATAGACTCTAAACTTACTACCTATTATTTATTACATATTATTTTTACAGTTTAAAAGTATATTAATTGGGGTTTTTACTTTTTATTATTGTGACTTAAACATCATAAGTAAACTCCCTTTTTGTGTTTTTGAATCTACTAATTTAAACAAAAATTCATGGTACCCTTTTTGATAGAATTATATTTCTAATTGTTAAAAATACCAAAATTGATCATTTACAAGGTAAAGGAAAAATTAATACTGAGGATTGTTTCTGTCTTTACTTGGTAAAAATACCTTTTAAATTTTATTACAATAAACACACTTAGGTAATTTTCACTAATATTTATTTGCTACTGACAATATGGTTTCACCAGTAACCTGGAAAATGACCTAAGTCTGTTAATTTTAGAAGAAAAATGAATAAATGAAAAGTTCAACAAAAGAGTAGTGAAATTACTGAATAATTTTCTGTTACCTCAAAGGTGATAAACACAGAAACTAAAGTCACAAAGTAATGACATCCACGTTTGATTAAGAAATTGTAGTTATGCTTGCTGTATTATTTTTCTGTAAACAAGAAAACTTATTGCCAGAGAAAATAAATGTAGTGTGGAAAAACTGTTATTAAAAACCTCAAAAAGTAGAAATAGAATTTTATTTCACAGTTGTGACAGATGATACGAAATATGAATGTTAAGACCAGCAAATTCAGTACTTTGAAATGTTAAATTTTGATATTTAAACACTTTTACTACAGTTAGTAACAAAAGCAAATACAGCTAACATGTATTGCAGTTTAAACAATTTAATCAAACACAAATTAGGAAAAACAGTTTGTTTTTAGTCAATTTATCAAGTAGAAACCAGTATTAGGCCAGGCACAGACCTATCGATTCTGCTCTATTGTATAAGAACAGAAGGGAATCCGGGTTCATCGCCACACACTTGCCGGTCGTCGGGCTTTCTTGATTTGACCGCAGTCGTTATCTAGCGCTTATGGTAGACACATATACCATAATTCGTAATTGAAGATGACGAACTGATTAAAAGCACAGTTGCAGGAGAACTGTGGTAAAATGACCGGCGCCGGGTTGTAACCGGGCTGTGTGTGCCTCTATATGGAGTTAGTACATAACCCATGCCATTTCTTACCGGTGAGAACGTTCTGACCGGCGACGCTGGCCGGGAACTTTCTGACCGGGCGTTCTTACGGTTCCGGGTCGGTAGGTGTATGACGAGTGATATATTTTGCGTTGTATTCTAGCCTTCCGTTTACAATTCTTTACTGTTCTGTTCTATAAGAAGAGAACAGAAACGATAGGTCTGTGCCTGGCCTTAATATCCCAAGCATTTGTAGTGTGCTAGCGCCTACAAACATGGCATTATTAGTTGCATAAAACCTCCCACTAGTAATAGTAACTATAACTACTATTATTACTTATCATTTATGTAGTTTAAAAATATGTTAACTCTGTACTTTTCCTTAGTGCTGATTTTCCAATCAACTTCACCAAAAATCAAAAAGAAATAAAGATTAGAATATTTTATTATGGACTGTTTGGAATGTAGTCATTTTTGTATAAGTACTGCTTGTACTAGAAGAATGTGGCGGCATTTTCCCATGAATTTACGGACCGTCCGGGTTGTTCCTAACAGGACGGCTTTTTGCATTTGTTTGTAAAGATGTTCGTCCAGACCGAGGTATTTTAAATTGTTTAATAGATGTTTTGGGACTAGTCCTGTCGTTGACATAACAATTGGTACAGTTCGTGTGTTGTTCATGTCCCACTGAGTCTCACTGAGTCTTCATTTGAAACCTATACCTATTATTATTATGTATTATTTTTACGGTTTCGCAGTATATTAATTGGGGTTTGTACTTTTGATTATTTTGACTTAAACATTATAGGTAAACTCCCTTTTTGTGTTTTTGAATCTACTAATTTTAACAAAAATTCATGTCACTCATCTTTGATAGAATTCTATTTCAAATTGGTAAAAATACCAAAATTTTCATTTACAAGGCAAAAGAAAAATTAATACTGAGGATTGTTTCTGTCTTGGTGACAATTCATTTTAAATTTTATTAAAATAAACACACTTAGGTAATTTTCACTAATATTTATTTACTATTGATAATATTGTTTCACAAGTAACCTGGAAAATGACCTAAGTGTGTTAATGTTAGAAAAAAATTAATAAACGAAAAGTTCAAGAAAAGAGTAGTGAAATTACTAAATAATTTTCTGTTAACTCAAAGGTGATAAACACAGAAATTAAAGTCACAAAGTAATAACATCCACATTTGAAGTGTGCAATTATTGATTTAATTTTAAAATGATAAGTAATTGATGTTAAATAATCATGGTTTGTCACCTCAGTTAGTGTTATTGAATTCACAATGTCAACATCTCATATATATGTTTTGTTTCCATTATAATGCAGCCTATAGTAGGTAATATAATTATTAAGAAATTGTAGTTATGCTTGCTGTATTATTTTTCTGTATACAAGAAAACTTATTGCCAGAGAAAATAAATGTAGTTGGTGGAAAAACTGCCATTAAATCCTCAAAAAGTAGGGGTAGAACTTTATTTCACAGTTGTGACAGATTATAGGAAATATAAATGTTAAGACCAGAATATTCAGTACTTTGAAATGTTAAATTTTGATATTTAAAGACTTTTACTAAAGTTAGTAACAAAAGCAAATACAGCTAACATGTATTGCAGTTTAAACAATTTAATCAAACACAAATTAGGAAAAACAGTTTGTTTTTAGTCAATTTATCAAGTAGAAACCAGTATTAGGCCAGGCACAGACCTATCGATTCTGCTCTATTGTATAAAAACAGAAGAGAATCCGGGTTCATCGCCTCACACTTGCCGGTCGTCGGGCTTTCTTGATTTGCCTCAGTCGTTATCTAGCGCTTATGGTAGGCACATATATCATAATTCATAATGGAAGATGACGAACTGATCAAAAGCACAGTTGCAGGAGAACTGTAGTAAAACAACCGGCGCCGGATTGTAACCGGGCTAGTGTGCCTTTATATGGAGTTAGTCCATAACCATGCCTCTTTCTTACAGGTGAGAACGTTCTGACCAGCGACGCTGGCCCATAACTTTCTGACCGGGCGTTCTTACCGTTCCGGGTCGGTAGGTATGTGTTCTCTTCTGTGATCTGTGGGTATTTGACGAGTGATATTTTTTGCATTGTATTGTGGCCTTCCGTTTACAATTCTTTACTGTTCTGTTCTTATAGAACAGTAAAGAATTCTGTTCTATAAGAACAGAACCGGTAGGTCTGTGCCCGGCCTAAAAATTCCAAACATTTGTAGTGTGCTAGTGCCTATAAACACGGCATTATTAGTTGTAAGTTTGTATAAAATACTTATTATTTTTATAGTTTTATGTTAACTCTATTTGTACTCTTCCTTATTGCTGATTTGAATATCATAAGTAGGCTGAACTTTTTCATCAGTATTTGATTCAAAGAAAGTGCATGAAAATCATTTTAATAGCATTTGTCTGTTCAAATTCTTCCAAATATCTAAATGGTGAAATGTTCATAAGATAATGTGAAATCAAAAAACTAAAAGTTGGATAATATACAGTATTGAAAATACAAGTAAAAATTATAAAATTGAACACTAAATGGGTTATGCCTTTGAATTTATTGTTTAGTTAACTCTTAAAAATTAATTAACATGTCTTACTCGTTGATAAAATCTTTTATAAAACATTTGATCAAATATTTGATAGGAATGTCAGAACAAATTTCATTAAATGACATATTATACTACACCAAATATTTTTTCAAATATGTTCTATTCAAAATAGGGAATGCATGTAATTTTATGCTGGTTTGTGATACTGTTGGAGTTTTTCCAAACGGGCGTAGGTGATACTTCGTAGGAGAATAGAAAAGGAGCCCATAACCACCAACGGTCAGCAAACCGACGCAGGAAGCAACTACCCTACACCTGAACTTATTAAAAGAGCTGAGACAGAAAGCAAGAATAATGGCAAAAGAATTATTTTTGAATGGATGAGGCCATATTCTAGATGTTGATACGATAATTGTTTATTTTATTTGCTACAGAAATGAAGAAATTGTATTAGTATAGAGGGTCCACCTACATCATTTTAGTCGAGTACAGCACTGCACTTCATTATCTATATAGATCTGCTATATAACTTATAGCACACTGTTCAACAACACACAAAATACTTTTCAGTATATTTATTAACTTTTCAATCCGTCGAGTTTTCTTTAACAGTCTTTGTATGTCCACACAATGATACTAACAATTTTCATTGTAGGCAATTACCTCTTGTTTCTATTTTATATATAACATTATACAAAATCAATGGTCTTCATACTCAAATAAAAAAAAATGTCTACAATAAGCGCGCAATTTTTTACTTTCTCTGACAATTAATGTCAAAAATCTTTTATCAACGACGCGTGTAAATGTGATCAAAGATATATGTCAAAGAAATATTTTATCAAAGATATTTGATAAAATATTATACAATACAATAGCGGCGTTATTGAATTCCCAATTGTAAATTTTATTTACATGTTTTGTTTCCATCTTGAATGTTAGCACATAGTAATTATTTATAAGGAAATATTAGTTATATATGCTATATTATTTATGTTGGTGAAAACACAGCAACTAAAAGCTTTAGTAACTGCTGTTAAAATAGCTTTTACAATTCCCTAGCTGAAGGAAAATATAAATTGAAAAAAAATTCAATCAAACACAAACCAGGAAAGACAGTTTGCTTATGATCAGTATATAAGGTACAAACCTGTAGTAGAGTAGAAATGCCTAGAAACAATGACATTATTAGTTCTAAGTATGCATAAAACATCTCACTGACATTTAATTTGTTATATTATATGACATTATTATAACCTGACATTGAATTTATTATATCCTGATACTTTTTTGGTTATTGAGTTGATTTGTGATAATGATACCAAAATAAAATATTAATTCTAAATATTGTGTCATTGGAGAAACTCAATTGTGTAGATTTAACCAATCCTGAATTTGAAAGGTTCTCTGAAACTGAAAGTTCAAACTGATACGGGAAAACCTTATGGATTATTCCCTATGTGGTTCTAAATAGATAGATATTGGTTTATTTATACTAAAAAGCCAAGATTGGCATGGTACAATGTAAAAGTATACACACATAATTAAACAGTATCCATGGTACATATTTCAATTAAATACATATTTTTTAACTTTAACTGACGACAACATTTTAGTAAAATATAACAATGGACAACGGTATATATATATTTGAAAACAAGTTGGCACGGACGGAACTATGTGTAGCTCTCTTGATGGTCCGGGTGTTCGTCCGTTGAAAGTTTTGTCGCTGTAAAGGAACGGTCGCCTGACGTTTCGCCAAAATCTCACTTGGCATTTTCATAAGACTTTTCCTCTTCTTCCAACACGAAGGGTGGCTGCAGGTTCGGACCTTCCACTTCAGACGCCACGGAGAGCAGACCAAGCGGAGAACGGCCTAGCCGACGATCTCGGATACGAAGCAGTCCGGAAAGGTCCGAACCTGCAGCCACCCTTCGTGTTGGAAGAGGAGGAAAAGCCTTATGAAAATGCCAAGTGAGATTTTGGCGAAACGTCAGGCGACCGTTCCTTTACAGGGACAAAACTTTCAACGGACGAACACCCGGACCATCAAGAGAGCTACATATATATATATATATATATATATAAAGACAGGCGATCGGTCAAAAAACGAGTAACAGACTTAAATATTTATTGTCAAAATATGGGCAGTGTGCGAACTAGAATTGTAGAACTAAAGGAGGGTGTGATGCTGATCCGGTATTCCGTAATTATTTTGTTAGAAACGTGGTTAAATGATATTGCTGGCTACCAAAAAAGTAGATAGGAATATAGGTCGAGTGAGAAAACTAGAGGAGGGGGTATACTTATATATAGCAGTCTCTGCAATGCTTCAATCTAGAAGAATTACAGTCGATAAGAAGTCCGTTGTTGTTGGAGGGATTTACCTTCCTCCAACCTCAAGTGCGGAGAAATATGAACAGCATATACAATCAATAATGGGTGTTAGAGACAGATACCTAAATTCCCAATTTTTTTTTTGTGACTTCAATCTATCGGAAGCGAGTTGGTCAAGAATAAAAACGCTTTAGCTTTGGAATGCCCTGCAAACTCTCATGCTAATATTTTAGCAAATGGGTATTCATATATGAACATGTGTCAAGTGATTTGTGTTCCCAATAGTAGAGATGTGTTCCTCGATTTATATTTTCAAATGTTAGTGATGTAACTGTGAATTTAGCTATTAATAATATTTTACCAAATAGTGTTCATCATGTAGCGTATTGTTTTATTATTAATATCAACTTCCAACCTCTGAGAATAAAGGAATACTTTTATGATTTTAAGAATGCTAACTTCAGACAGATTCACAACTTCTTAGCATCTATCAGTTGGGAGGAATGTGTCCGGAATCTAAGTGTTGACTCAGCTGCGGAGAAATTTCATTCTATCATTAATTATTGTATTTCTCTATTCCTGCCTTTTAAACTCGCTAGAACTTCCACTTTTCCTAACTGGTTTAAAGGATCTAATTTGCAAGAAAAAGGCTGCTCACAAAAAATATATGAGATCAAAAAGAGACCAATATTACGCAGTGTTCGCTAACTTTAGATGGTTATGCAAGATTGAATATAATAATTATTATTATATTATAATTATTCTCAACGTATCCAGTCTGTGGAAGGCTCTGTTATTGGTAACATTATTCGCTAATATTTTTTCCAATTCATACGAAGATAGTTCCTGTAAAATCACTGAGTTTAGCTCAATAAATTCTTATAATATTACTCTTGGCAGAAATAAGTCAACTCCTTAGCTAGCGGTCCGGGTTCTATACCCTGTATATTTCTAAAAAATTGTGTTTGTACTCTGAGTAAACCGCTACATATCTTATTCAATCGGCCTATCGATACTTCTTGTTTCCCTGACATATGGAAATAAAGCTTTATCGCTCCAATTTAAAAAAATGGGAATTCAAATGATATTTCAAATTATAGAGGAGTTTGCAATCAGTGTTCAATTGCAAAATTATTGGATAGTCCGCTGATATACGATGAACTGTCCTGGAATTGTAAGGGTATCATCAATGAAAACCAACTTGGCTTCTCAAAAACGAGATCTATCACTGAAAATCTAGTACTGTATAAGATCGACATTGAATGCTCTGGAGAATGGAATTCAGACCGACGCAGTTTACACAGATTTTACAAGGTAAATTTCACCCTACTATTATTTTGTTCCTCCCTTATCAAATGGTTGGATAGCTTTCTCACAGAGAGAATTCAAAGGGTTCAAAACAATAACTTTATCTCCAATCCAATTAAAGTGTTATTTGGTGTCCCTCAAAGTTCACATTGCGCTCCGTTGTTATTTAATTTGTTCATAAATGACATTTTTACTGTAGTCCAGTATTCTTCAGACGACCTCAAACTGTATATGCCCTTAAATTGTTTGCAGGATGCTGCGATGCTCCAAGAAGACTTAAGTGCTATCTGGGAATGGGCAAATGAGAATAATTTAACTTTGAACATTAGTAAATGCTGTGTTATAAGCTTTTATAAAGGTCCCAAGAGATTACAAACTCAATAATGTAGTACTACAGTGTTTGGTTTGATGAACGATTATAAGTTTTTCGGCTCATATTTCTAAGGTTTGCCTTAAAGGTTTCAATATGTTAGGAATAGTGAATAGATATAGTAGGGGACTCTCTTTAGATATCTACAAGTTACTTTATACTTCTCTGGTTAGGTCAAGCTTAGAGTTTTCCTCTGTGGTATGGTCTCCTAGATGTCAGACTCATATTAACTCTATTGAAAGCGTTCAAAATAAGTTTCTTCGCACCGCGGCTGTTAAGCTTAAGATGGATCTTAACAATTACCATAGGTTGGATATGATTAAAAGAATGGGTTTGGATACATTGGAAAAGAGGCATCTGACCGTTGTCTTATTTACAAGATCATACATGAGTTAATAGTCCTCAGAATCTCCCGCTAGTCTGTGTGAACGTACCGTGCCGTAGTTTACGCAAATTTAATTTCCAATCCGTTTACAAATCATATAATATTTTTGTTATTCAGACTGCAGTCTTTTATTGATCTTTCAAAAATTGTTCATATGGCAATCCTTATAAGTTGAAAAATTATAAATGAATGACTGTTTATTTACGGGTCAGCCATTTACAATAAATTTAAAATCTAAAAATATAAATTTACAATAACATAAGTAAACAATAAATATAATAAAATGTATGCAAACTTAATCACAAATAAAGTTATTAAAATTAGGGAAATATCACACAGGTTTTCATTTTTGAGCTAAACACATTCAATAAGTTATTAATAACGTCAATATTGGTTTATTTTGTCAGTTTATTTGTAGTCGCGGAAAAACGTGTTAAGGAAGATGATACACCATAATTTGTTCTATGGAAAAGGACATCAAATAGATTGTGGTCTCTTGTTGGGGTTCTCTGTGGGACATTTATATTTATCATATAAACAACAGCTCAGGACAATCTATTAGACCATTTATTACTTTATAAAAACTTCTGATATCAATATATTGACTTAAGTCTCTTCAAATACAATTTCTTCTTTTGGAATTCCCATCTTGAATCTCACAAACTTAATAAACTTTCTCTGTACTCTTTTAATCTAATCTATATAATGGACATAATGTGATCATATCTAACACAAATATTCTCTAGAACTGATCTTATATAGGAGCAGAATAGTTTTGAAGCAAGCTATATTACTAAGAGAGTAGAGTTCTCTTAATAAAGCCTCATAATTTTAATGCCCTATTGGTTATAAGGTTCACATGGAAGTAAAACTCAAAGGACTTTCAAAATGTATAGATACCTAGGTCTTTAGCAACTTCTTTATTTTTAAGCAGAGCATTTTGACTTGAATAATTATAATGAATGATGTATTAGTGAGTTAAGATTTTACAACAAAACACTTATATTTAATTGCATCATATTCAATCTACACCATTCAGACAGTGCATTCAGATCCACTTGCAGCTTCAGACAGTCTTCCTAAGTCTTGATTGTTAGAAATATCTTTAAATCATCAGCATATGAAAGGCACTTCGAGTATCTCAGACATTGAATTAAATCATTTATGAGGATAATAAACAGAATGGGAGGAGCCAAATGTGAACCTTGTGGTACTCGGAAAAGACAAAAAATTCTTTGGAAAGAAAGTTGCCAATTTTTAGTTGTTGGATCCTGTTCGTCAGAAAGCTATAAAACCAGTGCAATAGATTCCCAAAAATACCATTCTTTTCGAACTTTTTTAGGGTTAGAAAAATGATTACCCTGGTCAAAAGCTTTATAGAAATCTGTATAGAGTTAATTTGGCATCCATCCTCAACAGCACCCATCAGAAACTGCTCATAAACCAGCAAACTACTTACAGTTGATTTACCTTTGACAAAACTGTGTTGGTTTTCATTTCAAGTTTGGGTTTAATTTTTGACTCTACCATCATTTCAAAAACCTTTGCTATTAAGATTTTGCTTATTGCTCTATAATTAGTATCCTCAGTCGTGTCACCAGTTTTGTATATAGGTGTTACAAATGATTTGTTCCAAATATCAGGATATATACTCATTTCAATTAACTTAGAAAAGAGTATACCAAAAATATGAGCTAAAATAAAAGACAATTCTTTCAAAAATACTACAGGTATATATCATCAAGTCGAGTGGACAAGTAATTTGTTTAAGCTATAAATAACATCAATCTCAGAAATATCACAAGTACTGATACACACTGACGAACATTAAAATCATACATATCACATTTTTTATCACAGTAAACACATGAAAAAAAACGCTTAAATAATTTATAGTTACATTTCCATCATCAGATCAGTGTGTAACACGTGGTTTTAGGAATATCATATCTTTACA
This sequence comes from Octodonta nipae, assembly GCA_034190945.1. NCBI lineage: Eukaryota > Metazoa > Arthropoda > Insecta > Coleoptera > Chrysomelidae > Octodonta > Octodonta nipae. Next base: position 15,785,898 of record CM067216.1, read on the forward strand.
CATTTCCAAAAGTTCTTGCTATCTTGATTAATAGAATCTTCAGTATATTTGATGTGTTCACATTACGCAATTTCAGAAAGACGCTTACAGAAAAAAATTGTAGTCATTTGAATTGTTAGTTAATTTTTTTGTGAACGGCTTTCTTCTCAAGAATACATTTTAAGGCATCATTGCACTATTAGGAAAACCTGTTTTTTTTTTAACTCTTTGAATATCAGATACAAGGAAAGATCAGATCCATATTGGTCTTGGATTAACACACAAATTGGCTTCAAAATAAATAAGCACCAACTAAATATATTTTACAGACAACATACATTACAAATAAAACAATTATTATTGAAGCAAAGTATGATTATAATACTCTCACTTTTAGATAATTTAATGTACCTTTAGATCACATTTTTGAATGAAACCTAGCGTCTGATGACTAAAAAACTCATCTCAACAAAACAGAGCACTGGGAAATTATGAAGTCTTTTAAAAATGCCAATACTGTCCATCAATATATTATAGTCCTGGAAAATATATAATAACAACACAACATCCACTATATATTTAATAATAAATAATAATAATCTTTATTAATAGCACTTGGCTAGAACACAATACAATATATCATATTAACATTCGTCACAAATACATATCAGAGAAAAAAATATTACAAAACATTTGTATCTTTAATATGTAATATACATTTTCGCTTAAATTCTGTTAAATTATTACACATTTTAATAGAACCAGGCAGTTCGTTGTATTCTTTTAAACCCTTATAAAATAAATTATTTTATTAGTGTTTACTCTACTTAAATAAAAGTTATTTCTTGACCTAGTATTATATTCATGAATATCTCTAACAAATTTACACTTAGTAAGGAGGTGTTTTAGTAACAGATTGTTTAACATTTTGTATATAAATAACATTGTATTGTAAGTTATTGTTTGTCTTATACTTAATAAGTTTGTACTTTTTAACATACGACTTCTACTGTATATTTATTGCAGGCTAAAATAATACGTAAAATCTTATTTTGTTTTTTCTGTAAGATATCTATTTCTGAATTATTCATCAAAAACAATAATGTTGAACAGTAATAAAAGTGTGGAGCTATAATCATTTTATATGTTGTGAGCTTTGCCCAAGTACTTAAATCTTTTGAAACACGAGCTAATACATTAGTTTTTCTTGCTATTTTATTTATTATAAATTTAAAATGATCTGCAAATCTTAAATTATTGTCTATCATACAACCCAGATACTTAATTTGTGGTACAGTTTCAATGATTTCACCATTTATTTCTACATACATATTACCTAGTTGAGTTTTATTATTTTTATGTTTAATAATCATCATTTTTGTTTTATTTACATTTAGCTGAAGTGAATTGTTGTTTAGCCATTCATATAGACAATTAAGCTCCTCATTTAATGTTTCTATGATAGTTTCCAAATTAAAACCTGCTATATATATTACAGTATCATCTGCAAACATCTGGATATCACAATTTTTTATGATTTTAACAATGTCATTAATATACAAGATAAACAATGTTCCCTGTGGCACACCATATTTGGTTTTTTCTGGTAGAGAGGTATTCCCGTTTTTTGTTACCTGAATTCGATTGTTTAGACATTCACTAAACCACTTTAGAATTGTTTTACCGAAACCATATTTTCCCAATTTCATTAGAAGCAGATCTCTGTTGATTGTTTCAAATGCACGTTTGTAGTCTAGAAAAACTACACCAATCATTTTGCCTTCATCAATTGCATTTTTCCAGTTGAATAACACACTTTGTAAAGCACTCTCACAAGAGTGTTTATTTCGAAAACCTGATTGATACTCACTGAGGATATTATTTTCTTCTACATAGTTCACTATTTGTTTATTTACGCACATTTCTAGTAGTTTTTCATATGTAGGTACAGTGTTAATTGGTCTAAACTCTTCACATCTTATTGTATCTTTCTTCTTTTCAATAGGAATAACTTTACTCATCTTCCACTTTTGCGGGAATGCGCCTGTTTCCAAACTTCAATTTAGTACGCTAAGAAATGTATCACCTATAGCTTCAAATGCATATTTCAATATTTTAGTCGTAACCCCATCAGTACTACCTTCTTTATTCTTCATGTTGTTTATAATTTTTCTTAACTCTGACATTTCTAATTTTTGAAATCTTTCCATCTTGCAACTAATTTTTATGTGATTAATACACTCTTGATGTGTTTTGTTTGGTTTTATATTTTCTGCAATTTCCGTTACACTATCTAAGAAGTATTTGTTAAAATGTCTACTTATTTGATCTCCTCTTACAATGCTGTTATTGAATATAATTTCATCTTTAAGATCTTCATGGTTTTTAGTCTTCATCAATTTTTTTAATGTGGCCCACATTTCTGTTGGATTATCTCTGGCTTGATCTATTTTATTATTAAAATAATCCTTTTTAGATATTCTTATTAAAGACACTATTTTATTTCTTTTTTGTCTGTAACATTCCCAATCATTGTCCAACTTTCTAGCTACAGCTCTCTTGTATAATCTGTCCCGTTCTTTGATTTCCTTGTCTATTTCCTCATTCCACCACATCTTGTTTCCCATTTCAACTTTTATCATTTTCTGTTGTTATGGTGCAAACTCATCAAGAGTTGATATCAGATTGTTAATTAGATTATCAGCTAAAGTGTTTACATTTGAAGAATTTGATGGCATTTTCATTTCCATTAATTTGAGTTGATAACCTAGTACATCCAGATTTTTATAATTTCTATAGGTTTTTATTTCATAGATTGGTTCAGGTTCATCTTCAAAATTTGCCATTATTATTGAGTGGTCTGTTATCTTGGGAGTCAGAAGAACATCAAATCTGATGTCCTTTTTGTTTGTAACTTTATGTTTGTAGTCTACATTAGGTAGCTTTAAAATTTCTGAAGCGTATTTACAGTTTACACAGAATTCTTCACTTGATTTACAGTCCTTTGCTTTATGGTCACCAGCACATGCTTGACATGTGGGGGATCGTTTTTTACAATCTGCTGCCATATGACCAAATTTCCAACAGTTAAAACATTGTTTTACATTTAAACTATCCTTATAAAAATGCGTGTATTGTTTCTTTCTTTTTAACACAATCATATGTTGTCTTGTCCATTTGTACAATCAGATTAGTCTGGCCTTTTCTATTTTTGTATTTATGAACTTTTCTTAATTCCCTATCACTCGGATCTGTTTTTATGGAATTTTGTACGACTATTTTATCAATAAAAGTACTTTCTTCCGTCAGCTGTTTTTCGTCTATATTGTATATTACAATTCTTGGATTTTTCTTCTTAGGAACTTTTACTTCATACTGTTGTCCTAAGGAGCTTTTTATGTTGTCACATATATTCTGCACATTTTCGTTTTTAGCTTCACTACATTTAATCGCTATTCCCCCATCTCTGATATACTTTATTCTTGCCACTCCTACTCCTTCTCCTAGATTACTTGCATCTACAGTTTCTACAACAGTTTTTTTTGTTGTTTCGCTGGTTTGGGAGACATCTTTCGGCTTTACAATTATTACTTCGTTTTTTGGGTCTTTACTGCATTGCTGTAGCCACAATGTTTAAAACCTACATTATTCTTTAGTTTGTCGATTTCGTCTTGGAGAAGACCGATAATTGTGCTTTTGTCTTGTATAATATTGTCTTTGCTGTTTATTAGCTTTTTAAGTACGGCTATTGATTCCCCATCTAAACACTTCGGACAATAAAACTTCATTGTGCGACTACCAGTTAGTTGCATAACTTTAATTTCCGAAGCTGATAGGTTTCCGCATCCCTTGCATACTTCCGAATTACATCCATCACATTTAAAAATGTTCTTGTTTTTCACTTTTATTTGTTTACATACATTCATTTTGTTAGTTGAACGTAACTTTGAAGAAACTGTATAAATTTGTTTTAAACTACTTACTAGTTAAAAAGTTCTGTATGATTTACAAAAATATTACAATTTTTGGGAATATTCTATAACTGTTTAGAAGTAGGTATATAAATTTAAATTTACACAACACATTATTTAGTATTCTCTTCGAGGTGTCATTCCTCGAAGAGAATATTCAATATCTCTGACAGGTGAAGTAGCCTGAAAATTTTATCGTGACATTCTGTCCTAGGAGTTAAGGGAGAACAGCAATTACACGGAACGGCTCCAGATTCGGAACCTCTGTGTACTGATTCTCTCGAAAATCCTAGATGTCGGTCTTACATCTCGCGTCTTCAAACATTATTTAGTCTTAAAAAAATTGTATCAGGTATCCCCGTTATCTTCAATTATTTAGTCTGCTAAATGGTTTATTGTTACCTATTGCACTTTGTAAATTCAAGCAAAGATATGTCCGAACGTCATTTGGTGCACAGATGTCACAAGTTAAACCCTCAGATTTAAACTTTATTGTCTTTGACCATTTCACTGATGGGAGACCGACCGATTCTTCTGTATCTTTGAAAGGCGAAACTACACTATGTATTAAACTATTTTAATTAATTTGATGTCATTTAACATAGTTTATAGGGTCATTTTTTTAAAACACTTTTGACTTTTCAATACGTAAACGGTTGATGTGTTTTTAACCGGTGAATTTACGATTTTATAGGAAATATTTATGAGTTTTACAGGAGCTTTGTAAAACGTGACCGTCTCTGTGCCGACCGACTGACTTATATGAAAACATCTAACCGACAAATGTAAGAAAACAATTTCTTGCCAAAATTGGAACTGCCGCCTTTAGGTGTCTACCTGTTGTCCTAGTTTCCAACTACTAAGGTTTCTAGTAACACAAATGCACACACAAATGTGTTCAATTCTCGTAAGATTAAAATTAAAAAAATCGAGTATATGCTATTAGTAACACATAAATCTTCACAAGAATTTTAAATAAAATATACTAATATTTTAATATTTATTAGGCAATTATTACATAATTTGCATATTAATAGCATAATGTAAGCAATACTCAATATTTGTGTTAAAATTAAGAGAACTAGGCTCAAACTTTACCATAATCGCAATTCATGGTATAGTAACAGCAAAATTAAACAAATATATATATTTTTTAATTAGGACTGAAAATGTACTAATAGTTAGGTGATTCTCAAAACAAATGTTTAAATTAATAAAAACTTCTCAATCACAATTTTCACCCCCTTAAATTACATATAATTCATTTGTACTTATCCTTTGAGGTAAGCTCAAATTTTTAGTTAAAAAACTACAATATAAAAATATTTTACAAATATGGTTAAAAATGCAAATAAAACCACCCCAAATAGTGACCTAAAGTTACTTATAAATCTACTTAACCTCTAAGGTCATTAGTACATTAATAAATAACAAAATATACTCTGTATGTTAGAAATCCACTCCCAGTAAATTCTGGGATGTGTTCACAAATATGAATACATCACACTACTTTTGTGTGTGTTAGTAGTTTAGCTGAAATAACCAACTGTTGGGTTTTTCAGCTCTATGAGTAGACTGAATATTTGATTTACACACAGTAACAAATGGTTCTTTAATTGGTACATCACCATTCATTTGACATACAAAATAAATCAGTGAAATGAATAGTATTTTCAATATTATAGTCAAACATGATTAGCAGGACAAACACATTAATTGAACAATGATTTGCAAAATGTGGAAAACCAGGTTTACATGTGTCACCTGTCACACATAAATTGGGATAAAGGTAACATTAACGATGATATCTTAGATTTCCTTTCTAATCGTCTGAGTCTTTTCAAACATTGACTGAACTGTATTATTAATAAACATGGTTTCCAAATGTTAATGACAAAAAATAATTATTACTGGATGATCTTGACTTCTATTTAAGGATGTTCGAAACCGCTCTATAGAAGAAGAGGAGAAACAAGTTCATGCTATACTTTAACATGGGAATTTAAAATCAACACCAACCTGGAAATGTTAAAAAATAGCAAGCCTCATTCATAAAAATGAAATGCTTCCTATATGAATGCATGTAATAACACATGAGAGTGCAATCTGGCAATGTTGTGGATTTTCTTTCTCATTCTAGTTGCCGCGAAACACCTGTATTAATGGTTAAATAGCACCGCAAGAATGTCTGAATTGTAAAAATTATGCAGACATAAAGGTAAATTGAAATAGGATTGTCAAAATATGGAAAATGGTAAAAAACTAACAATAGCCAAGGTAAAGGATTACAATGGCTTTGAAGTAAATAAAAAATGTGGGATAACAGCAAGATCATGTGTATTGCTGTTTTTGAGGAGAATATCTTGTCAATTTATGAATATTAAAAAATAATATATGCTGATAGAATTTTTAAAGAAATGTGATTAAAAGTTTCATTTTCAGCATGATTGTTTTAGAATTTAATAAATATTTGTAGTTATATATTTATAACTATGGTTGATTAAAATCATTAAATGTGTTATTAAACAAAAATTATTAACTAGTTACTGCAGTATTAAATATTGTCTAATAAAGTTATTATAAATGCCTAAAACCTGACTATTTTGTATTTTACTACTTTCATAGCAATAATGAAATAATTCACTTCAATACACACACACACACTATTTTATTGCTGCTTCCAAAACAAATTTGTATTCATTATTCAATCCTGCTTTTAGATTATAAATCAACTTTGTAGACATAATTAATATTCAAATTCCATGTGGTTGGTCAGATTATATTGTGAGCAATAATAAGCCATCAAACATGCATTCTTGTCATATTTCACAGTCTCCTATTTGAAAATGCATTGAGATCTGTTAAAATTTTGTTTATTATTTTAATTAACTAATAGACTAGACAGTAAGTGACTGTTTTTTCCTTTTCACATAAAAGTGTAAACTTTAAGCTATCAATTGCTGAGTATTTTTATAACTTTCTTAACATTTTTAAATGTAATATCACATGTTTATCCAATATAGACATCATTATCCCATAAGAGTCCATGTATAAAGTGGCGATTTTAAAAATCATCAAAAACTACACAGTCAATCAATCCCAAATTTTAACAGAATATAGGTATTATGCTATATATTCTTTTTTAAGTTTTCCTAAGGTTTTAAGTTTTTGCTTTCAAACATCCTTAACAGAATATATTTACTGCACACTGTACATAAGTATCTTATATACACAAAATTTAATCTAAATTGGTAAAATAAAGTAAAAATCACAATAGTGAGATTCAAGGCTCAGTCAATTAATCTTTCTCAATTGTTTGATGAAATCCGAGAGGAAGCAATCTGCTGGTACCCAGTTTTCAACAGTATTGTAAACTTGAACTGATCTCTTGGCACCATCTTCAGAAAATACACCTAAAAATGTAATTAAATTGTTATCAAATGTCTTAAGTTGGAAAGTTGCATTTTTTAAGGTACAGTTCCACATTAACAGATATTCTTAACATTCTTTTGGAAACAGTTATTGGACCTACATGTTTACATAAATGCCAACATGCTTGTGCATATATAATATATTACAATTTGTTCTCATGCATGGAAAACCATTTGAAGCATCCCATAATTCATCCCACAGTTAGATATAACAGTGGTTGAGGCAACAAAACAAAAACTAACACAGCTTTGATGACAACCAAAACTAAACAAATCAAAATTATGAAAATAATACCATATTTCCAATTTTATCTGATAAAATAAGCACTTAGATAATAAATATCATGTTAAAACAATTTTTAACAAATATAATACATTATTTTGAATACCTATTTTATAATTTTGTGGGAGGCCATGTGCCCCCTCCCTGCCAGATCCAGGGGGTGGGCTAAGGGGTGAAGCCCCCCTACAAGTCATCTGAGTGGTATGTTTATTGTGCTAAAATCAACCTTGAGTGACATCAAGACCCTCCAAACAAGATAAAACCCCCTCCAAATGAGATCAAGCCCTCCCCCCAATGACAATCCTGAATCCGCCCCCTGTGCACCCTCTTAGACTGCCCTTGGCATAAAGCATACAGCATGTTTCAAGAATTATGTGTATAATATTAGTATATAAGTTTTATTATAGAAAATGTTTTATTGCATAAACTAATACACACCAATCCCTCACAAGCAATATTTATGACATAAAGTTTATCATTTTAAAGGCATCTGTTTTAACACTGAACATCTGTTTATTCATGAAACACTAGGAAATTATTAATTTCTTAAAACCTTTTACTTGGTACCGTAATTCAATATCATGTTGCCTAAGACAATTGCTTTATTTTCTGGCATCACCAAAAAATGAAAAAGACAACTTCTAGATTTTATGAAGTTTTACTTTAAATATATAATCTATAACTCTCAGATTAAAGTTATTGTACTTACTGATAGAATTGAGCCTGTGGTATTGAGCAATGCCATGTAATAACAGTCTATCAAAACTAGTTGGTGGGTACTTGATGTATGTATCTCTTGGAGTATTTTTGAAAAATGTGATCAAGTCTGCTTCACTGCTTTGCACGATTTCAATGGATAGATTCTTTCTAATTCTAAAGGTTCGTTTAATTTTTGCAGAAACTCTACCTGGTTTTTCTTTCCTAAAAAGGTAGCTTTCATTATCTTTAACAGAATTTGAAAAGGCCTCAAGTATTTCTTTTTGTTCATTTTCAGATTTTTCGATAAACTCCTGCCAATACTCCATTGCAGCTTTGTCTTCAAGAAGTCTAGTAAAGGGAGTTTTGTAGGGCTCCATGACAACAATGAAGTCATTGTCCTCATCATCCTCATTTAAAGTCTGCAATACACATTCTAAAACTCACTAGCAACTAGTCAAATAATTTTAAACTTACTATTTTGATGTCTTCTAATTTTTTTCTTGCCTGAACTTTTTTTTATGTCCAGCAATTCACCAACATGACTGGCTCTAACAGAAGTTGACCCATATATTCTTATCCTACCTGAGGATCTGGGTTCATCATTTAAAGATTCTGTATCACTTGCAGATACACTTCCTAAGCTAAAATATCTGAGTGAGTAAAATATTAATCTTGGACATATTGTACTTACTGTAATGACTCAGTATCAGATGTTGCAGTAGAATTCGCTTTGGGATATCGATAGGACTGTTTTTCTCTGATTACAGTCATCTTCCCTTAAACTTCTTCTATAGATGCTTTTCTAAACCACGTTCCGATCCACGGAGTTTAAATTAAAGTTTTCATCTGAGTGATAATACTGATATCCTTAAACACTTCAACTTTCAAATATTTTGCAAAGATATAATTTGGAATATATATTATTATACGAAATATAATTAAACTTTGACATGCTACAAGAAATTACATCATTATGGCATCGAACAATAAATTGCAACTCTTGATCACCTCTTGATAATCTACGTTAGATCTTGTCTTATGGCATGAAACTTAAATGTAGAAGAGTTCGAATGCTATATAGACATGATCCCAAACATTTTAAGATTCTTATTTTTTTAAATACTTAGAGCTTGTACCTTCTGCAGATAGTCTGCAGTGCCCAAATGTTGTGGTAAGAACAAAGAGAGAGACGGCAATAGAGTGGCAAAAGTCTATTTCACTCGTTTGGGAGCTGCTTCCAATGAAATACGATCAGCATGTTGTACAATGTTACCCTCTCTTTTGCCCTCCTCTCTCTAGTCTTGCCAGGATATTTGTGCATTACTTAGATCATTTACCATCTAGATAAAGCCTGTCAAGCATAAAATCGTGGCAATACTAGAAAGAGAGGGCAATAGAGACAGTAAGAGGCTATTTCACTTAGTGGGTGGAAGCAGCTCCCAACTGAGTGAAATAGCCTCTTGCCCTCTCTATTGCCCTCTCTCTCCTTAGTCTTACCACGACATTTCTGCACTGCAAGCTATCTCTAGAAAGTAAATGCTCTAAGGTGCATTATAATACGTATCTCCAGAAGTATATGTTCTAAGCATATTTTTATGGTTCTGTGATTACAAATGGCATCAAACGAACGCAGCTAAAAGATCACATTGCACATTGCATGTGTATTATGTATGACAGATCATTTCTTGCACTATATTTTTAATCAAGTCCGAAGTTCTTATGAATTGAAGTATCTTGTCACATTTGTGCGGTGCACCAAGACTTTATAGGGCTGGAAACAGTGTAAATGAGCACTTAAAACTATTTTTTTAGAATTTACATCTATCCTTCGGAGCACATACTGAATATGGCTGTCCCTACCAGAATACTAAGTCGCTTATTTGGTAAGACCTTACATAATGGTAAAATTTTGATTAAAATAGATTAGATGTAAAACCTTGATACTCAATTTAATATGCTTCAGGTTATTTCTGTACCCGGCGTCTTTTCACTAAAAATTTCACGATAACCTAGTTGACCTTTGTTATAACTTTTTGTTTACTATCCATTTTTACCATTCAATTAATGTTTTTATGTCAACTTCTTATTAATTTTTAGCTGATGGCTTTAAAGGGGGACAGTCTATCAGATTTAGCAGTAGTTATGAAGCAACTAGGAAAAATTTGAAACTAACAGCCCAAACAAAAGTAATCTGTCAAGGTTTCACTGGAAAACAAGGTACTTTCCACAGCAAACAGGCTATTGAATATGGAACAAAAATGGTTGGAGGAGTGTCCCCTGGAAAAGGGGGCAAAACACATCTTGACTTGCCAGTATTCAACAGTGTTAAGGAGGTAATTATGTTGCTTTCAACTTCATTTTTTGATTAATCATGTCACCAAGTTGATATTACCTTTGGACTTTCATTGATAGAATTGTTTATTTCAATTTATTTGATTTGTAAAGATATGCAAACAATATGTACAAAGTCTGAGGATTTCTGAATTATCTGGTATCTATTAAAAGTTACAAACTTGTCATGTATAATTTTTAATAATATTTTTGTTTTATTTATAGAACTATTAGGGAACATTGATAAGTCTAGATTGCTTTATCATGGTTATTAATATATTTTTGGAGTTCATTCTTTTTTATATTCATCAAATTCTTATGCATAATTTGTTTGTGATAATTTGTAAATATGTATTTTGTCTGAAATTAGTCTCCTGGATCATGTTCCAAAAGTCTTCATCCAATAATGTAATTAACTGAGACATAATGTCCTGATTTCAGACAGATAACTACAGTTTGAAGTAATTTATTGGAAAATCTATCCAGACTTTTGAAAGAACATTTCTAGAATAGGACCCATGATTACATACTCACCATCAGTAATTTGAGTTTGCAACACATTTATTTTTTTTTATTTCAACCATTTCATTTTATATATTGTGATTTGTAATTTTAAAGATTTGGAAAAACTGTCTGGCCTTTTTGGTAGTGACATCAGAATTGTTTTAGTATGCAGTAGAGTCACGAGTATGGTGCTAGAAAATTATGACTACTTATGAGTTTTTAGACATGATTATTTGCATTTCACAGATCCATACGTATGTTACTGCCAGCAATAAACATGTTTTGATTCCTGTATTTGGTGCTTTATAACTGGAGTTCTAATGTAAGAAACTTCACAATTTATCAGTTAATATGCATATGTTGTATAACTTTTTTTTAATATTAAGAGAAAAGCTGAAAATAAAATACTGCTGAATGCAATACATAAATATTTATCTCAATCATAACTTATTTATATTTAGATTATTTCTTGTCAAATCAAATGATGTAAAATTTCTAATTTTTTTTTTTGACTTTTAAACATAGCTTCTAGGTAGGAATTCAAAATTTCTTGTTGAACCATTAGAAGAAATATTTTAAACAAAAATGTTTTGAATAGATTCATTTCTTAGTCAAACCCATGAACTTGCTTCTCATACATCTGTTCAATTTAAGTAATTTTTGTAATTTCCCAAAAATTCTTGTTCTTTAAATCATGCAGCCCTAGATCTAGTCTTTGTTTGCCTACACCTAAATTTGTGCCTGGTACTCAGCTGAACAGCTGTGGTTGTTGATATATAAAGGAACGTTCATAAATTACATAAGATTAATTCTGACGTTTTTTTGTCCTCCACCCAACCCCATGTAAGAAACTGTAAGACACAAGTTCCGCCCCGGATTTCTTATGTAAGATCCTCATTTTTTCAAAAATTTTAATTTTAAAGATAAAAATGTATGTTATTTACTGTAATATATCTGTTAATGTATTTGGAATATTAAAGCATATTAAAATTTTAAAAACCTATAAGTATATATACATTCTACTGAGCTAATATCAACTATTTATTTAGTGGGATTCCAAAAATATTATTTAGGATAACAAGAATGTTAATTGTCAAAATTCGAGGCCTTAATTTTAATAATAAGTGGTCTATAATTGTGAATTTAGATTCTCTTTTTCACTTTACACATATCTTTCACTCCACTCTTCCAAACAATATATCTGAAAAATATAAGTAATACATATTTTGGAAGGAATTTAAGTTATCTACAAAAAAGATCTGATTGCAAATTTTTGTATGTTCAACTGTTTACATTTAATCATTGATCCCTATTTACAATTTAATTTTTCAACTTTGTAATTTTGTAATAGATAAACCAATTTTTTTCTAAGGGGGAACAACATATATTTTTGAAGGACATTAGATGCTCTATTACAAAAAAATCTCATTATGATTTTTCGTTAAATTTACTGTTTCAAAAGTTGTTCAAAGTAGAAATAATTTTACATTTTTTATAAAGAACTTAATTTCCTTCAAAAATATGTATAGATTGTATTTTTCAGATAATTCTTTCAAATATTTTCGAAAAAAATCGAATTTTGTGAAAGGCATCTTAATATTAAAATTAAATGTACCCTTTTTTGTAATCCTAAATAATATTTTCGAGTCCTCATTAAAAGAATTATTCTATTTTATTACTCCAGTCTCAATATTCATATTGATATTTTTAATTTGGACAGGATTTTTAAAGAAAACTGGGTTCCGGACTTTTCTTAGATTACATATGTTTAAGACTGAAATACTAATATATTATTCCATAATCAGTTTTTATGTTATTGTAAGTAAATGCATGGGATAAATAAAATGGGTAGATTATTATAGAGTTAATTAAATATTGTTAATGTTATAACTATATTCATATTTGAAAATGCTTATCAAGTATAATGTACATTTCTCTATAGATATTGACAATATTTAATTTAGACAAATAATATTTTTAAAAAAATCTTAAATAAAATCCATTTCAAACACCCACCTACCTCCATAAAGATTTTGTAAGATATTAGCAGACACCCACCCACCCTAATAATAATTAAATAATTTATGGATGTTCGCTAAACACAATATTATGGTTTTAAAATGTAATGCTGCACTTACCAAAAGATAGCAAAAATGTCATTTGTGTATTTCTTACAGTTTGAGATTGAATGCAGAAATTAAGATTTCAAGCAACTTCTCAAGTTTATATAACATATGAAACTATAAGCCTAAATCTGGTAGACAATGTAACTTGTTCTTCAAAGTTTCCTTGGACTTCCATCGTCTTAAAATGGTTGATCTTATAATGTTTCAATAGCATTGTATCTGCTCTCAAAGTGAAAATTCAAGCCATTGCCTACAGATCCAATTTCCAAAATAGAATGAAAAACTTACAACACTCACAGAGATTAGGCTGAATACATTCCACCCAAGACAAGGAGACAATTGACGCCACATCACAGCAAACCACCACATTTTTATGGACTACCCAAGGTACACAAGGTTGGAGTAACTCTCAGTCCGATTACAAGTTCATGCAACTCACCAACAGCAGAACTATCAATGTTCCTTCGACCAATCATCCAACCTTTGGAGGGCAAAACATCATCGCACGTCAAGGATTCAAAGCAGTTTGTCGAAACAGATGGAAAGGAGCTGCCAATCGATTCAATCATGGACTTACTTTAATGTTGCCTCAAGAATTGCTGCTTTCAAGAGAATGACAGGTTTCTTCATGCCAGAGATGGGTTGCCAATGGGCTCCACGTTCTCGGCAACCATCGCCAACATCTACATCAAATGGTTCGAAGAACATGCAGTGAAGAGGTATGATAAGCTATGGTTGAGGTATGTCGATGACACCTTGATTATTTGGCAACATGGATAGACAGAACTACAGGCATTCCTGGAGGACCTAAACCAATCTGAACCATCCATTAGATTCACCATGGAGATGGAAGAGAGTGGATGCTTACCAGTCCTTGATGTAAAGTGTCAAAGGACTAGGCCAGAATCCAAATAACAGTCTACAGGAAGGTTACACATACAGGACTATTCCTACACTATAATTCTGACCACCCATCAGCAATGATAACTGGCATCATCAAAACTCTAATCCATAGAGCCAAATTCTGCAGCACACCAGAAGTCTTCAAAGAAAAACTAGTGAAACTTAGAGAAGACCTTTTGGTGAATGAATATCCGGAAACCATCATTAACAAGGCGTTTGAAGAACTGGACAAACCACCCAAGGAGGAAGATGAAACCACGCTAGCAAGACTATTACGGTATACTAAAGGCTTGTCGGAGAAACTTAAACGAAGGGCACACAGATATGGAATCAGAATAATCTTCACAAGCAGCAACACCTTGAGGAGCATGATTACAAAAACGAGGCCGGACGCTCCAGCAATACCAAATAACTGTATATACAGCATATCTTGTGAATGTGGCAATCTTTACATTGGAGAGACAAAGCGACCGCTGGACACCAGGGTTAAGGAACACCGTATAGGTACTCAAAAGGCGGAGCTAACGAAGTCTGGGCTAGCTGATCACGCATGGACCGCACACCATAACATCAACTGGGACCTGGCCAGGGTAATTCACAAGGAAGAGCATTTGTATAAAAAAATTATAGAGACAGCATATATAATCTCGAACGAGAATATAATTAGGGAGCCCAGCGTCCAAATTAAAAACATTTGGAGACCTCTTCTTCGGCCACTGCCGCTACGCATCACCGACAACTAACCGGCAAGTATGCTGACGCTGATTGGACCGAAGAAGACCCAATGACCATGACCGGCGACGCATGACCGGTTAAAGGTATAAATACCAGGGATAAACTGAACTTCCCATCATTCACGTGATGACGATAGCAGATACAAAGCTATTGAAACGTGAGCTCAACCATTTCAAGACGATGGAAGTTCAAGGAAACTTCGAGGATTATGGAACTATTATTGTTTATCATTTGGCTTTTATTGTTCTCACTCTCTCTGTAACAGATATGAATTTGAAATTTGTAACAGAGACTAAGTATACAGGACGGTTTTGAAAAATCGGATTACTGGTTGTCCTTTACAGAATGAGTTCCTTAGTTTCTTGCAGATGTTCTGAGAAAAAGAAATCTATTCATGTAATCAACTAGTCTTCCTGTGTACAAATATGTGTATCATATCACTCATATATGTCAAAAAACTCGATTTTTTAGGAGAAGCATTTGAAGTGTTGCACATTGTATATATTCTTTGAAACTATATTAAGAAATGTAAGAATGACACATTTTGGTCAAGTAACATCTGGTTATTATATGGAAGTCAACTAATGGTTGAAATGTTTATTAAACAGTTTCCCTTACCCTCTAAACTATCCTCCATTTCACTTCTTGTGCTATAATCAGTTCTGTAAGGCGACATAAGAAGAATTGTGTATAGTAAAAACTGAGACTTCTACCTTCAGTAGTTGGTAAATGGCTTGTAAGTCTTACTCCACCAGTACAGCATTAAGTTTCTCCTTATCAAACTTCTTTTCCTTTCTGTACAATTATTGTTATATCTTAAAAAAATTTGCATACACTGATTTTCTGACAAACGGAAATAGAAGGCATTATTATTATCTCTTTTTTTCCTGATATAACCGACACGCACATGCTGATATTTAGTCCTAATCGGTTACACATTATTCGCAATAAATTGTCGTTGTTTTGCTAGATTACCCAAGTCCCAATATGAAAAAATATATATATGCATTCGTTCTTCTTCAGTAAAATCTTAGACATGCATCACCTGCTGTGCGCATTCTAAATTCTTATTTAGACTCCTTATCCAAGATTTCTTATTTGTTTTACGCTTTACCCATTTTTTAAAGTAGACTTGCTATTACCGAAGACGGAGTGACAGAAAAAGTGGAAGTATTCTTGCTGGATTCAAAAGAGTTTCAAATAGACATTTACGTAAATGAAGGACTTTCCCAATAGGCGTTATTGGTATCCCAGTTATCTTTATCAGAAGTAGCCTAGCCATCTCTTCGCTTTCACTGCTACCTTGTGGTCTCCAAGGTGATAATGCGTGTGTAGCAGAAACTGATACAAGGATATAACTTTGAACATAAAAAAATTCTTATTAACCTACCAGGATATTCTGTAAACGTCCAATTTATATTCAGTTCTGCACAAGGAACTCAGGCGTATGTTTTATCTGGATCTCTTTTGTATTTTCTTCTTCCTTTTTAAAGCAATTAACAACAGTTTTTTGGGTCCACGACCAATTGATTGCATGATTGCAGTCACTTGGAAAAAAATATACCATTAACTAAACAGTTCTTTATTTGTCCCAATTTTTTTCGATGGTTATAGAATAACCATCCAATAATTTATTACAACAATACTGACATAATGGAAAATAATTCAGGCTAAAACATGAGTGTTAAATACTATTTAGTGCAAGAGCACACACATACTTCAAAATCGTATGGTTAAAGATGTTCGAAAGCGCTCTCGAGAAGAAGAAGGCAAACAAGGTCACGCTATACTTTAACATGGGAATATAAAATTACGAGTAGTACCAACCTGGAAAACTTAAAAAATGCCTACTCCCATTCATAAAAAAGAAATGCTACCTATACGAATGCATGTACTAAAACCTGAGAGTGCAATCTGGCAATGTCGCGAATCTTCGGTCTCTTTCTAATTGCTGCTAAACACTAGGTATTAATGCTCAAAGAGCCCGGCAAGATTGCAAAAATTAGGCAGACATAAAGGTAAATTGAAATACTATTATCAAATATATATTACTGAAAATGGTAAAAAACGAACAAAAACCACGGTAAAGGATTACAATTCTTTTGAAACAAATATAATATGCGGGATAACGTCTAGGCCCGGGATATTATTGAATTTGAGGAGAATATCTCTTAAGTTAAGAATTTTTCGAAATGTAAAAACACAGTTTTGCACCCTAACACCAAACCTTTATTTTAAACACTCAACGCCGTTTCAACAACTCTTAAGTTGTCATCTTCAAGGAGTAAACCCAAACTAAATCGAAATTACAATTTCCTCTAATTTATACCTACCACTAAACTATTACTTAAGTGATTAGTACAAGGGGTAAATCCTAAGTACCTGGTTCTAAATAACAGATTTCAAAAATAAAGCAGATTTTATATAATGCAAATATGTAAATTAGGATAATCCTTAATTACCTACCTACTTTTACGCTACATTAAGTAATGACATTTTTAATACTTATTTTATGGATTTTTAGAAAGTAAACTATACAATGAACTGTATGGAATAGGACCCTTATCTGAATTCATTAGTTTATTATTTTTATAATTATTTACTTGCTTAACTAATTTTAAAGAAGTAATAGTTTAGTGGTAGGTATAAATTAGAGGAAATTGTAATTTCGATTTAGTTTGGGTTTACTCCTTGAAGATGACAACTTAGAGTTGTTGAAACGGCGTTGAGTGTTTAAAATAAAGGTTTGTTGTTAGGGTGCAAAACTGTG
Source organism: Octodonta nipae (assembly GCA_034190945.1). Lineage (NCBI taxonomy): Eukaryota > Metazoa > Arthropoda > Insecta > Coleoptera > Chrysomelidae > Octodonta > Octodonta nipae. The sequence goes on from CM067216.1 coordinate 15,803,630, forward strand.
TTTTTACATTTGTGACACACCAAAGGTTCCACAAATTTTTCCATAAGAATTTTTCGGCATGATTTTTTTTAAATTTAATAAACACTCGTAGTTATATGTTTATAACTATGATTAATTAAAATCGTTAAATGTGTTATTAAACAAAAATGATCAACAATGGTTTAATACTAGTTCTGTAATATTAAATATCGTCCAATGAAGATATTATAAATGCCTAAAGCAATTATATTAAATGCATTAAACGTGACTATTTTGTATTTTACTACTAAGTCCTCAAGGTATGCATTGTTGAGACATACTTAACAGTCTCGTATTTGAATACGAATTGAGATCTGATAAAATTCTGTTTCGTATTTTAATTAACTAATAAACTAGACGATAAGTGACGGTTTTTTCTATTTCACATGAAAGTAAAACTTAAGCTACCTATTAAGGAGTTTTTTGTAACTTTATTAACATTTATTAAATGTAATATCACTTGTTTATCCAACAAAGACATCGTTTTCCCATAAGAGCCCCTGTATAAAGTGGCGATTTTGAAAATTATTTTCTCAATAACTACACATTTAATCACCCCCAAATTTTAACAGAAGATGGGTGTTATACTACACATTCGTTTGAAATAGTAGATAACACCCAATATTTAGAATATGCTGTTGCAATTAACACTTTAATTTTGCCATAACGACATTACCTCCATCCCGTTGGAAATATTAAAAACTCAGCAATGAAACTGCCAGATGAAAGTTAACATTATCACAATTTTCCCTCCTATAAAACCTCAAAAGTCATCTTTTTGAGTTATAATGTTGTAGCAGCAAATGAGCAATATATTATGTGGACTTATCCATTGCAGAGATATTTCACCTCCAAGTCTGGAGCTATGCTGTTATGCACAATTTTTTCTTGTTTCTAAAATAAGTTTCAAAATTTTAAATCAATCTTATTTCTTCCATTTGGGCACAAGATGGAAACAGCATTTCAGAAGTTACATATAACCTTTTTCAGACGCACCTACTTTCATACTTATATGTTTATGGTAGAAATGTGGCTCAGATCAAATAAGGAGCTGCAGAAGTTTATTACATTATTATGTCTTTCTAGGCCCGTGATGCAACAGGAGCTGATGCTACAGTGATTTATGTTCCTCCACCTGGTGCAGCAGCTGCCATCCTTGAAGCCATAGATGCAGAAGTTCCTCTAATTGTTTGTATAACTGAGGGTATTCCCCAACATGATATGGTTAAAGTTAAGCATAAACTATTACGCCAAAACAAATCCAGACTGATTGGTCCTAATTGTCCAGGAATTATTGCTCCAGAACAATGCAAAATTGGTATTATGCCTGGACATATCCACCAGAAAGGGATCGTTGGAGTGGTTTCCAGGTCAGGAACTTTGACATATGAAGCAGTGCATCAAACAACACAGGTAATACATTAATAGATTAATAGTACAGTGACTGGGGAGAAAAAAACTCCGAACCTGGAAAATTTTTGCCAGTGAACCGATTTTTATGAAAATATGGAATTAAGTTCATTTTACCCTCTAGATCAAACCTTATAAAAGCTTGACATGTGCTTTTTATTTTTAAATTTAAAAATAAGTAAAAGATAAAAATAAACCTTTCTTAGGCTAAAATTATATCCAAACGAGTAGAACAAGAACTATTAAACATTCTACAACATTACTTACACATTATTATATAGTATTTATAATATTACAACAAAATTCCAAAAAAAATACTTTTTTTTAGTCAATATTTTTATTTAAATATATTTTTAGACATATATATGGAAAATAAAAATCTTCTGTTTAGTTATGGAACAAAAAACAAGTTATTGTGATATTTCAACCCTTAAGAACAACCCTTAATGACAAAATTACAAAAAAACCTTTTTTTTATTTTCAAATACTTTTTTATACTAATTTATAACAAATAATAATCTTCTGTATAATTGTGGTATAATAAATAATTTATTACGGTATTTTAACCCTTCAAAACCATAATTAATGAAATTATTAAAAAATCAAGGATAAATAAAATTATTTTTTAGAAAAGTAATTTTTTTTCCTAATGGAATAAAACAAAATACGTTCTTACTCTAACGATAAAAGTAAACACAGCGTCATGAGCAGATGTTTAACAGCTGCTTGGTTTACTCCTTTTTTCCTCGTCTGCTACTGCTTAAATGTACCAAATCGTGTGAATGACGTCAGTTTTGTAACGATAACTTTCTTAATTTTAAAGCTATCAAAATCCATTTTACAGGGAATTGTAACAGCTACAACTCCTATGGATTTAAATTTTTAACGCGTTATTTTCGAGATTTTTTAGACTTGCTTGACAAACATGACACCACCCTCGAACTCCCTTCTAAGCGTGATATTTTATCTGCTATGGAAATAAAAAAGGAAAATATTCTACAGGAAAAATGTTAAATTTTTGCTCTCTAACATTTTTAGTATTTCTTTTATTTTTCATGTTATTTAAAAAAATGCATTTTTTTGAAAATTATTGTTATTATTTTAAAGTTTAAAATTTTCTAAAATATGCATCCTAAAACGTTGAAATTTTCAGGATATTTTATAAGAATCTATATAAAGTAAATTGTAGGATAGCCTTTATTTTAAAATCTGGTGGTAAATATATCAGTTTTATTGCAGTATATAAAAAATAATAAATCAATTAGCTGCTTTTTTTACCATATTATTATGCTAATTCTTAAAATCGATATTGTTTTGAAGATTTTTTGAAGCAGTTCAAAACGTGTTCAGTGAATTTTTTTTTTCTAAAACGCGAATTTTTTTGAGTTATTTCCTGTTAAACGCTGCAAATAGAGGCCATTGGACAAGAACTGACCTTCAACCATCTATTGCCCATACATAAATAAAAAACCTGACCTTTCCTTTTTTTATAAGCTTCATTTTCTTTAAGATAATTTTTTTGAAGGACTTCAATTTTTAACTTACTTAACTTACTGTCAAAATTTCAAACAAATCGGTTTACTGGCAGGGAAATTCCTCAGTCACTGTACTTTAATTACTTAATAGATGTATTAAGAACTTTCTTTTACATATGTTGAATTATTGTGACTCCTTTAATATGTAAAGCTACATATTGGCACATATTATACATGTTTTATAATTTATTCTTTTAGTGAACAGCTTCGTTTACCTACCCATCTCTTGTTTTTTGAAAATAACAAACACATTGAAAAATGTATGCTTTGTATTATTTACAAAAATAAAGTTGTATTTAAATAATTTATTTCAGCCTGACAAATGAGAGCTCATACTAACTCTTAACACTTGACAAAATGTTGCCAGTGAATAAGGCAGATAAATTTGTCTGTCTATTCAATGTTTCCAATAGTTGTTTAGAGCGTAAATAATGTCGATGAAATTGTTTTGTATTTATTTCTTCTTCTTGGGAGAAGCTGCTTTCTTCGCCTGCGGGGATCCCGCGGATTTTGCTGTTTTCGGTTTTGGAGCTTTCGTTTTTTTGTAGGGGCACCTTTACTGTTTTTTTGCTTTCGAAGGAAACTTCGCTTTAGATGCAAGCGAAACTGATGATGAGGACGATGAAGTTGTTTTCGATGGGGTGGATTTCGGAGTAGAAATCTTTTCAGTTGCGGCAACTTTCCTAGGTGTGGTTGCAGCCGTAGTCTTTTTGGCCTTTTTTTTGCTGCCCGCGCAGCCGCCGGCTTCTTTATCGGCTTGGGTTTATCGCTGGAAGCTGCTCGTTTTGCAGGTGACTTCTTTGCTCTACCTCCAGCCCCAGATTTTTTTTCGCCGCTGGAAGAAGAAGCTGCCAATTTGAAGGAACCGGAAGCACCTTCTCCTTTAGTTTGAACTAATACTTCTGAAGCGACGCCTGACTTAAGTATTTCTTGATGAAATGCGCTACTTGCACGACATCGACCTTGTAGTTGCCAGCAAAATATTTCTTGATGGCTTGCAAAGATGATCCACTTCGTTCAATTCTTCACTCCAATGTATCAGTTTTCTGTGTCATTGAAGTTCAATTATTTTTGTATTAAAGGATGAGGTGTAACACTAAATGATGATAGAATGGAAACTACTATAAAAATCTTAAACCATGATGTTCAGATCCTGTATTTTTGTGGAAGTGAAGTAGTCCTAATTCCAAGCTAGATTTTTATGATTAGTGTTTGTTCGAAAACATTTTGAAGCTTTTAACTTTTTATAAAGATTGACAAGAATGCAGAACATTATTGAGATGTCTCATTCTGTTGGTAATCTGTCTCAATAAAAACCAGCTAGCTTCAGACTCATTATGTGATGACGTAAAATCTAATTGACCTGATATGCGAATACTTTTCAAAAATATACTCATTTCAAAGCATTCAGTGTTGTGATACTTTTTTAAAATTTTTGTGTCTTTCATTGTCATTCTATTTGTGATCAATCTGCAAAGAATTTTTCAAATCCTGGTGGAACACACACTTTAAATTAATTTGCACAAGCACTTCAAAGATCTAGTTTGAAATTAGTTAAAATAATAAACAGAACTTTAAGATGACCATTATTCAGTAACTTTTATTTGTAGGTTGGTTTGGGTCAGACGCTTTGTGTTGGTATTGGGGGAGATCCTTTTAATGGAACTGATTTCATTGACTGTTTAGAAATCTTCTTGAGAGATCCTGAAACAAAAGGAATTATTTTAATAGGAGAAATTGGAGGACAGGCAGAAGAACAAGCGGCTGAATACCTCATGAAACACAACTCAGTAAGTAAAAAAATGTATTTTGCTAAAATGTCCAACATTATTTGTGATTAGTACATGTAAATTTTTGGACCAAACAGTTATTTTGACAGTAACAGCTCTTTAACAATAGTAACAGTTATTGAAAAATAGTAACAGTTATTTAACAACATTAACAGTTATTTAACAACATTAACAGCTATTTAACAACAGTAACAGTTATTTAAAAACAGTAACAGTTATTTAACAACATTAACAGCTATTTAACAACAGTAATGCGATTAATAGCATTGAACGACAAAATGTGATGTGTAGCATCCATGATTAAGCGTGATTTTTATATTTAAAAGTTATGTATTAAATTTATCTATGTTAAAAATTAAAATTAATGAATTGTTAAGTTTTCTTAAAAAACAACTGTTCATTAAAAATCAATAAAAATTTTTGATGAAATTTGTCATCATATAGGTACATAAGTACATATACATTCACTCCGTCACAAAGTAGAGATCCACTCCGACCAATCCACTCTGTATGCGTTTAGCATCCTTTAAGAGTTTTATGAAATGAAATCGTTCCAGCATCCAGCTCCGGATTTGTGTAAAACAGAAAGAATTTTACTTCGACTGCTTTCGACTCCACTCGGATATATCGGATATAACAAAATTGACAGAAGTGGAGGAGCGATATATATCCGGCTGAGGATATATATCGCAATGCTATATATGTGTCCGGAGTTACACAAGCCTAGTATGCCCATTATATAGATAAGATTGAAAGGGTACAGAGAGTTTATTAAATTTGTGGGCTTCAAGATGGGAATTCCAAAAGCAGAAATTGTATATGAAGAGACTCTGAAATCAATTAACTTGTCATCTCTACAGGATAGAAGGTGTTATATTGATTTGAGATCTTTTTACAAAATAATAAATGGCCTAATAGATTGTCCTGTGTTCTTTATGATAAATATAATGTCCCACAGATTACCCTAAGGGACCACAATTTATTGGATGTCCCTTTCCATAAAAGAAATTATGGTGTATCTTTTTCCCTAACACTTTTTTCGGAGACAGCTAATAATCTGACAAGGGACACCGAAATTGACTTTTTTTAAAGACTCATTGAATGTGTTGACTCAAAAATAACTATGATATTTCTCTAATTTTAATTTGTATACCTTTATTTGTAATTACGATGTATACATTTTATTATATTTATCGTTTTCTTATGTTAATGTAAATTTATAGTTCTAAATTTTATATTTATTGTAAATGGCTGGTCCATAAATAAACATTCATTCATAACGACACATAATAATATTATTTTGTCTATTCATGGGTTTTCTCTCCTCCAAATTTTTTCCTGTAACAGATAAGTATTTAAAAAATTGTATATGTAGAACAAAGTGTAGTAAGGCAATTTCGTAAAATTGCCCGGATTACTGGCTGTCTGTACAGAGATTCTTCCTCACAGTTTTTCTGAGAGAAAGAGATGTCTATAAAATGATCAACCAGTATTCCTGTATATAAGTAATGTATTGTATATTGTGTAATACTTATCTGTGTATGGAGACGTTTCAACTCCGAGTCTGGAGTCGTTGTCAATCGTTTAGTGTTGTTTTCGAGGTTTTTTTCTAAAAAATTTTCGCTTTGATTTTGAATTTATTGTTTGTCAAAAAAAAAAAAAAAAATTGACACTGACAATTTGTCGTTTGGCGATCACTTGACGCTGAGGTTACCGTTTTTTTGTTCTGTTAGCAGTAAATTCTTCCAGTCCAAATGAAGGTCGGCTGAAGGTGCTCCGATTTCAGTGTTGTTTATCATCATACAGCTGGCTTCTTTAAGTTTTCTCTTTTTTAAATTTTCTTCTTTCAACAAGATCTTTGTTTTATCCCAGTCTATCCTATGGCTGCCGGTGCTCGTTAATACATGATTGGCCAAATTTGATTTGTCCACATGTCTTCTGGAAATGTTATATTGATGTTCTTTTTTCCTTACTTCTAAAGGTCTTGAAGTTTCACCAGTATAAGAATGGCCACAGTCACACAAAACACTGTACACACAATTTTTAGAACTCTGGGTTGCGTTAAACGGTTTGGTATGTGTGAGGATAGAGCGCAAGGTATTATTTGTTTTAAAAACAGTTTTAACGCTGTATTTATTTCCTAACCGCTTAATTTTTTCCGATACACCTGGGATATATGGAATTATGTTCATAATTTGGTTGTCTGTTTGTGTTTGGTTGGTATTAGTGTGATGGTTATTTGTGCTGGTTTGTTGTTGCGATTTTCTTTCTAACTGATTTATAGTTTTATTTATAAAGTCTTGGGGATATTCGTTTTGAAGTAGATGTTCTTTGATAATATTGACTTCTTTGTTAAAGATTTGGGTTGATGAAGATATGTTTTTTGCTCTATCATATAAGCACTTTACAACACCTTTCTTTACATTTAAAGGATGGTTGGAGTGAAAATTCAAATATCTATTAGTATTTGTAGGTTTTCGATAAGTACTTGTACTTATTGTGTTGTTTGTTCTATCTATAAGTACATCAAGATAAGCAAGTTTATGCAAATTTTCCATCTCCATTGTAAATTTTATTGTGGGTTCTTGACTGTTGATGTAATCTAGGAATGAGTGCAGTTCGTCAGCACCATACTCCCAAACCACAAAAATGTCATCAACGTATCTCCACCACACTTTTGGTTTATTTTTATATTTGCCTATGAATCTTTCTTCAAAATATGTCATGAATATATTACTGATTATAGGAGATAAAGAAGAACCCATGGCCATACCAAATTCTTGTTTATAGAAATCTCCTTCAAATTGAAAATATGTAGTGTTTAAGCAAAGTTCGGTTAGTTCCATAATTGTGTCAATGTTTAGTTTTGTTTTGTTGTGTAAGGTAATATCTTGTTGTAATTTATTTTTTATAATTTGTAATGATTTATCAACAGGTACATTTGTAAAAAGACTAACTATGTCGAAACTTACTAGTATATCATTTCTGTTGATAATAATGCTTTTTAATTTTGTTAAAAAATCATTAGTGTTTTTTAAATTGTTTGGATTATTTTCGTAAGGTTTAATTATATTTAGTAAAAATTTTGATATGTTTTGTAAAGGTGAATTTATTGAATTTACAATGGGTCTCATTGGTATTGTGTCTTTATGTATTTTTGGAACACCATATAAATGTGGAGGTTTACTATAGTGTGGTGTTAAGTGTTTTCGTTCTAATGGAGTGAATTCTTGTTTGTGTTTTGTTATAATGTCTCTAGCGGCTTTTTCTATATTTTGCGTAGGATCTTTTTTGAGCTTAGAATATGATCCTGTGTTAATAAGGTCCATCATTTTGGTGTTGTAATCATTTTTATCAAGTATAACCGTAGCGTTACCTTTATCGGCAGGTAGAATTTTAATTGTGTTGTCTTTTTTAAGTTTTTCTACGGCATATTTCTCTGTAGGAGTAAGATTGTATTTCATTTTGTGTTGCTTCTCTAGAAGTAATTTATTTCTTATTCGGTATTCACTTGACACTTCTGGAGGCAGTTTTTGGGCTGTGTCTTCAATCGCAACTATCAGATCTAGTTTAGGTATATTTTGTGGAGTGATTGAATAATTTAATCCCTTAGAAAGTACGTATTGTTCTGTTGGTGTAATGTGTTTAGTTGATAAATTAATCACAGTTTTATTGATGAAATTTGTATTTGGTCTAAGTACAGATTTTTTGTGTTTTTCATTTTACATATGTAAAAACAGAAATATAAATAAATTTAAACATCTCTTAAATGAAAAACACAAAAAATCTGTACTTACACCAAATACAAATTTCATCAATAAAACTGTGATTAATTTATCAACTAAACACATTACACCAACAGAACAATACGTACTTTCTAAGGGATTAAATTATTCAATCACTCCACAAAATATACCTAAACTAGATCTGATAGTTGCGATTGAAGACACAGCCCAAAAACTGCCTCCAGAAGTGTCAAGTGAATACCGAATAAGAAATAAATTACTTCTAGAGAAGCAACACAAAATGAAATACAATCTTACTCCTACAGAGAAATATGCCGTAGAAAAACTTAAAAAAGACAACACAATTAAAATTCTACCTGCCGATAAAGGTAACGCTACGGTTATACTTGATAAAAATGATTACAACACCAAAATGATGGACCTTATTAACACAGGATCATATTCTAAGCTCAAAAAAGATCCTACGCAAAATATAGAAAAAGCCGCTAGAGACATTATACCAAAACACAAACAAGAATTCACTCCATTAGAACGAAAACACTTAACACCACACTATAGTAAACCTCCACACTTATATGGCGTTCCAAAAATACATAAAGACACAATACCAATGAGACCCATTGTAAGTTCAATAAATTCACCATTACAAAACATATCAAAATTTTTACTAAATATAATTAAACCTTACGAAAATAATCCAAACAATTTAAAAAACACTAACGATTTTTTAACAAAATTAAAAAGCATTATTATCAACAGAAATGATATACTAGTAAGTTTCGACATAGTTAGTCTTTTTACAAATGTACCTGTTGATAAATCATTACAAATTATAAAAAATAAATTACAACAAGATATTACCTTACACAACAAAACAAAACTAAACATTGACACAATTATGGAACTAACCGAACTTTGCTTAAACACTACATATTTTCAATTTGAAGGAGATTTCTATAAACAAGAATTTGGTATGGCCATGGGTTCTTCTTTATCTCCTATAATCAGTAATATATTCATGACATATTTTGAAGAAAGATTCATAGGCAAATATAAAAATAAACCAAAAGTGTGGTGGAGATACGTTGATGACATTTTTGTGGTTTGGGAGTATGGTGCTGACGAACTGCACTCATTCCTAGATTACATCAACAGTCAAGAACCCACAATAAAATTTACAATGGAGATGGAAAATTTGCATAAACTTGCTTATCTTGATGTACTTATAGATAGAACAAACAACACAATAAGTACAAGTACTTATCGAAAACCTACAAATACTAATAGATATTTGAATTTTCACTCCAACCATCCTTTAAATGTAAAGAAAGGTGTTGTAAAGTGCTTATATGATAGAGCAAAAAACATATCTTCATCCACCCAAATCTTTAACAAAGAAGTCAATATTATCAAAGAACATCTACTTCAAAACGAATATCCCCAAGACTTTATAAATAAAACTATAAATCAGTTAGAAAGAAAATCGCAACAACAAACCAGCACAAATAACCATCACACTAATACCAACCAAACACAAACAGACAACCAAATTATGAACATAATTCCATATATCCCAGGTGTATCGGAAAAAATTAAGCGGTTAGGAAATAAATACAGCGTTAAAACTGTTTTTAAAACAAATAATACCTTGCGCTCTATCCTCACACATACCAAACCGTTTAACGCAACCCAGAGTTCTAAAAATTGTGTGTACAGTGTTTTGTGTGACTGTGGCCATTCTTATACCGGTGAAACTTCAAGACCTTTAGAAGTAAGGAAAAAAGAACATCAATATAACATTTCCAGAAGACATGTGGACAAATCAAATTTGGCCAATCATGTATTAACGAGCACCGGCAGCCATAGGATAGACTGGGATAAAACAAAGATCTTGTTGAAAGAAGAAAACTTAAAAAAGAGAAAACTTAAAGAAGCCAGCTGTATGATGATAAACAACACTGAAATCGGAGCACCTTCAGCCGACCTTCATTTGGACTGGAAGAATATACTGCTAACAGAACAAAAAAACGGTAACCTCAGCGTCAAGTGATCGCCAAACGACAAATTGTCAGTGTCAAATTTTTTGACAAACAATAAATTCAAAATCAAAGCGAAAATTTTTTGGAAAAAAACCTCGAAAACAACACTAAACGATTGACAACGACTCCAGACTCGGAGTTGAAACGTCTCCATACACAGATAAGTATTACACAATATACAATACATTACTTATATACAGGAATACTGGTTGATCATTTTATAGACATCTCTTTCTCTCAGAAAAACTGTGAGGAAGAATCTCTGTACAGACAGCCAGTAATCCGGGCAATTTTACGAAATTGCCTTACTACACTTTGTTCTACATATACAATTTTTTAAATACTTATCTGTTACAGGAAAAAATTTGGAGGAGAGAAAACCCATGAATAGACAAAATAATTCAAGACCTCCTCAACAATCTTTTCGAAATTACTTACATAATAATATGATAAGGAATATAAACTGACAATATTAAGGAATGCATATTAACTCCTTTCTTTTACTAAGGCTTTGTTTTCAGGGTACTAATGCGAAGCCCGTGGTTTCTTTCATCGCCGGCCTTTCGGCACCTCCCGGTCGTAGAATGGGGCACGCCGGAGCGATAATCTCCGGCGGCAAGGGTGGTGCTCAAGACAAAATCGACGCTCTATCCAAAGCGGGTGTAATAGTTACGAAATCTCCAGCACAAATGGGAACTGAACTACTGAAAGAAATGCGCCGGCTGGGGCTCGTTTAAACGTCATGCCGAAAGTTAAACAAATGTCTTACATCAATATGCGTTATGTGTCAAAAAGAGCACGCCTATAGTTGTAATGAACGTTTAAATTAATATATTATTGTAAATTGTCAACATTTTAATATTCACCTATATTATGTATATTACAAAATTCCACTTGTTGCTAATAAAACTTCATGTTTTCATAATTATTTTTATTTCGTTGTTGGCTTTTGTATTTTGTCATATTTATTTGTACGAAATAATTTATGGGCACTAAGTACAAAGGTTACACAAGAGTAATAACTTGTAGATATAAAACTAACCTTTTCTTCAACAATGTGTGCTTAACAATTTAATAATTTTTCTGGTTTACTGATGCTATACAATAGATGATCAAATAAAACTAATTTTTTCTTTTTCTATCACTGAAGCTTTATTCACAAATTACTTGATTGGATTTTTTTCTGATTTTTTTTGTAGTAACACCACAATTGCTGGAAAGTCTTGTAATTTCAAAAACTCCAAATTTTTCAGTGTTCAAATCAGGACCCGTTTACAATGGCAGTAAAAATTAACAGAACTGAATAAGAAATTAAAAATTAACAGGTTTGCAAAGACAAATTTAGCATTCAATATTTGACATAAAATGTTTGACAATATAATTTATATTTAAAAAAGAACCGACTTCAGCTGACTTAAAATAAAAACCGTTTAGAAACCGTGTGCAATCAATCACTATTTTCAGACATTTTTTTATCTAATTAAGGTACAATTCAATTGAAAATTTTAGCGTGTTCTTACCTCCCTCTCTTTTCCCCCCTCTCTTTTCTCACTCACTAATTTTTATTCTTGGTATATATTTTCTAAATATACTTTATTTGTTTTATTATTTGGACCACTTTCTATAAATAAAACTCTAAATTACTCTATATTGCATCCGCATTGTGTATGCTTCTGGATATTGGTCACCTCTATATAACTCATTGCTTTATCATTTTCTGAATCACCCTGTACAACTATAATTCAACTCAACACAATATTACAACGGTCCTCATGTCTTTAAAATCACCCTGTATACGTATAAATCCTCTCCACACTATTGACTCTAGTCTAGTTTTCCATTTATGCAACTGCTCATATAAAAAAATTCACCTTTTTGAAACACATTTTATGAGTATAATTTTATTTCAACCACCCGGTATATGCAACTGTTTATGTTTATACAGGGTGGTACATAAAATCTTATACTGGATGGCCGATAAGTAGTTGCACATATAAGGTGGTTGAAATAGAGGTTGGTGGAGTAGAATTATAGCTAAACAGTGAGGATAAAAAATTTCTCGAAAAATTTTCTGGGATAGAACATGAGCTTTTATATATACGCAATATCTGAAACATTGGGCGAAATAAAATTATAGTCGTAGAATGTGATTAAAATATTGTTAGAAAAAGTTGCATATATGGGGTGGTTGTCGTATAAGGTAGAGACAAATTATTCTTTCCAGGGTGGTTAAAAAATATCAGAAAAATGGTTATTTTGCGTAGTTCATAGTTGCATAGATAAGATGAACTATAGAGGGCATCAGAGTTATTTTTAAGTGTTATATTTGGTGGCCCCTAAGCAGATGCATATACAGCCTGGTTGAAATAATTTGTAGAATAAAATTATAGCTATACAGGATGGTTCAAAAACTGATAGACAATTAAGTTATAATGGTTGACTAATTGGCAGTAGTGTATACAAGATGGTATAAATGTAAATGGAAGTAGAGTTACAGCTATAAAAGGCAGTTCAAAAAAATATTGAAAAAAAGTGTGGTTTGGGTGAAATATGAAAAATAAGTAGTTGTATATATATAAGGTGGTTGTGATCGGGGGCTTAGTAGAATTATAGTTGTCAGGGTAGATTGCATATTGCATCCACATTGTATATGCTTCTGTGTATTGGTCACCCCTATATAACTTATTGGTTTATTATTTTCTGAATCACCCTGTACAACTACAACTCAACAAAATATTACAACGGTCCTCATATCTTTAAAATCCGCCTGTGTAAGTATAAATCCTCTCCACACTATTGACTCTTTCTATTTTTCTATTGTTTAAATATATATATCATTGATTTTTACTTCGCCCCATATGTCTAGTTTTCCATTTATGCAACTGCTCATGGTCTACCCTATATAACAAAATTCACATTTTGTGAGTATAATTTTATTTCAACCACCCGGTATACGCAACTGAACCCATATCTATAATTGTACCCCGCCCTACGTCCTATATTTCAAATATCCTAACTGCTTCTGCTTGTATAACAAATTTTTGATACGCCTTGAATAACAATAATTTTACCCCACCCTTACTTCACACACCTTGTATAAGCAACTACTTATGTTCTAAAATATATAACTTTTTTAACTGTAATTCTACTCCACCTTATATTTCAAGCATCCTGTATATTCAACTGCTTCTGAAAATTTTTAAACCCTTTTGTATAAATGTAATTAATCCTCCTATAACACAAATATCCAGTCTGTATTACTATAGTTTTGCTCCACTCTTATTTCAACCACCTTGTATACGCAACTACTTATGTGCCACCTAATACAATATTTTTAGAATCACCCTATATAACTAATTCAATTACAACTTATATTTCAACCATCCTATGTATACAACTGCTTATGTACCACCTAATCTCACATGCACGCACGCGCACACCTGTAACCGTATACCATATAGAAGAGTTCGCCTCCATAACAAATTTTTGTTTCGATAAACTAACGGAACATCGATGGTAAAATTCGAGTAACTAGAAGCGAAAGCAGAAGGCTACGAGAATTATGCGAACCGACCTGAAGAGGACAGATGTGATCAGTTATCAACTACGCGGATGAATTCCGGGAAACCACCTAACACGCACACACACGCACACTCACGCACACACCCGCACACACACACTTTTAAATAGTTAATTCTAGAACATTAGGCCAGCCGCAAAATGAGATTGTCAACGTGAGTGTGTTCAAAGCGTTTAAAAAACAGAAGAAACATTGATCGAGGCAGTGCGAATTCGTGAAGTTTTATATGACACAAGCCATGAAGCCTATCTGAGGTCCGAGGACTCTGATCCGATCTCAAATAATCAATACTTGCAGAAATCACCATGCTTGACACAATGAAACTGCGGTCTGTTTTACTATGTTCATCGATTGATTCACTCTGTCCGTGAAAATTCGCTCTGACTCACATGACGTTACGTCACGAAGCTGCGTCTCATTTTGCGGCTGGCCTATGGTTAATATACTGTGGTTGAATGCTGAAAACATAGTACATCATATATTGGTGGCAGATTAAAAAATCAGATATTTAATTATATAAAGATTGAAATGATTCATATTTAGACAATAAATAAAACAAAAAATAAAATTTTACCAGGGGCGTACCCAGCTTTTAGTTTAGGGAGGGGCAAGTCCTAGAGGGGGTAAATCGGAAAGAAATATCATAGAGAGAGGGACAGTTCTGAAAAATTTTTAGTTCAGGGAGGGGAAAGTCAGCAAATTTATGGGAAGGTTTAATGGCTGACGGCAGGTTTTTCAAGTCCAAGGGGGGTCCGCTGCCCCTCTCTGGGTACGCCCATGAATATTACCCTTGATCCGTTAATTGTAATACAGCTGGCATATCTTCAGTAGCAGTTGCACCATTCTTGTGTAAAATAGTGTCCATTGCCCGTGCAAGGCCAGGATGGAGAGCCACCGGTAACCTCACCCAGTGGGGGTTCATCTCTCCACCCGCACTCCCCATTTTGGAATCTTACGAACACCGCAGTTTGTTTAACATGTCCACGCCGATGGGTGTCACGTCCGACTCCCTAGACGGGAGTCTCCCCCTTTTACATTTCTGGACGCGACTAACATCCGCTTTCGAGGTGTAGGCGCCTCTACTTGCGAGACGCTTTGGTCCAGTTTTAGGAGTAACAGGCAAGAGGTCGACAAAGGGTCTCGAATACTAGGTCGCGCGCCATACAGGGCGATAACCCGACATCTCAAGCGATGGTCCCACTGTTACTCGTCAGGTCGTCCCATTGCCACAATCCCGAAGGAAAGCAGATCTGACGACTAATATTAAAGGCTTAACAAGTCGGCCTCGGTCCCTTTCGCTCAATCCTGAAGGAAAGTGTGCCCGGCGAACTACTTGTTTAAAGTTTTAACAAGCCAGACTCGAGGGTGGGGGCTCTCTCCTTCTCAAGATACTAACGGGCTCCGCCTTGTCGCCAAAAACGTGGTCTGGAATCGACTGCCATGACTCCGAAAGTTTTATGGGTAGCCACCGGGAAGTATTTGTGACTACCCATGTGGATTTTATAATTAGTTAAACCAATAGTGTATACAATTGAAAATTTCCATTATTTACAGACCAAGAAAAATAATAAATATGTACGATATGATGGTTTATGGTTCTTATTGGAAGTTTATAGTAAAATTAGTATTAAGTGTTGCATATCCTTAGTACGGTTAAACCCTTCATAAATAATCTTTATTTTGCCTGAAATTTCTTATTACATAATGTGGAAAAGAACATGATGGCAATAATATTCGAAAAAAAGTGTTATAATAAATATATTAAACATAAACAACGCACAAATTGAATATTATTCGAACTGCAAGCAGATGCATATACAGCCTGGTTGAAATAATTTGTAGAATAAAATTATAGCTATACAGGATGGTTCAAAAACTGATAGACAATTAAGTTATAATGGTTGACTAATTGGCAGTAGTGTATACAAGATGGTATAAATGTAAATGGAAGTAGAGTTACAGCTATAAAAGGCAGTTCAAAAAAATATTGAAAAAAAGTGTGGTTTGGGTGAAATATGAAAAATAAGTAGTTGTATATATATAAGGTGGTTGTGATCGGGGGCTTAGTAGAATTATAGTTGTCAGGGTAGATTGCATATTGCATCCACATTGTATATGCTTCTGTGTATTGGTCACCCCTATATAACTTATTGGTTTATTATTTTCTGAATCACCCTGTACAACTACAACTCAACAAAATATTACAACGGTCCTCATATCTTTAAAATCCGCCTGTGTAAGTATAAATCCTCTCCACACTATTGACTCTTTCTATTTTTCTATTGTTTAAATATATATATCATTGATTTTTACTTCGCCCCATATGTCTAGTTTTCCATTTATGCAACTGCTCATGGTCTACCCTATATAACAAAATTCACATTTTGTGAGTATAATTTTATTTCAACCACCCGGTATACGCAACTGAACCCATATCTATAATTGTACCCCGCCCTACGTCCTATATTTCAAATATCCTAACTGCTTCTGCTTGTATAACAAATTTTTGATACGCCTTGAATAACAATAATTTTACCCCACCCTTACTTCACACACCTTGTATAAGCAACTACTTATGTTCTAAAATATATAACTTTTTTAACTGTAATTCTACTCCACCTTATATTTCAAGCATCCTGTATATTCAACTGCTTCTGAAAATTTTTAAACCCTTTTGTATAAATGTAATTAATCCTCCTATAACACAAATATCCAGTCTGTATTACTATAGTTTTGCTCCACTCTTATTTCAACCACCTTGTATACGCAACTACTTATGTGCCACCTAATACAATATTTTTAGAATCACCCTATATAACTAATTCAATTACAACTTATATTTCAACCATCCTATGTATACAACTGCTTATGTACCACCTAATCTCACATGCACGCACGCGCACACCTGTAACCGTATACCATATAGAAGAGTTCGCCTCCATAACAAATTTTTGTTTCGATAAACTAACGGAACATCGATGGTAAAATTCGAGTAACTAGAAGCGAAAGCAGAAGGCTACGAGAATTATGCGAACCGACCTGAAGAGGACAGATGTGATCAGTTATCAACTACGCGGATGAATTCCGGGAAACCACCTAACACGCACACACACGCACACTCACGCACACACCCGCACACACACACTTTTAAATAGTTAATTCTAGAACATTAGGCCAGCCGCAAAATGAGATTGTCAACGTGAGTGTGTTCAAAGCGTTTAAAAAACAGAAGAAACATTGATCGAGGCAGTGCGAATTCGTGAAGTTTTATATGACACAAGCCATGAAGCCTATCTGAGGTCCGAGGACTCTGATCCGATCTCAAATAATCAATACTTGCAGAAATCACCATGCTTGACACAATGAAACTGCGGTCTGTTTTACTATGTTCATCGATTGATTCACTCTGTCCGTGAAAATTCGCTCTGACTCACATGACGTTACGTCACGAAGCTGCGTCTCATTTTGCGGCTGGCCTATGGTTAATATACTGTGGTTGAATGCTGAAAACATAGTACATCATATATTGGTGGCAGATTAAAAAATCAGATATTTAATTATATAAAGATTGAAATGATTCATATTTAGACAATAAATAAAACAAAAAATAAAATTTTACCAGGGGCGTACCCAGCTTTTAGTTTAGGGAGGGGCAAGTCCTAGAGGGGGTAAATCGGAAAGAAATATCATAGAGAGAGGGACAGTTCTGAAAAATTTTTAGTTCAGGGAGGGGGAAAGTCAGCAAATTTATGGGAAGGTTTAATGGCTGACGGCAGGTTTTTCAAGTCCAAGGGGGGTCCGCTGCCCCTCTCTGGGTACGCCCATGAATATTACCCTTGATCCGTTAATTGTAATACAGCTGGCATATCTTCAGTAGCAGTTGCACCATTCTTGTGTAAAATAGTGTCCATTGCCCGTGCAAGGCCAGGATGGAGAGCCACCGGTAACCTCACCCAGTGGGGGTTCATCTCTCCACCCGCACTCCCCATTTTGGAATCTTACGAACACCGCAGTTTGTTTAACATGTCCACGCCGATGGGTGTCACGTCCGACTCCCTAGACGGGAGTCTCCCCCTTTTACATTTCTGGACGCGACTAACATCCGCTTTCGAGGTGTAGGCGCCTCTACTTGCGAGACGCTTTGGTCCAGTTTTAGGAGTAACAGGCAAGAGGTCGACAAAGGGTCTCGAATACTAGGTCGCGCGCCATACAGGGCGATAACCCGACATCTCAAGCGATGGTCCCACTGTTACTCGTCAGGTCGTCCCATTGCCACAATCCCGAAGGAAAGCAGATCTGACGACTAATATTAAAGGCTTAACAAGTCGGCCTCGGTCCCTTTCGCTCAATCCTGAAGGAAAGTGTGCCCGGCGAACTACTTGTTTAAAGTTTTAACAAGCCAGACTCGAGGGTGGGGGCTCTCTCCTTCTCAAGATACTAACGGGCTCCGCCTTGTCGCCAAAAACGTGGTCTGGAATCGACTGCCATGACTCCGAAAGTTTTATGGGTAGCCACCGGGAAGTATTTGTGACTACCCATGTGGATTTTATAATTAGTTAAACCAATAGTGTATACAATTGAAAATTTCCATTATTTACAGACCAAGAAAAATAATAAATATGTACGATATGATGGTTTATGGTTCTTATTGGAAGTTTATAGTAAAATTAGTATTAAGTGTTGCATATCCTTAGTACGGTTAAACCCTTCATAAATAATCTTTATTTTGCCTGAAATTTCTTATTACATAATGTGGAAAAGAACATGATGGCAATAATATTCGAAAAAAAGTGTTATAATAAATATATTAAACATAAACAACGCACAAATTGAATATTATTCGAACTGCAACTTACCAGTTTCAGCAACAGATGGCAGAACATGTCCAACTTTATAATTATTTTTTTATTCTTATTTTGATCATGATGAGTTTTTAGTTTTTTACAATACTCTTGCAATTTTAATTATTTTTCAAAATCATCAATATTTCAACTATTATTATAATTGATGTGTTATATTTATTTTAAGTTAATAGTACTTCTTAGGGAAAATGTAGAAGTACAACTGTGCGCTGTTTTCCCGAAACGTCAATTTTTCTCCAATTATAACTACAGTGCACATAATGACGCAATAATTTTTAACTCCGGTCGCTCAGGGTCCTTGATTTATAAAAGTTAGTTTATCGCTTTGTTGACCATTAGTTTTTTAAAATA
Source organism: Octodonta nipae (assembly GCA_034190945.1). Classification (NCBI taxonomy): domain Eukaryota; kingdom Metazoa; phylum Arthropoda; class Insecta; order Coleoptera; family Chrysomelidae; genus Octodonta; species Octodonta nipae. The sequence goes on from CM067216.1 coordinate 15,822,961, forward strand.
ACTTTTGCTAGCCTATTGGTGTGGTAATTAGGCTTAGACTGTTTTTCGTTTGTATTTGTTAGTGGTACCTTTAAGTACCGCTGTGCGTTCACAAGCTTTAAGTACCATTTCATATTTTTAATATGTAATAGATCTATGAAATAGGCCTATCCTCTATTTGGATGATAGAGATATCTGATCGATTTACATATATTTGGAATCGTTATCAGAGCTTAAAGAAAGTCAAAGAAAACACAATATACTTTCTATTCAATACAAGATGAAATCAGTTCAATCCAAGACACACTACAAGGTGATATTGAAGGTGTACAAATGGAAATTAAAAAACATTCAACAAGATTTATAGCGAGGAAAATATTAGAACTCCGTAAGTACCAAATGTTCCCTTATCATGCCACCCACATTTGATAATAATTCATCTTGGCCTATATACAGTGTGTCCTACGAAGTTGGGCGGTTACCTGTAACTCAAAAATATCGTTATTAAAATTCAGAAAATTTGAGAACGTAGGCAAGATGATAGTTTCTATGTAACTAAAGTATTTTCAGAACTGTGGCACTTCCAGTTATACCAGAAGTAGACCATAACTTTCTTATGTCAAATAGAACACCCTGTATGTTATTGGACATTTGGATGCTACGTTAAATTCTAGATAAATTTTATTAACGAGATGTTATCTCTAAATTAACCATTCTCAAGATATTTGCATTTTCATGTCAAAAAATGACAGATGTAGTCCTGCGGGTAATCGACAATTTTGGATAAACAACCATCTCTTTGATTACGGTTTTTTGGCATGTCTTATTGGAAGAGTCTAGCCAGCAAACAGCGCTGATAAATCTCCCCTTTTTCTACAAGGTGTTCTTAAAAAAATAGTGAAAATGACACTCACAATATGTTTAAAACTCAAAATTTTCAAATAGAAACTGAGGAACAAGGTAACTTCGACAAGATCATTGCAGTTCTAGCTAAAAGATATGAAAACTAATCTCTGAGTCAAGTATACCAGGTTTAGTTAGATTTATCAGAGGAAAATAATGAGTTTTATAAATGGTATCACAGATGTTGAAGTTCAAAGAAATTTAAGATTTAAAATTCGGTTAGGTTCTAACAGGGAGATTAGATTTCGTTATACATCCCTATCATGGAGGGTATATTTCTGATCGGGACGATCAGAATTAGGTCAGTGTTATAACATTTAATTTATAAAGGTACAAATAGTTTAATTTGTTTGCTTTCTATTTCTTTGTGTTTTTAATGCTAAAAGTACTTAATCTGTTCACAAGAAAACTGAGGGCGATGAAAAATATTAAGAACGATTTCATAATGACGATGGGTCGTCCAAACACCTACCAGTGTTCCTGCAGCTATCTTAGAGTTGATTAATGTGCGTATTTTTTAAAGCGGAAATATGATTTAATTAAATTAATTGTGGCAAATTAACTGCTTTAAGTTATTAATAAATTCCTTACGACTTCAGTGCCTTTTTGTTTTTGTTTGAAACGTCTTACGAAAAAAAAAAAAACGAATTATTATTGATTACTTTACCGTTTTTTACTTTGAAAAGAAACATTTGCATTTAAAGCGTTTTACATAATTCACCTCGCAAACCATAAAAACGACGAAGAAAAAAACCAATTAGTCAGTCCGTTATTCAAAGAAAAGAATCTGCCTTCCATTCGGATATAGCTTACTAATCAAATATCCATTTGATTAATCCCCGGAAGCCAAATTATCCAGGTTTATTTTCCTTTTCTCGATATTTTCCATCCGAAATAATTACTTAGGTACACAACTTTCTTGAAATAAAAACATCTTTTAAATTTGATTGGATTTCTGAGTGTCTATCTATTTTTTGTGTATAATATATTCATATTAAGTTTGGCACATGAGTAAATCTGCTATGCGATTGAAATCCAAAAGATTAGTGGTGATTTCTATATTGAAAATTACAAGAACACAAACTTTACATATGCGATTATAATCGATAAACAAGTGCACTTTTTACCATTTCCAGCTGCTTTGTCCGCAAATTATTGTTAAGGTGTCATTTGATTCCGAATGGCTTTCAGAAATATTTTAAAAATATCTAGTGGGGGTTCAGAAATAAATTCAAAATTTATATATAATTTAGTTAAAACATAGTTGCGTAGTCCTTCACCCACTCCAACACCAAAAACGAAGAAATTAAAATCAGAAGAGCTAAAGAAAAACGGATACAAAAATCATGCAATAAAGAAGAAATAAACCGAAACACACGAAAGAAAACAACAAAGATATAGATATATACCTTATATTAGAGGTACTACCGATAGAATAAGACGACTACTGACAAAAGCACAACATAAAGCCAAATTTCAAGACACACAAGAACATAAGCAAACTTCTCGGTAACCCTAAAGATAAAATCGAGTTAGAGAATCACGGAGTCTATATTATATTTTGTGGAGACTGTCAAAAGTCATACGTGGGAAGTACTAACCGACGCATTTCCGTAAGAGCACCACCATAAAACTCCTATTTATAAATCTAATCCTAATGAAAAGCACTCAGATGGGGCCATAAACAACGCCACCGGCGTTCATAACTCAAGGGGATTACCAGGTAAAGCAATAAAAGCCATTAGTGACACCGCACCTGAACAAGGATCATATAGTCTAAGCTCTCCAAGGAAGTTATAAATACAAAGGTACTTTCTAAAATTATGTTCATTCTGTTTTCAGATCACCTTTGAAAACTCCAAATGAGAATTTGGCGAAACGTCAGGTCAACTGTGCTTTTCAGAGCACAACCCAAGAAACGGATGTACACCGGATACAACATAGGAAACAATCGCAAAGTTTATTTTTTAAATCATTTTGGTGTTTTTTGAAAAAAGAATTATAACTTCAGAAAAAATGTTTAAAGTCTGGCACCTCGCAAAAAATGTTATTTTGCAGTCAGAAATGATTAAAAAAATCATAATTTTTCAATAATATTTACCAAATTACTCCGACAAAGAGTTTTGGGGGTCACTGAACAAAATTAGAATTGGCGGATCCAAGATGGCCGATGAAAAATTTTAAAATCAATCCATTTACGCCAAAATTGGTATATGGGAATTTTTTGGTCTCTGATCATGATCATTTTCTAATTTCTTGTGCTGACCTCTGATTCGTGATAAGACACTCTAAAAACTCTCATATACCAATTTTGGCGTAAAAATGGAAAAATGGAATTTTATTGCAAAGTGACTCACTTTAAACAGTTTTTGTGAGGTTAGAATTTATTTTATCAAAAAACACCACACGGATTTAAAAAATAGACTTTCTGACGAGTTTTTTGGTGTGTTAGAAAAATTGCCCTAAAATTGTAATGGCCTGGGAGTGGCTGATTTGAAAAACATTTTACCTGACGTTTCGCGAAAATCTCATTTGGCATTTTCAAAAGTTGAAATCTGATTTCAACTTTTTTTTTATTAAAATATAAGTGAAGAAAAACGATTATTTTTTTCTCGAAAAACTCTTATCTCAGTTAAAAATAATCGAATATTTATATTCTTTTGCAATCGCAACAATAACAATATCATCGAACATTTTTCCGATGAGTTATAAGCAGCTGTAGTGCGTGCTGATGATGCGACTGCCTGTGTCGACTTTATTTAGCGAAAATTATAATTTAACAAGAAGTGCTGTCACTACAAAAAAGCTTTGGCTTCACAAAATATATTTCATCTTCATCTGAATTACCTACCACCAAAAGAACTTGTTTATTTAGAGTGCGATTCAGGCCTTATTGGTCACCTCCTCTTTCATACCCTAAATGCTTCTCTGCTGTGAAAGTTTCCGAAAATCGTAATTAACCGCTTGAAACGTAGCGCTTTGACAGGGATTTAACAGCGGATAAACGGCCTAGATATGAGCAATTATATTGTTGACAGGATTGCATGGCATCGATCTATGCTATATCAAACAACAGCTCCACAGTGCATGATGGGTTTATTGAAAGGGACTCACATAGAGTTAGTTGATATAGTACTGGGTCACCGGACAGATTTAAAATAATGAACGGATATTTATATTGTCCGTTTAGGCTCAAAGAATCGCGTCATTATATTATTGACTAACTTAATTAGATAGTCATTCCTAACCTAAGTCGACTGTCAACTGCGGCCTAATTACGGCAGGGGGGTTGGGGTGTTCTGGGGAACCGAGCTTTTAACTTGACATTGACTATTAGCATTAAGTAATTGTGGCACCCATCTCGCGAGTCTTTTTTTTCATATTGTTGCATATTTCGCCCTTTGGTCATCGTACACATATAGAATCTTGAAGACCAGTCGAAAAGACGCTGAAGATGGAATATTCGAATCAAAAAATCTGCGAGCTTTATGAATGTTTGTTTTGACGATATTGTTTTAGGAAACTAGCAAAAATATGCTGTGTAGCATTTAGCAGAATCACACTTCTTGCAATGTTAAAATTATTGCAGAGTTTTAACGACTGCGATAATTTAAAATTGTAGGTGATATTGTAATAATTGATGAAGAACTCAAACACACTTCATAAGACTAAAGGTAGAAACCCATTAGCAACACACCACGCCACACCACGGCATCCCGGGCCGGTCCGACAAATGTGTATACATGCTTATATTCTTCCATTTATTTAAATGTGCTGCCTACACAGTTGGCCGATGCGATAACACAACACGTCAAGCCACGTCGTCCCACGTGTGACGATTCAAAAAGTTCAGATACTGCCGACGTCTGTAATGTTCTCCGTCTTCCTCTCCAGCCCCGCGACAGTGTATTTCTCTTTTATTTGTTTAGCATTTTGTCGGGTATCGTACGGAAAAAATGCAACATGAAAAAGAATTGTTGATAGAAAAGGTACCCCAGTACGAATTCCTCTATAATGTACATTCTGCAAATAATAGAGACCAAAATATGGGCCATGAAGCATGGAAAGAGAAATAGTTGAGTTTAAAAATCACAGGCAAGTTCATTTTATTATGAAAATGTTATATTTATAAAACCAAAAATAGTATTTAGTGTTGTCTCTTCGAACCATTTTTCGCTGCCAAGGTATACTGCCGTGAGGTGAAATAATATATTCTTTGTATGGTTCCCTTATGATGACTGTGTTAAAGTTTGTTACAAATGTGCACACTACATAGCCCACGTTGCATGAGGTGGGATGCCATGCCGTGGCGTGGCGTGTTGCTAAGGGATTTCTACCCTTAGTTTTCATCCTTCGAACCATTTCTTGTTGCCAAGGTATACTGCCGTGAGGTAAAATAACATATTCTCTGTATGGTTCTTTATAAGGAATGTGTTAAAGTGTGTTACAAATGTGCATACTACATAGCCCACGTTGCATGAGGTGGGATGCCATGCCGTGGCGTGGCGTGTTACTAAGGGGTTTCTACCCTTAGTTTTGCATCCTTCGAACCATTTCTTGTTGCCAAGGTATACTGCCGTGAGGTAAAATAACATATTCTCTGTATGGTTTTTTATAAGGAGTGTTTTAAAGTGGGTTACAAATGTGCATACTACATAGCCCACGTTGCATGAGGTGGGATGCCATGCCGTGGCGTGGCGTGTTACTAAGGGGTTTCTACCCTTAGTTTTTCATCCTTCGAACCATTTCTTGTTGCCAAGGTATACGCCGTGAGGTAAAATAACATATTCTCTGTATGGTTCTTTATAAGGAATGTGTTAAAGTGTGTTACAAATGTGCATACTACATAGCCCACGTTGCATGAGGTGGGATGCCATGCCGTGGCGTGGCGTGTTACTAAGGGGTTTCTACCCTTAGTTTTGCATCCTTCGAACCATTTCTTGTTGCCAAGGTATACTGCCGTGAGGTAAAATAACATATTCTCTGTATGGTTCTTTATAAGGAGTGTGTTAAAGTGGGTTACAAATGTGCATACTACATAGCCCACGTTGCATTAGGTGGGATGCCATGCCGTGGCGTGGCGAGTTGCTAAGGGGTTTCTACCCTTAGTTTTGCATCCTTCGAACCATTTCTTGTTGCCAAGGTATACTGCCGTGAGGTGAAATAATATATTCTTTGTATGGTTCCCTTATAATGAGTGTGTTAAAGTGTGTTACAAATATCCACAGTACTTAGGCCACGTGAGCCCACGTTGCGTGACGTGGGATGCCATGGCGTGGCGTGACGTGTGGATAAGGGATTTCTACCCTTAGTTTTGCATCCTTCGAACTATTTCTCGCTGCCAAGGTATACTGCCGTGAGGTGAAATAATATATTCTCTGTATGGTTCCTTATAATGAGTGTATTAGAGTGTTGTTACAAATGTGCACACTACATAGCCAAGTGGGCATGCATGACGTGGGATGCCATGGCGTGATGCTTACGGGTTTCTACCCTTAGTATGGACAATGTTCACACGTAAAATGAAATGTATGGTATAAAACATGCTAAAAAACAATAATCCTGTAAATTTTAATACACTTGTAATCATGTGTTTTTGGAAAAAATGCAAGCATTTGCTTAGGTGTCCATGTTCACAGTATTTAATAAGTTGTAAATTACTGTATATTATTGCGTTAATAAATTTGATTTTATTTTGACAACTTATTAACAAAAACTGTGAAGTAAACTACTTTATTCGGTTTCAGAGGCATCATGACCATTTTTTATATATTTACTCCGTTATTGCTCCCTAATCCTCAATATTTAAAACAGCACACAACAGACAGGAATATTATTTTAATCAATTGCATTGTCCAGGGGTACAATGTTAAACATAGCATGCTGTGCGTATTTTGCCTCAAGATAGAATGTAGATGTGAGCCGAATTAATGGACTAATTGTGTTCGGATTATACTGTTGTTCCGTTTGAAAACATTATAGCTCTCGGACAATTTTGATGTAAAAGAACAAATTTATGTAGCCCAAGTCATTTAGGAAAATACATCATACAATTAACAGTAAAGCAAGACCACTACCAGGGTGTAGTAGTTACAACTAATTGATATAAAGTACAGAATATTTTCTCTACGCGTTTAATGTTAAAAACCTCAAAAAATTGCTTGCTCTTTGCCTTTTGCACGAAATCTACGCGTGACACTTTGTTTGTATGGGCTGAAATGTTGTGAATTGAAAAATTCACAAACTTCGCGAATATATTGGTTAGATTATTAAAAAAATACATTTTTTAGTGTTTATAATTTATTTAATTAAAAAAAATTTATTAACTGAACACGTAGATTTTTTCATACTATATGTATGCTCAAAAAATGAACACTTATGGTGCTATCATCAATCAGAATGTAGCGTTAGAAAGCAATTCCCATCTCAGTTTTTAAAAATTTTCATCTCAAATGCTATGAAAAGTTTTTAAAATAACACTTTCATCTAAAATCAACTTCTTTAATTTTAATATGTTTGTATATCAAATAAATTAACAATAACTGAGTTTAATAACTAAGTGTTATTAGTTCATTTCAAGATAATTTTATCAAATACACTGTGCAACAATTGAAATGCATATTACAAAAATAATTAATTATTATGCGTTAATTTTTGAAATTAATAAAAGTTTGATCTCATTTACTAATAATTTATTCATTTGACTTACAAATAAATAAAATGACAAGCAGAAATCAATTTCAAATAAAGAAAACGAATACCTGATTAAAATAATAAAAAAATATTTTCATGTAACGTTTTTAGAATTTTTACAAACAATTTCATACCTTGTTGGATCAACTCTGACTTGGTTTATTGATGTTACTCTGATTGGAGAAGTATGTATCACATCACTAATAAGCTTTTGAGGTATTGCTGTCCAAACTGCTTCTAAAGCATTTCTTAATTGTGGTAAAGGCTGTTGTAGCATGTTTAAATGCCTGGATCAGCTCAAAAATGTGCAATATACTTCACATCTAGTGAGCACGGTGGCCACTATGTTCTTGAACTCTGATAAGATTCTATCCAACAAATAAAAACAAATTTGTCGCCTATTACATTAGCAAACGAAACAATTATTGGCTTACAACCCTCTCCAGAAATCTTAATGCAGCTCTCACAGGTGTATAAACGAAAGCTTTATTCGTCTGAAAAGAACCAGACGACAAGCGCAGATTCAACCAATCAGGAACCAAGATGACATCCTACCGATCAGGACCACGATTCTGAAAGAGGTACGGACCCGATCAGACGACTTAAGCAACGAAGAGCATCTGGACATGACCATATATCCAACAGGTTAGTCAAATGGTTCATCAGTAAGCCTGTCGTTTCCTTGACAAACATCAGCAATTGGCCGACATTATCATGCTGACAAAGGCCAATAAGGACGTTACTTTTCCACAAAACTATCGCCCTATTAGTCCACTACCAGTCATGAGTAAAGTAGCAGAAAGAATCTTCGCGAATCGACTCCAAGAGACTCTAGATGATCTGAACGTGATTCCTGAAAAGCAATTTGGATTCAGACATCGACACGCCATCGGACACCAAGTTCTACGCCTGTTAGAATACGCCTCAGACAGACTGGACCGGAATCGAAGAACAGCCTTCATCTTCTTGGATGTAGCAAAAGCCGTCGACCGAGTATGGCATGACGGACTATTGGTCAAGATGGGCCAATTAGGATTCCCCAGTAACATTATCCAGCTAGTGGGCTCCTTTTTGAGACATCGGAAGAATAAGAGAAAGAGTAGGATAAAATGACTCGAGATCTCGGACCACCGAGGCAGGGGTTCCCCAAGGAGCAGTCCTGTCCCCGATGCTATTTTCACTCTACACTGCAGACATACGACGACGACACCGCCATAGAGTGCCAATCTGTTAGATTTGAGCCAGCATTAAGGCGGCTGCAGCAAGCCACTGACTCTCTCTCGCTCTCTCTTCTTTCTCTCTCTCTCTCTCTCTTTCCCCTTCTCCCTCTCTCTAATTTGTATTTTTTTGTATATTTTCCACATATTACTTAACTTTTTTTATTCGTTTTATTATTTGGACCACTTTATATAAGTGTAACCCCATCTATATGTTTCTGTGTAATTATTTGGCTATTATTTTCTGAATCACCCTGTACAACTATAATTCGATTCCACGCGATGTTGCCACCGCCCAGTATAAGTATTAATTCTTTCCACTCTATTGACTGTTTTCTATTGTTTACCCTGTATACCTATTATTTTAATTCGCCCCTTATGTCAGGTATAAAAAACTACGTATGTTCCACACTAAATAATTTTTTTTAACCGGCTGGTATAAGTCCACTCCACCTTATATTTCAACTAACCTGTATATCCAACGCTTCTATCATTTTGAACTCTGCGCCCTATTTCTCAAATATCATATCCTTATGCTTATTTAACAATTTTTTTAAACGTTTTTTAATTCACTCTATATAACTACAGTTTTACTCCACTCTTATTTCGATCACCTTGCATACGCAACTACTTATGTGCCACCCAATACAACATTTTTTGAACCACCCTGTATAACTTTAATTCCATTCCTCCTTATATTTCAACGATCTTATATATGCAACTGCTTAGATACCACCCAATGTGACATTTATTTGTAAGATTTTTATAAACCACCTGTATAACTTTAATTTTACATCGCCCTAAATTTCCAACTACGCACATTGCTTGCTGCTGGAATTTCGATGCACGCATACACACAGACACCTACCACCGTACACCGTATTGAAAAGATCGCTCACATAACAATTTTTCTTATTGATACAATAATGCAAAATTTTTGTGCCATTTCACTCGACTGTAAGCCCTATAAAATGAAAACCGTTACAAAAACCCTGTACGATATACTTTCATGGCATATTTGACGTTTAAACTAGGTATTTATCATGAAAATTTGAAATTCACATTGATGTTTACCATGTTTGCACATATTTTTCTGATTTACAGAAAAACGGTATGTTTTACGTTATAGAAATTTTTTTCGGAATCAAGCTGGAACATCTCTTTGTAGAATACTATTTAAAATATTAAAATTCATTGAGCCATTTTAGAGAAAACAGTGTAGAAATGTAAAAACACAGTTTCCCACCCTAACACGAAACCTTTATTTTAAACGTCGTTTCAACAACTCTGTTGTCATCATCAAAGAGTAAACCGAACTTCTTGATGACGACAATTGAAGCGACCTTGAGTGTTTAAAATAAAGGTTTGGTGTAGTGTAGTCCCTTAATTACTGCTTTCTTTGATTTTTTCGAAAACCGCAAATCTCACGTTAAAGAAAGTTATATGGTACCTTTCTGTAATATTCCTTAATACAATCCCGTTTAAATCATCAAAATTATCCAAACTGTTTTGAATAATCACTGAGCATACATAAAAAATTTGGTCAAGTGCGAGTTGGACTCGCATACTTAGGGTTCCGTACCACCTTCAAGATTCGAATATTCCAGTTTCAGACAAGCAGGGAATGAGTGCATTTTTTTATACTTACCCTTATATATTTTAAAGGAAGCGTTTTAAATTTATAAAAAATATACACTTTGATTTTCCACACATAGACTTTTTATTTTATCTGCTTTAGGATTCGCTTGATTTTTATCTCAATACATAATGTATTTAATTTTCTAATTTGGCCCCCAAAAAGTAACATTAGAGTTTTATTTTACTAATAAACTTTCAGAGATGCCTTTTATAATCTACTATCTGAGTTTTGAGGCTCCGTAGATTGGAAGAAAAACGGCAAAATAGGACAAAGTTTAAATTATAAATTATTAAATCTGTTATTCAAATTATTTAAAAATATAAATAAAATATATTTTTCAAATTTTAAACAGTGTAGTTTCTAAAGTGGGAATTAAGTCGATGTTTAATATTTTTAATATCTTTTATACAAATGATTTATAAATATGTTATATTTGTATTTTATCTGATATCTGATGCGTTTGAAATTTGAATCTTTATTTTCCATTTAATTGTATAATTTGTCCCTAAAATTACTATGGGGGTTTTCTAGTAATTTATTTTCCGGTTAATTCTATTATTTGGAGGCCAAATAATAGAATTAGGGATTTTTTTCATATTTTTCCTATAAACAAAAAAAAAACGAGGTCTTAGAGTTTGGGAAATAATGGGGAGAAAGGGTAATTTTTTTAAAATATTTTTTTCATATATTTTAAAATATTCATTTTAAAAAAATTAAAAAAATATATTTGTACCTATTCGTCATAATGAGCCCTTGGATTTGATATATCACATGACCCGTTAGAAACAATAATAATTTTTTATTTTTCCATTTAATTCTATAATTTGCCCCCCAAAATGAATATTAGGGGTTTCTTCTTATTTTTCCAGTAAAGTTCAGGTGAGGGGCTATACTTCCAGTTTTTCAAAATTTTTCAGCTTATGGTTTCCGAGATAAGGGGGGGAATGGGTAAAATTTTTTATATTTTTGTTAATATCTTTTAATTAATTTATTTAATAAATATGGAAAAAATGTATTTGTTTTCTTCATCATGAGCCCTTTTATTTGATATATAACATGCTGGGTTAGAAACAATTTTAATTTTATATTTTCCATTTAATTCTATAATTTGCCCCCCAAAAAAATATTAGGGGTATTTCCTTATTTTTCCAGTAAAGTTTAGGTGAGGCGCTATACCTCCATTGTTTTTTTCGAAATTTTACAGCTTATGGTTTCGGAGATAGGGGAGGGGGATGGGTAAAATTTTGTGTATTTTGGTTAATATCTTTTAATTAATTTATTTTAAAAATATGAAAAAAACATATTTGTTTTCGTCATAATGAGCCCTTTCATTTGATATATAACATGATGGGTTAGAAACAATTTTAATTTTAATTTTCCATTTAATTCTATAATTTGCCCCCCAAAAATAAATATTAGGGGTTTCTCCTTAATTTTCCAGTGAAGTTCAGGTGAGGGGCTATACATCCATTTTTTTTTCAAAATTTTCCAGCTTATGGTTTCGGAGATAAGGGGGGGGATGGGTAAAATTTTTTATATTTTTGTTGTTAATATCTTTTAATTAATTTATTTTAATAATATGAAAAAAAAATATATTTGTTTTCGTCATAATGAGTCCTTTCATTTGATATATAACATGATGGGTTAGAAACAATTTAAATTTTAATTTTCCATTTAATTCTATAATTTGCCCCCCAGAATAAATATTTGGCGTTTCTCCTTAATTTTCCAGTAAAGTTCAGGTGAGAAGCTATACCTCCATTTTTTTTTCAAAATTTTCCAGCTTATGGTTTCGGAGATAAGGGCGGGGGAATGGGTAAATTTTTTTATATTTTTGTTAATATTTTTTAATTAATTTATTTTAAAAATTTGAAAAAAATATATTAGTTTTCGTCGTAATGAGCCCTCTTATTTGATATATAACACGATGGGTTAGAAACAATTTTAATTTTATATTTTCCATTTAATTCTGTAATTGGCCCCCCAAAATTAAAAGTAGAGGTTTCTTTATTTTATTTTTCCAGTAAACTTGAGGTCAGAACCTATAAATCCTTTTTTTTTCAAAACTTTACGTTTTATAGTTTCAGAGATAAGGGGGGGGGAATGGGTAAATTTTGGTATATTTTCGTTAATATATTTTTAAATAATTTTTTTTAAGTATGAAAAAAATATATTCCTGTTCCTCAGAATGAGGCCTTTCATTTGATATATTACACGATGCGTTTGAAATTTTTTTTATTATTAAATATTTATTTAATTCTATAATTTGCCTCCCAAAATTAATATTAATGGTTTCTCCTTAATTTTCCTGTAAAGTTCGGGCAACGCTCTATATTTCCTATTTTTTTCAAAATTTTAGGCTGAGTAGTATCGGAGATCAAGGGGGGGGAACGGTCGATTTTTTTTAGTTTTTCCCCCCAGAAGTACCCCTAAAATCAAAATTTTCTCTTTTACGATATGTACTCCTGATCGGGTCACCAAACTATACATTGATACCAAATTTCAACCTCTTCCGTCCAGTAGTTTAGGAGAAAATGGCTGTGATGTGACAGAGGCAGAAATCCTGAGTGATATTATAAGGGTATCCGTATATTGTATATACGGAACCCTAAAAAACATGCCGACACATTGATAACCTCCATCTTTTTGGAAGTCGATTAAAAGATTAAAAATATTCAAGCCTTTTTTCTCAGTATGTATTACATTAATTTATTTGACTTCGGTGTTTTAGTGTTCCTAAATTGTGAAACTTTAAAATAATGTGACTTTTTAAATTTTATCTACAATTTTTTTCATTGTCTGAATTGTAATTTGTCTAGTTTAGGTTTAAATGTTAGTAATATTTAACATATTTTAAATTCCAATTGCAAAGACAAAAACATTTAATGTAAAATTGTTACTATACTGAGGCGCCAATGTTGCAAATTTGTGTCTAATTATATTTTAATGGAAATTAGAAATTACCAAGAGGGATTGGACCATTCTGAGCGTTAGTAATCTGTTTATTGAGTGTAGAAGGTGAGATATATCGTCATAATTTTACATTTTACCCAAGTGTTCACTGTAAGGGTAAAATATTATGGAAGCTTAGGTGGGAAGGATTCGTTTTTAGTAGAGAATCCATTTTAGGTTTAAATGTATGCCTGAGGGTCTTCAGCGAAAGTGACTAGAATATTCCGTGGGTATGTTTGAATAACAAATCTTCTAATTATGTGTGTGTGAGGGGAAGCACTTCGTAAATCGATTCTTTCTATGTGTTGATTTACGTAGAGAATGAAAAATGATTATTGGGTTATGTAAATGTCGAATTGCATTTCAGATTAGTGTTAAACGGCATGATCACCTTGTTTTTTAGTTTATCGGTTTCAGGGAAACAAAAACCCATATTTTTTAAATTCATTTGTGGATTATTTAAATAACGTACAACTAGCAATATACATTAAAGATTTAGTTTTTTCCATATTTAGCAGTTTTAGCATTTTAATGTCATTTGTTGGCCTGATTTTATTTATTTTTTTTCATGAAAAATGGATGGTGGAAACCGGTTCTTTGTCATAATTAGTAGTGATTTGTTTTTAGGTCTGTTTTTTGGGAAAACACCACACTTGAAGAAAACATTTCAAAATTTCCAAATGTTTCATGGTTTAATTCAGACCTCTTTTTCAATGTCAATTAAGACGAAGAATAAGACAAAGTAGACATGACACAATTCTCATTCAGAGGACGACACAGTCATGGTGATCAAACAAAAAATTATTTACTTTATTTTTTTTTCACCGACTTGAGTGGATACAGTATTATACCTGACTATAACTTCCTCGTTTCATAGTGATACTACCTTGTGTCGAAACTGTAGTCACGTTTCTAAGGTATCTATTGAAGTCAGTAATGGAAAACAAAGTAACTGATTTTCTATTTGACGATCAATTTTTATTAATTTGAAACAATTTTAAAATAATAACAATTGCAGACAATACTACTCCTTGATTATTACAAATTAAACGTTTTTAAATACTATCTGTTGTAGAAAATTGCTTCAAACGATACGTGTGAAAGTTCCACACCTTTTAGGAGTTTTTGATGAATTTTATAATTTTAAAAGGGAGAAATTCATGTGTTGATTAAACATGAATTTTGGAAAAGTGCTGTTAAAGGAAAACTCTGGCTTCTTGAGCCTTGTGCTGACTCTGTTCCAAAGAACTCAACTACTGACTAACATGCTGAATCGAAACGCGGTCGTAGAAACATCGATAATACTGAATGTTTTACTCAGAAATATTCAAGCTTCCATAAGCTTTACTCGCGGTAACAATTCGTTATTCGTTATCGGTTCATTACTGATCGCATGTGAACAAAAACAATCAAAGAAAACTATTTACGAGCTTTTGACTCAGTTCCCTTATTTCTCTTGCCAGGAACATAACGAAAATAGGCGTGATGGTATGGCAAACAGGAACACTTTCTAATGGCTATACAATAATTTACAATTCAAAACATAACATTAATCGATAATGACCAATTGCATTGCATTGTATATATATATATATATATATATATATATATATATATATATATATAAACAAATATATATATATATATATATATATATATAAATATATATATATATATATATATATATATATATATATATATATATATATATATTTGTTTTTAAGTTTTCGCGGGCACTAAATGTATTGGGTGGTTTCCGGGAATTCATCCGCGTAGTTGATAACTGTTCCCTGCCGGGATCGATGGTAAAATGACGACGTTTCGGCAGAATCACATCTGCCCTCTTCAGGTCGGTTCGCATAATTCTCGGAGCCTTCTGCTTTCGCTTCTAGTTACTCGAATACAGTATTCGAGTACAATATTCGAGTAACTCGAAGCGAAAGCAGAAGGCTACGTGAATTATGCGAACCGACCTGAAGAGGGCAGATGTGACTCTGCCGAAACGTCCTCATTTTACCATCGATCCCGGCAGGGATCAGTTATCAACTACGCGGTTGAATTCCCGGAAACTACCCAATATATATATATATATATATATATATATATATGAGTCATTCTTTTTCATCGAGAGACCCCATGCTGTCCAAAAATATATTAGTCTATGAAAGGTCTACCAGGGCTCATTCGATGCTTATTGTAGTCTAGTTTCGAAATCCAAGTGGCTCTTTTACAGAAACATCGTAACTTATCAAATATGGCCACCAATTCCATGTGACCTCTACCTTTTCTTCGATAAATCGATTATAAAGTCAATCATTTGATTTCAATATAATATAATGCCTGGGGGTTTATGGGCTCACTGATGATGAATTCCGGGTTCAATTCAGAAAATTAAATATGGTGGATCCAATAAAGCGGATTCAATATGGCGGCCAAAGCACATGATGAAAAGAGATTTTCAAAAAATCACTTGATTTTGACCTTATTTAATACCTGGAGCTTTATGGGGTTTCTGATGATAAATCCAGGGTTCATGTGAGAGAATTCAATATGGTGGGTCCAATATGGCAGCCAAAATCACTTGACAATCGGAGATTTTTAAAAGATCACTTGACTTCAAAATAATTTGTTACCTAAGGGTTTATGAGATCGTTCATGATAAGTCTAGGATCAAACCCTGTTTTTTCAGAAATCTTCCCTTATTAAAATAAATAGAGTCGATACAGAAGAATTAAATTAAGCAATCCACCTAAACACAACTAGAATTATTGTGTTTGTAACACTGTTTCTAAATCTAACATCAAATTTTTTTATAATTTTTATTTTTTTATTTTTTTTTGGTTGAACTATAAAAATTAACTATTTTGAATTTTATTTACACTATTCAAACTATAATTTCTCAAATTTTTTCCAGTAATATTTAGCCTTAATAAATTAAAGAGTCGTTAAAAAAATAAATCAAACAATTCCTAAAAAACCTCCAGGTATTAAATAAGGTCAAAATCAAGTGATTTTTTGAAAATGTCTTTTCTTTTTCATTAATTTTCTGAATTGGACCCCGAATTCATCATCAGTGACCCCAAGAACCCACAGGCATTATATTATGTTGAAATCAAATGATTTTTAAAAAACCTCCATACTGCATCCGCCATATTGAATATTCTAAATTTGACCCTGGATTCATTAACAGCCGCCTCAACTACCTTTAGGTAACATTTTCAGGGGTTTGACACCCAAATTGACTCAATTGTGGTGACTTTATAACTAACTAATATATTTTTGGACAGCATGGGGTCTCTCGAGGAAAAATGACTCATATATATATATATATATATATTGTTGTAATGAACTAATTTGCAACTACATTGCAGCAATCAACAATGCATTTCTTAAGCTGGTGACACTCTTCAGGAATCAAACAGCGGACGATTTTGCCGGTTTCAATACATGCGGCATGAAATCTTCGCTGGTTGCACCAAACAGTGCAGCTACCGATTAGTACGGATTAAGAAATAAATATATTAAAAAAAAGCCGACTTCAAAAAAATTAATTAAAAAACATGAAATAATGTTTTGCTAGAACAATTAATTACTTTTTTTGAAGTCGGTGCCAAGCTAAAATGAAACTATTTTGGGAAGTTCATTTATAAGTTGTAGTTTGCAACTTCGGTGTTCAAATTGGCACCGACTTCAGGAAAAGTATTTAATTGTTGTAGCAAAAAAATATTTCATGCTTTCTGGTTAATTTTTTGTTGTTTTTTTTAATGTATTTATTTTACAATTTTTAGTGATGCAATGGCTTAATTGGTTGCAGTTTTCAAATCAAATTAACTTTGATATTGCCTAACGTAAGGTATTTTACTTTCATTTATTAGCTTGACCAACCTCGTTTGCTGTTGAATAGAATAACTTTTCTAGATATGTATGTGTACTAGGAAAATTTTGTACATGATTCTAACTTGGGGGATCCACTATATTGTAGATGATCTGAATGTCATAATTCTTTAGGTCTGTTAATTATACTGACATTCGCGGAATATTATAATAAATCGTTATCAAGTTTTAATTGATCTAGCATAATAGGAGGTAGTTTTTAATTCTAATTAACTTTGATAACAATTTGAATTATTATTGTAAATATATGTTATTGTATATATGTTCTTTATCAAACCTAGTACACAATTTGGAAAAGTGACATGAAGGTCTGTTGTACAATTTTTAGTGATGTGGCATAATTAGATGGATTTTATAATTCTTATTACCCCTGTTATGAAAAATAAAGGTATTTTACTTTTAAGCAAAATTCATATTTGCTGGCAAACCTCATATACAGTTGAAAAAGTGATATGTAATGATTACAGTATACCTTTCCCACCATGCAAATATTTTTATGAAGAATAACTTTTTCTATAAATAATATTCATAAGAACGTTTTCAGTTAGAATTCAACTTATGAAGACACACTGTATATAGAAACCCAATGAGAACCTCTACCTTGAAGTTGATTAACTGACATTTATTTTGATTTATTTCCAATCAACTTTCAATTTATTACAATTTTTAATAATACAGCACAACTGGATGCAGTTTTCAATTCTAATAAACTTTGCTTAATTACAATTTGAGATATTATAAAAAAATAAAGGTACCTCACTTTTACACAAAATTGATATAATATTTTTTGAAACATAGTATATAGTTTGAAAAATTACAGAAATACTTATTATACAATTTTTAAGTCAATGGCATAAGTAGATGCAGTTTTTAATTCTAATTACTTCTATTTGATAACAATTTTAAATCTTAACAAAAATGAAGATACTTTAATTTGTAATCAGTTAAAAAAGTGACTATGACGAATAACTTTTTCTCTTAAAATTATTAATTAAAAAGAAATCGTTTGATTTATGAATACGCAGGGGAGCGCAACTGATGAAGGTACTTGACTAAAAACAATACATTGTCTTGCGTTCAATGGATTGAAACATTAGTAACGTAATTTATTTACAATTTACCTCAAGTTCCGAACAGTTAATACCAGCAACTCCAGCAAAACTTACGGTATAAGAATGTCGTTAAAAAAGTTTTGCTCGATTTTTTAAACAACGGTACAAACTATGTTATTGAAAAACAATATGGGACCACTTCGGGATCCCCCCGAACTAATACAATTCTTTTATAATTCATTATATCCCATGTTCTGAACAGAAAATTTTTCCATATTTTTAATGTCAGCGACTCCACCAAAGTTTACTCTATAAGAAAATCGGTAAAACAGTTTTTCCCTATTTTCTAAGAAACGGTACTATGTTATAAATATGGGACCACTTCGGGATATCCCGGATCTAGTCCAATTTCTTTTCAATTTGTCCCATGTTCCGAATAATTTGTTTTTTTTTCCATATTTTTAATACCGGCGACTCCACCATGGCATAGTGTATAAGAAAATAGGTAAAAAAGTTTTTCCACATTTTCTAAGAAACGGTACAAGCTATGTTAATGAAACAATTATGGGACCACTTCGCGATCCCCTGGAACAGGATCCTGTATAAACGGTCGAAATTCCTTGAGCCATTTGCGAGTAATTGTTGAACAAACATAAAAAAAACTAGATACAGACGAATTGAGACCCACCTTTTTGAAGCCTGTTAAAAATAACGAAGTATCGATTAGCTTGAGTAGTGGAAATTTGTTTAATTCGTATGTCATCCATCAATATAACGCATCCTATTTGATGGCAGGTTCTCTATTCAATATGATAAGCTCTAATAAAAAACTGATCGGTTTATACACGTTATCTTTCACGATTGAAATTAATATAAATGATGGCACGTCGGTTGATTAAATATCCAGGAGGAACATTCGTTCGGCGATTAATCGGAAGACAAAAATGATCCGCCAACTCCCAATATAAATATTAATTCTCGAGAAACACACGGTTCAGAAAGTAAAACTCGAAATCCCTTTGTGCGGGCAACCCCAGAGTTTATTGAAATTTATCTTGACTCGGCACACTATAGTGTGTTTTTGACAACTGTAATTAATATTTTACTTATAAAGGATATAATCTTCAGCTGCAACTCGAACTCAAAGGATTTCAACGCTGATGAAGTTATTGATTCACAGGGAGACTATCGTACGAACACCACCACCTCCACGCCGACCGTGCGGAAGAGGATCTCCGATACTGGGTGGCATTAAGCATTACTCTTGGGTTTTGATTCGATTTAATCCAGATATATCATTTTATTGCATAGGTTTAGGGCTTTGTGTCAGACGAAAGGGGATCCTTCTAATTGAACTTAAAAGAACGAAATTGGCTTAGATCGACATATTACCGACTCGAAAAGGGGAAAAACTTATCTTAAAAACATTTCGAGCTTGAAAAATAAAACCTGGGTATTAGATATCAGCTTATTAGTGGTGGAATGTTTTTTTTTAGTTAAACAGAGTTCACGGAATAGTAGTAGTTCATAAATGTAGAATTCCGGTTAGAAATAATATTTTCCTTGGCTTCCTTGACATCGTTCTGATTCAACAGTAGTTTCTAACAAAAATATTGGAGTAGTTTTCAGGCTTACTCCAAATCTAAAGTATAGTTTTGTCTCAACCCCGCACTGCAAATCAATCACTACAGTAATATTTGGTCTTTACATCTCGCGTTTACAAAGGCCCAGGCACCTTTCTTATGGAAAAATGAACTTCCGTTAAATTTTTTTGAATTTTTGGTAAGTTGTAGAAGTTGATGTTGACAAATAGGGCTCAAACAGATTCTATGTCTAGTTTTCGGGGTACAGGGTGTTAAACATTGTAAATGCCTCATTTTTGATATGATAGACGTGGTTTATTTCCGGTTATTGGAGAAATCGTGATTTGTACATTATTGGACATCAATATTTCACAAAGCAATTGCCAATAATTTTGGTGGATTACAGGGTATTTAAAAAATACGTAACATTTTTTTTGGAAAAAATATTTTTTATTACAACGTTGAAAACATAAGATGTTATTGCACAATTAATATTATCGTTAAAGTAACGATTTCTTGGATGTGCTTCAGATAATATACAATGTGGGCCATAACTATAGCTAGAGAGGACATATATTATTTTTCCTATTAATGAGTCACGAATTCGTGCTGCTATTTTAATAAGACATTAAACAGATACATGATCTGTCTCTTTATACTCAACAGGATTTTAAACTGCAAAAACTGTACATATTGAAAATGGTAGTTTTTTTATACTACCCTGTAGTTTTAAATTCTCTTCGTCAACTTTGTATGTTATTACATTTTTACGTTAAAAAATATTCAGTGTTTGTCTGACCAGAATATTATTAAAATTATATTATGTACTAGTTTTCAAAATATAGGGTGTTAAACATCGGAAATGTCTCATTTTTCTCATCACACACATATTATTTGACAAAAATATTGAACAAAACAAATACCATTAATTATCTTTTATTACAGTGTGTTTCCAATAAATGTAACATGGTTTTTCAGAAAACTCATTTTTTTTATTACAACGATGAATACATCAGATGTGATCGCACAATTAATATACTGTTAAAGAAATGAATTCTTGGACGTGTTCGTATAATATAGCTATAGTGAGCATATACCATTTTTTACCATTTATAACTAACCCTGTATAAACTACTATATTTTAATTTGTACAGTTATGGCAAACCTGTGGAATTTAGTGTATACTGTATAATTCTATTATTTGGGGGCCAAATAATAGAATTAGGGATTTTTTCATATTTTTCCTATAAACAAAAAAATTGAGGTTTTATAGTTTGGGGAATAACGGGGAGAATGGGTAATGTTTTAAAATATTTTTTTAATATATTTTAAAATATTCATTTAAAAAAAAATTCAAAAATATATTTTAATTCGTCATAATGAGCCCTGTGATTTGATATATTACATGACCCGTTCGAAACAATTATAATTTTTTATTTTCCATTTAATTCTATAATTTGCCCCCCAAAATGAATATTAGGGGTTTCTCCTTATTTTTCTACTAAAGTTCAGGTGAGGGGCTATACTTCCATTTTTTTCAAAATTGTTCAGCTTATGTTTTCGGAGATAATGGGGGGAATGTGTAATTTTTTAAATATTTTTGTTAATATCTTTTAATTAATTTATTTTAAAAATACGAAAAAAATATATTTGTTTTCTTCATCATGAGCCCTTTCATTTGATATATAACATGATGGGTTAGAAACAATTTTAATTTTATATTTTCCATTTAATTCTATAATTTGCCGCCCAAAATGAATATTAGGTTTTTTTTCTTATTTTTCCAGTAAAGTTCAGGTGAGGGGCTATACCTCCATTGTATTTTCAAAATGTTCCAGCTTATGGTTTCGGAGATAGGAGGGGGGTGGGTAAAATTTTTTATATTTTTGTTAATATCTTTTAACTAATTTATTTTAAAAATATGAAAAAAATATATTTGTTTTCGTCGTAATGAGCCCTCTCATTTGATATATAACACGATGGGTTAGAAACAATTTTAATTTTATATTTTCCATTTAATTCTGTAATTGGCCCCCAAAATTAAAAGTAGAGGTTTCTTTATTTTATTTTTCCAGTAAACTTGAGGTCAGAACCTATACCTCTAATTTTTTTCAAACTTTACGTTTTATAGTTTCGGAGATAAGGGGGGGAATGGGTAAATTTTGGTATATTTTCATTAATAACTTTTTAAATAATTTTTTTTTTAATTTGAAAAAAATATATTTGTGTTCCTCAGAATGAGACCTTTCATTTGATATATTACATGATGCGTTTGAATTTTTTTATATTTTTTAATTTTATTTAATTCTATAATTTGCCCCCCAAAATTAATATTAATGGTTTCTCCTTATTTTTCCTGTAAAGTTCGGGCAACGTTCTATATTTCCTATTTTTTTTCAAAATTTTAGGCTCAGTAGTTTCGGAGATTAGGGGGGGGGAACGGTCGATTTTTTTAGTTTTTCCCCCCAGAAGTATCCCTAAAATCAAAATTTTTCCTTTACGATATGTACTCCTAATCGGGTCACCAAACTATACATTGATACCAAATTTCAATATACGGAACCCTAAAAAATAATTAATAGTATTTTTTTATGCAATATTAGTGTCAAGCAATGTGCAAATCACGTTTTCTGCAATAAATGGAAACAAAACACACCTATTATGCGAAATCTGATAAGATAAAGGAGACATTTCCAATGTTTAACACCTTATATTTTGAAAACTAGTAATACAGTTTTAATAATATCCTGCTCAGTTAAACACTGAACATTTGTTAACGTAAAAATGTAATTTAAAACTATAAGGTAGTATAAAAAAATAATATATGTCCTCTGTAGCTATATTAATGGCTCACACTGTATATTATATGAAGTACATCCAAGAAATTATTACTTTAACGATATATTAATTGTGCCGTATCATCTTGTGTTTTCAACTTTCTAATAAAAATACCCTGTATCCACCAAAATTTATGGCAATTGTTTTGTGAAATACTTATGTCCAATAATGTACAAATCATGATTTCTCCAATAACCGGAAATAAAACACGTCCATCGGTCGAAATCTGATATCATAAATGTGGCATTTTCCATGTTTAACACCATGTATCTCGAAAATTAGTAATAGAATCTGTTTGAGCCCATGGACTCTTTTTGTCAAAATATCAATATCAAAATTTCAAAAATGTGACATAAGTCCATTTTTCTATAAGAAAGGTTCTTTACCGATAGTATCAAATACATAAATGACTGTTCGAGAGGACATTCTCTTGTGGGAAGCGCAACTGGTGAAGGTTTCCTGACCAGAAACAATATATCAATCTTGTTTGTTTATAGGGGGTAATGGATAATCTCTGGAAGAAGCGAACCGATTTCACTAATAGAAAGCTATACTATTAGCAAGTAACATAGGCTATATTTTATTCTGATAAAATGTTTGTTTACGCCATGGGGGGCAGTGGGGTGTCTGTTGTTTTTACTTATTTTTAAGATCTTGGAAACAAGAGGTTTTACAGGTACGAAAATTGATGTATACGAGGGCTGCCTTTTATATTTAGGGATTGGACAACCGTAGTGTTGCAATCTGACAAGTGACAGCTCTATCGTAAAGTTTGACATTTTTTAATACGTACTCAGAACGTTCTGACATACGAGCGCTATGTTTTGTTTACAGTAACTTAAAGGATTCATCTCGGCCAAAAAATGGAATTAAATCGTGAACAGTTTTGTGCGATTATTTTTTAGAACTTTCGACGTGGATTAAGTCAGCAAGAGTGCATGGATGAACTTAATTTAATTTTTGGCGATAAAACTCCATCAAGACCACTGTTTATCGATGGTATGGTGAATTCAATCGAGGTCGTAGTTCACTCCAAGACGAATTTCGTGAAGGTCGTCCAAAAACAGTTGTTGTTCCGGAAACCATTGATGCTGTGCGCGAACTGATATTGCAAAATCGTCATGTGACCTATCGTGAGACTGAGTCAACCTTACACATTAGTGGGACCAGCATACATTCAATATTGCATAAACATTAGAATGTCAAAAAAATTTGTTCGCGTTGGATCCCACACAATTTGTCAATCGTTCAAAAAAAGGCTCGTGTCGATTGGTCAAAAAAAAAAACTCAAAGAATACGATCGCGGTGCTTCAAAACACGTTTATGACATAGTGACAGGTGATGAATCGTGGATTTACGCGTATGAGCCCGAAAGACCGAAAGTAAACACCAGTCGACTGTATGGGTGTTTCAAGATGAGCCGAATCCAACAAAAGTTGTTCGCGCACGAAGCAATTCCAAGCAAACGATCGCCTGTTTTTTCGGAAAAACTGGACACGTCGCAACCGTACCACTAGAACAACGCAGAACAGTCAATTCTGAGTGGTACACAACCATTTGTTTGCCAGTTGTCTTCCAAGAAATGAGGAAAACCAACCGCCGAAGACGGATCACTCTTCACCATGCCAATGCGAGCTCTCACACATCGGCTCAAACAACTGCATTTTTGACCACTCAAAACATCGATTTGATGAGTCATCCGCCGTAAAGTCCTGACTTGTCACCAAATGACTTCTTTTTATTCCCGTACGTAAAAAACAAACTCAGAGGTCAACGTTTTTCGACACCTGAAGAAGCGGTTGCTGCGTTCAGAATGCAACCTCAATCAGAGTGGAAAAAGTGCTTCGACAATTGGTTCAAACGCATGCAAAAGTGTATAGATCTTCATGGGGAATATTTTGAAAAACAATAAAGCGATTTTCGATGATTAATATTTGTTTTTGTTCTCTAATCCCGAAATATAAAAGGCAGCCCTCGTATACTCCTCTCCCTAAATAATTGAAAATGAGTTTCATCATTTTGCAACAATTCAATTATCTTATGGGATATCAATTCTTTAAAGTAATAGAAAATTTATGTCAAATTTTGTGAAATTTCTTTTATTGAATATGAGGATGGGTTTCAGTAATTTTTAATAAACCAAAATGATGCAGGTCAACCCTATATTCATTGGATATGAGAATTGATAAATTGACTTTTTCTCATAAGAATATGAATATGAATTTATTAACTGGATGGAACCGAAAAGTGTGTAAGTTAATTTATAATTTTAAATATAGGCAAATTTTCACTGTAAGTCGCCAGAGACAAGATTATTTATAGAAAAATGTAAGACCCACGCACAATGACTATCCTTTTGTTGGCTTTTCATTATACAGTAGATTACCTATTTGTTTCCAAATTTTTTTACAATTTTGAACTTCCTGTTTTACCGGAAGTAATGTCGATTTTAAAATTTGCATTGAAACACCCTGTATAGTATTTTAGTTTCTGATGAAACATTTTATTGCGAATACAAAAATATTGGGTTTGATATTGTTTACTTCAATACCTACCGAGATATTAACAGAAAAGTAATTAAGGAAAGGAAAAATCTAATATCCATTAAAGAAATACATAATCATAATTATTAATTAAATCTAAGTGATTTTCAAAACATTGAAACTTAACTTAACTAAACTTAATATATTAGATGTTCAAACTGAGCACCGTTTACTTCTTGACAATAAGCAAGTCGGTTTTTAAATTCTCTAGTAACATTAGCTATTACTTCTGGTGTAATTCTCTCGATGTCTTGAGTTATCCTTGCAGCTAATTCTTGCAAATTATTTGGTCTATCAACATAAATTTTAGACTTTAAGTAACCCCACAGAAAATAGTCTAGTGGATTAAGGTCCGGACTTCGTGCAGGCCATTCATAAGTACCCCTTCTTCCAAGCCATATGTGATGAAATGTCCTATCTAAATGATCTCGAACAATGTGAGCGTAATGGGGTGGTGCTCCATCCTGCTGAAACCAGATATTATTTGGTAATTGTCCATTTACCTCCAATGCCGGAATAACGTGTGTCTCCAAGAGCTGTATATACCTATCTCCGTTTAAAGTTTCTTGTAGGAAGAAGGGTCCCACGATTCTGTTGTTATAAATGCTGGCCCAAACGTTCAATTTTTGGGGATATTGTGAATGAGCCTCTTGTACCTAGTTAGGATTACTTTGCGACCAGTAGCGGCAGTTATGTCGATTAACCGTACCATTTAAACAAAATGTAGCCTCGTCTGAAAACACCACATTTCTTATAAAATTATTATCACGGTTACAAATATCCATCATCGTTTCACAAAATTGCAAACGTCTGTCGAAATCGTCTTCGGAGAGTTCTTGAACGAGGCGAATTTTCTTCCAAAGATATAGCAACATTTTGAGCTACACCTTCATTACTTGCACTTTTTAACTGTCCACTTTTTGGTAAATTGCTAACTGTTCCACTTGTGTCGTGAATTTCATGGACTACTAAACTTGATTCAGATTTAATTTGGGCCTGATTTAAACAAACGCACGTGTATTCGACTATGGAACAAGCAGTACTGTTGCCTGTGACGGTATAATACCACCGATTGGCCAATAGAAATACAAATACTTACCGAGCGGTTTGTTTATATCGGGCGTAAATGAAATCTGAACCGAGTTTTTCAGTATTGGGGCGGCTTTTTTTTCCGGTGCCCAGAGGCGGCATTAAGTTAAATCCGGCTCTGGTCACATGAAAGGGAGTAAAGAATAAGTTAAATTTGCGTAAACTGCGGCACTCTACGTTCAAAGAGACTCGCGAGAGAAGCTGAGGACAATCTATTAACTCATGTATGATCTTGTAAACGATATATATTAGATTCGTTTTGTCACCAAAGTCTTTTTTTCTGTAAATGATCTGGACGATATACCGTAGCGTTTCCAATCGTTGGCTTTTTAGGGTTCCGTATATACAATATACGGATACCCTTATAATATCACTCCGGATTTTTGCCTGTCACATCACAGCAATTTTCTCCTAAACTACTAGGCGGAAGAGGTTGAAATTTTGTATCAATGTATAGTTTGGTGACCCGATCAGGGGTACATATCGTAATAGAAGAAATTTTGATTTTAGGGGTACCTCTGGGGGGAAAACTAAAAAAATTGACTGCCCCCCCCCTGATCTCCGAAACTACTGAGCCTAAATTTTTGAAAAAAATAGGAAATATAGAGTGTTGCCCGAACTTTACAGGAAAATTAAGGAGAAATCATTAATATTAATTTTGGGCGGCAAATATAGAATTAAATAAAAATTAAAAAATAAAAAAAATTTCAAACGCATCTTGTAATACATCAAATGAAAGGTCTCATTCTGAGGAACACAAATATATATTTTTTCATATTTAAAAAAAAATAAATAAAAAGATATTAACGAAAATATACCAAAATTTACCCATTCACCCCTTATCTCCGAAACTATAAAACGTAAAGTTTTGAAAAAAAAATTAGAAATATAAGGTCTTACCTGAAGTTTACTGAAAAAATAAGGAGAAACCTCTACTTTTAAGTTTGGTGGGCAAATTACAGAATTAAATGGAAAATATAAAATTAAAATTGTTTATAACCAATCATGTTATATATCAAATCAAAGGGCTCATTATGACAAAAACAACTATATTTTTTTCATATTTTTAAAATAAATTAATTAAAAGATATTAACAAAAATATAAAAAAAATTACCCATTCCCCCCCCCTTTATCTCCAAAACCATAAGCTGTAAAATTTTGAAAAAAAATTGAGGTATAGCCCCTCACCTGAACTTTACTGGAAAAATAAGGAGAAACCCCTAATATTCATTTTGGGGGGCAAATTATAAAATTAAATGGAAAATAAAAAATTATAATTGTTTCTAACCGAATATATCAAATCACAGGGCTCATTATGACCAACACAAATATAATTTTTTAATATTTTTAAAATAAATATTTTAAAATATATTAAAAAAAATATTTAAAAAAATTATCCTTTCCCCCCTTTATACTCCACACTATAAGACCTATTTTTTTTGTTTACAGGAAAAATATGAAGAAATCCCTAATATTAATATTGGGGGCCAAATTATAGAATTAAACGGAAAATAAAAAAATATTTTTAACGCATCATGCAATACATCAAATGAAAGGGCTCATTATGAGGAATACAAATATATATATTTTCATATTTTTAAAATTAATTGTTTACAAGATATTAACATAAAGATATAAAAAATTCTCATTTCTCGCTTTATTTCCGAAATCATACTACCTAAAATTTTGAAAATAATTAGGGATACTTGGGCTCACTTGAAATTTATAAGAAAAATTATTAGAAAACCCCCATAGTAATTTTAGGGACAAATTATACAATTAAATGGAAAATAAAAATCAATTTTCAAACGCATCTTGTAATATATCAGGTAAAAGGCTCATTATGTGAATTACAAATATATCATATTTTTAAAACATTTGTTTTAAAGGTATTAACAAAAATATTAAACATCGACTTAATTCCCACTTTAGAAACAACACTATTTAAATTTTGAAAAATATATTTTATTGGTATTTTTAAATAGTTTGAATAACAGATTTAATAATTTAAAACTTGACCTATTTTGCCCTTTATCTTCCACTCTACAGAGCTTCAAAATTCAGACAGTAGATTATAAAAGGCTTCCCTGGAAGTTTGTTAGTAAAATAAAACTCTAATGTTAATTTTTGGGGCCAAATTAGAAAATTAAATACATATGTATTCTTATAAAAATCAAGCGAATCCTGAAGCAGATAAAATAAAAAGTCTATGTGTGTAAAATCAATGTGTATATTTTTTATAAATTTAAAACCCTTCCTTTAAAAGATATAAGGGTAAGTATAAGAAAATGCACTCATTCCCTGCTTGCCTGAAACTGGAATATTAGAATTTTGAAGGTGATACGGAACCCTTAGTATACGAGTCCAACTCGCACTTGACCAAATTATTTTCAATTTTTTTTTTAAATTACGCCCTTCGGTGAAACTCGTTTAAATTTATTTTATCTTAAACACCGATTATCCATTCATTACCGAGTCTATATTACCAAAGTGGCTCGGAAACGTGGCCTTTGGTAGAGTTTTTGCGACAGGAAGCTTATTATATGATATAATTTCTTATATGACTCGTATAAGTATCATATTCCAATTTAGTGAAAGTGTTATCGTACCAAGTGGCAATTTCACTGACGCTTTACGCAACATTAAAATATATCAGACAATTTGTTACTAACCGAAACAATTTTAATTTGCTACTTAAAAATGCCTTCAGTTTTTTTAACTGCAAACTCAGAAGCGAACGATCTCTAGTCAGGATAAGTCAATTTAAACGTGAATCGATCGGACAAATATATTAAAAAGGTTTCTGTAATCTAGTAAAGACGAAAACTTATTTAGAAGGCTGTCAACGTTATCATATATCAGGTTATCCAGTTGTTATCAGTTGAAATATGTGGTGTATACGTTGTTGACTCTCATCTTAGTTTCGTGTCTTTTAAATCTCAAATTAACGATTGCTTTTTATTTATGTTGGTGCTTGCAGTGTTGTGTGAATGAATTTACTTTTTGTTGAACAGTGAAATAAATCTTTTGTGCAGTTTGTAATTTCCCGCTTTTCATCAAGAGAAGTTCACAAGACAGTAGTGACAATGGTAAGTAACTTCAAAATTTTATTTTGTTTCGTTTTAAATGCACGTACGTTTTTTTTTTGGCATTTGTATTTTACTTGAAACGATGTACTTTAAACATTATATTGAAATTAAATTGTATTAATTGTCCTTGCTGAACGTAAACAATTTGTTTTTATCAGAAAAATGTTTTGGAATTTTAATTGCGTTTGTAAACTTTAGGAGATTTTTCTAATATTTCTGATGCAATTTTTGCGAATAAACACGTATTGGTAAATTGATTCGTTTCTAAACAGTCTCTTTTTCAAAGTTTTCCCAAAAAAATTAAATAAATTTCGATTTAAGTGAGGTTAGAGGAATAGAATGTCAACAAATATAATTTTTACAAGGTATAGATGGATGGTTCTCAGCTAACTGTAATTTTTTATGTCTAGTACTTTATTTATTATTCAACATGATTTTTTTTTTCATCAGAAAATTATGAATATGATAAATTTGATAGTATTTTACCGTCGACATTGTATATTAAAGCATAAGTATTCATTGATCTTGAATAATTTACAGAAATATACCCAAAATGTCAGTACCGTAGCATGTCTGATTTTCGTTTTTCAAACTAAATGTAAATCTAAAGTTTAGCTTTTACAACTAAAATCTATTGTATAGTTAATCAAATTATGCTGCAATTATACCCCAACGTTGATTGGTAGAATTAAATAATACATTTAATTAATGTTAAACTTTGTTTTATTCTAAAACAATTATAAAAATTGTTGTTTGAAATTCTACTGTTAATAAATTTTAAAGATTGTTAAAAGCAAGTAAGAAAATAACGTAAATGTCTCAGTACGATTATCAAAGTCCTATAATTTATCGTTTGTTTAATGATTTTAAGAATTTAAAGAGATTTATTAGGCAAGTATTTTGAATATTTCATTTTGGTGTCAGTACCGTGACCGTGCAATTCCAAATGTATGTTCTAGTTTCTTTTCTATTGAAATCGAAGTTACAGGCTTAATTTTAAGTATAATAAAATACCAATAGCACCCAGAACACAAGTTTTAAAGCATTGTTGATTTTAAAAAGTGTTGATTTGAAAAAATCACAGTTATACAAGAATCACCCATATACGATTTTTTAAACAATTGTTTTTGCATTTTTCAGGCGTCAGAGATATACAAAAATGATAATACTTATAGAATGGGCCAATTTAAAATTTGGAATGGGCAATAAATTAAAATATGTGTATTATAGTCTCACTTGGATCTAGTTAGAAAAGTGGATGTGGTCTAGAGATTATTTTGCCTGTTCATTAGGGTCTTCTCTTCTCCGATTTGTTCGTGCAACAGATAAGTATTTGAAAATTGTAAATGGTAAAAGGCAACTTGGAAAAATTGACCGGTTACTGCCTATCGGTACAGAAAATTTTAGAATAAACCTCGAGACGAGACGTCTCCAAATACAGATAAATATCACACAATATACAAAACACTTTATATACAGGAATACTGGTTAGAAAACACACCAAAAAAACGAAAAATACACTTCGGGATTTAGACTTTATTTTGGCAAAACGACACATGTTTCTGGCATACAATGCCTGTATTAAGTTTCACAAAATACTAAAACCATTATTCTACCAGTATTTACACCATTTTATATACAGTGATGGGCAAATGTGTGGAACCAAGTAAATATCTCTGGAATTATTAGAGATATCAAAATGAAATTTGGAAGGTGGACACTGCAGTAGATTGCCTATTTGTTTCCAATTTTTTTTACAATTTTGAACTTCCTGTTTTACCGGAAGTAATGTCGATTTTAAAATTTGCAATGAAACACCCTGTATAGTATTTTAGTTTCTGATGAAACATTTTATTGCGAATACAAAAATATCGGGTTTGATATTGTTTACTTCAATACTTACCGAGATATTAACAGAAAAGTAACTAAGGAAAGGAAAAATTCGATGGTAGCTAAACTCGGTTCAGATTTCATTTACCCCCAATATAAACAAACTGCTTGGTAAGGATTTGTATTTCGATTGACCAATCGGTGGCATTATACCGTCACAGCCAACAACACTGCTTGTTCCATAGTCGAATACACGTGCGTTTGTTTAAATCAGGCGCAAATTAGATCTGAATCAAGTTTAGTAGTCCATGAAATTCATTGCAGAAGTGACAGTAGTTGTCAAAATAAGTTATTAATTTTTTTTATTTGAACGTAAAAAGATTGTATTGTTTTAATTTGATCGTAATATGGCCGAATTAAGTGAAAGAGAAAGAATAGAAATATTAATGATGATTGGGTATGGGGAGATTAAAAGGACGCATCAAGAAGTTTGTGGCCTTTTTAACATTGTTCATCCGAATACACAAATATCCCGTTCAGCAGTGACGAAAACTTTGCGAAGATACGACACAAGTGGATCAGTTAGCAATTTACCAAAAAGTGGACGGTTAAAAAGTGCAAGTAATGAAGGTGTAGCTCAAAATGTTGCTATATCCTTGGAAGAAAATCCTCACTTATCCACACCGAGCTCGCCAATATGCATGGAATTAGCCGTCGTTCAGTAGGAAGGATATTAAGGCGAGAAAAATATCATCCATACAAAATTCGCCTCGTTCAAGTACTCTCCGAAAACGATTTTGACAGACGTTTGCAATTTTGTGAAACGATGATGGATATTTGTAACCGTGATAATACTTTTATAAGAAGTGTGGTGTTTTCAGACGATGCTTCATTTTTTGTTACGGTTAATCGACATAACTGCCGCTACTGGTCGCAGAGTAATCCTAATTGGGTACAAGAGGCTCATACACAACATCCCTAAAAATTGAACGTTTGGGGCGGCATTTATAACAACAGAATCGTGGGACCCTTCTTCCCACAAGAAACTTTAAACGGAGATAGGTATTTACAGCTCTTGGAGACACAAGTTATTCCGGCATTGGAGGTAAATGGACAATTACCAAATAATATCTGGTTTCAGCAGGATTGAGCACCACCCCATTACGCTCCCATTGTTCGAGCTCATTTAGATAGGACATTTCATCACAAATGGATTGGAAGAAGGGGTACTTATGAATGGCCTGCACGAAGTCCCGACCTTAATCCACTAGATTATTTTCTGTGAGGTTACTTAAAGTCTAAGGTTTATGTTGATAGACCAAATAATTTGCAAGAATTAGCTGCAAGAATAACTCAAGACATCCAGAGAATTACACCAGAAGTAATAGCTAATGTTACTAGAGAATTTAAAAACAGACTTGCTTATTGTCAAGAAGTAAACGGTGCTCAGTTTGAACATTTAATACATTAAGTTTAGTTAAGTTAAGTTTCAATGTTTTGAAAATCACTTAGATTTAGTTAATAATGATGATTATGTATTTCTTTAATGTATATTAGATTTTTCCTTTGCTTAATTACTTTTCTGTTAATATCTCTGTAGGTATTGAAGTAAACAATATCAAGCCCAATATTTTTGTATTCGCAATAAAATGTTTAATCAGAAACTAAAGTACTATACAGGGTGTTTCATTGCAAATTTTAAAATCGACATTACTTCCGGTAAAACAGGAAGTTCAAAATTGTAAAAAAATTTGAAAACAAATAGGCAGTCTACTCCAGTGTCCACCTTCCAAATTTCATTTTGATATCTCTAATAATTCCAGAGATTTTTACTTGGTTCCACACATTTGCCCATCACTGTATAAATTGTACTTTACGTAACTAATTACACAGAGCCGTTAAAAAGATTTAAGAGTCGCGATGGATTAAGATCTAACTGATTATTTAGTATTTATATCTGTTAATTTTTAGGGATTCTAATAAATTGATTGAATAAATTGACTTAAAAAATTCGTTTCCGTGTATGCCTCCTAGAGATACAGTTAAACTAATAGAAGAATTATTAGAAAATAGCTACACCAATCTAATCATAAAACAAGATAAATTGATTGTTTTGAAAGTTTGCTTAGACCAAAATTATTTTGAATTTAATAGTATTTTATATAAAGGTAATAATGGTTTAACTATGGGAAAACCATTAAGTCCCCTATTAGCAGAAATATTCATGAGCGACATAGAGGATAAAAATTTTCAACACCCATTATCAAAACAATTCACTTACTGGTATAGATACGTAGATGACATTCTTGTTTGTTTTACTGGAACTAGTAGACAATTGCGCACATTTTTAGATCACATTAATAACATACATCCAAATATTGAATTTACGACGGAAATCTAGACAAATAATGAAATTATAAAAAATAATTAATTTCATTATTAGACTTGACAATTATAATAATAATCCTTGAAAAAGCCCCTTATAAGTGTGGGCGAAACGTCAGAAAACATTGTTTATATGTTGGTTCTGATATATAAATAAATTAATTCAAAAAAATGACGCGGTCCAAATCCGGAAAAAGCAGAATCAGCCATTTGAAGAGTTCATTTAAATTTTTCGACTGGAGTTATTTCATTCAAGTTATGTGTTTTCACGTCCATTAACTAACATTTTCGATTAATTTTAAATTGAGGAGCAAGTCTTTTGAGCATTATAAAGGCATAATTAAATATTATAGCAATGAATCAATATGTTTTCTCGGTTCCGGTTGTTTAACCGTCTGACGTACATATATATTTTTTATTTAAAGTTGGGAGATCAAAATAGAGTCATTCCGAGTTGGAGTTGCGAAGGAATAAAAGCCTTATTCAGAAAGATATTCACTGTAACCACTTAGCGAAGTTGGAGGAAAGCAACATTATTCACCATGTTTAAACTTTTTGAAGTATAACTTTCTGGAGAATGACAACCAGTTGAAGAGTAATACATTTATTTAAACGGTTTAAAACGTTTCGCTTTCGAAGTTCTTAAATTTCAATAGTCTATTCGAGTGCATTTAGTTTTCCATTCGGATTCTTCAAAAAACAATTATTCATCAGAAACTTCACGGAGTTTCAATCCAGGAAGTTTTCGGGGAAGCAGAAACTTTTCTGTTTCCAATTCGCTCTCCCCTCTCGCGTCTTCCAGCAAGGTAAGAGTAAATGTAATATTGCGTGTGACTAATATTTGCAGACGTTCTGAAACTGATGAGAGATGGAATGGAAATCTCAGGTCTGTGTACTGGGTGATCTATACAATACACTAAATCGAATATCTTGTAACGTCAATTCATTGTACTGGTGTTGTTTTTGAGTATTTATAAAGTCACTTTTTAATTGAAAAATCATATATTGATTGGGAAATGTGGCGTTCGTAAAGCTATACAGGGTTCTTCAAACTAGGTGGTATGTTAGGCTGTTTAGGGAAAATAAACATGTTACAGATTTGCAAATTTGGATGTGGAGTATTTTTGAAGAAATATATATTCAGATATATATCCACATATTTAGAACTATATCATTCAACGTATGACAGCCGTTTCGAACCAGGAGTTCTCGTCAGATACGCTTCCTTGAATGACAAGTTCTAAAGTGAAATACTTGGATGTAATACATATCAGTAAGACAACAGTCAGTGTATTGAACCTAATAGATGTCGGTGACATCTACCGTCTAATTAGGTTCAATACACTGACTGTTGTCTTACTGATGTGTATAACATCCAAGTATTTCACTTTAGAACTTGTCATTCAAGGAAGCGTATCTGAGGAGAACTCCTGGTTCGAAACAGCTGTCATACGTTGAATGATATAGTTCTAAATATGTGGATATATATCTGTATATATATATATTTACTTATGTGTTTTTATATAAAACACTCGAACCATCTGTCAAGAGTATGGTATATGTTATAGCATAGTATGCCTTCATATACTTAAATTACTCACTAGACGGTAGATGTCACCGACATCTATTAGGTTCAATACACTGACTGTTATTTTTGAAGAATGCTCTTTTCGATTAAAATTTTGCCATCTCTCAGCTGCTTTCTGTAAATAGAATTTTGGTATTTTAAATGGAACGGTATATTTTTAGGATTAATTCTTATAAAACTCTTCTTCTTCTACTTCTTCTTCCAAGGTTGTGCCTTTCGGGACGGGGGTTAGCTTTGATCTCGCGATCTTATTAGCCAGTTACAAGTGTTTTAACCTTAAAAAATGAAAAAATTTCTAATAATTCTCTTTTTTTCACTGAAAATGCCGTAGTAACTGTAATGTCCTTTGTAATGAAAATATCGATATTCCTCCAAATTAGACAAAAGAAATTATGCTTGCTAAATGAGTCTTTTATCGCTAAAAATACCATAACTGAATTGTTCTTCATAATGTAATAAATCAATAATCCACAAAAAATGTCAAAAGAAATTATGATTACTTAGATTATTAACGAAACTATATTTACAACACGAGGTGGCCTTGGACTCCCGGCACTATCACTATTCTATTTCTAACACATATATTCACTGCCAGAGCGTTTTTTCACTTTATATAAGCGTCTTTTCACTTTGTATAAGTGTCTCATGGGGGATCGACGGTAACCAAACCTTAAACTCACCTTCGGACTGGAACAGATTTAACTTAACCCTAAGACGCACACGACCGGCCACCTCGCCATCTTGCACGGGAGTCCAATGCTTATAAAACTCAAAAAATAATGTAAGTTTAGTCACCATTGTTTATATCTGTGACAAATAGTTTCTGAAATAATTTAATTTATATCAAAAAATCTACATTGCAACCCAAACTATAAAAAGTCATGCATTAAAACAACTACATGACGATTACATAGCTATTCTTCCTGCCGACTGTTCTTCTCAACACTAAGGACTATGTTCACAAGATGAATTCTCTACTCCACACTCCAGACTACGAAATAATTAACAACAATCCTACTACTTACTTAGAGAAATAGACCAAGAAAATCATCAACATAACAGATCCTCTTGACGTCAAAGAGATCATCATTCCTCATGAAAAGTCTTCTAAAATTTATTAGCCGGACATTCCTCTTAGGCCCATTGTCAGTTCAGTATAATCCCCGATCCAAGAATTAGCCCGGTACTTACCCAAAATCCTTCAACCTCTAGCCGAGCAAGCATCCTCGTACGTAAAAAACTCTTTTTCCTTCCTAGATATGTTACCGCTTATAGAATTTCAGAAAATGATATCCTGGTTAGCTTCGAGGTTGTATCTCTTTTCACCAATGTCCCCATTTCATAAACGTTAGATATTCTAAAAACAAAACACAAAATGTCTTCTGACATCATCAAAATTGTACAACACTCTTCCTCTAACACATTTTTCATTTCAAGACACTCTGTTCAAACAAGTCCCTGGGGCCTCGATGGTTTCACCTCTTTCTCCAGTGCTTGCTAACATTTTCATGGACCAAATCGAAACCCAGGCCCTAAACTTGTTTAATTTAAAACCTTCCTGTTGGCTTATATATGCTGATGATACTTTCGGCATTTGGTCTCATGGCAGAGATTCATTAGACTTCTTTCTACAACACCTTAATGTACATTGTCACATTCAATTCACAATGGAAATCGAGTCGATTCTTCTCTCCCGTTTCTTGATATCCTCATCACAAAAACCAACAATGACAGATTCTCACATACTGTCTATAGGAAACCAACCCCTACCAATCGATACTTAAATGCCCAATCACACCACCACCCTCCCCAATTGAATTCTGTAATGAAATCTTTGGCTTTTAGATCTATTCGCTTAAAAATTTGACAATAGACAAAACGACCTTAATAATATTCAACATATCCTTATAATTCGTCAATCTCAACAACCCCCGAATACACCAACCCAGTCAGAAACAGATCAACAACACCGGAAAGCCTTCTTTTTGTACATCCCGGAGTCACTGACAAAATAGCACGGATTTCACACCGACCTCAAATAAAGACAGCCTTCAACACCACTCAAACTATAGCCAAGTTATCCGAGAACCCTTAAGATAAAATACCTAAAGAGGTTCGAGGAGTTTACGAAATTCCATGTCGCCATTATCCACAATGCTACGTCGGTCTTACCAATAGGCGCGTCAACCATCGAGTATATAAACACTCTCTGTCGGTTTGTAAAAAAGATCCGACATTCCGTGACAGATTCTGAGTAATCAAAATTATTTACCAGTCAGCTTGGTTATGCAACCACACATGTTTAAAATTTAATTAACATTATGAAAATAAATAATTTGGTCAAGTGCGAGTTGGACTCGCATACTAAGGGTTCTGTACCATCTTCAAGATTCTAATATTCCAGTTTCAGACAAGCAGGGAATGAGTGCATTTTCTTATATTTAACCTTATATCTTTTAAAGGAAGCGTTTTAAATTTATAAAAAATATACACTTTGATTTTCCACACATAGACTTTTTATTTTATCTGCTTCATGATTCGCTTGATTTTTATAAGAATTCATATGTATTTAATTTTCTAATTTGGCCCCCAAAAATTAACATTAGAATTTTATTTTACTAATAAACTTTCAGGGAAGCCTTTTATAATCTAATGTCTGAATTTTAAGGCTCTGTAGATTGGAAGATAAAGGGCAAAATAGGTCACGTATTATAAATTATTAAATCTGTTATTCAAATTAATTAAAAATACAAATAAAATATATTTTTCAAAATTTAAATAGTGTAGTTTCTAAAGTGGGAATTAAGTCGATGTTTAGTATTTTTGTTAATATCTTTTAAACAAATGATTTAAAAATATGATATATTTGTAATTCACATAATGAGCCTTTTATCTGATATATTACATGGTGCGTTTGAATTTTTATTTTCCATTTAATTGTATAATTTGTCCCTAAAATTACTATGGGGGTGTTCTAATAATTTTTCTTATAAATTTCAACTGAGCCACAATACCCCTAATTATTTTCAAAATTTTGGGTAATATGGTTTCGGAAATTTTTTTATATGTATATGCCAATATCTTGTGAACAATTAATTTTAAAAATATGAAAAATATATACTTGTATTCCTCATAATGAGCCCTTTCAATTGATGTATTGCATGATGCTTTAAAAATATATTTTTTTATTTTCCGTTTAATTCTATAATTTAGCTCCCAATATTAATATTAGGAATGTCTTCGTATTTTTCCTGTAGACAAAATAAATTAGGTCTTATAGTTTGGGGAATAAAGGGGGGAATAAGTAATTTTTTTTAAATATATTTCAAAATATTAATTAAAAAAAAATGAAAAGATATATTTGTATTCGTCATAATGAGCCCTGTGTTTTGATATATTACATGATCCGTTAGAAACAAAAGTTTAATTTTTTATTTTGCATTTAATTCTGTCATTTGCCCCCCCCAAATTAATATTAGGGGATTTCTCCTTATTTTTCAGTAAAGTTCACGTACGTGGCTATACCTCTATTTTTCAAATTTTTGTATCTTATAGTTTCGGGGATAAAGGGGCGGGGGAATGGGTAATTTTTTAAATATTTAAAAAAAAAATTAATTTACATTCGTCATAATGAGTCCTTTGATTTGATATATTACTTGATCCATTAGAAACAATTATAATTTTTTATTTTCCATTTATAATTTGCCCCGCAAAATGAATATTAGGGGTTTCTCCTTGTTTTTGCTATACCTCTATTTTTTTTCAAGCTTATGGTTACGTAGATAAGGGGGGGATGGGTAAAATTTTTTATATTTTTGTTAATATCTTTTAATTAATTTACTTTAAAAATATGAAAAAAATATATCTTTTTTCGTCATAATGAGCCCTTTCATTTGATATATAACATGATGCGTTAGAAACAATTTTAATTTTATATTTCCCATTTAATTCTGTAATTTGCCCCCCAAAATTAAAAGTAGAGGTTTCTCCTTATTTTTCCAGTAAACTTCAGGTCAGAACCTATACTTTTATTGTTTTTTCAAAACTTTACGTTTTATAGTTCGGAGATAAGGGAGGGGGCATGGGTAAATTATGGTATATTTAAAATCTTTTTAACTATTTTTTTAATATGAAAAAATATATTTGCGTTCCTCAGAATGGGACCGTTCATTTGATCATCATTACATGATGCGTTTGAAATTTTTTTTATTTTTAAATTTTTATTTAACTCTATAATTTCCCCCCCAAAAGTAATATAATAGTATAAAGTTTGAGCAACGTTCTATATTTCCTATTTTCTTCAAAATTTTAGGCTCAGTAGTTTCGGAGATTAGGGGGGGACGGTCGATTTTTTTAGTTTTCCCCCCCAGAAGTACCCCTAAAATCAAAATTTCTTCTTTTACGATATGTACTCCTGATCGGGTCACCAAACTATACATTGATACCAAATTTCAACCCCTTCCATCCAGTAGTTTAGGAGAAAATTACTGTGATGTGACAGAGGCAGAAATCCGGCGATATTACAAGTATATATACGTATATATGGTATATACGGAACCCTAATAAGTGACTCTTAGTAGTCACCTATTTTATAGGTTGAAAACGAGGTCAGAACCAGTCCGTGAAACGTTTGGATTTTTTAAATATACAGTTTTTGTTCTCAGATGTGGTATTACTTCCGCCAAAAAACATAAACTAAAAGATGCCACACATAATCTTCAGAAAACGTGTGTAACGCCTTATTCAGATTTGGTTTGCAATGAATTGAAATGAACTGATGGACTATAAATATTTCCCATAAACAACGTACGATTTATATCACCCAATTATCACATTTCGTACAACGAAAGCGGAGATATACCCTGTAGATTCTGCACTTCTAGTTGGAATGCTATTGATCGTGGTGTCAAGAGTGCTCAGAAACGTGAGAAACGTCCTCAGGTAACATTACAATAGTTGAAAACGCTCTTAAATTGATTGTTGATGTTAAGAAAAATATTAATTATGCCTCAATCATATACAACTAGGACTTCTGTCAAGGGCGTGGATAAGAATCCTCAAAGTTGTTCACTATTTAGGTAAATAATAACCAAATTATAAAATATTTCTTCAGAAATAGGAAACTTTTATAGATTAAACTCTTGGCCATTTATGGTGTCTTCATATGGAAAGATGCGCTGCGCCATTTTTTGAAGAATAATTTTCTGCATTCACTTATGATGAGGGAAAATATACATTGTGTCCCACGAAGGTGGGCGGTTACCTGTAACTAAAAAATATTCCAATATTAAAATTCTGAAAATTTGGCAACGTAGATAAGCCGATATGTGACAAAAATATTTTCAAGACTGTGGCACTTCGGGTTATGTCGGAAGTAGACAATAACTTTCTTTTATCAAATATAATACCCTGTATGTTATTGCATATTTAGATGCTACGTTAACTCTAGATAAATTTCATTACACATGTTATCGCTAAATTTCACCCTTCTCAAGATATTTGCATTTTTATGTCAAAAATGACATATGCAGTCCTGCTGGTAATCCACAATTTTCGCTAAAAAACAGTCTGTTTTAAAACGTTTTTTGGCATGTCGTATTGGAAGATTTCAGCCTGCAAACAGCGCTAAAAAACACAGGGAGTTCTTAAAAAAAATAGTGAAAATGACATTCACAGTATGCTTAAAACTCAAAATTTTTAAATGGAAACTCCAATTTTTTTGTCGGGATCTTATTCAGCACTAAAAATTAAGGTAACTTTGTATTACGTTCCCTATATCTAAACCTCATAACTTTATATTAAATTGCTGGCAAAATAACTGTCTACTACGAAATGTCACTCAGTTTATTACAACTAATATTATTTCAATCCATTACGGAAAACAATTAATAGTATAATACTACCTAGAAAATTTCAGATCAGTCAAAGTAAGAATTATTATGAAATATCTAAAGTTATTAAATGTTGTTTTCTTAGAACAAATGCAAAGTTACGCCCTTGACCTTCTAAGCACTTTTCTTAAGTAGCCCGGAGACGGACAATAATATTGTCATTGATACATGGAATTGATCTTGTAGCAAGCAATTGATGCCATTGTCAATCGATGGACAAAGACTGATAGAAAATTTGATTGAAGTACATTGACGAGGACCATTGACGCATCCCAATTGATCGTTTAATCGAAAAATTGACAATTGTTTGGGCAGTTGCTTTTCAGACGGCTAAGATTATGGATTTTGGATACGCTGCTGAGTTTCGTAGAACCCGAAAACATCTCGGAGAGAGACTTTTTGTTAGTTTTAATTGCGTTGTATCGCAATCAGCCAAATTATACGGAAGATAATAACCAAAAAAATTAATATTCTACAAACAAATTTTAATAGAGTCCCAGAAGATAGACCAAAAAAAGCGATCAGGTGCATCTACGACAAGAAAAGAAAATTTATTATGAAGGGAGAATCGACAAATCGAAAGGAGATACTAGAAAGATGTGGCAGAAAATTAAACAATTAATTCGCCAACAAAAAGAAAACCTGGCGGCGGAAAAAATAATTTTTGACGGCTATTATGGAACTATCGAAGACAATTTTAATAACTATTACAGCGACAGCATTCGTGAAATTGCCCTCAGCATCCAGGACAGAACATCAGGACAGGACGAAGATGAAGGTCAAGCAGACCAACCTCAGTTAACGAGATTTGAAGAGATATCGTTCAATAAATTGCAAAAATTAGTGCAGAAGCTAAAAAATAAAGGTTCCAATGATGCGTGTATGAGTGTTAAGGTAATGAAAACTATTTTTAGTGTTATCGGGTATCCCCTCTTATATCTTATTAACACAGTATTATCTAAAGCAATATATCCGTCTGCACTTAAAATCACTGTTATAGTGCCAATTGCTAAGGTACCGCGACCAGTATTGCCGGAGCAATGTAGACCGATAAACCTTTTGCCAACTGTTGATAAAATTATTGTATTAAGACACCAACTAACGCTATTCTTCAAGAAAAACAATATTCTATATGAAGGACAATCGGGTTTTCGGGACAAACATTCATGCGAAACAGCACTGCAATTTGTCTGTGCTAAATGGAGAGATGACATAAATATGGGTAAAACGGTTTTGAGTGTTTTTGTGGATTTAAAACGTGCTTTTGAAACAATTGACAGGAATCTGTTAATTTTGAAGTTAGAAAAACTTGGGGTAACATCACAAGCCTTAAAGCTGATCCACAATTACCTTCAGGGCCGCTTTCACCAAACTAAAATAAACAATAACCTATCCAGTATTATTGAGTGTCACCTTGGAATTCCACAAGGAAGTGTCTTATGTCTTTTATTATTTATTGCATATATAAATGATGTACAGAAAGTGTTGAAGAATTCTTTTGTAAGTCTGTTTGCTGATGATACACTTACATCAGTTGCCGATAGTGATCCAGAGAGGGCTGCTAGTATGTTAAATAGTGAACTGGGAATCTTAAATGATTGGCTATGTGTTAATAAGCTTAAATTGAACAGCAATAAAACTAAGTGGATGGTATTAGGAACTAAATCAAATTTCAAGAGCTTTAATGAACAAAATCTTGTAATTAAAATAAATGGTATTGAAATTGAGCAAGTATATAATATAATGTATTTAGGCGTTATGTTGGATCCTCAGTTGACATTTAACAATCATGCAGACTACTTATGTAGGAAACTAGGCAAAAACTAGGGTTTTTTAGTTTGTCTCACTGGTGTAGAATGCTCGTTTACAATACTATTATAAAACCTCATTTTAGTTACTGCGCAACATTATTACTATCTTGCAATCAAGAACAAATTAAAAGGCTCCAAATTTTGCAAAATAAATCTATGAGAATAGTACTAAAATGTAGTATATATACATCAGTAAACAGCATGTTACAGTGTCTCAACTGGCTGTCAGTAGAACAGAGTATTAAAAGGGCCAACTTAGTTCTGATTTACAAAATGATGCATTCTCAAACCCCCAAATATCTCAGTAGCTTGTTAGTTAAAAGACATGAACTACATGCGCGAACATTAAGATCAAACGAAAATTTTAATATAAAGTTCACGGATAAAACATTTCTAAGGGGATCTCTTTTAATTAGTGGTATAAGTCTTTTTAATGCTCTGCCAGAAGAACTTAAAAACTGTAATAATGTACAAAATTTTAATAGAAATGTTTGTTGATATTTAATAAGAAATTGTGATAAATAACATAATCTATGTATGAGTTATGTGTATCTGATGTAGTTTATGTTTTGTAGATATTTAGTAAGAAATTGTGATAAGTAACGGAATGTATTATATTGTTAGCAAAAATGCTAAATAAAGATATTCATTCATTCATTCATTCATTCATTCATTCATTCATTCATTCATCTAGTGATGACATTCCTGAGCCTGCATTATGGTACTATAACGAACTGCTCTTTATTGACGGGTTCATTGCAACGACATCAATCGCAATTACAATTGAAATCTCAATTGTATTGACAATATTACTGTCTGTCTCCGGGGCGCTTTATTGATGTATGGTTTAAGTTTCTGAATACATTTCCCACTCTTTGGTCATTAAAGGACTATCATACATGTTATTTTTTATTGCACCCTATACAAAATAATCCAGAAAGGACAAATCAGGCGAACGAGCTGGTCATAGAAAAGGACTGTTGTTTGCAATTCATTGGTCAACTAAAACCTCTTATAAATAGTTGTTCACTAAGTAGCCACTGTGGGGAGG
Source organism: Octodonta nipae (assembly GCA_034190945.1). Classification (NCBI taxonomy): domain Eukaryota; kingdom Metazoa; phylum Arthropoda; class Insecta; order Coleoptera; family Chrysomelidae; genus Octodonta; species Octodonta nipae. The sequence continues at coordinate 15,866,989 of CM067216.1, forward strand.
TGCCCGTCATGCTGATTAAATAATTCCCGATAATTGTCCAATAGTAGATTTTCAAGATACGTGGCTTTAAAAGCTTGTAAAATATTCAAACAATCTTCACCTATAAAAATTAAAAAAGCAAGGCACAAAGCAAAAGGTAAAACATATTTATAATTTTACCAATTATTTTTACCACTCAGTCGTTTCTTACCGCACAATAAACTGCCAAATCTGTTGGAAATTTCTACATCGGAATTCATGAGGATTAGAGTTACTCCAGTAATGGGAATTATGCCTATTGAATAGACCATTTTTGCCTTTAATTGCGTATAATTTTGCCTCATCTGACCAAATGATAGTGTCCAAAAATAAACGATTTCCTTGGAATCATGTTCAAATAAATTCACAAAATTATACGCATCCCGGAAAATCAGTTTGCTTAAGATTTTGCGCTAAAGAAAAGTATTAATGATGAAATTCTGCTTTTTCAATATTCTATTAATAGAGCTTTTAGAAAATCCCAATTCTAGTGCTGTTTTCGTATACGCGTGAAAGTAAGTTCTTAAAATTGTCTATTATTCGTTTAATTGTTTTCTCTGATGGACTGAAAAACTGAGTGACATTTCATCGCCGCCGGTTATTTTTCTAGCGGTCACGGCTAACTTGATTTTTCCAAACAAAGTCTCTTTTTAAATACTGTTCCACCATTTTGTTAATTCTGGAGGGACATATCAACAAGTGTTACACAAGCAACACAACTGCTACAATTTATGAATTTAAGGAATATGTATGTAAAACTTAATTACATGTAAATAATAAATTTTATTGTAAAGGCTTTAGTTGCATCATTTTAAGATAATCGAATATTTCAAGGTTAAACTAGTTTTTATTACAATTTCATTAAGAACAGGGTCTGACGCTGACACTGAAACATTTCGTTCATTCGAAATATAAACTTTTGAATTACTTGTGTTGGTTATTCACAAAAAGTTCCTAAAGAGGATTGTAGTTAGGCCTGTTATAGGCAAGGATAAATATTCTAAGGGCCCATTGCAATGCATTGTGGAACACCAGATTTCATGTGAAAGAAATAAAAATGTGTTTATCATCAACTAGAGATTTATATTTCCTATTTGAACTTCAGAACGTTTGCCGTTATTTGTAATAATTTCCTGTAACATAATATTTCAATATCCAGCGTATACAGGGGGCTTAAAACCTTTTCACTCGACAAAGCGTCATGTTGTTGCAATTTTATTAAATTGACGTGATTTATACTTATTTACGTGTCGCGTATGTGTCGTGCAATTCTTATACGGCGACACCTTTCATTATTATTAATGCCCTCTAAAGAATTTTATTCACGTATTTTGTCGTAATAATATTTTCCCATCACCAAATATGGCTTTGAGCTAATAAGAGAATTTCACAATTGCCGCCCGAGGGGAGATGTTAGACCGCGGTTGCATGGTATCCTTTCTCGACACCCTACGAAATTATTAAGCAGGGGAAACAGCATATACATCGACGAATTTCTATTATCATCCTGCTAACAGTTTCCTGTGCTCGTACACGAAGTTTCGTCTATCTATTTATTATATCCCCAGTTTACCTTGATTAGAACTGAAAACGTTAACGCTTTAAACGTTTCATTCTCGGGGCCGCTTTTATTATTAGTTTTAAAAAAGGGGCACTTTCGCCTATTAGGAAGCACAATGTGCAGGCGCTTTCGTGAGGGCATTTTCTGAAGTACGACATACTTTTTTGTTCACTTCAATAGTGGTAGTAATGAAATTTCCTTTATTGCTCTGTTTTATCTTCGGTAACACGTGATAACGTGGACAAATAATATATTTTTAGGGATATATACAATGTACGGATACACTTATAATATCACTCGATTTCTACCTCTTTCACATAACAGCAATTTTCTTCTAAACTACTGGACTGGTTAGGAGTACATATTCTAAATGAAGGAATTTTGATTTTAGGGGCTTCTGGAAGAAATCTAAAAAATCGATCATTCCCCCCTTATCTCTGAAACTAGTGAGCCAAAAATTTTGAAAAAAGGGAATATAAAAAATAAGTAGAAACCGTTAGTTTTAGTTTTGGGGGGCAAATTATAGAATTAAATAAATATTAAAAATTGAAGATTTTTCAAACGCATCATGTAATACATTAAATTTTATAAAAATCAAGCGAATTATGTAGCAGATAAAATAAAAAGTCTCTGTGTGAGAAATAAAAGTGTATATTTTTTTATAAATTTAAAACGCTTAGTTTAAAATATATTAGGGTAAATATAAAAAAATGCACTCAATCATTGCTTGTTTGAAACTGGAATATTAGAAAAATATATACTTTGATTCACCTAAATGGTATCAAAGGTGGTACGGAACCCTTAGTTTGCGAGTCCAACTCGCACTTGACCAAGTTATTTAAATTTTGTTTTTATTTTAGTAGGCCTAATATTGAGGATACCTGCATTACCTGATAATAACTCAAAATTGCTTGTTCCGAAACGTATGTCAACAACAGGAGTAGTCCCTAAACTTCTACTAAATAATTTAAAATACCTCGGTCTGGACGAACATCTTTACCAACTAACGCAAAAAGCCGTTCTGTTAGGAACAGCCCGGACGGTCAGAAAATTCATGGGAAGCTGCCACGGTTTCAACCACGGGCCTGATAACCTGGCAAGGGCTCCCACAGAGCTAAACCCTTTTGACATCTAGGATATCTGGGGTTAGTGAATTTTCCCCTAAAGGCACGTTATGCGTGCCTTAGAGGAAGTGTGCTGCCATAAATTGTATGGTCAAGTCGGATAATAATAATAAAAGAACGACACGATGCTGTAGCAAAAATACTGCACCAGGAGCTAGCACTGAAACATGAACTATCACAGTCGGTGAAATTACCATACCATAAATACAATACGGACTGATCGGACTGTTGCTCACAGTAGACCAGATATAGTTGTGGTAGATATAAAGTCGCTCGGAAAACAACTTTAATTGACATAGCAATTCCTAACAACAATAATATAAATATCAAGCAGGCTGAGAAAATAACCAAATATAAGGATTTGGAATTTCAAATAAAGACTAAGTGGGACATGAACAGCACACGAACTGTACCAATTGTTATGTCAACTCCAGGATTAGTCTAGCCAAAACATCTATTAAACAATTTAAAATACCTCGGTCTGGGCGAACATCTTTAGCAACAAATGCAAAAAGCAGTCTTGTGAGGAACAGCCCGGACTGTCAGGAAATTTACGGGAAACTGCCGCCACGACTCCAACCACGGGCCTAAACCCTTTTGTTATCTAGGATGTCTGGGATTTAGTGAATTTTCCATAAAGGCACGCCATGCGTGCCTTAGAGGGAGTGTGCTGCCATAATAATAAAATCGACTTTATTTAAAGAGAAATAATAGTACAATTTATATGTTAGTGTACAATAGCAGTGAAATGGGCCAGTTGGTGAAGTTTAGCTATGCTATTCTACCACTTAATCAACTGCTCATTCTTAGATTTGGATTTTATGCTTAAGATTATAGGTCAATTCAAACTAATGACAAACAGACAAAACAACATGAGTTGGAGTTAAAGAATTAAACATCTAATGACTAATGACAAACAATATGTTTTTTGTATATTTTTTAAACTGAAACAAGATATTTTTTTGTAATAAAGCAATACCCGAATTATATAAGGTTACAGCATTGTAGGTAAAAGATCTTTTAAAAAGCGCTGTTTTGTGCTAGAGAATTGTGAGTATTGAGTCTGATATGTCTATCATGTGCTTGAGATCTAAAGATGAGTTTCTCTCTCAGGAACATAGGTTTCGATGATAATAAAACTCTGTAAATAAATATTAAATAATTTGGTCAATTGCGAGTTGGACTCGCATACTTAGGGTTCCGTACCACCTTCAAGATTCGAATATTCCAGTTTCAGACACGCAGGAATGAGTGCATTTTGTTATACTTACCCTTATATCTTTTAAAGGAAGCGTTTTAAATTTATAAAAAATATACACATAGACTTTTTATTTTTTCTGCTTTAGGATTCGCTTGATTTTTATCACAATACAATACAATTTAATTTTCTAATTTGGCCCCCAAAAAGTAACATTAAAGTTTTATTTTACTAACAAACTTTCAGAAATGCCTTTTATAATCTACTGTCTGAGTTTTGAGGCTCTGTAGATTGGAAGAAAAACGGCAAAATAGGTCAAAGTTTAAATTATAAATTATTAAATCTATTATTCAAATTATTTAAAAATATAAAAAAATATATTTTTCAAATTTTAAATAGTGTTGTTTCTAAAGTGGGAATTAAGTCCATGTTTAATATTTTTAATATCTTTATACAATTTTGTAATTCACATAATGAGCCTTTTATCTGATATATTACATGATGCGTTTGAAAATTGAATCTTTATTTTCCATTTAATTGTATAATTTGTCCCTAAAATTACTATGGGGGTTTTCTAGTAATTTATTTTCCGTTTTAATTCTATTATTTGGCCTCCAAATAATAGAATTAGGTATTTTTTTCATAATTTTCCTATAAACAAAAAAAAAGAGGTCTTAGAGTTTGGGGAATAACGGGGAGAATGGGTAATTTTTTTAAAATATTTTTTTAATATATTTTAAAATATTCATTTAAAAAATATTAAATATATTTGTACCTATTCGTCATTATGAGCCCTGGGATTTGATATATTACATGACCCGTTAGGAACAATTATAATTTTTTATTTTCCATTTAATTCTATAATTTGCCCCCAAAATGCTTATTAGGGGTTTCTTCTTATTTTTCCAGTAAAGTTCAGGTGAGGGGCTATATTTTTCAGCTTATGGTTTCGGAGATAAAGGGGGGAATGGGTAAAATTTTTTATATTTTTGTTAATATCTTTTAATTAATTTATTTTATAAATATGGAAAAAATTTATTTGTTTTCTTCATCATGAGCCCTTTCATTTGATATATAACATGATGGGTTAGAAACAATTTTAATTTTATATTTTCCATTTAATTCAGTAATTGCCCCCCCCCCCCAAATTAAAAGTAGAGGTTTCTCCTTATTTTTCCAGTAAACTTCAGGTCAGAACCTATAAATCTATTTTTTTTTCAAAACTTTACGTTTTATAGTTTCGGAGATAAGGGGGGGGGATTGGGTAAATTTTGGTATATTTTCGTTAATATCTTTTTAAATATATTTTTTTAAAATATGAAAAAATATATTTTTTTTTCTTCGAATGAGACCTTTCATTTGATATATTACATGATGCGTTTGAAATTTTTTTTATTTTTATTTAATTCTATAATTTGCCCCCCAAAATTAACATTAATGGTTTCTCCTTAATTTCGGGCAACGCTCTATATTTCCTATTTTTTTAAAAATTTTAGGCTCAGTAGTTTCGGTGATCGGGGGGGGGGGGAACGGTCAATTTTTTTAGTTTTTCCCCCCAGAAGTACCTCTAAAATCAAAATTTTTTCTTTTACGATATGTACTCCTGATCGGGTCACCAAACTATACATTGGTACCAAATTTCAACCTCTTCCGTCCAGTAGTTTAGGAGAAAATTGCTGTGATGTGACAGAGGCAGAAATCCTGAGTGATATTATAACGGTATCCGTATATTGTATATACGGAACCCTAAAAAGGCATCTGCATCCACTGAAGTGTAAGATACTTTTCAGAGACGTGGTCGAACTTTCTCAAACCAGATACAAACCTTAGGTAATTATTTTGAATTATCTTAGTTCTCTTCTTCATAATTGAATCTAGACAGGGATAATATAAAATACTACAATAATTAAAAATTGACGCCACTAGCGATTCACATAGTTTTTTTCCGCAATTTGTAATTCAAAATAAATTTATGAGCGTATAGAACTCTCTCTTAAGTAAGTTTTTCTTATAAGATTTTTCACGTGACTATAAAATCTCAACTTATCATCCAACATGATACCTAGGATTCTACAATTTATAATTACTGAATGAAATGTCAGATGCCAGATGTGAATGTGTGACACTGACCTGACTGGTGAAATATGTCGCTATACACGAAATTGTATGAAAATTGTCGGTTGTTCCCCTAAAAAGTGGAATCGTTTGAAGAAAGAGAAAAGCATGGATTGCATAACTAAATTAAGCAAAATTTTATATGTAGATTCCCAAATAGCCAATAAAATACGGTTGGCAAGAATTAAAATGGAAGCCTTAGTAACAGAGGTATTAGGTCCATATTCTGTAAAAGGGGGTCATAAATGATTTAAATCATGATGTGTTTTTCTGTCTCCAGGCAGATGCATCAAATAAAAAAATAAAAAGAACATTAATTTTTTTCCAGTTGTGGTGCAATATTTTTAAATACATCAAGGGATCCAAAATAAACTATTACATTTTTACGAAAATTCCAACGAATCTGCTGATGGCATGTTAGAAGCTATTAAGAAATCTATGGATTCCCACAACCTGTCGTTCAATCAAGTATCAGGTCTCAGTGCACATAATTGTAATGCTAATTTTGCCATTCATCACTCATTGTATACAAATATTAACAAAGAAGTACTAAATCTAATAAAAGGCAACTGTCACGTACACATTGTCCATAATACTCTGAAACATGCTATGGGGTACTTGATTTGTGACAAAGAAAATAATGTTTTAAAAATATACAGTCATTTTTCTGTATCTGCTTGTAGAAGAGAAGAATTAAAAAAAAAGTTTTTATGGTTGATGGCGACTTTCATGAAATTAAACGTCATATTGTCACTCGTTGGTTATCTCTATTTCCAGCCATTGACACCCTTTTACTGAACTGGGCACCAATATGTAATTATTTTATAAGTTTAAGTGATAATTGTCCAATAATTATACAAGAATTATTAAAGTGATCTCCAGGATCGGGAAGTTGTTGAAATTGATTTACACTTTACAAGACACCTGCTGAATATGTTTACTAAAATAATAAAACATGTAGCTATACCTTGTGGATATTTACAATATTATGGATAACTTAAGAAACGAATTAAAAGAAAAACTGATAAGTACTTTGGTCATGAATCAAAAATGGGATTAGAAAAAAAATTGAAGCCATCACCCGAAATATTCAAAACAGCTATCAGAAATTTTTCACTTTTTGTTGATATGAGCTTAAATTATATGACAAAATGGCTTTCAGTACTTCCTAACATATCTTTGAAAAATGAGGTTAAATTTGAACATTTTGAAATGGTAAATACAAAGGCCAAACTACAAGACCGATTAAATATTAAGATGAACAATTTATATTCCGAGTCCTAATGATGATAAAGGATTTTCAGAGAAAGGTACAGTTGACAAATGGCAATATCTTTATATAAATAGGCAAAGACCAAACGGTTAGGTACCATTTTCTCCTGTGTTCCTCAACCGATTTATTTGATTTTTGTTTTGTTTAGTGGCTATTGACGACCTTCAGTGCAGAATGCTAAAATATAATTATAATATTGATTCATTTATTAAATAAAACCAAATAAAAAAATAATAATTTACGTACACAGTGCCGCCAGATTGCGTGGAGAGAAAATCGTAAGACGGATTGACTCGAATGAGAAATACAAACTAAATTAAACGCAAAACTAACAAATTTTGTTTGGATCTGAAAGTTATTCTACATTATCATGCTATTGAGAACTCACCCACAAAAATTTATATTATAAGATAATGACAATTTATTGGGTACTCGCAAGTTTTTCTAAATATAGTTTGTCAACTAAAATCAGAAATGTGTATTGCGTGGCAACTGAACAATGTTTTTCCGATAATATTTTATTATTTTAACATTATACTATTAATTTATATTGTTTCTATTTTAAAGGCTAATAGTTTCATACAATTTAACTAAGATTACAAAGCCTATGATATAAATACAAATAGTGAAATTGAAGATAAATAGTTAGATCTGACATCATGGCAATGGTTCTAATTTCTCGATCAGTTCACGGCCAACAAGATTGAATTTCAATTTGACATTTCTTAACAATGTTATGTTAACCGCTAGGTTAAATTACCTTCATAATGCAATCAGAAAATTATCAATATATAATTTTCAAAATTTAAATTTCAATGAACTTACAAAAATTGTCAACAAATAAAGGTGTTATTTAACATAAATTAACAGGTGGTGCACTGTATTGATGAAAACTAATTGATACATTTGATTTCAGATCCTCTCAGGTTGAATATGTTTTTTATTTTATGCCATGTGCAAATGAAAATTGAATAAGTATTAGTAATATATTGCTGTGTTATTCGATATAAGGTAATCTTTTAAATTAACGAGATGTGATATGGTGCAAATATATTTTTACTTATTTATCTAACAGTATAATACATATAATGTTTTGTTTATTTACATATATCTTATTATATGGAATTCTCGCAAACTGCACTATGACTGTCTAAATTTCATTTCGGGGTTTTGGCGTCTAGAAATCGATTGCTCGGGAAAAATCGTATTACCGAGAAAGAACGAAATTGAGACAATAATTATGACTGCTGGGTTTTGAAATTACATGAGTTTCAATGCAGGATGATTTGGTAACATACTTGAGGTTGAAACTGCTCCTGAAAAAAAAAAATTCTACAAATTGATATATAGAATCTTATAAGAATTTTATCGCTATTTAATATTTTTTAAAGTAAAAATTGCTGCCTAGGCGATTTTTGGATGGGTAAAAAGTTATGTGTTCTCATGTTCTAAATTGACTGAGATATAAGGCGTTGTATATTATAATTACACAGGGCGATTCCATATATATTAGAAATCATTTTTTTCGTGTGTGGCATCTAAGGAGTTGCATATATAGGGTGTTTAAAATATAGAGTAGAGTGCAATTATACTAATAAAATAATTATATAGGGAAGCCCATTAGCGGTTGAATTTATAGGGTTCTTGGAATAGAGGGCGCAATAGCATTACAGTTATACAGGGTAGTGCAAAAATATTATACAGAGATGCATATATAGGGTGGCGGAAATGGAAATGCAACATTTATAGAGTAGCCCACGATGAGTTCCATATATATGATGATTGAAATATAGATCGGAGTTAGAAGTATATTTACAGAAGATAGTTAAAAATTTCATAAACAAAAAGAGTAAATACGGTCGCTTATAGGCAGTTGCATATACAGAATGGTTTACCGGGTGGTTCAAAAATGTTAAAAAATATTATGCGTGGTCCATGAGCAGTTGCATATACAGGGTGGTGGAAATATATAATGAGATGGAATTATTATAATGAGTATTCATATATATATATATATATATATATATATATATAAATGTTAGAGAATTGAGTGCAATTATAGTTATACAGTGTGGTTAGAAACAATAAATATCTAGGGTAGCCCATTAGCGGTTGAATTGTTGTCATATTAAATTAAGAATTACGAATTTGAACACAAATAGAGTCCTCTTAAGTATATCTGAAAAAGAACTTGAATTTCGTTACTTATTTGTTAATTTTTGATTACCTGTCTTAATTACAATAGAATCCAACAAATTATGATGTATTAAATGTATGTTCAAGTAAAAAAAAAATATATTTACTCTCCGGCTGAAAGAGTCCCTAATTAATCAAAGTCGCGAGACAGGTTGTTTATTCAAACTAGAACTCTCTTGTGGATCATAAAAATGCGTTGCCCTTCATTATATGTGAAATAAACCTAGATAGAGATTAAATTTTTCCGTCACACTTCTCTCTCACTCTTTTTTTGAGACCTAAATCATTCTAAGATATCATCTCAAATTTGTCATAATGACAAGTTTGTTAATTTTGCTAATAATTAAACAATCGTACAGAGTTGTCATGATGGTGGTTACTTAGCAAATCCCCACTTTTCTATTTGAGATGTGGGTTTTCCTCATTTTCTTTTACTAATTAGAAAACCAAGCCAATTATTTCGATTTTTGGAAGTCGTAATGTATTATTAATGCAACTTTTAAAATCATATGTGAAATTACTTTGAAAATCTTTAAAATTATGTGCATATATGTAACCTTAAGCTGCATCTCTTCTTTAAGTTAATTTTGATTACAATCAATTCCAAATGTTGTTCAAGAGACAGGTACTCCTGCATTTGCCCTTCATTATATGTGAAATAAACCCTATTGTCATTTCCTCTCTCCCTATGATTGATGTGTTGATTATTTTTGGATCATTATAAACTAAAATAAAATAATAATAAAACATTATATATATTTATGTTTTTAAGTTTTCGCGAGCACTAAATGTATTAGATGGTTTTCCGGGAATTCATCCGCGTAGTTGATAATTGATCCCTGCCGGGATCGATGGTTAAATGACGACGTTTCGGCAGAGTCACATCTGCCCTCTTCAGGTCGGTTCGCATAATTCTCGTAGCCTTCTGCTTTCGCTTCTAGTTACCCTAATACTGAGATTTCAGGAGCGCGCACTGTGTTATATAGTCGCGGCTCGGCGCCTATCGGTTGGCACTGTGAACGGCTGCGTGTGATTGGCCCTTGGCGCTCAGTGGCCACGCCTCCCGCTTGGTGATTAGTTATGTCCGGTTGAGTTGTTATAGGACGTGTCCGGGCCGGTACGGTGTTTAATAGAATTTTCTAACAATTCGATAAGTTCTGGATTTCATTGCGTGCGTTTAGACTGTGAGGCCTCTTCGTTATTTCAATTGCCTCTCTTAAGAGTCTTGATTTCGGGTGTTCTATATTTGCCAGTACTCTGGTGTTCTTAAAGTCGTGGTGGCGTGTTCCGCAATGGATGTTGTTTTTTCCTGCTTTCTTATAGCATTTTGGTGTTCATCACGTCTAGCTTGAATTCTTCTTTTAGTTTGCCCCACATAGGTTTTATGACAGTATGCACATGGAATCTCGTACACTCCCTGTTGTTCTAAAGGGATCCTCGTCCTTGGAGTTCTCAACACCGAAAAATAAGCACTTAATTTAAAAAAAATTAAACTCATTTACTCCATGTATGTTTTACAAAAACAATTTTAAATTTAAAAATCTCCTTTTGGATGTTGCTATTTCTTTGTCAGTGAGTAAGTATTTAATAGATATCATTATAAATCAGGCCATGAGATTTTGCAATAAATCCAAATGGCTTTATTAGGCAAAAGCAGAGTATCTGTTAGATGATCAAAGCTATTTGAAAACGCGACAGTTGCATTAACGTTCATGCTCGTTAAGGGGAATTAGTCGAATTTCAGTAAAATTTGTAATTTCCAATTGAATATTGACATATCCATTTAGTTACGCACCGGAAATACATAATAGATGGTAAAAGCGGAGAGTTCCGGTTAATGATAAATGCACAGATTTAAATATTTCAGAAGACGACAAATTCGTTTCTAATCTCTTATACTTAGTTCGATCCTTTATACCTCCATTCGGGTGTTCTAGTAGCAGGAAAATTTATTCTTCAGGTTTATCCTTTGAAATCGGTCACAGATATTCGAGGAAAACTCATTCGAAATAAGTCATTGTTAGGAAATTTTAGTTCTATGAAAGGAAAACAGAATGGGTATATTTCGGCGTTCGTTAATGGCGTCCAGGTTTGGGAGGATCGGATAAAAATTATCAAAGTATTTCTTATAATCAGAAAATATAAGAGAATATCTATATATAAATAGGCAAAGACAAAACGGTCCCTCACCCGATTTGTTTAATTTTTGTTTTGTTTAGTGGCTATTGACGACCTTCAGTGCAGAATGCTAAAATGTATTTATAATATTGATTCATTCATTAAATAAAGTAAAATAAAAAATTCATAATTTACGTCCACAGTGCCGCCAGATTGCGTGGAGAGAAAATCTTAAGACGGATTGACTCGAATGAGAAAAACAAACTAAATTAAAGGAAAAACTAACAAATTTTGTTTGGTTCTGAAAGTTATTCTACATTATCATGGTATTGAGAACTCACCCACAAAAATTTATATTGTATGATAATGACAATTTATTGGGTACTCGCAAGTTCTTCTAAATATAGTTTGTCAACTAAAATCAGAAATTTGTATTGCGTGCCAACTGAACAATGTTTTTCCGATAATATTTTATTATTTTAACATTATACTATTAATTTATATTGTTTCTATTGTAAAGGCTAATAGTTTCATATAATTTAACTAAGATTACAAAGCCTATGATATAAATACAAATAGTGAAATTGAAGATAAATAGTTAGATCTGACATCATGGCAATGGTTCTAATTTCTCGACCAGTTCACGGCCAACCACATTGTAGCAGAATGAATTTCCAATTGACATTTATTAACAATGTTAACCGCTAGGTCAGAAAATTATCAATGCATATTTTTCAAAATTTCAATTGCAATGAACAAAAATTGTCAACATATAAAGGTATTATTTAACATAAATTAGCAGGTGGTGCATTGTATTTCTTAAATATTTTGATATAATAACTTTTACGTAAGTAAACTAACTATTGAGAGATTATAAAGCTAATTGATATATTTGATTTCAGATCCAGTCAAGTTGAATATATGTTTTTTATTTTATGCCATGTGCAAATGAAAATTGAATAAGTATTAGTAATATATTGCTGTTTTATTCGATATAAGGTAATCTTTTAAATTAATTTTAACATGTCTAAAATATTCTTTTAACGAGATGTGATATGCTGCAAATATATTTTTACTTATTTATCTAACAATATAATACATATAATGTTTTGTTTATTTACATATATCTTATTATATGTAATTCTCGCAAACTGCACTGACGGTCGAAATTTCATTTCGGGGGTTTTGGCGTCTACAAATAGATTGCTCAGGAAAAATCGTATTACCGAGAGAGAACGAAATTGTGACAATAATTATGACAGCTGAGTTTCAAGAGTTTCAATACAGGATCATTTGTTAACATACTTGAAAAAAAATTCCAATATAAATTGAAGTGTAGAATCTTATAAGAATTTTATCGCTATTTAATTTTTTTAAGTAAAAATTACTGCTTAGGCGATTTTTGGATGGGTAAAAAGTTATGTGTTCTCATTTTCTAAATTGACTGAGATATAAGGCGTTGTATATTATAATTACACAGGGCAGATATGTTAGAAATCATTTTTTTCGTGGGTGGCACACAAGCACTTGCATATATCGGGTGTTTAAAATATAGAGTAGAGTGCAATTATAACTAATAAAATAATTATATAGGAAAGCCCTTAGCGGTTGAATTTACAGGGTTCTTGAAATAGAGGCCGCACTAGAATTACAGTTATACAGGGTGGTGCAAAAAATATTATACAGAAATGCATATACAGGGTGGCGGAAATGGAAATGCAACATTTCGTAACCCATAAGCAGTAGTATATATAGGATAGATGAAATATAGGAATTATAGATATACAGGATGATTATAAAAAATTTTAGAAAAGGAAATGATTTATAGAGTAGCTCACGATGAGTACCATTTATATGGTAATTGAAATATAGATCGGAGTAGATTTATAGTTAAAGAAGATAGTTAAAAATTTCATAAACAAAAAGAGGTGGCTTATAAGCAGTCGCATATACAGAATGGTTTACCGGGTATTTCAAAAATGTTAAAAAATATTATGCATGGTCCATGAGCAGTTGCATATACAGGGTGGTGGAAATATATATTGAGATGGAATTATTATAATGAGTATTCATATATAAATTATATATAAATGTTAGAGAATTGAGTGCAATTATAGTTATACAGGGTGGTTAGAAAAAATAATTATGTAGGATAGCCCATTAGCGGTTGAATTGTTGTCATATTAAATTAAGAATTACGAATTTGAACAAATAAAGTCCTATTAATTATATCTGAAAAAAACATGAATTTCGTTACTTATCTAGGAGGAAACTATCACACAGAGGTTCCGAATTTGGATCCGTTCCGTGTAATTGCTGTTCTCCCTTAAGTCCTAGGATAGAATGTCACGATAAAATTTTCGGGGTACTTCACCTGCCAGAGATATTGACACAACTGGTCGAATTTCGACCACTGGGCGACTGCTAGTATATGTAAATAGGCAAAGACAAAACAGTTAGGTACCATTTTCTCCTCTGTCTCCCAACCAATTTTCTTTATTTTTGTTTTGTTTAGTAGCAGTTGATGACCTTCAGTGCAGGATGCTATTTTTTTAATAATATTGGTTCATTCTTTAAATAAAATATAATTAAAAAAACATTATTTACGTCCACACTGTCAATGCCAACCAGATTACAGTAACAGTGTCGCCAGATTGCTTGGAGAGAAAATCGTGAGATGTATTGACCCGAATCTGAAACAATTAAATTAAACTAAAAAGTAACAAATTTTGACTCGTTCCTAAAGTTATTTTACATTTTTATGTTAAAAATTATAACTACATATTTGAATATATTTAAAGCTCGAATCTCTCATTTATTTTTAGGTAGTAAATCAGTTAGTCACTGTTTTGTGTTCATGCATTTTATCTAATAAACAATTTAGTTATTATTACATGGTTCCATTTCTGCAAAATCCTGGTTTTATTACAAGGTCAGTTTTACCTAAAATAAACATGTCATTGACATTTTAGCGATGTGTATTTAAAATATAAAGAAATTCAATGATTTACTGGTTTGTTACAGTAAGTTAGGTACACATACGTCTATTCTACAAAAGAAATATACTTTTATTCAAAATATTTTTTCTTCGAAAACGTTCAAACTATTGAGTGATTATACAGTGATGGGGAAATGTGTGGAACCAAGCAAATATCTCTGGAATTATTAGAGAAATCAAAATGAAATTTGGAAGGTGGATACTCCAGTAGATTGCCTATTTGTTGCCAAATTTTTTTACAATTTTGAACTTCCTGTTTTACCGGAAGTAATGTCGATTTTAAAATTTGCAATGAAACACCCTGTATAGTATTTTAGTTTCTGATGAAACATTTTATTGCGAATACAAAAATATCGGGTTTGATATTGTTTACTTCAATACCTACTGAGATATTAACAGAAAAGTAATTAAGGAAAGGAAAAATCTAATATCCATTAAAGAAATACATAATCATAATTATTAACTAAATCTAAGTGATTTTCAAAACATTGAAACTTAACTTAACTAAACTTAATATATTAGATGTTCAAACTGAGCACCGTTTACTTCTTGACAATAAGCAAGTCGGTTTTTAAATTCTCTAGTAACATTAGCTATTACTTCTGGTGTAATTCTCTGGATGTCTTGAGTTATTCTTGCAGATAATTCTTGCAAATTATTTGGTCTATCAACATAAACCTTAGACTTTAAGTAACCCCACAGTCTAGTAGATTAAGGTCGGGACTGCATCCTGCTGAAACCAGATATTATTTGGTAATTGTCCATTTACCTCCAATGCCGGAATAACTTGTGTCTCCAAGAGCTGTAAATACTTATCTCCGTTTAAAGTTTCTTGTAGGAAGAAAGGTCCCACGATTCTGTTGTTATAAATGCCGGCCCAAACATTCAATTTTTGGGGATGTTGTGTATGAGCCTCTTGTACCCAATTTGGATTACTTTGCGACCAGTAGCGGCAGTTATGTCGATTAACCGTAGCATTTAAACAAAATGTAGCCTCGTCTGAAAACACCACATTTCTTATAAAATTATTACCACGGTTTCAAATATCCAGCATGATATTTTTCTCGCCTTAATATCCTTCCTACTGAACGACGGCTAATTCCATGCATATTGGCGAGGTCGGTAGTGGATAAGTGAGGATTTTCTTCCAAAGATATAGCAACATTTTGAGCTACACCTTCATTAGTTGCACTTTTTAACCGTCCACTTTTTGGCAAATTGCTACCTGTTATATTTGTGTCGTACCTTCGCAAAGTTTTCGTCACTACTGAACGGGATATTTGTGTATTCGGATGAACAATGGTAAAAAGGCCACAAACTTCTTGATGCGTCCTTTTCCTCTCCCCATACCCAATCATCATTAATATTTCTATTCTTTCTCTTTCATTTAATTTGGCCATTTTACGATCAAATTAAAACAATACAATCTTTTTACGTTCAGATAAAAAAACTAATAACTTATTTTGACAACTACTGTCACTTCTGCAATGAATTTCATGGACTACTAAACTTGATTCAGATTTAATTTGCGCCTGATTTAAACAAACGCACGTGTATTCGACTATGGAACAAACAGTGCTGTTGGCTGTGACGGTATAATGCCACCGATTGGCCAATAGAAATACAAATCGTTACCGAGCGGTTTGTTTATATCGGGCGTAAATGAAATCTGAACCGAGATTAGCTACCATCGAATGTTTCCTTTTCTTAGTTACTTTTCTGTTAATATCTCGGTAGGTATTGAAGTAAACAATATCAAACCCGATATTTTTGTATTCGCAATAAAATGTTTCATCAGAAACTAAAATACTATACAGAGTGTTTCATTGCAAATTTTAAAATCGACATTACTTCCGGTAAAACAGGAAGTTCAAAATTGCAAAAAAAAAATTGGAAACAAATAGGCAATCTACTGCAGTACCCAATTTCCAAATTTCATTTTGATATCTCTAATAATTCCAGAGATATTTATTTGGTTCCGCACATTTGCCCATCACTCTATATGGAAAAAGCGTTACCTGCTGTTAAATGATCTGAAGACCATCTTTGATAGTTCAGCATCAAGCCTTGTTTAGTGTTCAGTAGTATAATAGACAATGTAGTAGATCATTATTGATTTTTTGGCAATAACTTTCGTTTTAATTTTTCTGAAGTTTTTGTTGTGAATTTAATTATTTTATTACTACATTGTTTTCACAATCTTCCGAAGGTGTGGTGTAACAAATTGACAATCAGTGGTCAACAGAAAATATATTAAAGATTGTATTTTTATAAGGTCAATATGATATGAACTTTTTTTTGGGGGGGGGGGGTTATGACGCCTTCTTCACCGGTTTATCCTCCACCTTATTTCTGATAGACATATACTTTTGATAAACAAACCTCAATAATGTTCACAATTTGATAAAATAGGGTCGAATTTTGACCAATGGGCGATCAGTAGTCGAAATAAAAGAACAAAAATTATAAATCTTTATCTACATTGATTTCCGATACATTCAGTGGTAGTTTGAACTCTAGATTTCAATCAGCCTGCGCACCAATTCTCACTAGAAGTATGAATTGACTGTGAGCAATGTGACCGTCACATTTTTTGTTCATCTATAGATGATCAAATCCTAAGAAGGTTAAAATGTAAAAGTATTGACAAACAATATCCACATAGTACCGGAAATGAAGCTCAAAAAATGGCAAAACCTCGTAATTATTTCCATTTCTTTTCTGGTGAACTTTAGGTTTGTTATTGATTTTTAGCTTTCCAGCTACCGATTTTTCGTTGATGATAATAAAAATAAAAATTGCCAATGACCTACCAATTTAAGCCTGCCCTCTGAAGTTTTTTTAACTCTCTTATCATTTGTTGTGCCGTTAATTAATGATGCCTTTAAATTCGGTGTCAAACCGAGAATTAAGAATGAAACATTCTTGATTGTTCGTTCACACTACGTTTTTTTTACATTGAGCTAAGCCAAACGGGACATTTGACACGTATTATCAACTGTATAATCAGCGTTTTATATTATGTTTATATCTTTCGGTAAACATTTAGTGTGAATTTAATAACAATTCAAGCATACATTAATTCAAAAGCATGGTATCCCGTCAGTAGACGCAAAGTGTGATTTTTTCATAAGAAACGCATTAACTGTGTAGATACGTACATACAGAAGCCTTATTGAAAAAAGACTGATAACTGCGGTTCATCGAACTAGTTTTCAATTAATATCGCTTGTCGTGTGCTGGAGTGATGAAATTTCGGATAACACCCAAATCATTGTTTTGATATGACCGAAGAAACTGTTCATCGTCGATTGAATAGAAGAACTCGCGGCGAAAGGAACAAACGGAGAGAAAGATACTTGTTGTCGAATGGAAAAAACGGTTGTGATAATGTTCTAACTTCTTCGGCGGATTCGTATTCGATCGAAAACAACAATTGTGTGAAAGGTCAAGTGACTGCTATGGGAAACAAAGCCACGGTAGATATATAACTTCTTATTTCTTATAATTATTTTACAGTAATAGGAAGGTACAACATGTGTTGTTCGCTGCTAAACATTTAATTAATATTTTTGTCATATTGACATTGGTCTGTGACATCTGTTTATTACATATTAGACTAGTCGTGAGTTCCTTTTGATGAGAAAATACTAGGATTTTTTAAAATTCAAAACAACACGTGCTTCAAGACACTTTAAGTTCATGTTTGGGTAAAATAGTAGTTTTTTTAATATCTCTTATAGTATTCGTAGAAATAGTTTTGCAGGAAATTAAATGCTCTACAAAAAAGGTCTCATTCAATTTTTTTAAGTTCATATTTATCAAGATATTCTCAAAACATTGACCGTTAATATTTCCGGGAAAGTTCTAGTTTGGGTGTTGATTGTATAGAATTGATGAGTTTGTTATTGAAAATATTTTAATAACTATGAACTTCGGAAAAAAATTGAATGAGACCTTTTTGTAGAGAATTTAATTTATTAAAAAACTGTTTCTATGGTTATTTCTCAATGCCAAATACTGTAAGAGGTATTTAAAAAAAACTATTTTACCCAAAAATCAGCTTAAGTCATATCATTAAGGCATGTGCTGTTTAAAATAAAATAAACAATTCTTTGTGTTTTCTCATCAAAGGGAAGCTTTATAGGGGTGGCTAAAGAAATTTAATTTTTAACGACCAGTCTTATATATAAACTCTTATTTCTCTTTGGTATAAATCTTATAATCTTATTTCGTACATCTCAAATTACAACTTTAAATTGTCATATTCCCCAAACCTGTAACTTCTTTTTATTTCTATAAATATATGACAATATTTTATCCTTTCTTTAAATAAATACTATACCATAATGTATATATTATATATGTTAGATTGTAGTCCTTCACGGATGGAACAAGGTGATTTTCTTTGTTGTATCCGGTGTACATCCGTTTCTTGGTTTGTGCTCTGAAAACAACAATTTACCTGACGTTTCGCCAAAATCTCATTTGGCATTTTCAAAGCTGAAAATCTGTTTTCAGATGTTTAGCTTTGAAAATGCAAACAAAGTTTATTAGAATTGAAAACTGAATCCAATTGTGATGTATTACTAAACATTTTAATTAATTGAAAGTTGATTGGAAATAATTCGAAATAAATGTTAGTTAATCAACTTCAAGATGGAGGTTCTCAGTTGGTTTCTATATATATTCATAAGTTGGATTCAAACGGAAAATGTTTCTATAAATATTATTTAGAGAAAAAGTTATTATTCGTAAAATATTTGCATGGTCAGAAACGTATACTGCAATCAGTACATGTAATTTTTCCAACTGTGTCTGAGGTTATATTTTTCATAATATATGAAATTCTTATGAAACAGAAGTAATAAGAATTATAAAATGCATCTAATTATGCCACATCACTAAAAATTGTAAATATAAATGTCACTTTTCCAAGTTGTGTAGTAGGTTCGACAATGAATATAAATTTTGTTGTTTTTAATAATCACTCAAATTGTTATCAGACAAAGTTTATTAGCAATGAAAACTACATCCTATTATGCTACATCAATTAAAACTGTACGATTTATTATAAGATTCTGGGGAGAAGAGATTATTAAAAGAATATCAATACAGTTAACAGACCTAAAAAATGATGATACACAGATTGTCTACAATATAGTGGATCATATACAAAATTTTCTTAATAAATATACATATTTAGACAACAATTATTCTTAAAAGTAAAATACCTTATTTTAGGCAATAAAAAAAAGTTAATTAGATTTGAAAACTGCATCCAATTAAGCCATTTCATCACTAAAAATTGTAAAATATATATATATATATATATATATATATATATATATTGTTTTGAACTCGGTGCCAATTTGAACAGCGAAGTTGCGAGTACAATTTATAAATGTCTTTGCCAAAATATTTTCATTGTAGTGTGGCACCGAGTTCATAAAAAGTATTTAATTGTTATAGCAAAAAATATTTCATGCTTTTTAGTTAAGTTTTTGTTTTTTTAATGTATTTATTTATTGGTTTTCATATGGTAAACATTTTTACAATACTCACTTTTTAATTTTATCCTATTACATTATTCTTGCTATTTCTATATTACTGTTGGGTAATGCGATTTTATTATACTGTGCTTTACTTGTGTTCGAAATAATTATTTAAACCGCACTTGGACTTTTATTTATTGATTCTCAAAATATATCCAGCAATAATAAACTTACCTGTACTACAATCATAATTAGGCTTACATTTCTCTGTAAATGTTACACTGTGATTGATCTTTTTGTAAATAGATATTGGTGAGTTCCCGCAATTTGTTTAGTGTATTGTTTTCAATTTGATTGAATTACTTCATTGATTTTTAAACTTCTGCACCTTTTCTAAAACATTCCGTCGCGCTAATGCTAATTGTAAGTGTATTTTTGCGTGTAAAATATAGACAGTATTGGGATTCGCGGTTCGCATCCCGAGCTATTAGGACGCTTGGGAAGTGTTGGTGTTTGTGCTCCGAACTATTCGGACGCTTTTTTTGATTCCGTCTGTAGAGACGCCGCTTTTTGTTGTTTGTGTTACGAGTCCGCGAGTTCTTTAGCTCCGTTCGTAACGACCGCTAAACCGCTTTCATTTTGTTTCTTTTGTGTTTACAAAAGCGCATCATTTGTTGTTAAACCCGCATTTTTTGTATGCTCAATCAATGAACACTACGTCGCTATTTTTTGTGTAACGTGTTGTCCAGATGAAGCTCTAAGAAGCTGTTCCTGTTCACGGGGCTAGCCTCTGAAGAAAGAAGAACCAAGAAGACACCCTTTGCAGAGCTTCGACGTAAAAGGTCAGTGATTAACTTTTATTTGGTGAATTACTTTACGTGTTTATTGATTGTTCCGCTAAAGGTCCTTCGTCAATTATATACTTGCATTGAACCAGCATTGAACTAAAACCGCAACATCTAATTCATACATTTTTTTGAATATTATTCTCTCTATGGAATGTGCATCGAAGACATTCCATAACAGATATTATTACATTATTTTCTAAAGGTCATTTGTGATATCATCTAGTTTATTGGTTGGGATTTGTTTGGGAAATAATATCACACTTGAGATTAAGCCCTGTATATTTAAAAATACCAAACGTGTCATGGTCTGGATATGCCTTGAAAAAATATTATGTTATTTTCTCAATTTTTCGGCATTTTTTTGCATTTTCCTTATTTTTTTTGCAAATAATCGATAACAATTATTTACATTTTTGATGTTATTTCGTTCTTTGCATATTGATTATTTCCATGACTTTCTCTCCTTCTCATTTCGTTCTTTTTTGGGTTCCTCTTGGGTATTTCTTTTATGATACTGCTGTTTTGAGGTCTTCTTCATAATGTATATTTCATTTCCAATATTCCTGCCATTTCCGTTTTCAATTAGTTATCTTTGTTTCTTATTGCTCATATATTTTTTTGTCATATGCATTCCAGTTTTGAGTTTTTGCCAAAAACTTAAGCACTGGTTTATAAACTGTAAAAAGTTTATTTTTTCGAGTCAAGATGTCGGTTTCTATTCACGAAAATCCTTATTTAACAGCCACTCGCTCGTATTCCCCTTCTCACGCTATAATTGAGCATCACCGTTAAGAAATTTTCAAAAAATGTGAAAATTGAGGATATTCGATAATTTTGCCTGTGAGTCCATAATCGACAAGTTTTAACCTCAAGGGTTTGAAGCTACTGTATATTTAACGGCGTTATATGTACAGCTTCTGTGTCGATTAGTATGTTCCAAATCAATAGTCCCTGTGAAAATACCATGACAAATGCTGCCGTGTACAATTGATTTCATTTTACGAATACCATGGCTCTGTGTGTGTGCAGTGTTTAGTCAAAGGGCTGCAACAATGTATGCACTGAAACTTAATAAACTGCATTCAGTTTATAGTCTGGTCAACAAGTGCACTTTTTAGCGATTCCAATTCTTTTACCGAAAACTATGTTTGATTCTGGTTGGATTTGCATATTTTAACCGTTGTGAAAAAAATCAATTCTAAAAATGCTAAAGTTATAGACAATGTGGTAAAGAAATTCGGTTTTTACCAATATCTCAAAAACTATTTACCACCGAAATATTTACAACAAAAATTAACACATTAGATATGAATTTAATGAATAATTATGTGTTAGACCTAATTTTTTCAGCACTTTTCTAATTACTTGTTAATTATAATAATTATACAAATATTATTCCTCCAATTATTGTGATTGACTTTCAGATCATTGATAAAAATAATGATTTTTAAGGAAAAAAAAATTTATTAGAAAAATTTTCTATTCTGTATAAACGGCATTTTTAATATTTTTTTTGTTACTACAAATTAATATTAAATGATTTTTGCACTACCATTATTTCACCCGCTCTTTCATGTTACAGCTTTTTTTGTTATAAATTTAGTTCTTTGATAAACAGTTTATTCTAAACTAATTAATATCCATACCATATATTGTTTTAAAAACTATAAGAAAATAAAACAAAATCCAGAAAAAATATTCAAAATGTTGTACATGGTTGTTCTTAATGTTTGGTAGTATCTAACAGAGATATAGTAAATTGTTTATTAAATAAATAAATAATAAACAGAATATCAGTATATCATCATTCAAAAGAGTTCCTTGAAATTATTATTTGACAGCCAATACAATATATTGTGAAATGTATTTTTCAGCATTTGAAGTTTTTTCTTTAAAAATCATAATTGTTGTCTATTATCAATATGGCAAAAAGAGCAATGCATTTGTCTAGACTAACACAACAATTGAAAAACTAATATTTTTGTATATTTGTCAGTTATTATAAAATGAAAAAATTAAAAATCAAGATACAATTTTTTTAAAATCATTATTCTTTAGTCTGAAAATTACCAAATTGTGAAAATTAAAACACGGCATGTTACCATTTACGATGATATAAATGTTAATTGTTTTTCATTTTGTCACTTTAATTTAAAGGGTTCTAAATAGCCATGTAGTTTTGTTATTGTTCGAAAAATATATATCAGAATAGGAAACCTTCTTCGGCACGGCAAAAACTAAATACCAAACATAAAGTTTTGTAACCTAACTGATTTTTGAAAGACAATCTATTTTTTGGATGTAAGTATGTAATAAATAACCATGGGCTCTTCATCGAAAAATAGAATGTACTATTTGTTCTATATTATCAGTCTGTAGAGTAATGACAGTAATATTACAGCCACCAATAAAGGATATGAAAGGCCAACGACGCCAGTCAGCATGTGATCAAAAATTATCTTACCCTCTGGGATATATATGGCTCAATTGCCTACCCCTGCATAATTGCATTTCAATTACTCTTGCAAAACAAATTCACGCCTACAACATTCAACTTCCAATAGAATTATTAGGTAGGTAATTTGTGAAAATACGAATATAAGCTGGTCGAGGAAGGGATCTCATAAAAATTATTTTGCAATACTTCTGTAAATTTTAGTCTTATGGCAATTCTCACCTTCGTCTGTTATAAGATATTATCATTCGGTACTTGTATATACGAAGCGTGTTTTTTAAGTAAGTACCGTTTCGCCACACCGCAGCTGAAGCGCTGCGGTCGGCATACTGAGCATGCGCACTGGGTACCTACTTTTCTTGCCTACGTACTGACGCTATTATAGTCTGATTCTTACTTGTTTACGTTGCTTACTGAATGTTTAAGATGCCTCCGATAATCGTGAGTCCTGCCGAAGTACGTTCTGTTATAAGATTTCTTAGTGCTAAAGGCCTAAAACCGATCGATATTCATCGTGAGATCTGTGCCATTCCCGGACAAAACTTTATGAGTGATGGAATGGTAAGAAAGATGGCCCCACAAATGTGCATGATGAAAAACGGAGTGGGCGTCCTTAGGTCATTAAGGAAACTGTAGACCATCCTCCGTGCAGACCTGATCTGCCCCCCAGTGTTCCTGCACTTGAAGAAACACCTGGGCGGTCAGCATCTTCAAGACGATGACGAAGTCAAAACAGTTGGGATGCAGTGGTTAACAAGTCCGGCGGCAGACTTTTATGAGGAGGGTATTCAGAAACTGGTACATTGGAGGAAATTATGTAGAAAATTAGATGAATGTACAAAAAAAGTTAGAACAAGTTAAGTCGGGGTCTAACAGATATTGCCACATAATAAACAATATCTTTAGAAATGTGAGGGATTCATGCCTAGGCTTACTAGTAACATCACTGGTGCACTATTTGCACCCCTGGATTAAAATTCTAAATATTATTGGATGAGTCCTTTTTTTAAATTCATATCTCCTGAGGTATTTGAGAAATTTGTGAACAACGAAATTTCTTACAGTGACATCTGAGTTTTTAAAATAATTTTCTGTATGACATTTCGAATTGAATGACATCTCAGCCATATGAGAACGTAGGTTTTCGCGGCCAGAGTCATAGCTGATTCGAGTTAATTCATTCACCTAAACCGGCTTTTTCAAGAATAAGAAAAAACAAAACAACTGTTACTTACCTTGCGGCGACTCCATTCATTTAGTATTTTTCTCACAAACACACTTTGAAACTTCACTTTTATTAAACTTGTCACACTGACGCACAAATTGTAAATGACTAAAAGGTACGAAGAAATAATAAGTGGCCCCTTTACCTGAAAATTCCGAGGGGTTAATTATTATTTCTTCGCACCTATTAGTCATTTACAATTTTTGCGTCAATGTGAAGTTCAATAAAAGTGAAGTGTGTTGGTGAGAAAAAGAGTAAATAAATGGAGTCGCCGCAGCGTAAGCAATATTTGTTTTGTTTTTCTCATCCTTGAAAAAGCCCCTTATAAATGTGAGCGAAACGTCGGAAAAACTTTGGTTATATTCCGGTTTAGGTATATAAATGAATTAATTGGAGAAAATGACGCGGTCCAAATTCGGAAGAAGCAGAATCACCTCAACCATAATTTGTGGACGTTAACTAGACTATTCATTATTTAGTGCAACAAAGGTGAATGTTTGATGTAAAATTCGACAAATACTACTACTATTAATAATTGCGGAGGGCAGAAACACATTGTCGTCGATTTAATCCTGACTATTTGAAATACCCGTATTTGAGAGCTACCGTTGTTTGCACTTCATCAAATCTGATTGTGGTTTTTGTTGTTTCAATTATTAACAAACACGGCGCTTGATAAAAGTTGTGATAACCGGAGTGTTTACTTTTCCCGAATTATCTCAACAGCGATGTTGTGGAGTGTCTGTAAAAGCGCAAACAAATTTGAACATTTCGTGGGTACAGGTGCATAATGCTTAAAACCAACAACAAGTATAAATCATGTGATTTATTGTGGAATAATTGCAAAATTCCAACATTGAGCAATAAAGTTTGTGGAACGGATTCTGTCAATCGCGTTGGAAAGTGATTATCGAAACCATTGGTGGTAAAATCAGTGTCTCTAATTCGTATTTTCTTTCACTCCATTTTTTATAGTTGTATATGATTAAAAATATATATATAAATATATAAATATATAATATAAAAATAATACATCGTATTAAAACGAAAACAATATAATAATAGTTTTCGTATTACGAGGCTGGTTCAAATATAAACTGGAATTTTTGAAAAAAACGCCCGAAACATCTAGTGTCGTAAAAGTGGCTACGCTGGATGTTAGACTGGTCTGTTACGAAGCGTAGAGAACAGCCGGGAGCGCGTAACCTCGCTATTTAGTGTAGTTATAGCCATTAGCGAGTAGGATGTACCAGTATCTGTTGCGCAATGCATCATTATTCGGTTTTTGGTCAAAGATAATGTAATATCCGGGGAAATTTATCGAAAATTACTCAAGCAGTTCGACGATGGTGCCTCTCCAAGACTCAAGTGTATGAATGGTGTTCCGCTTTCCGAAAAGGCTGAGAAGTGATGGCAAACTTGCCACATACGCGGTGCCCCAAAACAAGTGTTACCGATGAGAACGTCAGCGCTGTAGAAAAACTCATTTTGGAAGATGGCCGCAGTTCTGTACGCGATATGGCTGAAAAATTGGACATCAGCGTAGGTAGTATTGAGCAAATAATTCATGAACGGCTGGGTTATCGCAAAATTTCAGTCACATGGGTGCCAAGAGTTCTTAATCTTGAGCACAAATTCACACGCTGGGAAGTTTGCACGCGTCTCCTGCAGCGATATGAAGAGGAAGGAGAAAATTTATTGCACCGAATATTGACCATAGACGAGACTTGGGTGCACCACTGTACTCCGGAGAAGGTGTTGTGTACCGTGTTTTGGGACATGAGAGGAATAATTGCGGTTCATTTTCTCACTGAACAACGAATTGTGAACGCGCAGTATTATAGTAACCTCCTAAAAAACATGGTGAAACCTGCTTACAGTTCAAAACGACGCGATATTTCAATCCGTAGTGCGATATTGCTGTAAGACAACGCCAAACCGCATACAGCTCGGCTTACGATGGAAACATTGAACGAATTGGGTTGGGTACCACTGGAACATCCTCCTTATAGTCCCGATTTGTCGCCATGCGACTATTATTTATTTGGTCCATTGAAAGAGGTACTTGGCGGATTGGGATTCGAAAGCAAGCAATGGTTGCGTGACAAGTCATTTTCACAAAAAGGCATTCGAAAGCTTCCGGAGATGACAAAAGTGTGTAGAGTGTGACGGAGACTATCTAGAAATAATGTAAAAAATGTCAGCTGTGTAAATTAATAATAAAAATTTTGTATAGCAAAATTCCGGTTTAAATTTGAACCACCCTTGTACCAAAGTTCTGGAATTGTGAATCTAATGACTGTAGGATTAAGTCTCTTTATATGGTATTGTAGTAGTTATACAAAGCCGGTTTACCATCATAGAACAAACTTCTCTCACCAGATGGCACCACAGCTTATTCTCACATCTACCTCTTGATGGCATTTTTTGCAGCGGCCGCCATGTTTTTGTTATTATACATTTCTAGCGGATGGTGACGTCATACCTACCTCGACGCCATGTTGCTGGTAGTCCAGGCTGATCTCTGTGGCGTGACGTTACACTGACAGCCTGTCAACCGCCGAGATCGACGATGGCCGCTGGTGGGGCCTCTAGTGAGAAAAAATTATATTATTTTATACTACCGTCTTTGTTGTACTACTTGTTACGTTTCAGTTTAATTATTTTCAACTTTTTACTTCCATTTGGAGTAGGTTATTATTTTTTAATGTTTTACTGCTTTATGTATGTTAATCCCGTATTTTTTAAAATAATGTCAATAATTTTTAATTATTTAAATAACAATGAAATAACTCTCACTTTATCGAAATTAAAATTGAAATGTAAATGCCAACTAGTATCAAATTAGATATCTCCTAAACAAAATACACAACATAAAACACCTACAATGGTTGGCTATGTAATTTCTTTGGCCGTGAAATATTAATTCCCAACATTCACAAAAGCATACAACGCCAAAACAAAGCTATAACCACAAAACGATATAAACTACTTGTGACTCCAGTAATGGATGGATTAATTATTAAATAAAAAGTTTATTTCGCCTCACAGTTGAAATAACGTTGTTCCTACATTGTTTCCGTACACACATATTCAACGGTTTTGTATTTCATATTATCAAGGGATAGTTTTACCCACCTTGAAGCCCTAGAAAATAAACTTAAAGTCAGTGATCTCAGGGTAGGAATATTGCGGATGATGCGAGGGAAACCCTACAAATTTTACTATTATGTTATGGTAACCTATAACATAGAAACTAAATTTCGATATAAATTGAATGCAAAAACAACACGGGAATGTTGGGTAAAGGGTCACAAATTAAATTGAGGGCATAATTTGATTTGAAGTTTTTTATTGATAGGTTTGTCCTCATAGCAGACTCCAACTATCAGAAGCATGCGTGATTCTTGATTTATCCAGATCATTTTCAAAAAATTGTCCTTGTTTGAAAAATTACTAAGAGCAAGGCACAGTTTCAGGATTCGACGTCGAGTCTGTTCAAGTAAATGAATGTCTTTAGCAAAATACGGATTCCAGGATGGAACCGAGAAATCTAGTGTTGGGCGTATGTAAGATTTATATATTTTTGTTAGTAAAGTAGGGAACATATTAAAAAAACAGAGAACATATGTATGCCATAGAGTTGACCTTTTTAATTATTTTAGCAATATGAACAGACTACGAGTATTTCAAGCGTCAGAAATTATTATTCTTAGGTAAGATCGGGGTAACAGGAGTGTTATAATAAAGTAATATTGAATTAATTGATTGTTACCTATGTGTAATTTCGACCATTTGTCACAATTTAAGTGAGGATACCATTCACAGCAGCAGTATGCTAATTTAGCAATATTATTACTTAACTGATTAGAGGCCGTTAAGTTTTATCTTGTCAGCGTGTTGCACGGCATCAGAATAAAGTAACACAGCCAAGCAGAGGCAAATATGTCAAACAATTAAGGCCCGGGAACTGACCCTTGGGGTATACCAGTTTGTACTTCATATGATTCAAAATGTTTACGAAGCATTCGGACGAGAGCAGACCTACTCGATATAAGTATTTGATCCAGCCTAATAATTTACCGTGTACTCCGTATATATCCGAATGTGAGGAACTTGCTCAAAATCACTTCTAAGGTGTAGATAATTCACCTCAACTGGTTCAGTGTTGTTGACAGCTTTGCTCAAACCATCAACACTGGGTCGCATATTGAACCTAGAACCCCATTTGTAATGAAAAAAATCAGTTAAAACCCGACTGATTACTTTTTTAAACATCTCCAAAGCAGGCAAGTTAAACCAACTTGACGAATATATACAACTATTGAGTTTTTCCAGTCAAAAGTTGGAAATGCAAAAACATAGTTCTGCACCCTAACACCAAATCTTCATTTAAAATCTCAACGCCGTTTCAACAACTTAAAGTTGTCATCATCAAGGAGTAAACCAAACTAAATCTAAATTACAATTTTCTCTAATTTAAACCTAATAGTAAAACTATTAACAAGTTACAGTAATCAGTACAAAGGGTAAATCCCAAGTACCTGAATTCTAAATAACAGATTTCACATAAATGTCAAAGATATTGCAAAGATTTTGTATAATGAAATTAAGTAAATTGGGATAATTCTTAATTACCTACCTACTTTAAAAATACATCATATAATCATGACATTTTAATATATTTTTTATGGATTGAAGAAGAAAGTAAACTATACAGTGAGCTGTATGGGATAGGACTCTTGTCGCGATTCATTAGTTTATTATTTTTATAAATCGTTCCCTAAAATTATTTACTTGTATAACTAATTTTATAGAAGTTGAATCTACGGAGTAGTTCTGTTCTAAAACACAACAACTACTAAATTTATCCGTTCTTCTGTGTTTCAAATGGGCAATATGCTCTTTGGAACGGGTACATATAGATCTGCGTGTCTGTCCATAATACTTTAAATCACAATCGTTACTTGCTTTCATAAATACCCGACCGTTCGAAATCAGCAAGTTTGTCTTTAGGATTACCTAAGAATTTCCGTAGTGTTTTTGTTTTATACAACGCCTTCATATCAAGTTCTCTAAAAATTTTCTTAAAGCCCCTAGTATAACGACTCATTTCGACAAGTTGACACTTCATTTATTTGTAACCGAAGCTCTTCTTCCTAATTAATTTATTTATAATATCTGTTGGTTAACCATTGCATGTAGCTATTTCTCTAATTGTTTTCTTTTCTTTTTCAAACCTCTCTTTGTTGTGAGGGAATGTCAATAATCTGTGTACAAGGAAAATAATTCCCGCCATTTTGTGTTGTTGACAGTGAAAAGAAATATTAGGTAAATATCTATATGTGCTAGTATCCCTCCTATATACATCAAACTCTAACTTATTATTATCATTTCTCAAAACTAATGTCCAGAAATGGTAGAGTACCCATATTTTCCTGTTCATATGTAAATTTAATAGAAGCAAACCTATTGTTAAGATGCATGACAAAAGCATTAACATTACTCATTAGTATGAAATATAGCAAACTAGTGGACTCGACAGACGTTTTTCTGTCCAAATGTGGCTTCGGGCTATTACAGGGTTCAGCAAACGTTTTTTTAATATTAGAATTCGATAAACTCAATATTAAAGTGCGAAAAAAAATCGTTAAAAATAAAAGGAACTCCTAGAACGCGATCTTTGTGCCACCTACCGGGTCCAATTGTGAATTTAAACCATCCAGGGACCCACCCAAACATACACAATAAAATTCATTAAAATCCATCCAACTGTTTAGGGGTAGTTAGAAACCGATGTTAGTGTCACCTACCAGGTCCAATTGTGAATTTAAACCATCCAGAGACCCACCCAAATATACACAAAAAATTCATTAAAATCGTTCCAGCCGTTTAGGAAGAGTTAGAACCCGATCTTAATGCCACCTACCAGGTTCAATTGTGAATCTAAACCAAAAACCAAAACCCACCCAAACGTACACAAAAAAAATTCATTAAAACCCGTCCAGCCGTTTAGAATGAGTAAGAACCCAATCTTAGTGCCACCTGTCGGGTCCAATTGTGAATCTAAACCATACAGGGACCCACCCAAATTTACACAAAAAATTATCAAAATTGGTTCAGCCGTTTAGGATTCTATAAAGGACATACAGACAAACATTCTTATTTATATATAAA
Organism: Octodonta nipae; assembly: GCA_034190945.1. NCBI lineage: Eukaryota > Metazoa > Arthropoda > Insecta > Coleoptera > Chrysomelidae > Octodonta > Octodonta nipae. Next base: position 15,897,790 of record CM067216.1, read on the forward strand.
GATATGTGACCCACGTACCGTATCCACACCCTAGGAAAATATTGGGAGTCATTTTTTGCTTCAACTTCAAACCTACCTATTAAAAAATTAGCAAGGTGAGACAAGGGATTTCCTATTGCCGTTCCATCCTTTTGCTCATAAAAGCAACCCTCAAACTGAAAACAATTTTGGCTCATACGTAATTTCGTGAGGGAAATTAAGTCACTAATTAATTTCTGCCTCACAAAAAGAGTTTTCACCTAGGTACTAACATCAAACGATACCAGGTTGCAGCGAAACAAAGTACATGCAAAAAATGACTCCCTGTATTTGTGGCTTTTTAATACGCTTTTATTAAGTCGATGTGTATGTATGTATGTATGTATCTATCTATGTAACGGAAACTTACAACGTAATTTTCACCAACTTAAAGAAGTCCAATTAAGTTGAAAATTGATACATGTGTCAAGGGCCAATGACAATAAAATTCTTTAAGTTGAATTTTCCCGTTTGTAGTCTTTTTGTCACTGTTCTTGACTAAATACAAATTCTCCTATTAACTACTGTCATCTAGTTGGCAATAATAGAACTGCAATGAAATGGAAAGGTTAGCAAGCACGAAGTGAACTTATAAATCTAATACTATAATACAATGTTTGTATATATTAAGTTCTGGAAAACGGCTCTAACGATTTTGAGGAAATTTACCCATATGAAAGTTTCGATGGATATAAATCGATAAGTGAGGGTCTCATCTTTGGAAAAAATCGTTTTACTGAGAAATTAAATTATTAAAAAATTTATTGACAGTTTGACAATCAAGGCGGCTGCTTTGTAATTTCAAAGCGTTCAATATAGGGTGATTTGATAACCTACGTAAGAGTGAAACTACTGTTGTAAAATTTGTTTTAATACAGGGTGATTTGGTGACCTATTTGAGAGTGAAATTTTTTAAAACATTCTTTCAATAAAAATTGTGTTTGTATGTTGCGAATATGTAACTGTATTATACCTCCGTCATATATTCATAGCATTATATTTTTATACGTAAACATTTCAAATTTTCAAGGTGAAAAAATTAGCATGGTAGGCAATTTTTGGATGAGTAAGATCTCATAATTTCGCATGTTAATTTGATGCATATAATATGAATTGGTGGTGTAAAATTATAATTATACAGAGTTTTTTAAAATATGTTAGATGGTCCATAAGAGCTGCTATGCAGGATATGGTTAAAATATAGCGTCAAATGGAATTAGGCTATAATTAGAAAAAAAAACGAGAAAAAATAATTTTGTACCCCATAAGCAGTTGGAAATTAATGATAGCTGACATACAGGACGGAGAAAAAGTATTCTTATGCAGGGTCGCTAAAAAAATGTTAATAGAATGTTATACCTATAGGGTAGCTTATCAGCATTTGTATTTACAGGGTGGTTGCAATATAGGATGTACTGGAGTTATAATTATACATGGTGGTTCAAAAAAAATACAATGGCCAGTGGCCATAAACAACAAACACAAAGTGTTTACAAAAAAATTAGAATATAAATGAAAGAATTTGGAAACAAAAGTGTTTGTAGAATGGCCAAATGCGGTCGCATATACAGGGTTGTTGGAATATGGAATCGAGTGGAAATGTAGCGTGATTAAAAAATGTTAGAAAAAAATGTTTGGATGGGTTTTTCATATCAAGTTGCATATATCCGGTGGTTGAAATATAGAGGGGAGTTGAATTGTAGTAACACCATGTAAATAAGAAATGCAAGAAAAAGTTATTACGTTAGGGAGTTTAAATTAGTTTACATAACAAATGTCCGATTATTTGCATATATGTACGTTTATGACAAAACCTTGAATTTACGAGTGAAGTTCGGTCACCCAGGTACTACATCGTTATGAGACTAAAAACTTAGTGCATTTCACTATATTTGCATAACTCTCCTCTTATAAATAGTTGCCAATGGAATAATTGTAAAATTTAATATTTCAAGCACCCCACGCTTTTTACTTTCTACTGCTAATATAAACTGTTCATAATTAACAGTTATTTACTACTTTTTAGTTCGGTTTGCTACTAAAGCGTATTTTTTAGTTTTTTTAAATTATAATTATTAGTTTGAATACGGTACGTGGATGACATACATATTTGCTATATTTAATACTAATGAGTTTAATCTTAATGCTTTTGTCATGCATCTTAACAGCAGATTTGCTTCTATTAAATTTATATATGAACAGGAAAATAAGGATACTCTACCATTTTTGGATGTATTAGTTTTAAGAAATGATAATAAGCTAGAGTTTGATGTACATAGGAAGGATACTAGCACATATAGATTTTTACTTAATTTTCACTGACAGCAACATAAAATGGCGGGGAGTAATTTTCTTGTTGACATTCCCTCTTACCAAAGAGAGGTTTGAAAAACAATTAGAGAAATAACTGCATGCAATGGTTACCCAACAGATATTATAGATAAATTAATTAGGAAGTAGTCCCGGTTACGAATGAATGAAGTGTCAACTTTTCGAAATGAGACACAAGAACACAAGTTTGTGAGCTTTAAGAAAATTTTTAGAGAACTTGGTATGAAGGCGTGGTATAGAACAACTGCAACACTACAGATAATCCTAAAAATTAACTTGCTGAATTCGAGAAGTCGGATATTTATGAAGTCGAGTGAGTGAGTTGTAATTTAAAGTATCTATCAGTACCCATTTCAAAGAGCATATTGCCGGTTTGAAATATGGATAAATCTAGTTTTTCATATCATGTTTTAGAACATAATCACTCCGTTTAAAATTATTTAAACAAGTAAATAATTTTAGGGAACTGAACTCTTAGAAAAGCATAATGAGTTATAAAAATAATAAACTAATGAAGTGGGACAAGAGTCCTATGGCATACAGGTACATTGTGTAGTTTACTTTGTAACAATCCATAAAATATATAATAAAATGTCATCACTTTATAATGTATTCTTAAAGTAGGGAGTTAATTAAGGATTATCTCAATTTACATAATTTCATTTTACAACATCTTTGCATGTTCTTTAAAATTTCTGTGAAATCTCTTATTTAGAAATCAGGTACTTGGGATTTACCCTTTGTACTGATTACTGTAAGTTGCTAATAGCTTTACTGCTGAATATAAATTAGAGTTGTTGAAACGGCGTAGAGTGTCTAAATAAAGGTTTAGCGTTATGGTGTAAAAAAATTGAGACACACCAAAGATTCCACAGCATTTCTATTAAAAGGTAATGCAGGAGTTAGTTAAATGCGTAAGCGAAGATTCTTCACATCTTCAAACGTACACGAGATAAATATTATCTGTTTTTGTATTGCAATCCAAATGAATTTCTCTTACAAAGAGAACGTTTTCTTCCGTTATTTCGATGGCGTCAATTGTTACTTTGTTAATAAGTAACAAATACACTAATAATAGACACTGTAGCTCTTAAATGACTGGAAGCTCCTTTCTAAAGTTTCATATTACATCATAATGGTTCAGAGCTTTGAGAAGTAAAAACACCATTCATCTCTGCATCATCGCTTGAGCGCCAAATTTTTTTATCTCTATTGGGAAAAACCAACAGTTTTAACAGATAATATCAATTAATGTAATCTTTTTTGCGATTATTCGCTTATTCAAACTAGTCGGGTGAAATAAGATCTTGTGTCAGTCAGACTACACGTAAATTCGAAATAACATTATTTTTACTATTATCTACTATTTTTAAAATTATCTATTCCAAACGAATTGTTTGTTTCAGTTTGTTACAAACGTTATGACGTCCTTGTAGAATTAAAAAAATCTGTATCTTAGTAAATTCTTAAATTTTTTGGTTGTTAAGATAAGTAAATGTTGTTCTAAATTTATCAATAGGTTAATTTATGGTTACCTACAGTTTGATGGATTTATCGAGGTGACAATATTTCTTATCTTTGGCGCTTATGTAGTATGTAATATGGTATCGACCTTGCTAATTTCCTACATTTGAATTCCATTTGTTTTTATAAAAGTTAAATACCTGTAACCGGTGCAATTAAAATTAAGAATAGAAATAATAATGACTAATTGTTACCACCGACTCCGGGGAGCCGGGAAGAAAAAAAGAAACCTAAGTTATATAGTTTTCCGAACAAATAGATTATTTCTAATTTTTACAGCAATTGATAAAAATATATTACAAGGGACTTTCCAGATTGTGAAAAAATAACAGCAGACTTTGGAAACTCTCTAAAGAATATGTTTTCGACATTTCGGTATTTTGAGAGTAGCACATTTGATGAGAGTCCCCAAGGAACGATAGACCATCTTGAATTCGAATGGCTACAAAGTCTCCAAAGGTTACTAACATTCTCTTAGAAACGAGATAATGTATTTTTCCATGTTCCTACGCACACAAAATTTCTGAACAATGCTTTAACTATACAGTGTGGAACAGCCAAATGGAATAAATTCGATAACGAATAAAAGAGGGCTTGTAGGGAAAAACGCTTGGACACGTCGATTTGTATTTTTCAATGCGCAATTTTCCCAAAAGAATATATAGGAGTGTCATGTCGTAGTGGTCAATACCAACTTTCTTATTTTAAATGCAAGCCCCTATATGTATATTTTTTGATTCCCACAAAATTCTATACATAGCTCATGTACAATGTCCTACACCTATCTTCAACTGTTTCAGAAATATTATGTGTTTTCAGATTTATTACAAAAATTAACATCAAAACAAGAAAATTATTTTATTTCACAAATTCGCTACACTCAATACTTAATTCCCATTTAACTCTTGATATTGAGATAGTAAGCAAAAACCATTCCTGCATTCCTTTTTACTGATTAAAAAAAAAACAGTTTTGTTTATTTTCATCAAAACTCATAGCGTTAGCATATTGTTATCTGCCTGCATGACAGTAATGATCAGTGTCAGTGCTATTGTCGTTTGAATATTCCCTTAACTGTACATAATAATATCAGAAAAATGGTTCATTTAACAGAAATGCACAAAATAACCATTCTACAAATGATTGGTTATGGAGATTCACGAAAATTTTCTAAATTTGCGGCCTGTATCCCAAGGAACAATTTGCAAAATAGAAAAGCAGTTGCGCGAGCTTGGTCATGTAAGACAGATAAAAAAGTAGCTGCCAATGCTCTACGTGATAATATGAAATTGGATATTATGCTTGAGTTTCTAGAAAACCCACATAATTCTGGTCGAAAAGCAGCCCCACTCTTCAACGTTAGCCACACATCAATTTTTCAAGTATTAAAGGAAAGTAAAATGCACCCCTGTAAAATGATGCTGAGCTTATGGAAGATGATTTCGATAAGAGAACGTATTTCTGTGAAAACATGATGGTAAGGTTAGACAATAATATGATCCAGTTAGAAGATTTTCTGTTTTCTGATAAGAGCATATGTGCACTTCACGGTCATGTTAATGGTCTAGTGAGAATCCTCACTAGAGAAACATAAGCAATATCCTGAAAAGGTTAATATTTGGGCAGGAATTATTAGAAATCATATTATAGGTCCCTTTTTCATGCATGACAACTTGAATTGAGATAAATGTTTAGAACTGCTCCAAAATAATGTCCTGACAACTTTGACAAGTTCCTGCCAATACAATATGGTTTCAGCTAGATGGAGAACCTTTCCATTACGAAATCAATGTCCAAATCGGTGGATAGGGAGGAGCGGATCGATAGAATGGCCAGCACGATCTCGTGATTTGACGCCATTGTACTACTTTTTGTGGGGATATATCTAAAGTACTCTATACAAAAGTAAACCCCTCAACTTAGATGACCTAAAAAGACGAATCACGCTGGCGATTATATCAATCTCGCCTGAGATATTGAGTAACGTTAGAAGACATTTCTATAGCGGATTAGCATGTTGCCAAGACGTTTGCGGTAGCATTTTGAACATTTCCTAGATTGACATTAATAGTTTTTTGTTTTTTTTTTATATTATTAAGAAATAATCAGTATTACTTAGTAGGTTTGTGGTGTAATGTAGCGAATTTGTGGAATAAAATAATTTTCTTTTTTTTTAATGTTAATTTTGTAATAAATCTGAAAACATTTAATATTGTTGAAACAGTTAAAGATAGGTGTGGGACATTGTACATGAATTATGTCTAGAATTTTCTGGAGAATCCAAAAAATAAATAATATGCACCCTATATAATTTTTTTGGTAAAAAATAAAATTTAAAAATACAAATCGACGTGACCACGTGTTTGTCCCAACACGCCCTCCTTTATTCGTTATCGAATTTATTCCATTTGGCTGTTCCACACTGTATATTACACTATACAATATATGTACATGATTTTATCCTTAAAATGAAGAATTTTGAAAAAACAGTGTCTTACGTAAGGAATGAGGGTTGGGTGGGTGATGCAGTTATATCTTGCAGTTTCTTACATGGGGGTGGGTGGGGGCAAAAAAAAACCCGTAATTTATGGATGTTCCCGTAACTGTATAGTAGTGAAACGCCAAGAAAAAAAAAGATTATTAAAAAATATAGCAGATGTTATTTTCGTTTATCGTTCTCATTGTTGAAATCTTGACAATTTAATTATAAATGAGGGAATTTGTAATATATAACGATTGATATCTATTAAATACTATATTATATATATATATACACACATATATATATATATATATATATATATATATATATATATATATATATATATATATATATATATATATATATATAGTCATTATTATAATGCTGTAATGTTCTTCAAAAAATATATTTCAACTGTTTTTAAAATATTAAAATATTATGGGGATTTCCTTCTTTAACTACTAATACGTTAATCGTATATACATAAAAGAATTGAATTGAAAAATATATTAACAGAACGCGAATATTAAAAATAAATAAGAGTATTCTTGATGTTGATCATGTAATGAGGATAAAATATATACCAATCTTTATTTAAAAATTAGTGCTATGTAATTTATTATATATTATGATGCAAAAACTATTTTTTTGTTCTTTATCAGTAGATAACCGACGTCTATAACATGTTATTAGTTTTCCAACCTCGCTTAACAACAGTGTCAAATAATCGCTTAAATTTGAAAAATTTATTGAATTAATATAATTCAGAATAACGCCAGAAATAAATATATAATATGCCCATAACAAAACTGTACTACGTATTACACATAAAAAATACGACACAGCAGATTGGTTACTGTATTTCAATGATTGGTTCTGTACTTCCCAGTTTAACATTAATTTGAAAGATACAAGAATTCTCTGTTACAAATATTCTTCGTAATAGTAAATTAGAAGATCTCTTCCTCAATAGTAATTAATAAATATTAATTTAGCATATACTAGTGGTCGAAATTCAACCAAAATCATTGCTAAAAATTTGAAGATAATATTCCCATATGAATTTGCATAATTCCAACATTTTTTCTACCATTATACACTTTTTTTGTGTACATACAAAATAATAGTTCACTAAAATTATGATTAAGTAAAAAATTATTTCCCAAACGATAATAATTTCAGTTTTGTTATCTTCCTGTTAATGTACTCATACTATTATTGAATAAATTAAAAACACAAATATACTTCAATAGTTCAAAACGTCAATAAAAATCAAGAATTTATAAAAAGCTTTGATTTGAATTATTAGAAAATATATGAAATAATTTTGTCCTCTAACGGTGGATAGTCTAATGGCGGTAGTTCAGCTATTAAGGAATAAATGGGACAATAACTATTATTAACTGAAAATTTTCGCTGTTTGACCCATTGTTTTATTAATAACACTAAAGACCGTCAATTAGCCATTAAAAAACTCAAGAAAATTGGTTCACAGATAGAAGGACCTGGTACCGAACTCTTTTGCGTTTGCGTATTTATATATAGATTTTCAATAAAATACACATTTTTTAAATGTCAATATGTTCATTTTAGGTAAACATCATTCACCCTGTATTAATAGGGATTATGCAGGAGAGGTGAATCAAATAATAAATTAATATTGTAATGTTTTTATTTTCACACTCGGGTTCAGTTCAGTTCTTGGATTTATTTAACAGTCCAACTCACGCTAATTTATTTCCACTACTTTAACACAATTTATATTCACAGAACTATTTACAATTTATCTAAACTATATGACCGTCGGATACTCACTGAATCCCATCGCCAGCTGTCCGTATTTATATATTTTTCTCGGAATTATTCTGGCAAGTCAACGAACTATCGGGAAACTTCTTGCATGTGTTCTGGAAGCTTCAAGGAAATTCACAGTAACGGCAGCGGTCATCCTGTTGAGAGACAAAACATTTCGGATTCCCCGAAGTATCGGAATAATGTCCCTTCCACGAATTGGTTGATAGCCGATTGCACCAGCTGTCGGATGAATTCTCGTAACAATATTAAACATTATATTTTTAAACCTTATGTTTTTCAGATATTTCACAATTACGATTTCAATCTCTAAGAAGAAAATGCAAGAAACCAACTCATAAGTAACTATGAAGATGCAATATAAATAACTACGATACATATATTAGTACACCTTAAACTGTGTAAGTGTAATCTCAATAATTACAATTTAATACACAAAGTTAGCGGTGTCAATTTCTGTATTATACCAAAATTATAAAGAAATACAATGCACCTGCTGTTAATTTATGTTAAATAATACTTATTGTGTTGACAATTTTTGTAAGTGTATTCAAATTGAAATTTTTCAAATAATACATTACATTAACCTAAAGGCTAACAATGTTATGATATGTCAAACTCAAATCAAAATATTCAAATTCGCTAAAAACGAAGATCGCCGTGAACATTAGAATTATTGCCATGATGTCAGATCTAACTATTTATCTTAAATCTCAATGATTATATTCATATCATGGGCTTTGTAATCTTAGTTAAATTGTATGAAACTATTAGCCTTTAAAGTTGAAACAATATAAATCAAAAGCATAATATTAAAATAATAAAATATTATCAGAAACACATTAATAATTGCCACACACTACAGAATTCTAATTTTATTTGACAATTTGTTGGTTTTTGTTTAATTTAGTTTCGTTTTTCCAGTCAATCCATCTTACCATTTTCTCTCCAAGCAAATTGGGGGCACTGTTTGGCAATGACAGTGAGGACGTAAATTATGAATTTTTTATTTTATTTAATGAATGAAACAATATTATAGAAACGATGAAGCATTCTGCACTGAAGGTCGTTAAAAGCTACAAAAGAAAAATAAAGAAAATCGGTTGACGAACAGAAATGGTACCGAACCGTTTTATCTTTGTTTATTTATATTTAAATAAGTTTCCCTCCAAGAGATTGCGAAAACATTTTTGACAGTTTAAAAATATATAAAAACAGCAACAGCAATAGCAGCTGTTATTTAAAAATAGTAGCCTTGCCCATCTCTAATAAAGTCTTTTCTTATGAGCTTAGTTTGCTATGATCGAACGAGCCTTAGTTTTAGAATTCACCTCCTATTCCCAGAATAATTTTAATTTTAGTTGTGTTGTTACATCGTTTGGAACGTGTGTAGTTGTTCTACATATATATGGTGTCACTTGTACATTATCTGCATAATTTTAGTTATATAATGAACTACGAGGTACTTTGAACCTCTTCGGTAGACCGCGTTGCCATGCTGAAAGGACTTCTGGACAAATTTCAACGACTTCAAAGCCGAAAATCTTTTCATGTATTAACTGAAAGCCGGTCAGTGCATACACGGGACCGACTAAATTACGTGTCAGACTTGAATCTCTTACGCCTCGTCATCGGGAAGATATGGTGTCGCTAGAAAATGGGACATTTTCCTTATGAATACTGCAACACGTAACACCTAGCGGAAGACTTGTAAATAATTTAAATTTGCCTGCAAATTTGCAACTCAAACTGAGAAAGTAAAATAATTCATTGTAGACTTTTGCAAGCGGTAGGAAACATAAATTACAAAGGAAGATATGGAAATTCCCTTCTCTAAAACTTATACTATTGATTCAGGATATCTTGCAGGTGGAATGAAGGATGTTTCGGAAACAGGAAGACGACTAAGTTCTTTTCAAAGAATCATTCGGTATCTCCGCCAAGATCGGGTCTGAGTTTCCTGTGTGAACAGTTCCAAATCTAATTAAAGTTTTAACTAATAATTTCAATATGCGCATCGGATTTTGTAAGATTTCAGTATTCAGTTGCGAACTTTTCTTTTGGCATTTCTCAGGATAATGCCACAGGAATTCTTACAGTGAGGGAAATAGAGAAATGTTCTCCATCAAAGTATGTGTATAAAGTGATTTGAAATCGTCTGCTCATATTTTTAAAGTAGCAAAAAAAATTCAACTCTACTTAAAAATATGTCTCCTACTTTGCTAAGTAAAATATACAAATTCTACATACGTCCATTACTTGAGTTCGCAGTTCTCCTGTGGAAACCATATTTTGCTAAAGATATTCATCTACTTGAACAGACCCAACGTAGATTCAAAAAAATCTGCCCTGCACTTCGTAATTGTACATACGAGAAATGCCCAGAAAAGTTCGGAATTACTTCCGTTACAGACGGTAAACTTGAGCGTTTTCCCAATTAATCCGCATACCAGACTAAGGGGCCATATTTTAAAACTCTATATAAGTTGTGTCGACAATTCTTTATATTCAACCGAATCGTAAGTTCAGAGAATTCGCTTCCCCCCGAAATAGTGGATGCTACATCCATTAATTCTTTTAAGAAATTATATGATCGATACGTTAACTTTATGCCCATATAGTTGAGCTAATCGGCTTATTCAACTAGTGTACTAAGCTGCTTCTCATCCAACATAATGAAGCACCTCAATAACTGGAAAGCAAAATTACTGGATACAGAAACTGTACGCAACCCACGACATAATTGCCTATCCACACAAGATTCCTAGTTTCCTTACGCATGGCAGGACTCAGCAAAGTACCGACCAATCACTTGCCTCCTAACCTTATACAAACTTATAACATCGTGCATTTATCATCGTATTTTCAAATATTGTGAGCTGAACAACATAATTACTAAACAACAAAGGGATGCGCGAAAAATTCGATGGGGTGCAAAGAAAAAATGATAATTGATTCCGTTGTCTGCAATCAAGCCCACGCCAAACTACGAAATCTGTACATGGCCTTTGATTCAGTTCCTCATGATTGGCTTATTAAGAAACTGAAACTCTATAAAGTGAATAATTCTATGATTAACTTTTTAGAATATGCCATGTCCACCTGGCAAACCAAAATCTCACTAAATGAAGCTGACTGTAAGATACAATACTCTCTTCGAGGTGTCATTCTTTTGTACGCAAGACAATATATATTATATATAAATATAATATATATTGTTTCTGGTCGGGAACCTTCATCAGTTGCGCTTCCCACAATTGAATGTCCTCTCGAACACTTCTTTATGCATTTGATCCATTTCGTTAAATTTGAAGACGCGAGATGTAAGACCGACATCTAGGATTTTCAAGAGAATCAGTACACAAAGGTTCCGAATCTGGAGCCGTTCCGTGTAATTGCTGTTCTCCTTTAACTCCTAGGACAGAATGTCACGATAAAACTTTCAGGTTACTTCACCTGTCAGAGATATTGAATACTCTCTTCGAGGTGTCATTCTTTTGTACGCAAGACAATATATATTATATATAAATATAATATATATTGTTTCTGGTCGGGAACCTTCATCAGTTGCGCTTCCCACAATTGAATGTCCTCTCGAACACTTCTTTATGCATTTGATGCATTTCGTTAAATTTGAAGACGCGAGATGTAAGACCGACATCTAGGATTTTCAAGAGAATCAGTACACAATATATATATATATATATATATATATATATATATATATTATATATTATATTTATATATAATATATATTATCTTGCGTACAAAAGAATGACACCTCGAAGAGAGTATTCAATATCTCTGACAGGTGAAGTAACCTGAAAGTTTTATCGTGACATTCTGTCTTAGGAGTTAAGAGAGAACAGTAATTACACGGAACGGCTCCAGATTCGGAACCTCTGTGTATATTCCAGGGAGACTCCCTTAGCCCGCTGTGGTTCTGCCTTGCCATGAACCTTCTCTCAAGCAAACTGAACTCGACAACTTTGGGTTCAGTCTTAAACACACAACGTACAAGCATTTAAGATAAACCATTTGTTATACATGGATGACTTAAATTTGTTGGCAGCTACGAAACAACAGCTGCATGATAGCTTCAAGGGAATGCCGAATTATTAATATAGTTAAATGCAAAATACAGCAGAGGCAATATGAAATGGGAGATGGCACCTCAGTTGACTCTATGGCGGAAGCTCATACACATAAATACCTTGTCATGAACCAAACTTAATAGTAAAAATCTGTTTCAGGTTATTAACACCTACTCTTGTTCAGTGCTTAGTTACTCTTTCGGTATAGTTAATTGGTGTAAGACTGACATTGGACAATTACAACGGGAAGTTCGAGTTATACTAACAAAAGCTCAAAATCACCATCCAAACAGCTCTATTGAATGTACAACTTTGCCACGGTATGAAGGAGAAAGAGGATTGGCCGATATAAGCAAACTAATAAATCAACAAATTTCTAATTTGCGTAATCACATCGAGAAGCTCACAGAATTTTTTGATTTACACAGAGTCATATGCCAAGTTGTTGCCTCAACACCACTGCGACTGACAGAACAACAAGTCCAATTGCACCACTAGTCAACTGATCAGAAATTGCTCAAATGGAAAGAGAAGCCCCTTAATGGAAGACATATAAATGACGTCGACCAATTATGTAGACAGTTCATCGTCGAACTACTGGTTGATTTCTGCTCATAAGTTTCCTAAAACGGAAGGCTTTATATTGGCAATCCAAGATCAAGTAATTCCAACTAAGAACTACCTAAAGTACATCGTTAAAGACCCTTTTATTAACAACGACAGATGCAGATACATCTGAATCTATCCAGGATATCACGGGAGGTTGTCAAGTGTTCGCTGCAACTGAATACAAAGAACGATACGATGCTGTGGCAAAAATACTACACCAGGAACTAGCACTGAAACTTGAACTTTGCAGTGTTAAGAGTGCCATACTATATATACAAAACGCAATCTGTTTTAGAAAATAACAACTACAAGCTGTACTGGGTTCTCTTGAAACTGACCGATCAGACTGTTGCTCACAATAGACCTAATATAGTTTTAGTAGATAAAGTCACTACTAAAACTATATTGAGAATGCCAAATGAGACCTTGGCGAAACGTCTGCAGGATTCAAACGTGAATCAATATAAGGAACGGATGTATTCCCGGATAAATATTTCTTCATATATATATATATATATATAAATCATACTCAGAAGAGGGTTTTGGGGGTCGCTGAACAAGAATTCGTTGTCAGATTTAAAATTCAATATGGCGGATCCAATATTGCTGACAAATTTTTGAAAATAATTCCGATTTAGTTTAGGTTGGTTTTTAGGATCTCTAATCACGAATCTGAACTCAGGTTAGCAAATTTCAAAACGGCGAGTCTAAGATGGCGGATGAACATTTTCAAAATCAACCGATTTACGCCAAAATTGTTATGGAGGGGTTTTTGGGGTCTCCGATAATGATCATTTTCTAAAAATAATGCAGATAACTGGTCCTCAAATCAATAAAGTGATTCATTGTAAAGATTTACTAAAAGTTAGGTAACTAAGTAATTTCCGGTGTTAACCTCTGATTCGTGATCAGAGACCCCAAAAACCCTCTTATACTAATTTTCGGGTAAATCGGTTGATTTTCAAAATGTTCATCCGCCATGTTGAACTCACCATTTTGAATTTTGCAAATCTGACCTCGAATTCGTGATCAGAGACCCTAAAAACCACCCTAAAGTAATTTTGGAATAAGTGGGATTTGTTTTAAAAAAATTCCTCAGTCATATTGTTTCCGCCATTTTGAGTTTTAAATCTGATAACGAATTGTTGTTTAGCGGCCCCCAAATCATTTTCTCGTAGTAAATTGTTTAAAATTATTAAAATTATTGACAAAGTATAATTTCGCAATTATTTTTGACTGAAAAATGGCGTTTAATTGCGAGGTACCTCATTTTAAGCAGTTTTTTGTGAGGTTAGAATCTATTTTTTCAAAAAGCGCCAAACGGCTTTAAGAACTAGACTTTTTGTTCTGTTCAATAAAAAACTTGTCCCAAAATTGTAAAGGCCTGGGGGGCTGATTTGAAAAAGAATTCCCCCCACACACACACACACACACACACACACAAACACACACACATATATATTCGAGTTATTCTTGGACACCTTGGCGGAGGATGTACGGAAGCGTGAATCGGTCGCCATCGCAGGTGATTTCAACGCCTGGGCAATTGACTGGGGATGCCGGGAAACGAGCGCGAGAGGACGAGCTCTCCTTGAGACCATGTCTTCGCTCAACCTGGTACTCCTCAACACAGGAGACGTAAGCACATATCGCAAAGGCACAGCCAGCTCCATTATCGATGTGACATTCGTTAGCAGCAACCTAATTAAAGGGGGCTGTGAGTGGCGGGTCGATGAGGAGTTTACTAATAGCGACCACCAAGCTATTATATGGGAAATCAACACCACTCCCAAACGAAGATTGTGTGTCAGTCGTGCGAGGTCACAGCCAGTCGGTTGGAACAAAAATGCTTTCGATGCTGATTCATTCGCCTTGGTTATGGAGCAGGAACCATGGTCAATAGCAACAAGCGCAGAAGCCACTGCCAAAGAGGTAATGACAAGCGTTGTCAAGTCCTGCGATGCATCCATGCCAAGGAGACGGCAGAACAACAGCCGCCCACCAGTTTACTGGTGGAACGACACGATCTCACAACACCGACGAGAGTGTCTCAAAGCACGAAGGCTGCATCAACGAGCACGGAGACGCGACAGGGTCACAACAGAAGAACTAAGGCTCGACTATGAGATCAAAAGACAACAACTACGAAGAGCCATTCTCTCAAGCAAGAGATCCTACTGGAAGGAGTTGTGTGACGAAGTTGACCAAGATCCATGGGGAAAACCGTATAAAATCGTGATGCATAAAATCAAGGCCACCCCCATGACATCAACGAACTGCCCCGAATCATTGCACCGCATTGTCACTCACTTGTTTCCTGCGAAGCCTGAGCTATCCGCTTATCCTTCGTGGCAGGTGAGGGACGAAGATATACCATCAGTGACTATGAATGAGCTGATGGGCGCGTGCAACCGGCTCCAAAACGGTAAGGCTCCCGGTCCAGATGGCATACCTAACATCGCGCTAAAATGCGCCATAGCCAATAGGCCTGACATGTTTCTACACATGTATGAGACCTGCCTAAAGCAGGGGGTTTTTCCGACTAAGTGGAAAAAGCAGAGCCTTGTGCTCCTACCTAAAGGGGGAAAGAAACCTCCAGACGAACCGTCATCATATCGTCCCCTCTGTATGTTGGACTCTGCGGGGAAACTCCTTGAAAGAATAATAGCAGATAGGCTGGAGCCTTACGTTGAGCCAAAACTTTCCACCAACCAATTCGGGTTCAGAAAGGGGAGATCAACCATCGATGCCGTGACACTCGTTACCAACATCGCCAGAGAGGCTATCTCGGGAAAGAGATGGAGAAGAGGTGGAAAAAAGTACTGTCTAATAGCCACCCTAGATATCAAGAACGCCTTTAACTCGGCCCGCTGGGACCGCATTTTGGAGGCTCTTGCCAGGATGGAAGTTCCGCAGTACTTGCGCAGAATGGTTTCAGCGTATTTCAAGGACCGCATCTTGTTGTACCAAACTGAAAATGGGCAAGTAGACTATAAGATCACAGGAGGTGTACCTCAGGGCTCTGTTCTTGGCCCCCTCTTATGGAACGTAATGTACAACGACCTGCTCCTGCTCGGACTGCCTGAGGGCGTCAGGCTAGTGGCATTCGCCGATGATGTGGCATTGATCATAGTGCGCAAGCACATAGAGGAGATACAAACAACCTTCTCATTCGCTATAGCCACAATTCAGCATTGGATGCTCGCAGCGGACTTGAGTTTAGCAGAACAAAAGACCGAAACACTTCTTGTTAGCAGTCGAAAGGCAAGGGAAACCATCACCCTCAAAATAGGCGACACCTACATACAGTCGCAGCCCTTCATCAGCTATTTGGGGGTGCTCCTGGACACACGGCTCAACTTCAAAGAGCACATAATCGCGGCCAGCAAGAAAGCAGCTGGGGTACAGGGGGCATTATCTAGAATAATGCCTAATGTCGGAGGCCCTAGACAGATGAGAAGACAGCTACTGGCAACAGTAACTACTTCTGTTTTGTTGTACGGGGCACCGGTATGGGAGAAATCGCTCGAGCTACCATCGTACCGCCGGAAAATGAAATCAGTCCAGCGGCTCTCAGCGATTCGAGTGGCATCATCCTACCGCACTGTGTCTTACGAGGCGGTGAGTGTGATTGCCTCTACCCTGCCAATCGACATCCTGGCTGCAGAAAGGGGACGGCTTTATCGCAGGAAGTTAGAAAAAGACCAACCGACAGGAAACAGCGATGAAAGAGCCATGAGTCTAGGGCAATGGCAGGAGAGGTGGGACATCTCTACTAAAGGCCGGTGGACATATCGATTGATACCTAACATCAGTCGTTGGGTCAACCGCCAGCATGGGGAGGTTGGGTTCTACATCACTCAACTCCTGACTGGACGTGGATGCTTTCGAGCATACCTGCACAGGTTCAGGAGGGCAAACTCCCCAAACTGCCCACACTGTACGGACGTGATAGAGGACGCGGAACACGTGTTCTTCTCCTGCCCCCGGTTTCAGGATCAACGTGCTGAAGTGGAGAGGATTCTGGAGACTAATATCGTCCCAGAACAATTAGTAGAAGCCATGCTGAAGGGCCCCCAAGCCTGGAACTTGGTATCAGATTACGCGGAGACTATCCTCAAAGAACTCCGCGATACGTTCGAGGAGTAGGCTTTAGAAGCTTTCAATGGAAGGGCAGTAAACATCTGCAATGAACCACCCTTGCGAAGTAGTATTGAGTAAGAGTGCCGCAGGGGACCATGGTTGTAGGAGAAAGAGGTTAGGGTTTTAGCGGGTATACGGTATACTGGTTTCAATGCAACGATTTACTCTTGCTTTGAAGTCATTACATCGGGAGTCCCGCACGACGGCCAGCACGTGCTAGCTAAGTACGGAATGTATTTCCCCCCTCTTCGGATAAAAAAAAAACACATATATATATATCTCCCACCATCAGGTTTCTTCGCATTATTCTTCAGGTTTTACGACTGCTGACAACCTGACATTGATTGTAATATTTTTAATATTGAGCAGCTTTACAACTTTTTTTAGTTTTTGATGGTGGTTTGAAAACAGCACCGTTGAAGTCAAAACTCTTTACATCTTTTCTGAAACAAGCTTTTGATTTACAAATTGAATCACTTTGTAGTGATATTTCTACTTTAAATTTAACTTATTAAATTCTTTTGTTAATTACATAAAATTAACGACAAAATTCCTGTTACTTCGTAGCCGAAGGAAATTGAAGAGTTCTTTTCTTAAGAAAAAGTGATGACATTTAAAATTTACCCAGTATTTGTGAAGGGTTCAAGTATATTAAAATTTGAGTTGCCTCAGGGAGTTGCGAAAATTGCAGCTAAAAATGATTAAAATGAAAACTGCCGTGTGATTGATTTACAGTTGCGAGTGCACTCTAATTCAGATTTATTCCAAAGGTACATAAATAACCCTCTTTTCTATATGTACGTTTCGAGTAATTAATTATATAGACAAACAGCAGGGCAAAGCGTTTTAACTTTTAATCTTGGTCGGAAGGAGTAACCAAAAACATTTAATATGCAAATGTAATTTTTTAGCTAACTTAATTTACATTTAATTCCATTATACCGTTATTTTGTGGAGAGCACTAGTTTGAAAAAAAGAAAATATTGAATTTTTCATATAAGACTGAGTTTTTATTCGTTCGGTAGAATAAATCCATTAGAAAAATAATAAAGCAAACAGTAGCTATGTCAAGTTTCGATAGTTCCTGTTTGTGTTACGTTTTATCCGACACAGACTTTCATAACAGATTGAAAATGTTACGATGAAATAAAATGTCGGCAAATACAATGTTTGGGTAAAATATATAGAACGAGGAAAGGATACAAAGAAAATCAAACCAAATATTAGGAATACCGGCGTGGTAGCTATAACAAACAGACGGCGGCAGCTTTGAAGTTTTTATAATAATTAAATTTCTTTAGCAATAAGCTTATACCACCGGGGTAGTAATTTCAAGCGTTTGCCGGATTTCAATCGAGTATCGCCAAGGAAATTGATATTGAGAGAAAATTGAAATTGCTCGGACTTTTCAGAAAACAGTTACTAGATGACTGCGTCAAGAAAGAAACACACTGTTTGTAACTATTTAAGAAAATTTATCATTATTTTCAAGTTCTTGTTTAATACAAAGTATGTTCACCAGACTTAAGAAAAAGAAAAAGAAAATTTTCTCTAATACAAAAATGTTTTTCTAGATGACTGAATTAGAAAAGACAGCACTTCTTGCAAATATCCATTTTTTTCTGATACAAAATATTTATTACTAGATGACTGCGTTAGAAAAGAAAGTGTTGTCTTGTAACTATTTAAGAAAATTTAATTTGGTTCTTTATCGCCAAGATTTTTGTTTAAGTACTACAAAGTATTTTTTACGAGTTGGTTGCCTCAGAAAGGAAACTAACTTCTTGTAACTATTTAGAAAATATAAGTCGGTCCTTGGTTTCAAGGTTTTGTTTATTACAAATAATTCTTTACTAGATTAGAACAGAAACTAATTTCTTGTAGTTATTGACAAACATTAGCCAAAACTGTATTTTCGGATTGATGTTTATTATTATTTTATTAGATAACTAGTTCAACGATTAATTTATCCCACTGTATCGTCTGGTCAATACGGCTCCCTACATATTCTGGAAACGTGAGCGACAAAATTTTTATTTATAACCTTTCATGTTCAGAATGCAACAGTTTTTACGTTGGTATGACATGCAGAAATTAAATCAACAGATTACAACCGATAATAGCCCTTTGAGAATTAGTTGAAATTTTTCCTCGAATTTAATCTTAAATGAACAACTGGAGTTGCAAAAAAGTGTCCTCTTCGAGGTATTCAAATAATACCTCTGAGTGTTTTTCCCAAAATTTCAGGCTGTCATACTTTGATCCAGCATTATTTTTAACTAATAGCAGTAGTATGTTTGTGTTGTATAAAATTTTAATAAACTTTTTTCAATACAATAAAATAATATCTTCCTGGGTTTTTCTCAAATTTCATGTCATAATAAATATTATCCGTTATTATACTTAAGTAATACGTATTGTATGTTTATGTATAAATTGTAACATTGTAACAATCTGTAATTCATTCATCGCTCTTGTTTGATATCCTTTTACCGAAACTAGTCAGGACAAAGTGAAAATAATTAAAAAGTGATATAAAAAAATCTGTTTTTTCTTTTATTATAAATATGACCGAGTATCACAAGGTAACGGCTTCCACAATAAATTTTTTCAAGATTTTGTTTACTACATAAAACATTTTTTTAAAAAATATAACCGACTTTCATCTAAAACTAAAAAGCTAAAAATAATTATAACAAAATACAACTCTAGCCAATAAATAACACATTCAATGTTGTTAGGTACCTACCCTGGAAGTAAAAAATGTAAACATTATAAGGTGCTCATTCTGTAAAAATTAATTATCTACCAATCTAGTATATTTTGAAGCCGGTGCCAAAAATGCGACAAAAGAATTTTGTTGATTCAGTGATCCTATTAAAACCATAAGGGAAAACCTAGGAAAAACTTTATGAACTATCCCGATATTGGGTTGTTCACAAGGACATGCCCATTAGCAATTTCTTCCTTAATCATCGGCAACCAGGACCGACTGAATTCTACGGAGGTAGTAGCGATACAATCATTTTCATTTAACAAAATTAAAGCAGACTCTTTTAGTTTTCTTTTGGTATTGTGTTCCTCTTTGTGTAATATAACTGATTTTTGAAACTGTATTTTATGACCAAGGTCCCAAGCATGTTCACAAATTTTGGATTTTTCAAATTGTCGTTTTTTATGTAATTTTTGTGTTCGTTTATTCGAACATTTAGAGGTCTAGAGGTTTCTCCAATATAGAATTTATTACATTCACAAGGGATTTTATAAATGCAATTTGTTGTATTTTGAGATGTGTTATTTGGTTTGGTTTTTGATATTGATTTTAGTGTATTTCTTGTTTTAAATGATGCTTTGATATTATATCTGCCTCCCACTCTTTTTAGTCTTTCTGATAGACCCTGTATGTATAGTACAGTTATTGTATTAATGTGATTATCTTGGGAGTGGTACTTGGTGAAGTTTGATGTTGGTTGTTAGGGATTGTTTGGTATTCGATTTTGTTTAACTCGTTATTAATAAATTTATTTGGGTAATGATTGGCAGAAAGTACATTTTTTATAAACTTTTTTCTTCATTGAATTTATTGATATTAGAACAATTGGTTTTTGCTCTGTCATATAGAGATTTGATTATATCTCTTTTTACTGAATTTGGATGATTAGAGTAAAAGTTGAGATACCTGTTAGTATGAGTCGGTTTTCTGTAAACTTCTGTTTCAAATGTAGATTGCATTTTGGTTTTAAAATGTCTAAGAATGGTAATTTGTTATTCTGTTCAAGCTCTAGTGTAAACTGCATAGTTTGTTCTTTGTTGTTTATGTCGTTAAGTAATGCATGTAAATCCTCAAGATTATTTTCCCAAATAACGAATATGTCATCAACATAACGCCACCAAACCAAAGGTTTAATCTGTTTTGAGAAAATTGTTTGTTCTTCAAATTTTTCCATAAAAATGTTGCTTAAAGCAGGAGACAGACAGGAACCCATTGCCATGGCAAAATCTTGTTGGTAGAAGTCATCGTTAAGTTGAAAATATGTTCTATTTGTACAAAATGTTAGTAGTTCCATTATTGTATTAATGGAAAATTGAGTACGTTTATTTAGTAAAGAATCTTGTTCTAATCGTTCTTTTACTATGGGAAGTGTTTTGATGACAGGAACGTTATTGTATAGATTCACAATGCCAAAACTTGCTAGTGTGAAAGTATTTTTGTATTGTATATGTGATAATTTTTCTAAAAAATGTGCGCTGTTTTTAAGATGAAAGTTAGACTTACCAGTAAGTGGTGAAATAATTTTTAAAAGGAATTTTGAGAGCTCACTGCATGGAGAATTTATGGAGCTGACAATTGGTCTTAATGGAATGTTGGGTTTATGAATTTTAGGTAACCCGTAAAAATGGAGCGGTTTAGAATAGTGTGGAGTAAGTTGTTTACGTTCTTGTTCTGTAAATTCATGTTTGTGATTGTAAAGTAAGCGGTATATTTTGTTTTCTATAGCAGTTGTTGGATCTTTGTTCAATTTTGTATATTGTCCTTGGTTTATTATGTTTTGAATTTTGGAATCGTAGTCAATTTTATTTAAAATAACCGTAGGATTGCCTTTATCTGCATGTAAAATCTTAATAGTGCTGTCATTTTTTAAAACTTTAATTGAATGTAATTCATTTTTCGAAAGGTTATTTTTTATATGCATAGGTTTTTCTAGTTCAATTTTTGCTCTTATTCGATACTCTTGAGCATCACTATTGTTTAATTTTCAGAAAACAATCATTTGACTTTAATTGTCAATTTCGGTCATATATACCTTAAAGTGAGAGTCAGTCTTCATTATTTCTTCAGGTAAATGTATTTGAAACATCTTTAGCTAAAAGAATTAAAAGGGCGAAGAAAGAATTATGAGAATAAGAAGATATTAATATACTGTTAGCTGTCTTTGCCAGCTTAATTTATTTTATTTTTTTTAAATTGATTGCAATGAAAATTGATCGTTGTTTCTTATTCGTACATACCTGTACAGTGTTAAAGAAAAAAGTGGGAGGGTTATACGACTTTTTTAGTACTTTATCCAAAAATATAAGAAATCATTCAAAATGCTTTTATATCGTTAGTCTGCGTTATACTCTAATGACGAATAAATTAAAGTTTAAAAATGCTTCATGTAATTTCATTTTCGCCTACATTTTTCTTGTTGATGAAGTAACTACAAAAAATAAGTAATATTACACCCTGTGCAGCTACTTAATATCCTTATGACAACACACTTGAATCGAATTGAAATCAAATCCAATTAAAGGAAATACGATCTTGTGGTACGGTGTAAATAAAATTAAAAAATGCTTCACCCTCATGTGTATCACATTATCCTATACATCCCCACTATTAGCTGTTTTTGTTGACAAGTGAAACCTATCATGTTCAGTGTTCGAGCGATATTGAACGGAAAACATCTTAAGTTGTCTCGATGTCATAAAATATGACAAGTGATGAAGAAACAAATAGTCAAAAGTCCGGTTCAGAAAGAAAGAAAAAAACTCACAAGAAACTCGTATCGCCGAATTCTCCAAAATTCTCAAAATCAAAGAAGGCGAGTTCTATAATAAAAAAATTGAAATTCAAATCTAAATCAAGTTTGGACAGTGGTTCTTCGAGTACTTCAAGACCTGAGGAGAATACAGGTGTTGCAGAAAGTTCGACAGGAGCTTCAGTGTTTGAAAGGCAAAACCCAGAAGGAGATGACAACTTTTTATTAGCGAAGTCAGCTTCGGAGACAAATCTGCAAGATACTTGGAGAAACGGTAACAGTTCTACAGAAAATACTGAAACGTTAATTGTTGTAAGTGCAAGTCTTAGTGAAAAAGACCAACACAAAACTTTGAGAGAGCGAACAAAGTCTTTGGAGAATCTAAAGGATATGTTGACCTACGGAGAACTCATTATGGATAAGGCAGTTGAAACGGTAATAGTACATTTTTTACTACTATCTACAAACATGTACCAAACAACATTCATTGGCACCTAATCATATTTTTCGTTAAGCATTAGCTAAAAAAATATTTGTATGATTTGGTTAAGTTTTTGTACTAACGTCAACCGTATTTAATAATGCGCAAATTTGGACATAAATAGATTTCTCATGACGTCATTAATGTGGTCTGTGTGACGACATACACATTTTTTTAGAAAAAAAAAAAACGCTTTTATTCACTTAAACCAAAAAAATTCAACTGAAAGGAATAAATGTAACAAAATAATAAGAAAAAATCAGTGACCAAATTGATCACCATTTCTCCAATCATTTACTAGCTGAAAATGAGCAATGTGATTTTGAAATTCGGTATGTTTTGTTAGGGTTCCGTATATACAATATACGGATACCCTTATAATAATAATACCCTTATAATATCACTCGGGATTTCTCCCTTTTTCACATCATAGCAATTTTCTCCTAAACTACTGGACGGAAAAGGTTGAAATTTTGTATCAGTGTATACTTTGGTGACTCGATCAGGAGCACATATCGTAAATGAAGAAGTTTTGATTTTAGGGGTACTTTGGGGTGGAAAAACTATAAGAAATAAAATTTTGAAAAAAATTAGAGATATAGAAACTCTCCTGAATTTTACCTAAAAAATAAGGAGAAAGATATTAACAGAAATATATTTTTTTTACCAATTCCCCCTACCTTATTTCCGAAACTATTAGCCGAAATTTTTTAAAAAAATTACAGATAAGGAGAAACCTCTACTACTAATTTTGGGGGGGCAAGTTACAGAATTAAATCGAAAATATAAAATTAAAATTGTTTCTAACGCATTGTGTACTATATCCAATGGAAGGGCTCGTTATGACGAAAACAATTATATTTTTTTCAAATAAGTTATTTGAAATATACTAACAAAAATATTTAAAAAATTATCCATTCCCCGAGCTTATCTCCGAAACTATAACCCGTAAAATTTTGAGAAAAATTAGAGATATAGGGACTCACCTAAATGTTACCGGAAAAATAAGGAGAAACCGCTGATATTAATATTGGGGGGCCAATTACAGAATTAAATGAAAAATATAAAATTAAAATTATTTCTAAAGCATCACTAAATCAATGAATTCTTTGAAAGGTATTAACAAAAATATAAAAATATATCCATTCCCCCCCCTTTATCTCCAAAACTATAAGACGTAAAAATTTGAAAAAAATAGGAATATAGGACCTTACCTGAACTGTACTGGAAAAATAAGGAGAAACCCCTAATGTTAATTTTAGGGGGTAAATTACAGCATTAAATTGAAAATATAAAATTAAAATTATTTCTAACGCATTACATCTTGTAATATATCAATCAAAGGGCTCGTTATGACGAATACAAATATTTTTTTATGAGTATTTTATAATATATTAACTAAAATAAAAAATACCTATTTCCCCTTTATTCCCCAAACTATAAGCCTAAACTTTTATACGAAGAAATCCCTAATATTAATTTTGGGGCCAAATTATAGAATTAAACGCAAAATAAAAAATAATTTTTTAAACGCATCCTGCAATGCATTAAATAAGATATTAACAAAAATATACATAATTCTCATTTCCAAAACGATACTAACTGAAATTTTGAAAATAATGAGGGGTATTGGGGCTCACTTGAAATTTATAAGATAAATTAGTAGGAAACCCCAATATTAATTTTTGGGACAAATTATAGAACTAAATGGAAAATGAAAATTAAATTTTCAAACGGATCATATAATATATCAAATAAAAGCCTCATTATGTGAATTAGATACTTTGCTTCACCTACATTCTATCAAATCTTGAAGGTGGTACGGAATCCTTAGTAGCGAGTTCAACTCGCGCTTCACCAAATTATTTATCTACCTTTCATGTTTTGTTAAAGATTGATGTATTGCTAGTTTTTAGTCCGATTGCAAGTTGATTTTCCTATCAATATAAATGTTAAACTTGGTAGTTGATAGACTGGAATTGTAATTTTGTTTGTATTAAAAAGTAAAGAATGGTGATTTTAAATGAAACCCAACGTATTGAAATTTTAATTATGACCGGTTATAGAGATAGGACGTGTACACAAGAACAAGTTTGCGAAGTATTTAACAATAAGTACCCTGATCAACCTATTACAAGATCAACCATAAGTAAGGTACAGACCAAATTTAGGAACTCCATTCTTGTCAAGTCGTCAGATCGCAACGCAGTAGGGAATAAGTCAGTCTTCGGTTTTAAAATCCCTGAAGCAGAAAAAATGGTTCATTTGGTACAAGAACTTAATGAAGATGATTTTGACCCATGAGTTGAATTCTGTGAATCAATGATGAGGCAATGCCATAACGATCTGCAGTTTTCAAGTCGTATAATTTTCTCAGACGAAGCAACTTTGTGCTTTAATGGTTCTGTCAATAGGTACAACTGTAGATATTTGGCACGTGAAAACCTACACTGGATTATGGAAGCACGTACACAACGCCTACCGAAGGTGCAAATTATTTGGATCTATTACAGCAAACGATAATACCGACAATTTCAGGAGTCTTTCCAAATGCAGAGCATTCCGGCATGACTGATGATATTCTATGGTTTCAGCAGGACGAGCACCTTCACATTATTCACAACCTGTCCTAAATTATTTAGATACCAATTTCCCAAACAAATGGATTGGTAGGAGAGGGCAGATTGAATGGCCTCTAGATTTCTCGACCCAACTCTGCTCGATTTCTTTTTGTGGGGCTATCTCAAACTAAAAGTTAATAAATAATGGAAGATATCAGACTAAACACTCCTCAAGTTTTAACCAACGTTAAAAAATAAGTTGAAAATCGCATTGGTTATTGTCAACAAGTAAATGGTGACCAATTTGAACACTTGCTTTGATTGCTCCTTATTTTTTTTTTTACATTTATACCTTTCAGTTCATTTTATTTGGTTTAAGTGAATAAAAGAGATTTTTTTCTAGAAAAACTTGTTATTTATTATGTTTTTAATTTAAACGTCCTGTATGTAGAATTACTAGATCTTTCAAATTGAGATATCAACTATTGGAGTTGCTATTTACAAAGTCGTGTATGACGTTATACATACCACATTAATGATGTCATGAGAAATTTATTTATTTCCAAATTTGATTATTATTAAATTATGGTAGATGTGTCCGAGATTTTTTTTTCATTTTTTATCTGGACACTGTATAGTGTAGCTATTTGAATTGGAATTATCTGAAAAACTTTCTTATTATTATGTAAAAAGTTATTCGTAATAAAATGAAATCATCACTTTTTTTCGATTTTGTACGAGTTTTGTCAATAATATGATTTTTGTCTTCTAAACGTTGTTTGTGGCATATTCTTGATAACTTATATGTTTCTTTGGTGTTATTCCCCAAAGAAACATATAAGTTAATATGATTTTTGTTAAGTTGCATTTCTTACGACAAATTTGGCGGAGGAGAGAACTTTAAATTGAAGTAATTATCGTTTTTCGAATTCTATATATACTCTATATATATATACTGAAGTTGGAATTATATCGAAAACTTTCTGATTTTTAATATTGAGAATAACAGTTATTCTTCTTAAAAAAGGAATATCTTTATTTCGTTTGAAACCAAAATGAAATGCCACTTTTTTCATTTTTATATGAGGTTAGTTGAATAATATGAATTTTGCTTAAAAGTAAAATATCTGTCCTTTGATATTTAAATGCGAGAAACTGTTCATTATAAAATGGAAACACAATTACTTAGAAAATATTGCAATTTGAACATGCCATCTTCATATTTGGCATTATAAATATTAATGAAAAGTTGAAAGTTGAAACTGATTTTAATTATATGAAATTTGAAGAAGGTTTCCCTTTAAAAGTGGTTATATTTGGATAAATCGTAATATTTATTTCTAACCATATTTGTTTACATCCGTCAATAAACAATTGTAAAGTGTTGTGTAAATAGTAATTGAAATTGTTGCAATAAAATAGTTGTAAAAGTCGAACTGATTTATACCAACTCAATATAGTGTATGGATTTGGTGATACTTGCACGATAATAAAATTACTATCATTTAATATTTTAATTGAAACTGACACGGATATTGAAAACCACGTCTACCGCGGTAAAATATAATATTTAATTAATTATTAATTTCAACTACCGGTATAAATAAATAATTTTATTAGCTTATAACGTCATATGCAGTTCTAAAGCTCGTACAGTATCCGAACTGATTATAAAAAATATCTGATGTAATGGAAATGAAATATATAAAATAAATCCCTACAAGTTTTTACTGGTTTGAAATTGTTAAGCCAACAGCGCAGTAATTCATATATTTATGAAAGGTAATTGATCGCCATAGTGTGTTTTTCGAACATATGCGAATTACAAAATATGTGGCCCGTTTTTATCAGCGGATAAGTTAATCGGAATAGATACATTGAGCGATGTGATTGTAGAACAATTGATAGCAGTCACATTTACTTTAACCTGGATAAGAGTACATTACGAACAAGTCTGAAGATGGTAGATGCTATTGTCCCGAAACGTTGTCATTGTATCGTCCGTCGATCGCGTTGGGGAGGCTCATTTTTAAAAAAACTAACAGTGAAAAGTTGTTTTCTGAAAGGCAGTTCTATTTTGTATATTTCTGACTTTTTGGGAATGACACCACAATTCCTCGAACGTTTGTATATTTGAAATACTCCAAATGTTTTAAAGTCTAAATGAGACGACCTTTTCATTGGCAATAAAAATTAACACAACTGAATAAAGAACGTTAAAAGTTTGCAGTGACAAATTTAGCATTCACAATTTGATATTAACCCTTTCTTTCCCGAATTCAATTTTTGATTTAAAAAAAATATTTTTATTAAATCGTGCTTCATACATTGTTTAGAAAAAATGTCAAATAATTTTTCATAATTAGTTTAAACAAATATTTACATAGCGTCATTGGGAAAGAAAGGCATAAAAACCACTTATCTCTTATGGAACATTTTATACCAATTGCGCTCGTTGGTTATACATAATGGGCATTATATATATATATATATATATATATATATATATATATATATATATATATATTGTAATGGATTTAAACAGACATGAAATCATATAAAAACTTGAGCAAATTGAATAGTTAAATAATTGGGATAATGTAAATAGTGTAATGTTTTTATTTTCACACTCGGGTTCAGTTCTTGGATTTATTTAAAAACACAGTCCAACTCACTCTAATTTATTTCCACTATTTTTACACAAATTTATATTCACAGAAACTACTATTTACATTTTATCTTAACTGTACAAACGACCGACGAAAACTGAATGCCTCCTATCCCAAGCGGTTCCTTTTGTATATTAATCTCGGAATTGTCTGGTACGTCCACGAACCATCGGGAAATTCCATCATGTTCTGGAAGCTTTAAGGGAATTCCCAGTAACGGCAGCGGTCCTCCTCTTGAGAGACAAACATTTCGGGTTCCACGAATTTATCGGAATAATGTCCCTTCCATGAATTGGTTGATGGCCGATTGCAAGAGCTGTCGGATGAATACTCGCAACAATAGAATGCATACAAATATAAAATAAGGAAATTGCAGGAATCAAAATTGTAACAATGAAGTGACAATTATTTGTAACATAATAATACAATTAATGTAAAATGTGTCAAAAGCAAATTGTTGAAAGGATAAAAGGGGGCATATAAAGTTAGATATTATACCATGCAGATTTAAATAAACTTTTAATAATTACATAAAGAAATCTGTGCAGGCAGTCATAATTAGTTCAAACATTAAAAGGTGAAATTCAATTATAAAAATCACAGTAGAGTTTGTAGAACATGTATAGATCACATATTAGGCCATAAGAACACTGAATATAAAACATTTTAGATCAAAATTAAGTTTTAAAGTACATACATTTTGTAGTAAAAAGAAAATCGAACTGTCAAAATTATAAAAACCGTTATAAGTCTTCAGAATTGATGGAATAGTAAAGGAATTTATCTTAATAGATGGAACGTAGAGCATACTATAAGAAAATGTAAATAGTTCAAAGATATAAAGTCTAAATTTTAATAAAATCCAATTTTTTTAAAGTACCTGTTAAATGACTGGTGGCAGCAGGTGGCAAATGTCAACTAAATGTTTTTAAAAATATGAATTAAATGATTTGGATAAAATTTATGAGAGAAAAAAAAGTATTGAAATTTAAGTTGAAGTTTATTTAGATTTTTGGATATGATTTAAAAGGATAACAGTTGGAAATCAATAAAGAAATTAGAAGCGGAAGTGGAAATAGCAGGTGGCAAATTAAATAACATAAATATGAAATCTGACATTGACAAATCCCTTTTGATCGCCAAGCGTCGAGCAGATAGGTGTGAAAAATTCTCGTTGTCATAAATTCAGTTTCCATGACAACGAAGTTAATGTCCCATGATATAAAACAAATTTAATGTTCCATGTCAGAAAAATAAGTAACCTGAAAATTTTAATTTAAATTTATTTGGAAAAGGCGAATTGAAAGTTATTTATATAAATGGTCGATAAAAAGAAGATTATGGTATTCATGGTATAAAAGATTTAACAATCAAAAGTATTTGGAAAACCAATTGCAAACCAGCACAAGAATATCAATTGAGTGGTAAATTGTACCAGTAAAAGTATTAAAAATTTTGGAATTTTTAATAAAGGCCAGCAATTAGAAGAAAAGAATAGGAAAACAACAACAGTGAGTTTTTGAAACATTGTTTAATAAGCAAATTATAAAAATTTAGTAAATCAGTGATAGTAATAAAGGTTTGACAATTTTAGAATAGTAAATATCTGTGATTGAATGATCAAAATATTTTTGTAACACAATTTAATAGAAATTTAAGAATATTTAAGTGAAAGGAAATTTATTTTGTTTTGAAAGAAAGCTTGTATCAATATTGTATTGTGGAAAATTTTAAATAAATTGTAATTGTTTATTAGTAATTTAAATTTTAAAATAGAAAAAGTAAAGTGGAAATATAATTTCAAAATTTAAAAAAAAGTGTAAGTGAACCTGAGGAGAAATAGATACTTGTAAGATAAACAAGATAAGTATAAAATTTATTTATTTATTTAACATTTGAAGATTTGAACCCAAGCGAAAAAGACCCTGAGATAATAAAATTATAAATTCTAAATTACAATTTACTTAATAATAAACAAAATTATTAGCACAATTCTATTATAAATTGTCGACCAAACGTGTGGCTCAGTAACACATTGGTATTTCCACTTTGACCAATTATAATATATATATGTTTGATAACATTTTACCATCGATCCCGGCAGGGATCAGTTATCAACTACGCGGATGAATTCCCGGAAACCACCCAAAACATTTAGTGCCCCCGAAAACTTAAAAACATATATATATATATATATATATATATATATATATATATACATTTAGTGCCCCCGGAAACTTAAAAACAAATATATATATATATATATATATATATATATATATATATATATATATATATACATTTATATATATATAACAACTCAACAGGCCTAGTGGCCCTTGGCTATGAGATCTTTCACTCTTCTTTTCCACTTATTTCGGTCCAACGCCTGCTTCTCCCAGTCCCTGATTCCTACTTCTTCCAGATTTTTTTTACCACTTCTTCTAGCCATTTTTTCCTAGATCTTCCTCTTCTTCTTTTTACTCCCTCACTTCCAAATAGTATTCTTTTCACTCATCGGGCATTCTTGCAATGTGTCCCAACCATCTAGCACTGTATTCTCACTGCAGAACAATACTTGTTTTTTGTATAACTCCTCAATTTCCTTATTTTTTCTTCTCCTATATTCGTCCTGGCACTTAATTTCTCCAAAGATTTTTCTTAATATATATTTTACGTTTCCAAATTTCTAGTTTGCTTTCCTTTTTCTTCGTCATTGTTCAAGTCTCGCACGTATAGGTGTTATTATTGTTCAATCACTCTTAGTTTTGTTTCTAGTAATTTAGTATGCATATTTCTAAGAGGTTACAAAAAATAAATAGAATTTTTTTACTCCCATTCTGGTTCTGTATAAAGATACTAGCATGTCCTTCTAGTCAACCCCGCCCATGTTTGTGTTGTATTTTTTTATAATTTCAGAATTTTCTTTTTCCTCCTCTAAAACAAATTCGTCTTCGGCTATATAGATATCGGTTAAATCTCTTTTATTTTTTTCTGTTAGCCCAACTCGAGACATCTGTGAAAGAATTTTAGGAAAACATCAAGTTATTTATGTACATGTAAAAATTACGAGTTGTATGAATAATATAAAGTACCACATATGACATCATAGAAATTTATACACATAACTTTCATAGAAATTTGGTAGCTATATTTGCACTGCTTATCTTAAAAAAGCTGCTTCAAAAATGTTGAATATGCACTTAAAAGTGACCTTGCACTATACCTATACAATTGTATGCTTCTCACAACGCATTTATTGAAACGGTGTAGCAGGTTTCGTATTGTACGCATAGTGGCGTATACGATAAAGCACAGTTTACCGAAATTTTGCCATTGACCTTCTGAATATTTGGACCTAAATAATATGACGCCGACTGGCGTCAGTGAGAAAGAAATGGTTAAATGGTTGACAATAAAATTGATGCAACTAAGAGAATTTACTGAAAATTTGATATATACCCGGTAGCACTAAAAAATTCTAAAGATCATCTTTCAAATTGGAAGAATTTGAAAGAGTCAGTTTCAAAATTTTATGTGGCGCTCCTAGATAGCAGTTTGTTATAAAAGAGTGCATTTGCCAAAAATGAGATCAAAGTAATTTTGATGTGCCAGGGATAAGGTAAAACCTAGGAAAGATCTATCCTGATACAAGGTTGTTCAAAATTACATTACCATTATTAATTTCATTTTTTTTTATATTAAATAAACACATCTAGGTAATTTTCACTTATATTTATTTCCTACTGACAATTGTTTCACCAAGTTACTGACTTCTTTAGAATATAAAGTACAACTAAATATGCTAAATGCAATTTCAGAGCTATTAAGAGGATTATTGGGATTATTGAAATTACTTAAAAACAACAAACACTTATTTAAATTTTCAATTTTTATTTCTTTAAATTTGACATATGTTTCGCCAAGTCTGGCTTCATCAGAAATTGGAAATACAATGAATGCTAAATTTATATTTCATACAAAGGAACTACAGGTAAGGTAATAAAATGATTAAAAGGTTTTAATTCTGGGGAATTTCGGAAGAAGTGGGCTGGATATAGGTCAGTTAAATTATACATTTATGATATTGTTTACAATAGATGTTAATAATATAAAGTAATATTATTTAAAGATGGATTTTAAGATTAAGTAATGGAGATGAATTGGTATCAGTTTGGTCGTTTAATAGATTAGGAGAATTTTTGTTTTTATTAATTTCTAGTGATTCAAGCAGATATAATTTTTTACTTTTGTTTTCTAAATGTAAAATTTCAAGTGTATTCTGAGATACATGGTTTTCTTTCAATAAGTGGTCCGCAAAAGTGGATTTGTTTTGTGGTTGATTTTCGAAAGCTCTAGTGTGTTCACGCCATCTTGAATTGAAAGATCTTCCAGTGTGACCAATATACAAATTGGGGCAACTACCACAGTTCAACCTATAGACACACGAGTTAGAATTTTTGTCAGTCTTGTCTTTGTTGTTTCTTATATGTCTAGATAAAGTGTTGTTTGTTGTGAAGGCTGTATATATGTTCCTGTTCTGTAAAAATTGGGAGATTTTTTGTGAGGGGGTTCCATTGAATGTGAGAGTACGGTATAATTTAGGTATGGGATTGGGGTCAGTGGGATAGACTTGTTTAATAGCAATTTTCTTTAATTTTCTGTTTAATAAGTTGTCAATAAGTTGAGTGGTGTAACCATTGTTGACTGCCATGAGTTTGATTCTTTCAAGTTCCGTATCAAAGTCGGTTTTGTTAAGTGGTAATGTCACGAGTCAGTGTAACATACAGTGATATGCAGCAAGTTTATGTTGTATGAGGTGGTGTGAACTATTGTGGATGGTAAGGTCAGAGTGTGATGGTTTATGATATATGGAGAATGTGTGTTTGGTGTCTTGCCTTTTAATTGTTAGGTCTAGGAAATTTAGTGTGTTATCTGTTTCTGTTTCAAGTGTGAATTTTATGTTGGGGTGTATTTGGTTTAAGTAGTTGTGTAGTAACTGTAATTGTCGATGTGTACCCGTAAAACACGCATTAATATCATCGACGTATCGGTACTAATACAGGATTTTGTTACTGAGATCGTGTTTGAAAATTAGCGTTTCTAAATAGTCCATGAATATTTCAGATAGAAGGGGGCTTAAAGGATTGCCCATAGTTAGGCCTTGAGTACTGTTGTGAATGTTGTTGTTGAATTTGAAGTAGTTTTGGTTGATACAGAGATGCAGAAGAGAAAGAATTTCATTTTTGATTATGGGATTGATATTGTTCTTGTCTATTAGGTTTATGATTAGATTGATGCATTCATCAGGTGGTATGCTGGGAAATAGATTGATCACCTCGAATGAAAGGAGTTTGGCATTATTAGGAAGAGGGATTTTTTGGATCTTTGAAACTAGATCAATGGAATTCTTGATACTGTATGTCTATATTGGTCACACTGGAAGATCTTTCAATTCAAGATGGCGTGAACACACTAGAGCTTTCGAAAATCAACAACAAAACAAATCCACTTTTGCGGACCACTTATTGAAAGAAAACCATGTACCTCAGAATACACTTGAAATTTTACATTTAGAAAACAAAAGTAAAAAATTATATCTGCTTGAATCACTAGAAATTAATAAAAACAAAAATTCTCCTAATCTATTAAACGACCAAACTGATACCAATTCATCTCCATTACTTAATCTTAAAATCCACCTTTAAATAATATTACTTTATATTATTAACATCTATTGTAAACAATTTCATAAATGTATAATTTAACTGACCTATATCCAGCCCACTTCTGAAATTCCCCAGAATTAAAACCTTTTAATCATTTTATTACCTTACCTGTAGTTCCTTTGTATGAAATATAAATTTAGCAATCATTGTATTTCCAATTTCTGATGAAGCCAGACTTGGCGAAACATATGTCAAATTTAAAGAAATAAAAAGTGAAAATTTAAACAAGTGTTTGTTGTTTTTAAGTAATCTTAAAAATGAATTTTCATCAAGTGAAGACTGAAACAACAGGTAGAAGGGAAATACCACTATTAAGAAAGAACAAATATTAAGTTGGGGGTTTAAATAGAATAAAATATGTATTTGATGAGTTTATATAATTATATTGAAAAGATTAAGTAATGGAGATGAATTGGTTTCGGTTTCATCATTCAAGAGTTATGGTGGTGGTGAATTCTTGTTTTTTTTAAATTTATAATGACTCTAAAAGATACAATTTTTTACTTTTTTGTTGTAAATGTAATACTTGGAACGTATTCTGAGCTACATGATTTTCATTCAATAAGTGGTCGGCAAGGGTTGACCTATTGTAATTACGGCAGTCAAAAGCTTGTCTTGAATGATCTTCCCGTATGACCGACGCAGAAACTAGGGCAACCACATGTGAACTCATAGACACCTGAGTTGTTAATTTTGATCTTTATTGTTTCTTATATGTTTTCCTAAGTTGTTATTCGTTTTAAAAGCTGTATGAATGTAATATAAATTGGGCTATTTTTTGAGAGGGAGAGCCGATAAATGTGATACTTTCATATAATTTGGGATCGGTATTATGGGTAGGAGGATATACTTCATTTAAAGCCTTTTTATTTAATTTTTTATTTAACATGTCAATAATTTGAGGGTTATTACCAGCAATACATTTTATTCTGTGTATTTCCGTATCAAAGTGAGTTTTTGATAATGGGATGGTTATTAGTCTGTGCAACATACTATGGTAAGCTGCAAATGTGTGTTGGTAAGGATGATATGAGCATGAACTATTGTGGATTGTTAGGTCAGTGTGTGATGGTTTATGATAAATGGAAAAGGTATGTTTATTGTCATGTCTACTGATAGTTAAGTCAAAAAAATTTAATGTATTGTCAGTCTCAGTTTCCAGGGTGAATTTTATGTTAGGGTGTATTTGATTTATGTAGTTATGGAGTAACAGTAGTTCTCTGTAAGTACCAGTAAAGCAAGCAAAAATGTCAACATATCGATACCAATATAGGATTTTCCTGTTTAGATTATGTTTGAAAATGAGTGCTTCTATGTTATTCATAACTACTTCAGCCAGAAGAGGGCTTAATGGGTTACCCATAATTAAACCTTGTTTACAAGCGTGAATGTTGTTGTTGAATTGAAAATAATTTTGATTAAGGCAAAGTTGTAAGGGAATGAATATTTCGTTTTTTATAATTGGGTTGGTGTTGTTCATTTCTAGTAAGTTCATGATAAAGATGGTCTGGTGGGTTGTTGGGAAACAGGTTGACTGCATCAAAGGATAGTATGCAGTTATTAGGTAGGGTTATTTTTTTGAATTTTTGTCACTAAGTCAGGGGAATTTTTATATGCTATGTGTGGGAGTGAATTTGGTGTATTGTTTTAATATGTCAAGGAGCGCTTTGGAAATTTTCGAAGAAGGACCTGAGAAATAGGAAATAATAGGTCTGATATGGTGAATTTCGTTATTTATATACAGAACAAAAATATTGAAAAATAAACCGATCATGTAATGATAATTAAGGACTATTTTTCTAAACAACTTAAAAAAATAACTGATTATAACTAGATATTGAACAAAACCATATTTACAAGGCAAGGCACCCATGGCCTTCCGCCTATATCACTCGTACTAACACTTATGTATCACTTCCTGAGCGCCTTTATCACTAAAAAGCGTTTATGGGGAATAAGGGGTTATCTCTGATTTTTCGATTTCTAAAAACATTATGGATCATCTAAAAATTTTTCACTAAACTACTTTTCTAACCCTACAACGCACACACACACATGCGGCCACCTCGCCATCTTGACCGGATGTCTATATTATGTCCTTGTTTTTTATTAGACATTTAATGTATGTTTTGGTAAGTCAAAGTATGGAGTTTCTATTACAATTTTCTGAATTTGTGTCAGACTCCTAGATTTCCCAATCTTTTTTCCACTTTCTTCTTGTCACCTCGCTGTTTTAGCGCATAGTGGGATGATTTCATGCGATACAATTAAAGTTATAAAAAATATATAATTTCATTAACAACGGATTCAGAACTACAGCTTGAAATGTGTAAAATTTTAAAATATGCTCTTAACTGTACGTATAAATAATAATTTGGTTACAAACAGATTGTGATATTTATCCTAAAAATAGAAAAATTCAGGAACATTTATTATAAAATGTATTCCAATATGTAGTTATTATGTAGTTATTAATTTAATTTTTGACCCTACCATACAAATGATGGTAAATTTCCATAACGTTATCTACTATTTAGCGAAACAGACGATCTATTGTTAATTCCGATACAGTTATTTTTAGTTATTGCTAAACCAAGGTTGATCATCGTAAAATGTTTTCAAACTCGCTAACAAATATTTGTTTGTCAAATAGAACTCGAATTATGTGCTTATTTGATTCCAATTAAATATTTTTTCTTAACTAGAGGTTATTTATTTAAGTTATACGATGCCACAAAGTGGTAATTTTTGTATGACCCCAGATTACATTTTAAAATTGTTGTTTAAATAGAAGATTATATATTTTGTAGCACAACTTATCTGTTTTGACGATTAAGTAGAATTATATTCGAATTCATTTCAAATATGTGATAATTTATTGTGAAAATTATGTAAATAAAAGCCGAGACAGAACGGGTCATGTTCAAAGTCAGTACTTTTTTATTCGGCTTGTTTGATGATTTGTTGGTTTGTTAACTAATTTGAAAATTTTTAGAGTTTGATTACTTTCATTTGTTATTTCCCTCCTTCTCTTAAGTTATAAATCCTGCGTTCAGGGACTTGCCATAGTCAATTTTATTGGTGATTGTTAATATTGTCATATGTTTACAATACATGGTGAAATTATTAATAGAACAAATTCAACACCAATGTATTCTAGGAGCATAACATGACTTATTAGCAGGAAGTTTTATGAAGTTTTTCGCCTTTTGCAAAAAAAGTTTTTTGGTTAGGTTTTCCTTTACATTCATATAAAATTGGAAAATTTCACGTTTTTTCGCCGGTTTTCTGTAAAATTACATTTAATGGATTAAAGACAAATATACGGCACTACCACAGGATAATTCATTAATTGTATGTAACTTATAATATCCAAGTTGCTTAATAGTCCCGTCAATGAACATTTTCCCGGGTAATTTGTCCAAGCATCACCAATTTTCCTAAAAATTTGGATTTCAGTACTACTCACCCTCTGCGTCAAAGTCGATCCTGTGCCGGGGGTTGCTTTTTTCCCGGGGGGTGATGCTACCCCTTCTTGGGGGTGAAAAATATTATCTGAAAAAAGGAATAAATTAACTAATTTTAAGCAACTTTTGTTCCATAAAGTTTTTTCTGAAAGTCAATTCTTTTTGAGTTAATCGCAAGTGGAAATATCGATTTTTCAACAAAAAAAAACATGTTTTCATACGGTATTTCGGAAATAACTTTAAAATATGCTCTCTAAGAAAAAAAATCATTTGAATCAAAAATGTAGTTGTTTTCTGAACGATGTTTGTGGCATATTTTTCAATGTCTAAGTATACATATACAATACAAAAATATTTTCACACTAGCAAGTTTTGACATTTTGAATCTATACTATGTTCCTGTCACCAAAACACTTCCCATAGTAAAAGAACGATTAGAACAAGATTCTTTACTAAATCAACATACTCAATTGTCCATTAATACAATAATGGAACTACTAACATTTTGTACAACATATTTTCAACTTAATGATGACTTCTACCAACAAGATTTTGGCATGGCAATGGGTTCCTGTTTGTCTCCCGCTTTAAGCAGCATTTTTATGGAAAAATTTGAAGAACAAACAATTTTCTCAAAACAGATTAAACCTTTGGTTTGGTGGCGTTATGTTGATGACATATTCTTATTTGGGAATATAATCTTGAGGATTTACATGCATTACTTAACGACATATACAACAAAGAACAAACTATTCAGTTTACACTAGAGCTTGAACAGAATAACAAATTACCATTCTTAGACATTTTAATAACCAGTACACAATTGACATTTGAAACAGAAGTTTACAAAAAACCGAGTCATACTAACAGGTATCTCATCTTTAACTCTAATCATCCAAATTCAGTGAAAAGAGGTATCATTAAATCTCTATATGACAGAGCAAAAATCAACTGTTCTAACATCAATAACTTCAATGAAGAAAAAACGTTTATAAAAAATGTACTTTCTGCCAATCATTACCCAAATAAAATTATTAATAACGAGTTAAACAAAATCGAATACCAAACAATCCCTAACAACCAACATCAAACTTCACCAAGCAACACTGACTCCTAAGATAATCACATTAATACAATAACTATACCATACATACAGCGTCTATCAGAAAGACTAAAAAGAGTGGCAAACAGATATAATATCAAAACATTATTTAAAACAAGAAATACACTAAAATCAATTGTCTCAAAAACCAAACCAAATAACACAACTCAAAATACATAAAATTGCATTTATAAAATCCCTTGTGAATGTAATAAATTCTATATTGGAGAAACCTCTAGACCTCTGAATGTTCGAATAAACGAACACAAAAATTACAGAAAAAACGAAAATTTGAAAAATCTAAAATTTGCGAACATGCTTGGGACCTTGGTCATAAAATACAGTTTCAAAATTCAGTTATATTACACAAAGAAGAACACAACACTAAAAAAAAACTAAAAGAGTCTGCTTTAATTTTGTTAAATGAAAACGATTGTATCGCTACTACCTCCGTAGAATTCAGTCGTTCCTGGTTGCCGATGATTAAGGAAGAAATTACTAATGGTCATGTCCTTGTGAACAACCCAATATCGAGATAGTTCATAAGGTTTTTCCCAGGTTTTCCCTTATGATTTTAATGGGATCACGGAATCAACAAAGTTCTTTGGTCGCATTTTTGGCGAATGCACTATCTTATAACAAAGTCGCACCTAGGAGCGCCACATAAAATTCTGAAGATCTCCCTTTCAAATTCTTCCAATTTGAAAGGAACTTTATGGTTATATGATCTTTAGAAATGTCTGTGCTACCCTGTATATTACAAATACAATCAGAAATCAAATCATACACATTGTCAAATATTTTAATTTACATCTTAGAATTGTGCCTTTTTTATCCATAGTTTCTTAACCATTGACAACGGGGTCTGACATAGACCCCGAAACGTTTGGAATATACAGCAATTAGAACTGTGGTTTTATTTCCCAAGAAGTACTTAGACATTCAAAAATGTAGCTTATATTTTTTTTTTAAATGTTGGGTTTGTGGTACTACCAATACCAACGGAGTTGTAGCTTGTTGAAATTTTATTTTTATTTGTCATAACAAAAATTGAAAGGTTTATCGTGACATAACTGAACAACAAAGCTCTTTTCGGGAAAAGTTGATAAACACATTTTTAAAGTGCTTAAAAAAATCCTTTTATATTTCAACAAAAAAAAAACATGTTTTCATACAGTATTTCCGAAATAACTTTAAAAATATGCTCTCTAAGAAAAAAATCATTTGGATCAAAAATGTAGCTTATAAAAAAATTAAAAAAAAGTTGGGTTTGTAAAACGGAGTTGTAGCTTGTTGATATTTTATTTTTATTTGTCAAAACAAAAATTAAAAGGTTTATCGTGACATAACTGAAAAACAATCCATTTTTCGGGAAAAGTTTATAAACACTTTTTTAAAGTGCTTAAACTGCTCTAGCATAAACATTAAGAGAATTATGACATAAATAATTTTGTTGTTTTTGTTTTTTGACAAAAAATGTACAAATTACCCCCTAAATACCACCTCAGTTGAAATTAATTACTACTACTTCACAAATCACTTGGCTTACTTATTTCAAATAGGCTCAGAATGTTTGACCGGTTTAAAGTAAGTAGTTTTGAAAGAAGTCGAGTCTCAAGAGAATATTGTATTTTTTTGTAATTTTACATAATTTGTATTTTTTTAAATGTTTGTATATAGTAATATTACCCTCTCAGCTCAAGTCCTTTCAAAAATAAGGGTTAAACACATTTTCATGTTACGTAAGCTTTTAGCTTATAAAAAACTACAAATTGGTAATTTGTGAAGAGGTGGCAATTAATTTCAATTGGGGTGGTATTTAGGGGGTAATTTGTATTTTTTGTTGTCAAAAAGCAAACAAAAAATCTTATTTATGTCATAACTCGCTTAATTTTGATGCTAGAGACTTTTGTAAAAAGACAAATTAAAGAATTTTAAAAAAGTATTTATAAACGTTTCCCGAAAAATACATTGTTGCTTTTTAGTTATTTCACGATAAACCTTTAAATTTTTGTTTTGACAAATAGAAACAAAATTTCAACAAGCTACAACTCCGTTTGTATTGGCTCTACCCAAACAATAAACCAAATATTTTCTGTTTTTTTTTATAAGCTACATTTTTGATTCAAATGATTTTTTTAAAGAGCATATTTTTAAAGTTATTTACAAAATACCGCATGAAAATCGATACTTGCGATTAACTGGAAAAGAATTGAGTTAAAAAAACTTTATAGATCAAAAGTTAATGCATTGATTTATTCATTCCCGGACTTTTGTTCATATAATATTTTTCACCCCCGGGGAAAAAGGGTCAACTTTGAAGTAGAGGGTAAGTAGAAATTAAATCCAAATTTTTAGGAAAATCGGCCCTGCTTGGACAAATTACCCAGTATTAACATTGTTTGCCTTCATTGTCTGGAGTATAAGTCGTTTTGGATAAATCTGTGAGTGAATTCATAAATTACCTAAATCATATAATTTTCTCGATTTGTTATGAAAAACGGTAAATTACACATTATAATAAAACATTAAAAAAAATATAACCGACTTCTACCTATAACTAAAAAGCTAAAAATAATTATAACAAAATACAACTCTAGCAATTAAATAACACATTCAATGTTGTACCTACCCAGGAAGTAAAAAATGTAAACATTAAAAGGTGCTCATTCTGTACAAATTAATTACCTACCAATCCAGTATATTTTTGAAGTCGGTGCCAAGCAACAATCAAGTTTGATGAATTAGTAGATAAGTACCCAATGAAGGATTTTAGATTTGCTTGTCACCGGCTTCAAAATATACTAGATTGGTAGGTAATTAATTTGTACAGAATGAGCACCTTTAATGTTTACATTTTTTACTTCCTGGGTAGGTACCTAACAACATTGAATGTGTTATTTATTTGCTAGAGTTGTATTTTGTTATAATTATTTTTAGCTTTTTAGTTATAGGTAGAAGTAGGTTATATATTTTTTTTTTAAAGGTTTTATTTTCAACTTTTTAGTATTTTTGAACTCAGGTAGTTTTCATTCTTTATTTTTTATTTTGTATGTGTAACCTTAATAGACAGAACCAGGTAACATAGAAAGCCTCAACATTACACAATGATACTTTCTCATTTAAATTAACAGGTAAATCTTTACGAACAAAATGTACTAGTACTCGTTGACTTAATAAGCCCAAAATATATTTATGCCTTATGGACTACGCCATGTAACCTTTTTTCAACTTTTTTTGACAACACTGTATAACTATAGATAATTCCACTCCAACCTATGTACCACGCATCCTGTACATACGACTGCCCACGGACAAGCATAAATTTGTTAGCTGCCTTCTATAGGACGGAGTAGAATCCATCCCATATTTACGGGGTCAAATCCGTCCTATATTTCAACCATAGTATATAACTCCTTGTGGGCTAGCCCATAAACTAGTTCATTTTTTACATTTTATATTACATTTTATATTATCGTCCTGTGTAACATTAATTCATCTCCACACTTTATGCCATTTCTTATGGGCTGTAAAAGAAATAATTTTTTAATCACACTGTATAAATATAATTCAACTGCAGCATATATTTCGACCATCCTGTATATGATTTGCTTATGTCTACATCATATAACAGTTCACCCTATATAATTTTAATTTCACATTTTTTCCAATATTTTTATACCACCAAACGTCCAGTCCACCCTATATTCCAACCATCCTGTATATACATCTGCCTACGGACCACTATCATTCTAGTCCGTCCTATATTTCAATCTTCATATAAATGCAACTCCTTCTATCACTTTACTTTGTGATTTTGTTTGCTATAACTAAACACCCTGTCTATTAACGTACCAAATAGCAGTTTAAAGTTTGACATGTGTTGTCACTGAATCTTCTATTAGGCCGGGAGAATGTGACAACCAAAAGCACCGTCTTCGCAAAATGGAAAAAGTTGCATTTAAATAGGTATTTCCTTGTATACAAACAAAACGAGCTTGGTACTCATTGATTTAAGGAGCCGAAAATACTATGCTTTACTACCTATATGCTTGAAATGTATATAGAAAATTTTAAAATTCGCAATTAAAACTTCCAGTGCCTAAAATTACCGCACTATTACGTTGGAATTAAAATATTTATGAGGTCCGTTATGTCATTTCGATGAAATTTTTGATAAGAATTTTGGAATTTTCGGCGATTTTCTGCTTAACTGCAAGTTGCACCTCGCAGAAAAGTATATGAGATCACCTAAGGATCTTCCTAAATAGATTAAACGTTAAAAAACTATACACATCCATAAGGAGTTATCGAAAAATCGACTAAAATATTAGGGATATTGGTCGATTTCCATGCATGCATGTGTTCATTCACAAATTTTATCACTTTACCAATAGAATTCTTTTCCAAAACTTGAAGTTTCACCAATCCGGATATATACGCTATTAAACAAGACCATATTCATTCAAAACGGTGCACCACAGGAGAAGAAATCAGGTAACATACATACAAAAAAAGGGGAAAAAATACGCGACGAATTGATAACCTCCTCCTTTTTGGAAGTCGGTTAAAAAAATATATGGGGCCAACTCGGGAACATCGTTAAATTATCCAAATTCGTTCAGCTGTTTTCGAAAAATTGATTATCTTGCATAAAAAACATACACATCATATATCTATTTGAAGTCTGTCGGTAAAAAGTCAATGACGAGCAAGTTTTATATAAAAAGCTTTCAATGGATCAGTAAGTCAGTTATAAAGGTCCTAAAATCTCTAGAATAGATCACAACCGATATATAGTAAGTAGTCTTTGAAAGCCAGTTAGTATAGTAAAAAGTAGAACTCAAAGGCCACAATTATTATGAATGGTTTAGAAGAGGAATTGCTTAGAAAACACAATTTTGATTTGGCGAAATTAGAACTACCCTCACTATCTGAAATCAAAGTTGATATTCGGAACCCAGAAAGCGCTAAAGCAATTTCAATTTAGACGGTAAGTTTATTTTAAATGTATGCAGTTACATTATAAATAGTTTTAAAAGCCCTAGGATTTTCAGTAGAAAGAAAAAGAACTTACCTTCAAATTTCTTGTGTATTTCATGTAATAGCGAATCTATCCAACTTCGGTGAAGCGATGCACCAGGTGGTAAATTTACTGATGTCAAACTATAAAGTAGTAGATATTAACTGCATACCTCTTTTAAATAAACCTTCGACAAGAAAATTATCTGAAATAATGAGTTATTTCTCTGCAAAAGTGTATCTTCATCGAGCAAGAAGATAAAATTTAGCAAGGAAATTAAATTTGTAACCATAAAACGTATTTTTAGCGTAGAAGGAAATTCCAGCAGACCTTACGCGGGAGATGTTTCAAATTAAATGTATCGAATAAAAGTTGCAAACTTTTATAATTGGATTCAAGAGTTTTTTGTGTGGATATTTTGTTCGATTTCATGTTTATTAAATCTCAAAGTTCTTACAAGAAAATGGAAATTAACTGACATTGCATGAAAATCTAATCTTGAAGAGCAATTAATTATTTTTGCTTGGGTAAATTCTCCCAGTAACAATATAAGCCAGAGTTAATAAGGTCTTTTGATGTTGCTGCTATTAAGGATTAAATGTAACAATGAACAACATAGATAGTTACATTGGATATATTTCTCTTCTCTTCCAAGCTCGTTTTCAATTAGTGGTTGAAACTTCATCTTCTCGACCTCGGAAATGTTAGTTTTCCTGCAAAACCTTGAATGCGGAATTATATTCCCAAGGTGATTCATTACGCGGGTTATTGATTAGATGAAAAATTATCTATTTGCGTTCGTCGGATTGTATTTGTTGGTTTCCATTGCACTTTGTATAGGTATCACCTTCCGACTAACACGTCCTCGTATAGAGATTAAATTTTCGTGGGAATGCCACTCCTGCGGAATTTGGATATTGCATTTAAGCATTCGAGCGTGGCGAGAAACTCAAAACATCAAACCACCAATTCAGTTTTTTGTTTGATCTCGATTAATTATGGATGAAATTAACGCAAATCTAGATAATTTGCCAAAGTTTCTAAA
Organism: Octodonta nipae; assembly: GCA_034190945.1. Classification (NCBI taxonomy): domain Eukaryota; kingdom Metazoa; phylum Arthropoda; class Insecta; order Coleoptera; family Chrysomelidae; genus Octodonta; species Octodonta nipae. The sequence continues at coordinate 15,942,402 of CM067216.1, forward strand.
AGCCTTTATAAAAGGTAGAGTAAAGATCCCATAACTTTCTACTTATACGATAAAATTAGGTAATTAACGTTACTTGAATTCTATGATCATATTGATTAAAAATTATATATATATATATATATATACATATATAGCTAGTTTTTACACTCGTTCTGGTCGTTTATCGCATCCCTTTCTCCATTTTCCTTTATCATTCCAGTCACCTTCTTTCAGGCTTCTCTCTTGCATATTTTTATCAATTCTGTTTTTCCATGTTGTTCTTGGTCTCCCCCGTTTGTTTCTCCCTTGGGGAAACCAGTTCTAAATTTTCTTTGGTATTCTTTCATCTTTCATTCTCCTTAGGTGTCCGTACCAAAGTAATTGCTTTTTAGTTATTGTATCTGTAATTTTCTTTTCTATGGTCATTCATTGTATTATAGTTTCATTTCTTACCCTATCTAGTCTAGTAATTATGGCACTTCCTCTCCAATAATCCATTTTTGCTGCTTGCAGTTTTTTCTATGTCACCCATACTTCGGATCCGTTGATTACACAGCTTTCGAAGATCGTCTTGTATATTGTCTTTTTTGTTTTTGTCTTTGTTTGTTTGTTCTAAAGTATTAGATGCAGAAACATTGGAAGATCCGTGTTCTCCTTGTTATCGCATTTGGGACTTCTTCCAGGTTCTTTGCACCGTTGAGGGATAGAATCCGCCGCTACCAGTTAGAATTAAGCTCGTGTTCTAGTAACGTTGACGGATCCTACTGACTGCGCCAATGTGTTATATCACACTCCAATTAATTAACTTAAAAAAAATATAGTTTTTAAATAAACACAATAATAACTTTTCAAATAGAAATGGAAAAATAACAATATAACTGACAAAAGTTCTGAGTAATAATGAATACAACATTAGAGCAGTTTTACAATTTATAACATATAACAAGTCGAATAAGCAAAGTCGACGCTGAAATTTCCACGGATGTTGGCCGTGCCGTAATCTGACACTACACGTGTCACTGAGTCAGCTGGGAATGTTGAGTTGTCGTTGCGATATAAGTTCGTTCTAAGTTCATAGCACAAAATATATATATATATATATATATATATATATATATATATATATATATATATATATATATATATATATATATATATATATATATATATATATATATATATATATACGTACAATTTACCGCTGAAAACTGTAGTAAATTCAAAATTCCAGAAAGCAGCCAAAAGTTATGGGGCAGTAAATAAAGTGTACTCTTTTATTATAGCATAAAATTGTTCGAAATTTATTTGATTTCTTCTTCAGTCAACTTTCTGAAAGATTACAAAAATAAAAAAGCGGCAGTCATTTGAGACTGACGATAAAAGCGAAAGCTTCTTACGAATTATACTTCACGTTTCTTGTTATCTCCAGTCTCTGTTTCAGGAGAATTAAAATAATTGTCACTATTTTGTTATGACTCAAGTATTGATCCTAATGTGTAATTTCATTCTTAATTGAAATTTCTATAAAATTTGTTGAATTATTAACTTACAAGTTGAAGCTCATATCCGATAAATTGTAAATGCGGCAAAAATTTAACAAAAGGTGTGTGAAATTAATAACGTTCTTTCTGAGTTCTGACGTATGTCAATTCCGTAATGCAATATGCTGCAAAGAGAGAATTTGAGTTTTTATTAGAAAAGCAAATTTTGTGCAAGTTTTCTATATTCATTGGATGTTATATTGGTTTATTTTCTATATAGCATTAATATTCAAAAAAAGAAGAGACTCATTATGTATTTTACATTGTCTCTGTTTCTTACACAGTGAACTGAATTGCATGGATATTTGAAGTGTGTGGCGTCGGTCTCAGTGTCGGCATACGACTCAGATGATTTGGAGGGGGGGTTCCAGCCCCTTAGCCCCCTGAATCCGACAGTGCACGTGGCACCATCTGTTAACGGGGTTTAATGAAGGGATGAAATTTGTTCATTTCCAGATGTCAATTCAACAACTAAAATTGTGCACTATTTTCTACAATAATGTAAAATAAATTGAAATAGTAAACTTATTCCAATTATCTGTTTCATAGTTCAACTCACAAAAGTATCATTGTAATTTTATTTTCCTAATTTTCCCCACCTAATTACCGTTATTATGGCTTCAAATTCTGCATCGAGGTGGTTTTTACAAACAGTAATATTGTTTTTACGCTTGTAAAGCTTTTTAAAGGTATGAGTTTATACGAAACACATTAAGTAATAAAAACAACACGCCATTGTTATAAAACATACGTAATATACCACCCGTACCTGAAACTGAGTGTGATACGATCGCATATGCTTTTTTATAATGTAGTACAAACATTAAAAATCCATTTTCACTCATTGAAATATTCATAACGGTTTATTTTGATATACACCGCATTCGGTGTACTCAAAATATAATTCATATAGTAAATATTACGTTCTCCATATTCAAATTTTATAACGATCATTAAAATGGCTAATTGATGTCGGGGCCCATGAAATCTTTTATTAGGGCGTCAGCGCTAGCGAGCCATATATGATTACTAATGGCTTATATTTGGGCTTTACTGAATGTAGAACAAAAAGGAGTGTACAGCACAGCTTTTTTTTGCTGTGTCGTCAATAAAATTTTTACCCTGCTCGATAACGGCTGATTGGGCAGCCACTCAGGTAATGAGGATGATGAAGAACATTTTTCCAATTAACAGTCGTCTTTCTTTTAGCTTTTGTTTTCCAAACCTGTATCTTTATGTTCAATGCATAGATAACATCAAGATGATTCGGGCGTGATTAGAACAATTTAATTGAAATAATTTGTATGGGGTGTAAAAAACACGTTGTTGGATTAATGAGGATAATGATCCCAGATATTATATGATTTTCGCCTTTTAACTGAGTTTCAATAATTTATATTTAAAAAAGAACCGACTTCAACTGGTTTAAAATAAAATCCGTTTAGAAATCGTATGCAGCCCATAACTATTTTCTGACACATATTCTTTTTTTATTTGATATAGGGTTCAATTCTATTGATTATTTTAGCATATTCTTATCTCTCCCTCTCTCGATAATTTGATTGTTTTTGTATATTATCTATATTTTTTTATTTGTTTTATTATTTGGACCACTTTCTATGTGTCATTCTAATTCACACTATATTGCAACCATCCTGTATACGTTTCTGGGTATTGGTCACCCAATATAAATTATTTGTCATCATTATGAATCACCTTGTACTACTATAATTTAAATCTTCGCGATGTTGCAACCGCCCTGTATAAGTTTTAATCCTATCCACCCTATTGACTGTTTCTATTTTTCTATTATTTAAATCACCCTGTATACCTATAATTTTACTTCGCCCCATATGTCAAGTATAAGCAACTACTTATGTTCCACACTATATAACATTTTTTAACCACCCTTTATAACTATAATTCCACTCCACCTTATATGCAACTGCTTCTAACATTGTTTGAACCCTTCGCCTTATAACTTGAATATCCTTACTGCATATGCTTATTTAACCTTCTTTATAAGTTTTATGATCCACTTTGTATAACTATAGTTTTACTTCACTCTTATTTTAACCAGCTTGTATACGCAACTACTTATGTGCCACCCAATACAACATTTTTCGAACCACCCTGTATAACTCTTCTAACTTATATTTCCACCATCCTATGTATGGAACTGCTTATGTAGCAGCCGGTATCACATTTATTTGTAAGATTTTTGAACCGACTTAACTGTAATTTTACTTAGCCCTATATTTCAACTGCGCACATTGCTTACTGCTTGAATTTCGATGTAGGCACACATATACACACACACTTACACACAAGCACTCGCACCCGCACACCCACATACGCACACCCGCATGCGCACGCGCACACGAACACACAGAAGCACACGAACCCGCACACGCACACGCACACGCACACACACACACACACACACACGACACACCACCCGGGGTGGTTGCTGGTCCACCACCGGGCGCCTCCCCAGGTGGCGGATAGGGGACGCTCTCCAGCAATGGGGAGTACTGAGGACTTCCTCAGGGCGGACCAAAATCAGATAGGGGAAGGAACTCCGAAAATAAACCATTCATGGATATGGGTGATAAGGTCAACTTAATACCCCAGGTGGGTACCTCTGCAGAGGATAATCCCACCACCGGTTCCGATCGAGTGAAAGCCTCGGTGGCCGGTGCACGCTCCACGGATTCTGGGGGGAGCGAATTATCACTGGTTCCGTCACATGGTGACAAGAAGAATAAGAACACTGCTAATGGTACAACATCGACCATTAAAACTAGAGCTGGCAGCAAGACACTATTCAGCCAAGTCCTCCAAAAGGCGGATAGTGCAGTTGACGCCTCCCAAAGGGCCACAACTGAGAGTGGCGCTCCAAACAAATTAGGAGCAAAGATCGATGAGCTCTTGAAGTTCATTGGGCCTAGGCACAATGTACATCATGAGATCAAGAAACTGGCACACGCCATTAAGTCAGAATATGACAAATATCAGACGTCAACGACGCGGCCACCTCCTGTAGCGAAACCTGCTACAACACAGACATCGCCAGTAAAGGTGTCAAACACTCAGACACAAGGTGAAAAGCAAAAGGAGGTCCCAAAAGCGGCTGCCTCAAAAGCAGCCAACTCAAAACCGACTGCATCAACACCGGCGGCCCCAAAGCAGGCGGCTTCAATAAAAGTAGCCTCAGTAGCAAGGACCTCGCCACCGAAGGCCTCGCCTTCAGTAGCCCCATCAAGTAAGGCACCACTAGTTAAAACTCTTAAACCGGTGCTACCTAGCAAGCTAAAGCCCGGTAAAGAAGGTTGCCAGAACATCGGGCAAACCACCCAGGCAACAACAAGTAGGGTGGTCAATTCAGAAGCGGAGAGAAACAATGTATTAAAACCCAAGTTTAAACCGCAGACCAAAAAACAACCTTCAAACCAGTCGACTGACTGGCAAGTGGTAAAGAGGAAAAAGGCCCCGAGGACCAATAAGCAAAAACCAGCCCAACATTGTACGCTGCTTATAAAGAGAGGCGAGAAGAGCTCCCATGCAGATATCTTGCGAGGTATCAAGAATGATCCCACCTTGCAGGATATAGGCAAAAAAGTCAATAAGATCCGACGAACAGCTAAGGGAGATCTACTTTTGTTATTCGCCAAGGCAGACGCTCAGGAGATGGAGCGCTATTGTAACGCCATCAAGAATAAGCTCCCAAGCGGGGCCACTGTACAATCTCGAATACCCCAAATCGAGATTGAAATTAAAGACCTGGACGAGATCAGTACCAAGGAAGAGGTAGTAAACCTGCTCAAAGATAATATCGACGGCCTGGCAGAGATCACTGAGGAGGCAGTGAAATCACTTCGACGGGCATATAGATCAACACAAACGGCAGTTGTTTGTCTCCCAGAGGTCCAGGCCAAGAAAGCCATCGCACTTGGAAAGCTGAAACTTGCGTGGGGCACAGTACGTGTTCGCGAGAGGATCAGCCTTCGACGGTGCTTCAAATGCTGGCACTTTGGGCACAACGCCCAGGCGTGCAGAGGCAAGACTGACCGAAGCAGTTGTTGTCACAGATGCGGAGGCGCTGGTCACAATGCCTCGGCTTGGACACCTTGGCGGAGGATGTACGGAAGCGTGAATCGGTCGCCATCGCAGGAGATTTCAACGCCTGGGCAATTGACTGGGGATGTCGGGAAACGAGCGCGAGAGGACGAGCTCTCCTTGAGACCATGTCTTCGCTCAACCTGGTACTCCTCAACACAGGAGCCGTAAGCACATATCGCAAAGGCACAGCCAGCTCCATTATCGACGTAACATTCGTTAGCAGCAACCTAATTTAAGGGGGCTGTGAGTGGCGGGTCGATGAGGAGTTTACTAATAGCGACCACCAAGCTATTATTTGGGAAATCAACACCACTCCCAAACGAAGATTGTGTGTCAGTCGTGCGAGGTCACAGCCAGTCGGCTGGAACAAAAATGCTTTCGATGCTGATTCATTCGCCTTGGTTATGGAGCAGGAACCATTGTCAATAGCAACAAGCGCAGAAGCCACTGCCAAAGAGGTAATGACAAGCGTTGTCAAGTCCTGCGATGCTTCCATGCCAAGGAGACGGCAGAACAACAGCCGCCCACCAGTTTACTGGTGGAACGACACGATCTCACAACACCGAGGAGAGTGTCTCAAAGCACGAAGGCTGCATCAACGAGCACGGAGACGCGACAGGGTCACAACAGAAGAACTAAGGCTCGACTATGAGATCAAAAGACAACAACTACGAAGAGCCATTCTCTCAAGCAAGAGATCCTACTGGAAGGAGTTGTGTGACGAAGTTAATCAAGATCCATGGGGAAAACCGTATAAAATCGTGATGCATAAAATTAAGGCCCCTCCCATGACATCAACCAACTGCCCCGAATCATTGCACCGCATTGTCACTCACTTGTTTCCTGCGAAGCCTGAGCTACCCGCTAATCCTTCGTGGCAGGTGAGGGACGAAGATATACCATCAGTGACTATGAGTGAGCTGATGGGCGCGTGCAACCGGCTCCAAAACGGTAAGGCTCCCGGTCCAGATGGCATACCTAACATCGCGCTAAAATGCGCCATAGCCAATAGGCCTGACATGTTTCTACACATGTATGAGACCTGCCTAAAGCAGGGGGTTTTCCCGAGTAAGTGGAAAAAGCAGAGGCTTGTGCTCCTCCCTAAAGGGGGAAAGAAACCTCCCGACGAACCGTCATCATATCGCCCCCTCTGTATGTTGGACTCTGCGGGAAAACTCCTTGAAAGGATAATAGCAGATAGGCTGGAGCCCTACGTTGAGCCGAAACTTTCCACCAACCAATTCGGGTTCAGAAAGGGGAGATCAACCATCGATGCCGTGACACTCGTTACCAACATCGCCAGAGAGGCTATCTCGGGAAAGAGATGGAGAAGAGGTGGAAAAAAGTACTGTCTAATAGCCACCCTGGATATCAAGAACGCCTTTAACTCGCCCCGCTGGGACCGCATTTTGGAGGCTCTTGTCAGGATGGAAGTTCCGCAGTACTTGCGCAGAATGGTTTCAGCCTATTTCAAGGACCGCATCTTGTTGTACCAAACTGAAAATGGGCAAGTAGACTATAAGATCACAGGAGGTGTACCTCAGGGCTCTGTTCTTGGCCCCCTCTTATGGAACGTAATGTACAACGACCTGCTCCTGCTCGGTCTGCCTGAGGGCGTCAGGCTAGTGGCATTCGCCGATGATGTGGCATTGATCATAGTGCGCAAGCACATAGAGGAGATACAAACAACCTTCTCATTCGCTATAGCCACAATTCAGCATTGGATGCTCGCAGCGGACTTGAGTTTAGCAGAACAAAAGACCGAAACACTTCTTGTTAGCAGTCGAAAGGCAAGGGAAACCATCACCCTCAAAATAGGCGACTCCTACATACAGTCGCAGCCCTTCATCAGCTATTTGGGGGTGCTCCTGGACACACGGCTCAACTTCAAAGAGCACATAATCGCGGCCAGCAAGAAAGCAGCTGAGGTACAGGGGGCATTATCTAGAATAATGCCGAATGTCGGAGGCCCTAGACAGATAAGAAGACAGCTACTGGCAACAGTAACTACTTCTGTTTTGTTGTACGGGGCACCGCTATGGGAGAAATCGCTCGAGCTACCATCGTACCGCCGGAAAATGAAATCAGTCCAGCGGCTCTCAGCGATTCGAGTGGCATCATCCTACCGCACTGTGTCTTACGAGGCGGTGAGTGTGATTGCCTCTACCCTACCAATCGACATCCTGGCTGCAGAAAGGGGACGGCTTTATCGCAGAAAGTTAGAGAAAGACCAACCGACAGGAAACAGCGATGAAAGAGCCATGAGTCTAAGGCAATGGCAGGAGAGGTGGGACAGCTCTACTAAAGGAAGGTGGACATATCGATTGATACCTAACATCAGTCGTTGGGTCAACCGCCAGCATGGGGAGGTTGGGTTCTACATCACTCAACTCCTGACTGGACATGGATGCTTTCGAGCATACCTGCACAGGTTCAGGAGGGCAAACTCCCCAAACTGCCCACACTGTACGGACGTGATAGAGGACGCGGAACACGTGTTCTTCTCCTGCCCCCGGTTTCAGGATCAACGTGCTGAAGTGGAGAGGATTCTGGAGACTAATATCGTTCCAGAACAATTAGTTGAAGCCATGCTGAAGGGCCCCCAAGCCTGGAACTTGGTATCAGATTACGCGGAGACTATCCTCAAAGAACTCCGCAATACGTTCGAGGAGTAGGCTTTAGAGGCTTTCAATGTAAGAGCAGTAAACATCTGCAATGAACCACCCTTGCGAAGTAGTATTGACTAAGAGTGCCGCAGGGGACCATGGTTGTAGGAGAAAGAGGTTAGGGTTTTAGCGGGTATACGGTATACTGGTTTCAATGCAACGATTTACTCTTGCTTTGAAGTCATTACATCGGGAGTCCCGCACGACGGCCAGCACGTGCTAGCTAAGTACGGAATGTATTTCCCCCCTCTTCGGATAAAAAAAAAAACACGACACACCACCGTATACCTTACAGAAAAGATCGCCCACCTAACAATTTGTCTTTTCAATACACTAATGGAATATTTGGAGCCATTTCATTTGACTGCAAACCCTATACATTGAAAATCGTTACACTCTGTACGATGTACTTTCATGGCACATCTTGACATTTAAGCTAGATATTTAAGATGAAAATTTGACATTTACATTGATGTTGACCGTTTTTGCAAATATTTTTACGATTTTCAGAAAAACGGTACGTTACAACGTTATAGGAAATTATATATACTATCTTTGTAATACACTGAAGTGTAGTCCCTTAATTACTGGTTTTTCTTATTTTCTGGAAAACCAAAACCGTAAATCTCACCTTATAAAAACTTATTTGGTATCTTTCTATAATATTCTTTAATACAATGCCGGTTAAATAATCAAAATTGCCCAAGCCGTTTTTGAATAAACACTGGGCAATGGGCATTCATAAAAAAAACCTGCCGACGAATTAATAACCTCCTCCTTTTTGGAAGTCGCTTAAAAAGGAGGGGGTTATCAATTCGGCCAGAATTTGTTTTTGTGTGTATATTATGTAAGTCTTTTCCGGTTGTGAATCGATTTGAATAATAATTTTTTGTTTAATAGAGCACACATCGAACTTGGTACAAATTTAAATTTCAGATTTCATTTGTGTGTTCAGCTATTACTTGAAACGGGCTCAAGGAATTTGGATCGTGTAAACTGGATTCTGTTACAGGGGATCCTGAAGTGGCACAATATATTTTTTAACGACATGGTTTATACCGTTTTTTAGAAAATGGGCAAAAACTTTTTAACCGACTTTTTTATACAGGGCTTTCATTGCAAAACTAGCCACCCAAAATAACTTAACTTAAAATATATTTAAAAGAGAACACGTTAATTTATATTTTCGGGGGACACATTTTACACGTATCGGTCACCCTGCAGTTTCAACCGTTAAACGGGGGTGAATATCACTTCTAAAAGTTTAAATATAATGGGGTTATCATATGATACCTCTTTTTAAAGGTCTCTTTTTTGCTAATCTTTTGACACATCATTTTTTTAAAGTCAGATTATTTTTTATAGAGAAATGCAATTTTAAACTTTCAAATTAAAATAATTATTATTTACATTCGCAGCTCGAATTCCTCCCACACTTTTTGAAGCGTCTCTAGGGTAATCTGCTCACACTCCTTCACTATTCTACGTCTAGGTTGAGGAATATACGGAGGTTGAGTCTTATACACCAGTTTTTAGATGTCCCCATAAAAAAAGTCAAGGGGCGTTAGGTCGGGTGATCTTGGTGGCTATTTTATAACGCCCCTTCTTCCAATCCATTTATCTGGAAATGTCTCATTAAGCCAATTTCGTACCGGCAAGGCATAATGTGGAGGTGCTCCGTCCTGTTGAAAAAATAGGTTTTCTTCGTCTAGCAACAAGGTTCCAGCTTGATGCATTTGGTTTTCTAAAGATTCGGTTGTAAGGAGATTTATCACATTTTGTAGTAATTACAAATACAATTCCCCAGTTGATTTTCTGGGGTTGTTGCTTGTGCTCTTCCCGAATTGTAAATTGGTATTGTCCCAGAATTTACAATTATGTTTATTGACAAATCCGTTAAAAATATCCTGCCTGGTCAGGAGAACAAATATCTATATACTATTATAAAATTGTAGTTATATGTTTGTTTGTTTGGTTGTTGGTTTGTTACCTCATCACGTAAGAACTACTGAACTGATTTTGCTGAATCTTTTTTTTTTGTTGCAAAGCTTATAGTTTGACTTAAAATCTGGTATACATTTTATCTCCCTACATTGACAGAAACGGTAGATATAGGGAAAAATCTACTACAATGTTCGGTAATACATAGGTACACAATTAGTCAATTGGTTCCACCGCATGCACCAAATTTTAGATACATGCACCAGCTTAGCTTTTATTCAAAATTCGGAATATGCTAAGGTAAGATGTTTCGATTAAAAAAAATTCCAACTGATACATCAAGTGTAATTTTACAGGGTGTTCCATATATAGGATAGGTAGAATTAAATGGATTTAAAAAATCTTGGAAAAAAGGTATATTAGGTGGCCTGTAAGTAGTTGCGTATATACAACGTGGTTGAAATAAGGGGGAAGTTATAAGGGGTGGTTCAAAAAAGATATATTAAGTGGACCATAAACAGTTGTATATACCAGATGGTTGAAAAACGGGTGGAGTTGTGAATTATATTTATAAGCGCGGATAAGAAAATGTAATAGTGTTAGGGTCATAAATAGTAGCATATACAATGTGTGTGAAATAGACTTAGATTCATACAGGGTGGATAAAAAAATATGTTATGTAAGCAGTTAGGATATTTGAATTTTCTGTTGAGCTATTATTATAGTTATGAAATGGGTTGAAAAAAAAATGTTAGAAGCAGGTGTTTATACAGGGTGGTTGAAATTAAAGATGGAGTGGAATTATAGTTTATAGGGTAGTTAAAAATTTGTTTTATAACCAACAGTAGTTCACAAGTAGCATATTATAAGATGGTTGAAATATCTAGCAGAGTATAGTTACTGCTATATCTACAGGTCTGTTTAAAAAATAATTAAAAATGTTATGATTAACAACCTGTTTCAGATAACGGATAGATGAAATGTAGGGTGGACTAGAATTCTAAGTATACAGGGTGGTGAAAAAAATGTTATATAGGGTGGGCCATTAGTAGTTTCACATACAAGGTTGTTGAAATATAGCGTGGAGTAGAACAATAATTATGGAGTGTGAGTAAGGAAATTAGAAAAATTTTGGAGTACATGAATTATGGGGCAAAGTGAAGTTTTCATTTCACGGTGTGTTCAAACAAGGTTAGAAAAAGTTGCAAATGAAGGATGGTTTAAATGAAGTGTGGAAAGAAATTATATTTTATACTTTGCTTCAAAAATAATGAGGTAATAGCATAGCTCATAATTAGTTTCACAGATAGGATATTTAAAAAATTGTTACATAGGGTTGAAGCAGTTGAAGTTTTGGTGAAGTTTATTGGGAAGTGATGGATTTATATTTATACAAGGTGGTACAAAAATGTTGTACTGGGTGGCCGATAAGTAGTAGTACATACAAGGTGGTTGAAATAGAGGGTGAAGTAGAAGTATAGTTTAACAGTGTGGATAAAAATTGTATGAAAAATTTTCTAGAATAGAACATGAGCTGTGTTGCATTTATGCAATATCTGAAACATGGGGTGAAGTAAAATAGTTATACAGTGTGATTAAAACACTGTTAAAAAAGTTGCATATAATGGGTGGTTGACATATCAGGTGGAGACAAATTATATTTTCCAGGATGGTTAAAAAATATCAGAAAAATGGTTATTTAGCTTAGTCCATAAGTAGTAACATAGATAAATCAGTTGAAATATAGAGGGGATAAGTGTTTAAAAAATGTTATACTTATATGGTGACCCCTAAGCAAGGGGTTGAAATATTTGTAGAATAAAATTATGGTTATACATGATGGTTAAAAAATAATAGACAAAAAAGTTATAATGGTTGACTAATTGGCAGCAGTATATACAAGATGATTTAAATGAAGATGGGAGTAGAGTTATAGCTATAGAAGGCAGTTCAAAAAAATATTGAATAAAATTGGTTGACAAATAAATAGCAGCTTATACAGGATGGTTACACGATAGGGTGAAGTAGAGTTACAGTTATACAAGGTGGTTCCAAAAAAATGTTAAATAGAATTATTATATAGGGTCGCCCATAAGTGCTTGCAGTTTTGGTGAAATATATTCGGGACCGGTACATTTATAGTTATGTAAGGTGGTTCAATAAAGTTAGAAAAAATTGTTATATTGGATAGCCCATATGTTTCATAATTAATTTTTTTGCAAAGAATTCTACATTTCATACGTGGGTGAAACCGCGGGTAACGGCTAGTTTTTAATAAAATTAGGGTCTGGATTTACCCTTTGAGTCATTAATTCGCTGAATTTTGACCTTCTATCATAATCATCCTAACAAGCTGTTGTAAAAGCTGTATTTTGTAGGGAAAGAATTTACTTAGGCATAACTTTTTATGCACAGAGCGGACGAAAATATTGGTTAACCTGGAGACTTTTGGGATCGATATGATGTTTGAGGATCCATGGCAAAATGACCTAAAATTTCAACCGGTGCAGCGTCAGTTAAGACGATTCTTGACAATTAAATTGCACACACTCAGTTTCTTGAAATTTATGTACTAAATCCAACACATACTGATGCCCAATATTTTTCTCGGGATATCTGATGAAAACCATCAGCAGTTCTGCTTGCACAGCGTTGTTTTTCCCCATAAATAAATATTATTTCAATTCTTTCTTGTAAAGAATAAACCATTATCGAAATTTGATGGTCAGTAGACACCGAAACCACTACTAATAATAAATTGTTTAGAGTCTCAAATATGTTTCGCAAAAGCATTTAAGAATTTTTCTCACTTGTTTATGTCGCTATTTATACTCATGCTTTTTTCAATTACAATTCGAAATTTTTATTTTTTTACGGTTTCTAGGTCATTACTCTTTTAAAAAATAATCTGATTTTAACAAGTGATGTATCAAAAGATAGGCAAAACAGAGACCTTTAAAAAGGTATCATGTGATACCGCTTTGTATTTAAAGGGTGATACGTGTAAAATGTGTAATAAATTGAAAATAAATTGAAACTAAACCAAAATAAATGTTAGTTAATCAACTTCAAGGCGGAGGTTTTCAATTGGTCTCTAAATATAGTGGAAATTTTTTTTATGAATGCTATTTAGAGAAAAAGTTATTCTTAGTAAAAATATTAGCATGGTATACTGTAATCATTTTATATCACTCTGTATATCACTATATACGAGGTTTGTCAGCAAATTGGAATTTTGCTTAAAAGTAAAGTACCTCTTTTATAATAAATGAAATTGCTATCAAACAAAGTTCATTACAATTGAAAATTTCTTCCAATTATACTATTTCACTAAAAATTGAATAATGAATAAGTTTTTGATGAAAATTTGATTTTTTATATTTCGCTGAGGAGAGACTATTAAATAAATATAATTGGAACTAAATAAAAGTGACTCATAATTAACAGTCCTAAAAAAGTTTAAGATTTTCAAATCTTGTACGATTCACAGGATCCACCAAGTTGGAATCATATGCAAAACGTTATTAATATATATAAATATTTAGAAAACAAATTAATATATTCTATTCAACAGTAAATGAAATAATGGATGTTGCTTGACAGTAAAAAAAGTGATTTATGACAATTCTTAGTTGTTGTTGTTTTTTTTAAGATGTACTACTACTCGGTAATAATTTAATATAGTTTTTATAGTACTGGGAAATACTTTTCTTCATGATGATCCTCACATACACATTTTCACAGAATATTCTAACTCTCATTTTAATATTTACAAACCGGAAAAAAATATTATTATTTTTTTTATATATTGCTTCGACATATATGTTTGACCGTTTTAGGGATTTATCAAGAGTGTCAAATGGCTACTAAAATCTGATAATTGTAATAAATATATCTGAAAGTTGTTTACATAAATTTATGCATATTACATCAATATTACTGCTTAAGACTCATGTTAAAAAAATAATAAAATGACATTTATATGGGTGAGTACCTGCCTAAAATTCGAATTAAATGTGGAGTATATTACCTGTTTAAAATATTGGAGGAATTCCCATTATTAATAGACTGAGAATCTAAAAGTTTATAGATGTGTTTATAAAATTACGCTGGGGGTTAGTATAAAGTGGGATAGTTTTGATACATTGTTTAATTCTAGTTGTTCCTGTAAATTCAATTTTATGTCTTTATTTTCCTGATAAATGATTTTTACACTAAGTTAATAAAATGGTTATTGTTTATGCAGTTGCCATTCCTGGGCCTTTTGTATAGTTTAGGATATCATTTTTAAGTGCCGGTACACATGCACAGCAAGCAGCGTCTCAACAATAAACTTAAAGCAAAACTTTCTCAACAGTTCTCTTTTCATAGCCCTGTCTTCAAACTTTTTAACTAATAAAAAACAATATTGTAAAATTGCGCTTCATTTTTTAAGTGTTTTTCATATGATTTCTTGATTCAAAAAAGTTTATCTATTCTCTACTCAATTCCCACTAACTAACAATCTCTAATTCTCTCTCTGCTGTTTTCTATAAAATATCTTATTCCAAGCGTACAACTCTATTTATGGTATCATTTAATCCTAAGTATCTGCCAAAAACGCCTCTTGGTGCTCGTGCTCTTATTCGGTAATGTATACTTTTATCACTTTGTCCAATATAAACAGCTTTACAATTTTTGCAATTAAATTTATAAAAATTGGATTTTCTCAATTTATGGTTTTTACATTTATTATTAGCTAATATATTACCTAGATTATTGGAATATTGCCATCTGATTTTGGTACATGATTTTTATATCTAAGATGTTCTGAATTGTTTCTAGCTTAAAACATTGTTAAACAATTTCATTAGGAGTAAACATTTTGTTCGCCCGACCTAATAGTTCGCACTGTCTAAATCGTCATTGGTGAAAGTGATGAATAATTATTTCGCTACTGATGTTATAATCAATGTGATGAATAACAACTGGGTTTAATTTAAATTGTTATGTGTTCATTCATTGAGGATTCATTTGATTCTCCAATATTTGGACAGCGGTTTGAAATTCGGTACTCTCAATGTAGATTGTAATTTGCATCTGTCATTCAAAATGCATCAAATTTTTCTCTAATTTCGCTATTGCATAGATTAACTTACCTGGTAAATAGTAAACAATGCTGGAATATGGTGAAATCCTTGATTAATTTTGTGTATTGCGATTTGGGAAAATGATGAAAATTATCATACAAATGATTTGTTTGTCGGAAGGCCAAAACATTAGATTGCTGAAATATGGTTGTTTGCATTTCGACGAATATGTGCACGTTGTGAGCAGCTGTCCTTGGCAATAGCATGGCTGTCAACTCTAATTAGGGTCATACAAATCTTCAGTTTAAGCGTACCATGTATAAGGCAAAAAAAACTAAAGATTAATGAGGTAAACAACGCCGAAATATGAAACAGTTTGGTAACGTACGAAATTTGTGACGTACAGCTGAGGCGACAAGTTTAAGGACCTACACTTCTGCATAAATGTAAACCTACGATGTATTGACTAACTTAAAATGTTAATTTAATATATTTTACAGGCATTTCAGAAATATGGGAGAGATTGTCAAAAACATAATTGGAGAGCTGGTGACACATTTTTCAGGAAGTGTTTGATTCACCTAAATATTTTACATAGGGGTATAATAGCATAGATGAGTGGGTAATCGACTGTTTGCTTTACCTACGAGAGGACATACGTGTACAGATGAGTTGAGTCGATTATGTATATGGAAAACTACTGGGAGTATACGGGCTTTTTTTCGAGGAGCTGGTTTGGGTTCAAATATTTTCAGGTAGTGGAACCCAACTTTGTTTTTTAAATAGAACATACTGTTTTTTATAGCATTTTTACTGAAAACATCATATATATATATATTTTTTTTTTGTGAAGGGTTGCATCTCTCAAAATTTATAGCTTTTAACTGGAGCCCTTCACACATACGACGTTTCAAATAACATCGTACATTCTAAAAATGCTATAAAAACAAAGTTGGGGTCCACTTTCGGTAGAACCGCAAGTCGTAGACAACTGAAAATATATTAACTGAAACCAGGTCCTCGAAAAACCCCCGGATAGCCATTTTCAGATTAATAGTCCCAGTATGTTTCCATATTCACATCTTTATTTTATACATACATATCTTTCTTGCAGGCGCCGTACCTACCGTCCACATGTAGGCAAGGCAAAAAACGGATAAACTCGGTGTACCAAAATTCACAATGGGTATGCGCTGTGTGATATTTTATTAATATTTATGACAAAAGGATATAAGTAGATGAAATCTTATTATAATAAATACATTTAAAAAAGAACAAAAACCGACTCTAAAAAAGTAACTTACTCGTAACTATGAAACAAACAATATTTTTTCTGCTCCAGTTAAATAGCTTTTCGGAAGTTGGTGCAAAGTTGAACAGCAAAGTAGAATACTCTCTTCGAGGTGTCATTCCTTTGTACGCAAGACAATATATATTATATATAACATTTATTGTTTCTGGTCAGGGAACCTTCATCAGTTGCGCTTCCCAAAATTGAATGTCCTCTCGAACACTTCTTTATGTATTTGATGAAGGTTCCCTGACCAGAAACAATATATGTTATATATAATATATATTGTCTTGCGTACAAAGGAATGACACCTCGAAGAGAGTATTCAATATCTCTGACGGGTGAAGTAACCTGAAAATTTTATCGTGACATTCTGTCCTAGGAGTTAAGGTAGAACAGAAATTACACGGAACGGCTCCAGATTCGGAACCTCTGTGTGCTAATTATCTCGAAAATCCTAGATGTGGGTCTTACATTTCGCGACTTCAAATTTAACGAAATGTATCAAATACATAAAGAAGTGTTCGAGAGGACATTCAATTGTGGGAAGCGCAACTGATGAAGGTTCCTTGACCAGAAACAATATATGTTATATAATATATTGTCTTGCGTACAAAGGAATGACACCTCGAAGAGAGTATTCAATATCTCTGACAGGTGAAGTAACCTGAAAATTTTATCGTTACATTCTGTCTTAGGAGTTAAGGGAGAACAGCAATTACACGAAACGGCTCCAGATTCGGAACCTCTGTGTGCTAATTCTCTCGAAAATCCTAGATGTCGGTCTTACATGTCGCGTCTTCAAATTTAACCTATAAGTCATGGTACTTGCAGTCTGCTGCTTTTTCGTCCTTAAAAATATCAAAAATAAGAAAAGTTATCTGATTGGAAATACTAAATTTTTGACTATACACAACAGAACCGGACAGAATTGGCGCGGGGGAGCGCAGATCGACGTGTAGTGGACTCATTCATTAGTCAATAGAACAAAATTGAAGGCATAAAATTCAACACCAACCCTCCGATGCCATCTCTTCAGGAGTAGTTCGTAGGTGATATCTTAGAAGATTTTAACAGCAAATTCGAAGAAATAATTTATCTAAACAATAAAAACTAGCAAAAATATGGCTTTGATTTGTTTTTGGCTTGAATTGAGAATAATAATGAAGGAATCTTGATCTTGCCAATGGAAAAGTTGTAGAGAAATGGAGTGCCTTCAACATGAGCGTTTATAGTTTCTGATTTTCCACCTAGAAAAACTGACTTATTTCTAACAATTCATAACTTTGTTGTATTAAAAATTTAATATTCCATAAAATGCCAGCCTATGATGTTACGATTAACTATTCTCAAGATAAGTATTGTGAAACAAATGATTTTTGCAGAATTGCAATTTAACTTATTATTTAAACTGTATCATATTAACCACGCCCTTTCCTTTGGAGTGTTAGTTGGATCTTTTGAATTCCGAAAAATGAATTTCAATTTGTCTATCTTAAATTTTCGTTAAAATCCCATAAAGGTGATTTAAAAGCGTCAGTCGATAGTCAAGCTGTTTAAGTGGAATTTGCGTAAGCTTGGTTGCTCGCTATTAGAGGCCAAAAGAATTATTTAGATGTGGAATGTTTTGAATGCGATAAATTTGTATTCACTTCAGTGGATTATTTATAGAGTAAATCTCATTTTATATTTTAAAATTTGTTTGTTTATTCAAAATTTGACTGTATATAGTTTACTCATTTAATAATATTACTGTTAATATTATCACAGCTAATTGTTTTTGTGATTCTGTAGGTTATAGTCGAGCATGCCAAAAAAATAGTGGGAAATAGACTTTATAACAAATAACGGAAATCTATAGGATTATAAGATTTTTTAGATGAAAACACAGTTTTATTCAATTGATGTACACTTTTGTAAATAAACGAGAGCAGATGTTATTTAATGTATGTAGATATGTAGTTTTTAACATTTTTTTAACTGAATCAAAAGCTATAACAATTTTGTAGTGAGCAATCTTTTTCTTCATTAAAAGAATCCAATTAGGACATTTTAAAAATAATTACATATATTGCATATTTCAGTACGTAAAATTCTCAATAAATTATAACGACATTAACATCCAGTTAACTGACTCTACCTTTTTGGACATGCCATTCATGACACTCCAGGTTATTATCTTAGCGATAATATATTTGAATGTGTAAGACATATTTTGTAATAATAAATATAATAAGAATATTCCATTACTGCATCGAAAACTTCAAGTTTTACTGGTGGCATTCACGTAAATTCACTTGCGCCCAATAGTCAGCAACCCGTGCGTACAATTCCCCTAAATTAGCTTGACTATCCCCGCCACATTTTCTCCTGTCTCGCTCTGGCACGAACTCTACATTCACAAGTATTTTTAACCATTTTTACAGCATTTCAACAAAAATCCAAGATATACAAGTTGAAGTACACGATACGAGCTTTTAAATTGTATTTCGTATATCCCTATCAGACGGACGCAGTTAATACGGTACCATTCGCAAAATACCTCTCTTAATTATTTAAATTACAATTCTGCTTATCAGACAAAACCCATTTGAGCTTCATTCTAACAATATAGTCCATCATTGAGTAAAAATTATTACAATAAAGTTAATTTAAATAAACGTATTTTTTATCGATTTTTCTGGATTTTCTCAGCGGAAAATCCTCCGATCGGGACTTGTACACACTCATTTTAAAGGTTTTTCGATTCCCTATAACTTTTCCATTGAGAGCAAAAAACAAAAGAAAATTACATTTTTATGGGCTTTTATTGTTTAAATTATTTATTTCTTCGAATCTGCTGTTAAAATCAGCTCAATTATTATTAGACCGGGAGATCTGGATTAGAAGTTCAACCATGATTTTCTTTATGTAGTTATTAGAGTGGTGAGTAGAGATGAATTTTGCATTGCATTATAATTCAAAATTGTGTAGAAACGCAGTTTAGAGATTATTAATGATAAATTAAAACCAAAACGCTAAAAATTCAAGGGAGACATGGAATTACTGAAGTGAATGATCGAAAAATGAATAAATTTGAAATCTGAGATGTAGGTTGGATTGAATTTTCTGTTTCGGAGGAGTGAAGAGTATTGATGACTGGAGTTAGTCAATAGAGATTTTTTAGTGACATAAAATTCAATTTATGCCATCACATTAGTAATAGTTAATAGATATAGACCGAGAGATCTGAACTAGAAGTTCAACCACGATTTTCTGACTCCGGCCTTCTTGAGTACTGAAATTTTCTATAAGGTACTTACAATTCATGGAAAAATCCTAGAGTGAAAATTAGGTTTTCTGAGTACTGCCATGTTAATAAAACGATGGGTTCTCATCGATTTTATCAGGAAAAATTTTTTGGCAGGAGGATAGTAATGGGTCTAAGGGTTGAAACTGATATATAAACATGTAAGAAAAATTATTTATTTTTGAATGATTTTCTGAGTCATGCAAACTATTAATCAAACATATTTACATCGAAATGACCAAAAAAATTGGCATGACGCTTGTTGGGGACGTTTCTGGAAATACAGAATAAAGGTTTTCACCTTTATTGTACGCACAATTTTCCAAGTGAAAATTCATTTATCCCCTAGGAGGCGTCATGCCATTTTTTTGGACATTTCGATATAATAATTTAGTTGGCAGAACTCATAAAATCATTCAAAAATAAATAGGTACTTTTTCTTACATGTTTGATATGTTTAATATATCGATTTCAACCCCTAGACCCGTTAACACACCTATCGTTTTATTAACAAGGCAGTACTCAGAAAATCGTAGCAGGACTTATTTTTTTTGTTTTGAAAAATCTAATTTTCACAGGAAAATCCCCTAGGAAACTCTAGGATTTTTCTATGAATTGTAAGTACCTTATAGAACCTTTCAGTACTCCAGAAGGCAAAACTCAGAAAATCGTGGTTGAACGTCTAATTCAGATCTCTCGGTCTATATCCATTAACTATTACGAGGGCTGCCTTTTATATTTCGGGATTAGAGAACAATAACAAATATTAATCATCGAAAATCGCTTTATTGTTTTTCAAAATATTCCCCATGAACATCTATACACTTTTGCATGCGTTTGAACCAATTGTCGAAGCACTTTTTCCACTCTGATTGAGGTATCTCCAAAACATGCATTCTGAACGCAACAACCGCTTCTTCAGGTGTCGAAAAACGTTGACCTCTCAGTTTGGTTTTACGTACGGGAATAAAAAGAAGTCATTTGGTGACAAGTCAGGACTATACGGCGGATGACTCATCAAACCGATGTTTTGAGTGGTCAAAAATGCAGTTGTTTGAGCCTATGTGGTTGGTTGGTTTTCCTCATTTCTTGGAAGACAACTGGCAAACAAATGGTTGGGTACCACTCAGAATTGACTGTTCTGCGTTGGTACGGTTGCGACATGTCCAGTTTTTCCGAAAAACAGGCGATTATTTGCTTGGAAGTGCTTCGTACGCGAAAAACTTTTGTTGGATTCGGCTCATTTTGAAACACCCATACAGTCGACTGCTGTTTACTTTCGGGCTCATATGCGTAAATCCACGATTCATCACCTGTCACTATGTCATAAACGTGTTTTGAAGCACCGCGATCGTATTTTTTGAGCTTTTCTTTCGACCAATCGACACGAGCCTTTTTTTGAACGATTGACAAATTGTGTGGGATCCAACGCGAACAATTTTTTTTGACATTCAAATGTTTATGCAATATTGAATGTATGCTGGTCCCACTAACGTGTAAGGTTGACTCAATCTCGCGATAAGTCACATGACAATCTTGTAATATCAGTTCGCGCACAGAATCAATGGTTTCCGGAACCACAACTGTTATTTGACGACCTTCACGAAATTCGTCTTGGAGTGAACTACGACCTCGATTGAATTCACCATACCATCGATAAACAGTGGTCCTTGATGGAGTTTCATCGCCAAAAATTAAAGTTCATCCATGCACTCTTGCTGACTTAATCCACGTCGAAAGTTCTAAAAAATAATCGCACTAAAATGTTCACGATTTGATTCCATTTTTTGGCCGAGATGAATCCTTGTAAGTTACTGTAAACAACACATAGCGCTCGTATGTCAAAACGTTCTGAGTACGTATAACCTCAAAAATGTCAAACTTTACGATAGAACTGTCAGTTGTCAGATTGCAACACTAGGGTTGTCCAATCCCGAAATATAAAAGGCAGCCCTCGTACTAATGTGAAGGTTTGCTATTGAATTTTATGTCACTAAAAAATCTCTATTGACTGGAGTATCAATACTCTTCACTGCTCCGAAACCGAAAATCCAATGCAACCTACATCTCACATTTCAAATTTATTAATTTTTCGATCATTCACTTCAGTAATTCTATGTCTCCCTTGAATTTCTAGCGTTTTGGTTTTAGTTTATCATTAATAATCTCCAAACTGCGTTTCTAACACAATTTTGAATTATAATGCAATGAAAAATTCATCTCTACTCACCACTCTAATGACTACATAACTGGCATTCGTAATTTATATTCCAGCACTTGTTAAATAAGAGCGTTCACCGATATTATTCACTCTGTTTAAATACATTCTCAGTTCTGTGAATACACATTAATTTGCAATATTTTATAAAATTTAATTTGTAATATGAACAAGCTTATATGGAATGTATGTAGGTAGATTAGAATATTTGAATAATTGTAATGGATAGTGACTATCAACGAGGATATTTTAAAATTTTTCACAATAATTGGCCGCTTGTTTGTTGTATACAAACAAAAAAGTGATGCGTTACGTGATGTGAATCAATGCATAATGGGTTTCGTATTAAATTTAAATTTTCAGTTGAACATTTAAACTTAAAATAAGGGTAGTTTTATAAATATTTTATCATTTTAACTAATTTTCTTCACAATTGAATTGAATGTGGATTGTTTGTATTAAATTTTATGAAAAATATCACTGTTGGTCAGTCATGACTAATCAATATTCTAAAAATGACAGTATGTGTAATAATTAAGTCATACAAGCCATATTATTTCAGCAAGTGCTTTCTTCAGAAAGCAGCAATGAAAAATAATACCTAATAAAATTTCTAAACATTTCAAGTCTGAAAACATTAATAAAGTAATAAATAATGTAGTTATCAAGATATCAATGTTTCCGAAATAGTCCCACATTTTTTTTTTCAGTGACATGACATAAACCGTTTTTCAGATAAAAAAATATATTACCGGCTTCTACCTATAACTAAAAAGCTAAAAATAGTTATAACAAAATACAACTCTAGCAAATAAATAACACATTCAATGTGGTTAGGTACCTACCCAGGACGTAAAAAATGTAAACATTAAAAGGTGCTTTTCTGTACAAATTAATTACCTACCAATCTAGTATATTTTGAAGTCGGTGCCAAGCAAATCTAAAATCCTCCATAGCGTGCTTATCTATTACTTCATCAAACTTGATTGTTGTTTGGCACCGACTTCAAAAATATACTAGTTGACAACCCTATTTAACTATAGATAATTCCACTCCAACCTATGTACTAACCATCCTGTACATACGCCTGCCCACGGACAAGCATAAATTTGTTAGCTACCTTCTGTAAACTATAGGACGGAGTAGAATCCATCCCATATTTACAGAGTCAAATCCGTCCTATACTCCTTGTGGGCTAGCCCATAAATTATTTCATTTTTAACATTTTGTATTATTGCCCTGTGTAACATTAATTCCTCTCCACACTTTATGCAATTGCTTATGGGCTATAAAATAAATAATTTTATAACCACACTGTATAAATATAATTCAATTCCAGCATATGTTACAACCATCCTGTATATGATTTGCTTATGTCCACATCATATAACAGTTTTTTAATCATCCTATATAATTTTAATTTCATTTTGTCCAACATTTTTATACCACCAAACGTCCAGTCCACCCTATATTCCAACCATCCTGTATATACATCTGCCTACGGACCACTATCATTTTACTCCGTCCTATATTTTAATCTCCATATACATGCAACTCCTTCTATCACTTTACTTTGTGATTTTGTTTGCTATAACTAAACACCCTGTCTATAAACGCACCAAATAGCAGTTTAAAGTTTGACATGTGTTGTCACTGAATTTTCTATTAGGCCGGGAGAATGTGACAACCAAAAGCACCGTCTTCGCAAAATGGAAAAATTTGCATTTAAATAGGTATTTGCCTGGTATACAAAAAAAACGAGCTTAGTACTCATTGATTTAAGGAGCCGAAAATACTATGCTTTACTACCTATATGCTTGAGATGTACATAGAAAATTTTCAAATTCGCATTTAAAACTTCCAGTGCTTAAAATTACCGCACTATTACGTTGGAATTAAAAAAATTATGAGGAAATGTCCGTTATATCATTTCGATGAAATTTTTGATAAGAATTTTGGAATTTTCAGTGATTTTCTGCAAAACTGCAAGTTGCACGTCGCAGAAAAGTATATGAGATCACCTAAGGATCTTCCTAAATAGATTAAACGTTAATATATACATTTACATAAGGAGTTATCGAAAAATCGACACGCATCTGTTTATTCACAAATTTTATCACTTTACCAATAGAATTCGTTTCCAAAATTTGAAGTTTCACCAATCCGGTTATATACTCTATTAAACAAGACCATATTCATTCAAAACGGTGCACCACAGGAGAAGAAATCAGGTAACATACATACAAAAAAATCGAAAAAAATAGGCGACGAATTGATAACCTCCTTCTTTTTGGAAGTCGGTTAACAATGGGAAAAACTTTTGTACGATAAACTTTGGTGGAGGAGCGAATATTCAAAGAAAATGACATTTAATATTCTTTATTAAAATTCTTACTTCTTAATATTTTTGGTAAATGACTTGTTTTTCAACTATGTGGATTTACCTTAGTCATCTGTTGCCTTGAGATCAAAAATTGTTTCAATCTGGGAATCGGAGTCATCTCTTGAAGATGCCTGGGCTTGTCTATGAATTTTTTCCTAACCCCACAAGTCTTGTTGAATGATAATATTACTCCATTGAGCAATTCTAGGGTAATATTATCATTCTCAAAACGGGTTATTTTGATCGCCTTAACACGACCAAATACATCATAAACAAATTCAGAACACTTCAATATTTCAGGCATTTATTTTTAGAGATATATTCCCCTAATATGTAGACAACATTGCCTAGAAAATACAGTAAAAAACATGTACAATGCATCCCATTTTGGTTGAGATTGCCAGGTTACTCGGTTGTTATTGAAGTAGAGTCTTGCGGTTTTCACATACCTCTTCTACTTTTTTGTGAAACTCAGGATGGCCATATCAGATTTTGCATAAGTGTTTCCACTTATAAGATACAGGGCGATTTTGATAATTTATACTTTCTGGACCCCTTCTATATCTACGAAGTTATTAGAAATACTCTTGCGCTAAGAACTACGTCTAATAAAAAATTTTTCATAGAATCCACTGGAGTACTCAATTTTTTTCAGAGTATGGTTTTGAAGATACTACACAACATTATATATTTTTAAATGGAACACCCTGTATTTTATTATTTCATTGAATTCGTTATTTTTTTCCCTTTAAAATAAAGTATAATACAATACACTTGGTATTATTAGAAATGCTAAAAAACACTAAAAAGCTGAGTTTTTTGCTATTAGGCCATGTATTTTCCATTTAAAAGGAGAATCAAACAAATAATTCCATTTGAGATTTTTTATAGGAGTTTATCAGCAAAGAAAAATAATGTTAACAATAATTCAATAACATGAAACACGAAATTTAGGTACCTAAAAGCAACTAATAAATAGTTATACATCGTTCATTATGTATAACAAACAGAACAAGTATTACAAATCAAATATCTATCTTAAAATTAATTTTGGACAGTATTTATTACCTTATTGATTTAACTGTTGGCAAACCTTTTCAATACGCCTGAGTGCATTTAAAATTATAACAGGTCGCCTTTGTAAATCCCGAAAAGCTGCCTCCGTTGCGGCACGAAATTCTTCGCGACTGTTGTGTGGGTTGGTATATATTTTATTTTTCAAATAACCCCACAAAAAAATCCAATATAGATAAATCGGGTGATCTTGGAGGCCACCTAATTGGGCCATGTGTTCCTATCCAACATCCTTGAAAATTATTTTCTAAAAAGCGCCCAATTAATCTAGAATTGTGGGCAGGGGCGCCATCTTGTTGAAAGTGTATAGAATTACGAAAGGCGAGGGGAACATCTTCCAATATTTCTGGTAATAAGTCTTCTAGGATTGTCAAGTACCTATTGGCGGTAAGGTTTCCTTCAAAAATGCGGTACTTTATTTTTGTCCCCAGTATGAAACAAGCTACATTAAAACCAAATCGACCCTGCTGTTATCGCTCAAAAATTAAGTGCGGGTTCTTATCATACCAGTATCTTGTATTCTGCCTGTTAAATATACCGGCACTGCTTATATGAGATTCGTCTGACCAAATAACTTTCCTTACAAAATCATTGTCCCGTCGGGTTTGGTCTAAAAACCAATTGCAAAAATTTAACCGGCTTGCTGCATCACCAGGATATAAGTGCTGGGCAATATTGACTTTGTAAGGTTTAAATTTATATTTTTTAAAAATTCTTTGGACCCGTGATTGAGAAACTCCAGTGAAATTTTCTAATTTCGCACAAGAAGTCTGGGGATAGGCATGAACGCTAGCTAACACATTTATTTCATTCATTTCTCGATTTTCTTTGTTATACACCTTTGATCGAGGTTTAGAATATGCACCAAAACTTAGTAAATTATTCTTTAGTCTAAATATAGTTGCTCGACTAGGTTGATGCCTCTCTGGATATCTGAAAGTTTTAAAAACGCGATTTCATGAAATATCTTATGGTAAAATACTCGTACTTTATACCTGTGGAAATATAGTTCTAAAGCTTCTTCAACATTCTCATAACATTGATTTAAACATTGTATCATATCGTATTTTTCGTTATTTTGAAAAACGAATTCTCTTACAGCCATTATCAATTATCAACCAGCAAACTCACGAATAATTATTTATATAATGATCTTGTAAACTCAAACACGATAAAACACAATAGTTACTAACAATGACAGCTTGATCAGATTGGCGTTTTTCTGTCCAGCGCTCACTAGATAAAATATTGTTCCGAAAGGCGGAATTCTATAATAATTTTAAATGGATTCATGCGAGATGGAAAGGTTTGCCAATTATGTGTTAGGGAAAATGGACAACAATTTGAACAGTTAAATCAATAAGGTAATAAATAATGTCCAAAATTAATTTTAAGATAGATATTTGATTTGTAATACTTGTTCTGTTTGTTATACATAATGAACGATGTATAACTATTTATTAGTTGCTTTTAGGTACCTAAATTTCGTGTTTCATGTTATTGAATTATTGTTAACATTATTTTTCTTTGCTGATAAACTCCTATAAAAAATCTCAAATGGAATTATTTGTTTGATTCTCCTTTTAAATGGACAATACATGTTACATATCACCTTTCATGACTTTTAAATAATAATATGCTGATTAATGTCTAGAATAAAACAATAATCCATTGTAAAGGAATTACGCAGAAACTAAAACAATACTTATATTATATTACTAAATGCACCTGCATAAATGATGATTCTGCATAGTTCCCCATTCTCAAACAGAGATTATAAATAGGATAATATTCCAAATCTTAATTAATCTTCATCACACGTTCATAATCTTCATAAAACTTTTGAATTAACTTTAAGACTTTTAACGTTGTTCAGAGTCACAACATTTAGTCTGTTCATTTGCTGTATTAATAATTATAAAATAGTCCTTTTTGTAACAAGTAGTGGTAGTTGTGTTTCAAATAAATTCTGTTGTTTTTAAAAAAAGGGTTTTAAGTAATAAAGCCCCAACAATTGGCGCAGTCAGCAGGATCGGAAAAACAGAGATTTTTGGTGATCCAAGAAAAACAGAGCAGAAAATTCCAAGAAGATCTGGTGGTTTCCAAACCTTCAACCGGAAAGAACCGCACGCACTACAGAGCATCTTCCAGAAAATCAAAGTGAGTAAAGATTTATTATTATTCTGCGAAAATTGCTATATATTTGTTCCCTAAATCCAATTATTTTCCCAAGTCGTTAAATAAAAATATACGTGTGTAAAAACTTGTAACAATTCCATTAAAGGGGTTAGATTTTGGAGTCGAGCGAAAATCGGACAGAATCGAGATCCGCGAGTTTATTTTCGAGGGAATATCGGAAGTAACTTGAGCAATTTTAATTTGAAGTTTTTCATTAAAATTGGGGTGGAATTAAACAAATAAAAATGAGCCAAGAAAGCTTAAATCTTATAGAATATAGATTAAGTGAATTATGTCACATCATACCAGAATATGATGGAGATTCAATACTATTAAATACATTTATTAATTCTTGTGACGCAGCATTTGACGTAGCAACAGACCAACAAATATATCTCTTAACTGTACATTTAAAAAACAAACAAAAGGACGAGCATCTCAACTAATAAACTCACGCGACTTGAAAAATTGGGATCAAATCAAAACTATTTTAAAAACACACTTCGGTGATTCTAGAGACTTAACAAGTCTAATCTACGACTTACAACAAATAAAACAGGGAAACAATGAAAATCCTCAAAACTATGTGCATCGCATAAACGCACATCATTCAAAACTTTACGCCGCGATAAATCAGCAAGTAACATTAACCCGAGAACAGAAAACCGCACAGCAAGCATTAGTCGATAAGGTAGCTTTACAGACACTTTTAGTAGGTCTTGAACACAAGCTAGGTTCAACCGTAAGAGCATCACGACCTTGCAATCTTGCAGAAGCTGCAAATATAGTAAAAACCGAATATCAATTAACGTATCTAGAAAGTAAAAAGCCACAGGTAAATTCCTCAAACTTTCAAAGCAAAAATAAGAAGACATGTAATTATTGCAAAAAGTCGGGACATTTAATTTCAGAATGTCGCAAAAAACAAAATAATGATAAATACTATAATCAAAACCGAAATTATCAATATAATTCGGGAAATCAAAGAAACTTCAATCCAAATCATTCCTTTGCGAATAGACATGAAAATAATAATCAAAATCAAAGAGAAAATTATTATCAAAGACCTCCTAACCAAAATAACTATAATCAAAATAATTATCAAAGCAATTCTTCAAATACAAGAAACATGCAAAATCCTCCAAGAAAAACGTTTCATTTAAACGAACAAAGAGTGGAAATGAAGACTGGCACTTCTACTCATCTCATTCCAACCAGTCAAGCACAGAATTTAGAAAACCAAGAATAAGATCAGAATTCGTAAACACAAGCAATTCAAATAATTTATTTTATATAAAAACTCATGACGGAAAATATCGCTATTTAATTGATACCGGAGCAGGTATATCAATTTTGAAACCAAATTTATTTGAACAAGAAAAAATAAAAAGTGTAGAACCTATAAGAATTCAAGGTGTAACCAACCAATTTTTTGAAATAAATAAAGCAATAAATTTTGATTTCTTTTTGAAAAATGACGAAATGGAAGTATTCGTGCATAACTTAAATATAGAATTTGATGGTTTATTAGGTATAGATTTTTTACAACAATATGACTGTCTAGTTGATTTAAAAAATAGAAAACTAATAACCAAGTATATAACTTTGCCATTATACAAAGAAAATGAAATTGTCAATGAAATAACTATAGAACCAAGAACTGAACAAATATTCAAGTTAAATTGCAATGAGAAAAATGCTGAACTAATTTTACATTCACAAGAAAAAGAAAATGTCATATTGCCAAATTGTGTAATCAAAACGAATGAAAAAGGTGAATTTCTAACGTCAATTTTAAATAAAAGCGAACAAAAGAAAAGAATAATTTTTGATGAATTAATAATTGAACCTTTTATTGAATATAGTCCAGTAAATAAGAATCAAACATTAATTTTAAATCTACAAAAAGAAAACTTATATTCAAGACAACAACGAGTCGAACAATCCTTGCGTTTAGAACATTTAAATTTTGAAGAAAAAGAAGCAATTACCGCC
This sequence comes from Octodonta nipae, assembly GCA_034190945.1. Classification (NCBI taxonomy): domain Eukaryota; kingdom Metazoa; phylum Arthropoda; class Insecta; order Coleoptera; family Chrysomelidae; genus Octodonta; species Octodonta nipae. The sequence goes on from CM067216.1 coordinate 15,972,148, forward strand.
TTATGTAAACAAAATACCAATGCCGATGCCTTATCTCGAATAAGAATCAATCATCTCAGAGATTATTCAAAAATATTCTACGGAAGTCCAGTGAAAGAAGAAGAAGAAGAAGAAGAAGAAAACGAAGAAAGACCGGATACTCCAAATACAGAAATCGGATATGAAACAATCTTAGAAGAATATAACATTTTTAAGAAACTACACGAATCAAAATCATTAATTGATTATTCTAAATGTAATTTTACTAATGAGAAATTTCTAGATAAACATCAAAAAAAAATTATATCATTCTTAAAGCCAGGCGAATTAACTGATTCACAATTTAAAATAGCTGATGATTTAATTGACTTAAATACAATGTATGAAGAACACAGAATAAACGTCGTCACATCAAAATCCAATCCTAAATGAAAGTATTACCTTATCATCGTTCCACATTTAAATCCTGATCAAGCAATCTTTGAAATTCTTTACTACAATAAAGATATATTGTTAGAAAACAATAAATATTATATGGAAGCATTAAAAAATGTACCAATTTTAGAAATGTTATCTTTCATTTTTTCCGATAATGAAATAGAATTTATAACTTGTAACCCAAACATTATAATCCCAGAAAAAGAACAAAGAAATATAATTATCGAAGAAAATCATACAGGAAAAGTAAACATGCATAGAGGTATCCAAGAAACAGTAACAAGAATAAAACGAAAATATCAGTGGGAAAATTTAACCAAAGACGTTGAAAATTTCATAAAAAATTGCGAAGTATGTATTAAATCCAAAGCTTCTAGGAAAAATTTATCAAATCCCTTAGTGATAACAGAAACACCGAAAACACCGTTTGAACGCATTAACCTCGATATATTAGAAATACCAAAGAAAAATTATGTACTTGTGATAAGAGATGAATTTTCTAAATTTACCCAAGCTTATCCAATTGAAAATAAATCCGCGAAAAATGTTGTCAATACACTATTATTATATTTTATGCACTACGGTACGCCGCTAAGAATACATTGTGACAGAGGTAGAGAATTCGATAACCAATTAATGAGAGATCTATGTAATCTTTATAATATTAAACTAACATTTTCATCAGTCAATCATCCACAGAGCAATGGTTCAATCGAAAGATTTATGAGTACCTTATTGGAAATGATAAGATCAACAGTTACTGAAAAACCGGGAGATCATCCACTAACATGCATCCCATATGCAGTTATATGCTATAATAATTCTATAAGTAGTACCCATGAGTAGAGTGGATTCGCCGATTCTAATGCCACCCCCCACCACTTGACCTTGACCCCATTAACCTTGACCTTGACCCCTAACCTTGACCCCTTAACCTTGACCCCATTAACCTTGACCCCTAACCTTGACCCCTTAACCTTGACCCCTAACCTTGACCCCTTAACCTTGACCCCTAACCTTGACCTTGACCCCTAGACCTTCACCGCTTGTCCTTGAAAATCCCCCCTATTAAAAGTTACTATTTAAAACCAGAATTACCAAACACAACTTCGTAGTAATGTCGTTTGATTTGTTGTTACCATTTAACGATTTAAAAATGTGGCGTGCCTATACATCTGTTATTGAAGTGAAAGACTTGAAAAGTGCATTGGATTATGTTTGCGATGAACTTTCAAAAAATATTTTTGAGTATGAACATGAGGCGATTTACGGTATGGGAAAAATACTAACAGAAGATGAGTGCTATAATATGGCGGAACAAAATAATAAAGCATTAAAACTAACAAAACTGTACAAGAAAAATTCAATTTGTGAGGAATGTTGGGCATCTTCGGTGAGCAAACTAAAAATTTCCGAGATATGTGAAGTGTTCAACTATCTAACAGAAAAAGCCAAGTTCAGATTAGCATTCCCACAAGATTATTGTTCAGAAGATTGCCACAAAAAAATTGAAAATGAAATGAAAAAAAAACGAAGTAGAAGAAGAAGAAGAAGAAGAAGAAGAAGAAGAAGAAGAACTTCAAATACCATCTCCCACCACACCTCCTACTACATCTCCCACCACCATGTCTGCAACGAATATAATGGAGAGTGTGTAAGAAGGTTCCTCAGTTTATAATTTGCTCCAGCAAGATGTTTGCTCAATATTCTACAACACCATCACAAAGTGTATTTTGTAATCAAAAAATAGAGAAGAATAAAGCTAAAAAGGAAACAGAATTAGTGATAATCGGTGAAAGAAGGTATCCTTTGAATGCTTCCAAAAGTAAATTTGTGAGTGTTGGATTAGTATACGAATATGGATTTGAACCTGGTGTAAAAATAGCAGGTATGAAAAATAATTCAATATTTTTCAATGAAAACGATTGGAATAAGTTGTTAAAATATCAAGGAGTAATAACGAATTATTTCTTTGGAAATGATGTGAACGAAACGATTTCTACAGATGAATTCACCATTTATTTTGATAGTATTTCAAATACCAAAATAATTCAACTTTGGTCAAAAGTTTCATATATATATTTGGGATATGAATCCGTTTGTAAACTATGGGAGTTGATACCTCTTTTGAAACATATGATAGCATTATTTAAAAGGCAACAATTCCAACGTTATCTAAAAGTTTTGCAAGAGGAATTACAAAGCGAAAGGGGGAATTTTTATACAAGAGCTTTTAACATTTTGCATACATGTCAAAACTCTCCTTCTGAAAATATAGGGTTAGCTATAGAATTTATGGATGTATATCCCGAATTATTTGAAAGTTATTTTGAGAAAAATGAAAAAAGTCACCTTTAAAGAAAATAACCAAATAATGACAATGGTAGTATGGAAATATGCATACCAACAATCAAGGAAATCGCACTGGGAATACGTAGCTGCAGACAGATTTCGATTTTATGATAAAATTGTAAAATTATCACATATTATCAATCCTGTTTTAGATTGTAAGCATAGGTTTAGAATATATACAGATAGATTTAAATAAAACAATATGTAAAGTAAATTAATTTTAATTAAATTAAATAATTACATCTTATAGTATTTTATTTTTATGTACCCATGAATTAAATTTGTTTTCCAGTCCTAACCATTTAATAAAGTATTTGTCTCCTTTTTTTCTAACAATTTTTTCAACCAGGTAAATATGTGGATGCGCTGTCTTCTGAAGTTCTTCAGTATAAAATACTCCTGCGATATCTTGATCATTCTGATCTTGTAAAAGGTAAGTTGGAGGATTTGTATATTTCACTTTTCTAATTTTAAATATTTCGTTAGACCAACTAGGGGTATATCCTCTTGTGAATTTTCCTCTATGTTTACTAATTCGAACAAAGTCATTTTCCTTGAATTTTATGTTTTTAGGATCAACAACTGTACTTTTTTTATATACAGTGCTAAGCAGAATTTTAGATTTTTTTATATTGACATCACTTGGTTTCATATGTATAGTAGAGTGTTTACTATTATTATAAGTTTTCACAATTTTAGGAAGTAAGTCTAACCACTTATACGTGCCTTGTAGACTAAATTGTTTCCACATTAAATTTTTTAAAGTTCTGTTTACTCTTTCAACAACACTAGCCTTTAAAGTGGAATAACTACTGTAATGATTAATTTTAAATCGTTCCATTAATTTCTGAAATTCTTTGTTGTAGAATTCTTTTCCATTGTCTGTTTGAAGATTTCGTGGCACACTTTTCATTTTGGTGAGAATGTTTTCCATTGCATGTGTTACATTTGTAGCAGATTTGCTTTTTACCGGTTCACACCAAACAAATTTGCTCAAAACGTTAATAACAACCAAAATGTAACGATATCCTTTATTAATTTTAGCATAAGGGATCATTTCCACCAAATCAGCCTGACAAAGATCATTTAGTCCAGTCACAAACACCATTCGACGTTTAAAATTTATTCGGGCAGGTTTATGAAGTTCATCAACTACTTTTTTTTTCAAATCACTCATTTTTACTCAAAGGACATTGAAGAACTATTTCAACAAACAATTTGTCATGGGGTCTAATATGGGTAAAAGCAAGCTCATCACCCTTTACAATCTTTTGGTTCACAATGCTTTTCTTGTTAAATTTTTTAATATTAATGCGAATAGTTGTATCTACGTTAATATTGATAATAATTATATATATAATAACCAAGGGGGAGGGGGGTGAGCTTTTTTCCGAAAATTGAAAAAGTTGCATTTTTTTATCTGTTATCGTTTTGTGAAATTTAAGCGTTTTTGAAGTTCATAAAGAGGCTGTTATCCTTGTTGTTTTCGTTAAATATCTTTGTAACCTTGAGGAATCAAAGAAATATTTTGGACACAAACGATAGTCAACATTTTGCCAAAACTTTTCTTTATGTATCATTTTTCTGTGCAGCCTCAAATAACAGCAGTATATGAAGATAAAATCTCGTGTCAATTTTAATAGAGAAACTTGCTTAGAAATACTCAAAACAACATAAAACTTTTTTTATTTGATATTTTTTACTAAAATGCTTCTTATTAACATTTTAGCATTCTTTTCGCTGTATGCGAGCGAAATGTATGAAAATAAAAATACATATATATGCAATTTGTTAATAACTTTTAACAATAACAGTACAATTATTAGATTTGATTATGACATGTAATTTTTAAGTGAAATAGACATATAATGTTAATAAGCGTAGGGAGTGGTTTATAAGGTGTTTGGGTGGGACACTTGAAATTGTATTTTTAAGTTTGAAAATTGAAAAAGTTGTATTTTTAATCTATTATCTTTTTGTGAAATTTGTGCGTTTTGAAGTTCATAAAGAAGCTGTTATCTTTGACGTTTTCGTTACATATCTTTATAACCTTGAGGAATCAAAGAAAGATTTTGTACTCAAACGATAGTTGACATTTTACCAAAACTTTTCTTTAGGTAACATTTTTCTGTGCAACCTCAAATAACAGCAGTATAAAGATAAAATCTCGTATCAATTTTAATAGAGAAACTCGCTTAGAAATATTCAAAACAACTTCCAACTTTTTTAATATTTTTGACTAAAAAGCTTCTTTTTAACATTTTAACATTCTTTTCGCTGTATGCGAGCAAAAATGTAAGGAAATAAAATACATTTATATATGCAATTTTTTAATAACTTTTAACAATAGCAGTACAATTATTACATTTTGTTTATGGTATGACATAATATTTAATAACCTTTATTGTAATATTTTTACAAAATATTAGAAATAAATGGAAAAAGATAATGCTGATGTGTATTATAACAAAAATAAATAATATAATACAATTCTTATGGATTGGTTATTGTATTCTTTTTTACAAAAATAACTTTTACATGGTGAAGTGGTAATATCAATCCAATCACTCTCTATAAAAGAGTTGTTGAAATAATACAATTTTAAATTATATATTTTACCACCAGAAGATACAAATTCTGTAAGGTTTTTTCGAAAGACATTATCTGTATGTTTTCATTCTTTCCCATATGGAAATAAAATACATTTTATATATGCAATTTTTAATAACTTTTTAACAATACCTGTGCAATTATTACATTTTGTTTATGGTATGACATAATATTTAATAACCTTTATTATAATATTTTTACAAATATTAGAAATAAATGGAAAAAGAAATTCCTGATTGTATTATAACAAAAATAAATAATATAATACAATTCTTATGGATTGGTTATTGTATTCTTTTTTTACAAAAACAACTTTTTATAAGAAAAATAGAAAAGATAACACTTATGAGAATTAATGATAAATAAAATATATACATCATATATTCATTACATGGTGAAGTGGTAATATCAATCCAATCACTCTCTATAAAAGAGTTGTTGAAATAATACAGTTTTAACTTATACATTTTACCACCAGAAGATACAAATTCGGTAAGATTTTTCGAAAAGACATTATCTGTTGTTTTCATTCTTTCCCACGTATTTGGCCATAAATCGCTATCATTGAGCGATGTGCAAATAAATCCTTCTCTGATACTTCCCCATTTTTCAATGTACAAGATGTTTCCAGCAAAAGCTGTTAACAATATTAAACCATTCAGTAGCACAACCATGGTTGGAATGAAAACAACACATTAAATTTAATTTTATATCTAACTTATCAACAGTTTTTCATAAATACTTTTCAATATATCATCTGATATATTAATTGTTTCCAATTCATTGTTTAAAAGTTCTGTAAGTTCATTTATTTCATCAACATCACTTCCGGCAATATCTAAGGTAGATTGAATTGAAGGTAACGATTTATGTCCCCACGCTAAAGTTTTATACATTCCTGGTATAACAAATCTTTTATCGTCTTGAGGTGATAAGGCTACTTTATTTTTTAATTGTGTGTATATATTATGCAAAATTGAAGTAAATACATTCATTTTCCTATATTTAGTAACAGAGCTTTCAACTACCTCTTTATAATCATTTTCATCCAGTGCTTTCTTAATCACGTATTTTTTAACACCTTTAGCTTTTTTGTCAACTGTATCACCCAAATTAACACAGTATGCCTTTGCACCAGTGCCATAAAAGCAAAAAAGTACTCGCCCAGCATATTCATCTTTCATTCGCCCCAATATTGATTTGTTAATACTAATTCCGTGAATATTATTTGGTGTATAATTGGATGTATCAAATTTATGAATAATATTTTGAATTTCAGAGTAAAAGTTATCTGATTCAATTAAAAAAATTAATGAATCTGTATCTGTGTACAATAAAGTGACCTTATCTCCATATTTTTTCTTTAGAAATTCATAGTAGAAACTATACATTACAGTTTTTGATAATTCTAAGACTGTAAAACCTATATAAACTGGTTTATTGTAATATACATTTAATCTATCCAGTTGAATTGCTGCAAAATTTGAATTAAAAATGGAACTGCTATTAAAATTTGGTTTAGCAATTAAACCTTCAGCCCCCAATTTTTTTCCATAATTTTTCCAGTGTCTTACTAATCGAACATCATTTCTTTTATCTATATTTTCTAACGATTTTCCATAAACAGAATTCGTCATCTGTTTATAACAATTGCTCTCAAGTTTTGATTTCGCTTTATTTCTCATTTCTGTATTGAGATCAATATAGGGTTTTAACCAGGCTGATTGATTAAACTTTATACCTCTAAAAATTTTCACTAATTCTAAACCATTATTTAGAGCTTGTTGCAAGTTTCTATAATGTATAACATATCTTTCTTTATTATTTAAATTACAAATAAGTTTTTTTGTTTTCGAGATAGGAGAACAAATATTTTCAGGCAAAAAGGGAAATTCATTGTGAGATATATGCAAATGTTCCGGATAATTTATTTGAACTTCAAACACAAAACCGATAGGGGAATTTTCAGAAATCTCTAAAACATTGATTTCATCAATTTCGTTTTGTGAAAGCCATTCAAACCCACTCTCTGGTAAAATCTGACTCATACTGTGCCCATATAAATTTGTTGCGTCCAAATACATTATGAAACTACTCGGTTTGGAAGGTTCAAAATTTTCTACAAACACATTATTGGCTACAGCTTTCCTAACAGAGCAATGACAAATTCCACCTCGAATATTGTTTTTAAAAAAATGTAGCATGTCAATATCGGTTAGAAGCTCCAATTTTACATCTGTAGTTTTCAGCATAGCATCCCAACTTAAGCCTGGAGCCGTATAGTAATGCGCTGGATCTAATTTATATAAATTGAGAGAAATCGAACGAAATGCTTCAAAGAAATCCGTTAAAATTAAACAATCTGATATTAAATAAATTATTGCATAGTCAGCTAAATTATTACAATCAAAAACATCCCAAGCTCTTACTGCACGATTGTAAGCTTCAGTTTCGATATTTTCATCTTTTAGTTGATCATAAAAATCAGCTAACGTTGGTATGTGGTTTACTTGCAGTTTTTCTAAAGAATCGACAAATGAATATGGAAAAACACCTTTTTGCCTAATTATATCAAATTTAACATCATCTGAAAAATATTTTTTGATTTCAACACATTGAGTAGGTTCCAGACTGTCTGCCAACTTCTCTAAAGAATCTGCAATAAATCGAAAAGAATCTAAGAACCTTAATTTTAAAAATATTTTGTTGATTTTATTTTCATTCTTTATTTCATCAACGAGAAGAGACTTGGAAAAGGAAACATATTTTTCTTTTGTTTGAGCAATAACATCAATTTTATCTTTTTCACAACATAATTCTTTAATGAAAAGATGACTATCGTATCCTGTCAAATTGTGGAAAAAAATTGGGATAAAATTGGGCACTTTAAAATTTAAGTTGCAAATACTGTGTGCTGGGGATCTGTAACGCCCTGTTAAATGATCGTGGTCTTTTACTTTTATATCTGTTTCATTTATAGTTTTATTACAGATATGGCAAATAGTTGTTGTATCATAATGTTTTTGTTCATCTGAGGATAACGGTAACATCGGTTTAAAATCTTTCAAATGATTTTGATAAATTAAATGAACATCTTTTTCTAATCTATCACAAAAAACTTGTGCTGCGTTAGCTCCACAATAGTATTCTAATTTAGATATAGAATCATCGTAACTACATTTTATAAAATATGCAAAAGCGTATGGTACATGCTTACAAGTATTAACTGTAAAAGATTTTGATGAATCTATCGGATTCGCATGTTCTACTTTTTCCAGATAACATTCAAAATCAGCGTAAATCACAAAAGGAACTTTTAATTGTTTTTCAAAATTTTGAAACTGTAAAATATTTTCAGGCATTGAGTGACCATATTTATTAATTTTTAGATCCGTTGTAGGCATTCTTGTAAATATATGATTGCAATCCATTTTTTGGTGAAAATTTAATTTTGATTCAGAAGTAAAATATATCAAACAACCATCACAAAAAAATCTTTTATGGCCTTGTTTACTTATTTGTGATGAAATTAATCTAGACATATCTTTTATCCAACAATAATGATAATTTTTATTAAATTCATCACTAATAAGCAATAAATTAACATGCACTCTACGTTTATATCTAGTATAATGTAAGGGTCCAACAACTTGTATAACTGGTTTTTTGTTTTCATACATAGTCTCTAAGCCATACACATTGATCGATATATTATTCATCTGTTCAAATTTATTTATGTCTTTTAATTTAACTGGAAACTCAATATTAGCAAAATTTAAAATATTCGAAAAATGTGGGTATGAACTCATTCGATGTGAACTAACATTAGTAGGAAACAAGGCGCTTATTACACTCCAAGCGAAACAACACTGATCATTGTTTTCAACGTTTATGATGGCTCTTTTCACACTGATTGTCTTTGGTAAGGGGATATATGATGACGCTCGGAGTGGGTTAAATTTGTTGATGTTCAGTTCCAAATATAATATATTTTCTAAAGACCATCCTAAATAAATAAAAATATTTAGTTACTAAAACCCAAAACATAAAGTAATTTACCTGAACCATGTGCTTCAAATTCTGAGGCTTTTGTAGAAAGCTCCTTGCTGAAATCATCATAGATGTTTGGCAAGTTTGACGAAACCGTGGCGATCTTATTTTTTGTATTGAAGGATTTGATTTCTTGAATTTCCCTCGTAGGTAGTACATATGAACCAAACAACGTGACATTTAATTTTATAGAGCTGTGTTTTTCAATTTCATCACGAATTAAATCTATCACATTAATCTTGAGTTCTTCGAAAAACTCATTGAAATTTGTATGACACTGAGAGGGTGTTACTCTGTAAGTGATGATACGATTTTTAAAAGCACAGTCAATTACTTGCACACCTTGTCTATAATCTTTACAAGAAGCATTCCTATGTTGATTAGATTTTAAATGTGAGGTAAACAATCGATTTGAAATGTTCAGATTACATACCCTGCAATATTTCAAATCCAGTTTCCTCTTTTTCGTTGGTGGCTGCCTTGAACTACTTTCACCACACACCTCTCTTTCATGTCGACGTAAACTATCTTTTCTTGCAAAAACTTTTCCACAGTTATTACATGTAAACATATTTACGTAAATATTTGATCACATCACTATTTGATTCACTACATACTCCTACCCATTTTCTAGATATAAGCTCCGTCAGTCGTCTTTAAATTGTTAATTAATTTGCAAATTGAGCACTTCTTTTGCGAACTTATTGGTCCATCAAATTGTGTTCCAAAGGGATTATTGTGGTGTATAAAACATGGTAACAAAATTTGAATAAAATAGTCTTTCGTACACGATTCCGGTAAGCGATGCCACACAGCTAATAACTCCGTTGAAAGAACATTGTCTTTTATGTATTCTTTTAAAAATTCCACTGGTATTTTCGCAATCTCTAAATCACTTAAATGTCTTAATTTTAACGAACCATTCGATAAATCTGTTACTAAACGTAAATTATATTTCTCACTAGACATTGTTGAACTGAAGTCTAGGACTATCCATCGTTACTTAAGTAATTTCTGTTATAGTGTAGTAGGGTGATAAGTTGTGGTGGGGTAGGTCAAGGTTAAGGGGTCAAGGTCTAGGGGTCAAGGTTAAGGGGTCAAGGTTAGGGGTCAAGGTCAAGGTTAATGGGGTCAAGGTTAAGGGGTCAAGGTTAGGGGTCAAGGTTAATGGGGTCAAGGTTAAGGGGTCAAGGTTAGGGGTCAAGGTCAAGGTTAATGGGGTCAAGGTCAAGTGGTGGGGGGTGGCATTAGAATCGGCGAATCCACTCTACTCCCATGGTTATACGCCATACGAACTAATTTTTGGTCACACAAATTCAAGACCACCTGAAAAATTATTTAATCAAGAAGAACTAGTTTCGAAATATGTCCGTGAACTAAATAATAAAATTTCATATTTTTACAAAGTAGCGAGAGAGAAAACAATTTTGAAAAAATTCAAATCTAAAGAACGTCACGATCAAAAAGCGAAACCAAAACCAAAAGATATTGAAGTAAATGATTTTATATTCATAAAAGAGTCACAGATAAAACATAAACTAAGTAACAAATCCAATGGTCCTTATAAAGTGATACAAATATTAGGAAATAATGCCTTAAAAATCAAAGACTTAGAAACGAACAGAGAATTCACAATTAACTCGGATCAAGTTAGCTCAATCTTAAAATAGATTTTCTTTCTTTTCAGATGAAATACATCATCATTCTTGCTGTACTAAACACAGTAAGTCAAGCAAGTAATTATAAAATTTCAACTCTAAATAACACTTTAGGAATACAGTATTACTATGAATCAGACTTAAAAGTATCAAATGAAAAATGGAAATTACTAGTTGTCAAAGACATTACAATTTTATTAGATTCCTTCAAAAATGATATTTCAATTTTAAACCACATAAAGCAATTAATTGAAAGAGACACTTCAAGACTTATAGCATTTTACACTGAAGTCAAACCTCATATTACTATGTTAAATAAAATAATAATGACAATCAGTCAAAAATTTAGTGAAATAAAAAATGATATTAACCCTTATGATCCAAAAGAATTTAATTCAAATAACACTCGTACGAAACGAGGAGCTTTTAATTTTATAGGCTCAGTATGGAAAGCAATTACGGGAAATCTAGATAGTACAGATGGTGAATATTACGATAAAGTCATAAATGAAGTCGAAGAAGACGAAAGAGCTCTAGAAAATTTAATGAAAAATCAAATCACTGTAACTAATTCTGTAATAAAAAACTTTAACTATACAATACGCAAACTACAAATAGACGAGCAAACATTCAATGAAAATCTTCACAAAATAGAAAACGCTATTTTTAACATATCAGATAACCAAAATTTTTATGATTCAAAGCTTCAAATTATAAATATATGTGAACAATTATTAGAGTCATTCATTCTAATAGAAAATGAACTTAACGATATCATTGATTCAGTCACATTCGCAAGACTCAAAAGCATCCATCCATCGGTAATTCAACCCGAAGACCTTATATTCCAATTAAGACTAATTTCCACAAGTTTAAGCACACATGTTTTACCAATGTTGCCAAATCTAGAAAATATTCCAAAATACCTTGATACAATTGAACTTCAAGCATATCAATCCGATAATAAAATCGTCTTTATTTTACCAATTCCTTTAGTAGAGCCTGAAGAATACAAACTCCTACATGTTTACTCTTTACCAATTTTTAATCAAAAAACCAAATTGTCTTACCTTATCTTAAACACATATAAATATATAGCTGTTAGCAGAGATAATAATCTTTATATTACAATTGATAATTTGGAAAAATGCAAAAGCATCGAATCAGAAACAAAAATTTGTTACAACTTAATCGCATATCCAATTGATGAACACGCACCCTGCGAAATAAAAGTAATCAAATCCATAAAGTTACCAGAAAATTGCCAAACCATTGAAGTTAACATCGAAGACTACAAGGTACAACACATATCTGAAAATGAATGGTTAATTGTCACCAATGCCCTTTTACCAATCAGCATCCAATGCAAAGAAGATACAACGAAAACAATAAATATAAATACAAATTCAATCCTGAAATTACAACCTCATTGTATATGTTACGTTGGTTCAATCAGAATACAGTCAAGCAAAAACTACAAATCAGAAGATTCCAGAGTCATCGAAACTCCAAACATCCCTTATGAATGTTGCGAAGAAACAAAAAGTGCGCGAAATGTGTTTAAATTAAAGCATTTAAAAATTCAAAAACTTGAACTTGATGAACTTAATATTGCAGAACATAAGTTAGATCATTATTCCGAAGAACTTGATGATATAATAAATAGACCTTTTACTCAAAGACATACCCAGTGGTTAACAATTTTGTGTATCGTATTAATTGTACTAATTATTTCAATTTTTATTATTTACAAATGTCGAAAAAGATGTAGAAAACAGTTCCCAGCAATTATATTCCCAACAATAAACGCAGAACCAGGACAATCCAGAAGCCTATTAAGAAGATTGAGACCACGAAGAAGATCCTCAATCCGAGATGAAAACATAATAGAAATGCAAGAACCCGCAGTCTAATTAAACAAATTGTAAGTTTTAACAAATGTAATATTACTAATTTTAATTTTGAATTTTGTAATTTTTTCAATTTTAAATCTAAAAAAAATTTGTGTCAAATGTAGACTCCAAATTTTAAATAAGAGGGGGAGGAGTCTTACATATCACCTTTCATGACTTTTAAATAATAATATGCTGATTAATGTCTAGAATAAAACAATAATCCATTGTAAAGGAATTACGCAGAAACTAAAACAATACTTATATTATATTACTAAATGCACCTGCATAAATGATGATTCTGCATAGTTCCCCTTTCTCAAACAGAGATTATAAATAGGATAATATTCCAAATCTTAATTAATCTTCATCACACGTTCATAATCTTCATAAAACTTTTGAATTAACTTTAAGACTTTTAACGTTGTTCAGAGTCACAACATTTAGTCTGTTCATTTGCTGTATTAATAATTATAAAATAGTCCTTTTTGTAACAAGTAGTGGTAGTTGTGTTTCAAATAAATTCTGTTGTTTTTTAAAAAAGGGTTTTAAGTAATAAAGCCCCAACATACATGACCTACTAGCAAAAAAACTCAGCTTATTAGTGTTTTTTAGCATTTCTAATAATACCAAGTGTATTGTATTATACATTATTTTAACGGGAAAAAAATAACGAATTCAATAAAATAATAAAATACAGGGTGTTCCATTTAAAAATATATAATGTTGTGTAGTATCTTCAAAACCATACTCGGAAAAAAAAATTGAGTACTCCACTGGATTCTATGCAAAATTTTCTATTAGACGTAGTTCTTAGCGCAAGAGTATTTCTAATAACTTCGTAGATATAGAAGGGGTCCAAAAAGTATAAATTATCAAAATCGCCCTGTATCTTATAAATGGAAATACTTAATCTGATATGGCCATCCTGAGTTTCACAAAAAAGTAGAACAGGTATGTGAAAACCGCAAGACTCTATCTTCAATAACAACCGAGTAACCTGGCATTCTCAACCAAAATGGGATGCACTGTACAGCCAGTTAGTACAAAGCTTCTTAAATATAAACATATAAAATATTCTCAGAAAACTTTTACCAAATGATTGGGCCTTATGACTTTACCGACGGCTAGAAGATACGAAAACTTTTTGGCGATGTGGTCACTATTCTTATTTTTCTAATATTTAGGTGATCGTTTTTACCCGATGGTCGCTATTATACGCCGCTCCTCTACTTTGGAATATAATAATTGTCTTCTATTTTTTATTTAAAGTGTGTACGTCTGTGTATATAAAATTCAATTTGATATCTTTATTGGCCGAATAGTGTCATCTGGTTAGGGTTCTTTATAGTCTAAGATTCGAAAATAAGTCGACCTTCACCGAGCTGATACTAGAATGAAACATATTTTATAATAAATTTACTTTATTAGATGGTGTATTAAAAATGGGTTGTCTAAAAAAACATGGACAGATTGTTTTTAATTAATTTTTAAAAATTTTATCCTGAGCAAGCATAAAACTTATAGATTGTTCATCCGTTGGGTTGCCTATTATTTACCTAGACGAACTACTGGGCTGCCCGGTATAAACAGGTATATCGATGCCAATTACTTTCAGTTGATTGGATGATAGAAAAAATATATATTGTAATGTTTTTATTTTCACACTCGGGTTCAGTTCAGTTCTTGGATTTATTTAAAAACACAGTCCAACTCACTCTAATTTATTTCCACTACTTTTACGCAATTTATATTCACAGAAACTACTATTTATATTTTATCTTAACTGTACAATACGACCGTCGAAAACTGAATGAATCCTATCGCCAGCTGTTCAAATTTATATATTTATCTGCGAATTGTCTGGTAAGTCCACGAACCATCGGGAAGCTCTTTCATGTTCTGGAAGCTTTAAGGGAATTCCCAGTAATGGCAGCGGTCGGCCTGTTGAGAGTCGAACCATTTCGGATTCCCAGAAGTACCGGAATAATGTCCCTTCCACGAATTGGTTAATGGCCGATTGCACGAGTTGTCGGATGAATTCTCGTAACAATATCAACATAAGCCCCGTTTTCTTGCGAACACGTTGATATTTCAATTGATATTTTCTATGTGGCTTAATGTAACTAATTCTATTTGTGGGAAGTTATACCCTGAAAACTACGGTTGGCATTTAGATGATTTCTTAAAACTAATACGTTTTATCGGAGATGAAACTCCTTTGAAAGTCCAGGACATTATGGAAATGGAAGAAAATGAGGAAGAATCTATTGAATCAGATGAATTCGAAAATCGCAATTATACATCTGATGAATCAGATATTAAATAGAAAATATTTATTTAAATTTATTTTTCAATAATATTATTTTTGTACTTTTGCTGTTCTGTAAAAAATAAAATTTTTAAACGTAATACAAAACTTTAGTCTACCTTCTTTGTTATTTTTTTTAATAGAATTTTTGACAGTCCACTTTGTTTCTCTTCTAATATAATTCTAAAAACCATAATCATCATATTTAGCTTTAAATTTAAAATTAAGAATAATTTTATAAAACGAATTATTCCATAACCCCCAGTTTTTTCCAGAATAAAGAGCAAAAAAATTCAAAGTAGGTAATTCATATTTTTATTATTTTAAGCAACAACAAACCTTTTCTATTATAGATATATTATATATATATATATATATATATATATATATATATATATATATATGTCTAGTCGTAGGCTTTCACGGATGGAACAATATAAAGAAATATTTATCCGGGAATACATCCGTTTACATGTTTCATTTGCACATTCCGAATTTTGAATAAAAGCGTCAATTGGAACCAATTGAGTAATTGTATTACCCAACATGGTAGAAGTTTACTTACATTTTTATGTTAGTATAGAAGACAATAAAGGTTTAACTATGGGCAATCCATTAAGTCTCCTACTAGCTGAAATATTCATGAGTAAGATAGTGGATACAATTTTTAAACACTCATCAAAACAATTCACTTACTGGTACAGATATGTAGATGACATTCTTGTATGTTTTACAGGAACCAATAGACAATGTATAGATTACACTAACAGTATAGACCCAAATATTGAATTTACAACAGAAATAGAAACAAACAATGAAATTAATTATTAGGCTTGACAATTACGAGAATAAACAACAAACATACATTTTCAATTTATCACAAACCTATATATTCTGACATAATCAATCAAAATAGTTCTTATCATCCACATCAGCAAAAAATGTCTGCATTGTATAGTATGATTCATAGATTAATTAATGTACCTTTGAGGCCGTTAAACTTCGAAAAAGAATTAAACATCATTAAACAAATAGCAACAAATAACGGTTTTGATCACTCATCGATAACCTAGTAAAAAAGAAAATTTCCAAAAGACTCTAAATTCAATTTATCCAACTGATAAAAAGCCTTATGATTTCTTCAAAACATTAACGTCCCTAGGTGAAACAAGTAATAAAATTAAATCATTTTTAGAAAAACAGGATATAAATATTAGTTATAAAACTTCAAATAATATATCCAAATATATTAAGAACAACAAATCAAGAGTAGATAATAATTGTAAATACGGGGTGTAACAAAATTAATTGCGGCAATTGCAATAACCTGTATATCGATAGGAAATTTAAAAATTTTAATACCTGTAATTGAGAGCACAAAAGAAGTATAAGTCTTATTATGCACGTCATTTAATACAGGATAATCATAACTTTAATGATAATGCAAAAAGTTTACATTTAGAAACTAATTCCAATAAAATTAATTTATTAGAATCCCTAGAAATTAACAAATACAAATAATCCCCACTCTTAAATCAACAATCCAATATTTTAAAAATTTCAAACGGGAATAACTTCATTTTTTTTAATGGCACCTTTCACATATTTTTATACTATTAGATTAATCTTTTTATCCTCTGGAAAAACTGTGGAACCTTTGGTGTGTCACATGGAGTATAAACACAAAGTTGCGTCGAGTGCAAAAAAAAAGTTTTGTTAAGGTACAAAATTTGTGTTTATACATCTTTTTATCCTCTGTCGATATTTCCTATTGCTAAATAAGAAGAATGTTAATTTGTTTGGGATTTGGATTAACTGATTGATTATCTAAAACAACCTTTCTAAAGATTTTAGATTGGTTGTTAATTAATCTATGTTTAATGAAAATATAAGGTTGGTATGTTTTTCACGATGTTAGAACAATTCTAACTTCAAGTTGCATCGTAATGATTTGAGAAATTTCTTTATAACTTTCAGTCTCACACAAATCAGGCAGTCAACAAACCCAAGGACCATTTATACAAGATACTGGTAATAGGAGACCTCGGCACTGGAAAGACTTCCATAATAAAAAGATACGTTCATCGATTTTTCACTCAACACTACAGAGCCACAATCGGCGTTGATTTTGCACTGAAAGTTCTCAATTGGGATGACAATACTCTCGTAAGACTGCAACTGTGGGATATTGCAGGTAAATATTAAAGTTGTTTAAACGCCCTCAGAAATTTATGTAAATTATCGTTCTCGATTTAGGTTTGAATGTATTCTCTATCTTATACAATTTTTGTATTCAATGGTATTACCCATTTACTACCAAATGTACTTCCAGAGGTGATATTTAACTGTTATAACTGTTAAATTAATTATTTTTATTTTGCATTTCACACTTTTGGTACATTAGTGGTTTTGATACATTTTGCTAGTGGTCACTGTTATAAGTAAGAACTGAACTGATCATATAATGATTTTTTCGTGTTTCCATAATGTAGGTTTGGCAACCGGATGTCAGTTATCAAACCTTTTTTCTTCAGGTGGATGGGAAATTGAAAGTTCTCAAACAACTGTTTCTATTCTAATTTTTTTTTTGGGTTAGTTTTCCAGTCTATACAGGGTATCCCATGAAAGTGAGCGGTTACCTGTAAATCAAAATTCTGAAAATTTGGCAACGTAGGTAAGTCGATGTGACTAAAATATTTTCAGACCTGTGGCACTTCCGGTTATACCGGAGGTAGACAACAACTTTCTTATATAGAACACCCTGTATGCTATTGGATATTTGGATGCTATGTTAAATTCTAGATAAATTTTATTAACCACATAATATCTTTAAATTTAACCATTCTCAAGAAATTTGCAATTTTATGTCATACATGATAGATGCGACCCTACGGGTAATCGACAATTTTCCCTAAACAAACATCTGTTTTAATACAGTTTTTTGCCATGTCTTATTGGAAAACTTAAGCAGCAAACAGCGCTGAAAAAAATCACACCTTTTTCTACAGGGTGTTCTTAAAACATAGTAAAAATGACATTTACAATATGCTTAAAACTGAATATTTTCAAATGGAAACTCCAATTTGTTTGTCGGGATCTTATTCAGCACTAAAAATGCAGGGAACTTTGTATTACGTTCCCTATAACTAAACCTTATAACTATCGATTAAATTATAAAAAACCGTTTGGTGCCAATTACGAGGGCTGCCTTTTATATTTCGGGATTGGACAACCCTAGTGTTGCAATCTGACAACTGACAGCTCTATCGTAAAGTTTGACATTTTTGAGGTTATACGTACTCAGAACGTTTTGACATACGAGCGCTATGTGTTGTTTACAGTAACTTAAAGGATTCACCTCGGCCAAAAAATGGAATTAAATCGTGAACATTTTCGTGCGATTATTTTTTACAATTTCGACGTGGATTAAGTCAGCAAGAGTGCATGGATGAGCTTAATTTAATTTTTGGCGATGAAACTCCTTCAAGGACCACTGTTTATCCATGGTATGGTGAATTCAATCGAGGTCGTAGTTCACTCCAAGACGAATTTCGTGAAGGTCGTCCAAAAACAGTTGTTGATGCTGTGCGCGAACTGATCTTGCAAGATCGTCATGTGACCTATCGTGAGATTGAGTCAACCTTACCCATTAGTGGGACCAGCATACATTCAATATTGCATAGACATTTGAATGTCAAAGAAATTTGTTCGCGTTGGATCCCACACAATTTGTCAATCGTTCAAAAAAAGGCTCGTGTCGATTGGTCGAAAGAAAAGCTCAAAAAATACGATCGCGGTGCTTCAAAACACGTTTATGACATAGTGACAGGTAATGAATCGTGGATTTACGCGTATGAGCCCGAAAGTAAACAGCAGTCCACTGTATGGGTGATTCAAGATTAGCCGAATCCAATAAAAGTTGTTCGCGCACGAAGCACTTCCAAGCAAATGATCGCCTGTTTTTTCGGAAAAACTGGACATGTCGCAACCGTACCACTAGAACAACGCAGAACAGTCAATTGTGAGTCGTACACAACCATTTGTTTGCCAGTTGTCTTCCAAGAAATGAGGAAAACCAACCGCCGAAGACGGATCACTCTTCACCACGACAATGCGAGCTCTCACACATCGGCTCAAACAACTGCATTTTTGACCACTCAAAACATCGATTTTGATGAGTCATCCGCCGTATAGTCCTGACTTGTCACCAAATAACTCCTTTTTATTCCCGTACGTAAAAAACAAACTGAGAGGTCAACGTTTTTCGACACCTGAAGAAGCGGTTGCTGCGTTCAGAATGCATGTTTAGGAGATACCTCAATCAGAGTGGCAAAAGTGCTTCGACAATTGGTTCAAACTCATGCAAAAGTGTATGGGGAATATTTTGAAAAACAATAAAGCGATTTTCGATGATTATATGATATGATGTCGACTTTGTTTGGAAAAATCAAGTTAGCCGTGGCCGCTAAAAAAATAACTGGGGGATACAAAATGTCACTCAATTTTTCAAAATTGTCAACAATACCTGCACGCATCACTTACTCGAACGAAGATTACTTCACTATGGTTATGATTTATGCAGTGAGTAGTAAAGTTTTGTCACGAACATGTCAGACATTTGCTGCTAGATATCCCAAGATGCAGAAGCCATCAGAGAAAACAATTAAACGAATAATAGACAATTTTAAGAACTTCGGATCAGTCAAACCAACAATTAGACTGTTTTTGATGACGCCAATAGTGAAATTTCAACTTCATCTTACTTTCAAGTGTATGCGAAAGCAAGTATTAGGCAAGCAGTATTAGAATTGGGATTTTCTAAAAGCTCTATTCATAGAATATTGAAAAAGCACAAATTTTATCCGTATTCCTTTTCTTTAGTATAAAATTCTGTCAATTTATTTTAACATCCTTTCAAGGATATTTTAGTCACATAGAACCTATCGGCTTGCCTACGTTGCCAAATTTTCAGAATTTTAATATCGATATTTTTTTAGTTGCAGGTAACCGCACACCGTCGTGAGATACTCTATATGTTTGTTTAGTTTCAGTATTGAGCTTTTAATTAAATTTCGTTTCTGCACATTCTTTCTATTTTTTCGTTTAGTCAACTATTTTCATTCGTAGAATAAATACTGAATGGGGCTCGTCGTTAATCACTAATTGCTTACGCTTTCTCTTGCGTAAAAGAACAGCATATCAACGTGTATGCTAATTAATATTTACATTCTCATGCTTGTGAGATAAATTTCACAATTCGAAATTCAAAAAATTGTCATAATACGGACTTGTTATGCATTTGAGAGCTCTAGACTCTAAAAACATTCGTCGAGATTATTTTACAGTTTCACCACAAAATTCATGTAAACATGAATACGTAGGCAATTCGGCTATTAGGTATTTGTTCTGTTTGTAAACCTTTTAACAGGGAAATTAAAAATTGAAACTGGTATTCACGGCTTATTGCTGTTATTAGCAGCTCTTGTGCATACGAATATAGGATGATAAGTAATCTATACATTAAGATTCAAAGAGAAAACTGTGGCTTAGGTTGACCTGTATGTATGTATCTATGTAACGGAAACTTTCAGCGTAAGTTTCACCAACTTAAAGAAGTCTGATTAACTTGAAACTTCTTTAAGTTGAATTTTCCCGTTTGTTGCCTTTTTGTCACTGTTCTTGCCAAATTCGTCGTTTACCAGCTAATTGGCAGTAGTAGAACTGGCGGTAATGAAATCGAAATCTTAGGCAAACATGAATGAAGTAAAATTGAATTTAGTGACAAACGAAAAATATTCCAAAATCAAAGCTTTTAATTATAAATACTGTTACGAAATTTACCCAAAGCCGACCCTGTGTCATTTCAGCACGACAACAAACGCTTCAAGATAAAAAATACGATTCTCGAAAAGGCTCTGCAGCGGAAGGAACGATGTTGATTTCTACTGGAGAATTCTATGCTGGTGATATAAAAGAAGAACGCCACGATCGCCAGGCAGTGATACCGCGACGACTAGCTTATATGAAAATGTATTGTGAATCAGCTGTTTTAAATGTAAATAAAGTTCTAGAAAAGTGAAAATAAATATTAGTTTTATAATCTTTAATTGAACCCACGAAGTATACTGCAATTTGGTGTTAGAAGTGAAGGATTAAGTGCAGTTAACATCCTAATTTGATTTATGGAAACTCGTAGTATGGACGAAACTACCAAAAAAAATAGTCAAGCAGGTTACAGAGGGACTGGACGAAAAAATTGCACAGATTCTAGAAAAACGTGACAAGAAGGAAAAACAACATCAAGAAGAAATTCAAAAAAGGTTAGTGAAATCTTTTGATGATAAACTTAAAGTTGAATTAGGAAATCTTGTCACTAATATCGATGAAAAACGTAAAATAGAATTAGAAAATCTTGTTTCCACGATGAAAAGTGAACAACAAAATCTTGTTTCCACGATGAAAAGTGAACAACAAAATCTTGTTTCCACGATGAAAAGTGAGCAACATAATTTAATTGAGGGATTATTCTCGAAATTGAATGAACAGAGACAAATTGATTTTAAAATATCTGAAGAAAAACGAGAAAATGAATTTAAATTATTAGAAGAAAAACAAGGCAAAACGGAAGAAAAAAGACAATTGCAATTTGAACAATTAATGCAAATAGTATCGCAAGTTAATGAAACAGTTAATGAAAGAATGCAAATAGTTGAATCAGATATAAAAGAAATAAACGACGACATAAAGATCCTAAAAAATAATGTGGAGACTCTTGAAATCAAAGTAGATGACATCGATTCCGTCCAGAACCAGGTGAAATTTGAAATAAGTGCTATCCAAAACCAGGTAAAAGCTGAAATCAGTTCAATTAAAGACGTAGTACACAGTGAAGTACAAGATAAAGTGGAAACAGCAATTAAAAAATTGCAACAAGATTTGCAGAGAGGAAAATACCAGCACACCGTGAGTACCAAAGGTTCCTTTAGGAAACCACCCACATTCGACGGCAGTTCATCTTGGCCCATGTATAAACGACAATTTGAGGCCGTGGCTATAGCTAATGGATGGGATAATCAAGAAAAGTCTACCTCTCTGGTAATTTCGTTAAGAGGTCCGGCCCTAGAACTCCTCCAAAGCATTCCAGTCGATGAACAAGGCAATTTCGACAAGATCATCGCCATCCTAGACAAACGTTACGACAATCAATCCTTGAGCCAGGTATACCAAGTCCAACTGAGTGGAAAAACCCAAAAATCCGGTGAAAGCCTCCAAGAATTCGAAGCAGAGATTAGACGGTTAGTTCACTTGTCCTATCCAGACCTGCCAGAGGAAACGAAAGACCAGTTGGCCACGCAGAGTTTCATAAACGGCATCAGAGATGTGGAAGTTCAAAGAAATTTAAGACTGAGGGGAGTCAAGAAGAGTAATGAAGCTCTACTTCGGGCTTTGGAAGTAGAGGCCGTCATGAACATGTCCAAGCCGAGGGTCCGAGCAGTTTCCTTCAACCAGGAAGAGTCAGAGTCACAAATTCAAGCGCTGCTGGCTGGTCTGAACAAAATATTAGAACGGCCACAAAGAACTGGCACCAGAGGGGCATGTTACCGCTGCGGACGGACAGGGCACTTCCAACGTAATTGTCGAGTGAGGCCACCTGAACGATCACCGACCAGGGGTAACCAACAGAACAGCCACATGTCCAGGGACCGTCAGTCAGTCAGCATAGGGGGGCGAATGCTGACTGTCCCACCACCAGCCCCCAAAACGTTATCCATCCGGGGATTTTGCCGAGATAGCGGCAGTCTAGTCATCAGAGGCACCATCAATGGCCGAGCAGTCACCATCACCATCGATACCGGCGCCGCTGTGTCCATTGCCAAGTCCAGGGTTTTGAGAGCATCCGAAATTCGGCCAGTTACCAATAACATCCAGCTCAGAACGGTCACCGGCGAGTCCATGTCAATACAGGGTGAGGCAGATGTCGTGCTACAGATAGGGGACAACATGATCCGGCATAGGGTCCTGGTAGCGAATATTGAGGACGATTTTATACTGGGAATGGACCTAATTAGCCAGCATGGATTTATGTTCGACCCGAGATATGATGTTCTTCGGTTCCTAAATGAGGAATTTGTATTGACACGGCCCGTCAACACATCAGTCACCCCCATAAAAATTGTGGCAAAGTCTTCAGCTAGAATTCCCGGTCGAACGGAACAGATTATTCAAGGGCAGCTAGACAGCAATCCTGGGAGCTGTGTTGGAATGGTGGAGCCCGTACACTCAGCTCATGAGTACCTAGTTGGACGGGCTATAGTTAAAACCGGACGAGATATACCAATCAGAGTCCTGAATCTGTCCAACAACGACATCAGAATTACCAATGGTCAAGAGATAGCTTGTTTCGAGCCAGTAGAGACCATCATCAATTGCGAAGAAGAGTACCAGACGTCGGTGAAGGAGCCAGGGCCCGATAAAGAGTTCCTACAACAGTTTGCTGACCATTTGACACACTTGACACCAGAGAACCAGAAGAAAGCCAAGCAATTTATCACAAAACACTGGCAAATTTTTAACAGTAAAAATGGAACCACTGGTCGCACCAACATCATCCAGCATCGAATAGATACCGGGAAGACTCAACCCATCAGAATACCACCTAGACGACTACCATTGGGGCAACAACAGGCAGTCGAGGAAAACATCGAGTCCATGTTACAAAATGGAGTTATTGAGCCATCCATCAGTCCATGGTCTGCTGCCGTCGTGTTAGTTAAAAAGAAGGATGGAACCACCCGATTTTGCGTGGATTACAGAAAGCTGAATGATGTCACGAAGAAAGACAGCTATCCACTACCCCGAATCGATGACACTTTGACCACACTAGCAGGCTCCCGTTGGTTTTCCACACTAGACCTAAAAAGTGGATATTGGCAGGTTGGTCTACACGCAAACGACAGAGAAAAGACAGCGTTTTCCACCAGTAAAGGGCTGTTTCAGTTCACGGTCATGCCCTTTGGGTTATGTAATGCACCCGCTACATTTGAGAGACTAATGGAGTATGTACTGAGCGGGCTAACATGGAGTCGCGTGCTTAGTATACCTCGACGACATTCTAGTCATGGGCCAGACATTCGACGACCATCTGAAGAACCTGGGCGAAGTATTCTCCAGAATTAATAACGCCAACCTGAGACTCAATCCGAAGAAGTGTTCCTTGTTTCAAAAAGAAATAGAGTTTTTGGGCCACGTAGTGTCCGAGTCAGGAATCCGCACCAACGAAGACAAGATAGAAGCCATCCGTGATTGGCCAGTTCCAAGAGACAAACATGAACTCCGAAGCTTCTTGGGCCTCTGTTCATACTACCGGCGTTTTGTTGAGGGATTTGCCACCATCGTCGCCCCTCTACATCGGCAGACCACTGATAAAGAGACCTTCCATTGGAATCAGGATTGCGAAACATCATTCAGGCGACTGAAGGCAGCACTATGTTCCAGCCCAATCCTAGCCTTTCCTACACAGTCCGGCAAGTTCATCTTAGACACAGACGCCAGCAACACAGGTTTGGGGGCCGTCCTATCCCAGGTGCAAGATGGTGAAGAGAGGGTGATCGAGTACTACAGCCGTGGATTCTCGAAGCCAGAAAGAAATTATTGCGTCACCAGAAAAGAACTTCTTGCAATAATAAGGGCTGTGGACCATTTCCACAAATACCTGTATGGTCGCCATTTCTTAATCCGAACAGATCATGCCGCACTCAAATGGCTGCTGGACATGAAGACACCGGAAGGACAACTGGCCAGATGGATGGAGAAATTACAGCAATACGACTTCAAGGTGGAACACCGTGCCGGCCGGTTGCACAATAATGCCGATGCCCTATCCAGAAGACCGTGTAGAGCGGAATGCAAGCATTGTCTGAAGACGGAACAGCGAGAGGGTATCTCCATCAGGCAGATCCGAGTGCAGGCCAATGAAGACTGGACAACGGAACAGTGCATCCAGGACCAAATGGCTGATCCAGACATCGAACCAATCTTGTCACTCAAAATGAGAGGGGCACCCAGGCCACGATGGGACGAGGTAGCTAGATACTCCGGCGTGCTGAAATCGTTATGGGCTCAGTGGGACTCTCTAAGAGTAGACAATGGAATGCTCAAGCGAGTTTGGGAAAGCGCTGATGGACGAGAAACCAAGTCTCAACTGGTAGTTCCGAAGAAAAAGGTACCAGCCATCCTGACCGAAGTACATGATGGAATTACCGGAGGCCACCTGGGCATGAATAAAACCCTAGACAAAGTTCGCCAGCGGTACTACTGGGTGAATTACTTCGAAGACGTCAGAGCTTGGTGTCGCAAATGTGCCACATGTGCCGCCAGTAAAAGCCCGAAGACCCGGACCAAGGGCAGAATGCAGCAGTACAATGTGGGCGTCCCATTTGAGAGAATTGCCATCGATCTCGCCGGTCCGTTTCCCGAGTCTGAGAGGGGGAACAAATACATTCTGGTCGCAATGGATTACTTCAGCAAATGGCCTGAGGCATATGCGATACCCAACCAAGAGGCAACCACGGTAGCGACGGTGCTAGTAGAACAAGTATTCAGCAGGTTTGGCGTCCCGATGGAATTACATTCAGACCAGGGGCGTAACTTTGAATCGAATGTATTCCAGAAGGTCTGCACGATGTTGGGGATCAGGAAAACGAGAACAACACCATTACACCCACAGTCAGACGGAATGGTGGAAAGAGTCAACAGGACCTTGGAACAACACCTATCCAAGGTCGTCAACAATAACCAGCGTGATTGGGATGAGCATATTCCCCAATTCCTGTTGGCATATCGCTCTGCCGTACATAATAATACAGGCCTGACCCCAGCCAGGGTCTTATTCGGAAAGGAGCTGCGATTACCCTGCGATTTGGCATTTGACTCCCCCGAAGAACCTCCCCAAGACATCGACGATTATGCCGACCAGCTCCGACATAACATGCTGGCAATACACGACTTAGCCCGAACGCAGATGTTGGCCACCAGTAACCGGATGAAGACGCGATACGACCTCAAGGCCAATTCAGCCGGGTTCCAGGAGAGGGACAAAGTCTGGCTGTACAACCCCCAACGGAGCAAGGGTAAATCCCCAAAGCTTACACCTGCCTGGGATGGTCCATACGAAGTGGTCAAGAGGCTGAATGATGTCGTCTACCGGATCCGTCGAAACCCCAAGGCTAAATTGAAGGTGGTTCACTTAGATCGACTCGCTCCCTACCATGGAGGGGATGTTTCTGATCGGGACGATCAGAATTAAAGGGGGGCAGTGTTACGAAATTTACCCAAAGCCGACCCTGTGTCATTTCAGCACGACAACAAACGCTTCAAGATAAAAAATACGATTCTCGAAAAGGCTCGGCAGCGGAAGGAACGATGTTGATTTCTACTGGAGAATTCTACGCTGGTGATATAAAAGAAGAACGCCACGATCGCCAGGCAGTGATACCGCGACGACTAGCTTATATGAAAATGTATTGTGAATCAGCTGTTTTAAATGTAAATAGAGTTCTAGAAAAGTGAAAATAAATATTAGTTTTATAATCTTTAATTGAACCCACGAAGTATACTGCAATACTATAGACATCGTTATGAGACTAAAATCTTAATAATAAATAATATAAATTGTTCATAATTAAACATTATTGCCACACAATACACAATTCTAATTTTAGTTGACAAACCGTAGGTATTTAGAAACTTGCGAGTACCAAATAAATTGTTCATAATTAAACATTATTTTCTACTTTTTAGTTGGGTTTGCTATTAAAGCGTGTTTTTTAGTTTTTAACTATAACTATTTAAACAATATTTCGTCCGAGAGGATTTGCCATAGGTAAAGTTTATATGGAAGAGCGCAAAAAACTTAAACTAATTTCTGTCAATATATTTAATAAAATAAAACATTCACTTTTTATGAATAAACTGTGGTTTTCTGGAATTTGGGTGGAAGAGGACCGTTGAGTGGTGGAGAACTTGCCTTTATTTCTCTCTGTTGAGCCATGACGTATTGGCCAGGATCCGCCAAGGGAGCGGGGCCTGAAAGTCTTATCGATGGCGTTGTTTTCTGGCGTTGTAAAGCGGGATACTGTGTTATATTCAGTTTGATGTTGATAAATATGGCTTTCCGCTGGAGGTGATAATGGTAGTAACATGTGATTGATAATAAATCGGTGTGTTGGTATTGTACAACGTGGCCTCCTGAATGTAGTGCATATTCTGCTACTTTCCCGTTGTAAGAATCGTCAATATCGTTTATGATCACAAATAGGAGTGTTAAAATTCCGCTGGATGGTACCAACAGGACCGCGTGAGCATCTTGTAAATTCCTGATGCTGACATGTGGCGCAGTTGTTCACTGATGATGTTTCCCGAGCAGTCTTAAATACTCTGTTGTATTATTAATATATACTAGCGGTTGCTAAGTGAATTTGCATATTTCCAACACTTTTTTCTACTATTATACATTTTTATGTGTACTTATAGAGAATAGTTCACTACCATTTTGATTAAAGAAAAAAAATATTTCGCAAAGGATAATAATTTCATTTTTGTTGTCTTTCAAATTTTCATGCCATCATACTATTATTGAATAAATTAAAAATACACTTCAAGAGTTCAAAACCTCACTAAAAATCAAGAATTTATAAAAAGCCTTGATTTGAATTATTAGAAAATATATGAAATAATTTTATCCTCTAACGTTGGAAAGTCTAATGGCCCTAGTTCAGGTATTAAGGAATAGGTGGGGCAATAACTATTATTAGCGGAAAATTCTCGCCTTTTGATTCAATTTTTTTATTAATAACACTAAAGGCCGTCAATTAGAAATTAAAACAGTTAAGAAAATTGATTCACAAACAGAAGGAAATGATACCGAACTCTTTTGCATTTGCGTATTTATATATAGATTTTCAATAAAATACACATTTTTAAAATGTCAATATGTTCATTTTAGGTAAAACTCTTCACGCTGTATTAGGAGGCAGAATTTTGCAGGAATGATAAATCAAATAATAAATTAATATTAAACTTCAGTTTTTTCAAAATGCTTTACGATTATTCAGATATTTCACAATTACGGTTTCAATTTCTAAGAAGAAAATGCAAGAAACCAACACATAAATAACTACCTTAAACTGCAATGTATGTGTAATCAATAATTACAATTTAACACACAAAGTTAGCGATGACAATTTCTGTATTATATCAAAAATATAAAGAAATACAATACACCTGCTGTTAATTTATGATAAATAATACTTTTTATGCTGACAATTTTTGTAAGTGTATTGAAATTGAAAATTTTCAAATAATACATTGATAATTTTCACATTGTATTGAAAAGGGACATTAACCTAACTGCTAACAATGTTATGATATCTCAAACTGAAATCAAATAATCAAATTCACTAAAAACGAAGATGGCAGTGAACATTAGAATTATTGCCATGATGTCAGATCTAACTGTTTATCTTAAAATAGAAACAATATAAATCACACTCATAATGTTAAAATAATAAAATATTATCGGAAACATATTGATAGTTGCCACACAATACACAATTCTAATTTAAGTTGACAAACAATATTTAGAAAGAAATGAAAATTTCGAACTTGCGAGTACCAAATAAATGGTTATTTTCATATAATCTAAATTTTTATGCTTGAGAACTTAATAGCGTGATAATGTGGAATAAATTTCGGAACCGATCAAAATTTCTTAGTTTTATGTTTAATTTAGTTTGTTTTTTCAGTCAATCAGTCTTACGATTTTCTCTCCAAACAAATTGGCGGTACTTTTTGGCATTGACAGTGTGGACGTAAATTATTAGTTAGTTTTACATATAATTTAATTTGTCTTTCACATTGAAGTCAATCCATCTTTACGATTTTCTGTCCAAGCAATCTATTGGCACTACTACTATTAAATGTTTGGCATTAGCAGTATGGACACAAATAATGAATTTTTTATTTTATTTTATTTAATGAATGAAGCATTATTATAAAAAAATTTAAGCGTCCTGCACTGAAGGGCCTTAATAGCTACAAAACAAAGCAAAAATAAAGATAATCGGTTGAGGGAGAGAAGAGAAAATGGTACCGAACCGTTCTGCCTATTTATATATAGATTGTTGATCTTTTCTTGGATTAGATTTGATTTTAAGGACCTAGTTGTCTTAAATGAATTAATTCGTGTTTTACATAACATGGTTCACAGATTCTAGACGCTCAGTCCACGAGAGTTTTAAATTACAGTCCTTTTTTGAAGACTATGGTGTTTGTGTGAGAGGGTTTCCTATGTACATTGTGGCCAAGGGTGCCGTCATATTTCTTCAAAACTAAAAGATCTAAAAATCTCAGTTGTCCATATATTTCTTTCTCCATGATGAATATGTAACGCAACCAACAGGAAAAACTCTATGTAAAAATTAGCGATGCCCGGTGTTCCCATGGCTACACCATCGACTTTCTCTTGATTCTTGATTCCACTGAAAGTAAGTCATGTCTGAACTGTTGAAATATGTTTGAAAAGATCTCTTAAGATGCTGGACAGTGTCATTTATCGGGATAGTTCCCAAGTTGAATTTTGAGAATGTTTAGTTTATTATTGAGTTCAGTCAGGTATTTACCAATAGAGTAAGTTAGAGAACATTTGGCACTAACGATGGGACGAAGAAAAGCATCATGCTTCTTAATTTTAAGTATATGGTTTAATCTTGGTGATAAGGCCTAAGACTTTTAGATTTTTCTCTGATCTTCGTTGGTATCGAGGTTGATTACCTCATTTATTCTCTTAATAACTGTTGTTCTCTAATTTGCGGTATATCTTTTGTATGGTGGGTATTCTCCCAGTAAAGGCGGTTGATTAACGTGTGTGGGCTCTCATGGTGCTACTTGAGGAAAAAATAACAGTTCATTGTTTTATTATCAATGATACAATTTCATATATAGTGAGGGCGCGTGGGTTGGAACGAATTCATTTAAAATTCAGGTGTTGGTTTTTTGGAAAAACGCTCGGACATGTTGTTTTTTTTTTTGGACTGCGGTTTTTGTGATGATAAACTCGTTTGAGTCATTTGAAAAAATGAAGTTGATGGTCGCAATTTATTTCTTGCCCACCCTGTATAAATGAGTTTATCATCACAAAAACCACAGTCCAAACAAAAAACCGACGTGTCCGAGCGTTTTTCCAAAAAAGCAACACCTGACTTTTAAATGAATTTGTTCCAACCCACGCGTCCTCATGTATTGTTGTTCCTGTGTAATATTTATTATTCACGCGCATTATTGGGTAGCTTAGTACTAAATGCAGTTTTGATCGACTTCATGAAGGTGACATCTCAGCAGTTGAAACGGGGTTAATTGTAAAAAAAATAGTTTTTGTGTCAGAATACAAAACTTTGCGTTTATTCATAAAAAAACGAAAAACTAGTGATTACTTATAATTTTTAGATAAAATATTTTCTTTTTTAGGTCAGGAAAGATATGGTAACATGACAAGGGTGTATTACAAAGAAGCGGTAGGAGCGTTTATCGTTTTTGATGTAACTAGAAGAAACACATTTGAATCCGTAGCTAACTGGAAATCAGATTTAGATTCCAAAGTCCAGTTACCTGATGGGTCGCCAATTCCCTGCGTTCTTTTAGCTAATAAAGTAAGATATTTCTTTGTTAAATAATTTCACATCATTTTTGATGGTGCAAACTTATTTGATTAAAATGGCAAGTTTGTACCGAAACTCGTGATACTTTTTGCTCATTTACAGCTTCTGCGTATCCAGTTGTTGTTAAAACAAGACACAGTTGTTTCTATTAATGTTCGGTTACCTTAAACAAATTTTGTCTTCTATCGTTCAAAATACTACAGGATTACCTTTAATTTATACACCCGACGACAAACCGAGGCATACGAACTGTCGTCTTCATTCAACGGTATTATCACACAGAAAAACCCAAACAAAGTTGTTCTGTTTTTTAGCATTACAGGAATAATACTTACCTTGAGATACTTTTTATGGCGCAGTCAGTGTATATCAATTCTTATTACTACTCAGCATATAATTTTGTCAATAGTTGCAGCTTTAATCATCGTATCGCGACTGTGATATTGATTAAGAAACTTACATTAAATGGTGGAACACACATATCGATGGCTGGGAAGAAGACTGTTACAACTCAAAATGCTAGTTTTTACAGGAGAAGCTGTTAAAGATTTTATTAGACACAAAAAGCTTAAAATTTGAATGTAAATTAAAAATTCAGCACAGTTCCTCCGAATTAGTAACATTAGTGTAAGCTTGAGGGTTAGGATATTATTGCAGTTTGTTGCAGTTTCTTTTTGTCACAAAAAACCTATAATCCTGCCCAAAAAAAGTATCACTAATAATATTTTTCTATCAACTTTTTAGTATTGTTTTAGATCATTTTTGAAATGCTTTCTAAGACATTGAAAACGATACTATCAAAAATACTATATAGATAACCTAATAACTGTAAAACTAACGCTAAGAAAAGTAGATGTAACTATATTGTAGTAAAAATACAACTACATTTTGTGTATAACTAAAATAACAATAAGGTCTCAAGAATAAAATGAAATAATGACAATATTTTTTGTTGATTATTAATATCATTTTTGTTATGTCAAACTTACTTTTTATTGTTGAAAGGAGAAACACAAATACTTAGAATTAACATTAATTTTTATTTGGTTATAAAGTGACCTATAGTAAATGTTATTGTAAAATTGTGAATAATACTCAGGAACCCACTTTTCTTTTTTCGTAATTAAAGAAATCAAGCCTTTCCTTTTTTCTCTGGCATAGACTTCTACGATGTCGATTTATTTCATGTTTATATTTTTTACTGGTACTAATGATTTCTGTTCAATTGAAAACACTTTGTTGAAGTGAAGTATTATAAAAACAAATCCTTTGGATAACCCCTGTCTGATTTAATAACCTTCAATTCTGAAAATTAGAAAATTTTCTGTATATTTACAAACAAATCTGATGTTAATTGTTTTAGGTCAAAAAAATTATGAAAGCATAGTTCGTTCACCTTGTAGGGATTTCCGTTTTTCTTTGCTGATCTTATAATGCAGCCATATTGATCAGGAAGAAAAATGAGTAATTTCGAAAAGATTGTTGAGTAGGTCTTGAATTATTTTGTCTGTTCATTGGGTTTTCTCTCCAGACGTTTCAACGATTGACAAGGACTCCAGACTCGGAGTTGAAACGTCTCCATACACAGAGGAAAAAATTTGAAGGAGAGAAAACCCAATGAACAGACAAAATAAGAAAAAATGAGACTTGATTTTTGATATCTCTTAATTTCGTTCTCAATATTAGCATGAACACTATCACCTTTATTTTGACTGTGACCGGTAATAAGAAATTTATGAGTTATCGACTGTATTTTCAGTTTAAAAATTGCATACAGAGAGCAATTAAAATATTAATTTTAAATCTTCTTCATTTGGATGTTCACTCTTGACATATTCGAGGTACTTGAAAATACATGTCGCGATATCATTTGCACTTCTGTGGGTCTTTGCCTCGTGCTACAAAAAACAGGTACGGTGATGTCTTTTTAAGTCATAGAATGTCAAGTTAAAAACATTTATTTGGATACGCCATAAAAAGATGAGGCGGTTCTAACGGGACAAGGAAGCATTACTTGAAAATCAAAAAATGTATCTTTTCCACTGCTGTTGTCATTTCGTTTTTTTTTGACGACTTATGTCTTTTTCCGTAGTGTGTCTTTCATATTGCTCTAGTAAAGACTGTTTTTCGTTTTCATTGGCATACCGAAATTGGATGCATCTATTTATTTTCTTCGCCTAAACTGTTAGGTTGGATCTCTGATGCTATCTGAGCCAAAAGGATCAGCTTCATATTCTGAAGAACAGGTACTACTTGACGAACTGGAAGAACTCGTTGAGGACGAATCATTACTTGTTTGTTTGCCACGTTAAGGTATATCTAAATTTTAATTTGCCTCTCGGTGTTGTCGAAGAGGGATTTACTTCTGGAATAGCCATTTCATGTGTTGGAACATCTGAATTTAAACGTTGAATATCAAGAATATCAATTATTCAGTGGGAATACAGTCGTTTTATGTTGCATTGTGCTATAAAATCCCGGAAATGTTTGAACATAATGGTTCACATAAGCTACATAAAGTTTTAATGGGTGATTCTTAGATAACTGTAATTTTTACGTCAACATTTTTTAAAATCAAAAATTCTTTAAAACTTGTGTTCTGGGTGCTATTGGTCTTTTATTCCAATAGAAAAGAAACTAGAACAAAAATTAGGAATTTCACGGTCAGGCTACTGATACTAAAATGAAATATTCAAAATACTTGCCTAATAAATCTCTTTAAATTCGCAAAATAATTAAACAAATTATAAATTATAGGATTTTGATAATCATACAGAGACATGTACGGTATTTTCTGTCTTGATTATTAATAGTAGAATTAAAATGACGATTTTTATAATAGTCCTAGAACAAAATAAAGTTTAACATTAGTTAAATCTATTATTCTTCTATTATATAATTGCAGCATAATTTGATGAATTATATAATAGATTTTAGTTATAAAAACTAAACTTTAGATTATAAGAGGACTATATAGAATTTTTTACATTTAGTTTGAAAAACGAAAATCAGACATGCCATGGTACTGACATTTTGGGTATATTTCTATAAGTTATTCATGATCCATGGATACTTACTAGAATCGCCTATGGTCGAAATTCAACCAGTTATGTCAATGAATAATGAGATTCAAGTTCTTCTTCTATACAGGGTGAGTTTTTTTGATGATCAGTATGGGGATCTCGGAAACTAGCGGAGATAACGCAATGGTTAAATTGGGAAAGATTTGCAATTATATAATTTTTAGTGATATGGCATAATTAGATGTTTTTTCAATATAATTCTTGTTACCTCTGTTTGATAAGATTTTTATATATTATGAAAAATTTTACTTTTAAGCAAAAGTCATATTTGCTGACAAACTTCCTATAAAGTTATAAAAGTGACATATAATGATTACAGTATATTTTTCTTAGTAAATACGTTTCATAAGAAGTTTTGCGTTTGAATTCAACTTATGAAGACACACTGTATATAGAAATCAACTGAGGACCTCTACCTTGAAGTTGATTAACTGACATTTATTTGGATTTATTTCCAGTCAACTTTCAATTTTTAAAATACGTGACAATTGGATGCCGTTTTTAATTCTAATAAACTTGGCTTGATTACAATGTAAGATGTTATAAAAAAATAAAGCTCACTTTTAAACAAAACTGATTTATTTTTTGAAATCTAGTATATAGTTGGGAAAAGTTAAAGAAATACTTGTTAAACAATTTTTAGTGCAATAGCATAGGTAGATGTTTTTTTAAATTATAAGTACCTGGGTGACCAAGCTTCACTCGTAAATTCAAGGTTTCATCATCAATCTAATATAATCTTATTTTCTTAATTTTTTTAATACATGGTGTTACTACAATTCTACTCCCCCCTATATTTCCACCACCCTATATATGTAACTGCTTGCGGGAAACCCATTAAAACATTTGTGTCATACATTTTTTAATCACCCTGTATAACTGCTATTCTACTCAATTCCATATTCTAATCATCCTGTATATGCCACTCTACACACACTTATGTTTCCAAAATCTTTTAACCACCTTCTGTAAGTATAATTCTATTTCGCTCTATATTGTAAACTATAATTCCGGTCCACCGTATATATAAAACTTTTATAGGCTCTCAAATATAATATTTTTGTGCTAACACATTGTATAACTATAATTTCACACCACAATATGTTTTAACTACCCTGTATATGCATTTGCTTATGGCCACCTATTGTCATATTTTTTTGAACCACCATGCATAATTATAATTCAAATACATCCTATATTGCAACCGTCCTGTAAATGTAATTTCATTGAGTTATCCTACAGCTGTAACATTCTATTAACATTTTTTAAACCATCCTTCATATCAATATTTGTAATCCGCCCTGTATGTTAGCTATCATTAATTTCCAACTGTTATGAGCTACCTTATATAATTATTTTTTCTTGCTTTTTTCTAACCATCCTGTATACTATAATTACGTTCGACGTTCTATTTTAACCATCCTGCATAGCAAATCTTATGGATCAACTAACATATTAATAACTACCCTATATAATTATATTTTTACACCTCAATTTTATATTTATATGCGTGAAATTAATATGCAAACTCATAAGATTTTACTCATCCAAAAATCGCCTGCCTTGACAATTTTATCACTTTGAAAACTTGAAATCTCCAGGTGTAAAAATATAATGCTAGGAAAATATGAGGGAGGCATTAAATAGTTAGTTGTTCGGAACATACAAATACAATTTGTATTGAAAGAATGATTACAAGAGCAGTTTCACTCTCAAATCACCCTGTATTGAAATAATTTTTACAAGACGAATCTCACTCTTACGTAGGTTACCAAATCACCCTGTATTGAACACCTTTAAATTACAAAGCAGCTATCTTGATTGATTTGATAACAATTTTACATCTTAAAGAAATGAAGATACTTTAATTTGTAATCAAAAGTCCTCTTTGAAGACAAACCTTGTCTACAGTTAATAAAAATTGACATGGAATGATTACTATTTATGTTTTACATAGAATATAAGAAAATAGGTAAAAAGTTTTTCCCCATTCTATAAGAAACGATACAAGCTATGTTATTTGAAAAAAAATTCTGACCACTTTGAGATATTATTTTGTCTATTCATGGGTTTTCTCTCCTCCAAATTTTTTCCTGTAACAGATAAGTAGTTTAAAAAATTGTATATGTAGAACAAAGTGTAGTAAGGCAATTTCGTAAAATTGCCCGGATTACTGGCTGTCTGTACAGAGATTCTTCCTCACAGTTTTTCTGAGAGAAAGAGATGTCTATAAAATGATCAACCAGTATTCCTGTATATAAGTAATGTATTGTATATTGTGTAATACTTATCTCTGTATGGAGACGTTTCAACTCCGAGTCTGGAGTCGTTGTCAATCGTTTAGTGTTGTTTTCGAGGTTTTTTTCTAAAAAAATTTCCCTTTGATTTTGAATTTATTGTTTGTCAAAAAATTTGACACTGACAATTTGTCGTTTGGCGATCACTTGACGCTGAGGTTACCGTTTTTTTGTTCTGTTAGCAGTAAATTCTTCCAGTCCAAATGAAGGTCGGCTGAAGGTGCTCCGATTTCAGTGTTGTTTATCATCATACAGCTGGCTTCTTTAAGTTTTCTCTTTTTTAAATTTTCTTCTTTCAACAAGATCTTTGTTTTATTCCAGTCTATCCTATGGCTGCCGGTGCTCGTTAATACATGATTGGCCAAATTTGATTTGTCCACATGTCTTCTGGAAATGTTATATTGATGTTCTTTTTTCCTTACTTCTAAAGGTCTTGAAGTTTCACCGGTATAAGAATGGCCACAGTCACACAAAACACTGTACACACAATTTTTAGAACTCTGGGTTGCGTTAAACGGTTTGGTATGTGTGAGGATAGAGCGCAAGGTATTATTTGTTTTAAAAACAGTTTTAACGCTGTATTTATTTCCTAACCGCTTAATTTTTTCCGATACACCTGGGATATATGGAATTATGTTCATAATTTGGTTGTCTGTTTGTGTTTGGTTGGTATTAGTGTGATGGTTATTTGTGCTGGTTTGTTGTTGCGATTTTCTTTCTAACTGATTTATAGTTTTATTTATAAAGTCTTGGGGATATTCGTTTTGAAGTAGATGTTCTTTGATAATATTGACTTCTTTGTTAAAGATTTGGGTTGATGAAGATATGTTTTTTGCTCTATCATATTAGCACTTTACAACACCTTTCTTTACATTTAAAGGATGGTTGGAGTGAAAATTCAAATATCTATTAGTATTTGTAGGTTTTCGATAAGTACTTGTACTTATTGTGTTGTTTGTTCTATCTATAAGTACATCAAGATAAGCAAGTTTATGCAAATTTTCCATCTCCATTGTAAATTTTATTGTGGGTTCTTGACTATTGATGTAATCGAGGAATGAGTGCAGTTCTTCAGCACCATACTCCCAAACCACAAAAATGTCATCAACGTATCTCCACCACACTTTTGGTTTATTTTTATATTTGCCTATGAATCTTTCTTCAAAATATGTCATGAATATATTACTGATTATAGGAGATAAAGAAGAACCCATGGCCATACCAAATTCTTGTTTATAGAAATCTCCTTCAAATTGAAAATATGTAGTGTTTAAGCAAAGTTCGGTTAGTTCCATAATTGTGTCAATGTTTAGTTTTGTTTTGTTGTGTAAGGTAATATCTTGTTGTAATTTATTTTTTATAATTTGTAATGATTTATCAACAGGTACATTTGTAAAAAGACTAACTATGTCGAAACTTACTAGTATATCATTTCTGTTGATAATAATGCTTTTTAATTTTGTTAAAAAATCATTAGTGTTTTTCAAATTGTTTGGATTATTTTCGTAAGGTTTAATTATATTTAGTAAAAATTTTGATATGTTTTGTAATGGTGAATTTATTGAACTTACAATGGGTCTCATTGGTATTGTGTCTTTATGTATTTTTGGAACGCCATATAAATGTGGAGGTTTACTATAGTGTGGTGTTAAGTGTTTTCGTTCTAATGGAGTGAATTCTTGTTTGTGTTTTGTTATAATGTCTCTAGCGGCTTTTTCTATATTTAGCGTAGGATCTTTTTTGAGCTTAGAATATGATCCTGTGTTAATAAGGTCCATCATTTTGGTGTTGTAATCATTTTTATCAAGTATAACCGTAGCGTTACCTTTATCGGCAGGTAGAATTTTAATTGTGTTGTCTTTTTTAAGTTTTTCTACGGCATATTTCTCTGTAGGAGTAAGATTGTATTTCATTTTGTGTTGCTTCTCTAGAAGTAATTTATTTCTTATTCTTACTCCTACAGAGAAATATGCCGTAGAAAAACTTAAAAAAGACAACACAATTAAAATTCTACCTGCCGATAAAGGTAACGCTACGGTTATACTTGATAAAAATGATTACAACACCAAAATGATGAACCTTATTAACACAGGATCATATTCTAAGCTCAAAAAAGATCCTACGCAAAATATAGAAAAAGCCGCTAGAGACATTATAACAAAACACAAACAAGAATTCACTCCATTAGAACGAAAACACTTAACACCACACTATAGTAAACCTCCACATTTATATGGTGTTCCAAAAATACATAAAGACACAATACCAATGAGACCCATTGTAAATTCAATAAATTCACCATTACAAAACATATCAAAATTTTTACTAAATATAATTAAACCTTACGAAAATAATCCAAACAATTTAAAAAACACTAATGATTTTTTAACAAAATTAAAAAGCATTATTATCAACAGAAATGATATACTAGTAAGTTTCGACATAGTTAGTCTTTTTACAAATGTACCTGTTGATAAATCATTACAAATTATAAAAAATAAATTACAAGATATTACCTTACACAACAAAACAAAACTAAACATTGACACAATTATGGAACTAACCGAACTTTGCTTAAACACTACATATTTTCAATTTGAAGGAGATTTCTATAAACAAGAATTTGGTATGGCCATGGGTTCTTCTTTATCTCCTATAATCAGTAATATATTCATGACATATTTTGAAGAAAGATTCATAGGCAAATATAAAAATAAACCAAAAGTGTGGTGGAGATACGTTGATGACATTTTTGTGGTTTGGGAGTATGGTGCTGAAGAACTGCACTCATTCCTCGATTACATCAATAGTCAAGAACCCACAATAAAATTTACAATGGAGATGGAAAATTTGCATAAACTTGCTTATCTTGATGTACTTATAGATAGAACAAACAACACAATAAGTACAAGTACTTATCGAAAACCTACAAATACTAATAGATATTTGAATTTTCACTCCAACCATCCTTTAAATGTAAAGAAAGGTGTTGTAAAGTGCTTATATGATAGAGCAAAAAACATATCTTCATCAACCCAAATCTTTAACAAAGAAGTCAATATTATCAAAGAACATCTACTTCAAAACGAATATCCCCAAGACTTTATAAATAAAACTATAAA
This sequence comes from Octodonta nipae, assembly GCA_034190945.1. NCBI lineage: Eukaryota > Metazoa > Arthropoda > Insecta > Coleoptera > Chrysomelidae > Octodonta > Octodonta nipae. Next base: position 16,011,653 of record CM067216.1, read on the forward strand.
TCAGTTAGAAAGAAAATCGCAACAACAAACCAGCACAAATAACCATCACACTAATACCAACCAAACACAAACAGACAACCAAATTATGAACATAATTCCATATATCCCAGGTGTATCGGAAAAAATTAAGCGGTTAGGAAATAAATACAGCGTTAAAACTGTTTTTAAAACAAATAATACCTTGCGCTCTATCCTCACACATACCAAACCGTTTAACGCAACCCAGAGTTCTAAAAATTGTGTGTACAGTGTTTTGTGTGACTGTGGCCATTCTTATACCGGTGAAACTTCAAGACCTTTAGAAGTAAGGAAAAAAGAACATCAATATAACATTTCCAGAAGACATGTGGACAAATCAAATTTGGCCAATCATGTATTAACGAGCACCGGCAGCCATAGGATAGACTGGGATAAAACAAAGATCTTGTTGAAAGAAGAAAATTTAAAAAAGAGAAAACTTAAAGAAGCCAGCTGTATGATGATAAACAACACTGAAATCGGAGCACCTTCAGCCGACCTTCATTTGGACTGGAAGAATTTACTGCTAACAGAACAAAAAAACGGTAACCTCAGCGTCAAGTGATCGCCAAACGACAAATTGTCAGTGTCAAATTTTTTGACAAACAATAAATTCAAAATCAAAGCGAAATTTTTTTAGAAAAAAAACCTCGAAAACAACACTAAATGATTGACAACGACTCCAGACTCGGAGTTGAAACGTCTCCATACACAGATAAGTATTACACAATATACAATACATTACTTATATACAGGAATACTGGTTGATCATTTTATAGACATCTCTTTCTCTCAGAAAAACTGTGAGGAAGAATCTCTGTACAGACAGCCAGTAATCCGGGCAATTTTACGAAATTGCCTTACTACACTTTGTTCTACATATACAATTTTATAAATACTTATCTGTTACAGGAAAAAATTTGGAGGAGAGAAAACCCATGAATTGACAAAATAATTCAAGACCTCCTCAACAATCTTTTCGAAATTACTCACTTTGAGATATCACGGAAATAATCCAATCTCTTTTCAATTTGTCCCACGTTCCGATTAAAATTTTTCTAATGTTAATAATACCGGCTCCTCCACCAAGGCATAGATATGAGAATAGGTAAAAATAGTTTTTCCCCATTTTCTAAGAAAGGTAAAAGCTATTTTAATGAAAAAAATATTGGACCACTTCGCTATCCCCCCAAACAGGATCCAGTAAAATAGTCGAAATTCCTCTAGCATTTTCCGAGTAATCGGTGAACAAACATAAATAAACATATATACAGACGAATTGAGAACCTCCTTCTTTTTGAAGTGGATTAAAAAAGAAAAATCTTCGGCATGTATTTTTAATAACTTCGTAATTGTGTAGATTTATTATTTAATGAGAACAAGGAGCATGGTAAAAATCAGCTGCTGTTACTGTCAACGCATCCATGACTGTAGTGTTCACTGGTATTCAAACATATTTGACATGTTTGAGTGTTTTGCGCTATGTCAGGATGGCACGTTTGGAATATTTGCGAATACATAAAATATTTTGACGAATATACAAAAATACGCTAACGCCAAGTGAAGTGCCGGGTTAACAAACTAAATTCGCGATATGTTTGAGATGTAGCACTCTTCATCCCAACGATATGATCGTCTTATGTGATTAAATTAAAGTCAGCTATCGAATGGCGGGACAAAAAAATCACATGTGTAGTTTTGCGCTTGCAATTTGCAACACTTGTTTCACAACGTTGATCAGAAACAATGCAGATTAGCTTGTTATAACCGCATTTACGTCGAATAATAACAATTTTGGCGATAAATCCAGTCGACTGTGAAGTTCACATCAAATTTCTACATGGTATCATGTATGAAAATCGATCTATAATTAATGCGTAATTCGATGTTGTGAAGTGCAGAGGGATTAAATAACACAATATAAACAATATTTCAGCTGAAGTGATGATGTAATTAAGGGTATTCAGTAGGTAGCATTCTCATGCCGGTTTCAGGAAATAGGATTAGCTCTAAGTCTGTTTCCCTGTACTCATTTATCCGTGATGGCAAATTAAGAAACGATCTAGGATGATTAGCGGGCCCAGAACTTGAATTCAAGTTTTTGTTGATAAACTTTTAATCTGTTTGAACTCGTCGCACGAATGCCAACATCGTTTTCCGAAGACGATGAGTGCGTTAAACCGTCAAAAAGCTGTATGCACTGTTTAGGTCGAACAGTATGTACAGGGTGGGTAAATCAGAATGGGCGCAATCTATATCTCAGGAACGGCTCGTAGTACAGTTTTGGGGAAAAAATATTCCAGACTGAAGTGGCCACGAGAAAAATCTGGAAATTATTTAGAGTGCCGTACGATGACCGCTAGAGGGCGTATCTGGACACCAAATGTGCAAATCGCTCATTTTCTACAAAATTTACCTAATTAAAGTATTCCAAAAACTAGAAGATCGTAATTTTAGAAACATTCCACATACATTTTATAAGTGTTTGGTTCTATTTTGTCAAGTAAACGGTAGGAGTGCGAAACTTGTTGAAAACGAACGGTCGTCATTCTGGTTTGGTTTAACCGATTTTTACGAACTTGAGCTTTTTGGAATTGACGTTTCTCCACTAATCTATCGACTATATATTATAACAATTCTAATGAATAACCGAAACGCTAGAGGGCGCTATCCATTTTTTTAGAAATAACATAGACAATCATGTATTAAATAAAATAGAGACGTTTTCTCTCTTTTTTATGAATTGCGATCATCAATAATGAATATTTATAAGCCCCTATTAGGTCAATGGGCACCTAAAGCCCTATCGTTATGTCTATGTAGGCGCTCTTAATAGCCACCCACACCGTCGGATATAGTAAAAATAGAGAGTTTTTTTTACTAAAATATCGTTTAAAAGTAGTATGTAATATATTGTTCACATCTGGCGAATCTGGTGTGGAAGATTAGAAGTAAATTATCACATTTGAGTTAACATATTTATAAGAATTTAGCTTATAAGTTTTTAGTAGAAACATTGAAATTGCAGTTCAGTCCAGGTCATTTACAAAAACAACTCCTTTTGCTGACGCACTTAATAATTTAACAAAATCAACACGAGTTCTAGGGATGAAAACACGGCGATGTTGCACAATTTTCTTTAAAGGATAAAATCCTAACCAATCTCTAAAAAATGTTGAATTTTTATGCTTCCAGGGCCACATGGGGTCCAGAATAAATAAGAAAAAATATTAACCTGTATCGGCATGTAATGTTTTGGGTATTGAATAATTAAATTTATTCTGATCAAAGCAACTGTTCAAAAAATTAGAAACTGCACACTTCAACCTTATTATAGTACATATTGCTCAGCATTATTACAGACTTTTGGCAATTACAATTTTAGAGTTTCACCTAGATAGAATTTTATTATGTTTTCCCAAGATTGATTAATCGTAATTAATGATTTTGTGAGAATATCTCCGTATTGCCTGTATTAACACTGATTTCGGAATTGGTGTAATATGTTATATTATTTAGAAACCGTTGGGCAATCAAAAATTCAGAAGGTTGGTATTTTTTGGAGTCTCCATTATCAAGAGGCAAACGCGAAAAAGAGTTTCAGTGTCTAGGTAACTGAATTCTTTTTCACTATTGTCTCTTGATAATGGCTCCAAAGCAGGAGTCGAAACGTTGAGTATATAATAAATTCAGACGCGGTTCTCACCCGGAACCTAGCCTTGTTCACGCATATATATATATATATATATATATATATATATATATATATATATTTTACAGACCGAAATATACAAAGAGCACTAAAGTCAAAACCGAGACAAACAGATGAGGAGCATGAGACACCAAAAACCAAGGCTTATTTCCGGTATGTCAAGGGTACCACGGGCAGTATTGCAAGAATTCTACGGACACAATATCGATACTATTTTCAATAAAGACAGAAAAATAAGCACGGTGTTGAGGACTCCGAAGACGAGGATCACTTTAGAACAACAGGGAGTGTACGAGATTCCATATGCAGACTGTCATAAAACCTATGTGGGGCAAACTAATAGAAGAATTCAAGCTAGACTTGATGAACACCAGAACGGTATAAGAAAGCAGGAAAAAACAACGTCCGTTGAGGACACGCCACCACGATGTCACAAGATAGACTTTGAGAACACCAGAGTACTGGCAAATATAGAACACCCTAAATCAAGACTCGTAAGAGAGGCAATTGAAATAGCGAAGAGGTCTCACAGTCTAAACGCAAGCAATGAAATTCAGAACTTATCGAATTGTTGGAAATTTCTATTAAACACCGTACCGGCCCGGACCCTTCCTATAACAACTCAACCGGAAATAACAAATCAGCAGGCGGGAGGCGTTCACGGTGCCAACCGATAGGCGCCGAGCCGCGACTATATCGGCGCGCGCTCTTGAAAATTTTAGTATTCGAGTAACTAGAAGCGAAATCAGAAGGCTACGAGAATTATGCGAACCGACCTGAAGAGGGCAGATGTGACTCTGCCGAAACGTCGTCATTTTACCATCGATCCCGGCAGGCATCAGTTATCAACTACGCGGATGAATTCCCGGAAACCACATAAAACATTTAGTCCCCGCGAAAACTTATATATATATATATATATATATATATATATATTTATATATATATATATATAAATTTGTTGGGTGTATATTTTCTTGATTTTAGGTCATTCAAAATGATTAGATTGTGTTCATTTCATATGTTTTACTGATGACGTTTCGGCCGTGTTTTTGGGCATTTTCAAATCTATTCTAAAAGTGTTAAAACTATTGATAGATTATCCCAAATGTAATAGTGTATATGCAACATGTTCGATGTAATTATCGGCGGATTTTTCTTTTTAACGGAAAAGCTTCCGTCATTTACACACAAACAATTTCAAAAATAGAGATAATAAACAACCCAACGAAAACTCTAATCTTTAATGTCATTTCTGTTGTTCGCTTTCTGATGATTTGTTGCACAACACCTTCGGACTATTGTGAAAATAATATTATATTAATGAATTGTAATCACAACAAAAAATTACAAATATTCTTTTCTACGAAAGTTAGTACTACTTGACAACAACACTAGATATTATCCTATTGAACTATAAGGCAACTCCAAACACTGAACAGCAAAAGATCGTCATCACATGGTCTGAAAGAGTGTTACCCAGTCACTGCCGATTTTATCATTTGAGAACTAACCTTGCATGTATAATTACGCAGTGGTTTTTGTTGTAGTAAAGCGTTTTGAATTTTAAATTTTTTGAACATTGTTAGGTTTTAAACTTTAAAGCCAGCAATGTAAGATTTCAAAGGAAAAATATCTCAAATAAAATTATATTTTACTCTAGAATAAATGTTCTTAACTTAACCTAATAAATGGCTAGGTACATTTTTATACTCAAACAAATCTTTAAAATGACAATGATATTTCAATAAATAAAACGTAGTCACCTGGTTTTAAAAGTCAGAACTTTGCAGCAATGGGGCCATGTAATATAAAATAAATTAACTACAAGATACCCACATTTTCAGAAAACATTTTCAGTATGATTTTCCATATAAAAAAAATTAAAGATCTTAAAGTAAATTTTCATGAATGTTAATTAAAATACACTTACCAACCTAGTAACCAATGACGATTTCTGTTTTTTAACATAATAAAAATACTTTATAATTTTATTTTGACATTTCTTTGCACTTTTAATAACTCGATTTCGCGTGGAAATTGTCCGAAAATGAGAAAAAAACGTTTAAAATTTTTGTAACTTACGAAAATACGACAAAATTATTGAGTTTTATTCCAGTTAGTTATATTTTATTCCTAGAACACTATGGTATTGGTCTTGTGCTATCATTTATTTCAAGACATATTTTCACATGTGCTAGTACCAGTATGATTGGGGAATTAAAACCAACAAATTGTATAAATATAACTACAGTTATAATTAGATTAAATTTGTTATCATGTCGATTAAACACAGAAGGATACATATTCAGCAAAACATGGACTTTGTTTACATCTTGTTGTTGACGTAATAAACAAAGTACTCAATAGAGGAACTGATGTATTATATACATCCCGAGCTTTTACATTCACCAAAGACAAGTGGCCCAGTGTCTAAAGGGCACGGCTGTGAATCCAAAGTTCTCGGGTTCAAAACCGAGAACAAATATACTTTTTATTAATATTATGTCATTATTAATTAATTTTATGTACTATTTTCAACTGACATAAAATGAGTAAAGGTTATGTTATATTACATAGAATGAGAACTTAAAATTTTTTAAATTGTTGCTACCTTTGAATATATAGGTATATAAAATTTATTGTTTTGTATAAATGTTGTGTTTGTAATGAGTTTAGCTAAGAACAAAAAGAACGTTCTTGTCTTCAAATACTTATTCAGATGAACAAAACTATTTACATACATTTACTCAATATATAAACTTATATTGCAGATATATTTAATCTAAGAATTAAATTAGGATTAATCCTTGCCTCGTAACAAAATAGTGACAATTATTTTAATTCTCCTGATGTTTATATATACTAAGAGTGACATAAAGAAAAAAAAATCGAGACAGTGAGATAACGAGAAAAGGGAAGTATATTTCGCAAGTAGCTTTCGCTTCCATCGTTCAGTCTCAAATGACTGCTGCTCGTTTCTAAATTTTTTTCTTGATAGGGACACTCTAATCCCTTAGCAGTATGAAATATACCTTATGACCTACTCTCATACCTATCAAATATATACATGGCTCGAGATTTTTATATATTAAATTTTGTGTAGATTTTACTTTTAAGTTTATATTTAAGAATTTATTAAATTATGTTTAAAATGTTGCTTCTTTACCTTTTGGTGACTCTTTTTTTCTTTTCTCAAGACTTGGTTTCGGGGCTTCACTTATTTTATTAATAACATTTATTTAAACCTAATTTTCTTAGACTATTAATATGTTATTATTTAATGATTGCCTCTGTATGGAATTTGTCATTATAATTTATTTTGACATGTCAAAATTACTTTTTTTTTTAAATTATATTTACCAACAATTTTTTTTTGGATATGAAATATACTTTACGGCCTACTCTCATACCTATCAAATATATAAAAAAAAATCATAAAAATCGGTCCAGCCGTTTCCGAGCAGTTCGAACACTAACAACGTGACACAAGATTTTTATATAATAGATAAAATTGTGACCTATATTTAACTTTAATTAATTAAATTTAAAATGGAATATTACATAAAATATAATTCTGTTTTAGTGTGATCAACCTAAAGAAGGAATTGTCAGTAATCCGTCAAAAATGGATGACTATTGTAAAGAAAATGGATTTACCACATGGTTAGAAACATCAGCCAAGGATAATATCAACGTCGATGAGGCAGCTAGAGCGTTGGTAGAAAAGGTACAACACTATATATGTATACATATGTACAGGGGTAAATAGTTTGAGTGCATATATTTTAGGTGGAGATAGTATACACCAAATAAAACAAAAAACTCTTATAACACTATTATATATATATAGCTCTCTTGATGGTCCGGGTGTTCGTCCGTTGAAAGTTTTGTCCCTGTAAAGGAACGGTCGCCTGACGTTTCGCCAAAATCTCACTTGGCATTTTCATAAGGCTTTTCCTCTTCTTCCAACACAAAGGGTGACTGCAGGTTCGGACCGTTCCGGACTACTTCGTATCCGAGATCGTCGGCTAGGTCGTTCTCCGCTTGGTCTGCTTTCCGTGGCGTCAGAAGTGGAACTTCATGTTGCAAGAAGAGGAAAAGCCTTATGAAAATGTCAAGTGAGATTTTGGAGAAACGTCAGGCGACCGTTCCTTTACAGGGACAAAACGTTCATCGGACGAACACCCGGACCATCAAGAGATATTTCATCATGATAGAGCTCAGGAGAACACACGGATTTTTCATAGTAAATATTCAAAATTCAACATTCTTGCTATTACATCTGCTTTCCCCACAAATTAATAACATGTTAGGCGTTTCCTATTTGTATAACTTGAAACTATTTCTTACAAATTCATACTGTCCACTCGAACTAACAATATACAACCGATTTTATTTGTTTTTCCTATTTATTTTTTAAAATGAAAATCAAATCACGAAGTCTACATCGAATATCACGCAAATCACTTTCACTTCGATATAAATTTTCGTACAAGTACCGATACAGCAAAAAACATGTACCAAGGCATGTTTATATGCTATGTTGCCACATCTGTTCGGAGAAATGCACGGCAAATTATAACAAAATATTTAGAGTTTAAATATTAATTTTCTTTGTTAATACAGTTATTGAAGGTGTATGAGCTATTGAGTATTTACATATTTAGCTTTACAAGCATTTTAAAGCCGAAAATAGTCTATTATTCACTATAATAAAGGCTACGCAACTTCTAAGTTTTTTTTTGGTAAAACTATAATTTATTACTGAAAATGTTGTAAAGCTTTTGGATTTGTTTTGACATGAAGTATTAATCCTCAAAATATTTGCACTTAAACCGGTTACACCGTGTATACAGGGTGTCCCTAACCTAACCTGTAACTCAAAAATTTCGCTATTAAAATTCTGAAAATTTGGCAACGTAGGCAAGCCGATAGGCTCTATGTGACTAAATTATTTTCAAAACTGTGGCACTTCCGGTTGCACCGGAAGTAGACTACAACTTTCTTGAATGAAAGAAAACCCTGCATGTTATTGGATATTTGGATCCTACTTTAAATTCTAGACAAATTTTATTAACCTTATGTTATCTCTAAATTTAACCAATCCCAAGATATTTGCATTTTTATGTCAAAAATGATAAACTAAACTAAACAATCATCTGTTTTAAAACGGTTTTTTGGCATGTCTTATTGGAAGACTTAAGCCAGCAAACAGCGCTGAAGAAATCACCCATTTTTCTAAAGGGTGTTCTTAAAAAAATAGTAAAAATGACATTCACAAGAGGCTTAAAATGAAAAATTTTCAAATGAAAACTTCCATTTTTTTGTCGGGATCTAATTCAGCACTAAAAATGAAAGTAACCTTGTATTACGCTCCCTATATCTAAACCTCATAACATTCGATTAAATTACGAAAAACCCTTTTCCCCCCATTAAAATATGATGTCGACTTTGCATGGAAAAACCAAGTTGGCCGTGGTCACTAAAAAAATAACTGGCGGCTACGAAATGTCACTCAGTTTATTAAATTGCCAACAATGCTTGCACGCATTAATTATTCTAACGAAGGTTACCTCAATATGGTTATGATTTATGAAGAGCGTAATAAAGTATTGTCATGAACATGTGAGACATTTGCAGCTAGATATCCAGAGAAGCAGAGGCTATAAGAGAAAACTTTTAAACGAATAATAGACAATTTTTAGAGCTATGAAAAGTAAGCCAGTTATTGATGACGACAATAGTGAAATTTCAACTTTAGCTTACTTTCAAGCGTATTCGAAAGCACATATTAGGCAAGTGGTACTAGAATTGGGATTTTCTAAAAGCTCCATTCCATAGAAAATTGAAAAAGTACAAATTTCATCCATACCCCTTTTCTTTAGTGCAAAATCTAATTTCCCAAGACGCATAAAACTTTGCGAATTTATTGTACATGATTAGAAAGAAACCATTTAGTTTTGGATAATATCATTTGGTCAGATGAGTCAAAATTCACCAAAAATAGTCTATTTAATAGGAACAATTATCATTACTGGAGTGACTATAATCCTCAAGAATTCCGATGTAGAAATTTCCAAGAGAGTTGGTAGTTTAATGTTTATTGTGCGGTAAGAAAGGACGGAGTGGTAAAACTACATTTTTGTGAAGAAAATTTAAATGGTAAATTATAAATATGTTTATTTTATCAGCATGACGGGGAACCTCCCCACAATGACTACTTAGTGAACAACTATTTAGAAGAGGTTTTCGTTGACCAGTGGATTGCAAACGACGGGCCTTTTATATGGCACCCTCGTTCGCCTGATTTGTCCGTTCTGGACTATTTTGTATGCGGTGTAATAAAAAATAAACATTATGATAGTCCTTTAACGACTAACGAGTCAGAAAAGCATTCAGAAATTGAAAGCCTCCATTAAGAACTGCTTTGAGGATGCGAAAAGTGCTTAGAAGTTCAAGGGCGTTTACATTTAATAATTTTAGATATTGCATAATAATTGTTGGTTTGACTGATCCCAACTTCTCTAGGTAATATTATTAATTGCTTTCCTTAATGGCCTCTAATTCTTTGTTACTTTATTACACTGGCTATAAATAATAAGGATATTGAAATAGTCTTCGTTGTAATAATTACTCCTGTTATGCTTCGTGTAATCATAATTGACAATTTTGAAAAACTGAGTGACATTTCATAGTCGCCCGTTATTTTTCTAGCTAATTTGATTTTTCCAAGCACGGTCGACATCATATTTTAATGGGCGGCAAACGGTTTTTCAATTTAATAGAAAGTTATGACGTTTAGATATAGGTAACGTAATACAAAGTTATTTTCATTTTTAGTGCTGAATAAGATACCGACAAGAAAATTGTGAATGTCCATTTAAAAATTTTAAGTTTTAAGCATATTGTGAATGTCATTTTTACTATTTTTTAAAGACCACCCTGTAAAAAAAGGAATGATTTTTGCAGCGCTGTTTGTTGGGTCTTGCAGTCAGACCCTCAGGACTGCATCGGTCATTTTTGACATAAAATTGCAAATATCGTGACCATGGTTAAATTTAGAGATGTGGTTGATTAAATTTATCTAGAATTTAACGTACGATCGACGTATTCAATAACATATAGGCTGTTCTATTTGATATAAGAAAGTTGTTTATCTACTTCTGGTATAACAGGAAGTGCCACAATTCTGAAAATATTTTAGTCACATACAACCTGTCGGCTTATCTACGTAGCCAAATTTTCAGATATTTTAATCTCGATATGTTTGGAGTTACAGGTAAACGCCCACCTACGTTGACCACCATATATATATAAATATATATATATATATATATATATATATATATATATATATATATATATATATATATATAAGTTAATTAACTGGGAAGCAGCCAATGGGTGTTAATGAAATACTCTTTACTTGTTTTGAAAAGCTTTCGGAACGGTTTTGTTGTTGAAAAAAAAAATGTTGATGATATCATTTGTTGCATACCAGCAGACAAAAAAGTGATCGTTTACAAACTTTTAATAACTACAACTCCCATATTCAATTTACGTTAGAAGAAGAGGATACTGAATTTAGTATCCCTTGCTTAGATACAAGAATAATAAGAACTTCCGATAACCATCTGAAATTAGACTGGTACCGAAAACCATCTAGCTCCGGTAAATATATCAACTATTACTCAAATCATCCAATGAAAATGAAGATCAATTTGATTGTTGGGTTAAAAAAAGGATCTGAAATATCAGTCACCCCACTTTAAGAGAAAAAAACTTGCATATCCTATTTCAATTGTTTACAGAGAATTCATATCCTTCAAACATGTTAAAAAGATTAATTTTTAATTCCCCACGAGATATTAATGTGAGTACACTACAATCTTTTCCCAGAGGAGACATCTCTAACTCTAATACAGTACCAATATATGTGTCATTACCATATATACTTGAAATTTCTTCAAAGATAGCAAACATTCTGAACATAAATCACAATATAATTATTGGCCATAAATCAATCAAAACTGTTTCAAAATTATTTTCCAAAATCAAAGACGAAACTCCCAATGAAAGAAAGTCAAATGTAGTGTATTGTATAAATTGTAATAACTGTGAAGCTAAATATGTTGGTCAAACATCAAGAAATCTCAAAGGAAGAATAATTTCTCATAAAAGTGACATAAGACTTGGCAAAGATAGCTGTGCTCTTGCTATACACTGCCATAATAACAACCACATCGCAGATTTTGATAACGTAAGCATCTAAGAACAAGAAAAAAACTTTTTAAACGAAACTTTCTAGAGATGGTTAGCATAAACAAGAGAACCGATTTGCTTTATAATTTGTTATATCTATTATTAATATGAACTCGTAAGATATGCCCCCTTTATCCTCTGGATTCTGCCAGTTTCAACAACAAAACCTCACATATCGTAAGTTGTAATTAATTTAAATCTAATATTACTTACTGTTAATTTTATGTAACTTCTAGTTTGACCTGAAGAAGGAATAAATTTGTTCCGAAAGCTTTTCAAAAGAAATAAAGAGTATTTCATTAACACCCATTGGCTGCTTCCCAGTTAATTAACTTTTATAGTTTAATTCAGCCGTTACATCACCTATATATATATATATATATATATATATACATGATCATTTATGTTTTTTTTGTAGATCTTAGAATGCGACTCCATAATAAACAATGATTCTAGAAAATCCATGGACCAATTTTCTTTGTCAAAAAATGCCAATAGTCAACAAAACTCAAAATCTTGCTCGTGTTGAGCTGGCCTCAAGAATGTTCTATTGATTGCTCTATTGTATTTTAATTTTATTTTAAGTCTATTTCTAGTTGATAAGCTACTTTTGTCGTCCTGAATTATTACAATTTCTATTTTATTATGTTTTTCTTTGTCAAAATATTGTTTCAATTGATTTTCGATTGTTAAATTGTCTATAGTTTGTACTTACATGAGATACTTAAATGCTTTGAAATAAATATAATCTGCTACAAAGGACGAAATATGATTTTTTATAGAAAATATTATTTGAAATTAAACACTCTTTTCGTTAATTTAATTGCGTTTTTATATGTCAAATGGTGGTACATTGAAATGTTTTGGACACTAATACTTATAATACAGAATTATCAAAACGACTATGGTAAGATTTCCTATAGTTGTGACAGCAATTTCGGTGATTCAGAAGAAAGAAACATTAAGGTGATTCCTCGTATTTATATTATGCGGCCCTGGTCATGTTCAATGATCCAGGGTGTACCCCAAAAGGCGGGTGGTTGCTCAGGAATTTCAGTCCAAGAGTATAGAGGAAAATACTTTTTATGAGTAAACCATAGATAAACCCCTCTTTATATCCGACTCAAGACTAGATCTAGAGAGTTTCACACTTGCAAGGTATGCTGTTGACACAATTTTAAATTCAGGGTGGTTCTTGTTTCTAAATTTGTGTCCAATTCACTTCAGTACTATTAGAATAGCTGTCAGCATTTGTTCATCAACAGGTGCTCTCTGGGTTTCACTTCGTTCGAGGCCTCTGGTGTGCTATATATGATTTTAGCTGTGTTATGTAGTGTTTTATTTATGCCCGTTTTTATTGCTGTGGCTAGGTTGAGGTTGTATGTGAGTGTAGCCTTGTTGTAACTAGCACTTCACAACAAAAAAGGTGATTAATAGTTGTGTATAGCTTTTTCGATATTCAATTTGAATATTGTACTAGTTGCTCTCATTTGATTCACTATACATCATATGCAGCTATATCCAGTCAATTTTTATGGTGTAGCCTATTGAAAGATTGCAGTAGTACTTGAAAAGCTGTGAAAATGGATAACTTAAGGTCTTGAGAAGAAACGAAGAAGAAGAGGTTAAGATCTGTGAAAAGGACCGAAGGACTGTATTGAAGAGAACTGAAGATAGGTGGACAAATGATCTTTTTGACTAACCGAAGTGAAGAAGAAGAAGTAACGGACTGAAGAATTGAAAAACTGGCTCGAAGGACTGAGAAGAAGAACATGTTTTTGGGCAGTATTTATCAGGAACTCAAGACTAGAGGTTGAGGAATTGGCCTTGAATAACTAAACTCGTGATGAAATGTATTAATGAAAAGAAAAGCGGAGGTCTTGAGGAAACAGATGAAGAATTTAAGGTGTTTTGGTGGAAGAATTGGTTCAAAGGTTTGAGAAGATGAAGAATATTTTTAGAATTTTACAGGGGATATAGGGCATACCTTACCATGCTGCCTCAGTGTGGTTAGTAAAGCGTAAATGTCGATTTTTTTGATATTCGGGTATAAATTAGAGAGGACTGTACCCCCGGAATTGTGTCACAATTTGTTAATAATTGATCCCGGGTCAAGATATCTTGACAAGTTCCAAATTGTTTACAATTGTGAAAGCTGAGAGATTTTCCCACTATACCACTATACAGGCTGAGTTTTTTTTTTCATGATCAGTATGGGGATCTCAGAAACTAGCGGAGATAGAGCAATGGTTAAATTGGGAAATATTTGCAGTTTTACTGGCCCAATTTAATGACACTTTCGGATTTTTGTAAAAAGTCATGGCTTACTAGATATTTTGAAAAAACGAAATTCTGTCGATTTAGCCACATCCCTCTAGCTCCTTTGTTTTTGATTTTATAAAAAAAGTGTAAATATCAAAATTGAAGGGAATTGTATCCCGAATATGATTGTCATGTCCTCGTTTGCGTGACAGCTCACGTTTTCGAGATATGACACAAACTTATCTTTTTTTTGAATGGAAACCATAGTTGGCTATGACCTCAAAAAATCGAACATTTTTAGAGCTTTTCAACGATATAGTACTCGATATAGTTATTTATAAAAATAACGGAGTTATGGATGCTTATCTCTCTTATTTTCACTTTTAACGTAGTTAGCCATGAAATAGATTGATTTATTAATAACTATTTCAAAAAACATTGAAAGATTTTTTTATAGGTATATCAGATATAACGAAAAAACTAAATAAGTAGGTACTTACTAAAAACTTAAGAAATTAAAGTATTTAATAATGGTTACAATTTATGTTCGAAAAGTCCACCATTGTTAATTTAAACAAAAATTGCATCTTTTTAAGATTGACATTACCGCTTTCCTCACAGACCGCCTATCAATTTCTTCAATTGCTTGTAATACCGCCTCCCTTAGGTCACCAACTGTTTCATACTTTCTGTTGTATACTTTGTTTTTTAGCGCACCCCATAAATAGAAATCTATAACTGCCAAATCGGGAGACGGGGGTGGCCATTCGCGTGGGCCATTTTTTCCTATCCAAGAGTTTGGATAGATAATATCTAAGAGTTGTCTTACTAATAACAAGTTATGAACAGGTGCTCCATCATGTTGGAACCACTCAATTTCTAAACGATTTCAAATTATGCTAACATGTCTTGAAAAGTGTATTTCAAGAAATGCAAATAGCGCTCCCCAGTAAGTGATTCGTCATAGATAAAAGGCCCCAGAATAGTAGACCCTATTATACCACACCAAACATTAAAACCGAATTTTATCTGGGGTCGTCTTTGTTCTACATGGAAAGGGTTTTCTTTAGTCCAGATATGCTCATTGTGTCTATTAAACATACCGCAGTTAGTAAATCTAGTTTCATCTGACCATAACACCTTTAATGGAAACTATGGATTGTCAAGGCACATGTCTCTAAACCATGTACCAAACAAAATATGTCGATGTTCGTCACCAGCATGCAAAGTTTGAGAAACTGAAAGTTTGTACGGGTGGAACTTGTGCGCTGTCAGTACCTTAACTACAGTTCGTTGAGATGTGCCAGCTTGTGCCGCAATCTCACGAGTAGATGTAGATGGATTTTGATTTACCATTGCCTAAACATTTATTTGTGTTGCTTCGTTAATTTGATTACGTTCCTTTGGTGGTTTAGTAAAAGATCCTGCGTAAACTATAGTAAAGCCTCTTAAAAGTACATAGAGCAGGTTGACGACGATTAAAATATCTATGAAAGTATTCCTCAGCTGCACGAACTGAATTTGTGTGGCATATGATATAATATTCCACCATATTCAGTTTTTCTTCGTTAGAATATTCCATTTTATAACGAAAACTAGTCAATATCGACTGTCAGTTCACCACTACTAATGGAATTACTCTCAAATGAGGAAACGTCAAAGTGAAAACAATCTTTTTTATGGCTACCTACCTTAAAAGTGAAAATAAGAGAGATAAGCATCCATAACTCCGTTATTTTTATAAGTAACTATATCGAGTACTATATCGTTGAAAAGCTCTAAAAATGTTCAAATTTTTGATGTCATAGCCAACTATGGTTTCCATTCAAAAAAAGATAAGTTTGTGTCATATCTCGAAAACGAGAGCTGTCACGCAAACGAGGACATGACAATCATATTCGGGATACAATTCCCTTCAATTTTGATATTTACACTTTTTTTTATAAAATAAAAAACAAAGGAGCTAGAGGGATTTGACTAAATCGACAGAATTTCGTTTTTTCAAAATATCGAGTAAGCCATGACTTTTTACAAAAATCCGAAAGTGTCATTAAATTGGGCCAGTAAAACTGCAAATCTTTCCCAATTTAACCATTGCTCTATCTCCGCTAGTTTCCGAGATCCCCATACTGATCATCAAAAAAAAAAATCACCCTGTATGTAAAAGTAATTATAAATATATTTTCATTTTGTATGGAATAATATATTTTTTGTCTAGAAATATAGCAGCAATTAAATTTACCTACTATTTGCAATAATTTATGAATGTGTTTGGATTTACGTTGATCATTACTGATGATAGTCAATCCATTTTTTTTTGTACATAAAAGACTCCGACTTTTCTCGTAAATATCTTTTAAAGATTTATCAGACCAAAATCGCACAAATTCACCGGAACGAGGTCGTTGGAGCAAATTTTTATGTAACCTACTTGACAATAAAAGACATACGTAGATATTTTTTACGTGACTAATTTCTATAACCTGTTGCGCTGATTCGGAAGACGATTCCTTTGGTGAGTTATCAAAATATTCGTTCGCAGCGATTTCCAATTCATTATCTGAAGGAAACATTTCTTTCTTCGACGTTCTGACCAAAAAAGAAATCACTGGACTGTGAGGTGGATGCTGCATTTCAATGGATACAGATTTGGCGTATCGGTTTGAATTGTGGGCGTCTTAGGGTATTTTTTTCTTCGGCCGCATTTTTCCAAGAATTTATTGAAGTCCAGAATTATTTCTTTAGTCTCATATTTACTAAGTGTGCAAAAAAATCTTTGAATGAAAGTAGATAATAATACTATACAAATATAGCTTTTACAGTATTTTGATTCTTTCAGGGCCAAACTTTTTTCAATTGTCAATTTTTTTGTTGACTAAAATATTATAAAAAATTATGTACATCAATATGAGCTCGATTTTGAATTGAAACATTTTCTGGCGGGTTTCGTGTGGTACTCCGAACGGATTAGATCAAATTAAGGGATTTTTTGTAAAATAGGGAATAGGTCTGTTTTTTGTAGGACCGGGTCCTCTATAATATCTATTTCGGCATGCCAAAAATTTTGTGAATTTATTTATAAACAATTAGAGGATTAAAAATTTACATTTTTTCAATTCTTCTCTTATAATCCCATTGCTATCGCCTGCAGAAAAAAATGGAGATTTTTTCGAAGAAGAATTTTTTAAAAATAAAATTGGTTACAGAAAATTCATAGCAACTTTTTCCTAATTCTGAAGAAAGACATTTTCTTTCAAGAAGTTAATGCTCGCGAGAAGTATAGTACCAGGGCAATAATTAGTTATTTGCTTTAAAAAATTGCAGCAACTGCCAAATCTGTATCTGTACCTTTATTCTTGTTGTCAAAATTTTTTTAAAAATATTATTGGACTATTTTAAACCATTTTTGAATTTTACAATTAAGATCCCCATAAATAACTTTAATTATCTGGGTCATTTTAAACATATTTTAATTGTACAAAATGAATTTTCCATTTCTTTCTTTTCCATTTTACAGAATTGAAATATATTACAAGCTTACCACGTAACTGAATTTTGTTTACAGGATATGAAAAATAAAAAACATCTAGTTTTAACCTGTGTACGTGATAAAAGTGATTTACCTTTAAATGTACAATTTCAAACATTTCATCTGTTATTTCAAATTTGGCATTTTCTTACTATTTTCATTTTCTAGCAGACAAATTGATTGTTGTCCTCGCATGCATCGGTATAGACCGACTCGGCAGAAGACTAACTACTACAAAAAATTAGCATATTCCGGAATTTCGATAAAATTGGACTAACTCTCCTGCATTAAAAATTTGTATTAAAATTTTCACATATTTTCTAAATTTTTCCATTATTCCGGAAAATATGGACTTTTTCCAAAATTGCCCATTTAGAAAATTAATTCTAAATAACTTTTATTAAGAAACTTTTTTTCTACAAGCCGCATGAAAGAAAAAACTGCAAAAAGTAAATTTTCAAATTCTATTTGTTTATAAAAAAAATTCTACAACTTTCTTTCTACAAAAAACTGCTCATTTTGCATCAATTTTTGGTATTTTGGGATAGTCGGCAGGTTGAAGCTATCCAGAGCTAGTTTTTTAAACTCTTTATTCTACAGTGTGGTTTAGACTCTATGTAAAAGATGGGAGTGGCAAAAAATGTTATAAAATATTAATTTCGTTGTTCTTTAGAGACTAAATACTGAAATTGTTTTATTGTAAATAATGACAATATTATACTAAATATAAAATTAAATTAATTCATTACTGACTTACAAACAAAAATACAATCATTGGAAATGCACTAAAAGTTTTGTGCTGTACCTTAATTTCACTAAAACTATTGAAAAGCAAAAATTCTTTAATCTAGCGGTCGCCCAGTGGTCGAAATTCGACCCTAATTCATTAAAATTATGAGTTGAACATTATTGACGCTATTTTGTATGTATAAGATATGGAGTTGAGGCGAAATTAGTATGCCAGACCTTTGCTATCCCTATTATTTTATTTGGATTACGTTTATAAAAATAGTTTATGTAATATTTTTATTTATGTATATAATTATAGAATTATTTTTACATAAATATGTCTATTTAACATGTTCGATCTAATTATCGGCGGATTTTTCTTTGTAACCTAAAAGTTTCCGTCATTTACACACAAACGATTTTAAAAATACAGATGACAAACAACCCAATGAAAAACTTCAATATTTAATGCAATTTCCATTGTCTGCTGATTGATGATTTGTTGCACAACACCTTTGGACTATTGTGAAAATTAAATTATATTAACAAATATTAAACAAAAAATTACAAATATTATTTTCTACGAAAGTTAGAACTACTTGCCCGAAAAATCAATACTGATCTATAATTTACAACACTAAATATTTTCCTATTTAACTATAGGCCACTCCAAAGATAGTAAAATATGGTTATCACACGGTCTGAAAGAGCTTTACCCAGGCACTGCCTGGTTTATCATTTGAAAACCAACCTAGCATATATAATTACGCAGTGGTTTCTGTTGTCGTGTAGAGTGTTTTGAATATTAAATTTTTTGAACATTTTGGTTGTAAACTTTAACGCCAGCAATGTAAGATTTCAAAGGTAAAATATGTAAAAAAATATATTTTACACTAGAAGAAATGTACCTAACTTAACCTAATAAATGGGTAGGTACATTTTTTATATTCCAACAAATCTTAAAAATGTTTTTAACAGTCAGAATTTTGTGCATGTAATGTAAAATTAATTTACTATAAGATACCCACATTGTCAGAAAACATTATTTTTCAGTATGCTTTTCAATAAAAAAAATTTACTTACCAACCCGATTTTGTTTTATGTGGAAAATATAAAGAAATACGAATCACATACTGTTAATTAACAGTACCTATTTTTTTCTGTGAATAGAAATTGAAACCTTGAAAATTCTTTGAAATCTTTTCTAACTGAAATGAAAACTTTCAACCTAATCGCTACAAGAGTATTGAAATGTCAAAATTTAAATCACATTTCTGACAGATGGCCAAGCATTTCAATATTTCAATAGCATGACTATGTAGGATAATTTTAGCGAAGTGCCAATACTTTTAGTTTTACATTTAATTTAGTTTGTGTTTCACATTGGAGTAAACTTATCATATGTTTTTCTCTCTAAGCAATCTGGTGGCACTGTTTGGCATTGACAGTATGGATGTAAATAATGATTTTTTTATTATTTTATTATTTAATTATTGAACCAATATTATACATTAATTTTAACATTCTGCCCTGAAGGTCGTCTGTAGCTACAAAACAAAACAAAAATAAAGAAAATCGGTTGACAGAGGACTAAATGGTACCTAACCGTTTTGTCTTTGCTTATTTATATATAGATAGTAATACCTTCCCCATACGAAAACTAACTAAATGCGTTATGAATTACGTAAACCTGACAGTGACGAGATAGTCTCCTTCACAGACTAGATACGGGAGAAATTCACTTTAATAATTAATATTGTGTATTGTATAAGCGTCACCTGCTGCCCATAAAACAGGAATGAAAAGTTCCACTTCAAAAACTCCATCCTCTATTTTACAGCCCTACAAAATCTTTCAAAGCAAGTGAGGTTTAATACAAATATAATATCTTAATTAATTGCAGGTCTTGTAAAAAAACTACCACTTTAAAATTTTAGTTCATTATGGGTTTTTTCTCATCGCATTTAATCTTATGCTTTATATTGCCACAATGTTACTTGAAATGTGTCCCAGTGTCCTACTGTTTTATTTACTACATGTTTCTGAACTTCCGTGGCAGTTCAGTACTTAATAAATTTTCATCTGCGTTTTATTACGTAGATGTGTTGCTATATATAAAACCGTATTAAGCATTTTATGTATTATTAAAATCTAGTGCTTTTATAACTTTTATTTATTGTGGTTTATATTGAACTCTTGTCATTCCCTCTTTTTTTCGCCTCAAACTTTTAATAGTATCTTTACTCGACTGCAAAAGAATTAAAACTAATATTCTTTGAAGCTGTAATGCAATTTATTGTACACTGGTGTGGTTGTTAAGTTTCGTTTCAAACAAAAATGTATTGCAACATTTCTAAACTGTCATAAACAAATTTAAAAAATCCATAATATTGAACTACAACATTCACTCAAGTACCTTTCTTATGGAAAAATGGACTGCGGCAATTTTTTTAAAATGATAATATGTTGTTTGAGGTGATGTTCTGACAAAAATAGTCCATCGGCTCAAATAAATTCTATCACCACATTTCGAGATACAGGGCGTTAAACGTCAAAAATGCCTCATTTTTGATATCAGATTTCTCAAGATAGACCTGATTTATTTCCAGTTATTGGAGAAATCGTATTTGTACATTATTGGACATCATTATTTTACAAAACAACTGCCTTACATTTTGGTGGATTACAGGGTGTTTCAAAAATATATAACATGTTTTTTTGGAGAAATCATTTTTGTATTACAGCGTTGAACACAAACAATTAATATATCGTTAAAGTATTAATTTCTTGGATGTGGTTCATATAATATACAGTGTAAGGCATAAATATAGCTAGAAAGGGCATATATTATGTTTAACTATTAATGGGATACATGATCCGTCTCTCTATACTCAACATGATGTTAAACTGATTGCAAAAACTGTACATATTAAAAAAGTTTTTTATACTACCGTGTAATTCTAAATTTTCTCTGTCAACTTTGTACTTTATTACATTTTTACGATAACAAATGTTCATTGTTTAACTGAGCAGAATATTGTTATAATTGTAGGACTAATTTTCCAGATATAGGGTGTTAAACATCGGCAATGTTTCCTTTTTCTTTTCAGATTTCTCCTAATAGAGGTGTTTTACTCCCCTAAAACAATTATTATTAATTATCTTTAATTACAGGTTGTTTCCAATATACGTAACGTGTTTTTTAAGATAACTCTTTTATATATATACATATATATATATATATATATATATATATATATATATATATATATATATATATCATCATCATCATCATCATCATCATCATCATCATCATATGCAGCTAATTTCGACCATTATTTTATGGTGTAGCCTCTCTTACATATTCGTTTCGCATTTCTCTCCATGTTGTTCTGTTGTACGCTTTTTGGGACCAGGTTATGCCTGCTATTTTCTTGATGTCATAGTCCCATCTTACATTGGAGCATTTCCTTGGTCTTTTAACACCTCTAGGATACCATTGCGTGATTTTTGTTGACCACCTATTATCTTGTCTTCTTGCCAAATGTCCTGCCCATTGCCACTTCAGAGATTTCACTCTGTGGATAACATCAATTACCTGGGTTTTGTTCCTTATTCACTCTATTCTCTTCTGATCTCTTCTTGTTATTCCGATCATGCATCTTCCCATAGACCAAGTTTTCTTGTAAGTTCGGTTTTCAGAATCCAGGTTTCACATCCGTATGTCAGTACTGGTAGAACACACTGATCAAAGACTTTCTTCTTAAGGCGGAATGCCATTCGTGATTTGAAGATTATGGAGTTTCTTCCAAACGTCATCCATGCAAGTTTGATCCTTCTGTTTATTTCTGGTAGTAGCGAACCTGATGTGTGTATTAATTGACCTAGGTATATATGTTGTTCTACTATTTCCAGAATTGTGTTATCTATTGTGACGCCTTGTGTGTCTACTAGTTCGTTGTACATTATCTTTGTTTTTCCGATATTTATTTTTAGGCCTATTTCCTTACTTACTCTGCTAAGTTCATTGATTTGATTTTGTAGTTCTCCTGCGTTATTGGCAATTAGGACAATGTCATTGGCGAATCTCAGATAGTTTAGATATTCTCCATCTAGGTTCAGTCTTTTGTGGTCCCAGTTTAATCGTCGAAAGATACTCTCTAATGCCGCTGTGAATAGCTTCGGTGATATTGAGTCACCTTGTCTGACTCCTCTGTTAGTAGAAAATTCAGGGCTGCCTTCGTATGTTCTGATTTTGGCTTTGGCTTCCTTGTACATATTAGCCAACATTTATATGTATGGCTTATCTACACCTTGTTCACTCAGGGCGTTGATTACCGCGTTCGGATATATAGTGTCGAACGCTTTTCCGAAGTCAATGAAGGCCAAGGCAAGTGGTATTTTATATTCTCTAGTTCGACTGATAACTTCCCTTATAGTGTGTATGTGATCGATTGTGCTGAAGCAACTACGAAATCCGGCTTGCTCTCGGGGTTGAGCGGAATCTAGTGTACTCTGTATCCTGTTTTGTATGATTTTAGTGAATATTTTGTACACTACCGGCAGGAGACTTATCGGTGTGTAGTTCCGAATGTCTTCTTTATTGCCTTTCTTATGGATTAATACTATGAGGGCGCTATTCCATTTTTCTGGGATGTGTCTGGTTCTTAGGCAATTCGCATATATTTCGGCTAGGCGTTTCCATGCTTCTCTACCAGCGTATTTTAGTAGTTCAGCCGTTACTGCGTCGTAAAAAATCCAAGACATTTCCAATGTTTAACACTATATATCTCGAAAATTAGTTAAACGATTTTAATAACATTCTGCTCAGTTAAGCGCAGAACATTTGTTAACGTAAAAATGTAATAACATACAAAGTTGACGGGGAAAATTTAAAACTACAGGGTGGTGTAAAAACTGACTTTTTTTAATATATACAGTTTTTGCAATAAGTTTAATATCCTGCGGAGTATAGAGAGACGGATTCTATAGTTGTTGAATGTCACATCAAAATTACAGCTTCTACAGGGTGCCTCATTAATAGTATAAAAAATATATACTCTCTTCAGCTATATTTATGGTTCACACTGTATAATATTTAAAACACATTCATGAAATTATTATTTTAACGATGTATTAATTGTGTAATAACATCTTTTTATGTTTTCAACGATGTAAAAAACATGTTATGTACTTTTGAAGCACCCTGTAATCCATCTAAATTTATGGCACTTGTTTTGTGAAATATTTATGCTCACTAATGTACAAATTACGATTTCTCCAATAACCGGAAAGAAAACACGTCTATCATGCTAAATCTGTTATCAGAAATGAGGCATTTACGATGTTTAACACCCTGTACCCCAAAAATTAGACACAGAATCTGTTTAGCCCAAGGACTCTGTCATAATATCAACTTCTACAACATACCAACATTTAAAAAAAATTGACAGAAGTCCATTTTTTCATTAGAAAGTGAATCTTTTAGAATTTACTTTATCGAAAGAAAAAAAGTTAATTTACAGGGTGAGTCAAAGAACTGGCATTATTTTATAACCAGAAAACTGCGTCAGCGAAAATCACTAAATTTGGTCTGGAGGCGTTCTTCAACAGTCTCAATTCTATAATATTACTTGCTGTGTTGAGAGATGTATATATTTTTCTCCCGATTCGTAAATTGGAGAATTTCAAATGAGTTCACTCAATTTTTATCATTACAATACATCCTTATTTTAAACATTCATTTGTTTGAGATTTATCAGTTCTATCGTTTGTTAGATTTGCCAACCCAGTATTCTTGATAATAAAAACAAGTATTTACAACAATTGAAAAAGCGTTGTTACCTAATCACAGGTAGGTAGTATTTATTGTTATTAACGCCTGGAGTCTTTTGACTGTTCTTCATTTAAAAGGAAGAAATATCCGGTTAATTAACAAAATATTTATATATTTTTTGAATTAAGTTTTTTTAAAAATATTTTGATTTAATTTATTTATTATTATTTTTAAACAAAACATTGATTTCTACTTATGAAAAATATTTAATAACTCTCCAGTTTGTCTACTACTCATACAGTGTGGTGTAATTAAACGGAATCTGTCAAAATACTTTCTTTGAAATTCATTTTAATACTCTATTGAATCATGTCAGCAAGTTAAAGCTAACTGTATTTTAATAGTGTTTCCTGTTCCTCTCTTTGCTCTGACATGTTGGATGTTAAGCTGTGTCTTTTCTGCCTTGTTCCTTTTGTCTTGGATCCTTTGTGCGGTCTCTTGTATCTCTGATTTCTTCAGTGTTTTGCTGTGTGTTACCTCTTGGGTTGCAGCTCTTCTCTGTTGGCTCCTCTGTCTTCGTTCTAATGTCTTAACATTTCTATCATCTCGCTTATGCCTTGTCTCTTCGGCCTTATATCTATCTTCTGCTTTATCGCTGCTGTCTTACCTCTTCTGCTGTTTCTTTAGTGATGTTTTTTCTTTCATCTCTTATTATTTTTTTAACTTTTTTGTTTTGTATTTTTAGCTCTCCTGGCTTGTCTCGTTTCTCTTAAGTTTCCTAAATCGTTCTCATCTGTTGCCTGCTGTGTATTGGCTTCTATCTTGTCTGTTCTGTGTTGTTTCTTCTACAGTGAGTGTTCGTTTTCGTTTCTCCTGTTTTACCCTTTCTGTTTCATCATGTCTCTGCTATCTTATTTCCCCGGTCTGGCGTTTTTTGGTTTTACTTCTTCTTTTCTACTGCTTAATTGTTATCTCTTCTGTCGGAATCTTTCTGTGTTATCACTTCTAGCTTAGCTTTTAGATTCTTCTGTGTTATCTCTTGTAATTTATTTTTTTATTTGTGTTGTTCTATATCCTGTATTTTAATAGAGTTTTGTACTTCTGCTTTGCTCTTATATTTGGCCTATTCATAAGGGTTTAAGAGTGAACCTTCAGCTACAATAAATAGCGATAGGCAATGACTCCAGAGTTGAAGTTGAAACAACTCGAAACACAGATAAGTATCACATAATATACTAAATAGTATTAATATACAGGAATGCTGGTTGGTAATTTGGAAAACATCTCTTTCACTCAGAATATTTGGGAGGAAGAATTTCTCTATTCCGAGTAGTTTTTCAAAATTGCGTTACTACACTTTGTTCCCCATATACAATTTTTAAATACTTATCTGTTAAAGGCACAATCTGAGGAGAAGGAACCCCAGTGAATAGGCAAATAATTCAAATACTTTCTCAAAAATCTTGTTTAAATTTGCCCTTTTAACATACCTGATTTGTTTGGTTGTTCTGTATTATCTAGTTTGTTTGGTCTTTTCTGTGTTCCTTTCGGTTTTGCCTTCTCTGCCATATTTGTTTCGGTTATATCTTATGGTTATATCCCCTTTGTTTGGTCTCTTCAGTGTTGCCTCTTTTATTCTAATTTGACTCCACTTTCTTGGCTATTCTGCAGTTTTTCTCTATTATCTATTCCCTGCTGTCTTGCTTCTTCTATTCTGTCTCTTCTGTCATGCTCTTCTATGATGTCTCTACAGCCTTATTTATGCCTTCTGCGAGATCTTTTTTGTCTTGTCTTTTCTGTTTCTAAGGTCATGTTTCTCCTATCTTGTCTCCTCTGTCGTCTTTTCTGTGTCGCCTCTTTTATTTTGTCTCCTCTCTTGTACTGTCTCTTCTGTTTGTCTCTTCTGTCGCTAATGTCGTGTCTTAGCAGGTCTGTCTGGTCTCTCTTGGCTTTATGTTATGGATTCTTTGGAACAGTCACCATACTTCCACGTTTAATTGTTGAAATTGGCCTGTATCAAGATTTTTGTAATTGCAACGAAATAGGAATTAAAGAGAATATTTCTTTAGTTAAAGCAAAACACTTATTATTAATGCCAGCTAGAAACTAGTGTTATCGAAATAAAAAAGCGCAAGCAGTTTTAACTTTGCTAGTTACTGTCAAAAGCGACCAATAAAACGGCAACCCCGTCGTATTACTTTTACAACTTTTACAGTTTTCTCTATTTTACCGAGCCAATTAATTCTGTGAAATATAAAACGTACACTGGTTTTGTGATTATATAATACAGGTACATCAAATAAAGGAATTGCAAACTCTTGGACTCAGGTGAAGTTACACGTTGTTATTCTGCCTCATTACCAATTAATTTTAAGGGAAAAAATGTAAATTATGCCTGTGCCGGTATCCCCGAGATCGCTGATGTAAAATTAAAACACTGTGGGAAAGCGAAACTTCAGAATAAATTGAGTAAATTTTCATCAAATACAAGAACATTATATTGATATACTTGATCACGTCAAAGTTTTACCTAACGACATTTTTTTCCGGTTTGTTGTAAACTTCCAGGCTTTATTTTGTCGGAGAATTAAGTCTGATTAGGAAACTGACGTTGAATTTACCATTTCTGTAGAGAGTGTTTTCCAATTACCTAGAAAATGCTAAAAACGTATTACTGGCGTAGTTACATAAACAACTTTAAATTGAAACTAGCGTGGTTGAAAGGTTTTTAAAAATATAATTTAATTACATCATGAATAAGGCATATGATTCTTCTGTAACATTTTGACACAAAAGCTTCAATGTGAATTAGTTAATTAATTTATTAATTAATTTCCTGGCAATGTAAACGTTATTACCAACTTGACATCATTCAGCTTTGATTATGGTAGAGCTGCAAGGCTCTATATCTTGCAGCTGTGATTTTCGGTTGGAAGATGGGTTTAAATACAGCTTTTTTTAAGGGGCATTGATAAGATACGAGAATATAATAAATAGGTCAGGAGGAAGCTGCTTAAAAATGGTTTAGTCTGGGGCACCCAATGATTACTTGAGGTTTTTTTGTAAATTTGTGCATTTACCTTCTTGTGAGAATTACTAATTTTTAAATAATTAAATTTATTTGATTTACTCATATCATTGTTTTAGATCAGTAAATACCGCCTTTTAGTACTACAGGTTGCTTCTAAAATAATACTATATTTAGAGGCACTAAAGCAGTTTATATAAATTTGGTATATTTAAAAATGGGGCATTCTGATTAACATACTCATTGAATAGTTTTAACATAAATTCATATTGAACATAATAACACAGGCTATGCGTCGAGTTAGTAATATAAAATGTTATTTGTTGTAATAATGTTTCCTCTAAATTAAAAAGTTGGGGTGAGATTTTTATCCACCCTCCTCATCCCTTTAAATGTGATTTTTCAGATTTTGTCAGATACCTTCACACTATCTTGAGCTCTTTTGGCTGATATTAATTTTTATGACAATATCTCCTCTTCGAGGTGGCATTCTTTTGAACGCAAGACTATATATATAGCTCTCTTGATGGTCCGGGTGCTCGTCCGTTGAAAGTTTTGTCCCTGTAAGGGAACGGTCGCCTGACGTTTCGCCAAAATCTCACTTGGCATTTTCATAAGGCTTTTCCTCTTCTTCCAACACGAAGGGTGGCTGCAGGTTCGGACCTTTCCGGACTATTTCGTATCCGAGATCGTCGGCTAGGTCGTTCTCCGCTTGGTCTGCTCTCCGTGGCGTCTGAAGTGGAAGTGAGCTCCGATATGTGCCCGCCGCTATTTTTGCTATATCCCGAGTCCCCTCCTATTTCTTTGCCCCGCCTCCGATTGTGTTGACAGATGCTTAGAGCCCTCCAAGTTGATTCTATGTCCTGTTTGCTGTTGATGTTGGAACAGGGCCGAGGTTGTGGTCTTGATTCGTATGCTGAGTTTGTGCTCTTCGATTCGGGCTTCGATCCTACGGTTTGTTTGACCTACATATGCTTGCTCGCATCCGCCGCAAGGTATCTTGTAGACTCCGTGACTCTCTAGTGGACGTTGGTCTTTGGGATTGCCTAGAATGCTTTTTATCGTCTTATGAGGTTTGTAGGAAGTTTTGATGTTGCTTTTCCTAAGGATTCTTCCGATCCGATCTGTCACTCCTTGTATGTACGGAAGGGTGGTCGCGCTGCCTTTGGGGGGTCTTGTTGGGTTTTTTAGTGCCTTGGTAGTTCTGGTTGATTCAGGACTCGTCATATGGTGTTGTTGCTGTACCCATTCCTCCTCAAGGTCTGTGAGATAGTGTTTAGTTCCTCTTGTTTGTGTTTGGCGTCTGCAATGCGTCGTGACCTGCATATAAGTGTATTTGCTACTGCTTCTATTTGGGAGGGATGATGGTGGGATTTAGCATTAAGGTATCTGTCGATGTGTGTCGGCTTTCGATAGACTGTGTGTTCTAGCTTCCCTGTTGTTGTCCTTTTTAAGTAGATATCCACCTATGGGCTCGGCGCTCTCACCAGCGGTGGCAAACCTCTTCATGTCTTATTTCGAAACGGCCCTTTTAAACACAGCCCCCCTGAAACCAAAAGTCTGGCTACGATACGTAGACGATATCTTGATAGTTTAAAAGGGCCGTTTCGAAATAAGACATGAAGAGGTTTGCCACCGCTGGTGAGAGCGCCGAGCCCATAGGTGGACATCTACTTAAAAAGGACAACAACAGGGAAGCTAGAACACACAGTCTATCGAAAGCCGACACACACCGACAGATACCTTAATGCTAAATCCCACCATCATCCCTCCCAAATACAAGCAGTAGCAAATACACTTATATGCAGGTCACGACGCATTGCAGACGCCAAACACAAACAAGAGGAACTAAACACCATCTCACAGACCTTGAGGAGGAATGGGTACAGCAACAACACCATACGACGAGCAAGCAATTGCATATATACAGGATGGTTGAAATTGAAGGTTTATAGTTATTCAGGGTGCTTAAAACAATGTATATAGTGTGAAGCGTAAGTAGTTGCTTATAATTAACCTATTGGGCGAAATAAAATCATAGGTCCATTAAAAAATAGAAAAATAGAAACCCTCAATTCGGTGGAGAGGATTAATACTAATACAGGGCGGTTGCAACAACGCATGGAGTTGAATTATAGTTGTACAAATAAATTGTTAATTTAAAAAAATCATTTCTTCAAGTAACAGTTTTTCTCTTAAACTCTTAAACCTCTTTATTTTTATCCATGATCAACTTCTCAAAGGAGCGTTCAAGTTTTATGTAAACGAGCTTAGAGTCCGAAGAGTTCAGTTTTTCCTTACTTTGCTGACAGATACAGATAAAGAAGTTTCCAAAATAGTGCTTATTAAAATTTAAATGCATGACTATTTTCCTATGGTTATTTTATTTTTATTTTTCTTAGTTTAAATAAATGAGAATCTATGTAACTCTACACTTCATATTAGTAGCCTTTTAAAATGTACCGAAAGCAAAATATAATTATAAAAATTATAACTTTAGGACCTGTGGTCGTTTTTTGCCCTTATACTTTTAATGAGTTTGGACTACCCGGGTGTCTAAAATCATCATCAAAAGTATGCTTCATAATACTTGAACATGGTGAAAAATAAATATTGGAATTTCTCCAATAGAGTTATATAATTTATACTCTCTATCTATACCTCTGTATGAATTTTTCACCCCTTAAATTATTAATTAAAAAGTGTAAAGTTAAACTTTAAAAGTTTTATAAATTCTCTTTTTGACGCTGTGACAAATGAATTCCAGAGGTGAAAAATTGTAGATATACAATTATTTTAAAATTCTTTGATTAACAAAACCGTAATAAATTAAAATTTTGAGATTTTCATTTGCTCGACTGTTCATTTATGTACCAGAATTTTTCTTTTTTTATTATTCAGGTATGTGTAATGGGTTAACATATATGTTGTGTAGATGTGAGTAAATAGTGCCGAGCACCCGTTTTCTGCATTATATTCATCTCTAAACTAGAATTATAAATATTGGAGCTAGAATTCTGGGACATCCTTTATCACGAGAATATTTATACTATATACTCTTGAATTTTCTGTTGTTGTCGACTTGTTTTTTTGTCAAAAAGTTTGTAGAAGTTATTCCAAAGGAATACACCTAGACCATAATTTTTGGAGAACTGAAATACGACTTCAATTTATAATCAAAACAAAGACCCAAGAAAGTAAAAAATAACTCAATAAGATATTTTAAACATAAAATTTTATATGTTTTATAAAACTGTGTTTGAAGTTGGTACAATAATACTTTTGATAGACTTGCTATACAATTGAGAAAATCACTTTATGATAATTTTTGAAATAATGTATTATAATAACGTTTTCTATATACTTCAAACTTAAATAGACACACTGCATATACAGTCAAATTAAGAACCTTCCATCTTTTTTGAAGTGGCCTAACTAACGTTGTATTAAAACCTGCTCGGTCGCTAAATTCTCAGGAAGTTTTCCGATATTTTGATAAAATTCAATTCGTGGTATTTACCCCTTTCAAATCGGTTATGAATAAAGTTTCTCACCAGATTAAATAGTTGATATTAATATCTACAATAATATAGGAAAATTTGAACATCTTAAGACCTGAGTTATACAAAAATTAACTTAGAATGTTTTAATGGCCTCATTGGGAACAAAGAAAACCTAACAAACCCTCTGAAAACACGAATTAGAACATTTGAATATCTCATAAGTTCCCCTCGTCGTTGGCTGTGTCTGTTAGACGGTGCATGATTGTTCTAATTCATCTCGGAGTGCAGAAATGTAGCGAGCTGAGATCATGTAATTTACGTGATTCAACAAAAAGAACTCCGCTTGAAGCTTCTAAATTACCGCCATTTCAAGACTGGCAATAACTCATTTGAAATTGCTCGGATATCATTTTCAGTTTTGTAATTGTAACAAATTCAATTTCCCCATTCCTATCAGTTTTCCATCTCGCCTATTATAACGAACTGCTAAAATACGTTGGATACACCTTGAAACTTGCAAAGTTCTGTCTTTAACCAACGAATTAGTTACATCATTTTCTCATTATAGTGTTCTCTACCTCTGATATCATTCCGCTTGGTAATAGTTCAAAGGATGTACGAATTTCCCACCATAAACTTCACATGTTCGGGTTGTATTAAGGATTTTGTGCAAACACTATCGCCTTAGATGTGAAATGGAGTGCTCAGAAAATCTCTCATATAATTTTCTAAGGTTTGTTTTTGCGTTTTCTATTTTCCTAGGTGCATCTACAATATTTTAACGAAATTATTTGCAGTCAAATTACGCCAGGCACTGCATACACAAGAGACTGTTATTTGCAAAAGGTATTTGAAGTAAATTCCATATTTACTCCTACCTTATTTCATACGTAGTTGGATGTTGATTTTACTTAGACAGGAAGTTCTAAGTACCTCTCATGTCCACTCCATTTGCTCTTCTGCAACTGTTGATATTTCGGCATTCTAATTATATATAGAGCACAGTTCATAATATCCTACACCCCCTGGATGATGTAGTATTTTATTATGAACCCTCTCTAATTTTTATATGGCTAAATGCGTTCGCGAAGGCCACTATAGCAACAAGAAAAAGAATTGTCAAGGTTAAAACATTTTAAAGAATTATATTATATCATAAAAGGCAAATTATTAAATTTTGAGAAAAACAGTATATAACATTCTTTATACTGCAATTTAGCTTTTAAGAATAAATTGTCAATAAAACTAGATTTGACACTTAGTTTTTCAAAGTATTAAAAATCCATAACTTTAGTTCCAATGCACCTAAATGCTTTTGAAAACATTCAAATTAAAGGTCTTTCATTGCACTATGACATTCCATACTTATATAGAGCATTTTATATTTTAGAGGTTGCCGTCAAATTTAGAAGTCATTTAGGGTACCTCGTTAAAATGGTAAATAATCGTAAGTAGAACGTGATAATTCCGAGGCTGTGAATTTATCACCTAAAATCAAATATAATCATAGGTATGTAAAAAATGTAATGTAAATACATTAAAATTAAAGCGTTCAAATTTAAAGAAAATTAATTTTTCTGCTCTTAGTCAAATAAAGTGTTGAAAATTGGACAAAATGCGTTTTTTGGGAATTATCAAGAATTTGGAATCGAATAACTTTGTTATTTTTTAACTAAATCTGAACCGAGTTTAGCTACCATCGAATTTTTCCTTTCCTTGGTTACTTTTTATTATTTTAGTTATTTTTGTATTCGCAATAAAATGTTTCATCAGAAACTAAAATACTATACAGGGTATTTCATTGCAAATTTTAAAATCGACATTACTTCCGGTAAAACAGGAAGTTAAAAATTGTAAAAAAATGTAAACAAATAGGCAATCTACTGCAGTATCCACCTTCCAAATTTCATTTTGATATCTCTAATAATTCCAGAGATATTTACTTGGTTCCACACATTTGCCCATCACTGCATAACTTAACTGATGGTAACTTAACTGATAACTGATGATGACGTTATGACATCTGCCGTTTTCAGGAATCCATTTGCTTTCGCTATTTCAACGTGAACTGTTGTGCTGCAAAAATTGGCAAACTTGCTCATTATATCGACGATTCCAGGAAAGATCAGTTTTTTCATTTGATACATTTTTCATTGACTCCTAGACGACCGATTTAACATCTCATTTATAAACTGCCTCATTAAAATAATTCCGTCAACACTTTTCGTTAACTTGGGATCGAAAGATTTTCCTAAAAATGTTCGCGACAGTCTTTAACTTTGTCTGTATACAACTCTCTACTAACAACTGATTTTTCGAGTCACATAATGTCTTTATAGGTCTTTGACAGCAGTAACATTAAAGGAAAATCTGTTTGTTTTGTTGTGCACAAACCGATTAATGTTTTGCAACGTATTGTATATTATAGGAAATTATTACAGGAGTTCATTGTTAGAGAAAAATAATAGAACCTGTTCGTATATGAAACTTTTTGAGTTTGACTTTTAAATCGGCTCTTGTTCAGGTACACCCGCATTTCCAATTACGATTGCCTTGAATATATCAAACGTAAAAGGTCACTTTGTCGTTTGTTACAAACATCAAAGGTTGAGTTTGCAAGCAGTTAATTTATTCCGTGCGATTCAACACTCTTCCAGAATTACATTAGGAAATTGTCGATTTTGGAAATCTCTTTGAACTTAGTTCATTTGAATAATATCGAAAATCACTCTTATGTGTAACAGAGAAATTTGGACTATAGATTTTCTACCTTTCGACTCGCTTTGACCCAAATTCATTGAGAGAACTTAACTGTTATTTGCCATTGATCATTCATGATATTATGTCATCTTATTATGTGATAACAATTTGATTTGCACTGGGGAAAATAGTTAGCGATTTCTAAGTATACAGTGTTGAATATAACGCAATTAATAATGTAATTTATTTAGTTTATGCAATAAAAACTAGTTATAATAATATAAAAATTAAAAATTTAATTAATAAATGCTTTATAGTTCTACCTATATAATCCAAGCTGTAGATAACAATGACATGAATGTCAAATGGCAAATATCAGATAAGTATTCTCCATAAATGTTGTTTCAAGTTGAAAGATAGACAATCTATATCCAAACGTCTTTGTCCTGACAAACATCAGCATCATCAAAGATGTAATCACGTTAAATATATTCAGGAACTTGGATACTGTTACAAAGTTTCATTTTCAACGCCGCCTCTTAAAGAAGTATTCGAAAAGCGCAGAATGATCTCGAACATCATACAACGTAAAAACCGATGTCACAACAAACAGCTGACCGGCACAAAAGAGTGAATTTCGGAAGTTTTATCGAGAAAACAACTAGTGAGAGAAAAAACGGACAATACACCTATTGCGTCCCAGATGGAAGAAGACCATCTACAGTTTTGTGGGCTCAGTTGAATTCGAGTGAGAAGAAGTGACAGCAGTATTATTTGAAATATTTCATTATGTGATTTGTTAATTATTAAGTTGTATTTGTATGATAGGTGATTTGAAAATTAAATAATTTTGTAAGAGCCCAAGAAAATACGTAATACTAAAAATCTGGAGAGAGTCGAACCCAAACCTACAAGAAGAAAACCTTCAAGAACAAGAAAACATGCACCAATGAATTTAATACTGACATTTGCAAAAGAAATAGGAGGAACGTGATAAGGAATCTAACGCCACAAAGCAATCTCAGAAACAAATGTGAAGATTGGCCATTATTTTGGTTCAGGATCGCCATTAATATTATAAATGTCGCAGGCAGCGCCTCGACCAATGATACGAGTTGTAAGGACTACATATTTATTAACACCATTTACTGTGTTACAGTAAGCTAGTTACATCTATTCATTAGAATACTCTATTACGAACTGATCAACTGATGGTTTCCGATTGACATCAATTATCAAAAGTGCTCCATCAGGTCGACTGTTGAGCAATTACAAATATTTGGCCTACGTGATAAACTAAGGCGACATGCTGAATTTAATGATGGTACCTAGAAATGGTTGATGATGATTTCCATGCTATACTATAATTGTTTATTAAATTTTTGTATGATATTTTCTTTGACTTTACTTATATATAAAACTTTTGATTGTATTTTCTTGATAATGACGTTGCGGTCATGTTTTTGTTCTTTTTCACATCTATTCTACGGCGTGAGTAACTGTAAAGTTACATTTATGCTGCTGCTATTTTTACATTTTGAAACGCTTGACACTAAACTAAACTAACGACAGCGATGTGACTATGTTTAAAGAACGACAAAAACTTGATTATTAATATACATAAGTATGACTTGGTGAATTTACACAAATGAGTTCCTATAGTAACGAAGTGAAAGGGAAATGACAACATGCATCAACGTGTAGAACACTGTGCAAAACCATAACAAAGATGAATGCAAGGGACATCAAGAATTACAACGAAATACTAGTACAATCGAAAGAGCTACAAGGTGTCTAAGAATTTACTATTAATCGAAAAAAAAAACAAACAAGTAGCCGGCCGAACTACCAAAAGATGCTGTTAGAGAAGCCTGGAAACGCATGACCAAAATATGTTTAAGAACCAGCGACGTACCAGCTAGAATAGCGCCCTTATATTATTAATCCACATAAAAAATATTCTAATAAGTGTCCTGTCAGTAGTGTAGAAAATCTCCTTAAGATCAAATAGAAGAGAATAAAAGGGAATTTAAAAATGAAGTAAAGAATTCCAAATCCCACTGACTTTGGTAGTTAAGATTGGCCAATCCATAAAGTGAAGCCAAAGCCAAAAGTAGAATATTTGAAGTCAGCCCAGATTATTTCGCCAACAGAGTAGTCGGACGCCATCTCACCAAACAACCAAAATAGTTTAGTAATTAAAGTGAAAACAGAAGGCACAAAGAGTATTGGAGGGGATATGGAGTATAGCCGTGGTTGTTAAAATGTTTTATTGAGTATGTGGATTGTCATAAGTCTAACATTCGGCATGTTGTGATTGAACTCAAGCGCATGCCAATTAGTAAAAAAACAGTATTCATCCCAAAGAATATAAAAACATCAATTTCTAGAGTAGTCAAAATGAGCAAGAACTATCAATCTGGACGCTGTACGAACAAAGGTAGAACGACCAGAAAGATCGGCGTACGCTATATAAGGAGTTATTAATTTCAGTAGTTAGGTATTAGAGCTTACCTATTGTTATGAGGTTATTGTATTAAAATCAGCTGTTGAGAATTTTTAATGTTTACGTGCAAATAAAAGTTCTAGAAAGTTTTAAGTTGTGGTTTTTGGTTTTTTTAAAAACAAATCGGTCACATTCTTTTTTGAGTCATTCTGATCAAAAACCTTGTGTATATGGTTGTTGTTGTTTTTGGGATGACAGTTTTACTTGGAACAACTTGGTGTTGATTATTAGCGATTGTTCTGTAAGTATTCAATTTTGTTTAACCCATTATTACTGATTTTTTTTCGTTAACCGCTAGCAGAAAGTACATATTTCATAAATCCTTCTTCTTTGTTAAATTAAAAAAAAACAACATATTTTCAATTTGAAGGAGATTTCTATAAACAAGAATTTGGTATGGCCAATGGTTTTTCTTTGTCGGCTATAATCAGTAATTATAATAATATTTGGAAGAACGATTCATAGGCAATAATAAAATTAAACCAAAAGTGTGGTGGAGAAATGTTGATGATATTTTTGTTGTTTGGGAGTATATTGCTGAAGAACTGACTCATTACTAGATTACATCAATAGTCAAGAACCCACAATAAAATTTACAATGAAGATCGAAAATGATCATAAACTTGCTTATCTTGATATATTTATAGATAAAACAAACAACACAATAAGTACAAGAAATAACCGAAAACCTTCGAATACTGTTAGATTATTGAATCTTAACTCCAACCATCCACTGAATGTAAAGAAATGTATTCTAAAGTGCTAATATGATAGCCAAAAACATCCTTCATCCACCAAATATTTAACGACGAAGTCAATATTATTAGAGAACATCTAGTTCAAAATGAATATCCCCAAGGCTTTATAAGTAAAACTATAAATCAACTAGAAAGAAAATCCCAACAAAAAACCAGTACAAATAACCAACACACCCCTAATACCAACCAAACACAAACAGAAAATAAAATGATGAACATAATTCCATATGTCCTAGGTATATCGGAAAAAATTAAGCGGTTAAGAAATATATACGATTTTAAAACTGTTTTTAAAACAAATAATACATTGCGCTCTATCCTCACACATACCAAATCGTTTAACGCAACTCAGAATTCCAAAAATTGTGTGTAGAGTGTTGTAAGTGACTGTGGCCATACTTATACCGGTGAAACTTCGAGACCCTTAGAAGTAATGAAAAAAGAACACCAATATAACCTTTCTAGAAGACATGTGGACAACTCAAATTTGGCCAATCATTTACTAACCAACACCAGCAGCCATATGATAGACTGCGATAAAAAAGGAACTTGTTGAAAGAGGAAAATTTAAAAAGGCGAAAACTTAAAGAAGCCAGTTGTATTATTATGATAAACAACACGGAAATCGGGGCCCCTTTAATCGACCTTCATTTGGATTGGAGAAATCTATTGCTACTAGTGCAGAAAAATGGTTCCCTCAGTATCAAGTTACCGCCAAACCACCAAGCGAATTTTTTTAGAAAAAACCTCGAAATAGAATACAAAGCGATTGACAACATCTCCAAACACAGATAAGTATAAATATATATATATATGACTCTGAAACTCTTTTTCACTTTTGTCTCTTGATAATGGCTCCAAAGCAGGAGTCGAAACGTCGAGTATTCAATAAATTCAGACGCGGTTCTCACCCGGAACCTAGCTTAGTTCATATATATATATATATATATATATATATATATATATATATATATATATATATATAGCTCTCTTGATGGTCCGGGTGTTCGTCCGTTAAAAGTTTTGTCCCTGTAAAGGAACGGTCGCCTGACGTTTCGCCAAAATCTCACTTGGCATTTTCATAAGGCTTTTCCTCCTCTTCCAACACGAAGGGTGGCTGCAGGTTCGGACCTTTCCGGACTACTTCGGATCCGAGATCATCGGCTAGGTCGTTCTCCGCTTGGTCTGCTCTCCGTGGCGTCTGAAGTGGAAGACTACGAAGTAGTCCGGGAAGGTCACACTTTGTTCTTCACATACAATTTTCAAATACTTATCTGTTGTCTTCTAAACGTTGTTTGTGGCATATTAATTAATATAAAGCCATTGACAACGAAGTCAGAATAGACTTTGAAACGTTTGGTATTTCTGCAATATACGTAGTTTTATTTCTATTGTGGTGTTATTCCCCAAAAAAATATAAAAGTTACTTATCTGTTGTAGGAAAAAAATGAGGAGAGAAAACCCAATGAACAGGCAAAATAAAATTTACCTATTGGTATCAGAAGAGTTGATTTTTGCTCAATCATATAAAGATTTAGAGTTAAAGTTGAGATACTTGTTAGTGGGAGTCGGTTTTCTGTAAACTTCCTTTTTAAATGTCGACTATGTGTTTTTGTTATTATTACCAAGGAATCCATAAATACCCAATAATGGTGCAACAATTATCATTCTTAACACAATAAATGACGACGTCAATGTTAATGATTATGAGAAATTTATATTAATAAATGTTAAATTAATGCATTAATTGCTAAAATATGAAATCGTGTCACATTTACCAACGAATAGAAAAATCGAGAAAATTTCTAAAGCGAGAACGAACTAATCACTTACGACGAACATAAAGCAAAGACTGCACTGAGGATAGCAATATCTGTAGGTCTTATTGTGCCTACGTAATGAAAACTTCGGATCAACAATCACTTTTGCTAATTGTCAAAGAGTCGAATTGAGGGCACAGAATTTAATTTATATTGTGAACTTTAACGTCTTCGTCTAAATTCTTAAGTAAGAAACTATTTTGGAATTGTGTTAGTTTCTCCACAGTGCAGTAGTACAAAGGATATTATTAAAGTTGAGGAACAATGCAGTTTATTTGACCGAAGTTCTGTCTATAAGGAAAATTATTGTTTGACTTTACAGCATGACAGCGAAGGACTACAAAATGTGTATCTTCTTATGCAATCTACCGTTTCAATTAAATTAACACGTCTTTCCTAAGAACGAATCTTGGAGATATTTAAAATAACATAGGGAAGACTTCTAACGTCTCAAGCTAATTCAAAAAGAAGGAGGTTAGATAATGCTATTGTCATTTGAAAGAACATAATTCCAGATTGATACCATTTTTTTCAGAATGATGTGGTATATACCGCATATCAGAAAATCGCTAAAACTTATCTTACTATAAAGCATGGCGAATGCGCAGTATTAAATGAAAATGTTTATCGTTATTTGAATCTAGGATGAAATTAATGGAAAACAGATTAGAATTAATTCGAAATATATATTAACTGATTACGTTCCACTCTACGCAAATATGGACGATCAATTTGAACTTTTATTCAACAAAATGAAAATAGAAATGCAAAACCAAACATCTATAGCTAACATTAAAATAGAACGAATGGATAAAAATTGCAGTTCTCACCCCGAAAAACTAGATATCCCAGAGCTCAAGCCCCTAAAGCTGAAGGACTTGAATATGGAAGAACTCTCCATAACTAGCCATAAGTTAGATCAATATACCATGTATCGAGACGACCTTATCAACCAACCATTCGTACACAGGAACATATCCTAATTTACATACGCTGCGATTACAATAATTATAATTGATGTGGTTACATACGTTTCAGCTACAATCGTAAAACACGTCAAGAACCCACCAAGGGATGAAAACTCCACCTCAAACAACCTAAGGACTTTCCCAAAAGCATTGTCCAGACTCGTCCCAAAATTGAGGCCTGTGATTCAAGATGACAGCCCAATT
The DNA here is from genome assembly GCA_034190945.1 of Octodonta nipae. NCBI lineage: Eukaryota > Metazoa > Arthropoda > Insecta > Coleoptera > Chrysomelidae > Octodonta > Octodonta nipae. The sequence continues at coordinate 16,051,431 of CM067216.1, forward strand.
TGATTTAAAAGTTGATATTATAACATCAACTTTTCTTTACAAGGGGGAGCTGTTAGGTGTTAATTGTACACAAGTTTATGATGCAACGATATTATATTACGCTGACGCATCGTGTGAACATCTTTTCGTTGACTTCAGCTTTTAGTAAATGATAAATACGAACGAAGAGATCTATGGTCATTATACAATTTTATTTTGTCCAGTTATTTTTATATTCCGTTTACATTTAATTGTTTTTCAAAGTTTAATTAGCACCCCATTGTAAACTATTGGGGTAAACGCATATTCTTGTAAGCGTAAAACGCTCATACGATTAGCAGGTATTGCTTTCGTCAAACCGACTAAGATTAAAAAGAAATTTGTCTCCGTATTATAATACAGATTTCATTCGAGTGACTCAGAAATATTTTGTGCTTTCAATCTGATCGGATTTCTTAGATTTCTGGATAACCATGCCATATGGAACGTGTGGATAAAATTGTGTTCCGTTTCTTTGAATAATTCATGACTCCCACGAATTGCCCTTTTGAATGTTCGCATTGTCATTCTGAATAGAGTCGTCAAATATTATAGCGGGAACGTCGAGTCTTTTATAGAAATCTGAACGTATGAAAAATTTTCCGTGAAAAATTTATAATTTATAGATTATTACATGTATAGAGTTTTCGAAAATTACTTCGTGATTTTTGATAGGACGAATTGTTATAGAGGAATTGAATAATTCTTATATTGGATGTGAATTGATAGATGTTTAAAAAGAACAGACGAAAAATGCCTCCATCTTAGTGCATATACAGAGTGGGCCAATACTGTGTGGACGGAATATTGTGACTATGCAGAAATATATTTTACAAATTTGCCTCCAGAGTAGGCTGAGAGGAAGTGAGAGATACAAACTAAAAATACGTTCAACGGAACTCCCAGACCTTTTTTAAATGGAACATCCTGTACATTATTCTATATTTGGATTCCTCTGTAAATTTTGCTAAGCCTTTATTCACCATACATATTATCCAAATTGCACCGTTTGTGTGTTATTCGATATTTTGCCAAAATGTTGACATCTAGAAATAGGTGAAAATTTGAGCTGTCTGGTATCCTAGGATGCTTTAATTGGGGGAAACTATTGACCACCCTCTATACTCCCAAGTGCCACTGTGACAATGATGGAATCTTTTTATTGTGCCGGATATTTTAACCATAGATAACTTGACTTTTTTATACGGAGCCCCCACTTTTTTTTCACATTATCTGATAACTCATTTAATTTCCTTTCGTCGGATTTGGTTATGTGCGCCTGTTTCTAATAGTTTCTTCAGAAACCAAGAGATCAATATGTTTCATGCTTTTGTGTGTTTCTTATTATTCATAAATTAGTTTTGATCTTAGAAGGCTGATATTTTGTGACGTATTTTACACCGACATCAAATAAATACAGTCTTCAACCCTACTCAAACTATAGTCAACTTAACAGGGAACCCTAAAGATAAAGTACCTAAGGAGGATCGAGGAGTTTACGAAATGTCGCTTTTGCCCACAAAGCTACCAACAGGCACGTCAACCATCGAGTATATGAACACTCTCTCTCAGTTCGTAAAATCGTAAAAAAGATCCGACTTCAGCTCTCGCGCATCATCATATTCAAACAGGGTGGAACTTTTCTTCGATGTAGTGGAGGGCCTCAGTCACAGGTACTGTTGTAAAGAGGGAGACAACATCGAAATATCGTCCTTGTGTAAGTTCATATTCTGTATAATTTTTAGGAGACGTTATGAGTTTTTGACATAGAATGTCATCTGATCTACAAAGTGTTGGAGTTCTTTAGCCAGGAATTTTGCTAAAAGATGTGTCGGAGACCCTATTGCGCTGACTATTGGTCGAACTAGGGCACCTGGCTTGTGGATTTTCGGGGAGACCAGATGCCCGAAGTTGTATGGTCCGAACCTCTGTGTGCTGATTCTCTCGAAAATCCTAGATGTCGGTATTACATCTCGCGTCTTCAAATTTAACGAAATGTTTCAAATACATAAAGAAGTGTTCGAGAGGACATTCAATTGTGGGAAGCGCAACTGATGAAGGTTCCCTGACCAGACACAATGTATATTATATATATATAAGATATAATATATATTGTCTTGCGTACAAAGGAGACAGCAATTACACGGAACGGCTCCAGATTCGGAACCTCTGTGTGCTGATTCTCTCGAAAATCCTAGATGTCGGTCTTACATCTCGCGTCTTCAAATTTAACGAAATGTTTCAAATACGTAAAGAAGTGTTCGAGAGGACATTCAATTGTGGGAAGCGCAACTGATGAAGGTTCCCTGACCAGAAACAATGTATATTATATATAATATATATTGTCTGCCTACAAAGGAATGACACCTCGAAGAGAGTATTCAATAACTCTGACAGGTGAAGTAACCTGAAAACAACTTCACAAGTTTCTGGATAACCTAAACAAAATACACCCGAAAATTACATATACCATGGAAACAGTACAAAACAACCAACTGCCATTCCTCGACCTACTAATAAAAAAGAAACCCGACGGAACCATAGGACACACAGTATACCTGAAAACGCACACAAACAGATACCTCAACGTAAACTGGCACCATCACCCTGCTCAGTTATTCTCAGTAGTTAAGACCCTAACCCACAGATCTAAAACTTTTAAAGGAGGAATTAACATCCAATGGCTATAACCACCACATAATACAGAAAGTACTTACACAAAAATGAGATACCGTTTAACCAACAGAAAAACAAGTGCCTGGAGAGAGGAACACAGAAATGCAGTAAAACAAAAAAACACGAGTCTGCATGATCACAGCATCTAAATACCAGTCATCAAATATATTTAGACCAGATGAAGATATTAGCAAAAAGCGAAAATTATAGAACAAGGCTCATTAGGAGATCTATTGAAATAGAAAAACAAACCTTAATAAACGGGACGATGCGCAACACCTCCCACATGGAGAGCTGCACTAACAGACCGCTATATTAGCATTAAAATTAAATCTCCACAAAAAGAACATGTAAGGGTAAAATTCTTCCTAGACCAAACAACAGCGCAATGACAAGCGGACCCATAACCCGTCAAAGGGCAAGAGCTCTGATTGGCCAAAGCGAACAAGACCGCGCCTCCCGGTGGATAGCATAAAAGTAGAGACGCAAAGCAGCAGCAGATCAATTTGTGCTATGCTTAGTGAGTGACAACATCAGTAATCAGTAATATATATATATATATATATATATATATATATATATATATATATATATATATATATATATGTATATATATATATATATATATATATATATATATATGTATATATATATATATATATACATATATATATACATATATATATATATATATATATATCTATACAGGTTGAGTTTTTTTTTGATGATCAGTATGGGGATCTCGGAAACTAGCGGAGATAGAGCAATGGTTAAATTGGGAAAGATTTGCAGTTTTACTGGCCCAATTTAATGACACTCTCGGATTTTTGTAAAAAGTAATGGCTTACTAGATATTTTGAAAAAACGAAATTCTGTCGGTTTAGTCAAATCCCTCTAGCTCCTTTGTTTTTGAATTTATAAAAAAGTGTAATTATCAAAATTGAAGGGAATTGTATCCCGAATATGATTGTCATGTCCTCCTTTGCGTGACAGCTCTTGTTTTCGAGATATGACACAAACTTAACTTTTTTTGAATGGAAACCATAATTGGCTATGACCTCAAAAAATCCAATATTCTTAGAGCTTTTCAACGGACTTATGGATGCTTTTCTCTCTTATTTTCACTTTTAACGTAGTTAGCCATGACATTGATTGATTTATTAATAACTATTCCAAAAAACATTGAACGATTTTTTTATTAGGTATATCAGATATAATGAAAAAGTAAATAAGTAGGTACTTACTAAAAACTGAAGAAATTAAATTACATAATAATAGTTATAATTTATGTTCGAAAAGTCCACCATTGTTATTTAGACAAACATTGCATCTTTTTAAGATTGACATTACCGCTTTCCTCACAGACCGCCCAAATTATGCAACATGTCTTGAAAAGTGTATTGCAAGAAATACAAGTAGCGCCAGACAAAAACGCCCCAGAATAGTAGACCCTATGATACCACACCAAACATTAAAACCAAATTTTATCTGGGGTCATCTTTGTTCTACATGGAAAGGGTTTTCTTTAGCCCAGATATACTCATTGTGTCTATTGAACAGACCGCAGTTAGTAAATCTAGTTTCATCTGACCATAACACATTTAATGGAAACTGTGGATTGTCAAGGCACATGTCTCTAAACCATGTACGAAACAAAATACGTCGATGTTCGTCACCAGCATGCAAAGTTTAACTGAAAGTTTGTACGGGTGGACCTTGTGCGCTTTCAGTACCTTAACTATAGTTCGTTGAGATGTGCCAGCTTCTGCGGCATTTTGATTTATCATTGCCAAAACATTTATTTGTGCTGCTTCGTTAATTTGATTACGATTCTTTTATTACTTTTAATGGTATTGATTTGAACATATTATTTGTTCGATTACACAGTTTTTCATTAACTGCAGGGGGCACCCTTGTATAATATTTTTCCAACTTGTCTAAAAAATTAATATCAGTGACAATATCAAAAGCCTTATACTGATATTACTGCTTTTAAAGAGTTATTTTTTTTAATACAAAATTAAAATTGCAAATAATGAGAGTTTTTCAAATAGATTTTACATGCCGTTTCGAATTGAATGACCTCTCTACCATAATTTTGGAGATAGTTTAAAAATCTACCTGTTGATTATTTTAATACATTTAAATAACTATTTAACGCTTAATATTTTTTTATTCTTTAGGAATCATGTAACATATTTGGAAGTGATCACTTTTTACCAGTTTGGTAACAGCTTAAACGATAGCCTTTTGTTAGCGATCATACAATGTGTGTCAGACAGATTGAATGATAGTTTTTTTTCTCATAAATTTATCGGTAACACCTTTAATCCATTCTGTGAAGCATAATGTAATGTATTATTTTCCGTTATCTCCACATTAAATTTCATGCATGAAAATTCCGAATATCCGACCGTCTTATAATTTCCCTCACAGAAAACGCCGAAGCTGAAAGCTTATAAAACCTTATTGGTTCGAGTCATTTCAAACTGAGGGTTTTTACTGTACTCTCTTCGATCTCTGAATCTTGGATATCCTATAAAAATATTTCTTCAAGATAAGACATGAAAAGCTTGGGCAAGAAAAGTTCGATCAATTCAACAGTAAATTTATTTTATGTTTCAAACATCTTATCTAAGAGTCTCCCGAAATTTTCTCAGAACTATTTCAAATTCAGGAGAAAAGTAAGAGAAAATTCATTTGATTGATTTCGACTTTCGAGGGCTCCGAATGGATTGATTATAGGGGAACATTTTCGCAAAGAGTTTCCTTAACTTTGTTACAACGAACTATTTTAAGGTGAAATTGAGATCATTTTAAAGGAAACAATGTTTTACGGAATTTTAAATGTCCCTTCTTTAACTTATATAAATTACACTTCGCAACAACTGAAGTCGATATTAAAACATTTAAAAATTATTTGTTAATTTTTAAGTTTAAAATTAATAAAAAAATATGTTTAACTAATAGTTTTTTTCCTTTAAGTTACTTGACAAACAAAAATGCCAGCAGAAGTCAATATTCCATGAAAGTAAGAAACAATTCAATAAAATTGAAATCTGGTGAACATAGTGGCCACTCTATTCTTGAAAGTTCATTATATTGTATCCGACGGTGTCTATTCATGAAATATTTTTTAGAACGTTAGTGTAGAAAGTCATTGACCAATTTTGGGAATTTTTGTCTGTTTGCTTGTTTGTACAGTCATCACCCAAAAACTACTAGATAGAATTTCATAAAATTTGGTGTGAAGGTATATGCAGTGTGGAACAGCCAAATGGAATAAATTCGATAACGAATAAAGGAAGGCTTGTAGGGTGTGTTATCTGACAGTGGTCAATACCAACTTTCTTATTTGAAATGCAGAAAATTCTAGACATAATTCATGTCCTACACCTACCTTCAACTGTTTCGGATTTATTAAGTGTTTTCAGATTTTCACAAAAATTAACATTAAAAAAATTTTATTTCACAAATTCGTTACATTACACTCAATACATAATTCCCATTTAGCTCTTGGTACTGAGGTAGTAAGCAAAAACCATTCCTGTGTTCCTTTTTACTGAAGATAATTGTGTTTATATTCGTCAAAACTCATAGCCTTAGCATCTTGTTGTCTGCCTGCATGACAGTGGTGATCAATCTCGGTACTATTGTCGTTTGAATTTCGTTAACTCTACGTAAAAATATCAGAAAAATGGTTCATTTGACAGGTATGCACAAAATAACCATTCTAGAAATGATTGGTTATGGAGATAACACCCGGACACAAATGGTAGTTTCTCGCTTATTTCACGAAATTTTTCCAAATTTGCCGCCTGTATCCCAAGAACCAATTAACAAAATAGAAAAGCAGTTTCGCAAGCTTGGTCATATTGGACAGATAAAAAAAGTAGCTGCCAATGCTAGTGTAAATACGAAATTGGATATTATGCTTGAGTTTCAAGAAAACCCACATTTCTGGTCGAAAAACAGTCCCACTGTTCAACGTCAGCCACACATAAATTTTTCGAGTATTAAAGGAAAGTAAAATGCATCCCTATAAAATGTTGCCGACTCAGGAGCTCATGGAAGACGATTTCGATAGGAGAAGGTATTTCTGTGAACAAATGAAATGTAAGGTTAGATAACAATGTGATCCAATTAGAAGATGTTTTGTTTTCTGATGAGAGCACATTTACTCTTCACGGTCATGTTAATCGTCAAAATTGCGGCTATTGGTCTAATGAGAATCCTCACTGGATGACAGAGAAACATACGCAATATCCTGAAATAGTTAATGTTTAGACAGGAATTGTTGGAAATCGTATGGTAGGTCCCTTTTTCATTGATGGCAACTTGAATGGAGATAAATATTTAGAACTGCTCCAACGTACGGCAGTGTCTGAACCAATTTTTTCCAAATCGGTGGATTGGGAGGCGTGGATCATTAGAATGGCCAGCACGATCTGCTGGACTACTTTTTGCGGGAATATGAATATAGTGGTTTAGTTTTGTATACAGTACATACAAAACAAAACAAACAAAAGTTGAGCGGTTTACTCAACTTATATGACCTAAAAAGACGAAAACAATTTTACCTAGTTGTCACTGAGCATGAACTGCACAATCGATTTTGATAAAATTTGATATGGAGGTAGTTGGTATCTATATTAATATGCAGGATACTTTTTATCGCGAGAAAATATCTCATTTCTTTGGGAAAAGGGGAAAATATCGAAGTAAAAAATGCAAATTTAATTATATGCTCTCATTGGGAATCAACACAAATCTCGCAAAAACTGCCGTATAGATTTTGATAAAATTTGGTGTGAAGGAACTTACCATCTGTGTTAATATACAGGATACTTTTTATCATGAGAAAATTTGTCATTTCTTTGGGAACATCCATGCGCATGAACACGCGAAAACTGCTAAATGGGTTTTGCTAAAATTTGGTACAGAGGTACTTGGTATGTATGTTAATATTTAGGATACTTTTTATCGCCAGAAAGTATCTCATTTTGTTGGAAAAACAAAGATAAAATCAATTAAAAACGTAATTTTACTTACTCATAAGCTGTCTCTGAGCATGAACTGCCGGATCGATTTTGATAAAATTTGGTATGGGCGTACTTGGTATCTATATTAATATGCAGGATACTATCTATTAAGAGAACGTATCTATACTGTCTCGTGAACACTTATTTCAAAACTGCTTGATGCATTTTGATAGAATGTCGTATGGAGGTGTTTATGTACCGTGTTAAGATACATTATACTTTTTATGTTAAAAAATTACTTATTTCATTGGGAAAATAAAAAAATTTTGAAGAAAATGCAGTTTTTGTACTAATTACGTAAGGTTTGTCAGCATGAAGACGCAAAAACTACTTGATGGATTTTGATAACATTTGATCTGGAGGTACGTATTTTAGTATCTGAGTTAATATAACGGATAATTTTTATTACTTATATTGTTGGGAAAATAAAGAAAATAGCGAAAAAACGCAATTTTACCTATTTAAATGAGGTCTGTCAGCATAAATATATATTAGGCAAAAACTACAGGATGGGTTTTGATAAAATTTGGTGTGGAGGTACTTTAGTTTCTATGTTAGTATAATTACAACTATGGTGTGAACACAAAAATTGCCCAACCAGCCAAAGAAATGCTTTGTTACGAAACCAATTGTTTCAAGGGTTTTTATCAGTTGGAGTCAAGTTATTATAGATATATAGAGTCAGCAAATGAAAAGTAGACATGGTTATTAAACTACCAAAATCATAACTCAAAATTCAGCATAAAAAATATATTCGAATTTAGTTAACTTTCTAATGAAGGATACAAATGCATGTCTTACCTGCTACCCAAATGTGCCTTTTTTCTTATTAAAATTTGTTTTCAATTGCATTACAATGCGGAAGTTCCCATTTTAAATTTTGTTTAATATGGCTAAACGGGTGCCGCGAGATATCACAATAACAAACCGGCTTATTATTGACTCGCCCCAGGATTTTGATCGGGGGTGGGCCAAGAAAAATAAAATACTGAATAGAAGTTCAATTTAATTTACTGTCTTTATTTTGGAAGAGGGGCAACTGCTTCCCTTGCCCCCCTCACCGTAATAGAAAACGGTTCGGTTGTTTAGCATCGTAGGGCGACATATCCTTCACTTAGTTTCACTGAAATTTGAAAAAAATACCCCTAATTACATAATTTTGATATTAAGAGTTTTATGTTGATTGATCATTTTTCAAAATTTCTATGGTGGTACCCGTTACGTTGTGATAGTCGATCATAACGAGTACAGTTGGTTCTTCTTTGCTGCAACGCAAGAGATAAGGGACCCTTGCTGGAGAGAGCGATTACCTGAGACGACTTCCTGCCAAAGACCTTTCGGGGTACCGAGGCGGAAAACTTATAATACCATTATCGATTTCCTTAATTCTGGGCCGTTCACGGTTTAGGATATTAATTGCACTAATTAAAGTTTATTTTACACATTAGAAGGATGGTAATAATAGAAGATCTCAACGTAGAGGAACTAAAATGATTAGTGGTGGCAATAAACAAGATGATCATCAAATCTTCCAAGAGAAAAGAAGATAAGGCGAACAAGGAGAATTAAGCGGTCGACATGGAAAATGAGTTTCAAACACTGACAAGGAGAAAGTGGAAAGCAAAAACCAGCGCAAGTGACTCCTCATCGTCCAATGAGACTGAAGACGAACAGATCCTAGAGAAAAAAAACCAAGGGTAAGAAGAGGACAGTTACCGACGCCACCACACCTACAAAGAAGACCGACGCCGCTACACATACAAAGACCGATGCCCCCGAGAGGGAGAAAAGACAAAGGGTACGGGAAAAAGAGAAGTGACTGAGGTGACTAGGCTCATGAAAGAACAGAAGATCAGCGTACCAAAAGCATCCATCAGACAGGATGGCGTAAGGATGTATCTGAACACAGAAGAGGAATTCCGAACAGTTACAAGAATCTTATATGCAAAGATATCGTACCACATGTACGCCCTGGAAGAAAAGAAGACGGCTAGAGTGGTGATAAAGGGCATCCTCGAGTTCATCACAGAAGAAGAGATAAATAAGGAACTTCAGGAGAAGAACATTCAACCCATCAAGATCACTAGGATGTTCAGAACATCCTGGACAGAGAAGGGAGTAACAAAAAAGACGCCGATGGCCATCGTCATTGTACAACTAGAGAAAACAACGGATTATAAAAAAGTTTTTCTTTTACAGAACATCGGAAACTGCTAAATCATGGTGGACACATAAATACCAAGGGCATCGGGCAATGCTACAATTGATACTATAATTGTCAAAAGTTCGGCGATGGACAGGGCAGATATAAAGCGTCCCCTAAATGAGTATGCAGAGGATCACATGAATCCAGAGAATGCAGAAGATCGAGAGAACAGCCACCAAATTGCGCGAATTGAGGACGACCACACCCAGCCACCTATAGCGAATGCGAAAAGTTCCCAAAGACGAGAGACAACGTAGAAGAACAAGGACGGGAATAAGCTAGGCAGCTAGACCAACCATAGAAGAAACAAAAGAAACACGGGTGAATGGACAGGACGCACTCACAATGATAGAAGAGATGAAGACAATTTTCCAGTCTTCCAGTCCTTCATGGGACTGGCAACTAGACTCAACCTTGTGCATAGATAAGAAGACCTCAACAGCAAGAAAAATCGAGACGAGGAACGCCAACGAGCTGATGAAAAAACGGGAACTACACCTAGAAGAGCACATCATCATAGCAACAATATAAGAGACCAGGCTCAAAAAAGAGGACAACTTCAGGATCAGGAACTACACAGACAACCGTGAAGAACCGACTGAAACACCAGTAGGATGACCCATACCAAACAGAGAACATCGAAAATGGACAACACCAAGCCGAAGATACTAGGAGGAGACTATAGGAACCTGCATAAAGAGAGAAATACGACGTAAGAGGACCAACGGAATCAACCCATCAACCGAAAAGAGGGGGTCAAGGAGACGTACAGGACGAATTTATCCTTCAGAACACGGACATAGAGACAACAGAGGAACTATCATGGGACTACAGCCCATTGACGACAACAGCAGCCAGATGGACAGATCAGCTACACAACAAGGTAGAGACAACACCAGCGGGGAGAGATTCAGAGAATCGAGGACCGACGAAGAAGAGGAACCGGCAGCAAGTACAGATGAGGACGCAAGAAGAATCACAGAGGACCAAGAGATCCAGGAGGGCGCTACTACAGAAAATGCAACATATCTTAGGGAAGAAGTATCTTAAGGAATAGCATAGGGAAAATAATGTAACAGCTCAGGGAAACATATAACATAGAAAGCAATTTAGGGAACAAATATCAAATATTACGAGTAAGAAATTTGTAAAAAATTTAGCTCTGACAATAAAGACATGACTAACTAACTAACAATTTAATTTATTGTCTATATTTTGCCCCCTTCTGCTGTAATTTAAAACAGCTAGCAATAATGTAATACTTCGAAATATACCATCCTATGGCGACATATCCTTCACTTAGTTTCACTAAAATTTGAAAAAAAAATACCCAGACTGGTTTACTCATTGATGATAACAACCTAGAGTTGTTGAAACAGCGTGGAGTGTTATGTAAAGGTTTGGTGTTAAGGTGCAAAACTGTGCTTTTACATTAGAACTGGTAGAAATTCAAGAAGGCTTAACCTTTTCCAAGAAGACCATCCTAAATGACCAATTATATTGAATAGAAGTATTTTGTTGGATTTGTTAAAACCGTAAGGTTCATTTAATCCTGTAATTTCTTTAATTTATGAACCCCTAAATTAGATTTCCTTTTTCTTGTATCTTTCATTAAATTATGTTTCATCATTTGATAATGACACAAAGTCTGTGTCGAAACTTTAGACCCGTTTATACGTATCTAATCAAGTGAGTTATAGAAAACAAAGTTAGTTTTCTTGTGTTTGAACATCATGTTAATTTTTCATTAACATAGAATAACATGGATTCATTGTATTTCATCATTCATCAGCTTTTATTCATCAATTAGTAATGTGTCAATCTTTAGAAACACTTTCGTGAAACTTTAGACAGTTGGGCACAAACAGACTAAAGACTTATTACTTAAATTTGTACATGCCGATCAGACATCGGCTCCATCAATTGTTGCACAATAAGACTGATTGTCCTGAGTTATTACCTCAAATTAATATTCTTGTTCCTCGGGAGCATGTAGACATAGTAGACCCTTTCTATGCAAATGAGATCGAACAAATCCTTTTGCTTAAAGCTTCAGTACGCATATTGAGCAAAATATGTTTCAGAGCTGCATGTTTAGCATTTTACATTTAAGAGATATAAAATTACTTAATTAATTTATCTTTTTTATAAATATTTGTATTTAGTAGTTCCTTTAATTGTTTATCATGAAGTGAACAAAACGTATTGCAAAAGGTAGCAGCGTTTGTAGGAAATATCAAGATGCTTTAAGAGAAGGGATTCCTATGCTCCATCATGACGTATTTATTTTGAGAAATTTGACAGTTATTTTATGTTTGACATAATCTCTCATTATCTCAATCTACTTGTCCCAGCGGTGCTTCAGCGTTTTATTAACCTCCCGGAAAAAATTCCCACCTCCTTTACTGCTGACGCAAATACCGTTCCTACTTGAGCATGTTTTTCTGCACAAGTTTTCTTTTTGTTTTGGGAATATTCAGTAGTCATTCGATGTAGTTTTCTGAACGATAATTGTGGCATCTTTTATTTTTCTTTGGGAATAACATCACATAAACTTGAAAGTCTGTATATTTCAAAAAAGTCCAAACGTTTCAAGGTCTAAATCAGACCCCGTTTTCAATGGTAGTAATACAAATGAACAAGAAATTACAAAACATTAAAAGGACAAATTTCGTAAATCACAATTTGACATTAATTTTTGACAATCAAACTGATGTAACTAAAGGAATTTACTGCAAATTTAATATATACAGGGTAGCACTAAAAATTATAAAGATCATGTGAAATAGAAAGCTTCTTTCAAATTTGGAGGAATTTGCAAGAGTTATCTTCAGAATTTCATGTGACGTTCCTAGGTACACTTTCTTATAAGGTGCATTCGCTAAAAATGAGACCAAAGAAATTCTGATATTCCAGAGATCTCACTAAAGTCATAAAGGAAAATCTAGGAAAAACCTTAAGAACTATCCCGATATAGGGTCGTTCAAAAGAATATTACCATTATTAATTTCTGCCTTGATTACTGGTAACCAGGAACGGCTGAAGTCTATAGAATTTTAACTCTAATCACCCAAATACTGTAAAAAAGGCATCATTAAATTTTTTTATGATAGAGCAAAAACCAACTGTACCAACTGTTCTGATATGAATAAACGTAATAAAAAAATGTATAAAAAATATATTATCTGCTAACAATTATCCTAAAAAGTTCATCAATAAAGAGTTAGATAAAATTGAACACAAAACAATCATTAACATTCAATACCAAGCTACTCCAAACAATACTAATACCCTTGATAACCACATTACTACAACAACCATACTATATATACAGGGTCTTTCAGAACGTCTGAAAAGAGTGGGAAACAGATTTAATATTGAAACAACTTTCAAAACAAGAAATACACTGAAATCAATTTTATCAAAAACGAAACCAAATAATAATAGTCTAGCCTACAGGTTCAGAATGGTGTTAATACAACATATGATAACTAAAAATATGTGGATTGGCTCATTCGATCCAGAATGATGTCTAGATCATTGTGATAAAAAAACTAAATTAGCCCATAAAAAATTCCAAGAGTTATAAAGAATTAAATATCCTAAAAAAAGTGTTTGTTTTTTCGCTTATAGTTCGTAAACTTTTAATATTTTTGAATTTTGTAAAAAGATCGCTAAAGACAAGGAAATTTACTAAAAAAGGTTCCGACTCGCAAAAACTGTACATCCATTATTTATATTTTTAATTTAACGCTGTATAGCCTTCCGCACGCCATTTTTAGTTTGAGGCCACGGCCTCAAAAGGTACTTATAATAAATTGAAAATTTTTTAAAAAATACGTGATAATCTAAAAACTTTAAAGAACTGAGTCCCGTTAAATTTATTTATTTAAGTACCTTTTTCAATAAATTAGACCATTGTTAATTAACAAAATTTTCTCAAACTTCATTTTCTTAACCAAAAAAAAAAGTTTAAATAATTTCAAGACACTCTGTTCAAACAAGTCCGTGGGGTCCCCATGGGTATGGGTTCACTTCTTTCTTCAGTGCTTGCTAACATTTTCATGGAACAAATCGAAACCCAGGCCCTAAACTCGTCTAATTTAAAACCTTCCTGTTGGCTTAGATATGTAGATGATACTTTTGTCATTTGGCCTCGTGGCAGAGATTCATTAGACTTATTTCTACAACACCTCAATGGTATACATTCTAATATACAATTTACAATGGAAATCGAGTCCGATTCTTCTCTCCCGTTTCTTGATGTCCTCATAACAAAAACCAACAATGACAGATTCTCACATACCGTCTATAGGAAACCAACCTATACCAAGTGATACTTAAATCTTCAATCACACCACCACCCTGCCCAATTGAGTTCTGTAATGAAATCTTTGACTCTAAGATCTATTCGTTTAACATATATTGAAAATAGACAAAACGAACTTAATAATCTTCAACAAATCCTTCGACAAAACGGTTATCATCCGGACGACATTGGGCGTATAATTCATCAACCTCAACAACCCCCAATCACACCAACCCCGTCAGAAACAGACCAACAACATCGAAAAGTCGTCCTTCCTTACATTCGAGGAGTCACTGACAAAATAGCACGGATTTTACAACGACATCAAATAAAGACTGTCTTCAACACCACTCAAACTATAGGCAACTTAACCGGTAACCCCAAAGACAAAGTACCTAACGAGGATCGAGGAGTTTACGAAATTTCATGTCGCGATTGCCCACAAAGCTACATCGGTCGTACCAACAGGCGCGTTAACCACCGAGTATATGAACACTCTCTGTCAGTTCGTAAAAAAGATCCGACTTAGCTCTCGCACATCACCATATCTAAACAGGGCACTCTATCAACTTCGAGGACAGTACGACTATCATATCTCTCAATTCTCTTAGGGCATCCACTATTCGCGAAGCCATCGAAATAGAGAAAAGACCTCTCTGTCTAAATAGACGCGATGACAGCACTCGCCTGACAGCTTGGACCTCCTTAATTGCCAGATTAAACAAACCAGACACGCCCACCAACACCCAACCAATCACCGCACAGCCCCTTCATCACACGATATCCCCTCCTAATCGACCCATAACTATAAATAAAAGAAACAGCGCAGACTCACCTTCAGTTCAGTTACCTAGTGACTCTTGGGGAGAAGGCAGGTTGATGCCCGGAGTTCGATCTAGACTCTGAAACTCTCTTTTATTTTTTGTCTGTTGATAATGGCTCCAAAGCAGGAGTCGAAACGTCGAGTATTTAATAAATTCAGACGCGGTTCTCACCTGGAACCTAGCTTAGTTCTGCCTCTCAGAACATATATATATATATATATATATATATATATATATATATATATATATATATACATATATACAAAACAAGATTTTGTTAAAAGTTTTAAAAATTTTAATACTTTGTTTATAATAATTTTGTAAGTTAAAAAAATCAGAAAAAACACAATAATGTTTAAAAAAAATGTTTTTATTATAAATAAATTGTTTATAAACAAATAAATTATTTCAATATTTAAATGAAATTTTTTTCACAATTTTGTAGAGAACTGGGAATTATGATTTTTGAAAACAAATGTTTTCTTATTAATTTTTAATTGTTCATAAACGTTTATGTTATATATCTATCGTTTAAAATATTAGTTAAGAAATTTTCTTTTTAAATCATAATTGACTTTTCTCTACAAAATTACGAACTACATTTTTTTATTAACAAATTCATTGTTTATTAAGTTACCAATTTGTTATAAAAAATTCTCAATTTTATTTATATTTTTCTTGAAAGTATTAAAAAATACAAAAATGACCTCATGGAGTCAAATACCCAAAACATGTTATAGAATTTTTTTATGAGTTTTTGAAAAAGTTGCAGCAACTGATCCATTTGTTAACTTTAAATCTAATATAATAAACTATGAAAGATACGACAATAAACATTCGGATCATATTTGTAGACAATTAAATGATCTTTCAAATGCCCTCGTTCATATATTTTTTACCTATTATTAATTTGTTGTTTTGAGCGTTTGGTCAGTAAATAATGCGAATTCGGTTAATGAGCTTCAAGGCAATTTTGTTAAGCTATAAATTATGTTACAGTTGTAGTTGTTTACCTTTTTTTATTTGATTTTTTTATCAGTTATTACAATTTTTCACTAAATTTAGGAAATTATTCTATTTTTAACTATTACTTACTACTCTGCAGTTGTAATCCAATTTGTAGCATCAAAAATGATTTTTCGCCAATAAAACATGCAGGAATTTTATCAAACAATAAAAGGATAAGAGAATAGACTAATATTGTCGAGTTGATCAGATATTTCAATCACTAGAAACAGTTTATTTCTTAAAATACAAAAATTTTAATCGTTAATATTACGATTAAAGTTAATAATAATATCAGTCAATTTATTTAACTTCGTTGTTTCCTTAGTTTTTTAGGTGGGGGGGGGGGTTGAAGTGCTTGCTTTATTTTGATCTGGAAGTGGATGAGCCATTTTTCTTCTTATGGTACTTGGTGAGTTTTTGGTTTCTTGCTTATCATCAGTATCTTCTTTTCCTTCTTCTCCTTCTTCGTGTTCTTCTTCTTGATCCCTAGATTTTTTCAATTCTTCTTCTCCTGTTCCTGTCTCATCTGGCCCAGTGTTTCCAACAGATTGCATTTTGTTAATCGATGACCATGCCGTACTCGAAATAACCATCTACATCATCACCACAGTCGTTAGTTTCATCTTCACCGTGATGATTAGTATTCTCAACAATATCAGATGCATTTGTGCAGTTTTCGCATTTGCACCCCTTGCATGCTAGCGTACAGTTCTTCCCAGTTTTCCTGCAGCTGCAACTTTCGGTGCAGCCATACATTATGCAGCTGCAGTAAACAAGTTTTAGTAATAGAAAAATAGTAATTGTTCATATAAATAAAATAACAAATGAATAAACAACTGCAACTGTAACATAATTTAAAGCTTAACAAAATTGCATTGAAGTTCAATAACCAAATTCGCATTATTTACTGAGCTAGAAGCCGCAAAAGTTCGTATCTTTAATAGTTAAAAGTATATTAGCTTTAAAGTTAACAAACGGATCAGCTGCTGCAACTTTTGTAGCACGTATATTTTCAAAAATTCATAAAAAATCATTTTTATAATTTTTAATACTTTCAGAAAAAAATAAAACAAACTTAAGAATTTGTTTATAACATAAACCATGAATTTGTTAATAAAAATTTGTGAATATGCCTGGAACCTTGGTTATAACATACAATTTCAAAATTCAACCATGTTACACAAAGAAGAACACAACACAAAACGAAAGCTGAAAGAGTCTGCTTTAATTTTATTAAATTAAAGCAATTGGATTGTTCTTGGTTACCAATAATCAAATTAAATAATGGTAATGTCCTTTTGAACAACCCTATATCGGGATAATTCATAAGGTTTTTCCGAGATTTTCCCTTATGACTTTAATGAGATCTCTGGAACATCAGAATTTCTTTGGTCTCATTTTTGGCGAACGCCACAAGAAATTATCAAGATAACTCTTTCAAATTTGAAGAAGCTTTGTTATTTCACATAATCTTTAGAATCTTTAGTGCTACCCTGTATCAAATTTGCAGAAAATTCCCTTAGGTACCCTTAAGTGCACTCGTGCGCTTTTAATAAGGCTAAAAATCAACTCAAAATGTTTAATAAATATCATTTCAATAACAACGAATTTATCAAAAAACAATTTAAGCTCTAATCCAAACTTGTATTAAGACTTATACTTCGGCTAGCGCACGGTGAAACTTATATAGCTTCTATGAGATATGATATAATACGCTTAGCGCGTAAGATAGAAGATAGTTACTGCAAACTGTATGGAGTAATGGGCTGATTGTCGTACGCCGCACGGAGACACCGAGCTGTGCTGATATTAACCGGACGTATTCGAACGTTTCAATAATTCAAATTTTTGTTTACGTGATTTAATTAGTGGTTACTTTGTTTTTGTCCTCGTAGTCTATCGTTTCTAAACAAATTAGATATAAAATTGGCTGGTCCACCTAAGCTATATCTTAATTGAAGACAAGAGTGGAAAATGAAAAATAAACTATTTAAACCAAGTTTAAACGTGAAATTTATAATAAAAAGAAATGGTTGTGTGGAGTGAAGGATTAAAACGTTTCTTAGAAGTACGATGTCTCAGGACTGGTTAAATGCTCTTTCTGTGTTTAGTATTGAAAAACTATATATCCAATCAATGCCAGACTGTAATAAAAAGGTCATTGAACATTTCGCTTTCGAAAAAAGTCGACGAATCTTTTAATTAATAAAAAATAAATGCATTCTTAGCAAACCTATGGTTTGTTTTGTTGCATCTTTCAATCCCAATATTTCACCAGTAAAGTGCACCACCAGATTCATAACCCACCAGCGCCACAGGTTACATCAGTTTGATTGTCAAACATTAATGTCAAATTGTGATTTACGAAATTTGTCATTACGAATATTTAATTTTTTTTGTAATTTCTTGTTCATTTGTCTTAATATCTTTGAAAACGGGGTCTGATTTAGACCTTGAAATGTTTGGACCCTTGGACCAGGTGATGTTATTCTGGCCTTGGCCTAGCAAATCAGTCATACTTTAAGCCGTTCAGAAATGAAGCAATTCTTAATGCGCTTTCTACTGAATTTACACATTTATTTAATATTACAGACTTTTTAATCTCAATAAAAAGTATGAACACAAAAAAAACAAATGAATAACTATATATACACATTGGATAAAATTTGGTGTATGCGTCGGTATTAGTAATCTTTATTAAATTAAATGCCATAGTTTCCTGCAATATCGAGGATTTAAGAACTAGCCCAGTTTATTAACGAACATACGTAACAAAATTTGCACTACAAGAGAATCAACAGTAGTGTGTTCCAGGGATAAAATGTGTCGAATTGGCATAAATTCAACATTTTTTTCTCTGTATTGCAACAACGCAAACAAAATCCTCAAATATTTGCTGAAAATTTAGTTTCTAGTCCTGCTCCGTGTTTGCTAGTACAGACTATGTTTTAGTGAATTTAAAAACCTACAAAATTAGCTTTTTAAATTCAACATCTCCAATTTGCTGCTTGGTAAGTTAAACAATTTTTATTTAGAATTATTTGATAAATTATCTTATTAACTGCAAACGTAGATCTCTTTCTACTCCATTTATTTTCCAATAAAAGATCTTGTAGTCTGGCTAGTTTTTACAAAATAGTAATTACACCATAGTAAGCCTTTGTTATAATTCAGAAAACAGCGT
Organism: Octodonta nipae; assembly: GCA_034190945.1. NCBI lineage: Eukaryota > Metazoa > Arthropoda > Insecta > Coleoptera > Chrysomelidae > Octodonta > Octodonta nipae. Next base: position 16,070,698 of record CM067216.1, read on the forward strand.
TATAAAGTAGGATAAATAAAATAATAGAGCGACGACAGGGCTGCATTGCATTTTGTTTTGACATTTTAGCTCAAATATCCCGATAATTATCAGAATCTACTTTAGAACTAAGCAGAGGTTTATTCGCCCTCAATGAAATTTCCATTTTGAAAAAAAGTTATTATTCATCGATAACTGAGGAGATCATGTGTGGATTTCTTCAGGGCCCCTAGTATTCTATTAATCGTTAATTATGTTTCATATAGTGAAGCTTTTATGTTTTCAAATCAATTTCGTAAATTTTAAATCGCTTATTTAGAAAAGCCTAGAGGCCATTCATAAAATACATCACACTAAATTTTGCCTTTTCGGACCTCCACGTACAAAATCTTAATTCCCCAATATGGCTGAAATATTTAATTCTGATTTTTCACATTAACAAAAAAAATAATTTAACAAAGACACAAGTATAAATGAAATTTAAATTTAAAAAAACTCCGTCTATCTATTTGCTCAAATTAATCTTAGAGATCACTGGTCCGATTTTAACGGGGTTAACAAAATTAGTAGAAAAATAATTAAGATTTATGTGTTATTCGATTAGTAATTTCGTATTTTTGCAAATATCTCAACAACTACTACAGACATCACGAAAAAGCCTTAAGGAGTCATTCTTAAAATACGTCACTGTAAATTGTGCTTTTTCCAACCCCTCACTCACTCTTCGTCACATTGCGTCACACTTTTTGCGATCCTCCTATAACACACGTCACACAAGCTAGAACCCTCCCGCCGTATCTGATACATTCACGACTAATAATAATATTACACAAATATTAATATAATGTGTAAGCATCTGTAATAACGATCTTGCAGTATCTTCTTCTGTGTTTTCGACACTTACTTTACTAAATCTTCATCTATCCATTCTGCTTTCATAACCCAACAGGCATAGTAGATCTCCACCTCAAAAGAGAATCACATAATTGTTTTTTTTCCATTTGGGTACTAGTTTTTTAACTACTTTTTTCTAGATAACATTTTTATAAATGTTAAACAACTTGATATAACGCACTCCTCACAATGCCATTTTGTTCGAATAATTATAGTAGGACAAACCTTTGTATATATAGAAAAACTTAGTCATTCCTTAGAAATGTTTAGAATTTCCATTAACATACGAGTTAACCAGGTTCTATTGTATAGAAGAAATTATATGTCTGTAATAACACTATTATATATGCAACTTTTTTATCATCGGCTGTGTAAAAGTCTTACTTTTATTTGGTATTGAATAGAGAGCACAGAATACGTGGAAGCGTTTTTTTTTCTATGATATTGGATGTAGAAAGGATTGTGGTGGACTTAAAAGCACTGATGACAAAAAATTTATTCGTTCATTCTTCTGGCATTCTCTCTCCCGAGATGGGCTCGATTGATCATCTTTTTTCCCAGATAGAAGTGATTTTATATATGTAGATGATTATTCTGGGGACTTCATACCTCCCTGGTGAGATCAAAATCCACTAGAGTAAATCGTATTCGCACGAATTCGCTCAACAACACAACATCCATAGACATTGGTGGGATTCGAATCCACGGCCAAAGTGTAGTCAGTTTATGAAACGTGCGCTTCAACTACTAAGATACCGGACCCCTTATGACAAAAAATAAATAAAGTAAATATACCAAATAATAAGCTATTGTGACTAAAATCTATATGTGAAAATATTTATACATTTACTAAGATTAATAGTACGAATGTCTATCGTAAAAAAAATTAAATTAGAAATGCATGCATTGCAACGTCACATTTCCTTAGACCCCCCATCCCCCCATGTCACAGCCCGTCACACTAACTGAGACCCCTGTATGCGAACGTATTTTTTGAACGACCCCCTAGCAGCTATAGAGTGTTCTCAAAATTGAAATGAAATCAAAGTATGTTAGCTTTTACTGTCGGTGTGAATGGATTAACTGTAGATTTACGTAGAGTTTTTGCGTGGTCTAGTGGAGTTTCTTCCGAACGTTTCATCTGTAACTGCGGCAGACATCTTCAAGTGATTCATGAAGTGGCTGCAATTCATTTCAACCGTTTTAAGATGGCGGGACAGCCATACGTGTAAATAGTTGGCTCTGTTGTCTAATTAGTTATAGTGCAAAATTAATAATTAAATAATAGTTAAAGAAGTTAAAAGTGAATGTTAACCCCTATACTGTTTTCGCTTATTAAAATTGTGGATTTCTTTGGCAAAACCTGTATAGACGCTCAGGAAGTGTATGACTCTTAGAAGTCATTAGTGCTATTGAAAAACTTAAAATTAAGGCAAGGTAGTAGGAAGCCTAATAGTGGCTGTCCTAGATGTAAATATGTTAATTAATCAAAAACTTAAGTTTTAATATATATATATATATATATATATATATATATATATATATATATATGTCGGGTTTGATCCAAGGGGGAATGTCGGGTTTGATCCAAAAGGGAATAAATGTGGGGCTGGACATTTATTCGACAAACAATAATCACACTAAATTGACCGAAGGCACCATAATGATCCACCACTGGAGTTTCAAACTATACGAACAATAGATAATGTTGATGATCAATTTGTCTTGGGTGCCACCTAACATAAGTTCGATCGGCGTAGCGATATGATATTATTAATTTAAATTGGTACGCAAGGTATTCTACTCGGAACCGCGGCGAAATCCTGATTACGCGATAGCCTTCTACGATCTGACCACGCTCGAATTTCGAACAGAACTGCCTTCGTTCCTCTCGGTATGATTCTTTTCAATATTCATGAAAAACTTCTTGCATAACACCTGACTCATAGACTATCACGTAATCAACAGCTCGCCGGGTGATTGTGATTCAACCCCGGTCCCTAGCTGGCAAATATAATAATTGTAAACAAAAGTACGAAAGCACAAATATCCTGTTTCCGATAATACAAACTATATAGTCTTATATATATATATATATATATATATATATATATATATATATATATATATATAAAGTAAAGTTGATTTGTTTCTACAAGAATTTATAATAGAGATACTATGTACACAAAAAAACATTTAAGGAATGCAGAGAAGACGATTCCCTAGAGCAAGACTAGTCTTCTTTCATGGAGTATACCTGGCCAAATAATCTGAAAAAGATTGAGGCCAATAAAGGAAAGGAAGAAGAAAAACTGCGGAGGTACTTAGGGGGTAATTTGTACATTTATTTCTCAAAATAAACCAACGTTATTTATGTCATAACTCGCTTAATTTTCATGCTACAGACAAAAAACAAATTAAAGGATTTTTAAGGTTTTAAAAAAGTGTTTATAAACTTTTCCCGAAAAATGCATTTTTTTTTTTCAGTTATTTCACGATAGACCTGTCAATTTTTTGTTTTGGTTCAAATGATTTTTTTTCTTAAAGTGCATACATATTTTTAAAGTTATTTACGAAAAACCGTAAGAAAACATGTTTTCTTTTTGTTGAAAAATCGATACTTTCACTTGCGATTAATTCGAAAAGAATTGACTCAGAAAAAATTTTATGGAATAAAGGTTGCTTAAAATTAGTTAATTTATTCATTTCCGGACTTTTTTGTTATAATATTTTTCACCCCCGGGAATAAAGCAACCCCCGGCACAGGGTCAACTTTGAAGGAGAGGGTAAGTAGTACTCAAATCCAAATTTTTAGGAAAATCGGTGCTGCTTGGACAAAGTTCCCGGGAAAATTGTTATTGCCTGGACTAGAGGCTGAACCAGCTCCGAGACCTATACATTAGGATTTACAAAATAATATCGAAAACTAAGGTTATGGTCACTATTTTGTTTTTATATTACAAATCGTCACTCCTCGTATATTCAACTTTTCGTTGCATTGCGTCAATCCAATAAGACAAAGTTAGTCCGTCGTAAGCTCATATAATAAAATCGAATTTATAGCAGCAATTATTTTGACAAAACTGGTCGTTTTAATAACCGTACGTTTTTAAAATTTTGATAACAAAAAATAATTTGAGTAATTAAAGCATTCATTATTACATGGTTCTTTAGCCGTAAATTATAAATATGTCGAGCGGAGTTAATAAAATTAAAAGCCCTTAAAAGCTTTAGGTAATTTATGGAAGCTTTGGGTAATTTATGGTTCATACGTAATTCGAAAATAAAACTAATAGCCGAAGTGACAATTAAAACTCAACATATATTCTCACTTTGGAGGAGATTATTAAAAACTTCATTTTACTTGGCGTGGAGCATTCCATAAAATTTTTAATGTGTCTTATATCTTTTCAGTGGCCATAATATTGCGGAAAATGTGTGAAAAATAATTCCAGCGTGGTGGGAATTAATAATAATTTTATATTAGGAAGTGAAATTAAAATCCCACGTCTAGAGGAAATTGAAAATGTTATAGTCAACTCAGATGGCGTCGTTTCTGGATTTTATTTTAGGCTGATCAACATCTTTAGAAGCGCATTAAGTTAAGTTACACCAAATTAAAATATGAGTGAATTGTGTCAGTTTCATAACCGCCCATTAACAGCTGGAAGTAGAAATAAATTAAATAATGAGAAGAAATCGACTTGTGTTTAGCAAATATCTCGATTTTAAACGTGTATTAATGGCTTTTATAAAAACAACAGTTTCCTATTTACAGATCAATTTTCCAGTCACGAATAGTATTAAAATGTATTGCTCGTCTTTCTCTTGTTATATAATTTCACTTTTTCACCTCTAGTTATTATTAACTAATGCATTGTTTGTAGTGTTATCCAGAGTTTCTTTCAGAATTTCGTCCATTGATATAAATAGAATTTTTAAGGAACAAACCATTTTTCAAAAAGTATTTTAGGAATGGCTTCAATTTCTCACACGTTACATAATATTAGTATTAGTTGTATCATATACGGGGGGGGGGGAGTTTCTAGCTTGTGTGACGTAATATTTATAAGGGGTCGCTAAAAGTATAACGCAGCGTGACAAAGGCGGGGGAGGGGTCCTAAAGGGCAAATTTTAGGGTGACATATTTTATGAATGGCCCCTTAAGACTTTTTTGTTAAAATTTGTGATGTTTGCAGTATTTGTTGAGATATTTGAAAAAATAGGAAATGTATCATATACGGGGAGGGAGCTCTAGCTTGTGTGACGTAATATTTGATGATGATTGTGTATGGCCGGCTTTAAGGGTAAACATGGTTAACGTGCTCTAAATTGAATAATACATAGTACAGATAACAGTGAAATAAAATTCTTCTTATACAGCAGTGAGTACAACGTTTCTTCCATACTTTTAGTGAGAAATTAAGATTGAAAATTGAAAATTGTACACAATTTAGTACTGTAACCTAGAAGTTATAATAACAAGAAAAACAGACCGTGCAGATTGGTGTCAATTTTTTGTTTTGGTTGATAATTTGTTTACCTGCTTGAACCTAAAGGTGACCATAAACTTTAATAGATACATTTTTACATGAAAATAACAAGAATAAATATAAATAATTTTTATCATGACCTACGTAAATTCCATTTGTTGCAATAAGCAATTTGAGGATTTTAAGGTTGTCTCTTGTCAAAATTGTAAAAACAATTTTTCCACCAATGTGTTAATCTGTCGGCAGCTGATATAAAAAGCCTTAAATCTAAGAAGGGTATGAGCTGGACCTGCCAATCTTGCTCAGAGTCACTAATAATGGCATTACAACGGGAAGTCAATAAACTCAAGGAAGTTAAACATGCTTCACCTGATCATTCAAATTTCGAAAAAATCGTGAATGAAGTATCAGATCGCCATTACAGGAAGAATAACTTAATTATCTTTGGTGTTCCTGAAAATACTTCTGACGTAAAAGAACTAGTGGATGGCACGCTTCAATATGTAAATCCTGGCATAGATGAGAATATAAATCCGGTTAGGTTGAGGTAAGTAAGAAGGTCCCAAGACCACTAAAAATAAGATTCAAGAATCATGAGTCCAAATCACTCCAAGCTAAAAGAAATTACACTCAGTTTCGTCTATCGTCTGACATAACTCCTAGGCAACAAGAACTGTATCGCAAGGCAAAAGAGGACCTGAATACCAGAATTGCCCAAGGTGAATCTAATTTACGCATCAAGTACATTAATGGTACTCCTAAGATTATTTCTTTAAACTAAATCCTCTAAACAGAATAATTTCCATGTACTACCAAAATGTGCGAAGACTAATTACAAAAGTGAATGAAGTATACTCGGCCGTGCACACAGTCATAAGGTTACCAGTTCTGAATTGCTACCATCCTCTATGTACGAAGTTTTCCGCAAGGACAGGGATTTTATAGCAACCAACAGAACCAGAGGCGGTGGTGTTTTGTTAGGATCTAAGGTAACTTTACCAACATCTGTATTTAATTTAGATAATATCTTGGCAGTGCCACTCATAGACATTTTAGGATGTAAATGTGTTAGTAATTATATGCCCTTATATATATTTCTCATTTATATACCTTCTTGGATGCTTTTGAGCAATTCACTATCGGTCTCTCTAACATTATCACAATAGTTGACTTCAACATTCCGTTTCTCAACAGCACTAACATCAATACTACTAGATTGCAATCTTTTATTGAATTTAATAACTTTAAACAAGAAAACAATATTATAAATGCCAATGGTGGATTGCTTGATTTAGTCTTGTCGAGTGTACCATGTGAAGTTAAGGCTGAACTAAACCCGCTAGTAAGTATCGACAATTATCACCCCCTGCTTATTATTTCAATCAGAGCTCAAGTTCCACATATCAACCGGTTTCCGCTTGACTCCAAACAGAGAACACATAACTTTAGAAAGAGTGACTACCCTGACCTATATCTTGCTTTATGCAATCTTAACTGGAATTCCTTGTCTTCCTGTACAGATCCTAATGCAGCTTGCGACATCCTTTATAATACACTTAATGCATTGTTAGATCGCTTCATCCCGCCGAATAAAAACAGATTTACAAAATACCCTACATGGTATTCCCACGATTTAATCAAAAATATTAAACTTAAGAACCACTATCACAAATTATTTAAAAGGTATAACTTTGAATATTATTATCATAAATTTAGCGATATGAGAAAACTGGTAAACAAACTAATTAAGGATTCTTTCCACACTTACTTAAATACCCTACAGAACAAAATACAAATTCCCTGAGTGCTGGAAACTGTCGAAAATCTGTCCGGGGCACAAATCTGGTAACAAAGATATCATAACAAATTACAGACCCATCGCCATTATTCCTAACTTTGCTAAAGTATTCGAGATGTGCATTTATGATCAGATTTTTCCTATTGTCAGATCAAACATATCGCCGGACCAACACGGTTTCATAAAAAATAGATCCCCAGTCACTAACTTCGATTTTCACCCAATTCACAGCTGCAGCCCTTGACTCCAAAAGTCCAGTAGACGTGCTCTATACGGATTTTACCAAGGCTTTCGATAAACTTCATCATCCTATATTAATCGAAAAATTATCAGTCTTTGGTTTCAATTACCCGCTGGTTATTCTATTTAAATCCTACTTAAGTAACCACCATCAATTTGTTAGCTATAACGGCTTCAAATCAAACATATTTACTGTCAGTTCAGGAGTACCCCAAGGTTCCAATTGTTTCTGATATTCATTAACGACTTATCAAGTATACTGTTATCTGAAACTCTTCTTTTTGCAAACGATATGAAATTATTTCTTAAAGTCAAGAGCATCAATGATAGCTTACGGCTACAACATGACCTGAATCAGCTCACGTTATGGTGTACCAAGAACAAACTCTTTTTGAACATCGCGAAAGGCAAAGTATGTTCTTATACTTTAAAGAGGAATCCTATACTATTCGATTATTCGTTGAACAATCAAACTATTGAGCGGTGCACTATCATCAAGGACCTGGGTGTATATTTTGATCATAAATTCTCATTCGCTGAAAACTTGCAAATCGGCACTGCGTTCGCTAGGTTTTATTTTGGGAAATTGCAACAGCTTTCATAACATATCCGCGCTGAAATCTTATATACATGCTTAGTGCGCTCAAAGTTAGATTATTGCAATCTTATCTGGCACCCTGTCTACAAGATTCATCATAAGCGCATAAGCGTTTGGAGGCAGTGCAAAGAAAATTCCTGAAATTTCTTGCTTTTCGAGTCGACGGCTCATATCCTGTCAGAGGGTACCAGGACAATTTACTTCTTGACAGATTTGGGATAAGATCTTTAGTTATGCATTGGAATTTACATAGCCTTTCATTTCTATACAAATTGGTTCACAACAGAATTGACTCTCCTGTTCTTCTGTCAATGATCCCGATACATTCGCCAAGGCTAACACCTATTTTTATCTGTTTGCAAATACAAATGTGCTTATAAAGTCACCATTATTTATCATGTGTAGAGCTTATAATAGTATATCTAGAATCTGTGATATTAACTATGACAATGAATCAATAGCTGAACTCATATATTCAACAAATGTCAGTTACTAGTAAAAGTCTTTTGTCAACTGTTATTTCGTTTCTTTTTTAAAACTGTGGGTAGTATTTATGATGTAATATTTGTCAATTATTTTATTTCTTTTTAAAAAACTGTGTGTAAACTTTATGTTGTAATATTTGTAATATTCTCTGTTCTTTTAATTCTTGTTATTATTATCATTTTTTTAATATTTAAGATACCATAGTTTACTAGTATATTTAATTACTTTATAATATTTGTCCTGTAATTGGATTTATTTCTGTTGGGCAATAAACTAAACTAAATTCATATTTGTAGGGGGGTCACAGAAAGTGTAACGCAGGGTGACAAATGGGGAGGGAAAGGTCCGAAAGGGCAAAATTTAGCTTAAAGTATTTTATGAATGGCCACTTAAGGCTTTTTCGTTAAAATTTGTGATGTCTGCAGTAGTTGTTGAGATATTTGCACAAATACGAAATTACTAATCCAATGACACTTAAATCTTTGTGTCTTTGTGAAAGTATTTTTTTTTGTTGATGTGAAAAGTCAGAATGAAATATTTCAGCCATTTTGGAGAATGAATACCGAACTTAAAGTTTTGTATACAGCGTAAGAAAAATTATAAATGCTAACAGCAAATAAACACGTTAATTAAATTTACCTTTCCTCTTGAAATTTATATGGGGCCTTCAATAAATAGAGCCAAATCAGTCTCATTGTTTGAATTTTACATTGAGATTAACCGAGCAGTGTATTTAACCACAATTTCAAACGGTAGTCAATTACTACTGTACCATATATAAACATTGTTCTCTAGGAATGAGTTTAACATAAATTCAGTGCATTCTATTGTCCGGGCATTAAATGAAATATACAGATTCAATATTTTTATTTCCAATGCCTTGTTTGAACTCTCTTCAAATGTTTGTACGAAATAACAGAGTACGCAAAATTGATGAATTTGGTCGAGAATATTGCAGCCGGTATTTATTTTGCGGATTTACCTAGTCGATTTAAACCTGTGATATTACAAAATTTAATTTCTGTTTCCATAGTATTTCATTATCCAATAATGTATTTTAAATAAACGATTTTTGATCCATTCTTTTGTCTGCGTTAGTTATGAGCTCGAATTTAATGAAAAATTCCATGCGAATTTAATACACATATTACTCCATCGCATTACTAAAATAATGTGTAGCGATATGTATTCAGGGAATCTGAAAAAATGCAAAGATTGATATATGGAAACTTTATACATAATAGTTTTCTACATCGGTACATCTATATATAAATAGGCAAAGACAAAACGATTAGGTACTATTTTCTCCTCTGTTTCTCAACCGATTTTCTTCATTTTTGTTTTGTTTAGTAGCTACTGACGACCTTCAGTGCAGAATGCTAATCTTAATTTATAATATTTGTTCATTCATTAAATAAAATATAATAAAATTTCATTATTTACGTCAATAATGTCAATGCCAAACAACTGAATGTGCCGCCGCCGCCAGACTCAAAACATTGAGTAATTATATATAGACAGACCAATACTGTTATATGCCTAGAGCATGTACTTCTGGAAGTGACATGTAAGAGTTGTTATTGTTTAGTGGTAAAGTAATCGTTGTATATTATAATTATACAGGGCGATTGCAGATATGTTAGAAATCATTTTTTTGTGGGTGGCACATAAGCAGTTGCATATATAGGGTGTTTAAAATATATAGTAGAGTGCAATTATAACTAATATAAAATTATGGTATAGGGAAGCCCATTAGCGGTTGAATTTACAAGGTTCTTGGGAGAGAAGGTGCAGTAGAATTACATTTATACAGGGTGGTGCAAAAAATGTTATACATAGATGCATATACAGGGTGGCAGAAATGGAAACGCAACATTTCGTAACCCATAAGCAGTTGTATATATAGTTAAGATGAAATATAGGGTGAGAGGAATTATAGATATACAGGATGGTGATAAAAAATCTTAGAAAAGGAAATGATTTATAGAGTAGACCACGAAGAGTTCCATATATATATATATATATATATATATATATATATATATATATAATGATTGGAATATAGGTCGGAGTAGAATTATAGTTACAGAAGATAATTAAAAATTTCATAAACAAAAAGATTCAATATGGTGAGTGATAGGCAATGGTTTACCCGGTGGTTCAAAAATGTTAAAAAATATTATGCGTGGTCCATGAACAGTTGCATATACAGGGTGGTGGAAATATACAATGAGATGGAATTATTATAATGAGGATTTTAATAAATGTTAGAGAATTGAGTGCAATTATAGCTATAGAGAGGGGTTAGAAAAAATAAATGTGTAGGATAGCCCATTAGCGGTTGAATTGTTGTCATATTAAATTAAGAATTACGAGTTTGAACACAAATAAAGTTCTATGAATTATATCTGAAAAAACTTGAATTTCGTTACTTATTTGTAGAAGCGAGATGTAAGATCGACAACTAGAATTTTCGAGGAAACTATCACACAGAGGTTCCGAATCTGGATCCGTTCTGTGTAATTGCTGTTCTCCCTAAAGTCCTAGGATAGAATGTCACGATAAAATTTTCATGTTACTTAACCTGCCAGAGATATTGACACAATTGGTCGAATTTCGACCACTGGGCGACAGCTAGTATTAGTAATAGAACATGAGGGCAAGATGGGATTAAGATTTAAATCTTAAAAATGCTATAAAAATATGTGTTTGACTATATATACAGGGCTTTCATTTCAAAATTAGTCACCCAAAATAACTTTTAAAATACCTTTAAAAAATAACAAAAATACGTTAATTTACATTTATGGGGGATACATTTTACACGTATCGTTCACCCTGCAGTTTCAACCCCTAATTGGGGGTGAATATCTCTTCTAAAAATGTATCTAAAATCATATTATTTTTTACATATTGTTGTCATTTTAAACTTACAAACCAAAATAATTATTATTACATTGTATTTACATCCGGACTTGACCATACAATGTATGGCATCACACTCCCTCTAAGGCACTCCATGAGCGCCTTTAGGGGAAAATTCACTAAACCCCCGATATCCTAGATATCAAAAGTGTTTAGCTCTGTGGGAGCCCTTGACAGGTTTTCAGGCCCGTGGTTGGAGTCGTGGCGACAGTTTCCCATGATTTTCCTGACCGTCCGGGCTGTTCCTAATAGGACGGCCTTTGGCATTTGTTTGTAAAGATGTTCGACCAGACCTAGGTATTTTAAATTGTTTAATAGATGTTTTGGGACTAATCCTGTCGTTGACATAACAATTGGTACAGTTCGTGTGTTGTTCATGTGCCACTTTATTTGAAATTCCAAATCTCTGTATCTGCTTATTTTCTCAGCCTGCTTGATATTTATATTATTGTTGTTAGGAATTGCTATGTCAATTAAAGTTGTTTTCCGAGAGACTTTATCTACGAAAACTATATCTGGTCTATTGTCAGCAACAGACCGATCGGTCAGTATCGTGCGGTCCCAGTACAGCTTGTAGTTGTTATTTTCTAAATCAGATTCTGGTTTATCTTTATAGTATGGTAATCTTACCGACTGTGATAATTCATTTTTCAGTGCTAGTTCCTGGTGAAGTATTTTTGCCACAGCATCGTGTCGTTCTTTATTTTCAGTTGCAGCGAACGCTTGACAACCTCCTGTGATATGCTGGATAGATTCAGATGTTTGGCAACCGTACCTGCATCTATCGTTGTTAATAGAAGGGTCTTTAACGATGTACTTTAGGTAGTTCTTAGTTGGAATTACTTGATCTTGGATTGCCAATATAAAGCCTTCCGTTTCAGGGAACACATGACCAGAGATCAACCAGTAGTTCGACGCTGCACTGTCGACATAATCTTGCTTGACGTCATTTATATGTCTTCCATGATGGGGCTTCTCTTTCCATTTCAGCAGTTTCTGATCCGTGGTCTGGTGGTGTAATTGGACATGTTGTTGTATCAGTCCCTGTGGTGTTGAGTCATCAACCTGGCACATGATTCTATGTAGATCAGAAAATTCTGCGAGTTTCTGAAAATGACTACTCAAAATAGAAATTTGTTGATAGTTTACTTAGATCTGTCAATCCTCTTCCTCCTTCGTACCGTGGCAAAGTTGTACGTTCGACAGAGCTCTTTGGATGGGGATTTTGAGCTTTAGTTAGTAAAACTCGAACTTTTCGTTGTAATTGTTCAATGTCAGTCTTGCACCAATTAACTATACCGAAAGAGTAACTGAGCACTGAACACGCATAGGTGTTAATAGCCTCAAACAGATTTTTACTGTTTAGTTCAGTATTCAATAGTCATGTTACCCTTCTATAAAATTCTGCTGTTAGGTCCTTTTTCATAGTCATGTGATCAATAGGTTGAGCCTGCTTTATTCCAAGGTATTTATAAGTATCACCTTCTCCCATAGATTCAATTGAGGTGCCATCTCCCATTTTGAAGTGCCCCTGCTGTATTTTGCCTTTAACTATATTAATAATTCGGTATTTCATACGGATGTCACTAGAGAACCCCTCTACTATTTTAAGCATATCATGCAGCTGTTGTTTTGTAGCTGCCCTCAACTTTAAGTCGTCCATGTATACCAGATGTTTTCTCTTTAATGCTTGTTTGAGAGAGGGTTCATGGCAAGGCAGAACCACAGCGGGCTAAGAGAGTCTCCCTGGAATATACCCCTACTGATTGGGATGGGGTCAGTCTGTATCGAACAGTTGGCTTCATTCAGTGAGATTTTGGTTTGCCAGGTGGACATGGCATATTCTAAAAAGTTAATAATACAATTATTCAGTTTATAGAGTTTCAGCACCTTAATGAGCCATATATTTAAATTATTAATATTGTATTAGCGTTAGAATTACCTTGTACTTAAATTAGATGTTCAAAATGTCCGCCATTGTTTGTCTTTGGAGTAGTCCGCTCACACTCCTTCACTATTCTACGTCCAATTTCAGGAATATCGCCAGGTTTTATACAAGCCTGTTTTTAGATGCCCCCATAAAAAAAGTCACGGCGCGTCAGGTCGGGCGATCTTGCTAGCCATTCTATAGCGCCTCTTTTTTCAATCCATTTCACTGGAAATGTCTCATTAAGCAAATTTCGTACAGGCAACGCATAATGTGGAGGTGCTCCGTCCTTTTGAAAAATAGGTTTTCTTCATCTACCATCAAAGTTCCATCTTAATCTATTTGACTTTCTAAAGATTCGGTTATAAGGGAATTTATCACATTTTCTGAAAATCAAAATACAATTCCTCAGTTAAATTTTCTTCCACGAATAAAGGACCAGTAATTTTATTTCCTAGAATTCCGGCCCATACGTTGATTTTCTCAAGATGTTGGTTGTGCTCTTCCCGAAACACTTGTGGATTGGTATTGTCCCAGTTTCTACAATTATATTTATTGACAAATCCATTTAAAAAAAATCCTGCTTCTTCAGAAAAATAAATATTTTTAATAAAATTAGTGTCTTCATCTGCTCTTTGAGTAAATAATTAGCAGAATTCTGACCTTCTGTCATAATGATTCTCAGCAAGCTGTTGTGAAAGCTGTATTCTGTAAGAATGTATTTAGGCGTAACATTTTATGCACATAGCCGAGGGAAATATTTGTTAACCTGGATGTTTGAGGATTCATGGGGAAAATGACCTAAAATCTCAACCCCTACAGCCTCAGTTAAACTCTACGGTTCTTGACAATTTTATTGCACACACATCAGTTTCTTGAAATTTATGAACTAAATCAAACACATACTGATGCCCAATACTTTTATCGGGATGATGAAAAACATGAGCCATGGTGTGTGCACAGCGTTGTTCTTCCCCATAAATAAATATTATTTCAATTCTTTCTTGTAAAGAATAAACCATTGTGAAAATCTGATGGTCAGTATACAACGAAACCACTATTAATAATACACTGTTTATATTTACAGTAACAAATATCGTTCACAAAAAGGATTTTTTTTCACTATACTCATGCTTTGTTTCAAATACAAATCAAAATTTTTAATTTTTTACGGTTTTTAGGTCATTACTTTGTAAAAAATAATCGGATTTTAAAAATTGATGTGTCAAAAGAGTGGCAGAAACGAGACCTTTGAAAAGAGGTATGACATGACACCCCTTTGTATTTAAACTTTCATAATTGATATTCGCCCCCGCTTAGGGGTTGAAACTGCAGGGTTACCCATATGTGTAAAAAAAATTTAAAAAATGGCTGACTAGTTTTGAAATGAAAGCCCTATATCTTTAAAAAGTTAAGTTGGCGCACCCACTTCAAAACAAAAGCCAGGTACAAAACAATTAAGGTCATAGAGGTCTTTGGGTTTAGTATAAGTAATAGCAACTGGTAACTTCCATAACCACAATTTTCATCTTGCGAAAGGCCCCACTCATGTGTTGTTAAATATCTGAAGATTAGTTTCACCCACATTCGTCGAACAGTTGTTTATTTGCTTCGAAGTATTTCAGTCCAATGCGGTACGATATTCACACTTATTAGATTTTTAAAACTAGGGCTATGCCGGTTATTATCCTTATGTGATAATCCCTTAGTTTGGATGTTTCTCTGGTTTGTCATACTCCTGGGCTACATGTGAGTTATTTTTGTTGTACGCGTGTTGTTCTGCCTGTTGCCATTTCAGATAATATACTACATGGATGACATCTTTTACATTGGTCTTATTCCTTATATACCTCTCTTTCCGACCATAGATCCATAGATCTTGGTGTAACTTGTTGAGATATTCTCCACTGATTAAGTCTTTTATAGTTCAAATCTGACTTCCGGAAGAATCTTTCTAATGCCGCCGGACTTCATTCATATGTTCTGATTTTAGCTTTGACTGCCTTGTATTTATTGGTCAGCCTTTCTATGCATGGGTTAGTTACGACCTTCGGATATTAGTGCTGAATGCTTCCTAGAAATTTATGAAAGCAAAATCAAGTGGTATTTGATATTTTTTGGTCCAACATCAGAACTAACCACTGTACAAAAGAAACAAAAACTTAAAAAATTATGGGTATACTCTGTACTCTCCAATTCTTTTAAGAATTAATTTTCAGTTTAAATTGTGTTTGCAATACACTTATTCGATGTGTGCGTGACGCTAGTGCCCGAACTAAACGAGGCTCTTAACAGTCCTCAAGCTGATGAACATTAGGTCTTGTTAACGCCAAATTAGGTTTTGAATTAAAATTGTTTTTGTTATAAATGAAAAAATCATATGTAAGTTTTATAATAATGCTGTTATTTGTTTCTTTATTTTCGTTGTGATTAACGAATTATATCAAATTGACAATAATATTAACATACAATGCTGATATTTTAGTCGGGCTAAAGGCGTGTTCTCACTAGTCAAACTTATTTAGCAGAACAACGAAAGTTGAATAGACCTTTTTTTGTTCAATTTGTCAAATTAATCTAATCAGCTGTTTGCACTTTTGCTAAAAGAACTGAAAATAATATATAAATTGAACAAAAGTCGCCAGAAATCCTGTTAGGTAGTGGATTGTAAGACGAAATATATTAGCAGTATCAGAAATTTCACTGATCGGGTTTTGCTTAATGGATAAACAAAAATCACTTAATACATTCTGAAGAAAATATCAAATGTTTAGGATATATAAAAAAGTAGCAATTATAACTGACCGATCCCGATAGAAGTGAAAGCTTCTCTCCATACTCTCTTTTATTCTTACAAAGCAAAGTGAGTTTGAGGACAACTAAAACTTTCATCCTTTTATTATGACCGTTATTTTCTGACAATTTGCCATTTTTGGTATTATTTGCATTTGATATTTTCCCATTTTGAGATTTTTTAATTTGGCAAATTTGATATTTATGTGTCGTGTTTGACATTTTGGGCACCATAGACATTTGTAACATTTTCGGTATGTTTGAGATTTTAGATATTTTTGATTTTTTTATACTTTGGACATTTTTACCAATTTTAATTTTTGACATTTTCGGCATTTATGACATTTTTGATATGTTAGTCATTCTTTACATTTTCGACATTTCTGATATTTTTTAATAATTTTGACATTTATGCTCGACATCTAGAAGAGAGTATTTATGGTGACACTGACTTTTTTAATATCTTTGATGTTTTAGATGTTTTTAGATTTGTTATTAGTGTCAGTTTAGGTTTTGTTATATTATGCATATTTAATATTTACAACGTTTTGTAATTTTTTTAAATGTCTCTAGCTAACAATCCGTCACACTTTTCAGTGTCCATATATTAAATATTGGCAAATTAAATAATAACGTGTCTATTCATTTAAAGACAAGAGTCAATTATCAATTTTTAAATTGGTCAGTCACTTTTGATCCCCAAAAATCATTGAGCCCCCCTTCTCATCTAATAACAGAATTTCCGCAAAATGTCATTACATTTATATTAGTTTAAATAAGTAATATAATAATTGTCATTCCTGTATTATTTTCGGTTATCGAGATATAGATTGTTTTTCATCTAAAATATTCCACCTACCAATTATCGAATAATTCAATTTCAGAGATATAGAATTTTCAGTGACCCCCATATCCTCTATTCACTACTTAATTTTTCGGAAAATGTGGAATCACGTATTCATTCTCCTAAAAAACATAATCAATTATCGTGCTGGATTTACTTTTGGTTCTCGGAGTCAAATTTCATGATAGAATTTCCCCACTTGCCCACATGAGTCAGTTGACTTCTTTTCAAATTATTAAATTGTTTTTATTTATTTGGGTAGAATAGTATTTACACCAATTTTCATTTATGTGTCACTTGTCCTTTCCACTATATTGGACTTAATTAAAAACAATATAGAAATTTCCCTTAACAAACATACAAACAAACAAATTTTGTGTATATACTATTATAAAATTGTAGTTGTCTGTTTGTTTGTTTGTTTGTTTGTTTGTTTGTAACCTCATCACGTAATAGCTTCTGAACTCTTTTTGTTGAATCTTTTTTTTGTTGCAAAGCTTATAGTTTGACTTAAAATCTGGTATACATTTTATCTCCCTACATTGACAGAAACGGTAGATATAGCCAAAAAACTAATACCTTGTTCGGTAATATACAAATAGTCAATTTGTTCCAGCGCATGCACCAAATATTATAAACTTGAATCAGCTTAGATTTTATACATAATTCGGAATATGCCAATGTAACATGTTTGGCTTTAAAATAAATTCAACTGATATACCAAATGTAATTTTACAGGGTGTTACAATCATACAGGATGGTTGATATAAGCTGGAGTTGAATTATATTTATACAGTGTGATTTTTTAAATTTTATAGCCCATAAGAAGTTGCATAAAGAGTGGAGAAGAAGTAATGTTACACAGGGCGATAACATAAAATCTTAAAAATGAAATAATTTATGTGGTAGCCCACAAGGAGTGATATACTATGTTTGCAATATAGGACGGATTTGACTCCGTAAATATGGGATGGATTCTACTCTACTCCGTCCTATAGTTTACAGAAGGCAGCTAACAAATGTATGCTTGTCCGTGGGCAGTCGTATGTACAGGATGGTTGGTACATAGGGTGGAGTGGAATTATCTATAGTTATACAGAGTTGTCAAAAAAATTGAAAAAAGGTTACATGGCGTGGTCCATAAGGCATAAATATATTTTGGGCTTATTAAGTGAACGCGTACCAGTACATTTTGTTCGTAAACATTTACCTGTCAATTTAAATGAAAATGTATCATTGTGTAATATTGATGCTTTCGATGTTACCTGAACCTGTCTATTAAGGTTATACATACAAAATAAAAAATAAAGAATGAAAACTACCTGAGTTCAAAAAAACTAAAAAGTTGAAAATAAAACATTTTTAAGAAAATATAACCGACTTCCACCTATAACTAAAAAGCTAAAAGTAATTATAAAAAATACAACTCTAGCAAATAAATAACACATTAAAAGGTGCTAATTCTGTACAAATTAATTACCTACCCATCTAGAATATTTTTGAAGTCGGTGCCAAGCAACAATCAAGTTTAATGAAGTAGTAGATAAGTACGCAATGAAAGATTTTAGATAAAATTTTAAATAAAAAAACTCTATTAAATTGTTTTTTATAATAAGCGGACACCTAATTTTACTATAAGAACAAATGTAACAATCAGTGAATGACTTTTTAACCGACTTCCAAAAAGGAGGAGTTTATCTATTCGTCGAGTATTTTTTCGCTTTTTTTTGTATGTATGTTACCTGATTTCTTCTCCTGTGGTGCACCGTTTTGAATGAATATGGTCTTGTTTAATAGAGTACATATACGGATTGGTGAAACTTCAAATTTTGGAACAGAATTCTATTGGTGAAGTGATAAAATTTGTGAATGAACACATGCGTGCATGGAAATCGACCAATATCCCTAATATTTTAGTCGATTTTTCGATAACTCCTTATGGATGTAAAATATACTAGATTGGTAGGTAATTAATTATAATATAATTTAATTAATACAGAATGAGCACCTTTTAATGTTTACATTTTTTACTTCCTGGGTAGGTACATAACAACATTGAATATGTTATTTATTTGCTAGAGTTGAATTTTGTTATAATTATTTTTAGCTTTTTAGTTATAGGTAGAAGTCGGTTATATATTTTTTAAATGTTTTATTTATTTCCTATAATTGAAGCATTTATAAGCGATTTTTTTCTTATTCATGAAAAAGAATATTTCACTGTTTTCGGGATGTCTTTTATTTTCAATGTTAGGTATTGCTTATAAGTGAAATTAAAGTCATAGTACTACTTACTTTTGCTTTCTTACAACAGCTAGCCACTTTTTTTTTACTTATAGTCCATTTCGCAGCAGGAAATTTTTAAAATTTACATTTACTTTTTCTGTCTTATTTACAGCTCACAACTTAGCAACTCTGATGACCCATTTGTTTATTTTGTATATTCAAAAGGAATTAAAGTTTTCACATGTCTTTGTCCTCTCGAAAACAGCCTCCTATAATGCCAAAAGTATCAATTGCGTAGGCTGGCGTCGATTCGGCTCTCCTTACCGTGACTTCGCACGGAGCGAATTGTGTACAGGAAAACGGATTGATAATAATGTAGAGATTTCTGTCTCTTCGAGCATCGGTGAGGAAGACTTTCTGTAAATCACAACCAGTAATCACAATTTTTCGAAATTGCCCTGCTTGACTTTGTCTATATTATAAATTTCAAATGCTTGTCTATTCTGGAAAAAATCTGAGGCGAGGAAATCCAAATGAAGAGACAATATAATTTATCATTAAAGTTTTATTTACGACTTTGTTACCACATTTTTGATTGAAATGCTTTTACTGTTTCCCTTGAAACAGTAAATATGTCTCGGTACTGAAAGTTATATATTGATAAAAATAATAATAAATCATTTTACAGACATAAAAGCGGTGATAAAAATGCACCCCCTTATCATCACATTTATGAGATAGAAAATATTAAAATCTGAAACGCGATAAAAGGGGTCAACGAAAATCATAATTCAGAATTTATGAGTAAGATTTGTTACGAAATCCTTTCAACAACTTTAACGTACATGTTTTAATACATAGTTTATGCTGTTATTAACAATTTTGAAGGAAATTGTTTATCGTACCTTGATTAAAATCCGGTAAATATGAATTAACATTAGTTTAAAGAGTTTTTCTGTAATACTGTAATTCGTCTACTGTGTAACCCCCAAAGTGTATGCTGATTTTAATACGCCACAAAATAATTTCCAGTCGAGTATTTAATAAATTCAGACACTATTCTCACCCTGAACCTAGTCTAATTCATAATAATGACGGTGGAAGCCGCTCAGAACATATGTTTCTCAGAATATACATATATATATATATATATATATATATATATATATATATATATATATTTGTTTTTAAGCGGGCACTAAATGTATTAGATGGTTTCCGGGAATTCATCCGCGTAGTTGATAACTGATCCCTGCCGGGATCGATGGTAAAATGACGTTTCGGCAGAGTCACATCTGCCCTCTTCAGGTCGGTTCGCATAATTCTCGTAGCCTTCTGCTTTCGCTTCTAGTTCAGTATTCGAGTAACTTTAATTTTAAATTTTAATTGAACCCACAAAGTTTATAACAATATATATACAGGGTATTTTGTAGAAGGTTCGCCAAACTTGGAGGGCAGATAGGTGGACTCATGTTCTATATTATGTAGCCCATATAACATCTTGATATCTTACGGTTTTTGATATTTTTTAATGTAACTTTTTTATTTTTCACTGTATCTTCACCAAATAAATTTAAATATAATCTATGATGTTTGTTTGCTCATCTGCATTCGTTATTAGACACAAATGATTGGTTGAAAAAATTATATGAGTCCACAAATGGCGATGGTCCCATTAAAAAGTGATTAAGTTAAACACTTCATCACATTACAAAAAAAAATAAAAAAAAATAAATTAGAAGCACATCGAGAACTTCGAATGCTTACAAAACCTCTACTTCAACCCCTTTCCAACGATATATCACACCTATTGGAAAGTAATCAGTATCATAATAAAATTTCAGATTCTACCTTACAAGGTGAGAACTACAAAAAATAAGACATGGATATTGTGAGCCTGAGTAATTTGTTTGTTCACATATTTATTACACTATTGCGTGAAAATCAGTTTGTTGCTAATAAATTTTCATATTCTCGTTATTTTGTCTTGTGTAGGTCTCTTTAAATTGCCACATTTTTTATTTTTAGTTTATCAATTGTAGTTTATTATTTTCATGGGAATTGGGTTTTTGCTGATTATTTTGTTTGTCAACTGGACATATCAGACTTCTGTTATTTTGCAAAATTTAACTCATAATATTTAAATGTTTTAATATCCACTTCAATTGTTGCTGTGTCTATTTTCGGCCAACACTCTATGTGAATTATTAATTTTATGAGCTTTATGAGGTTTGCACTAAATGCCCTTATATGCGAGGATTTGCATATTTCATCCTTTAGTTGTTGTATTTTCAATATCTTGCTATATCTAACTGAAATAATGAATGACTCTTCGAAAAGGAACAGTAATAATACAGTGAAAATCGTTAAATGATTTTGGCAATAATGACAATATTTTCAGCATTTTTATGACAGCGCGTCATTGAAAGGGACATATGGCAAATAAAAACAGAACTGTACGTTTCGCCACAAGACCACCTTCAGGCTAATATGCATGTAATGAATAACGAACACACAACGGCTTATATAAAATATAATACGCCGTTATTAGTATGAAACATATGAACATTTCCTCTTAAAGAAGAATTGTTAGGCATGATTTTGTTGAGAGGTCTCGACATTTTCAAAGGATCAAAGAACACATTAACACTATCGTGCTATTGCCTTTACGGAAATCATGTCAATTATCACGGACGGAGCACCCGCGGTGACAAGTACGTTCAACGGATACAAACGAAAACTTTATAGTGTTTTTTTAGGGATCAAGGAATAAAAGCCGTGCCGATGTGTTATGGGGCGATTCAATTTGAGGTACAACCCTCTGTTTTAAATGATGAAAGTGGTAAAGGAGCTGATCGAGGCTAGATTATGCAGGTAATCTAGTGTAGTCTAGAATGACCGAAATTAATGTCTGTAGAAACTATAATATATATATATATATATATATATATATATATATATATATATATATATATGTGGTATACAAGGTGGATTGTAAAGACTGTCAGTCCAGTTATATAGGCCAAACTTCAAGAAACCTCAAAAGCAAGTTAACAACACATAAAAGTGATATACGCCTCAACAAATGTAGCTGTGCTCTGGCCGAACATTGTTTGAAGAATAACCACTCCCCTGAATTTGACAACCCAGGGGTTTTAGCTTGTGAATCCAACACCTTCAAACGACAGTTTCTGGAGATGGTTTGCATATATCGACACAACATTAGTATTAATAAAAAACAGACATAAAAAACCTAAAAACAATATACTGCAATTTACTTGAGTTGGACAAAAATCATAAACTGTAATTTAATATGTATTATCTCCCCTTGTTTTTGGGTTATATATGTTTGTATATATGTACATGTGTGTATGTGTATGTATATATATATATATATATATATATATATATATGTGTGTGTGTTTATATATCATCGTGTCAGTATTCCATTAGACTCTCTCTCTACGAATTCTTTCAATGTCTTTGCATCCACATCCCATAACCTAAGAATCTTGTGTCCTGTAACATCGAGTCTCGGCTTTTGTTTGCGTTCCATGTCACTGTTACAATATGACAAATGGCTTGTATATAACTTTTTTAAATGGGATTCTGTTTTAATCTTAAAAATTTTATTCAATGTATGTGTGATCCGGTTATAATAATGTTTTATTAAATTGTTGAAATATGTCTGTAATGTTTGTTCAAAACGCATTACAGAATTTACATTACTTGCAATGAGAACCTTTTTTAATAATTTTCTAACCTCGATATTGTAAGTTTATTTTGTCTATTCATGGGTTTTCTCTCCTCCAAATTTTTTCCTGTAACAGATAAGTATTTAAAAAATTGTATATGTAGAACAAAGTGTAGTAAGGCAATTTCGTAAAATTGCCCGGATTACTGGCTGTCTGTAGAGAGATTCTTCCTCACAGTTTTTCTGAGAGAAAGAGATGTCTATAAAATGATCAACCAGTATTCCTGTATATAAGTAATGTATTGTATATTGTGTAATACTTATCTGTGTATGGAGACGTTTCAACTCCGAGTCTGGAGTCGTTGTCAATCGTTTAGTGTTGTTTTCGAGGTTTTTTTCCAAAAAATTTTCGCTTTGATTTTGAATTTATTGTTTGTCAAAAAATTTGACACTGACAATTTGTCGTTTGGCGATCACTTGACGCTGAGGTTACCGTTTTTTTGTTCTGTTAGCAGTAAATTCTTCCAGTCCAAATGAAGGTCGGCTGAAGGTGCTCCGATTTCAGTGTTGTTTATCATCATACAGCTGGCTTCTTTAAGTTTTCTCTTTTTTAAGTTTTCTTCCTTCAACAAGATCTTTGTTTTATCCCAGTCTATCCTATGGCTGCCGGTGCTCGTTAATACATGATTGGCCAAATTTGATTTGTCCACATGTCTTCTGGAAATGTTATATTGATGTTCTTTTTTCCTTACTTCTAAAGGTCTTGAAGTTTCACCGGTATAAGAATGGCCACAGTCACACAAAACACTGTACACACAATTTTTAGAATTCTGGGTTGCGTTAAACGGTTTGGTATGTGTGAGGATAGAGCGCAAGGTATTATTTGTTTTAAAAACAGTTTTAACGCTGTATTTATTTCCTAACCGCTTAATTTTTTCCGATACACCTGGGATATATGGAATTATGTTCATAATTTGGTTGTCTGTTTGTGTTTGGTTGGTATTAGTGTGATGGTTATTTGTGCTGGTTTGTTGTTGCGATTTTCTTTCTAACTTATCTGTTACAGGAAAAAATTTGGAGGAGAGAAAACCCATGAATAGACAAAATAATTCAAGACCTCCTCAACAATCTTTTCGAAATTAATTGTAAGTTTAGTTTAACCATCTAGATTAAGTTATATCATTATTAATTTGTGTTATCTTTCAGAAACTTGACTGAGGAATAAAATTAATAAATTTCGAAAGCTTTCATAATATAATAAAAGAGTACACTTTATTTAGTGCCCTTTATAAAATACAAATTTTTGGCCATTATTTTTTGGAAATTCCAAAATTCTATCCAGATTCTTAGCCGTTAATTGCTACGTAATATATATATATATATATATATATATATATAACTTTTTGTTGTTTCTAGTATCAGATCACCAAGTATTGTGATTCATTGACAGGTACTAAAGTGTCTGGCGCCTACATCTGAAGGAAGAAATACGCACATCCTTCCAGGGCTGAGATCTGCGATAAAGGTTATTTGTTTTAATGAACTCACTACTTTCTTTCTTTCTTTCTATATCGCGTCGCCATTACACTTTGAACCGATCAACTTCAGATCAGATCACTAATTATTTGGTATAATTGAAGCACTTTACATTTTGTAATTTTGCAGTAGCATCTGACATGAGATAACTGGTTTGCGATTAATTTTTGAACGTTGAAGATTAATTATGGAAAAGCTTTGCCTTAGGACTTATCAGTATTCTGCAAATCACGAAGAAGCTTCACAAGTGAAAACAGATTCGTATCACTGGTCTAAAATGAACCGGAAACCCTGTACCGCATCTCTAGGTCTGCTATTTTTTGTGGGTACCTAGTGATTTATGTACAAATATCAACATTCGACACTAGTTGTTCCCTTAAGACAATTCACTGGTGCCCACGTCTGCGGTCACCATGACTAAAATTCATACGTTGGGTAACTAACTGCTATCCCATCCCGCATATTCTCCAGATTTAGTCCTCTTTGGCGTTTTCCTTGGCCCGAACTTGAAGAACTGACTGGGCGGTAAGAGATTTGAGTCGAATAAAGAGGTCGTTATTGAAAAAAACGCCTACTTTGAGGACCTTGAGAAAATCTATTATTTAGAAGGAATAAAATTCTTATTTGCCGTAAAAAATATCTTCAAAAGTTATCAAACTGCCGTTGTATCAAACCAACTAAATGAAATTTGTTGACTGGTTTGTTACTATGGTGGAACAGTGGGTCCTGAAGCCAAAGTACTAAGTAATGAATATAAACAATAGCATTGTATTCCACTTTGTAATTTATTTCAAGGTGGTTCTATTAGATGACAGGTTTATGCGCTTCCTAAGGGAGCCACCGTTACCTGCAATTATTGTGAAAAATTAATTTGGAAGGATGTCTTAACCAGTAGCGAACACGGACTGACTCTAAGACTGAAGAACAATTTCTGTGGATGTTTTTCAAGGGAGGAGCAAGTCAGATTATGTCGAAAATAAACTTGTGTTCAGAATCTTATTCTAAATATAATTCGATGGTGGTAGCCGTTACTTTGTGATGGTTAATCATGATGATCAAACACAAAAAACTTAATATTTTATCGCGAAATGAATTCCGACATTCAGGAGTTTCAGAAAAGAAACAATATATTGTCTTGCCTTCAATGGATTGAAAAATCTCGAAAAGTTAGTATAACAAAAAACTTACTTTGTTTTCTATCACTTACTTGAATAGATACGTATAAACGTGATTATAGTTTCGACACAGACTTTGTGTCATTATGGATACTGATTTCTTCAAGAATTCAGAACATTTGTAGATCGCATGATCGGATTTACAAACTAAACAATTTCTATTCTTAGTGACAAAGAGCGATGTAGTGAAACGGGAAGAATGTTGCTTTGAATTCAATGGTAACTTTTTGTCAACACTTCGCTTTGCCTTGCGGGATAATTCAACGTGTTCAAAGGCATCGCAATGCTTCGACAAAAAATCCGACTTCCGAGCGGATCGGAAAGTCATCTTGAGCGATCACAGTACCATGGTAAAGTTCAAACTTAGCGGCTAAATTCTTTGGGACTCGTTTCAACATCATCTGAACGATACAAAAATCCCACTGATTTACTGGTAAACCCAAATTCTTTAGTGCTTCCAAATTATCACTGAAGTCATCCAATAACTTCCGAACCTCTGAAGGGCTATCTGAACTTAGTTGGGGGAATTGTTCTAAAGCTGACCAATGAGACTCCGCGATTAAACGAGTTCGCTTGAATTTTTTCAAAAGTGTGTCATAAACACTCACGTAATTGTTTTAAAGCTAACTGCAAATATTTGAACTTCTGCACAGTACTGAGTTTTTCATTATTGTGAATTAATGAATCAAACAAATCAATAAAAGTACCAAATTCTAATATGTTTCCACTAAATGAAGGCAAATCAATTCGCGGCAAAGCAACACTTTCCTGTTCCCGAGCTATAATTCTGAACAGATTTCAGTTTAGCAAAAATAGACCTAATTGAATAAAACAATTTTCCAAATTTATTGCGAATGTCATCCTCATAGTCAAAATCATCGTTTGTATCTGAAATTAATCCAACAATCGAATTGTGATGTTTAAAAAATTCTGAATGGATTGAATCAACCATATTAATCATGCAAAAAAACAATTCAACGTCGTCACCTCTTAAGGCTTTCTCGGCAGCAAAATAAATATCTTCTAATCTTTTAAACTCCGATTGTCGATGATTTTTAAATTTACGTAAATTTTCAGCGGTTTTTGACATCTTAACAATAAATTAAAATCACTGTAACGCCACTGAACAAATCTAACACGATAGAACGAAAATACTATTCCAAAAATGTAAAATTTTTTACTGTTGAAGTCGAAAATATGTGACCAAATGTCAAATAAATTCAAAACAATTTAGCAAAATAACCAAACAAACAAAACGAGCTCTTGTAAGTTTTTTAAGGCAGCAAAAAAAAATATGCGAAATTTATATCCAACTGAATGAGTGAAAATGCCGAACTTGCTTTCTCTTTTAACAAATAAAGAAACGAAAATTCAATGCGGTTTTCAACAATAATTGCAACGAAAAATCAAAGGTTTGATCGATAAACTTTGCACGAAATTAACTCAAATTGCATCCGGCTCGAAGTTGGATCAAATTATGGAATGTCTTCGATGACACATTACATATTAATATCCAAAAAAATGTATGAATTAGATGTTGCGGGTCTAGTTCAATGCTGGTTCAATGCAAGTATATAATTGACGAAGGACCTTTAGCGGAACAATCAATAAAACACGTGCCGTCGCATAAATTAATTCACCAAATAAAGTTAATCACTAACCTTTTACGTCGAATCTCTGCAGGTGGTGTTTTCTTGGTTCTTCTTTCTTCAGAGGCTATCCCCGCAGCGGCAGGAACTGTTTTTTAGAGCTTCGTCTGGACAACACGTTACACAAAAAATAGCGACGTAATGTTCATTGAATGAGCAAACAAAAAATGGGGGTTTAACAACAAATGATGTGCTTTTGTAAACACAAAATAAACAAAATGAAAGCGGTTTAGCGGTTGTTACGACCGGAACTAATAACTCGCGGAATCGTAACACAATAACAACAAAAAGCGGCCGTCTCTTCAGACGGAATCAAAAGTGTCTAAATAGCTCGAAATACAATACACGAATCAAATTGCGGGAACGCACCAGTACTTCTATTCCAATTTAATTGGTCATTTAGGATAGTATTTTTGGAAAAGGCCTCCTTGAATTTCTACGTGGTCTAATATTGAAATTTTATGGTACAGGCTTGGACAATGCAAAATTTTTGTATCTTCTAGTTTTGGAAAAGAATGTCCTGCATCAAGTATATGATTTGAAAATGTGGAATCTGTTTTTTGATATTTAAATGAGCGGAAATGTTCACTATAACGCGTGATAAAATTTCTTGTAGTGATTCCTGCATAAAAACTATTACAGTCTGATCAGATTAGCTTATAAACTCCACATAACTTATATAGTAAGTCCGGATCTACAAATCTTATTCTATGCCCAGTGCCTAACCGCAAATAGGCGGTTAATTAGTAAACTTTTGAAAAAAGTATGTTAATAGAAAACAAGTTTTATGTCTTATTTTTGTTTGTACTAAGTGACATTAGAAATGTTAAAGGAGGATTAACTTTCTTAGTGTTTCTGTCAGCTGTGGAATTATTGATTATTGTCGAGATGTTAGCGTCAAGATAGGGGCTTCAGGCAATTAGCTATGTGACTCCGTTTTGCTAATAGGCGTCAATTCGCTCACCAATGATTTAAAGAAGAAGGTAGGTCTGTTACTATGCATACTATATTCCCTTTGGACTGTCCACTATTAGTGATTCCTTTGATTGTAGACCACTGTCATCGACCTTTGAACTGGTGCACAAATTCAGAGAACTGGACATTGGCATAATGTCCTATTCTGAGAATCGTTATACTGTCCGGGTAGGCATCTAGTGGGATAAGATGTTGACGTAGAGACCTTCATGATTTTAGGTTTGCTCTCGATATGCATGTACACAAGACTGTTGGAGTAATGGTTGGGGGAAGACACTTCTTTTTTTAACAAGAGAAGGCACCTCCCCATTTTGCTCGTTGAGCAGTGGACCTTCATCAAGAATCTGGCATCAATGTTTTGCCGTGGTCAAAACATTTGCCGGATTTAAATCCCATCGAACAGGTGTGGGATATAATGGGGACGGGACTGTCCTATTTGCAGACGGTCTCTACAGACCCTGGACAATTAATTCCGAAAGATTAAGTTGCTTGAAACGATGTGTCACAAACAAACCGTGACCATCTAATTTTGTCGATGTCTAGATGTATATAAGAGTGTATTCCACTATGAGGTTACCAGATACGTTATTTTTTTATTATGAAATTATTCATTCTGGATGTGTAACACTTCTAATGTCACAGAATTTATGTCACTGAAACGATATACTATTGTTGTAGCTGTTGTTGAAAAAAGGCAACGTTTTTAATGAGTACTTGAAATTGAAAATTAAAATTAATCTAAAATTTGCAAAGGACCCTGCTGAGTTTGGCGAATATCAAAATAGAGAATTTATGTAATATAGTATGTCGCTTTTCCCTGACATTTGCACCAAATGTATGTTCACCGTTTGATCTGACAGAATAAAATAATTAAGGACCTATGTAATCCTTTTTTGTTACATACGACCTTTCGCATTTCAACTTCTGTTTAAACTAAATGTCAAAAACATCAGTATGTAATCGCTTTGAAAAGAGGTCTGTATGAAATTTAATACAATATAATGTTAAAGCTGCTGTTTGGACGTGAAGCAGAAAATAAATTCAGTTTCTCATACAACACATACAAAATGAATTTAAAATTTTACTCTAAAACAAAACGATTTGTAATTTCAATTTGTTTGCAACATGTCATTGACATTATTTATTTTCCCCTAACTGCAGTTTTAAAATTGAATCAGCAATGCCGAAATTTGTTTAACATTGATCATCTGCGCAAAAACATTAAGATGTAAGATTTTTTAAATGTCGTTCGGCTACCTCCGTTGAAAAAGAATTATTTTACAGTAGTAATCATACAAAATCACTTCACGTTGTAGTGTGATGCAAGTTGGTTTCCAGCAATTGTGATATCAAACTTTGGTGACGTTTCTCGTCCTAGTTTAAATGTGCGTTTTGCAGAATAGTGATATTAATATAACAGATATTTATTCGATGATTTTTGTCTAATTTGCTGTGTTAGTTTGATGGCAAATATGTTGTCATTGCGTGATCTTCATGTTCGAAAGCCATTCTTGTCTTCAAGTGTAAATTCTTCTGTAATTGTAATCGATCGTTCGTTTACCTTCATTGTATACAGTTTTTAATGAGGTATTCAATAAGCTATTTTTGAGATCACCTTTTGCAAATTTGGAATTTTATTTCTTTACTAGTATTCAGTGTAAACATGAAATATTCCTTAGATGCCTCCATGTTTCAATAGTTCTGTATTCACACCATCAGATCCTGTAGCTTTCTTATTGTGTGCCTTTCTTTGTACTTTGTGTAATTCTTCTATTGTTAGTGAGTTTACATAATGTGTTTCTTTTGCGTTTATTTTTTCATCGTAAATTTCATCTTTCTTCTTCGATAGCTTTTTTCATATCTGCTGTATCCTGGTATGTTTTATTAAAAGTTTTTATATTTTGTATGCAAACGTACATCGTCTTTAATTTGACTGATAAATGTGACTCATGAATCTATATGTGTTTGTCTACTGTATGTTTGTTACGTTCCGCGCTGCTTTGTGGTTATTTGAATCTTCATTCTTTCTCATCTCAATATACTACAGATATATTTTCTGTTTATTTCTAATGGAATCTTGAATATCTTTATTCCAGATTCTTAGGCTTGTTTGGGTTTGTTCTTTTACAAAAAAAATCTGGGGTTTCTAGAAATTCAATTATGTAAATGCAAAGATAGTTAAAAATATACAAGATATTTGTTGTAAAAATATATAAAATACAAAGTAATCAAATGGTTTAACTTACATTTGCCCAGGTAAATTTAATATTTTCTTGAGTTTTATAGATAATTTTAGAAATACAATTATCGAAATGCCAAAGATAGTCAAAACTATACTGAAAACAGCTCGATAAGAAAAGTTCGGGTTATCTATATTGTTCCTAGGAGATTATAAAAATTATATAAAATACTTACAGCGTAATTTAATCGCTTAATTTAATATTTTCTTGAGTGTCATACGATGGGGGACGCTGTTGTGTACTCTTTTCATTAAAAAAATTGATATTTATGTAAACACAACTATCTTAATGCAAAGGAAAGTAAAAAATATACAAGAAAACGGCTCGTCAAGATTTTTTCTGGTTATTTACATTATCAGTAGGAAATTAATTTTTAAAAATTATATAAAATATAACGTAATCGAATAGATTAACTTTTGTACCTCAAAGATTGCTTTTGCGCAGATAAATTTAATATGTCCGTGAGTGTTATAGAATGGGGACGTTGTTGTGTCCTTTTTTAAACTCAAATAATGTGATGATTATAGAAAGAAGATTATTTATCTAAATGCGAAAAATACTCAAACATATAGAAAAAAACATCTCGACCAGAAGTTTTGTGGTTATCTGCATTGTTCCTAGGAAATTACTTTGTAAAAATTATATAAAATGCTACGCAATCCAATGGTTTAACTTCTGTATCTCAAAGATAACCTTTTCTCAGATAAATTTAATATTTCCTTGAGTGTCATAGAATGGGGATGCCGTTTTCCGGTTCTACATTTACATTGTTCATAGAAAAATACTTTGTGAACGTATATAAAATACAATGCGATCAAATAGTTTAACTTCTCAAATATTACATTTTCCCAGTAAAGTTTAATATTTTCTTGAGATTCATAGCTTTGTGTTCGCTTTTTACTAAAAAATATGATACTTTTAGAAATACAAATATCTAAATGCCAAAGTTAGTCAAAAATATACAGAAAACAGTTCGATAAGGAATTTTTCGGTTATCTACATTGTTCCTAGGAGATTACTTTGTAAAAATTATGTAAAATACAGCATAAGTGTTTAGTTTAATGTCCGAATATCAAAGATTACCTTTTCCCAGATTGATTTAATATGTTCTGGAGTGTCACAGAATGGGACGCTGTGGTGTTCTCTTTTTACTATAAATCCTATATTTAAATAAATACAAACGATTATCAAAAATATACAAGAAAACGATCGACAAGAATTGTTCCGGTTATTTACATTAGTAGTAGAAAATTACTTTGTAAAAATTATATAAAATACAACATAATTGAATAGTTTAACTTCTGTATCTCAAAGATTACATTTTCCCAGATAAATTGTGTCATAGAATGGGGACGTTGTTTTGTACTTTTTTACTTAAATAATCTGATGATTATAGAAAGAAGATTATCCAGATGCGAAAGATAGTCAAAATTATACAAAAAAAATCTCGAAAAAAGTTTTCCATTTCCAGATAAATTTAATATTTTCTTGAGTGTCATGGAATGGGGACGCTATTGTATAGTTTTTTTACTTAAATAATTTGATGATTATAGGAAGCCGATTATCTAAATGCTAAAGATAGTTCAAAAATTTACAAAAACACATTTCGATAAGAAATCTCCTAGTTATTTGCATTGTTCCTAGGAAATTAAAAATTGTAAAAATTATATAAAATAGAATATAATCGAATAGTGTAACTTCTGTATCTCAAAGATTACGAATTCCCAGATAATTTTAATATTTTCTTGAGTGTTATGGAACGGGGACGCTGTTGTGTACTTTTTTACCTAAATAATCTGATGATTATAGAAAGACGATTATCTAAATGCGAAAGATAGTCAAAAATATAGAAAAAAAACATCTCGACAAGAAGTTCTTTAGTTATCTGCATTGTTTCTAGGAAATTTCTTTGTAAAGAATTTAAAAAAAATCAACGTAATCGAATAGTTTAACTTCTGTATCTTAAAGTGTTATAGAATGGGGAAGCTGTTGTATGCTTTTTTACTTAAAAAATCTGATGATAATAAAATGACGATTATCTAAATGTGAAAAACAGTCAAAAATATACAAGATGTTTTCCGGTTGTCTACATTGTCCGTAAAAAATACTGTGTAAAAAATATATAAAAAATATATATAGTTTAACTTCTCAAAGATTACATTTTCCCAGGTAAAGGACTTCGCACATTCCTTATGGAAAGTGTCCCCGGTGAATTTGGCTGAAAATTTCTTATTTTATAGATATAGATTTCAACGAAATGAACAAATGTCTTCAGGGCCGCAAAGTCCGATGACCGATAGTTTTCAAGTTATGGTTAATTTTATATTTACTGTCATGTTATACCACAATGAGCTGAGTCGATATGTATATCGGAAACTACTACGACTATTTATCTGAAAATTAGTATACAGGGGGTTTTCGAGGAGCTGGTTTCAGTTAAAATAATTTCAGTTATCTACGACTTCCGGTTCTACCGGAAGAGGACCCAAACTTTGGTTTTATAAATAGAACACCCTGTTTTTTTAAAGCTTTTTTAGAATCTATAGAATCTACGATGAATTTGAATATGACTTTATTAAAAATATCATATGTCTGAAGGGCTCCAGTTGAAAGTTAGTTAAACTTTTTGAAAATTGTTACAGATGCAGCATTCTAAAAAGAATTATTTTTTGGAAACAAAGAGGCTAGGTCAAAAATGACCAGAAATGCCTGAGTAAAACGTGAAGCTTCCTAAATCTTTGGAAACTTTTCAAAAGAATATACGGAGTGCTCAGAAATTAGCCTTGAATTCGGCTCTCATTTTTTTATATGGATTTTATGTTTGAATCCCAATACCTAAATTAAAGGATTTTTGTGGTTATGAGAGATATCTGAATTATCACTAGGCTTTTTTGAACGAATCGAGAAGATACAAATGCTGAAGTGTCATAAAACAATATTTTCTAATAATTTGGTGTTAAAGCACAGTTATATGGAAAGCATTTATATGTCCCGGTTAGAATTTAATAACTAAGTTCCGTTCGCGACACTCGTAGAGACCAACACCCACTCATGAAACGCTGATGGGGCTCATTCACAATTGCAAAACAGATGGACAATTTGTGAAAAAGCAAGAAAAACAGAAACCTGTCATAGATAACAAAGGGAATTCATGCTTAAGAGCATATCTAAAAAATTCCTCAGTAGATGCAGAAAGAGATGTGGGAATATCTATGATTAGTTTTCAGAGGATCCTAAAAAAAACATAAGAACTGTCCGTTTGCATTCTCATTAGTTAAGAATTTAAGAGCAGGTGACGTTCAAAGACGGAATGATCTTTCGAATTCATATTAATCAAAATTCAGGAGGACGAACATTTTCGACACAAAATGATTTGGACGGATGAGGCAAAATTTATGGAATAGTCAACCACATTACTGGAGTGATACTAATCCACACATTATTTTTAGGTGAGAGATATCTCGAAATTTTAGAAAATGGTTTACATCCATTAAAGTTGACTTAGAATCAGCTGTGGTCCCATCACGACCTCATAATTTTGCACCTGTGAATAACTTTTTATATCGCTGGATAGAGAATAATGGACCTCACCGACGGTCTCCTCGTTCTCCCGATATCACTCCTTAGTTTTTTTTATTTGGGTCGAATAATAGATATTATCAATGCTGCACCGCTAACAACAAAGGTAGAATGCCAGGAAATTATCTGTGTCATGGTGTTATAAGCGTGGGTTGGTCTATACGGAGATCGCTATGGAAAGGTTTCACATACTTTTTTTATAACCATATCAAATTCTACATAAATGGTTAAGAAAGTTAAGTAATGTATATACGTCACATGACTGTTCCTTCAAAAAGGTATACTAATAATTCATATATCTCTAATAGCTTATTTTTTCCAAGTGTATTTATTTAGTCTTGTAAGCATAAATTCCTACTTTTTGGCCTAGATTCCAATGGTTTTGAGGAAAAATGGAGTTGCCATTTGAAGAAAATGAGTTATACGATTTTCGGATTTAGTACCAATTTCTGAGCTCTCCGTTTTTTTTTTAACAGTTTTCAAAGATTTATGTAGCTTTACGTTTTATTCTGGCAAATTTTGGTAATTTTTGATCTGGTCCTATTTGCTTCCACAAAAATAATATTTTGTGGAGAGCAGGATCTGTCAAAATTTTCAAAAAGTTGAAATAACTTTTAACCGGACCCCTTCAGACATATGATGTTTCCAATAAATCTTAAAATTCATCATAGATTGTAAAAATGCTACAAAAAATAGGATGTTCCATTTAAAAAAAACAAACAAAAGTTAGGGTCCACTTCCGGTAGAACCGGCTCCTCGAAAATCCCCTGTATATTAATTTTCACATTAATACTCCCAGTAGTTCCTCATATACATATCGACTCAGCTCTTCGTGGTATATTTTGACCATAAACAAAAAATTAACCATAACTTGAAAACCATCAGTCATCGGACTTTGCGGCCATGAAGACATTTGTTCATTTTGTTGAGATCTACAAAATATCAAAATTTCAGCCAAATCCACCGGGGGCCACTTTCCATAAGGAATGTGCGGGGTCCTATAATATTTTCTTAAGTTTCATAGAATAGGATGGCTTTGTTTACTCCTACTAAAAAATCTTATAATGTTAGAAATGCAATTATCTAAATGTCAAAAATATACAGAAAATAGCTCGATAAGGAATTTTCCGGTTATCTACATTGTTCCTAGGAGATTACTTTGTAAATTTATGTAAAATACAGCGTAATTGAATCGTTTAACTTCCGTATGTCAAAGATTACCTTTTCCCAGGTTGACTTAATATTTTCTTGAGTGTCATAGAATGGGACGCTATTGTGTTCTCTTTTTACTAAAAAGTTGATATTTATATAAACTATCTAAATGCAAAGTATAGTTAAAAATATACAAGAAAACAGCTGAAGAAGAATTTTTCCGGTTATATATACAAGAAAACAGCACGTCAAGAAGTTCTGCGGTTACCTGCATTGATTCTAGGAAAATGCTTTGTAATAAGTATATAAAATACAATGTAATCGAATGGTTTAACTTCCGTATCTCAAAGATTACCTTTTCCCAGATCAATTTAATATTTTCCCGAGTGTCACAGCAAGTAACCCGAAATTAGCTACCTTTGATAATAGTTGATTTTTCAAATCACGTGCCAACCTCGGAGGATAATACTCGTGGGCATATCTGGTTTCTAGTTGCATAAAAGACCCAACAAATAACTTCAATTCTCGAGCTCCGATCGAAGTCTCAAAGGGAATAGCGTCCGAGTCTTTTTATAAAATATGGGAAATATTACCATCCGGTTTGCGGAAGTGAAAATATTTTTTGAACATGAAAAGGAAACTTTTAACTTCACCGAATGGATGCAGTGAGGTTTATTCCTTAGTTCGAAATTGCGGAATTTGCACTTCGACACTTTTTTTTCGATCTCTCGGGTCGTAGTTTTCTTCATGAATTTATGCAATACTGCTCCTTCTTTACAGGAGATTGTATGTTTATTTGACAACAAAAACTCATATTTGACAAAGAGGAGCATAAAACTGAGTTTATGCCGAAGAAATTCGATATTCGATGTATGCAAGCACGATCCAATAAGTAAAAAAATGTAGAAATCTATTACAATACTAGCTGACGTCCGGAATTCGCGCGATCTGGACTATCGGCTTATTTGGCTTATTTATCTTGAACATTTTTTAATTTGGTAATTTTCAAATCTCGCACTTTTTAGATTTTTTTTGTAAAAACCATATTAAAATTATTATTGATAAGCGAAAATTATATAGCAGCAAATGTTTGTAAAAATACATTTTCAGATTTAATATGATGATCAATTGAGATTTTTTGACGTTTCATTGTTATTCTTAACGTTTTTGGTGTTTTTGGCATTTTGAAATTTCTGATATTTTTGGCGTTATGAAATTTCTGAAATTTCTGACATTTCTCACTCTTTTGACTCCTTTATATATTCGGAGTGGCCATTTTCAGTTAGTTTTGTACATTTTAAATTTTTAACATTCTTCTGGTTTTTTGTTTTTTGACACATTAAATTTGATATTTTTGACAGATTTTATATTGTTGTGATGTTTGGTGTATTTAACGTTTGGAGGTTTATAATTTTTTTTTTCATTTTTTGGAAATTATTTTTAATTTCTAACATTTTCTAATTTATTGAGATTTCAAGTGCGATAAATCAAATAGCGGTCATTTATTTTTCTCAAGACTTGGGATCGGGGCTTTACTTATAACACATATATGTTATTTTATTAATAACATTTATTGAAACCAAATTTTCTCAGACTATTAATATGTTATTATTTAATGATTGCCTCAGTATTGAATTTGTCACTATAATATATTTTGACATTACTTGTCAAAATTACTTTTTTTTAATTATATTTACCAAACAATTTCTTTCTGGATATGTACACCCAATCACCTAGCCATATGAAATATACTTTACGAGTTATACCTGTTAAATATGTATAAAAAATTTCATAAAAATCGGTTGAGTCGTTTCTTAAGAGTTCGAACACTAACACCGTGGCACGAGATTTTTATATATTAGATAATAATATCAACACGATTATTTTTTTCTTTGTATGGAAAGAGTAATCTCTGGAACTAATGTACCAACCCAAAAAATATCTCACCAATAAAAAGCTACACTATTCTTGAGTAATATTGAGTATTGAGTAATATAATTACTCACTTGAAATCCAGAAATCCAGAAATATAATAAACGTTAAATGCGAAAAAATGACATCTAAGCATCCTAACAAATATTCCTCTTTTAAAATTTCAGTAGCTTGGAAACATGATAAAGAGTTTAAAAATCCAGATATTTGGCCCGAATATGTTGTAATTAATCCTTTTTTGAGAAGAGTTTTCGAAAAAACACAAAACACGTGATATACCAACAAAATGTTTTTTCTGTTATTAATTAAAATGTGCAATCAATCGGAAACTCAAAAGAAAAAATTGAAGATTTGTTAAATGTAGAAAAGTGCAACGCCGTGATTTTAACGGAGCATTGGAAAAGCGAGCCCCAACTAAAGAATTACAAGTTAAATGATTTCAAATTGGGTACTGCTTTCTGTAGGTACGTAAATGGTCATGGTTGAGTAGCAATATATTGTGAAAACGAAAGTAAAGTCAAAATGAGAACTGATATAAATGATTTATGTGAAACAGAAGTATTTGAATGTGTCGCTGTTGAAATGCTGTTTTCTAAGTTTAAGGTAGTGATTGCGGTATATAGAAAACCAGATGATAGTAAAATAAATACATTTTTTCAAAAATGTTGCGAATTGTGGGATATTTTGCATGACGGCAATACTCATTTTATAATTGGGGAGATTTTAATCTAGATTATTTAGAAAAAAATGATAAAAAAGTTAAATATTTCATTTCTCTACTTGGATCATATGACACTGGTCTCACAATCGAGAATATACAAGGATCCATTATAATGGTAAAAAATCATGTTTAGACAATTTCGTTACATCAGTAAAACAATATAACTCTAAGGTAATAGATTCTCATGTGTCTGAACATAGAGCAATAAAATTGATGATTAACTACGAGAAAACAGGTCAAAATAAGTTTAGATATGTTAGATGTTACAATGACGAAAGTATCCAACTTTTCGGAAAATTGTTGAAGAAAGAAAACTGGAATC
Source organism: Octodonta nipae (assembly GCA_034190945.1). Taxonomy (NCBI): domain Eukaryota; kingdom Metazoa; phylum Arthropoda; class Insecta; order Coleoptera; family Chrysomelidae; genus Octodonta; species Octodonta nipae. The sequence continues at coordinate 16,108,876 of CM067216.1, forward strand.
AAGTTGTAAATTTAGCAGAGTGCAAGGTTAATGAACAGTGTGGCCAGTTTATTTCAACTTTCTCCTGTTTATTTAACAGTGCATTTCCTTTAACGAGGGTCAAACTAAATAAAAATAAGAAATCTTATTTAAGTAATATAGATATAATTAATTGTAAGAACAGATTAAGTAATGTATCGATATTGTCAAAATACAATAACAACTACAGGAAAAGTTACAATGACGAAAAACTAAAATTAGAATTATTACTAATTAAAGCTAAAAGGGAAAAATATGAAAAAGACATACGCGAATCAGATAATGTGTCCAAAACTACTTGGAAAATTGTTGAAGAAATAACTGATAATCTAAAACATAATAAAGTGAAAAATACAATTTTACAAGAAGTTTCGGTAGAGAGAGCAAACCAACTAAATACCTTCTTTGCAAATGCTGCTCATGATTTATTAAAAAATCAACGAAAACAAATAATAGACCTGCATAATATTATTTGATGTGTTATTTTCTGGGTGCATTATGTGTTTCTGGGCTATTTTGCCATGGTCTGTAACTGCGGCAAACATCTTCAGCGGCAGCAAAATAGCCCGGGAACATATAATTAATCCATTGACACCGGCCGTGAAACCTTACATACTACGACAGCATCGAACTTTATTGACGCGTGACAGGGACCTGAAAAATACACTAGATATGCCGGTAGTTAATTTGTATATGATGAGAACATTTTTGTTTGTTTATTACCTTATCTGTAAGGTAGATAGAGACACTTCACACCTATTTACTAAGTTTGGTCTATTCTACGGCTGAATATTGTTTGCCGCTTTGACTAAACAGTCCTCTCGTTGGAAAAGTAAACCAGGTGCTAAACCAGACGATGCAAACCACTTGAAATTCGAAGCTGTATAAGAATTTAAGAAGATTTCTGTCAACCCAGCTCTTTCTATTCATCAGAACCAGATGCAATTTAGAAGGTTCAAATCTAGAAATCCCCTGTGAGTACTGCAGAACAATTTCTAAGTCAAAACTACAACGGTGTTGAAACTTACTTACTTACTTACTGGAGGAATAGAGTCAATCCCAAATGGTACACTCTATTTAAAACTCCTAAGCATCCAGCGGGCTTTCATCTTTCAAGGAAAACATGAGTAGCCTTAAGCAGAACGCTAACAGCCCGATATGGATCTTCGTTGTATAGACGGAATATGACACCTGACCCTAGGTGCGATCGTGGAGCTTTAGAATAAACCATAATAATGTGTGACGAAAAACACGAGAGACATATCACTTCCTTTCACAAGGGCTACATTTTGTCTTTAAGGAATTTAAATTACGTCAAAGTTCAAAATAACTGGTAAAGGTGAGAGTGTAAGAGAAGTTCTAAATTTACGTAGAATATTTAATTAATACTGAAATCATCAGCGATTTCTCATTTCCTTATCCGTTTATAGATGCCCAAATCACCAAGCTGTTATCATATTTCATTTAGTGCTGTAATAAATAGTAGCCTTCGGAGTTCCTTTGGACTTTAAATCTCGCTGATTTTATCATAACTCAACGCATTTTCGATCAATTTAGGTGTACGTCCTTTAATAGCTTGACTTGATGATGACTGATTTTTCCTGCAGATCCAAAAGGAGAAATGGTCTCTACAACAATTTTGATCCAGGTTTGCTAATGAAAATTAACGGTTTATGTTTCCGGTAATTGAGTAAACCAGACAACGTTGTTTACACCACTAGGTCGCTCATCCTAGTGTCCAAAAATTGTTGGATCTTTTTAATATAAATACTTCCACTCTATCAATCTGTTCTGTAGTTACAATTATGTGACACTTAAGGGGTGTCAGGCTTTATTTTCGTTATCACACTCCAATTTGGTTGATCGTACAGCTATCTGTTGACAATTATATTAAAATAAGTTTCATAATTTCTTTTTTCTGCCTTGTTGTTTAGTCAAGTTCATTGCTGCAGCCTTGGTAATAGATATCTGTCATCTATAGATTCGGTGTTAGTTTCAGCTGTTCTTGTTTCAGTGCACCTAGTGTGCTGGAGAAGTTCACTATTCTGATGAGTAGTGATTTCGTGACACCAGTTTTCGTCCTGTGGGCTAATTTGACTAACAGAGGACACAATTTCTAGCCTATCTGAAAAAACGTTGATAGGATTCTGCAATAATGATTGTGGTACTTCACATCAACGGAAGGTAAGCTACCATTCTCTTCCATTCAATGGATGACTGAGACTGGTTTAGATGATCCATGAATCTGTTCATGAGGCTCAAACTTAATACATCTTTAGTAAAGATTTCGTCTAGTGAACAATTTTTACTTTGACAATAACATTAGCCAAGAAAATTTGGAAAGATTATACAGGTAACTCGAGCAACTTTTTTAAAAAATATTTTTAAAATTTGTTGCACTGTTTATATATTTCCAAAATTCCCTAAATGAAGTCACAAGCATACAGCAACCAATTGTATTAGAGTAACATTGGATCCGATACTGCATTTATTATTTTTTACTAGCATATTCGATCCAATTAGCGTTTATGTCCACCCCCCCCTCTCTGTCTTTCTTTGATTTGGTGGTTTAGCATCAGGTGTGAAATTTCTCGTTAAGTCAAAATAAAGTCGGACTGAGTGCTCTAAATTGTTGAAAGTCTATGCAAATTGTGGGCATATGAGCATTCGGATGATATTGTAAGCGCCGACAAAAAACCGTCAGAAAAATTTTGCATGGCGAACTGAACATGAAGAAAGTCTGTGTGGAGTTGGTACCAAAAAATTTGAACTCCGACCAAAACCTCGTACTTCAACAGACCTACTCAGATTTGTTTGAGAGGAGGCCCTTAACCGACAATCCATGCACTGTAAAACATCAACGACATGTGATGACTGAATGAGTTCGAGAAGATCAAGCTGCAAACCAAACTTAATATTTGCACGTTTTGACAACACTGCGAGCAGAAACATCGGGAGTGGCGGACAAAGAAGACGTTGATCTTGCACCAGGACAACGGACCTGCTCATAACGCGCTGTTATTTAGCTGCTAGATACACTCCAGTTCTCGAACATGAGCCCTGCTCGTCTGATTTAGCGCCCAGTGACTTTTTCGTGTTTCTGAAGATCAAGTCTGCCTGCCAAGGAACCCGGTTCGAGTCGATGGAAACAGTCAAAGAGTGTGGCCAAAGAGTTCAAGGATGGTTTAAAAATATATATAAAAATATTAAATGGGGGTCACTAATGTTTCATGGAGAATATCTTATTTTATTTTATTTATAATTTACGGGGTAAAACCCCATTTACATTACATAAACTAATACAACAAAGTATAAGAATACAAAGAAACGCTACAAAAATTTATTAACAAACTAAAATAAAACAACACTTAAATGATTAAGAATAATTAAAAATACATTTTGATTTAAAACTAACATTAGCAACATTACAATTATACAAATCAAGCCACGAACAGTTATTATTCATAAATTCCGATATTCTATCCATCGGCGATAACCAGTGATATTCAGACTCATAAAAATAAGAAGTGTGTCGTAAATGTCGCTTAGGAACGTGAAAATTTAACCTGCCCAACAAGTCAATAGAATCTATTTTGTTGTTAATGATTTTAAAACCAAAAACAATATCACTTCTTGTCATTGATGAGTACAGATCAGGAATTTTAAGTATTTGTGCAATGTTAGAGTAATTGTGGTTTGTAGAATGCATAGGCTGGCCACATTTGAAAGAAGAATAACGAAGAAAGGATCTACGAGGCCTTTCAAGTAATTTAATTTGGTAATCCCAATGGGGTCTCCAAATGACTGAACAATAAGATAGAATAGGATAAACAAATGCGTAGTACAAAATTCTGAAAGTTTCAAACCTAGTGAATTTACTTGAAAATCTCTTGATGAAGTTGACTTGTTTAGTGGCTTTTGATTCGACATAATCCAAGTGGAAATGAAATTTTAAATTGGAGTCGATATATAGCCCGAGATCCTTAATTACGTCTACCTTCCCAAGATTAACTCCATTTAAATTATACGTAAACATATTTGTGGAGTCTTTACCAAAAGTCATGACAAAGCATTTTACTGGGTTACAGTAAAACCGTTAAAAGAACACCAATTTAGAAGCGAGTCCAGATTACTTTGTAGGGAAATTCTGTCTTGAATTGATTTAATGCTTTTATATAGTTTCGCATCGTCAGCAAATAAAGAAATTTGAGAATTTTTGATCTCTATTAGAATTAAATCATTTATAAAAAGTATGAATATCTTAGAAATATAAACCAATACGGGCAAAAATTTATATATATATATATATATATATATATATATATATATATAGTCTTCCAAAATATATACTAGCGGGTTTTATCATTTTGCGAAAATTCTGTTTTCCGGTAGGGGTAAGTTGGGTATTTTTAATATTAATACGCTTTTATTAGGATTATGTGTACGTATGTATCTATCTATGTAATGGAATCTTTCAATGTAATTTTCACCAACTTAAAGAAGACCAATTAAGTTGAAAATGGCACACGTGTCAAGTGCCGATGACAATACAATTCTTTAAGTTGAATTTTCCCGTTTGTTGTCTTTTTGCCACTGTTCTTGTCTAAATACAAATTTGTCTATTAACTACTGCTATCTAGTTGGCAGTAGTAGAACTTACTGTAATGAAATGGAAAGGTTACGCAAACATGAAATAAAGTTTTTAATTACAAATCCTATAGACATCGTTATGAGAGTAAAAACTTAGAAAATAATTATAGTTTTTTAGAAAAAAAACTAAAAAAATACGATTTAGTAGCAAACCGAACTAAAAAGAAAAAAAAATTTTTTAATTATGAACAGTTTATATTACAGCAGTAGAAAGTCGAACAATCAATCATGATTAATTACCTTAAAATAAAAATATAATAAACTTTAAGTTATTAACAGAATAATTCCATTCAGAGTAAAAAGCGTGGGGTACATTTCACTATATTTGCATAACTCTCCTCTTATAAATAGTTGCCAATAGAATAATTGTAAAATTTAATATTTCAAGCACCCCACGCTTTTTACTCTGAATCGAATTATTCTGTTAATAACTTAAATTTTATTATATTTTTATTTTGAGGTAATTAATCATGATTGATTGTTCGACTTTCTACTGCTGTAATATAAACTGTTCATAATTAAAATTTTTTTTTTCTTTTTAGTTCGGTTTGCTACTAAAGCGTATTATTTTAGTTTTTTTAAAACTATAATTATTTAAGAAAAAAACTACTATTTGGCCGGAACAGAAAATAATAGATGTGATTTAAAGTCTTTAAATGATTAGAGAATTGCTGTGAAATTTTGCAAAAATATTATTACTGAATAGGGGGATGGGTTTTAATAATTTTTAGGGGATATAAAATGATGCACGCGTACCAGATATTCATTAGATGAGAATAGATAAACTGAGATTTTCTTGAATGGAATGAAGACATTATTGGTCATGTTGCCAATATTGGATTTATGGAAGGGATGGGGACTGAAAAGTTTTGAATATCTGATTAATCGGAGATGAATCTTAAAAAAATAGATAATGTCGGAATATAAAAAATTTTAAGTGACAAAAATTTATGAAATAAAAATGCAAAAATATTATAAACCTAGAAAATGACGAATTTGTCTAACTCCCAAACGTTCAAAATGTCGAAAATAATAATATACTCGATATATATTAAAAATGTCAGGAATATTCAGGAAAACTGTAATATCAAATATTAAAAATCTCAAACACGTCAAATAGATGTTGCTGTCTATTTTAAAGACCAAAATAATGTTTTTTTTAGAGGCCATTGTAGCCATATAGTTGAATGGGATGTGAAAATTAGCAAAGAAAAAATGTCCAAGTACGTCAAATATGTCCACTTGTCTAGCATGCGCGAAGCTGGGACGGGTCGGCTAGATTTTAAAGTAAAACTCTTTTTTCTAAGCAGTCGCGTTATTCAATAGCCAGACCTCGGATATAGGTATTGATGTGTTTTGATGTCAGTGTTCAATTTACGTTGTTTTGTTTGTATTTTATTTCTTATATTCTATATATTTCTATGGTACTTTATATAGTGTGTCGTGCCATGGACTAAATAAATAATTTTAACCTTTTTTATTCCATTCTGACGTTAGTTAATTTCAAAATTTCATGTGATTTAAAATAAGTCTCTCTCTCTCTTCTGAAAACGTAAAAGTAGTGATAATTTAGGATAGGTATCAAACTCAAGTTAGTTATTTGAAAACAAACCAAGCGTTGAAATCTAGCATATTAACAAGTTGAACGGTTATACTTCGTTTAAAAGTATTTTTTCTTGAACTTATGTATCTCTAAGATATTTGTCAGTTGTAATTCCATGATCAATATGTGAACTAAGAAGCAAGCAAGTTCGCCTGGTTTCCGAACATTCTTTTACGTTTATATTTCGGAGTGTTCAGTTTGAGCAGCCGTTAATCAATCACCTAATGAAATTTTCCTAAGACTCGGGTTGTTCGTTTTACGTCAAAGGATTGGGTTGCGACTGGTGCATCCACATAAGACATTCAATTCCCAGTAATTAATGTTGCAATTTCTGAAGCTCCGAAACCACTGCCAGTAATCCCACTTCGAACGAACTCAACAGTTTTTCATCTATGTACGTTCCATACGCTTCGTAAACGAATGGATTGTGCACCTTTAGACAGTTATATGTATCCGAAAACAATAACTCAGACACTGGCATAGAAATAAAACTTCTCTAAACTTATACGTGGTGCCTATTTCAAAAATTACCCATCGGAAATATACGATTTGGAGAAGACCGAACTAAATAGTGAAGAATAATTTTCACATTATGTACTATATTGCAATAAACTCCGTGGGTTCAAATTTAATTAATTTAAAAACTGATAATCACTTCAGTTTCTAGAACTTTATTTACACGTAAAAAAACAAATATTTCAAATAACAATTCACACAAATATAAACTCAACTAGCTAAGCTGTACTCACTAAGATAGAAATTCTGTATTGCCTTATATATCCTACGTCGAATTTTCTGGTCGTTCTGGCTGGGTATAACTTTTGTTCGCACAGCGTCGAGATCAGTAGTTTTTTTACCCCATTTGAAAATTCCAGTTCTTGTTTTCTTATACCAGCGATTGATGTGTTATCGGAAAGAATACTATTTACGTTGCTTTAGTCAGTGACGGCGTAGACAAATTTTATAAAAATATGTATAAAATAAAATTTTGGTGGATGGCCGGTGTCACTGAAATATTATATTTACCAAATTATTGATTACTTTTATGTTTTTTTGGGGAATAACACCACAATAGAAATAAAACTACGTATATTGCAGGAATACCATACGTTTCAAAGTCTATTCTGACTTCGTTGTCAATGGCTTTATATTTATTGATGTGATTGCAAATTTTCATTTTGCCATTACATAGCCAGATACAGGTGAAGCTAATAAGAGAACATCCATAAATTACGTAAGATATTTTAGGGTGGGTGTGGTTCTGATACTATCTTACGAAATCTTATATGGGGGTAGGTGGGTGTTCGCAAAGGATTTTAGGCCACATTTTTTAAATACTATTTTTTCAATACTTATGACTTTTATTTGATTAAGTTAACTATTATCATAACAGGGGCGGATCCAGGATGGTCATTGGGGGGGGCTTGATCTCTTTTGAGGGGCTTGACGTCACTGAAGGTTGATTTTAGCACAATAAACACTAAAAAAGCATACCATTCAGATGAGTTGGGAGGGGGCTTCAGCCCCTAAGCCCACCCCCTGGATCCGCCAGTGTCAGTGATCCATAACCTATAGAAAATTTAAATTCTACTCGAAAAGCATTTTTAAATATAAAGATAATTATAAGCAAATAAGTAAGTAATCTTTATTTAGCTCTGAGCTAATTACAAGCATATATTTACAAATTCATACAAGTACAATTTAAGATAATTTAAAGATATTATATATAATGGTTATAGTTACAATAACCCATATCGAAGGTAGGTATTTACATTTTTATTAAAAGTATATATGTTTTTACTGTCTTTAATTTCTTGTGGTAGTGCATTGTAGAGCCGAAGCCCATCTGAAAACAGTGATTTCATTAAAAAAGACTTATTTGTAAACTCCACGTTATAATGCCGATTAGTAAGTAGCAGTACACCGTGAAGCTCAAATATAGTAATTAGCAGATCAGTTAGATATTGAGGCAATTTTTTATTGGTTAATTTGTGAATAAAAACAATATTTGCTTTTTCAACGTTCTTTTGAACAGGGAGCCAATTTAACTGCCTGAGCATGAATTGAATTGAAATACCCCCACCACACCCAAGTAATATACGCATGCATTTGTTTTGTAATATTTGCAGACGAGACAAATTTTCTTTAGAACAGCAAAGTAGTAACGATGCGCAGTAACTAAAATGAGGCAAAATTATTGAATTGTATATTAACCTTCTGGACCAATGAGATAACTCTCTTGCTATTCTGCCAAAAAATCCATTTTTTTAGCCAATTTTTTACATAAGTAGTTAAAAGTCAGAAGAGGGTCAATAAGACACCCAAATATTTCATCGAATTTACTCTTTCGACTTTAACATTATTTAATACTATTCTATGATTTTGTGCGATATATGATGAGCATGTATTTTTAGTACCAATTACCATATATTTGGTTTTGTCTAAATTTAATTTTAGTTTGCTAGCACATAACAATTCATACAAAAGTTGCAGTTCATCATTCAATACCGTTGTTGCCTCTACGAAATCACTGCTAGCAACTGATATGAGCGTATCGTCAGCAAACAAATTTACAAAAGAATTTTTTAAAACATTACATATATCATTAACATATACAATGAATAACAATGGTCCCAACACACTTCCTTGAGGAACACCGTAGCAATTTTTGACTTTAGTGGAGTAAACGTTGTCAATTTTTGTAATGTGATGACGGTTTGTTAAATAGTTCGCAAGTAGTGCTAAAGCCGACAACGTTATGCCATAATACCTCAATTTCACAATTAATTGCTGTCGATTTATTATTTCAAAGGCCCGCTTCAGATCAACGAACACACTTAACACCACTTTATTTTTATTTCGCCATCTTGAACACACAAACTGTATCGAAGTTTCACAGGAATGATGCTGCCGAAAGCCAGACTGACCCTTAAATAACAGACCATTTTTTTCAAAGAACTCCTGGAGTTGATTTTTTAACACTATTTCAATCAGTTTATCAACTATTGGTAAGAGATTGATGGGTCTGCACTCTTCTGGCTTTGATGGACAGGACACTTTTGGTAGTGGCACTATAACACTAGTTTTCAGATTTTCTAGTATAAAACCCTTTCTTATTACTGTGTTAATTATATTCAAAAGAGGATATCCAATAACACAAAATAAATCTTTAAGTAATTTAACATTTATGAAAGTATCGCTAGTACATTTATTTTTTAGATTAAAAACAATTTTTCTTAGTTGATTTAAAGTAATTTCTCGAAAACTTGTCATTTGATCTATATCCATATTTTGCTTGGGCATAAAACCAGGGTATTGCTTATGTTCTATACTGTTTTATATATTTTTTTATGCTATCATGATTTTCCTCTATAGTACCATTATATCCCACAAAACTTATTTTTTCTGGATCAAGGTTTTGAGTTAACATTAACTGTATTTAATTAATTATATAATTATGAAGCCCTTACTTTTTATATGCATTTACTTAATTACTTACTTACTTACAATAACGTAAAAACATTTCAAGCAATAATATCTTTAGAAATTTCAACATAAATATATTTTAATCTTAACATGTAACGCCCTAATCTAAGAAAACTCTCGAAGTGATTTTTCTTCGGAAACCCTTCCCAAATTAAAAATATCGACATGTATATTAGACTGGCTCAAAAAAATCGACTATTTTGAATGTATATAAACAATAAAGGATGAAGGAAATTAATTTCTATAAAAAAGGTAAAATTTTTCCTCTAACTTGAACTTTGAATAACAATTGAAAGAGTGGATTTAATGGAAAATCATTACCTCTTTTGTAGAGCGTCTAGTTTCACTGAGGCCACTCCCGTCTTTCGGTTCGCACCAGCCTAATTCCCCACCCCTTGATATTTCGTTTACACGCTCCACTCATATTCTACTTTATTCAATTATTAACTGATTTACTGTTGGTCAGGTACAAAAGTGACCAACTCTTTCAAAAAATTCCATGACTTATGACTCAACCAGTACTTCATGGTGTAGTCTCCCTAAAGAAGTTAATGATTGAAGAGGAACTTGAATGACTGATAAACCGAAGAAGAAAATCTTAAGACCGTCGGAGGAAGGGAAGAACTGTATCAAGGAGAATTGAAGATCTGTACCCGAAATGAATTTGGACCGACTGAAATGAAGAAGTGGAAGGAAAAGAACCCTAGAGCCCAAGAACTGGCTGAATGTTCTGAGAAGAAAAACATATTTTTGACAAATGCTTGTTACAAGAAGTCACAGCTAGAGCTTCAGGAACTGAATAATTGGAAAAACTGAAGGATGATCGGAAGTACATAATGTCGTGAGACAACAGAAAAGGAGCTAAAGAGTTGTAGTCGAAGAACTAAGAAGAAAAGTAATATTTACAGGGGATATTAGGCATACTTTACTACGCTGCCTCAGGGTGGTTTGATAAGGAGCAAATACTCTTTTCCTGATTTTTTGTAGTTTGTAGTAAAGCGCTAACCTATAGTACTTTGATCCTTTTTTATTGTTACAGATGTTGGAATACATGTTTTTAGACAATATAAATTGAGGTATAGTATTGGGTTTGCTCCAAACTAAGCAAAACTCTGGTTATTATTGAAATCGTTTATTTGTCTATGTATGGTTCAAAGAATACATTGTCTATCTTCTCTCAAACCGTGAATTTTGTATAGCGATGTAGTTGAGATGCAGAAGCATGTGGAACAACAGCAAATAACTACGTTTTAAAATTTCCAGAAAGCGGGTATTAATTTTCACTTGCGATTAAATAGACAGCAAATTTTCACACATAATTTTCTTGAGACCTCAAGCAATAACCAACAAATTTTTCCACTAATACTGGTATATATTGAAAATCCGTGTTCTTAAATTGAAGTTTACAGACACCGCGAGTTTTAAAATGATTCATTTCTTTACTGAGGTTCTTGCTGTGAACGATCCTTTCATCCTACAAGATGCTAAGTATAATTTGAAAATGGATTTTCCTACCCAGTGATCCTATCAATGGATAATGAAGTCATACCGCTGTTTCCATAGTCGCTGCTTGCATCTCATTCACTGTATTATCGATTTTACTTTGTAAAATTTGCATACCATCATACAAGTTTTCCGAAGATTTCATCTTGGAAAGCTTATCTGACAATGCGATGTCCGAAACTGACTTTGGGTTCACCTCATACGTGATTGTTTCCACAATTATCAGAAATGTTATTAGAATAGGTAGTCAACCAAGAAGTGCCTTGCATTTTAAGTAAATTTGTAGCGTGTATCAATTAGAGTAAAGATAATGTCTTTCCCTATTTATAAATTTTTAACAGAAACTGCGTTTTCACTGTTTTCGGTTTAGAAGCTCTCAGTTTTTCGATTTTAAATGGATACTTGGCTTTAGGTGCAAGCCAAACAGCTGAAGATGAGAACTTAGGTTTTCGCGGATAGAGTCATAGCCGATTCTGCTTTTTCCGGATTTAGACGGCGTCATTTTTTCGAATTAATTTATTTATACAGGGTGTAAACGGTAAATATTCTGTTATAATTTGCCCTACGTTTCTCCGATCAGATGTGGCAACATAGCATATACTCAGTACTACAGCTGGCCGCTTCTTTTTTGCTGCCCAGTTCTTTTAAGAAAGTGAAAGTGATTTTTGCGTGACATTCGACATAGCGTAAGTTATTTGATTTTCATTTTAAAATATAATTTGGAAAAATAAATAAAATCTGTTGTGAATTGTGAGTTCGAGTGTATTATTTTGTGACAAACAGTGACAATCATACAATTAGGTAAAGACCTGACATGCTATTAATTTGTGGGGAAAGCAAATGTAATAACAAGAATTTTGAATTTTGAATATTTACTATAAATAATCCGTTTGCTCGCCAGAGCTCTATCATAATGACATCCTGCAGGTCAAAGGTTTTTATTTGTCTAAGATAAGTAATATTAATTTCTTAGTTACAATTATTTCTCGAAGAATTTAACACATAAAAGAACTACATATAAGAAATTTTTTGTTTAATATACTTTGTATCGCATTATTTTTGTATCATAATGTAAACAACTTTGTATCCTCCCTTCTTCAACTTGATGCATAAAATAAATCGCCAAATATAAATATTCATTTCAATACATAGATATTAAAAGGGTACATTTTTGAAAATAATATTTCCTAAAATTTTATGTACCTAAATAAATCTAACGGCACTCGAAACTATGAAATTATTTAATACAAAAAAATAACAGGTGTTCATTTTTTGGTGGTGACTCATTCCTTTATTATTCACGCTACAAGCAAATCTGGTTTTTAGCGCGACGTTGCCACATTGACAATAATTTACTTAACATGTATTTCAAATTTTCTTGCTTATTAAGGCCTTTAGACCATAGTGTTATAAGAGTTTTTTGTTTTGTTTGGTGGGTACTATCTGCACCTAAAATATATGCTGTCAAATTATTTACACCCTGTATATCGGAACCAGCATATCAACAAAGTTTTCGGACGTTTCGCCCACACTTATAAGGGGCTTTTTCAGATATGAAAAAAAACAAAAGAAATGTTACTTACCTTGCGGCGACTCCATTCATTGCATCTTTTTCTCACAAACACAATTTGAAACTTTACTTTATTAAACTTTTCACACTGACGCACAGATCGTTAATGACTAATAGGTACTTTGAATCTTGCCAACGAAGAAATAATATTTGGCCCCCCGAAATTTTAGGTAAAAGAAGGGTAGAAGGAACTTAATGGGATTATATTAGATTGTTTTATGATTGTGATGATATTTTTGTATACTTTCCTCGAATTTTATTAGTATTAATGTGAGCGATTTATTGTGACATTTCTGTCGAAACGTTGATGCAGGGTGGCCAGGTGGGCGAAAGTTCAAAACCTTTGTGTCGGTTGAAATTCTTGGGATTTTTGGCGTTTTCAACAGCCTCATGCAATTTTCTGGTGAAATAATACGGAGATTTGGCCACGAGCTCTCGAAGAGGATTTTGTGGCCCATTTCGTGATGATCTTCAGCTATAGCAGAATTTGATAGCAGGCCCGTTTTCAAACACCGTTTGTGCTCACATAGTCGGGTGTTTACAGATCGACCTGTTTGACCGATGTATACTGCCTCACACTAACATGGAATGGAATAAACACCCTTGTATGAAAGAGGATTTGGTTATCTTTTGGATAAAAAGGATCAGCATCGATTTGTAAATTATATTATATTTTATTATCCATAACTGTTGTCAACAATGTTTCATTTATCTGACCTAAACCCACTTCCTCTGAAATTTCGTGATGATACAGCAGAATTTGAAAGCTGGCCCATTTTCAAACAACGTTTGTGCTCACATAGACGAGTGTTTATAGATGCTCGGCACAAGATAAAAAGCCCCTTATAAGTGTGGGCGGCGAAACGTCGGAAAACTTTGTTTATATGCTGGTTTCCATATTAATTTGAAAAAATGATGGCGTACAAATTCGACAAAAGCAGAATCAGCTGATGAAGATGTTGTTCTCGATGCTATGGATTTCGCAGCAGTCGTTTTTTTGGTAGTTTTTTTGTTGCTTCCTCAGTCGACGGTTCCTGTGTAGGCTTAGGTTTATCACTAGAAGCTGCAGACGATATTTTTTCGAGTTCCAGTCCCAGGTTTTTTCATTTTACCTTCTGGCCGGTTTAGTTGCTGAAACTCAGAGGAAGATGATACTAACAGTCTGCAGGAACCTAATGTAATTTTTCATTTAATTTGACCTAAAACTCTTAAAGCGACAGCTGACTTCTAGAACATTTTTATGAAATACTTTACTTTCTCAGCACTGACTTTGCAGTTGGCAGCAATATATAAATTAATAGCTTGTTTACAAGCTATTATCTTTAGATAATCCTCCTCATTCTATCTCAGTCGTCTCTGGGGATCTTGACTTGTTTCGCCTTCATCGTTATCGTTTTGGTTTGAGGTGATGAATTAGACACACAAGTTGTAGAAGCAGTCGAACTCTGCGTTTACATATCAGCAAAGATGATAAATGATTTGTATGATGTATATAAGTATATAACTCTGTCTAGACAGAAAAAAAAACTGTCAAAAGACGTATTCTGACGCGAGTTTGTCTCCAAAAGTTTTATTTGCCGGCACTTTTTATCTTGGTGTATAGATAATTTGACAGCGATTCTTCGCGCCATTGTCAAAGTATAGAAATGAGACTTACTGCGGATGCCGACAGTTTCCTTGTGTGGCCCCAGAACCTTTCTTCTCGCTTTAAGCCAAATCAAAACAAGAATACCTTAATGAAATAAAACTTCCGGTAAGCTTTTGATGGTAGCCCAAATTCCATTTCCATTTTCAGTGGCAGTGGTGCCCAGAGATACCGTCTGTTAGCAAAGCTGTTCCAGAGAATGAGAAATATAGTAGAAACAAAGAAAATGTAAGGGAAGAAATAGTATAGATTTGCCGAGGATAAGATACAATAACTATTAACATAAGTCACAAAAAGAATAAGTCTGTGATAGGACAATTCTATTTAAAATGTTTTTTATTTATACAACTGTGGAGAAATCCTGCGTTCTATTTTATCACTACAACTATATTTATATTTTTATAAGCATTTTCAAATATTCGTTTAACAGAAAATGTATTTTTTATTATAATTTAATATATTACATTGTAAATATTCCCCAATAGATAATTTGTGTGAATCAGCGTGAAAGGAATGTACCAGTTCACTTTAGAAAACGAGTTATCCCTTTAAAAGGCGAATCCTTTGAAAATAGTCGACAAAACGAATGACAGTAGCATCTTAAAAGCTCGTGACGTGATAGGCATTAATAAGTAGCGCTGTAACAATTTTAAAAGATTCCTAAAGTGTAAGAATATACCAGTTGGGATCGCAGTCGAAGCGAATATGTGTCAAAGGGTCATAGGTCAGAATTTGAATTCTTGAGTATTCTAATTTTAGGTTTTCATAATATCGCTTTAAAATATATCGACATCTTTTAAGATGAGATACTTAAAAACGAAATTTTGTCATTACGAGGCATTTGTTTCTTGTTTATGAGTCAATAAATTTCGAATTGGCTCTGATTACATTCAGTTTAGCACCTTTTTGTATCATGGACTTTAATAGATAAGTATAACCTAACTATAGTTTTAACACAGATTCGTGTGATCATCAAAAATTATACTACAAAACACATAAAAATAGATAAAAATATTTAAAGAGTTATTAGAATAATTGATAATGATTATGGGATTCAAATTGCCATAATATATAAGGAAAAAATACTTTGATCAAGTGCAACTAATTTCTTTGTTTTCTATCACTGGATTTATTCACACAACGTGACTAGTTTAAAATTTTAGATTTGTTTTAAGAAAAATGTTTGAAAATAATTACCCAGTTTTCAAGTAAAGCGAAAGTATGCCTTTTCTAATCATGTAATGGAACATGATAAGAAAAAGTTGAATCTGTTTTTTGTAATCTATAGGACCGGTAATGTTTAGAGTACCTGAAATTTCTTGTAGTCATTCCAACATAGCAGCTATTACACTCCGAACGTATAAGCTTATAAACCCCTGACCTGTTGAATAAATTTTCTTTGTATTTAGCATTAAATAATAGGTTTGATAAATGAAATTGCAGTTTAAAACTGACTTTTATATCTTGAGATGATAAAATTCTGGCTATTTTGTTACTGACGTTTCCAAAATTTGTTAAAGAAATTATTTTACTGCATCCGTATTCTTAACTAAAGGATAGATACATTGACAGATTAATTGAAGCTCTTAGCATGAAATTAATTTCTTTATTAAGGTTGAACTAAAACCATTATTAGCGGCTATAATATGAATTATATTTAATCCTTTGACATAGGTATATAAAATGCTCGATGAATAATGTTTTATACGCGGATAATGTATGACTTAGTGGCCTAAAAGATGAATAATGAATTGTAGTGTCTGTGTATGTAGTTTTTCCGTATATATTAAGTTTTAATATATAAGCTTATATGTTCGGAGTGTAATACCTTCTATGTTTGACTGACGTTCTTAAAAATTACAAATACAGATTCAGCCTTTTCTAATCACGTAATGCAAACAGTACACACTTTCCTTTCACATGAAAACACGGTAATTTTAAATTATAGCAGAAATTACTCTACTCAACAAATCTGAAGGAAAAACTTGCGACTGATGTGTGAAGAGGTCTGTGGGGGCATCTGAGGTGCCTTGGTTACGAATGTGAGTTCAACAATTTTCCATCACGTACATTTTTTGTAACAGAATACATGTTTTTTTTTTCTGAAAGTTTCGTATAGTTTATACTGTAAATTGAAATAGAAAGGTGTTTTAAAAATAACGGATTTTATGTACTACAGCGGTTCCAAAATACATTTATACTAAATCTTTTGCAGACAATTTTTTCGCAAATGCTGACTTTCGCTTATACTGCAGATCGCTTTCCCTCATAAGAAACCAACAGTAATCTCCCCATCATTGCCGGATCCCTTCTGCCTTGGTATCGTTGCTCCATTGTTAGGATGTCCTGGTGGAATTTTTCTCCTTGCTCATCGCTAACCGCACCCAAATTTAATTTTAAAAGTTTAAATGTGAGTGGAGGAAGTGGGTTTTAAGGGACATGCTCCAGCACATTTTGCAATAGTGCTCGAGTAATTGTTTTACAAGTTTTTCGTAGGTTTCTATTTTTTTGTTTCCTAAAAATTCAGAAACAATTGTTTTAAACGACTTCCACGCAGACAATTCAACATTATTTGATGTTTGATGGAATTTCCTTTCCTTTAGTATGTATCGAATTTGAGGTCCAACAAATATGTCTTCTTTAAGCTTGGCATCGCTTAGTTTAGGAAAAATTTGTTAAAGGTATTTTAATGCATCTCCGTCTTTATCAAATGCTTTAAAAAATTTACTGTCCCAAAGACACAGAAAACAGCAATATTTAGTAAATCCACCCTGAAGCCCCAGTAACAATCCTATAACTTTTAGGTCACCACATATTTGCCACTTGTAAGCATCATAGTTTATTGAGTTTAGAATCGGATTTAGGGATAAACTAGCTACATATATAGCAAAAACTGTCCACGTCTCTGTACCTTAGACATTTTGATAAAGTTCACGTAAAAAGCTCAAAACTAAAAACACGTGTTCTCTTTTTCAACCGTAACTACAACTGACTCATGTCAGCCACGGCGACGTGCTAGAATAGGCAGTAGCCTAGCAGTTCGATTCAAAGTTGGAATAGGATTTACAAATTAAGAAGCAATAGAAAGGTAGATTTGCTTGGGTGTAGGCAAAGTATATTACAATGGTATTATATTAATTTACATAAACTGGGCTACTGGTGGTGGTTTGACCCCTACACCCCCTGACTGCAACATTTCTAAAAAGTGAACTTTTTCAGGTTTTTAGCAATCCAAAATTACCAAGAAACAGCCCCTAACATCACAGTCGCAAAATGACAGTAAACTAGTATTATTATCAAATATGTTTCTTAGAACAAATTGAAATTTTTAAACCTCACAGAAAATCTCCGGGTTTATTACTTAACGACTAGATTATCCCTCAAAATAGCTACCTGTTTGGATTACTGATTTAGAATGGATGTTTCCGCCCATTATAAGAAAATTTAAACTTTCTATATTCCTTTTTCATTTTGTACTCAAATTATCATTTTCTTATGTGCAGAATTCTGGTTTGTTTATTTCATGCTTTTAGTTAGTTAAGTTTTTATTATTGTTTAAAATGGTTTAGTTGCATAGTATTTGATTTTTTTCACTGATTTGTAGGGTAAATGTGGGGGAGATGCCGCAGTGGAGAGATGACGACCAGCTAAGCTAGCAACACTGGTTAAACCTAAACGAATAATTTCACTCGTCTGTAGTCACTCGGTAAACAGCCTTGAAATATGTATCAGTGGACGGCATATTAAGGTTTAACATTAAAAGTGTACTTAATGTGATTCCTAAAATTGAGCTTAGGTAATTAACAAATATTTTACAATGGATGAAAAAATCAGATTTTTTTGCCATTAATAGTGGATATTAAATTTAAATTTTTATAAACGACAGGTTTGGGATAAACGAGGTTAGTCTGCTATGGTGGCAGGCCTTAAGAATACATCTTGGACAGAATTTCTTCCATGTATTAGGGACAGATGCCGCAATGAAATGTGGTAAAGATGACGCATGTATTTTCCATTTATTTTCATGTAAATATGCCTCGTAAATATATGAGAAAGAGAAGCAGAGCAACCTGGACTCAGGAAAACCTGAATGCAGCCATTCGCTTAGTTCAGGAAGACTGAGATCAGCGATATAAATGAAAATGAATGTGCTGAGTGTCTAGAAACGTACGAAATGACCACTTCAAAATTAGACTAGATTCAATGCACTAGATGTGATCAATGGCTACATGAGACCCTGCTCAATGTATGTCAATACTTGCAACCCATCTTGAAAGCATTTATTGAAAACTGCTCAAGTTAAAAAAAGAATTTAATGTTATAGTCAATAATATAAGTCAAGAGTTATTGAGAGTTCTCAAAATCTGCGGCATCTCCCTCACATTTACCCTATACGTTTGAAAATGATGCGTCAGGGTCGAAACTAGTCACGTAGTGTGAATAAATCCCGTGCTAGAACACAAAGAAATTAGTGTCATTTCATGTTTATGATTATATAACAAAGTAACGGCTTCCATAATCCAATTAAAAAAAATACTTTCATTACATTTATTTGGTCTTTGAGATTAAGATTAAGATTAATCGCTGTTAAGTTTCGATATATTTTAATATTTTTAATACAAATATTTTATGGCAATAGCTTTGACAATACAATTAAGTTCTGCATAAGGAATGTGATTGGATGTTTACTATAGAGTGTGATGAAAATTCTTGTAGCTTTTGAACTTAGTATTTAATATTTCTACAGGGGGTCTAGGAATAAGTGGGGAAATCTCTCAGCTTCAGATAGAAAAATTAAGATGACAAATTCCTATAAGTTTTTTCCTTCACAACGTCTCTAAAGGAGGAAAGGAGGTCGCTGGAATTCAGCTCTTCTTCTATAATTTTTAAACTATTTCATATAATTTCATAAAAATTGTATGTGATGGACAGTAAGGGCCTCTTAAATTAGTGTTATTGCAACCTAATTTTTTCTCTTTTAGCAGGGGCGGGCTAAGTATTACAACTTAATGCCTAAATTTTTAACACTCTGTAGAAAAAAAGAGTTTTAAAAAATAAATTTGTACTGTTTGAACGGTAGGTTAAAAAAGCTGTTTGTGTTTATTGCCGATAAATTGAACTGTTTACATGAGAAAGAACAATAAAGGTAGTCATCTTTTATTTTAAATAACAAAACCAAATTAAAAATTTAATTAACCCCCGACACAAAAAGCATCTAAAAAGTAAAAAGTACTTGTTACGTTTGGAATTTCAATCTTGAGACTAGTACTCAATATTTGGGAACCTGCTCTACGTATTTAGGTACCCACTGGCCCACTCAAACACACACAAAATTTCGTCAAAATCGGTCCAACTGTTTGGATGTTCTAAAAATATAAACTCCTACAATCTGATTGAAGCGTTATCAAGCCAACCTAATTGTGAATCTAAATCATTCAGGGACCCACTGAAACAAAACCAATTGTTTTAATCAAAATCGATCCATTCGTTTTGAAATAAGTAGGAAATGAGCTGATGATCTTCAAATCACTGAACAAATCTTCATAACTTATAGCCAAGAAAGATATCGATCAGTTTTCAACCAAAAAAAAACATCAAAATCGGTCCCCAGACCCACACATAAAGCCACAGATACACAGCTTAAATTTATAACCCCTCCCTTTTTGCGTCGGGGGTAAAAAGGACCATGACTTCTACTATAAAGAGTGGTAAGAAAGTTACTCAAATAAGAGGAAAAATCCATTTTAAGGTTTTAAATTAAAAACAAACGTAGTGGTGTCCGAGGAGACACCATAACGAAATTATTGAAAAACTGCTTAAAAAGGTTCAACATGGGCTCCATGAAGTCTGATATACTTTCGGGCACTCTACCAATTAGTGACTCCTGTACCCGTCACAGTACACCAGCCTAGAGGTAAAAATTCAACGTTGTTAGGTCAGGTGATCGACGAGACCAGGCAATATGAACTCCTATCTAACACTATATGAGGTGGTGCCCCATCGTACATGCTTAGGCGAGTTTGTATTTTAGCATGTGTGAAATTTTGTGGTCGTTCCGTATGAAATCCTTGGACAAGGTTAATCCGCGATTAATTTTACAATTCAAAATTCTTATATATTAATGTTTTGGGCATGGGTGTCCTACATCAGAAATGTGGTTTGATGACGTGGAATCTGGTGGCATATAAATAAACGAAAATGTAATCTCATCTCTATTTATGACAGTATAGCAAATGACTGAAAGCTTGTTAGAAAATTTCAGTATTTTGGGGATTATGATTCTACCATTTTAGTTATTGAGAGTAAGATCTAAAAAGTAAGCTTATTGGTTGGTTCTGATTTTACAATAAAATCGATAGTATATAGTCATTATCATTTGTGGCTAAAGGCAGGTATTCTATTTTGCTAAATTTGTTATATAAATCCATATTATCCAAGAAATATAAATATGTGCTTAAAAATAAAATTTGTTTTAATATTACTTATTATAAGGATATAGTTACACGGGTACCATCCTTTAGCAATTTTTCGAAGGGTCTCGTCAGAAAAATTGATACGGAATGGCCAAATATTTTCAATAATTAAATATATTTATTATACTGTAAATTTTGAAAAAGAGGGATGAGGGTTCTCGAGATCAACTCTTCTACTTTCGAACGGTGGTTTATTAATAATGCTAGGGTTATCCGGTGATGTAATATGATTTTTCAAAAAGATATGTCTTCAATAGGATTGACTGAAATTTTGCAAAAACTATCGGGGCTACAGTGTTAATTTTTAGAACATGAATTGGGTATGACAAGATCTATCGCTTCAGTTAATACGAATGTTTAGCTATAAAATAAAAATATATATAAGCGATTATTTATTTTTTTGGAATTGTGGGAAAAGATTCCATTATCCAAGAAACCAATTAATGAGGTTGAGCTTATAGTACCTAGCTCATTTTGTAGATTTTTCACTTCTCTTTAACATTGCCCATAGTAGCAAACACGGTTTCATAGGTGGGTTTTGTGTAAAAGGTAAAAAAACGCGGTTTTTACTAGTTCTGTGTATTGTTTTATTTCCAAAATGAAAACAGGGAGCTTCAACTGAAAATGAACATGTAACATTAACGGCAACTTCCCAAGTTAATTTCTGCGTTTGGTCTCTTTGTATATTATTTAATTTATTCTCCAATACAAGCGTTTCTGTCTACCTCAAATTATCTCATACTTAGTGTAATGTTTTCCTGGATTTATTTAAAGGCTCATCAAAAACTCAAACAAGAATTAACAGAAAACGGTGAAGTAGTTAATGGTAGTTATGAAATAGCAAATCTATTCAATTCTCACTATTCTTCTCTCGGAGGGGTATATGTAAACAGAATTGTGTCTCCCACAAATATACTCTTGTTAAACCAGGTGTCCAAAAATCTTGCTTCCTAAAACCTGTTACAGAAGAAGTTGGTAAAGTTATAAAAACATTAAAAAATCACCTGGAATTGATGATATAGATAGAGTCAGTAACCAAAAAAAGGATCGCTGAACAAATAGTCAAACCCTTGACATTTCTTTTCAATATAATACTTGAGACTGGACACTTTCCTGCCTCTTTTAAAATAAGAGTCATTAAACCAATGTTTAAAAACGGTTCGAAAACACGAATCACAAATTACAGACCTATTACAATAATTAGTAATATTTCACTTAGAAAAAAACAAACTTCTATCTACAAAACAATTTGGTTTTAGGGAGATAATGTCCTCTAGTGATGTTATTTGCGCACTTATCTCTCAAGTGAGCATGAAAAACTTGAGAACGGAAAACCATGTTTAGCCGTGTTTTTGGACCTTGCAAAAGCTTTCGATACGATTGATCATGTTCAGCTAATTGAGACGTTGGCTGAATATGGTTTTCGCGGAAAAGCAAATTATCTACTTAAAAGTTATCTCGATAAAAGATTACAATACGTTGAAATAAACAAAGCTTATAGTGATAAAAAAAATAATGAAATTTGGGTACCTCAAGGCACTGTGTTGGGACCCATATTGTTTACAATCTATATATAAATAGGCAAAGACCAAACGATTAGGTACCATTTTCTCCTCTGTCTCTCAACCGATTTTCTTCATTTTTGTTTTGTTAATAAAAATTCATTATTTACGTCCATAATGTCAACGCCAAACAACTGAAAATGCCGCCGCCGCCAGACTCAAAACATTGAGTAATTATATATAGAGGGACAAATGCTGTTATATACTTAGAGCATGTACTTCTGGAAGTGGCATGCAAGCGTTGTTATTGTTTAATGGTAAAGTAATCGTTGGATTTATAATTATACAGGGCGATTCCAGATATGTTAGAAATCATTTTTTCGTGGGTTGCACTTAAGCAGTTGCATATATAGGGTGTTTAAAATATAAACTAGAATGCAATTATAACTAATAAAATAATTATATAGGGAAGCCCATTAGCGATTGAATTTAGAGGGTTCTTGGAATAGAAGGTGCAGTAGAATTACAGTTATACAGGGTGGTGCAAAAAATATTACACAGAGATGCACACACTGGGTGGCGGAAATGGAAATGCAACATTTCGTAACCCATAAGCAGTTGTATATATAGGGAAGATGAAATATAGGGTGAGAGGAATTAGAGATATACAGGACGATGATAAAAAATGTTAGAAAATGAAATGATTTATAGAGTAGCCCACGAAGAGTTCCATATATAAGATGATTGAAATATAGGTCGCAGTAGAATTATAGTTACAGAAGATAGTTAAAAATTTCATAAACAAAAAGAGTAAATATTGTGGCTCATAGGCAGTGGCATATACAGAATGGTTTACTGGGTGGTTCAAAAATGTTAAAAAATATTATGCGTGGTCCATGAGCAGTTGCATATATACAGCGTGG
The DNA here is from genome assembly GCA_034190945.1 of Octodonta nipae. Classification (NCBI taxonomy): domain Eukaryota; kingdom Metazoa; phylum Arthropoda; class Insecta; order Coleoptera; family Chrysomelidae; genus Octodonta; species Octodonta nipae. Next base: position 16,132,249 of record CM067216.1, read on the forward strand.
TGGAAATATATAATGAGATGGAATTATTATAATGAGGATTTTAATAAATGTTAGAGAATTGAGTGCAGTTATAGCTATACAGGGAGGTTAGAATAAGTAAATATGTAGGGTAGCCCATTAGCGGTTGAATTGTTGTCATATTAAATTAAGAATTACGAATTTGAACACAAATAAAGTCCTATGAATTATATCTGAAAAACAACTTGTAGAAGCGAGATGTAAGACCGACATCTACGATTTTCTAGGAAACTATCACACAGAGGTTCCGAATCTGGATCCGTTCCGTGTAATTACTGTTCTCCATAAAGTCCTAGGATAGAATGTCAAGATAAAATTTTCAGGATGCTTAACCTGCCAGAGATATTGACACAATTGGTCTAATTTAGACCACTGGGCGACAACTAGTTTATATAAATAGCCTACTCGAAAGAAATAATCGGGGGACGCTCATAAATTTTGCTGACGACATTAATATTTTAGATGAAGGTAAAGATTGGGATGAGGTTAAAAATGTTGCAGAAGCTGATCTGAAGGGGTTAACTAGAATACTTCAGTTACAAGAAGGTAACTGTCAATTTTGAAAAGACTTGCTTCATGCATTTTAATTGTACAAGTGTTAGCAATCCAAAATTTAATAAGTTATCTCTTTTCTCCAACAATTGCCTAATCAAAATACAATTACTCCATGATACAAAATATTTAGGAATTCATGTTGATAGATATTTGAGATGGGACATTAATGTAAAGAAAATGGGCGTTACATTAAGAAGCAAGTTTATATAAATTTAGGTTCTTCGGAAATATTCTAGATTCAAACAATCTAAAAGTCCTTTATCATGGTCTGGTAGAGTCGAGACTATCGTACGGTATAGTCGCTTCGGGAGGAATTGGCACCTCACATTTAAAATTCCTAAATGTTATACAGAAAAAATTCCTTAAAATAACGTTCAATAAACCTATACTATACCCCTCTGCCCCTCTGATGCATTATATTCTGAATATAAAATTCTGGACCTAAGGCAAATATACTTCTTAAAATGTGTTGTACAATTATACAAAAATGAGCGTGCAAAACCTAAATTCGCCTCAAAAACTGTGGGGCAGAGATGGTTCAATTATCTGGCTTATAGACTACATAATTTTTTCCGAAAATGATAAGAGACATAAGAAGTATACACTCATTTAAAAGGCAGGTAAAGTTATGTTCATGATCTAATAAATCCTAATAATTCTAGTAATTTTTAATATAGTTTACTTAAAAGTTTAATATAACTCTAAATCTATATTTGTATTTCAAAAGTTGGATAATTTGTGTTTCATATGAATTATCTGTAATCCCCATGTACAGGTTTCACCTTCTGTGGGTAAACAGAACACTTATTCAGTGTATGTCTAACTATAGTCATTTTTATTGATATATATATATATATATATATATATATATATATATATATATATATATATATGTATGTGTATATATGTGTATATGTATGTGTATGTATATATATGTATATGCTTTATTTTGTTGTATTTGTGAAAGATTGTCAGTTAAAGTAGTGAATGAAAATTATTATTATTACTGGATCGAACTTACTATAGTTTATTTCCTCTAATTTTACATCTACACAACTAAATACAATTTATTTTGAACACCTGTTGTTTACTACATGGCGACCGGATACATAATGAACCTTTTCGTGGGCTTCCCGTATTTATACATTTCTGCGCTGAAGGATTTATAAGATCAAATGGCCGCGTTCATGAATTCTCCTACACTCGAGAACCTGCCTCTGCCTCTTCCACGAAATATCGGATGAATGTTTGTCATTCTTACATTACATTACATTAGTATAGAAAATCATAAATCTAGATGACACTATTTAAATGGACATCTTTGTTCTAAGTGAAACGAACACTGACTCATTTACTTTGACATTCAGGTGCAATTGTGACATCAAAGCTTTAACCTACCGCAACTTATCACTTTTAATTTCGTATTTAAATTGTTTCTCAAAGATTCCTCAACCATATTCATTACTGAACCATTTGCGAACTTAAATCTAAGTTTTATTAAACATCAAACAAAATAAAGTGCAGCGTTCCGTCAATCGTATGTAATTAAAACACACTGCCAATGCTTAAAGCGAATATTTCTTTTATAAAGCCGTTTGTCACAAACACGAAATCCATTTCAGCATTTTGTAACCAATTTGTTGGAACTGAGGACTCAAAATAAATAGTGAAGAGAAATACAAAGGCACAGTGTTTCGGTTTTCCACATCAGTTATGAGTATTAGATTAAAAACGTACATCAGGAGTCAACACAGAGACACTTAAAGCTACATTGTAAGAATATTGAGCTCTATCTCGGTGAGTTTCAGATTAAACAACATAGAGATAATTCGATTTTTGATCTCAAAGGCAGTAAATTCGCATGTCTTATAAATTATTTTTAACATTAGACTTGATGAACGTTTCATTCTCGGCAAGCAGATTAAACATGTTAGACTTAAGCTGGTAGACAATGTATCTCGTTCCTCGAAGTTTCCTTGGACTTCCATCGTCTTGAAGAAGTTGATCTCACAACGTTTCAATAGCTTTGTATCTACTATCGTCATCAGGTGAATGATAGGAAATTCAGATTATCCGTCTTATTTATACCCTGAACCGGTTATGCCAAAAATATCTGCAGCACACCAGAAGCCCTAAAAGAAGAGCAAGTGAAACTTAGAAAAGACCTTTTGGCGAATGGATATCCGGAAACCATGATTACCAAGGCGTTTGAAGAGCTGGACAAACTACCTAGGCAGGAAGAGGACACCACGATAGCAACTCTACTATTACCGTATACTGAAGGCCTGTCGGAGAAACTTAGGCGAATTGCACACAGCTATGGAATCAGAATGATGTTCAAAAACAACAACAACTTGAGGAGCATGATTACAAGAATTAATAACTGTATATACAGCATAACTTGTGAGTGTGGTAATCTTTACACTGGAGAGACAAAGCGATGGCTGGACACCAGGGTTAAGGAACACCGCATACCACTAAAGGGCGGATGTAAGTCTGCGCTAGCTAATCACGCATGGACCGAACACCATAATATCAACTGGGACCAGGCCAGGGTAATTCACAAGGAAAAGCACTGGTACAAAAGAAAATTCATAGAGACAGCATATATAATCTCGAACGAAAATATAATTAGCGAGCCCAGCGTCCAAATAAAAAACATTTGGCGAGCTCTTCTCCAACCGCCAGGTACGACGATGCTGATTGCACCGGATAAGACCCAATGACCATGACCAGCGACGCATGACCGGTTAAGGGTATAAATACGACGGGTACACTGAATTTCATTTACCTGAGGACGACAGCAGATACAAAGCTACTGAAACGTTGTGAGATTAACCACTTTAAGAACTTCGAGGAACAGATTAAACTTATTGTTACACTATAGAATGCGAATGAAGGTAGTTTTATGATGGACTTTTGACATTTTAAGAATTGTTTTGAGTGCTCGTTGGATTTGTCTTTTCTCATTATTTTTCTAGAATAAATACTTCTTAAAAAGTTGTAATGGAGTAGAACGAACAAATTCGAAAATCACCCGGTTTCCTGTTGTCTCTTACACAGTCTCTTCAACAGTTGGTCTGAGAGAGTACTAGTAGTAGAGATGTAACAAATGTCCAATTTTCGAAATTCTTTTCCAATATTCGCGAATACGAATGCGAATACGAATATTAAAACAGAAATAATGACATTTATTTTCTTATTTTGGTTTAATCAAAAATTATACCCTAAATTGTGCTTCGTAATTATTACATAAAGCAATTCTTCTATTTGTAATACATTATCTGAAATATCTGTGGAACCTTTGTTGCGTCACAGATGTATAAACACAAAATGTTGTATCCTAACCAAAATGTCAGTTGCTCCAAAATGACGCTCACTTTTTACAAGAGCATCGCTGTCATTCTCTGTGGTATCAACACCGAGCATGCGCACATTCTTATATTCGAGGTCCTTTATTCTTACACGGTATACTTACCTCCGATATCTTTGTCACATATTTCCACTCGCGTTAAAATCTTTAAAGTTCGCAAACCCCTATTCGCTCCGTGGGAAGTCATGGTAGGGATCGCCGAATCGCCGCCCGCGTACGCAGTTGATACTTTCGGCATTATAGGAAGCTCAGGAAGCTGTTTTCGAGCGAATAAATACACATGAAATTTTTAAATTCCTTTTAATTCATGTAATAAAAACCGACTAGGTCATCAGAGTAGATGCTTTGTGAACTATAAAAATATAGAAAGGAAGACGTGAATGTATATTTTATAAATTTTCGGCTGCGATATCTAAAATAAATCAAAAAAATAAGTGGATAGCTGCTGTAAAAAAGCAAAAGTAAATAGTAACTTTATTTCAGTAATAGCAATAACACTTTAATAACATATTTTCCGAGAACAATGAAATATTTTAAATGAATAATATGACGAAATTCTTGTGTAGTTGTTTCAATTATTGGAAATATAAAATATTTTTTAAAAAAATATAACCGACTTCTACCTATAACTAAAAAGCTAAAAATAACAATTATAACAAAATACAACTCTAGCAAATAAATAACACATTCAATGTTGTAAGGTACCTACCCAGGAAGTAAAAAATGTAAACATGTACCAACCAGCCTGTACATACGACTGCCCACGGACAAGCATAAATTTGTTAGCTGCCTTCTATAAACTATAGGACGGAGTAGAGTAGAATCCATCCCATATTTACGGAGTCAAATCCGTCCTATATTTCAAACATAGTATATCACTCCTTGTGGGCTACCACATAAATTATTTCATTTTTAAGATTTTATGTTATCGCTCTGCGTAACAGTAATTCCTCTCCACACTTTATGCAACTTGTTATGGGCTATAAAAGAAATAATTTTTTAGTCACACTGTATAAATATAATTCAACTCCAGCATATATTTCAACCATCTTGTTTATGATTTGCTTATGTCCACATCATATAACAGTTTTTTAATCACCCTATATAATTTTAATTTCACATTTTTTCAACATTTTTATACCACCAAACGTCCAGTCCACCCTATATTCCAACCATCCTGTATATACGGCTGCCTACGGACCACTATCATTCTAGTCCGTCCTATATTTCAATCTTCATATAAATGCAACTTCTTCTACCACTTTACTTTGCGATTTTTTTGCTATAACTAAACACCCTGTCTATAAGCCACCAAGTACCAGTTTAAATTTTGACATTTGTTGTCACTGAAAAGCACCGTCACCGTGTTGTCACTGAATTTTCTATTAGGCCGGGAGAATGTGACAACCAAAAGTACCGTCTTCGCAAAATGGAAAAATTTGCATTTAAATAGGTATTTGCCTGGTATACAAACAAAACGGGCTTGGTACTCATCGATTTAAGGAGCCGAAAATACTATGCTTTACTACCTATATGCTTGAGATGTACATAGAAAATTTTCAAATTCGCAATTAAAACTTCCAGTGCCTAAAATCGTGGCATTATTATGTTGGAATTAAAATATTTATGAGGAAATGTCCGATATGTCATTTCGATGAAATTTTTGATAAGAATTTTCGAATTTTCGAATTTTCGGCGATTTTCTGCAAAACTGCAAGTTGCACGTCGCAGAAAAGTATATGATATCACCTAAGGATCTTCCTTAATAGATTAAACGTTAAAAAACTATACACATCCATAAGGAGTTTTCGAAAAATCGACTAAAATATTAGAGATATTGGTCGATTTCCATGCACGCATGTGTTTATTCACAAATTTTATCACTTTACCAATAGAAGCCATTTCCAAAATTTGAAGTTTCACCAATCCGGATATATACTCTATTAAACAAGACCATATTCGTTCAAAACGGTGCACCACAGGTGAAGAAATCAGGTAACATACATACAAAAAAAGCGAAAAAATACGCGACGAATTGATAACCTCCTCCTTTTTGGAAGTCGGTTAAAAAATTGATGTTTGTTACATTTAGTATTTAGTATTAGTATCAGTAAAATTAAGTGTCCGCATATTTTGTAAACAATTTACTAGTGGTTGTGTATTTTTTAAGTATTGACATATACAATTATTATTTTATTGGAGAAAAAAGTAGAGTTGAACCCTAGCTACATTCCTACCATATTCCCTCCAACCTAAAAAATTTACTCAATTGAATAAATCTTTAGCAGTTTACAGGTAAATAAACATATGTGAAAATATTTAAATTTTAATGACATAAATAAATTGTGAAAGCGACTGAAATACTATTTCTAATTGAAAATACCACTGATACAATTAACTTAACAAATTTCAATGTCAAAGAAAATAATAAAATTATATGATTATAAAAACTCTATTATTGTATTATAAACATAATGATCTTGGATATAGTTGATTGGACAGAATTTAGCATTGAAATTCCCATGAGTGTTCTCAACCGAGTTTTAACATATTCACAATATAAATAAAATACCACAAAATAGTTGTTGGTATTACTCCTGTGGTTTTATTTGTTTAAAATCTGAAGAAGCTGGAGGACCAAAATTAGATTTTCAATGACCTAACAATAGAAACAGGAATGCTGGATTTATTGGAAACGAGGGACATTTTTTTGGCTGCCAAAAGTCATTAATGCAAGAGGTAAAAAATGCAAATGTTTATGCCACCATTCTTAGAAATGATAAAAAAATCAGGGCAAGGAATCCAACAAACGTACAGTGTAGCAAGAGCTGCGATTCACGTGGAAAAAATCAAGCAGGGATTGAGAACCCATCAAATATTAAATAAAATTTACTTCATTGCGTAGATGATATTATGCATATGTATCTGTTAAGTTTCACGTGAAACCCCCAAAAACACCAATAACGATAACTAAATCATGATTCATTGTTGTAGTAAATTGTATTTAGACTCAAGCTAATAGTAATTGCAATATGTTTAAACTCTTTTTTTTTGAGAATGTACTTATTAATACATAAGATTTATGTCAGAAATTTTTAGATATTTCATAATATCTTTTGTCTTAATCGACCTTTATATTACAAAATATATATTATTTTTTAAATATATTGCTAATATAATAACATTATTTTTTAACGTCAGTCTCGCCCAAATTCATAATCTCGTTATTTTCGTTAATATTTTTAATTCTACTAGAATTCAATATGTTTTCAGGGTCGGTTGGATAATTTTTTTTATTGGTAATAGGCTAATACGAACTGCAAAATTTATATTTTTGGTCATGTATTTCCAGAATGTATAAAATGATAAATATAATAAATATATAAAATTTATTTTTATGAAAAAGATCTTGAGACCAAAAATTCCAAATTTCCAGGTGGATTTGTACACCCAGACCCCGCCCCCGCTGGCTATGGGCTTGTCAATACCGTATATAAAGCAGATAGGTTAGTAATGTTGAAAATATTTTCTTTACTTTTTAGAATAACTGTTATTACATTTTTTATTTTACACGAACGCTTTTCTAATAAACTCCCTTCTAAGCTATTAGTTTCTTATAATTATACTGACTTTGAGTTATGAATAAGAAAAAGGGGTGAATTGAAAATAATTTATTTTAAATTATTTACAAAGACATTACAAACACTAGGTCTGGCTACTACAAAACTGCAACTGCTCAGAGTCTCCTTTAGTTTACACACGTTCGGGCGTTACAGTCGCGCGATTGCGAATTAGGACCGAATTTTTTGCAGACAACCCCATAGCAACGTGTTCGCAAGAAAACAGGGCTTATGTTAATATAACATTTTTCTATTATCCAATCAAGTGAAAGTAACTGGCATCAGCATGCCTGTTTATACTTGACAACCCAGTAGTTTGTCCAGGTAAATAATGGGCAACCCAACGACTGCACATAACATTTTCTTATTAACTTGATGATTCTACATTTAGTTAAAAATATATTTTTTGAAAATAGTGAAAAATAGCCTGTACAGGATTTTTTTAGCCAACCTATTTTTAATATATTTTCTAATATACTAAATTTATTATAAAATATGTTTCATTCTATTATTAGCTCGGTGAAGGTCGATATTCTACTACCCCCAACAAAATTTTTAGAGAAACTGGAATTGCTAAAAGCTGTCGGTACGTACGCTATAGTGAAAAAGCTTTATTTTGAAAACAATACGGCAAAGTAAACGTAAACATATATATAGGTACTAATCAAGATGGCGGTTCGCGATACAACCGTGCTAACGATGGAGTTAAATAAATTGAAGAAAAATGAGTTAATTGATATAATTTTAACGTTCAAAGTACCAGTGAGTGTCACAAACGCACAAGTGGTTACATACATAAATAAACTTAGTGAATTTACAAACAAATGTGATAATAAGATACATGATGCAGTAAAAAATGTAGCATGTTCTCAGTGCGACTCCATTAAAAAGGAACTCGATACTGTAAGTAAACTTACATATCATCTAGAGAAGAGATGCCAGGAACAAGAATACTTCATTTTTAACCGACTTCCAAAAAGGAGGAGGTTATCAATTCGTCGTGTATTTTTTCGCTTTTTTTTTGTATGTATGTTACCTGATTTCTTCTCCTGTGGTGCACCGTTTTGAGTGAATATGGTCTTGTTTATTAGAGTATATATCCGGATTGGTGAAACTTCAAATTTTGGAAAAGAATTCTATTTGTAAAGTGATAAAATTTGTGAATGAACACATGCGTGCATGGAAATCGACCGATATCCCTAATATGTTAGTCGATTTTTCGATAACTCCTTATGGATGTCTATAGTTTTTTAACGTTTAATCTATTAAGGAAGATCCTTAGGTGATCTCATATACTTTTCTGCGACGTGCAACTTGCAGTTTTGCAGAAAATCGCCGAAAATTCCAAAATTCTTATCAAAAATTTCATCGAAATGACATAACGGACATTTCCTCATAAATATTTATTTATTCCAACGTAATAGTGCGGTAATTTTAGGCACTGGAAGTTTTAATTGCGAATTTGAAAATTTTCTATGTACATCTCAAGCATATAGGTAGTAAAGCATAGTATTTTCGGCTCCTTAAATCAATGAGTATCAAGCTCGTTTTGTTTGTATACCAGGTAAATACCTATTTAAATGCAAATTTTTCCATTTTGCGAAGACGGTACTTTTGGTTGTCACATTCTCCCGGCCTAATAGAAAATTCAGTGACAACACATGTCAAACTTTAAACTGGTACTTGGTGGCTACTTATATATTTAGTTATAGCAAACAAAATCACAAAGTAAAGTGGTAGAAGGAGTTGCATTTATATGAAGATTGAAATATAGGACGGACTAGAATAATAGTGGTCCGTAGGCAGCCGTATATACAGGATGGTTGGAATATAGGGTGGACTGGACGTAAAAAACGTATAAAAATGTTGAAAAAATGTGAAATTAAAATTATATAGGGTGATTAAAAAACTGTTATATGATGTGGACATAAGCAAATCATATACAGGATGTTTGAAATATATGCTGGAGTTGAATTATATTTATACAGTGTGATTAAAAAATTATTTCTTTTATAGCCCATAAGAAGTTGCATAAAGTGTGGAGAGGAATTAATGTTACACAGGGCGACAACATAAAATGTTAAAAAGGAAATAATTTATGGGGTAGCCCAGAAGGAGTTATATACTATGGTTGAAATATAGGACGGATTTGACTCCGTAAATATAGGATGGATTCTACTCCGTCCTTTAGTTTACAGAAGGCAGCTAACAAATTTATTCTTGTCCGTGGGCAGTCGTATGTACATGCTGGTTGGTACATAGGTTGGAGTGGAATTATCTAGTTATACAGGGTTGTCAAAAAAAATTGAATAAAGGTTACATGGCGTAGTCCATAAGGCATAAATATATTTTGAGCTTATTAAGTCAACGCGTAGTTGTACATTTTGTTCGTAAAGATTTACCTGTCAGTTTAAATGATAAAGTATCATTGTGTAATGTTGAGGCTTTCGATGATACCTGGTTCTGTCTATTAAGGTTATACATACAAAATAAAAAATAAAGAATGAAAACTACCTGAGTTCAAAAATACTAAAAAGTTAAAAATAAAACATTTAAAAAAAATATAACCGACTTCTACCTATAACTAAAAAGCTAAAAATAATTACAACAAAATACAACTCTAGCAAATAAATAACACATTTAATGTTGTTAGGTACCTACCCAGGAAGTAAAAAATGTAAACATTAAAAGGTGCTCATTCTGTACAAATTTATTACCTACCAATCTAGTATATTTTTGAAGTCGGTGCCAAGCAACAATCAAGTTTGATGAAGTGGTAAATAAGTACGCAATGAAGGATTTTAAATTTGCTTGGCACCGGCTTCAAAATATACTAGATTGGTAGGTAATTAATTTGTACAGAATGAGCACCTTTTAATGTTTACATTTTTTACTTCCTGGGTAGGTACCTAACAACATTAAATGTGTTATTTATTTGCTAGAGTTGTATTTTGTTGTAATTATTTTTAGCTTTTTAGTTATAGGTAGAAGTCGGTTATATATTTTTTAAAAATGTTTTTTCTCTTAAAAAGGTTGAATGAAAACACAAATTTTCAAAAGGAACAAACATCGCCATCTATTAGTACTATTGTGAATTCCAGAAAATACCATGAATCCGATTTAACTAACGCCGAAAAAAAGACGGAAGAAAACATTCAAATGTTTACGGACCGAACAACAAAAAGTGAACTCGTGATTAACACGTAAAAACCAGATGTAAATAAACAAGGGAATTCCCAAAAAGTGACAACAGATGTTTCAAAAGGACTGTATTTTGAACAAAGTGGATTAAAAACGAATCAATACATTAATTTAATACAGGATGGCAAACTTAATGACGATAAAAAACCCATTCAGGAAGTTGGAAAAGATCCAGACTGGAAACAATTAAACATAAACGACAGTTCAACGGGGGGAAAAAATTGTAATTGGAAGCAATAGAAATAGCAAAGATGTTAAAGGTGTCCCAAAAATATCAACTTTACATGTTACAAGAATCAGTAAAGGAACGACAGTAGATTCTTTAAACAACTCAATTAAAGTGCATTTTCCTGAAGCAACATGCGAAATGATGCAGTCTAAATGCCCAACAATATATCATCGTTCAAAATAAACATACTGACTGAAAACTTTAACAAGGCTATGAATCCAGAAGTTTGGTCCCATGGAGCTGTTATAAGTCGTTTTTTATACCGCAAGAAAAATCGAATAGCAGAAATATAATTTTTAATCCGGATATTGCAATATTAAATATTCGAAGTGTTAGCCAAAGTAAGCTAGACAATTCATATGTTGATGTACACAATTATGATATTAGTTTTTTATGTTTGATAGAAACTGGTTTTAAGGATTGAAATCATTGTTCCTATTTTATTAATATATTTACAATTTTACATAAATGTATGTACATTTATCTTTCATGTATCCATGTAAAAAAACTGACTTTTTCCATATGGTTTATAACTGTCAAAAGGAAATAAATATATAATTTATTTTATTTTTATTTATTTTAATAGTTCTAACAACTACCGCCATATTGGAAAAATTATCAGTCATTTAACGATACGAATCCACAAAGGAATTCTCAGATATTTTTACCACGTAGAAAAGTTTTTAAATACAAGGACCTCTCTTATGTACAAAGCCATACTCATAGTTGTTTTGGCAGATGTTTTGAGATAAAATACAATATTTTCCATTCCGCAAAAACTTTTTAAAAAGCATCGAACTACACTTTGGAATAACTTCGAAAATTGGCCATCCCTCGTTCTGTGCTGTCTCCGAAGGTTCATTCTTTTTAAAAGAAACACATTTTGTCGATAGTCGAAGTTGAACTTACTACAATAACAGAACACTATTTAAAGGACTTTATTTAACTTTGGTAACTTTCGATCGACGATGCTCATTCACTTTTTCTTTCGAAAGTTAGGAAAAGGGATCGCCCCAGATAATAACGAAGAACTGGGACAAAGTTTTTTTTTGGCCAGGACAAAAATACTGGTTGAGAATATGCAACGTTGTGGAGGTTCATAAAAGGAATTTTCGCCTGAATGAACGCAAAAAAATAATTGGTCATTCTTTTTTAAGTCGAGCGTACCCGAAGTTTTGATTCGGAACAAATTACGTTTTTTTTTTCATTTCTGCCTAAGTTTTATATTGTTTTCAGTTTCTTTTGGCGTTATGCATAATGTGTTTGTTGTACGGAAGGTAGGAATATAATTAAGAGAACGTTCGCTGGAAGATATTAGAGTCCCAGAAATAAATTAGTGTGCTTTAGCTAGCTAATGCGTTTGCACGTAATTAGAGAACTTTGGGTATTTATTAAAAAAACTAACGAAAGGAGCGTTACTTTAATATTTTCTCACTTCCTGAAAAGAATTTAATCACAAATTGCGTGTATTTTTTGAAGTGGATTTTTAGCTGTATATTACTCCGAAAAGGTGAAAGCAGAGAAATACTTTTTTGCTGATTGAAAGATATTATTTTTTTTAAAATTTTGACAAACAATAGGATCTAGGTAACAAATATGCCTTAAACTATATTGCTAATCTAATATACAGTGAGGGGCAAATGTGTGGAACCAAGCAAATATCTCTGGAATTATTAGAGATATCAAAATGAAATTTGGAAGGTGGATACTGCAGTAGATTGCCTATTTGTTTCCAAATTTTTTTACAATTTTGAGCTTCCTGTTTTACTGGAAGTAATGTCGATTTTAAAATTTGCAATGAAACACCCTGTATAGTATTTTAGTTTCTGATGAAACATTTTATTAAGAATACAAAAGTATCGGGTTTGATATTGTTTACTTCAATACCTACCGAGATATTAAAAGAAAAGTAATTAAGGAAAGGAAAAATCTAATATCCATTAAAGAAATACAAAATCATAATTATTAACTAAATCTAAGTGATTATCGAAACATTGAAACTTAACTTGTATTAGATGTTCAAACTGAGCAGCGTTTACTTCTTGACAATAAGCAACTCGGTTTTTAAATTCTCTAGTAACATTAGCTATTACTTCTGGTGTAATTCTCTGGATGTCTTGAGTTATTCTTGCAGCTAATTCTTGCAGATTATTTGGTCTATCAACATAAACCTTAGACTTTAAGTAACCCCACAGAAAATAGTCTAGTGGATTAAGGTCGGGACTTCGTGCAGACCATTCATAAGTACCCCTTCTTCCAATCTATCTGTGATGAAATGTCCTATCTAAATGATCTCGAACAATGCGAGCGTAATGGGGTGGTGCTCCATCCTGTTGAAACCAGATGTTATTTGGTAATTGCCCATTTACTTCCAATGCCGGAATAACTTGTGTCTCCAAGAGCTGTAAATACCTATCTCCGTTTAAAGTTTCTTGTAGGAAGAAGGGTCCAACGATTCTGTTGTTATAAATGCCGGCCCAAGCGTTCAATTTTTGGGGGTGTTGTGTATGAGCCTCTTGTACCCAAATAGGATTACTTTACAAATATCCATCATCGTTTCACAAAATTGAAAAAGTCTGTCGAAATCGTCTTCAGAGAGTTCTTGGACGAGGCGAATTTTGTATGGATGATATTTTTCTCGCCTTAATATCCTTCCTCCATGCATATTGGCGAGGTCAGTAGTGGATAAGTGAGGATTTTCTTCCAAAGATATAGCAACATTTTGAGCTACACCTTCATTACTTGCGCTTTTTAACCGTCCACTTTTTGGTAAATTACTAACTGTTCCACTTGTGTCGTACCTGCGCAAAGTTTTCGTCACTACTGAACGGGATATTTATGTATTCGGATGAACAGTGTTAAAAAGGTCACAAACTTCTTGATGCGTCCTTTTCCTCTCCCCATACCCAATCATCATTAATATTTCTGTTCTTTCTCTTTCACTTAATTCGGCCATTTTACGATCAAATTAAAACAATACAATCGTTTTACGTTCAAATAAAAAAAACTAATAACTTATTTTGACAACTACTGTCACTTCTGCAATGAATTTCAGGGACTGCTAAAATTGATTCAGATTTAATTTGCGCCTGATTTAAACAAACGCACGTGTATTCGACTATGGAACAAGCAGTGCTGCTGGCTGTGACGGTATAATCCCACCGATTGGCCAATAGAAATACAAATCCTTACCGAGCGGTTTGTTTATATCGGGCGTAAATGAAATCTGAACCGAGTTTAGCTACCATCGAATTTTTCCCTTCGTTAGTTACTTTTCTGTTAATATCTCGGTAGGTATTGAAGTAAACAACATCAAACCAGATATTTTTGTATTCGCAATAAAATGTTTCATCAGAAACTAAAATACTATACAGGGTGTTACATTGCAAATTTTAAAATAGACATTACTTCCGGTAAAAATGGAAGTTCAAAATTGTAAAAAAATTTGGAAACAAATAAGCAATCTACTGCACAATCCACCTTCCAAATTTCATTTTGATATCTCTAATAATTCCAGAGATATTTACTTGGCTCCACACATTTGCCCATCACTGTATAAAAATTTCGTGTAACAGTGTTAGTGTTCCTCCGAAATGGCTCGACCGATTTGTTTGACTTTTTTAGATATATTTGATAAATATATGAATAAGTCGTAAGGTATATATTATACCGCTAGGTGATTAGTGTGTTCATATCCAGAAAATAAATTCTATGATAAATATAATTTTAATAAATCAATTTTGACAAGTAAAGTCAAAATAAATTAAAGTTACAAATACAATAAAGTGGCAATCATTAAATAATAACATGTTAAAACTTTGAGAAAATTAGGTTTCAATAAATGTTATTAATGAAATAACACATATGTGTTAATAAGTGAACGTAGGTTTTCGCTGCCAGTCATAATTGATTTTGCTTTTTCCGGATTTGGATCGCATCATTTCTTCGAAAGTAATTTATTTATATATCTAACCCGGAATATAAACAAAGTTTTCCCACGTTTCACCCACACTTATCTCTCACCCTTGAAAAAGCCCTTTATAAATGTGGGCGAAACGTTGAAAAATTTTGTTTATATGCCGGTTTAGGTATATAAGTAAATTAATTTCGAAAAAATGACGCATATCGCAATATTTATGAGATTAGTTGTAGCAATCGCACAACGGTCGTTTTTATATTTGAAATAATTTCAAAACTACTACCAAATTTATCAGAAATAATTTGGTGGCGCAATACTTTTCAAATATGTTAATTTTATTTACAGTGTTTAAGTGTCTGTAAAATTATGTTGTCATTAATTTACAAAAAAGAAAATTTTTGAATAAGAATTGGTCGAAACGTGCGAAAAATATAATAATTACTATGAAAAATTAAATTAGAATTATTTCAATGGTCCCAAAACCCAAGATTTCTCAATCAAAAATATATAAACCGAGAACCATTTGGAAGGGTAAAAAAATTGCTCCCTTTCTACATATTATATATATATATATATATATATATATATATATATATAGGGTGAGTTTTTTTTTTGATGATCAGTATTGGGATCTCGGAAACTAGTGGAGATAGAGCATTGGTTAAATTAGGAAAGATTTGCGGTTTTACTCGCCCACTTTAATGACACTTTCGGATTTTTGTAAAAAGTCATGGATTACTAGATATGTTGAAAAAACGAAAATCTGTCGATTTAGTCAAATCCCTCTAGCTCCTTTGTTTTTGATTTAATAAAAAAAGTGTAAATATCAAAATTGGCGGGAATTGTATCCCTAATATGATTGTCATGTCCTCGTTTGCGTGACAGCTCTCGTTTTCGAGATATGAAACAAACTTATCTTTTTTTCAATGGAAACCATAGTTGGCTATGACCTCAAAAAATCGCACATTTTTAGAGAGTTTCAAAGATATAATACTCGATATAGTTATTCATAAAAATAACGGAGTTATGGATGCTTTTCTCTCTTATTTTCACTTTTAACGTAGTTAGCCATGAAATAGATTGATTGATTAATAAGTATTCCAAAAAACATTGAACAATTTTTTTATTAGGTATATCAGATATAACGAAAAAACTAAATAAGTAGGTACTTACTAAAAACTTAAGAAATTAAAGTACATGATAATAGTTACAATTGTTACCATTGTTATTTAGACAAAATTGCATCTTTTTGAGATTGACATTACCGCTTTCCTCACAGACCGCCTATCAATTTCTTCAGTTGCTTGTAATACCTCCTCTCTTAGGTCACCAACTGTCTCATACTTTCTTTTGTATACTTTGTTTTTTAACGCACCCCATAAATAGAAGTCTATAACTGCCAAATCGTGAGACCGGGGTGGCCATTCGCGTGGGCCATTTCTTCCTATCCAAGAGTTTGGATAGATATTATCTAAGTGTTGTCTTTCTAATAACTAGTTATGAGCAGGTGCTCCATCATGTTGGAACCACTCAATTTCTAAACGAGTCCTCAAATTCAAATTATGCAACATGTCTTGAAAATTGTATTGCAAGAAATGCAAGGAGCGCTTCCCAGTAAGTGATTCGTCATAGATAAAAGACCTCACAATAGTAGACCCTATGATACAACACCAAACATTAAAACCAAATTTTATCTGGGGTCGTCTGTGTTCTACATGGAAAGGGTTTTCTTTAGCCCAGATATGCTCATTGTGTCTATTGAACATACCGCAGTTAGTAAATCTAGTTTCATCTGACCATAACACCTTTAATGAAAACTGTGGATTGTCAAGGCACCTGTCTCTAAACCATATACAAAACAAAATACGTCGATGTTCGTTACCAGCATGCAAAGTTTGAGAAACTGAAAGTTTGTACGGGTGGAATTTGTGCGCTTTCAGTATCTTAACTACATTTCGTTGAGATACGCCAGCTTCTACTGCAATCTCAAGAATTGATATAGATGGATCTTGATTTACCATTGCCAAAACATTTATTTGTGCAGCTTCGTTAATTTGATTACGTTCCTTTGGTGGTTTAGTAAAACATCCATATCTGAGTAAACTATCTTAAAGCCTTTTAAATGTACATAGAGCGGGTTGACGATGATTAAAATATCTATGAAAGTATTGCCAAATGAATTTTTATGGCATATGATACAACATTCCACCATATTCAGATTTTCTTCGTTAGAATATTCCATTTTATCACGAAAACTTGTCAATATCGACTGTCAGTTCAGCACTACTAATGGAATTACTCTGAAATGAGGAAACGTCAAAGTGAAAACAGTCTTTTTCATGACTACCTACGTTAAAAGTGAAAATAAGAGAGAAAGGCATCCATAACTCCGTTATTTTTATGAATAACTATATCGAGTATTATATCGTTCAAAAGCTCTAAAAATGTCCGATTTTTTGAGATCATAGCCAACTATGGTTTCCATTCAAAAAAAGATAAGTTTGTGTCATATCTCGAAAACGAGAGCTATCACGCAAACAAGGACATGACAATCATAGTCGGGATACAATTCCCATAAATTTTGATATTTTCACTTTTTTATAAAATCAATAACAAAGGAGCTAGAGGGATTTGACTAAATCGACAGAATTTGGTTTTTTCAAAATATGTAGTAAGCCATGACTATTTACAAAAATCCGAAATTGTCATTAAATTGGGCCAGCAAAACTGCAAATCTTTCCCAATTTAACCATTGCTCTATCTCCGCTAGTTTCCGAGATCCCCATACTGATCATAAAAAAAATGACCCTTTATATATATTGTTGAAATAATGGGCATTTAAAAAAACAAATCGACATGTCTAAGAGTTTTTCCCTACAACCCCCCTTTATTCGTTATCGAATTTATTCGATTTGGCTGTTCTACACTATATATATACATACATACATACATATATATATATATATATATATATATATATATATATATATCATTAATTTCAAAGTGATATATTCAGCGTCATTTTAGTGTAGCCAAATTGGAATCCAGTAAACAGAAAACTAGTAATAATGGCAACAATACCTAAATTGTAACGGAACTACTACCACATGATCAAACAAATATTCAAACTTCAGTCAATTTTAGGAATTCCAAAAAATACAGATTGCCAAAAAATATTAATTTGTTACATCAAACAAACCAAGCCTATATTATTTTACTAACATCGAAATAAAACCACTGCTATTTTGTCCGCAGTTTTGATCTACAAGTTACATATGAAGAAGATATAGATATGCAGGGTGTTCACAAAACTGAATCGTTTCACATATTTGTTGAATAACATTGTATGATTAAGCTCCATCGGACGCGAAACAATTGTCACAATTTTTTAAATAAAGTGTAAGTTTGTAATAAGTGTATTACTCAAATCATCATAACATTGTTTTAATTATTATTCACTCTTTTAACAGTTAGTGTTAAATATTGAGGAGCTGAAGAAGTTGGTAACAAACCGAAATGTTCTTCACAAATAATAAATACCATCCCAGAAACTGCAAGTACTTTTCTGACAGAACATTAATTTTTTTGGTCCGTTCCATATTATTGAATTTTGTTGTGTATAAGCGATATGTTCGGATTTTGAAATTTAACGTTCAGAGCCACCTATGCTAATAAATACTTAATGTAATAATGAAGAAGCCAAGACCTAGACGGGTGAATGTGCATCAAGGACAGAGAGAGCTACCTCAGTTATATTGAATAGATCACCTTAATCTTCGTTTTGAATGCTTTAATATTACCCGAGGTTCGAGGTCTTGAGAAATGGCGGAGGAATATCGAATGGACATTTAAATATTTCTTCGACATCTCAGAAACGTTTCTTACTTGTTGAAGACTGTTAAGAAGCCCTGTAAATTCCTTGGTTGGGTTGAAAACTTGAAATTGTGTATAAGAAGAGACATCATTATAATGTAACATGGTAACATGCATATCGGTAGTTGCAAATCAACATACATGGCCATGATTACAATAGCATAATGATTCAAACAGATTGATTCTTTGTCTGTAGACAAGACTCGTCTGAAGACTGAGACATTAATCGTTTAATCCATTTGAATAAATCAGTCCGATCCCCATTTATATGCAAGATTTCTTAAAACTCGGTTAAACAAAAGAATTTATGTCATATTGTGCATGCGAGACAATGAGAATCAAGTTCTTGAAGGCAGAAGGAAAAATAAAGGAAAAAGGGCAAAAAAGTATTCTGAATTTCGGTTGTCATTGCATGAAATTGTTGAAAGGCGTACACTTTGGTACGCATATCAGTTTTTCAGATCAAAACTTAGTATTCAGGAATATATTGAATGCAAAAGACTTACTGTATTTTTGTGTCGTTGGCTTATTAGTGAAATGTTTTATAAGGAATGATTTTACTACCATACATGGGAATTGTATTCGTTAAAATATATTTTCCCAAATCACATTTCTGCATGCGGGTTTTTGAAATCCCGTTTTTTATATAATAAACAAAACGAACTCGGTTCTTCACTGCCGACGTGACTTTGACGAGGAAACTGACTTAAAAAAAATGACCTTTCGTGAATGCCTCGGACGAATGCTAATTTTCTTACGTCTTGCATATTGTAAAAGGACTCATTAAACCGGAGGAACAGCTTAGTGTTTGTTCTTCATGTTCGGTCCTTAATATTTGAGATAAGGCACTTCATGACAAAATAAAAATATCAACCTACTTTTGAAATTGTTTGATGAAGCTTAACGTCTACATTTTTTTAACAAGTTTATACGTCGGATTGAGGTTATATGCAGGAACATTAGTCATTTTCGTTTTGTTATTATTTGAATGTTGGAAATTGATATTTAGTCCAGGTGGATTTGGCTGAAATTTTCATATTTTGTACATCTCAACGAAATGAACAAATGTCTTCATCGCCGAAAAGTCTGACTGATGATCTGCCAGTTATGGTTAATTTTATATTTATTGTCAGGGTATACTACGATGAGTTGAGTCGAATATAATTTTATTACACATCAATTTGTATTAAAAAAAATTCATTCTCAGGTAGGTCACCAAATCATCCTGTATTGAACGCCCTTGAACAGCTATCATAATTGTCACAATCTCGTTCTTTCTCGGTAATACGATTTATCCCAATTTGTAGACGTGAAAACCCTAGTGCCGTTTGTGAGAACTACATATAAATGAGATGTATACAAATGAACAAACATTATATGTTTTATACTGTTAGGTAAATAAGTAAAAATATATTGGCAGCATATCGCATCTCTATAAAAGGACAATTTTTGACTGACTGCTAAATTTTAGATGAGATGTTAAAATTAATTTAAAAGATTACCTTATATCAAATAAAACTGCAAATAATTCCGCCTTATTTTATTACTAATACTGTTATACTTATTCAAGTTTCCTTTGCACATGGCATAAATATAAATAATTAAAAATATATTTGCAAATCACATTTAGTGATTGTTTTAGTACCTTTTAATAATGGATGCTTATGGTTTTCCAAAATATTAGTAAATTGTTATTAGATTTGTAAGAAATTCATAACTGAAAGAATATACATACTTAACTCGTAAGGTACGGAAATCAAATATATGAATTAGTTTTAGAATCTCTAAATAGTGTACTTACCTAAAACTTTTCATTTTTATTCTTCTGTAAATGCGCAAACCACTTATAAACACATTCAATTTGGTCACTTTAATAGTTGCTGTCGGCATCGTTTTTATAAAAAAGTAACCTCATCCATGAATAGAAAACAAGGTATTATTTTAGTAATATTTATACTTTACTACAAAATTGGGTTTTTACTGTCCACTGTTGTTAATAGTGGGCGCCATCTCACTTGGATTTTATTAATAATTGATCTTTAAATTACTTATTAAAAGACATAAATAAAGATTCTGTATATATTCTGCACTGAAGGTCGTCTATAGCTACTGAACAAAATAACAACAAAGTAAATCGGTAAAGGGACAGAGGAGAAAATGATACCGAACCGGTTTGTCTTGGCCTATTTATATGTAGATTTTAATAATAAGTGTATAAATTCACAATGTATTGAAGCATGATTGCATAAAAAATAAATTTGACACGCAGAGACAAACCTGCACAGAAACTAACTTTCCGATTGGAATCTACGGTTCATTATTAAGATGCATTGCATATTACCTCCTGAAGTATATGCTCTAAAGTCCGAAATTAAGGAACTGAAAATTAGGGTATTTACTATAAACTTAAATATTATTCAGCAGCGTTAATGTAAAATGTGTACTTTATAAGATGAACTTAGTCACGACACAAATGTGTTGGGAACCTGGTAACAGGTAACCACAGACTGTAACGTTGCCTATTTTTGTGGCGAGAAACTCCTGTAGTCAAGCATCTAATTTAAAATAATTAGAATGTTTATTAGAAGGAAAAGTAGATTTTGGGTTGGTACTTTATATTAATTGGACTTTACTTTTAATTTTTGCATTCCACTACCATACTTTCTTTGGTTCTTCACTTTATAATGTTATATTTCGTATTATTAGTTTCGTTTTAAAACAAGATGTATTGGATATTTTCTCTATAGTAAAGTCATCACAGTACGGTCTTTATCAAACTTGTTTTTCAGCTTTTGTATATTATTCAATTTATTAAATTCTGGGTACATATGTGAATTTCCTCTCTAATGAACTAAATTTTAGATAATTAATCTAGCTTCATTGAAACTGTAATTTCCGCTTGATAAAGTTGAATTTCAGTGCATTAATTAATTAAATTCGAAAAAGCTTGTATAGAATTTTGCAGTACAACATAATCTATAGAAGACAATTTAGAAGACAAAGCAGTTCTAGTTGTAATTTGTTTCACTTGCTATTAAACAATAGGTTTTATGACCAACAATAGAACTGAATAGAAAACCGTATATATCTAGCAAAATGTCGGAAATAATTGTATAGAAATTACAAATGGTCTCACTTTGTATGTAGGATGTCCCCAACTTTTACACTTGACGCAAATACGTATATATTTTAAAAGTGAGACTAGACTTTAATATTTCAGTTCGCACAAACAGAACAAGCAGTTGTTGTAGCACTGTTAAATTTTTCACTGGATTATACATGAATAAAAACTGATCAAATTAAACATTTTCCAGATGCATGGTAAATAATAATAAGTGACGTCAGCAGATAAAAATGGATCCAAATCAAAAAAAGTTTCAACGTCTGGGGTTCCACAGGGTTCTAATTTTGGCCCATTGCTATTTTTTAACTGACTTCGAAAAAGGAGGAGGTTATCAATTCGTCGGCGTCTTTTTAGGGTTCCGTATATACAATATACGGATACTCATATAATATCACTCAGGATTTCTGCCTCTGTCACATCACAGCCATTTTCTCCTAAACTACTGGACGGAAGAGGTTGAAATTTGGTATCAATGTATAGCTTGGTGACCCGATCAGGAGTACATATCGTAAAAGAAAAAAGATTTTAGGGGTACTTCGGGGGGAAAAAACTAAAAAAAATCGACCGTTTCCCCCCCCTGATCTCCGAAACTACTGAGCCTAAAATTTTGAAAAAAAAAGGAAATATAGAGCGTTGCCCGAACTTTACAGGAAAATTAAGGAGAAACTATTAATGCTAATTTTGGGGGGCAACTTATAGAATTAAATAAAAATTTAAAAATAAAAATTGTTTCAAACGCATCATGTAATATATCAAATGAAAGGTCTCATTCTGAGGAACACAAATATATTTTTTTTCATATTTAAAAAAAATTATTTAAAAAGATGTTAACGAAAATATACCAAAATTTACCCATTCTCCCCCCTAAAATTAAGGAGAAACCATTAATGTTAATTTTGGGGGGCAAATTATAGAATTAAATAAAAATTGAAAATAAAAAAAATATAAAAAAATTCAAACGCATCATGTAATATATCAAATGAAAGCTCTCTCTCTCTCTGAGGAACACAAATATATTTTTTTCATATTTAAAAAAAATTATTTAAAAAGATATTACCGAAAATATACCAAAATTTACACATTCCCCCCCCCCTTATCTCCGAAACTCTAAAACGTAAAGTTTTGAAAAAAATAAATTTATAGGTTCTGACCTGAAGTTTACTGGAAAAATAAGGAGAAACCTCTACTTTTAATTTTAGGGGGCCAATTACAGAATTAAATGGAAAATATAAAATTAAAATTGTTTCTAACCCATCATGTTATAAATCAAATGAAAGGGCTCATTACGACGAAAACAAATATATTTTTTTTCATATTTTTAAAATAAATTAACTAAAAGATATTAACAATAACATAAAAAATCCATCCATTCCCCCCCTTATCTCCTAAACCATAAGCTGGAAAAATTTCAAAAAAATGGAGGTATAGCTTCTCACCTGAACATTACTGGAAAATTAAGGAGGGGGCAAATTATAGAATTAAATGGAAAATTAAAATTAAAATTGTTTCTAACCCATCATGTTATATATCAAATGAAAGGGCTCATTATGACGAAAACAAATATATTTTTTTCATATTTTTAAAATAAATTAATTAAAAGATATTAACAAAAATATAAAAATTTTTACCAATCCCCCCCCTATCTCCGAAACCATAAGCTGGAAAATTTTGACAAAACAATGGACGTATAGCCCCTGACCTGAACTTTACTGGAAAAATAAGGAAAAACCCCTAATATATTTTT
Source organism: Octodonta nipae (assembly GCA_034190945.1). Classification (NCBI taxonomy): domain Eukaryota; kingdom Metazoa; phylum Arthropoda; class Insecta; order Coleoptera; family Chrysomelidae; genus Octodonta; species Octodonta nipae. The sequence continues at coordinate 16,155,905 of CM067216.1, forward strand.
TTGGGGGGCAAATTATAGAATTAAATGGAAAATATAAAATTAAAATTGTTTCTAACCCAGCATGTTATATATCAAATAAAAGGGCTCATGATGAAGAAAACAAATATATTTTTTCCATATTTATAAAATAAATTAATTAAAAGATATTAACAAAAATATAAAAATTTTTACTCATTCCCCCCCTTATCTCCGAAACCATAAGCTGAAAAATTTTGAAAAACTGGAAGTATCGCCCCTCACCTGAACTTTACTGGAAAAATAAGAAGAAACCCCTAATATTCATTTTGGGGGGCAAATTATAGAATTAAATGGAAAATAAAAAATTATAATTGTTTCTAACGGGTCATGTAATATATCAAATCCCAGAGCTCATTATGACGAATAGGTACAAATATATTTTTTTAATTTTTTTAAAATGAATATTTTAAAATATATTAAAAAAATGTTTTAAAAAAATTACCCATTCTCCCCGTTATTCCCCAAACTCTAAGACCTCATTTTTTTTTGTTTATAAGAAAAATATGAAAAAAAAACGGAAAATAAATTACTAGAAAACCCCTTTGGTAATTTTAGGGACAAATTATACAATTAAATGGAAAATAAAGATTCAATTTTCAAACGCATCATGTAATATATTAGATAAAAGGCTCATTATGTGAATTACAAACATATCATATTTTTAAATCATTTGTATAAAAGATATTAAAAATATTAAACATAGACTTAATTCCCACTTTAGAAACTACACTATTTAAAATTTGAAAAATATATTTTATTTATATTTTTAAATAATTTGAATAACAGATTTAATAATTTATAATTTAAACTTTGACCTATTTTGCCGTTTTTCTTCCAATCTACAAAGCCTCAAAACTCAGACAGTAGATTATAAAAGGCATTTCTGAAAGTTTATTAGTAAAATAAAACTCTAATGTTACTTTTTGGGGGCCAAATTACTAAATTAAATACATACGTATTGTGATAAAAATCAAGCGAATCCTAAAGCAGATAAAATAAAAAGTCTATGTGTGGAAAATCAAAGTGTATATTTTTTATAAATTTAAAACGCTTCCTTTAAAATATATAAGGGTAAGTATAAGAAAATGCACTCATTCCCTGCTTGTCTGAAACTGGAATATTCGAATCTTGAAGGTGGTACGGAACCCTAAGTATGCGAGTCCAACTCGCACTTGACCAAATTATTTAAATATAAATTATAGTTTTAACCAAATAATTATGATGTTTTTGTATCGTTATCTGCTATCTGGAATGTACTAAAAACAAAATGATAGAATTGTAATCTGTAATTGGGGACACATATCCCTGTTGAGTACTTTAAATAAAAAAATAAATACATTTCGATTTGTCTACAGGGTACCAAATCGGGACGGGTCAACTAGAATTTCATAAACTCAGAAAAATTTGTTAATTCTGCATACTCCAACGCCAGTATTTTGAAAAATTTGTGAATATTTCAATTTTTGAATAATTTTTTTTTCTGACATTATAAATGGATGTGGTTTAAAGGCTGTTGTAACATTGGGTTTTTATATTGAACAAGCTTTTAAAATGCTTATAATAACAGGTTTAGCTAGTATAGACTAAGTAATTTCGAAAAGATTGTTGAGGAGGTCTTGAATTATTTTGTCTATTCATGGGTTTTCTCTCCTCCAAATTTTTTCCTGTAACAGATAAGTATTTAAAAAAATTGTATATGTAGAACAAAGTGTAGTAAGGCAATTTCGTAAAATTGCCCGGATTACTGGCTGTCTGTAGAGAGATTCTTCCTCACAGTTTTTCTGAGAGAAAGAGATGTCTATAAAATGATCAACCAGTATTCCTGTATATAAGTAATGTATTGTATATTGTGTAATACTTATCTGTGTATGGAGACGTTTCAACTCCGAGTCTGGAGTCGTTGTCAATCGTTTAGTGTTGTTTTCGAGGTTTTTTTCCAAAAAATTTTCGCTTTGATTTTGAATTTATTGTTTGTCAAAAAATTTGACACTGACAATTTGTCGTTTGGCGATCACTTGACGCTGAGGTTACCGTTTTTTTGTTCTGTTAGCAGTAAATTCTTCCAGTCCAAATGAAGGTCGGCTGAAGGTGCTCCGATTTCAGTGTTGTTTATCATCATACAGCTGGCTTCTTTAAGTTTTCTCTTTTTTAAGTTTTCTTCTTTCAACAAGATCTTTGTTTTATCCCAGTCTATCCTATGGCTGCCGGTGCTCGTTAATACATGATTGGCCAAATTTGATTTGTCCACATGTCTTCTGGAAATGTTATATTGATGTTCTTTTTTCCTTACTTCTAAAGGTCTTGAAGTTTCACCGGTATAAGAATGGCCACAGTCACACAAAACACTGTACACACAATTTTTAGAACTCTGGGTTGCGTTAAACGGTTTGGTATGTGTGAGGATAGAGCGCAAGGTATTATTTGTTTTAAAAACAGTTTTAACGCTGTATTTATTTCCTAACCGCTTAATTTTTTCCGATACACCTGGGATATATGGAATTATGTTCATAATTTGGTTGTCTGTTTGTGTTTGGTTGGTATTAGTGTGATGGTTATTTGTGCTGGTTTGTTGTTGCGATTTTCTTTCTAACTGATTTATAGTTTTATTTATAAAGTCTTGGGGATATTCGTTTTGAAGTAGATGTTCTTTGATAATATTGACTTCTTTGTTGAAGATTTGGGTGGATGAAGATATGTTTTTTGCTCTATCATATAAGCACTTTACAACACCTTTCTTTACATTTAAAGGATGGTTGGAGTGAAAATTCAAATATCTATTAGTATTTGTAGGTTTTCGATAAGTACTTGTACTTATTGTGTTGTTTGTTCTATCTATAAGTACATCAAGATAAGCAAGTTTATGCAAATTTTCCATCTCCATTGTAAATTTTATTGTGGGTTCTTGACTATTGATGTAATCTAGGAATGAGTGCAGTTCTTCAGCACCATACTCCCAAACCACAAAAATGTCATCAACGTATCTCCACCACACTTTTGGTTTATTTTTATATTTGCCTATGAATCTTTCTTCAAAATATGTCATGAATATATTACTGATTATAGGAGATAAAGAAGAACCCATGGCCATACCAAATTCTTGTTTATAGAAATCTCCTTCAAATTGAAAATATGTAGTGTTTAAGCAAAGTTCAGTTAGTTCCATAATTGTGTCAATGTTTAGTTTTGTTTTGTTGTGTAAGGTAATATCTTGTTGTAATTTATTTTTTATAATTTGTAATGATTTATCAACAGGTACATTTGTAAAAAGACTAACTATGTCGAAACTTACTAGTATATCATTTCTGTTGATAATAATGCTTTTTAATTTTGTTAAAAAATCATTAGTGTTTTTCAAATTGTTTGGATTATTTTCGTAAGTTTTCTCTCCTTACGAAAATAATCCAAACAATTTGAAAAACACTAATGATTTTTTAACAAAATTAAAAAGCATTATTATCAACAGAAATGATATACTAGTAAGTTTCGACATAGTTAGTCTTTTTACAAATGTACCTGTTGATAAATCATTACAAATTATAAAAAATAAATTACAACAAGATATTACCTTACACAACAAAACAAAACTAAACATTGACACAATTATGGAACTAACTGAACTTTGCTTAAACACTACATATTTTCAATTTGAAGGAGATTTCTATAAACAAGAATTTGGTATGGCCATGGGTTCTTCTTTATCTCCTATAATCAGTAATATATTCATGACATATTTTGAAGAAAGATTCATAGGCAAATATAAAAATAAACCAAAAGTGTGGTGGAGATACGTTGATGACATTTTTGTGGTTTGGGAGTATGGTGCTGAAGAACTGCACTCATTCCTAGATTACATCAATAGTCAAGAACCCACAATAAAATTTACAATGGAGATGGAAAATTTGCATAAACTTGCTTATCTTGATGTACTTATAGATAGAACAAACAACACAATAAGTACAAGTACTTATCGAAAACCTACAAATACTAATAGATATTTGAATTTTCACTCCAACCATCCTTTAAATGTAAAGAAAGGTGTTGTAAAGTGCTTATATGATAGAGCAAAAAACATATCTTCATCCACCCAAATCTTCAACAAAGAAGTCAATATTATCAAAGAACATCTACTTCAAAACGAATATCCCCAAGACTTTATAAATAAAACTATAAATTAGTTAGAAAGAAAATCGCAACAACAAACCAGCACAAATAACCATCACACTAATACCAACCAAACACAAACAGACAACCAAATTATGAACATAATTCCATATATCCCAGGTGTATCGGAAAAAATTAAGCGGTTAGGAAATAAATACAGCGTTAAAACTGTTTTTAAAACAAATAATACCTTGCGCTCTATCCTCACACATACCAAACCGTTTAACGCAACCCAGAGTTCTAAAAATTGTGTGTACAGTGTTTTGTGTGACTGTGGCCATTCTTATACCGGTGAAACTTCAAGACCTTTAGAAGTAAGGAAAAAAGAACATCAATATAACATTTCCAGAAGACATGTGGACAAATCAAATTTGGCCAATCATGTATTAACGAGCACCGGCAGCCATAGGATAGACTGGGATAAAACAAAGATCTTGTTGAAAGAAGAAAACTTAAAAAAGAGAAAACTTAAAGAAGCCAGCTGTATGATGATAAACAACACTGAAATCGGAGCACCTTCAGCCGACCTTCATTTGGACTGGAAGAATTTACTGCTAACAGAACAAAAAAACGGTAACCTCAGCGTCAAGTGATCGCCAAACGACAAATTGTCAGTGTCAAATTTTTTGACAAACAATAAATTCAAAATCAAAGCGAAAATTTTTTGGAAAAAAACCTCGAAAACAACACTAAACGATTGACAACGACTCCAGACTCGGAGTTGAAACGTCTCCATACACAGATAAGTATTACACAATATACAATACATTACTTATATACAGGAATACTGGTTGATCATTTTATAGACATCTCTTTCTCTCAGAAAAACTGTGAGGAAGAATCTCTCTACAGACAGCCAGTAATCCGGGCAATTTTACGAAATTGCCTTACTACACTTTGTTCTACATATACAATTTTTTTTAAATACTTATCTGTTACAGGAAAAAATTTGGAGGAGAGAAAACCCATGAATAGACAAAATAGTATAGACTAGTTTAATTAATCAACTTCAAAAAGAAGAAGAAGGCTCAATTCGTCTGTTCTATGTTTTTTTATGTTTGTTCAGCGATTACTCGAAAACGGCTCGAGAAATTTCGACCGTTTATACTGGATCCTGTTCCGGAGAATCGCGAAGTGGTCCCATATTATTTTCATTAATATAGCTTGTACGTTTCTTAGAAAATGGGGAGAAACCTTTTTACCGATTTTCTTATACACTATGCTTTGATGGAGTCTCCCGTATTAAAAAATTTTCACTTCCGGCTAAGATGGCGAGGTGATCGGTTGTGTGTGTGATAGGTTTGGGTTAGGTTTAGGAATCCATATAAATTTAAATAATCTTTGGTCCGGTACGGTATCATATATATTATCCCCAAAAGACGCTTTGAAAGTGAATAGACGCTCAAGAAGTGATATTTTGTGTTAGATCTAGTGATAGCCGGGGTCCAAGGTTGGTTCGCCTTTAAAATTGTATTCTATGGTGACGGGAATAAAGTTAATTTATAATAAGACTGGAAAATCTAAAAAGTTAATTTATCATAAGATTGGAAAAGAAAATGTTTCATTTCATCACAAGATAAAGTTTTGCTTTAATATTTATTTATTTCAAACAAAAAGACTTGTAAATGGTATCAAGGGCCTCCGCCCATAGCCACTCCAGTTGCAGGAACACTTAAAGAAGAAGATGATGCAAAATATTTTAAAAAAATAATTCGGGACATGGGATAAATTGAAAAAGTGGTTTCATATTTTTTTAATAACTTAGCTTGTACCGTTTCGTAGAAAATTGGGAAAAAAATTTTAACAACTTTGTTATACAGTATAATTTGGTGGCGTCGCTGGCATTAAAATTTAACTGTTCGGAACTTGGGGTAAATTGTAAATAGATTGAACTAATCAAAATAAATATCAGTTAATATGTATCTACAGTGTGTATTCATAAACCAAACGGTTTCGTTTTGTTGATAAATCTTTATATATATATATATATATATATATATATATATATATATATATATATATTTATATATGTATTAGATGGTTTCCGGGAATTCATCCGCGTAGTTGATAACTGATCTCTGCCGTGATCGATGGTAAAATGACGACGTTTCGGCAGAGTCACATCTGCCCTCTTCAGGTCGGTTCGCATAATTCTCGTAGCCTTCGTTGCTTTCGCTTCTAGTTACTCGAATACAGTATTCGAGTAACTAGAACCGAAAGTTGAATATTATTAATGAAAATATGGCATGGTCGAAAATGTATACAGTAATCATTACACCACACTTTTTCAACTGTATACGAGGTTGGTTGGAATTTTGCTTAAAAGTAAAATACATACCTTTATTTTTCATTATATATAAAATTCTTATCAAACAGGGATAATCCGAATTATAAAATGAATCTAATGAAGCCACACCACTAAAAAGCATGAAATAATTTCACTTTAGCTCTGTACCGACTTCATAAAAAGTATTTAATTGTTTTAGCAAAAAATTATTTCATGCTTTTTAGTTAATTATTTTGAAGTCGGTTTTTGTTTTTTTTTTAATGTATTTATTTATTTGTTGTGAAACCATTAGTTAATGAAATTATTTAATTTAATTCCTCTGAACGAGGAGTCATCTCAACCAATGGACGAATAAGACTTATCTGTGTGTATATCGGGAAATCTTAATACAACGGTTGCATTGCTTTTATCAATCGGTAAAACGTTTAAACGCTTGGCGCCTCGGACGTTTTATGTAACGTTGAAGACCTTGTAAGTTTGAAAAACAGTTATTATTATCATATAGTTTTGTGACCATCATTGTTCAAATATTCATTTCAGTCTTAAAAGACGTGCAAATGCACATCAAATGAACACTCAAATGAAATACTTTTAACGATGTTCATCAAGCACTACATACTCCGGCACACATATTCCGGTTTCAATAAATTTTATTGCACAACCAAACTATTCAAACTAGTTGTCATAAACCCAGTTCCATTGACTAAGCCCCAAATTAAATCCACTAGAGAAATTCTTCATAGAATATTCCAAATCATTACTTCGGATACTATAAAACTTCCCGAAGTTCCGAAGTCTATCAAACTGAACACTATCAACTCGAACTGCTGGTCATTGTCGATGTAAATGTCTCCGTTCTTGCTACTAAACAAGTGTCATTAAATTCTCTGGGTGTCCAGAGTGCGAAGTGCACTTTGATATGATGTCTTCCGTTACATTTTTATTACTTAGGTTGAAAAATATTCAGAACATTTGATCATCTTTTTAACTTTACAAAATAAAATCAAACTTTATTTATTTTATAAACGTAAACATTGTTATTTTTAGAGATGTACCTGCCCCTCCCTTTCTATGTCTTTACTTGTGGTAGACATTTTAGAAAGCTGCATGTATTGTTGTTGTGCTTTAAGATATTGAGACACAACCAGCCATGGTATAAAGAGTATACTTGTACTTACTTTGCATTAGACAAATTTAATTGCAATTTAGAAGTATATCTCAACGGTTTGTCTGAGGGTCTTAAGTGAACTTACTCTAAGACATTTGTTTAATTCAATGATACCAATACGATCTTCAGTGCGAAACCTGAATGATCTCTTTGTTTTCTGAATGATACTTGTGGCATATTTTTTCAATGTCTAAGTGATTTTTGGGAAATAACACCACAGTTTAAAGATCTGATCTAGACCCCGAAACGTTTGGAATATACAGCAATTTTCTTTAAACTGTGGTGTTATTTCCCAAGAAGCACTTAGACACTGAATGATCTATACTATTGTAAAATTTTAGCTGTCTCTTTGTTTGTTTTGAACTGATTTTGCTGAGTCTTTTTTTGTTGCAGAGCCAATAATTTGACTTAAAATCTGGTATATATTTTATCTCCCTACATAGACAGAAACAGCAAAAAAACTTCTAGAGCAAAGCAGCCAAAGCAAGTGCGTTGTGGACGCACTTGCTTTGGCTTAGCTTTTATTCAAAATGCGGACTGTTCAAATGTCACTAACATATCTATTTCTATTTAAAAAAAAATCTACTGATATATCAAGCGTAATTTGACAGGGTTTTCCATAGAGCGGAGTAGAAAAACATCGGTTAAAAGAATCTTAAAAAAGTTATATTTGGTGCTTATGGGCATAAGCAGCTTCATATATTAAATGCGGTTGAAATAAGAGGGAGTGGAATTAGTTATACGGGGTGGTTCAACAGAAGTTTTACTGGGGGGGGGGGGGACCATAAATAGTTGCATATACCAGGTGGTTGAAAAAGTGGTGTATTGGAATTATATTTTTACAGTGTTGATAACAAAGTGTTATATACAGTGAGTAGTATAGAATTGTGGTTATAAATTGTGGATAAAAATAAAAAAATGTGTTATTTTAAGCAGTTAGGATATTTGAATTATGTTCTTGACTTATTATCGTTATGAAATGGGTTAAAAAATATTACAAGTAGTTGTTTGAACACGGTGGTTGAAATATAAGATGGAGTGAAATTATAGTAGGTGCATATATAGCATGGTTGAAATATGTGGCGGAGTATAATTACAATCATGGTTCGTGGTTTTAAAAAATATTATAAAGATATGTTATGATCAACAAGCTGCAAGCATATACAGGATGGTTAAAATATACAGTAGAGTACAATTCAAACTATACAGGGTGCTACAAAAATGTTATTTTGTTTGAATGATATACAAGATGCATACACAAGAGTGGTGAAATATACAATAATAATTTATAATTACACAGGGTGGGTAAAATAATTATAAAAATTTGGTTATATAGGGTGGAACATGAGTTGCGACATATAGGGAGTACCTGAAATATAGGGTGAAGTAAAGTTAAGTTACACAATGTGACTCAAACAAGATTAGGTTGCATATTAAGGGTGGTTTCAATGGCGTATGGAGTGAGTATGGAGTACTTTAACTGTAGTTCAAAAAATATGTAGTAAAATTGTAAATAAGTTGCTCAGATAGGATAGTCGATATATAGGGTGGATTAGAGTTATTGTTAAGTATTTAAAAATATTGGGTGACCAATAAGCAGCAGCATATAGGGTATGGTTGTAATACAGGTTGAAGTAGAGATAAACATACAAGGTGATTCAAACAAAATGTTATAAATGGTGCCCCATAAGCAGTTGCAGATTTGGTGAAATATAATGGGAATCGATGGATTTATACTTATACAGGGTGGTACAAAAAAATGTTATACTGGGTGGCCGATAAGTAGTTGCATTTACAAGGTGGTTGAAATAGACGGTTATAGTTAAGCAGGGAGCTTAAACATTATAGAACATGAACTGTTGCATATATGCAACATCTGAAACATGAGGCGAAGTAGAATTATAGCTATACAGTGTGATTAAAACAATGTTAGAAAAAGTTGCATATAAGGGATGGTTGAAATATAAGATAAAAACAAATTGTAATTTCCAGGGTGATTAAACATTTGCAGTTGCATAAATAGGATAGTTGAGATATAGACTGAAATAGAATTATAGTTAAGTGTTTAAAAAATGTTACATTTGATGGCTCCTGAGCACACATATAGAGTGGTTAAAATATTTTGTAGATACAATTACGGTTATACAGGATGGTTCATAAACTGATAGACAAATAATTTGTAATGTATTTTGCCTGTTCATTAGGTTTTCTCTCCTCATTTTTTTTTCTTCAACAGATACGTATTTGAAAGGTTGTATATGGAGAACAAACTGTAGTAAGGCAATTTCGAAAATTGCCTGGATTACTGGCTACCTGTACAGAAATTCTTCCACACAGTTATTCTGAGAAAAAGAGATGATCAACCAACCAGTATTCCTGTATATTACAAGTAATGTATTGTATATTGTGTTACACATATCTGGGTTTGGAGACGTTTCAACTCTGACACTGGAGACGTTGTCCATCGTATTTCCAGTTTTTTTTCTAAAAAATTCCCTTTGATTTTGATTTTTTTGTTTGTCAAAAATTTGACAGTGACAATTTGTCGTTTGGCGATCACTTGATACTGAAGGTAGCGTTTCTCTGCTCTGTTAGTAATAGATTTCTCCAGTCCAAGTGAAGGTCGATTGAAGGTGCCCTGATTTCCGTATTGTTTATCATCATATAGTTGGCTTCTTTAACTTTTTTTTTTAAATTTTCCCCTTTCAATAAGATCTTTGTCTTATCACAGCCCTGGCAGCCATAGGATAGCTATGGCTGCCAGTCTGGTTAATACATGATTGGCCAAATTTGATTCACATGTCTCCTGGAAATGTTATATTGATGTTCGTTTTTTCCTTACTTCTAAAGGTTTCACCGGAATAAGAATGGCCACAGTCACATAAAATACTGTACACACAATTTTTGGAATTCTGAGTTGCGTTAAATGAAAGGCAAAATAATGCAAGACCTCATCAAAAATCTTTCCGAAATTACTTAAAGTTATAATTTTTAACCAATTGGCAGCAGTATATATAGGATGGTTTAAATATAGATGGTAGTAGACTTATAGTTATACAATGCGGTTCAAAATAATGTTGAGTAAAATTGTTATGTAAGGTGCCCAATAACCAGTTGCAGTTTGGGTGAAATATGTTGGGGATTTGTGGATTTATAGTTATACAAAATGGAACAAAAATATTATATTGCCTGGCCCATTAGTAGTTGAATATACAAGGTAATATACTTTTACAGGATAGATAAAAAAAATTGTTATATATGGTACATACAATTTTGTAAATCTGTAGAAAAAATTGTAAAAAAACAAATACAAATACAAAAAATATTTAACGTAAAAAGTTATGTAAGAGTCATACATTTTTTTCTATTTATTTTCGACTTTTTTGTCAATATAAAAAAATAGTTTTGTTTGAGCCCTTTTAAGGACATATAACTTCCTAAGGGAATAGGCAATATGTTTGCATAGTTGGATACAGTCTTCAATTCTAATTAATTATGTCTCACAGCAATTTTGGTGATTATCAAAATTAAAGGTACTTTATTTTAGACAACATTCATATTTTTCGACAAAACTCGTATTCAATTGAAAAAGTGACATTTCATGATTTTATTTTAGTTTTCAATCCACAAAAATCTCTTTATAAAGACTTTTTTTCTAATTATTAGTATGTTATAACTAAGTTCTCCATCTGAGTGCAACTTAAACGTATTTTCAGTCAAATTAAGAAATTCAATTAATTTCATCTTAGATTTGAAATAAAGAGATATTTTTATTTCAAACGCCAAATTGTAGTGTGAAATCAGTTTTTTTCGATTTTCTAGAAAACAGTATATGCCATATTACGGAAAAAAATATGGAGTCCGGTCTGCATGTATAATATTTCAAATAATAAAAAACCATTTAATCAAAATTCGTTCATAATTGAGAATCTGGTGATTTATTTGAAAATTGGGCTAAGATATAACATATTAAATCATATTGGTGCGTTCCCGCATTTGTTTAGTGTATTGTGTTCAATTTGATTGAATTACTTCATTGATTTTTAAACTTCTGCACCTTTTCTAAAACATTCCGTCGCGCTAATGCTAATCGTAAAAGTGTGTTTTTGCGTGTAAAATATAGACAGTATTGTGTATTCGTGTTTTGGAACCCAAGCTGTTTGGACGCTTGGGAGTTTCGTGCAATGTACTCCGAACTTTTCGGTGGCTTTGATTACGTCTGAAGAGACGCCGCTTTTTGTTGTTTCGTTTGCGTTACGATCCGCGAGTTCTTTAGCTCCATTCGTGACGACCGCTAACCGCTGTAATTTTGTTTCTTTTGTGTTTACAAAAGCGCATCATTTGTTGTTAAACCCGCATTTTTTGTATGTTCAATCAATAAACATTATGTCGCTATTTTTTGTGTAACGTGTTGTCCAGACGAAGCTCTAAGAAACTGTTCCTGTTCACGGGGCTAGCCTCAGAAGAAAGAACCACCAAGAAAACACCCTTACCAGAGCTTCGACTTAAAGGTTAGTGAATAACTTTTATTTGGTGAATTACTTTACGTGTTTATTGATTGTTCCGCTAAAGGTCCTTCGTCAATTATATACTTGCATTGAACCAGCATTGAACTAAAACCGCAACATCTATTTCATACATTTTTTTGAATATTATTATTATCTCTATGGAATGTGCATCGAAGACATTCCATAACATTTGGTCCAAGTACGAGCCGGATGCAATTTGAGTTAATTTAGTGCAAAGATTATCGAATAAATTACATAATTTGGTCCAACTCCGGGCCGGGTTACATTTGAGTAAATTTCGTGCAAAGTTTAATGATCAAAACATTGATTTTTCGTTGCAATTATTGTTGAAAACCGCATTGAATTTTAGTTTCTTTATTTGTTAGAAGAGAAAGCAAGTTCGGGATATTCACTCATTCCGTTAGAAATAAATTCGCATATTTCTTTTACCGCAAAAAAAACTTACAAGAGATGGTTTTGTTTGTTTGGTTATTTTGCTAAATTGTTTTGAATTTATTTGACATTTGGTCAGATATTTTACTACTTCAACAGTAAAAAATTGTACATTTTTGGAATAGTATTTTGATTCGTTCTATCGTGTTAGATTTGTTCAGTGGCGTTACAGTGATTTTGATTTATTGTTAAGATGTCAAAAACCGCTGAAAATTTACGAAAATTTAAAAATCATCGACAATCGGAGTTTAAAAGATTAGAAGATATTTATTTTGCTGCCGAGAAAGCCTTAAGAGGTGACGACGTTGAATTGTTTTTTAGCATGATTGATATGGTTGATTCAATTCATTTAGAATTTTTTAAACACCACAATTCCATTGTTGGATTAATTTCTGATGCAAACGATGATTTTGACTTTGAGGATGACATTCGCAATAAATTTGAAAAATTGTTTTATTTAATTAGGTCTATTGTTGCTAAACTGAAATCTGTTCAGAATTCTACGCCACAAAATACAACTCGGGAACAGGAAAGTGTTGCTTTGCCGCGAATTGATTTGCCTTCATTTAGTGGAGACATATTGGAATTTGGTACTTTTATTGATTTGTTTGATTCATTAATTCACAATAATGAAAACCTCAGTGCTATGCAGAAGTTCAAATATTTGCAGTTAGCTTTAAAAGGGCCTGCTTTTGAGGCTATTAGGAATTTTAAACTAACACAAAACAATTACGTGAGTGCTTATGAAACACTTTTGAAAAAATTCAAGCGAACTCGTTTAATCGCGGAGTCTCATTGGTCAGCTTTAGAACAATTCCCCCAACTAACTTCAGATAGCCCTTCAGAGGTTCGGAAGTTTTTGGATGACTTCAGTGATAATTTGGAAGCACTGAAGAATTTGGGTTTACCAGTAAATCAGTGGGATTTTTGTATCGTTCAGACGATGTTGAAACGAGTTCCAAAGAATTTAGCCGCTAAGTTTGAACTTTACCATGGTACTGTGACCGCTCAAGATGACTTCCCGATCCTCTCGGAAGTTGTTGATTTTTTGTCGAAGCATTGCGATGCCTTTGAACATGTTGAATTATCCCGCAAGGCAAAGCAAGGTGTTGACAAAAAGTTACCATTGAATTCAAAGCAACATTCTTCCCGGTTCACTACATCTTTGTTTGTCACTAAGAATAGAAATTGTTTAGTTTGTAAATCCGATCATGCGATTTACAAATGTTCTGAATTCTTGAACAAATCAGTATCCGCGCGGTTTAAGTTTGTTAAAGATTTTAGACTTTGTTTTAATTGCTTGAGCGATTCTCATCAGTCGAATCGCTGTAAATCTTTATCCACTTGCCGCAACTGCGAACAACGCCATCACACATTGCTTCATTTTGTAAATCGTGCTGATTCAGGTATTGGGTCTGAATCTAAAGCTCCCCCCGCAAACCTGGCTTCCACATCTGGTGGAACCAGTACCATTAATACTGTTGACAGTCCCGAAACTTCTCTACCGCAGACTTCTTGTCATAGTTCACTTTTGTCATACAATTCAAATGTGTTGTTAGCTACCGCCTTAGTTGAGGTATTAGATAAGCATGGTTCTTATCAAACTTTGCGATGTCTGCTAGATTCTGGTAGCATGACATCATTCATTGCGAGCAAGGCTGTGAAACGCCTTGGCTTCCGACCTATGCCCGCTTCGATTCAACTCAACGGGCTAGGTTCTATGCAGAGTACCTCTGCTGAGGGCTCTCTTACCCTTTCTCTTCGCTCTATAGTAAAGCGTGAGTGCAATTTTGTTGTTGAGACTATTGTTTTACCCCGCATTTGCAATGATATGCCTGTTGCGCCCATTAACATGGCTAATATGGCACATCTAACCAATTTGAAACTTGCTGATCCTGGTTTCAATAGCCCAGGCGCTATTGACCTTTTGTTAGGTGCCGATATATTTTCTCAAATTTTGTTGGATGGACGCCTTCTGGGAAAGGAAGGTGTTCCTGATGCTATTAACACTGTGTTTGGTTACATCCTTATGGGTAAAGTGTCTTCGAGTTCTGTTAACTCTCACTCTCAGTCAGTCATAAACCCAACTTCGCTTTTTTGTCAAATTGAAAATGTAGTATCATTAGATGATTCAATCCAAAGGTTCTGGACAACTGAAGATGTTCCTACCGCACTGGTTCAGTCCCCTGATGATCTTATCTGCGAAAATATATTTTCCGAGGGATGCAGGAGATTGGATTCAGGTAGATTCGTTGTGCCTCTTCCTTTTCGAAATACACTTCCTGCTTTTGATGGAATGTATAATCTCGCCGTACAACGTTTCTACTCTTTAGAAAGACGTCTTCTACAGCAACCAGATCTCTACAAACAATATTGTGATTTTCTCAAAGAGTATTTGGAGCTGGATCATATGGAGTTGGTTCCTGATTCATCTACTGCTTCTGATTGTTACTACATACCGCATCATTGTGTTTTGAAACCTGATAGTAGCACAACCAAACTTCGTGTAGTGTTTAATGCATCCGCTAAGATACCTCATCGGTTATCTTTGAATGATTGTTTATTTATCGGTCCCAAATTGCAGCAAGACATTATCGCTATTTTGTTGAACTTTCGATTTCATCCTGTAGTGTTCACTGCAGACATCAAAATGATGTATAGACAGATTTTGATTGCCCCAGAACATCAAAATTATCAGCGAATCATTTGGCGTTTTTCCCCGCAAGATCCAGTTGCAGTCTATAGGCTCAAGACTGTCACTTATGGAGTTTCATCCGCACCCTTTTTGGCTATCCGCACTTTAAATCAGTTGGCTGATGAAGAAGACCGCTCTTTGCCATCAGCAGCCGCTATTGTTCGATCGTCCACATACGTAGATGATATCATTGCTGGAAGTTCATCATTTGAAAAGGCTCAAACATTGCAGTTAGAAATTATTGAACTCTTAAGACGAGGAGGATTTGAGCTTCGCAAGTGGTCCAGTAATGATTCACGATTGTTGCTACACCTCCCTGAGGAATATTTGTCGATGAATCCATACTCTTTTGAATCTGATAATCCCTTAAAAGTTTTAGGTTTGCATTGGAATCCATCCTCTAACTCCTTTTTCTTTACTAGTCTCCCACATGTTGATAGCTCTTGTACTAAACGCATACTTCTGTCCACTTTGGCCAGAATCTTTGATCCATTAGGAATTATCTCACCTGTAACGTTTTTGGTTAAACACTTGATTCAAAGATTATGGAGTTCGAAATTGTCTTGGGATGAAACCCCGCCTGCTCACATTGTTTCGTTATGGTCAAAATTCATAGGTGATCTTCCTCCCTTACAGAATTTAGTTTTGCCTCGCCTGCTTGCTATAGAAAATTTTTCTAGTTGTGAACTTCACGCATTTGGTGATGCTTCTGAGAAAGGTTATGCCGCTGTTGTTTATTTTGTGTTCGAAACCGCATCTGGATTTCGTCAAAGTTTTTTTGTGTTGTCTAAATCGAAAGTTGCCCCTTTGAAAACTTTGTCACTTCCCAGATTGGAACTGTGTGCTTCAGTTCTTACCGCTAAGTTGGCTCATTATGTTTATGAGCAATTCAATAGTCGTTTGTTGTTCAAGGTGATTCGTTGCTGGTCAGATTCCACGGTAGTCCTTTCATGGCTTAGTTCTTCCCCGCACCGTTGGAAGACATTTGTCAGTAATCGAGTTGCTTACATTCAGGAAAAATTTCCTTCTTCGCATTGGTTTTACATCCAATCTTGTGATAACCCCGCTGACTTGGGTTCCCGCGGCACTTTGCCATCACTTTGGTGGAAAGGCCCACAATTGTTGATTACCGCTTGTTTGCCACATGCTTGCTCAGACTCAAGCATGTCACCGCTAGTTATGACTGAAGCCCGTATAGTGGCGCTTCAAGTCACCGCTTCACCAAATTTATTTGGTACTTTGTTAGAAGAACATTCTTCTATTAATCGCATTACCCGCATTATAGCTCATATTTGTCGCTTTGTTGATAACGCCCGCAATCCAGACCGTAGGGGCTCTGGATCATTTTTGGCTGCTGAGTTATATCAGGCTCAGCTTCGCATTGTTCGCTATGTTCAAGATCAACATTTTTCTAAAGAGATTTCCCTTCTTCGAGAACGAAAACTTTTGCCCAAATCGCTTCGTAAACTTTCGCCGTTTCTTGATGAACAGGGAACTCTTAGAGTTGGTAGTAGATTGGCTAATGCTCCATTGCCGTTTGACACTAAATTTCCCGCACTGCTACCAAGTAAAAGTCGTTTGACTAATCTAATTGTCGAAGATTGCCATGTCACCAATCTTCACGCAGGAATCCAAACCGTTCAATTTCTTTTGCAGCAACGATTTTGGATTCTATCCGCAAAGAAAGTAGTTCGTAGTGTTAAAGCTCACTTAAGACGTGTCGTTGGAGATCAAATCCTAACCTACGAAGAACTTTCTACTGTATTTGCACAGGTCGAAGCAGTTTTAAACTCGCGACCTATAACCCCTTGTAGCAACGATCCATTGGATCTTACCGCCTTGAGTCCTGGAATGTTTCTTACCATGGAACCTTTAACAGCACCTCCTGAATCTGATTTCTTATCTGTCCCATCTAATCGTCTCAATAGATGGCAGTTACTGAGTCGTTTGCATCAGGCATTCTGGAAACGTTGGTCGCAAGAATATTTACATACTCTTCATCAACGGAGTAAATGGACTGATCCCTCGGAGGTTGTTAAGCCAGGTACTCTTGTTATTTTGAAGCAAGACACTTCACCTCCTTTGAATTGGCCATTAAGGCGCATTATTGACGTACATCCTGGAGGTGATGGTGTTGTACGCGTTGCTACAGTTAGAACTGCAAGTGATACTTTGAAGCGACCTCTTGTAAAGCTTTGTCCACTGCCAGTGGACCCTTAGTTTTGAAATAAGTAATTCAAGGCTGGCGGAATGGTGCGTTCCCGCATTTGTTTAGTGTATTGTGTTCAATTTGATTGAATTACTTCATTGATTTTTAAACTTCTGCACCTTTTCTAAAACATTCCGTCGCGCTAATGCTAATCGTAAAAGTGTGTTTTTGCGTGTAAAATATAGACAGTATTGTGTATTCGTGTTTTGGATCCCAAGCTGTTTGGACGCTTGGGAGTTTCGTGCAATGTACTCCGAACTTTTCGGTGGCTTTGATTACGTCTGAAGAGACGCCGCTTTTTGTTGTTTCGTTTGCGTTACGATCCGCGAGTTCTTTAGCTCCATTCGTGACGACCGCTAACCGCTGTAATTTTGTTTCTTTTGTGTTTACAAAAGCGCATCATTTGTTGTTAAACCCGCATTTTTTGTATGTTCAATCAATAAACATTATGTCGCTATTTTTTGTGTAACGTGTTGTCCAGACGAAGCTCTAAGAAACTGTTCCTGTTCACGGGGCTAGCCTCAGAAGAAAGAACCACCAAGAAAACACCCTTACCAGAGCTTCGACTTAAAGGTTAGTGAATAACTTTTATTTGGTGAATTACTTTACGTGTTTATTGATTGTTCCGCTAAAGGTCCTTCGTCAATTATATACTTGCATTGAACCAGCATTGAACTAAAACCGCAACATCTATTTCATACATTTTTTTGAATATTATTATTCTCTATATGTAATGTGCATCGAAGACATTACATAACACATATTTTCACATAAGGATGTCATCTATCGGTATGAATTCGCATTACCTATTATTACCCTAATATTTACTAAAATTTTGAATAAAATGTTCAATACAAAAATTCAGTTTTTTCGTCTCTTGTGTAGTGGCCTAGGCGGTAACTTTTGTCTGTTATAAAGGAATATTCACAGAAATGTCTTTAAATCCATCATACATACATGCCTTCTTATAACATCCCAGATAATATAATTTTGTAGTTTCCTCGCCTAGAATTACACAGTAAGAATATTATTGTGGTTTGAGAATTTTATTCCACAAATTTCAATTGAAATTGAAATGAAGTTCATGAATTCAGATTATCAGTTAATTTCATGAGCGCAGCAAGACTAATGAGGATAAATTGCCATAATATTATAGTTACGGCTCAATCTAATTGGATACTTTGTTAAAGTTTATTATAAATGGTGATCCATGAATACCAGATTACTTATTGAGTAACACTTTATTCCAGTTACTACTTAAAAATATGTCGTAGACGTGCAGTTTGATTCACATAGTTATGCTGTTCAGATGTTGCGTTTGAAAAAAAAATCCATCGATTAATTAAACTTAAGCAGCTTGTAGGCTTAACTATTGTGTTAGGATGAACTATTTTTTTTGACCTTCTTGTGTTTAACTTGCGACTGGCAAACATTTAGTTTTTTGTCTTTAATCCGAAGTCTACTCCTGAAACTACCTTTGCTACTACTACTACCTCCAAATGGCGTAATTTAGAGCTTAGATAATGTATATAAAATACATTTTTAATGTCTGTAATTCGTTTAATTTTTAGTTAATCACTACATAAATCATTGGATGGGCAAGGGAGGTCTTTTCGAATCGCTTCCTAGAAAACCACATCTGAGTCCACTGGATTTTTTATTTTGTATACAACCACGATAACGCGGAAGAAGGACAATTTGCAATTGATCTTCTTAGTTGCTGCGCTGTATATCTCTGTCGCAGTTGCAGGTGAAACGTAAGGGAGAAATTCCTATAAATCACGCGATAGACAGACTGGAAAACCATAGGTTATCCAAATTGCTGTTACTAACATAGAAAGAGCACCACTAGTTTGATTATTTTTCGACAATTTTATTATAGAAATTATTCCGCGATTGCGCGTATTTTTAAAGAGACGGACCCAGGAATTTTCAATTGCCAAAAGGTCATATAGGAATTAGTTCAAAATAAAGGTCGACTACCATTTCTCAAAATAAATAAACTGATTTTACCAATTAAAACTGGTTCATAAAATAAATGGCCCTGACTGGAAGCAGAATTACTGAAGTCAAAATATGTATGATGAAAAACCTTCTTGAGGTAAATATGCCAGATCTGTTGTATCTACGTAGTATAGCCATAAAAACTAAATATTTAAGCTTGCATTATTCGTGATCATATTATTGGTTCTTGACATACTGAGCAGAATATGGACGGGCCACTGCACTCTCAGTTGTTGCAACATTAAACTAAAACCAGCAGTTGGAAACTCATGGGGCAGATATGGAATCAGCACAATGGCACTTCACCCTAATATTCTGTATTCGATGTCAAAGCTCACTTAGCCCTTTTTCTTTGTTGCGTTTGTAAATTTTGAAGCTGAAAGTGTTCTTGACGCATTCCGATTATTTATGGTTAGACAATTTAAATGTATTGAGATTTTTCGATAATAACATTTGTTGGGACCAACAACGGAATTCAAATATTAACTAGCAAGGTATAAATGAAAACAATAAAACGGTTCATATGAATGAATGAAACACGATTATGACATACAAGTTTGCATTAAAAGCTCTTTTTCTATATTTTTTCATCACATTAAAGTTTATTTTTGTTGCCATAGTTAACTTGGTTAGGTTAGGTTACCTTAGCTTTTTTATATAAAAATTAACATGTATTGTGTTGTTTGTGAAGATTTCTTATACATTTTGGGAAAATAAAGATTTGAACAGTCGTTGGAAAATCTAAACCCTTTGATTGCCAGTTGACAAAATGAAAAATTAATGGTTGATTTGTTGCCACACTATATTATCTGACCTAAGTGACTTGTTTTTACCAACAGAAGTCTCTTCATAAGTGACCCAAATTGTCAACAAAATAATGTTGAAAAATTATCATTTATATTCACTTAGAAAAATTATGTTAAAAAGCTCGAAACTTTTAATTATTTTTACCCTAGTCAACCACAGTGAAATAATTTTTACTAAGGAAACTTACTTTTGTATTATGGAAAAAAATACAGAAAAAAGCTCAGTAAGCTTTTATTTGATAAATCAAAATTAGCCATAGTGAAATAATTTTCAATATGAAAACTTATATATATATATATATATATATATATATATATATATATATATATATATATATAATACATTCTGTTCATTTGGTTTCTGGAATCACCCTGTATAATTATAATCTACAGTGCCTTATATCTCAGTCAATTTATATGTGCATATGCATACGTAACTGCTCAAAGCAACTTCATTACAGCACTTTTTACTTTAAAATCTTGAAAGGTTCGACTGCAACAATGTAATGCTAGAAAAATATCAAATAGTGATAAGATCCTACACATTAATTTGTATTCAAATAATTTTTCAGGTGCACTTTCTTTCTCAAGTAGGGTATCAAATCACCCTGTCACAATTTCGTTTTTTTCCGGTAATACGATTTATCCCGATTTTTAGACGCCCAAAACCCGAAATGGAATTTCGACGAAATCGTGGTGCCGTTTGCGAGAATTACATATAAATAAGATGTAAACAAAAATCAAACATTATATGTATTACATTACTAGATAATAATATGTAAAAATATGTTTGCAGCATATCATATAAGTATATTAAACAATTTTTGACTGACTGCTAATTTTTAGATGAGATGTTAAAATTAATTTAAAAGACTACCTTATATAAAAAAACTGAAAAGTTATTCGTCTTATTTTATTACTAATACTATAATACTTATTCAAGTTTCATTTGCACATGGCATAAATCTAAATAATTTAATATATATTTGCATCACATCTCGTGAGGTACTGAAACAGTACCTTTTGATAATGGATGCATATGGTTTCCCAAAATATTAGTAAATTGTTATTAAATTTGTGAGAAATTCATGAATGAAAGAATGTACATACTCAACTTTTGAGTTTCGGAAATCAAATGTATCAATTAGCTTTAGAATCCCTAAACACTGTACTTACGTAAATCATTTCATTTGGATTCTTCTATAAATGGGCAAACTTCTTGTAAACACATTCAATTAGGTCACTTTAATAGTTGCTGTCGTCATCGTTTTTGTAAAAAAATAGAGTCATAAATGAATAGAAAAGAAGGTTTTTAGAGCATACATCTTTGTAAGTTAAATCGATTATTTTAGTAATATTTACACTTCTCTACACTATTGTACACAATTGGGTTTTTACTGTCGACTGCTGTCAAATTTTGAATATTAGATCAAGACTTGACCTACTTGTTCATAGTATGCGCCATCTCATTTGGATTTTATTAATAATTTATCTTTAAATTACCTATGTGAAAAGATATGAATAAAGATTCCTCAAATATTCTGCACTTAAGGCCTTAATAGCTACTAAAAACAAAATCAGTAGAGAGACTGTCTTTGCCTATTTATATATAGAATATTTCGACATCTAGAAGTTTCAAGAATAGCTCTAGCTCACAGAGATTCGTAAAGTCGTCTGTAACGTCGTTCCCTGTGATTCGTAGAATAGACATCATACGAAAAAATCGTAGGTTAACTAAAACCTAAAAAAGAATGTGTGATTGTATCTTTTCGAGATTATTTGCGTTGGATGGATTGAAAAATCTATAATTTTATTGGATTTAGTTAACCTTCGAATTTTGTAGTGTGATTTCTATTTTCAAAATCACAGGGAAACGTCGTTACACATAGTACGACTCCCGATTTGGAAACCTAAATTATACGAGGTTTCAATCAGTTTAGGGTAGCGCAATTGATAAAGGTTCTCGACTAGAAACAATATTTTGCGTACATTGGATGAAAATTTTCGAAACGATGGTATTTTATATTTATCTTGCACATTTTATTAAAGCAAGCAAAGTGATTTTTTATTGGCTTTAATCAGTCCGCCATAATGAAATATTTGTTAATAAAAACCTTTTGCAAGTGCCACAATTGTTAGTTTATTATCATTTAGAAAAATATTTTCAAACAGCATACTGAGCTTTTATTTATTTCAATCAGTCAGCGACCCTGAAATGATGTTTAATAAAAGTGAGCTTTAATTTGTTTTCATCAAAGCCGCACTGAAACAATAGAGAATAAGGTATCAATCGCGGTTGGATTTTGAGTCAAAATAATTTACAGCACATGTAATTTGTAATGAACCCTAGTGGCTCTCCATCACTGACAGAAACATTTTTTTGGCTCACCTGGGCCAACTATAAGCTTAAACGAATTTCCCGGGTTCAACATATCTGTGAGACCCGTAGTTGCTACCTGCTCGTACAGATTCGTATGCTGTCGTCCCCTAAAGTTGCGCGAGACTCGTATAGATGACGCTAAATCAGTTACTCCGACGATTCATTTGGTTTAGTTTACATACAGTTATCGTGGGAGTGAGGTGCATGGTGTTATGTACTCTGTTAGCGAACTTTAACACAAAAAAATTGATAACTGTACGATATGATAAAACCCGTATTGAATTTTTTTTAAATAATCTTCTAACCGTAATATTGTAAAGACAGTCCAATAAGTTGATATTTAGTGCAGTGTGTGGCTTCAAATACACAAGCAAAAGTAGTCTGTCAGGTATTTCTACCTTTTCAGAAGTTATCCTTTAATGTTTAGCGTAAGAAATAATTACTGAAGAACTAAAATCATTTTGCTAAGTGACCGGTGGTCTAAAGTGATCCAGTGACTTGCCGTTTTGTTTCGAATTTAATTCAGAAATGACTGACTAAACCGAGCGACTGGATTTTTTTAAGGTTAGTGTCAAAAACAACGTACTAATTTATTTAATATCCTAATGTAAATTCATAAGAAGTGCCAACCGTCTAAACCTTGTAATTTGTATAAGGCACATTTGTTTTTAAAACTTTTTATATAAAAGTATGAATCATTGTGTTGTTTTTAAAAGTTTTGAGCTCGAAAGTTGTTTGTTTATACATCTCACGGTCCGCCGAGCTTTTAAATTTGAATATTGAGTGAGTAGTAATTAGAATTGCAAGACATCATTGAATTATATCATTACCGTCGGATAAAGTAACATGGGCCCGATATGATTGAAATTTAGTGAATTTATTGTCTTCGAGTGTATTTTTTTATTACTACTAACTGAGGTATTTTTTATAGTGATGTATGCTTTTGCTCTTTGACATTGACTCCCAGTTTTACATTTATATATAAATTAAATGTTCTTGTGGGTGTGAAAGGAAAAGGTATCTCATATTGACCAAAGGAGCGAAATCCCACGTGACAATATTACAGTCATGCAAAAGCTTTATTTTAATACATTTGGGGAATCACTGGCTCATTTGAAACTTATTATTACGCAGTAATTAGTTTTCTAGACCATTTTAAAAAAACTTGATACAGAAAAATCAGCCGTAAATATGGAGTACCACAAGGGAGTGGGGTAGGCCTCTTACTTTATTGATTTGCATTAATGTCAGTGAATATGTAAAACATTATTTTGTTAACCTATATGTGGATCATAGTATGTTGTCGATATTTGACACGAACTATCATTTAATGGTCAATGCAATAAATGTTGAATTAAAATTATTAAAAAATTGTTTAAAATTTAAAAATTCCATGTTAAACGTATCAAAAACGAAGTTTAGGAGGCCGCAAAAACTGTGCTTAACAGTTTTAAAATATAATTAAATACCTTGGAATTGAATTGAGTCAACACTCAACGTTAGGTCAGTATGTAGCCTAGAATCGCAAATATTTGCCTGTTTGCTTTTGGTGTGCAACCAGATAATAAATTCTACAAAACAGAGCGATGAGAATCCTTTAGGGTTATGATTGATATACAAAAATCGAAAATATATCAAGAGATGTGAGATTTTTAAATGTCTCCAAACGATATAAGTAACAGACTTGCCTAATTTATATCTGGAAAGCAATAAAAAATAAGTTACCTAACTGTATATCTGATTTGTTAAGAGGAAGATCTGATATGGCAGGTGGTCTCCTGAGAATGGGGATAATTACGCTATAGATAGATGTTATAAAAAATTAATTAAACTTAAAAAACAAATGCCGAATTTACTTATTCCAAATTTGAGAGTAACAGTTTAATCATAACAAAATATTCTTAATTCACTGTCTCAACTCACTGACCCATTATCAGAACAACAAAATTTTCAATTCAGTGACTCTTGAGGTTACTCTCCAAATGTGAGGGTCTAGCAAACACAGGGTGTTTGCAATGGAAATTATATAAAAATATAAATTTACAATTGAGTTGTATGTTTCTTTGTAGTGGAGTTATTAAAGAGAACCCTATTATCTGATATATAGAGAGTTGCAGAAAAAAATCTGAAGTTCACCTAAATGCTAAAGCTTCTTTGGAATTGGAGGAACTAGAAAAAGATATAATTTAGATTGGAGAAACTTCTAGTCCCCTCAATATACGAATCATGTCATTCTATTATATCTATCTATATAGCACAAAGAAAAACATACCACAAAGCACAAATTGAAAGCATCAACTTCCGTAGAAATCAGTCGTTCATGGTTGCAGGTGGTTCAGGATGCCATTAGCAGTATTTTGAATAACCCTATATCGGGATAGATTATAAAGATTGTCCCTTACGATGTTATTAGGATTACCAAAACATCAGAGATCTTTAATCGTTTTTTTTCGCAAATGGAACTTATAAGATAATCTCCTTGAGTGGTCACATAAAATTCTTAAGGTAACCTTTCGAGTTATCCCAACATGAAAATATCTTTATTATTAATAAATGAAATGCAAAAATGAATGTATGAAGAACAAAATCATTTCCAAACCATTTTCAAAACAACAAAGTATTAGAGAAATTATCCTACAGAAACCAAAATAAGAATTCGGCTGTGAGGCTTCGGGGAAGAATTCAGATTAATACTCCCAATAAATTTGAATTAAATAACTTTTATGTATTATAACCAGAAAAAAATTTAATAGATCTAAGTACTATTCCTAGGAGCGAATTCACAAAACCCTTTGAAAAAATAATCAAAAAATAATTACTTAACTATATAACGAAAAAATCAGAAACTTATATTTGTAGTGTACCCAAAAAGAATCACTATGGTGATAAGCAAACTGAAAATGACTTATCTTTGAAACCCTAAATTTTTTGATGACGGCAAAATTGAACTCTAAAAACAGATAAAAATCAAAATTATTTTTGTAAAAATAATTCACATTCAAGTAAAAATTTATAAATGTTTTATATACCGATAAAGATAATGTAATGGTTTCTTATACAAGAATTATATGGTTCACTTTAGAGTCATAGAGATACATTTACATATCAGAAAGCCAAAGCTCCATGCTATGCTAAACCACTACATATTTATGGCTTAGCAAAAATTAGTTTCTCCGGTTTTCCTTTAAAATCAGTTTCCAAAATAGTGCAGGTAATAATTTCCAGCAATACAGCACTTCAATTACTAAATATTTTATAGAGCCAAACAAATTACACATTTAAGTATCGACACAATAATAACATTAATATTTTTAATTATTTTATTCAATATTTTTAATTAAACAAGATTTGGCATGCCTCACGTATCTATGTATATATATTAATAGAGAAAATACCATTTGTTAACAAACATTTATTCTAAAATTTATGATTAAAAATCATACATATACATATATATGAAACAATCTCAGTGCTGTACCATTAAGACCCAAAACAAATACTACAAAGCCCTTCGAATGACTGAAATTAATTCTACCTTGTATTAAAAACAAGAAATACAGTAAATTGAGGTAAACTAAATTAAATAAATGTTATATTGGCAAAACGCTTCATGTGGACGAATAAATGAACATAATGATGATATAAAGAAAAATGCGTATTGGAATAGTTTATAGGCCTTTTATTGATAAAATTTTAATTGTTTACTCTCATTTCTCAGTTAAAAACTTCATCCTTACTAATGTTTCAGGGAAATTTCAAGAAAAATTCTTTCCCGGTCTTTTTACTTTGGTACGGTTTTATTTATAGTGGTACCAGAAGTATGTCTAAAAATAATATTACTGAAAAGTTTTATGGCGTGTAGTAGTTATTGCAGGAAGATTTTTCTTTATTTAGATTGCAAATTGATTGTATCAAGCAATTGGCCTGTTATTTGTCATTAGTTATTGCACAATACGTTGGATTCAGCACTGTAAATGTTTTCGCCTTGTACAAGGGAATGGTCACCCTTTAAATGTTTAAATCTTTGTTTTAAAGCTTTCAGGCTTAGAAATTCGTATTTGAATAAAATAAATTTTGTGTTGTTTGACATTATACGTCAGAAATTTATTTGACTGCCACAAAAAAGTTAATTACAAATTTGGTGATAGCTAATTTCAATTACACAATATCACCCTAACATGTAAATTTATCCCATATAAGTTATATTAACAAATCTCTAAATATGTATTAGATTTGAATTTTCTTTCCTGTATTGTTTTGGCTATATTTAAAAAAGTACTTCATTGTTGCTGCAAGCTTCTCGCTATTTTATTCATGACTTGAATGTGTATAACCTGAAACCGTATATACAAATATGACTTTTTCTGATATTCAATTCTTAGTTACTTTTGAAACTCCATTAAAGTATTTTGTACTGTCTAGACTAACCATTTTTCTGTGTTAATAATGTATCATGTTTTCAGAAAAATGAAAACTTTGAGATGAAAACTTTTCTAACAAAAAGATCAACGAATATCAAAAATCTATCTAGTGAGGTTATGTTCGGTTCATTTATATTCATTTATTTGTAGGTAAACGTCACTCCAAATTCTTAGGGATACTATGTGCTCTAAGTTTTGTATATATTACCCGAAGGTAGCATATTGGGAAGGGCACTACATTTAGAGCCGTTACTAAATTTGATTAAGCAGATTATATCATATATCTCTTGCTTAATGGCACTCGTTAAATATTCCAGTGGACAGGATATTAGGACGTAACACACTCAAGCACAGCGATCGAGGTATAGTGCGGCTCGGCACGCCCTACCTTTTAGTTACAGAAGAGCGTATCCATCCTTGCAATGACAATTGAACCTTTGAAGTAACATTTTTTATATTTAAATTTCTCAATAAAACGATTTTTTCCAAAGATGAGGCCCTCACCAATCGATTTCTATCGATCGAAACTATCGAATGGGAAAATTTCATCAAAACAGTTTTTCCAGAACAATTATATATATATATATATATATATATATATATATATATATATACAAACTTTGCTCGTATTATAGTATTGGATAAAATAAAATCTAGTGGTGTAAGATCCGGTGACCTTGGTGGCCACTCAATCGGTCCTCGTCTATGGATCCACCTATTTAGGGAAACTTGATGAAGATATCTTCAGATGCTTTTTAGTATTCTCGGAAATTGGCATACACTTTTTTTAATCTCGTGGAAAAGCGTAAAAATGTACGATTTTGTCATGTTTTTTTGGGGTTATTCTGAGAACGTATCCATGATGAGGAGGCAAAAATACATGTCTCGCACGTGGGGAACAAAGTACAGATACCCTTTTTTGTGTGCTGGTGATGTTAAATTATTTCAGACTTTAAGTACAGAGTGTACTAGAATTTATAGTAATATATAAAGAGGTAAAAGTTATTTTTCCCTTTTGGGAACATTCTATTGTAGCTAGTTGCTAAATCTGTAGACTACGTGGGGTGTTGCACAGACTGGAAGCCCCTTTGATTAATTACTGTTATTACAGGCTACACAAATGGCATGCCTAGAAGTGTTGTGTCGATGGAACACATTTTCTCAATTTTCTCTGTGTCTCTGTTATTTACTGTAGACAAGATCTTGATACAAATATTGTTATTGGTATCGTGATCTTAAAAATGACGTTTTTAAGTTTGCAGCAATCCTTACACGAATTACATGAGCAAGCGAGAACAATAACCACAGTTACGCCCGATCTTCTTCGCAATTTTCGTGTAATCAAGTCATAAACGTAATTATTTTATCTTGATTTTATTGTTTTTATTTTCCATAAATATCACGACCAGGAATTCCTCGGGTGCGTAAACCGTGTTAGACACCAATTATACTGCGTGTTCATTAATTACTGACAGTTAAAATCTTGTAATTTGTGAAGCAAATTCTTCATTGAGAATTCATTCTCTTACGTTTTATTCCCAGGTTATTTCTGGCACATTGAAAACGTTGCTTGTCACCTTGAGATATTGTTGTCCATGTTTTATTGTTTATTTTTTGTTATACAACCTTCTAGAGGCTGATTTATTGACTTTTATTTCTCTTGTGTGCGGAAATAACAGATCTAAATATCCGAAATAGTTTCGGTTTTGTTGAATGTTTTGTGGATATCTACTAAATTATTAAAATTTATGGAATAAAATGCCAAACCACTTTTATTCATATGAAAAATTGTGTGTATTTAGCACAAGTTAAATATATTATATGTCAAACCCTGTATTATTTTAAGGTAAGTGGACAGCAGACTTTAAAACGAATATATATGATTTCAAGATCTGTTCCCAATATCCTTGTTTTTAGTCCATTTGGCAGCATCATGGGGTTCTCGGCTCCACCTCAGTACCTTTCATGTCCAACATTTGGCGCTCTATTGCTCCATTGAATCCATTTTTGAGCGCCGTGCCCAAAACTGTTAGTACAGGTCAATCCTCTTCCATAAATTTCTGTTGTTTGATTATCTCTTCCAAAGTTTATCACATGTCTTAAACAAATGTAATTGGCAACTTCCTTTAGTTCTTGGTTTTTGTTTTCTGATCTAGATTTCTACTACACGTGACTGTTTTTATTACATACATTTTTAGGCCGATTTGACATGTTGTTTCCATCAGCAAATGTGAGGTTATTGAACCTCCTTCAAATTAAAAGGATGTACCTTATTAAGTTGATAGTATTTTTGAAAGTTTTTATACCACGTCTTATTTTAATTTGTTTGTTGTTTTCATATTATTGAATAATGGAAGTACCGTTTTTAAAGCCCATATCACTCGCACAAGTATACATGACAGTGTGTAGCGGCCTTTATGTATGTTTTAAGGAGATTTATATTTCGGTGTTCTATGCTGACTCTTTATACTTGATCATTTTTCAGTGTTTCATTTTGTTAAAGACTTTTTATTTTCTAAAGTAAACCTATGAGTTGGGATATATGTATCAGGTTTGCTTGGTCTCCTTTCTCGTGTAAGAATGTCATATTTGCATTCTCTTGTGCCTTAGGGATTTCTGGCTTTGTTAATTGACCACCCTTTATCATTTCTATCAGTATTCCGTCAACTCCTGGTTCTCTACTGTTATTTATTGAACTCAGGGCTTATTTTAGTCCTTCGATTGTTATATCTTCGTTTTGTGTATATTTGATAATAGACTAGTATAGACTATGGACATTTTATTCGCTTGTTTTCCTTTGTTAATTTGTTTCGTAATACATACATCTATCGAGTTTCCTTGGCCATTTGCCTGAATTCCTCATATTTTCTTTGCTTAGTTATCAGTCTTTATCCTATTTTATTTGTAGTTTGTTGGTTCTATCTTTCTGTCTTAGGGTTTTTCATTTTAGAAACTTTTTGTGCAACTTTTTCCATCTCGTATAAACCGAGTGCTGTTAGAAATTACAAACGCATAGTTTTGCGATCGCCTGGTTGGCGTACTTCCTCCATTTTTCCATTGTGTTTAAATCAGGCGAGTTCCTCGGCCATGGCAGTACGTACGAACGGCTACTGGGTATGCTGTAAATCTTATGGCTTTATAAAAATGTGCTGAATTGTATCTGACTTCTCTAGTATTTGTACTGATCTTACATCAGGGTCATTTTATTGACAATCCAAACTGAGGTCATGTATTAGTTGAAATTGATGGTAGGCAGCTTGTAGGTAGACTTTTAACCAGTTCCTTTGGATTTGGATCTAGCTTCAATTCATTGTTTTCTCTAATGCAGCAACCATGTTGCTAATTGTCTGAAACGTGGTGCCTAACAAAACAAAAATAAACAAAATACTTATTTCAACGTGTGTGACAATTATTTTTGCATCTTCGAGATTATTCTTGATATTCGATATAGTAATTACGAAAGATCAAAACCCTATGTCTTGTAAATCCTTTTATTCCCGACTAATGCGCTGTTGTAGTGTTACCGTCACTTTTCCATTTATATTTCAGTGTGGGTAAATTGAAATGGTCTGTGAGAAGAATAAATCGTTGAAAGGAGTTTCGACCTGAACTCAACAACAATTAGTTATTTGGTATATTTTTTATCCACCAGATTTTTCTACGTGGGCAAATTCGAGTATTTTTAAAATAAAGGCTGAAATATTCCACTTAAATTTTTACATTAACCAATTAGAGGTAGAAGCAAATTTGATAAATTCTTTAAATTTTTATTGTGCGTGGTTTTTCCCCATTCTAAATCGTTTTCGTCAATTAACCCCTTTGTCGGCCTCAGGGAAGGCGGCGTTTCAATTGGATAAATTGCCAGAAGAATAGAACGATTTGTATCGACGGTGGTTGAGGGTTGGTGGCGTTCATGGTGCGCAGAAAATAGCCAGGCCCAAGGCTTTGAAGGGCTAAACTAAAGAACGGCAAGATCAGTAGTTACGACTTGTGGCATTTAAAAACCGCCACGTGTCCCCAAGTAGTGTGTTAGCTGATTGACTGTTACCAGTTTCGGCTTTCAAATTCAAAGCAATGTCAAAATGATTAACGAATCTCGGACTGTTCTTGTCATTATTCAATTTTCGTATTTGAACACAATTCTGGACAAAGAAAATTGTACATTATATATACACAACCAAACTTATATGGAGTCCGCTCTAATTATAACACAAAAGACATATTTGTTGGACAAAAATATGGTTGTATATGCGTAAAAAGAATTGTTTCTTCAGTGGCAGTATTATTATCCAGTATTTGTTGCGCGTCAATGCTAATTAAATATTATTTTCTAAAATCTCTTCAAGAATGCCGTATGTGGGGTTATTCGAAGTCCAAAGGGGAAGAAATATTGCTCGGAACAGTGTATGATGAAAAGGAAAATTGCATGAGTAATTCAAATACTTATAAAAGGTTTCTGGAACTGGGAAATCTAACAAAATAGGCCCAGGGGAAGTCGTGGAAGAGTTACTACAGAACGCCAGGACCGCTTCTTACTTTGAACAATACGAAGAAATCCCACAACTGCCCATCCAGAGCTACAAAGGCTACCGATGTTAGAGTATAAGGAAGAGACTTAGCTGTCGAGAATTGTTCAGCAGAAGACAGTTAAGGGTTTCACAGGTATCGCAAAATAAAATTACCCGGCTTAGTTGGTATTTGGAGCATCATAACTGGACAATTGGTATTGCGAAATGTGCTATTTTGGGGCATAACAAATGATGGAAAATTGATTTGATTCGTATCAGACAAACTGTAGCAGGTCCGAGGTATGGGGAATTAGTGCTTCATCTTATAATCAGCCTTTGGAGAGGTGCTTTCGGCGATGCTTTCCGAATTATGCAAGATTACGCACCTCCACATACCAGCAGAGCTGCGGGAAATTGTGAAGTTGTGACTGTTTTGGAATAGCTCGGATCTCAGTCCAATTTAACACTTGTGGGATATCCTTAAAAGAAGGATAAGAACGCGTTTGAACAACACTGATAACGTATAGCAGCTGGTGTAAGCAGCATTAGAGGAATGGAGAGACGTTTCTCAAGAAGTAATTGTTAAGGTCATAACAAGCATGCCACATCGAATTCGTTCTTGCATAGATGCTGAGAGTGGTAATACTGCCTATTAAACCACCAAAATCATTATTACTCCTCAGATTTTGTTATTTATTTAATTTTAGTTTTTGGTGATATTCACATTTTTGTTAGTTGTAATTTATTGGTATTTATTTTCAATAACTTTTTTTCGGTTCAGGGTTAAGGGATGTTGACTGATTTAATTTTATGTTCCAGCTCTTTATTTCATAACCTAGCTTTCAGAGATATGTTGTCTCCTTCCTCCGGGTTCTGCTGTAAAAATTAAAATTGCGTTAAAAAACTAACAAACATATTGGTAATCTTCACCGAAAAATATTCTAACTTTAACTAGGTTACTTACAACTTATGAGGTTAAATATTGGATTCGTTCTTATACATTTAGGTGGAGGTAAAATAAATAGACCTTCACTATAGATAAAACGTATACATTAAACAGATTAGCAAACCATAATTATTGGACATGTTGTTGTTTAGTTGTCATGTCAAACTTCTTTGGTTCTCCCTCTATGATAGTTATTACAACCATAGGACAGGATAGTCTCAGCGATGGAACACTCAAAACACGAAAACACCATAGAGTCACTAGTCTGTGGGTCCATCATAGAAGTCTATAAGTGGATCCGACAGAAAATATGCATATATATTACTTAATCCTTGTGTGTCCGATTTTTTGTTGATAGGATTTGTTTGTTTTTGAATGTGTAACATTTCCAAAATGATTCGCTTGTTATATTTACTGTTTCTGTCTATTATTGTAGCATCATCGAAGTCAATTGTATGGTTATACCTTCTCGCGCACTCCGTTAGCGCACATCTTTGTTTGTTGTTCTTTATGTCACTGCGGTGTAAGGCCAGTCTACTTTTCAACCACTGCGATGTTTGGCCTATATAGGTGGATTGACAGTGCTAGCACCCAAGTTTATATATCACATTTGATTGTAATAACTTTGGTGTAGGGTATTTCAGTTTGGTGAAAAATGTTTTCAGTTTTTTATGTAATATGTCGCAATTTTCATCTTTTCATGTTTAAAACACTGATATATGGTAGACTCCCAAATATTGTAGACTACCATATATCAGGAACCTGACACCCAAATTAATACAGTGTTTTAAACATGAAAAGATGAAAATTGCGACATATTACATAAAAACACTGAAAACACTTTTCACCCAACTGAAAGACCCTACACCAAAATTATTACAATCAAATGTGATATATAAACTTGGGTGCCAGCACTGTCAATCCACCTATATAGGCCAAACATCGCAGTGGTTGAAAAGTAGACTGGCCTTACACCGCAGTGACATAAAGAACAACAAACAAAGATGTGCGCTAACGGACCACGCGAGAAGGTATAACCATACAATTGACTTCGATGATGCTACAATAATAGACAGACACAGTAAGTATAACAAGCGAATCATCTTGGAAATGTTACACATTCAAAATCATACAAATCCTATCAACAAAAAATCGGACACACAAGGATTAAGTAATATATATGCATATCTTCTGTCGGATCCACTTATAGACTTCTATGATGGACCCATAGACTAGTGACTCTATGGTGTTTTCGTGTTTTGAGTGTTCCATCGCTGAGACTATCATGTCCTATGGTTGTAATAACTATCATAGAGGGAGAAGCAAAGAAGTTTGATATGACCACTAAACAACATGTCCTATAATTACGGTTTGCTAATCTCTTTAATGTACACGTTTTATATATTGTGAAGGTCTATTTATTTTACGTCCACCTAAATATATAAGAACGAATCGAATATTTAACCTCATAAGTTGTAAGTAACCTGTTAAAGTTAGAATATTTTTCGGTTAAGAATACCAGTATGTTTGTTAGTTTTTTAACGCAATTTTAATTTTTACAGCAGAACCCGGAGGAAGGAGACAACATATCTCTGAAAGCTAGGTTATGAAATAAAGAGCTAGAACATAAAATTGAATCAGTCAACATCCCTTAACCCTGAACCGGTATATATATATATATATATATATATATATATATATATATATATAAATATATGTATTAGATGGTTTCCGGGAATTCATCCGCGCTGTTGATAACTGATCCCTGCCGCGATCGATGGTAAAATGACGACGTTTCGGCAGAGTCACATCTGCCCTCTTCAGGTCGGTTCGCATAATTCTCGTAGCCTTCTGCTTTCGCTTCTAGTTACTCGAATACTGATATTTTTTGATATTTTTCACGGTGCCCACTAATAGGCGCCGAGCCGCGACTATATAACACCGTGCGCGCTCATGAAAATATCAGTATTCGAGTAACTAGAAGCGAAAGCAGAAGGCTACGAGAATTATGCGAACCGACCTGAAGAGGGCAGATGTGACTCTGCCGAAACGTCGTCAGTTTACCATCGATCCCGGCAGGGATCAGTTATCAACAACGCGGATGAATTCCCGGAAACCATCTAATACATTTAGTGCCCGCGAAAACTTAAAAACAAATATATATATATATATATATATATATATATATATATATATATATACAAATACATATATAATTTGAATACGAATGAAACCATCTAATAGTGGATGTCGATAATTAGTGATACATTGAATTGGTTCCCGTAATTCCCATTCAGCCTTTGACATATTTCTTGTAATTGTTTCCAGAGACAAGACCTCTTTGAGTCACACACACAGCAGTTCTTAGGGATGAGGTTTTGTGGAAATTTCTGCCTCCTGTTTCCCGAGCGATTTCGCAAATTGTGCCCCACATCCCCACATTAATATCGGTTGGGATTTTTAGGGTTAACTCGGGCATGTGACAGCTCATTTTAATTGCTCGAGGAAAATGACGGCATGACGTCTTTGAAATATGGCCGGACTTGTTCGGGACGAGTTCTTATTAACTGTTTCCTCTTGGGTTTTCTTTTTAATTTTTTAAGAATTTCGTTTAGGGTTATATCATTTATTCGGACTGCAGATTATTCCGTTCCAGTGTCTTGACGAAAATTTCGGTTTGCTTTTACGAAGAGAATTATATATGTCAACGGATTAGTTCCATAAAAAACGGAAAACTCAGAGCCCTCAGAGGGTTTATAAATATGCTTGCAGGATTAATGTAGACTTATAAAAAAACTCAAATTTTTGATACCGGGATTAAATAAAATAAATTTGGAAGATCTTTTTAAACACAACCTTGCATTTATAACTTATTGGATTTACAGTTACAGTTATTACTAAATGGTCATAACAAAGAAAAATAATTTTAATCCTTACTCAGTTAAAGCCACCTCTCTCCCCCCGAAACACTGGCCTGGGCAAACCAGTGACAAAGATGTAAAATAATGCACATTTATGTAAACTTTAAAATTATCTCGGATAAATTGAAAAAACAATAATAAAAAATGTTTAACACCTTATATCTCGAAAACAATTTGAATAACATTCTGCATAGTTAAGCACTGAACATTTGTTAACGTAAAAATGTAATAACATACAAGGTTGACGGAGAAAATTTAGAAGTACAGGGTAGTATAAAAAACTACCTCTTTTCAATATGTACAGTTTTTGCAATCACTTTAAGATCCAGTTGAGTATAAAGAGACGGCTCATATATCTGTTTAATGTATAATTAAAATTGCAGCACGAATGGTTCGTACACTAAAAAATAATATATCCTCTCTGTAGCTATATTTATGGTTCACACTGTATATTATATGAAGCACATCCAAGAAATTATTACTTTAAAGATATATTAATTACACAATAACATCTTTGTATGTTTTCAACGCTGTAATAAAAAAATGTTTTTTCCAAAAAACGAGTTACGTATTTGTTAAACACCCTGTAATCCTCCAAAGTTTATGGGGATTATTTTGTGAAATGTTTATGTCCAATAATGTATAAATCACGATTTCTCCAATAACGGGAAATAAAATAGTCTATGATGCGAAATCTGATATCAAAAATGCGGCATTTTCCATGTTTAACACCCTGTATTGCGAAAACTAGTCATATAATTTGTTTGAGCCCATGGACTCTTTTAGTCAGAACATCAACTTCTACAATATACCAACATTTGAAAAAAGTTGACTGAAGTCCAATTTTCAATAAGAAAGGTGCTTGGTCCTTGTCACTATCAAAATTTTTAAGAAATAAGAAAATTTTAGAAATACCTCGACTCACAATACAAAGCGATTGACAACGATGCAAAACACTATTATACAGGAATACTGGTTGATCGTTTTGTAGACATCTCTCAGAATAACTGCGAGGAAGAATTTCTGTGCGGACAGGCAGTAATCACTGCAATTTTTAAGTCCTCGATCAAGGCGTGTAAAGATTTCCTATTGAAAATACACAAAAAGTATGATTTTTTTATTTTTAAATTTCTGTAGCTCAGAGACATTTCATGCCATCGTTTTGACCATAGACAGATATGTTGCAGACCTGAACACTCTACAAAAGTGCCCAGTGCGGACAACTCATACCAGCGAGGTAGTATGGGCCACTAAACCTGATTTTTTTAGGAAATTCGCGTTTTTTGCAATTATCTCGTAAATGACAAGAGCTACAGGAAAAATGTAAATGCGAAACATGTAGGATATTAGATTTCCTATGAACCGAAACGCTAGGATCAATATTTACCTAGATATTAAGTCTTGAATTGATTTTTCTGTGAATTTTTTTTAATACCTGTAAATCAATTACGGTGAAAATTTTAAAGAAAAATCAATTCAAGGCTTAATATCGTCCTAAATATTGATCTTAGCTATTCGGTTTATAGGATCTTTGTTGAAGGAGACTGAATGTCCTACAACTTTTTCCATTACATCTTTTCTGTAGCTATTGTCATTTACTAGCTAATTGTGAAAAAACGCTTATTTAGTAAAAAAATCAGGTTTAGTGGCCCGTATATCTCACCGGTAGAGCGGGAAATCTTTATACGCCTTCGTCGAGGACTTAATATTATTTTTAAAGGCTCAATCTTTGAGAGAATTTTTGTTGGCTATTTCCAACAAAAATTCATGATGGTGCTGAAAAAAAAGTCGAAAAAAAAACACCCTAATATATAATTTTGTTTCCATTTTTTTCGAATGGTTTATTGAATATATTAGCTCCTCTTTCAACAGAGCGGTCGAATTAAAATGAAACTGAATAATGTAAGTTTCACAAACAATATGTGGTTCACATTTATGTGACTTACTGAGTATCCAGAGATTCCTTTGTTGAAAATATAAATTCTGAGTACTTATAATATTAAACCTAGTTATTTATGGTAGTATGATATTGTTTTTTACATTTTAATGACCAATATTTCTTTGGCATTTTTTTTTGTTCTTTTGAGTTATTAATAGATAAATCGTTTTTTGAATAGTAACTATGCAGATTTTTAAAATTATTTTAAAGGATAGCTAAACAAGCTGACAACGCGTCGGTTGGAACAAATTCGTTTAAAATTCAGGTGTCGGTTTTTTGGAAAAACGCTCGGACACGTCGGTTTCGTTTTGAACTGCGGTTTTTGTGATGATGATGATGATCAACTCATTTATACAGGGTGGGCAAGAAATAAATTGCTACCATCAACTTCATATTTTGACTGAAGTCCAATTTTCCATAAGAAAGGTGCCTGGTCCTTGCCACTATCAAAATTTTTAAAAATACCTCGAATCACAATACAAAGCGATTGACAACGATGCAAAACACTATTTGTATACAGGAATACTGGTTGCTCGTTTTGTAGACATCTCTTTCTCTCAGAATAACTGTGAGGAAGAATTTCTGCTCGGACAGCCAGTAATCACTGCAATTTTTCGAAATTGCCTTACCACACTTTGTTCTCCATTTACAATTTTCAAATACTTAATAAATGAATGAAGATGTTCTGACACATTTGTCCAACTTTGTGCAATCTACTGTGCTATAAAAACTCCACAATTATTCATTTTAGTAGAATAAATCAGACGAAAGAACAGTGAAAGAGGATTGAAAATTCTGAGTAAGCTGGAAAAACAGGAAGGACAGACATTCTGTTATTTTTTGTTAAGCTAAATTTTTAAAATAATACTGTTCATGTAACTCATTACACATACGCCAGGCCAGGCCACTTCAATTCTAACTGTACTTATATTTGACCCAACTTCGTGAACGTTGTGAAATGTAATGTTCTACGTTGGCCTAATAAAGTAAAAACTCCGGAGGAATATAAATTTCAGCGTGTTCCGCATTCACAGCCTGATGTCTCAGTTGCTGTTTGTTAATCCCAAGTGACCGTTGCATTTATTCCATCAAATATAGTTCGCTATCCAAAAACAAACAATGAAATTCACGAATTCAAATATCTTTAAAAGCCGCAGTTGTGCAGGTTTCGTAATACTGATTCATCAGGGACTGCACTTTCATACACTTACCTTCATTTCATAATATTGTAGTCTTTTACGAAATATATTTCCAGGACTTTGCTCCGACTTGCCGCCAATATATAATTTAGATAATTTTATAAGTGCTCCTCAGGTAGTTGACTTCTCCATTAGCAATAAAAATTGGTATATTCGGGGTTAGTCCTGTTTTTTCATTTTTAAATTTGAAGCCATTTTGAACTCAAACATCATTAAAAATTCAGGTGTTGGTTTTTTGGAAAAACGCTTGGCCACGTCGGTTTTTTTTGACTGCGGTTTTGGTGATGATAAACTCATTTATACAGGGTTGGCAAGAAATAAATTGTGACCATGAACTTCATTTTTTCAAGTGGAAACATTTGTTTTTTATTTTATTTTTGAATTCTGCATGGCATTCTAAATATTTTTCATGTACAATGAAGAAAAAAAACATCAACATATCAAATTAAATGTTCAAATTGTTCACCATTAACTTCCTGCCAATACCTAAGACGGTTTTCAAATTTTGGTTACATTTCATTTAGCGTTTGTGGCAGAATTCGTTGTATTTCAGCCCTAATTCTATTCTTTAATTCCTCGATATTTTCCGGCTTATTGAAGCAGGCTTTTGATTTCACGTAACCCCAAAGATAAATATTTAACGGGCTTAGATCTGGAGACCTAGCTGGCCATTCGATATTGGTTCTCCTTCCGATCTATCTATTTGGGAAAATATTGCCAAGATAATCTCGCACTGTTCGCGAATAGTGCATCCTGTTGAAACCATACCGAATCTGCCAGTATATTGGGATTTTCACCATTCGGGTAAAGTTCTGTTAAACAGGGTATTATGTCATTTTGTAATAGGTCTAAATACTTTTCCGAGTTAAGTGTTCCTTCAATAAAAAAACCCAAAATTGAACTACCTACAATTCTAGCCAATAGGTTAACTTTCTTGGAAAACTGTGTATATCTTTCCATAATCCAATGTGGGTTTTCTGATGCCCACTATAGAAAATTTTGCCTGTTTACTGAACCACTTAACCAAAATGTTGCCTCGTCGGAAAAAACTATCTTACTTGAAAAGTGCGGGTTGGCATTGCATTCATTCATTATTATTTCGCAAAATTCTAGTCTCCTGTCCAAATCATCTTCAGTAAGTTCCTGAACTAAATGAACTTTATATGGGTGCCATTTATTTCTATGCAAGCATTTTAGAACAGAAGATTTACTTATTGACTGTTCTGCGGCTATTTGTCTAGTGGATTTGTGAGGATTTTCTTGTAAATCGAGCAAAACATTTAATTGTGTATCATCAGGAAGATATTTGGTTTTGTAATAGTCTCTTTCGTGGCCAAATTCTAGAAATTTTACCGATCGTGTAATAGGCCGCTCCGGGTACTTCATATTAAACAATTCGCAAACTTCAGCTTGTGTTCGAGTTCTGTCGCCATATCCTACCATCCTCAAAATTTCTATTCGTTCGTTTTCAGTTAAACGCGCCATAATTTGAAAGTTTGCAACTGCACTTGAGAGCTACTTATTTGAAGTAAAATTATAGTACAGTTTCTATGGAAATAAACAAGTGTTAAAAACTCTAGCATTAAAAAAGGGTTTCCATTCATGCGACTAAAATACCGCCAACAATCATAAAAACCAGACGTAAATAAATAGGTTCAAACCAACAAACGAGTGATTTTTACCATTGTTTTCTTAACTTTAGAAAGAAACGTAATTCAGAATTCAAAAATAAAATAAAAAACAAATATTTCCATTTGAAAAAATGAAGTTGATAGTCGAAATTTATTTCTTGCCCACCCTGTATAAATGAGTTGATCATCATCATCACAAAAACCGCAGTCCAAAATAAAACCGATGTGTCCGAGCGTTTTTCCAAAAAACCGACACCTGAATTTTAAATGAATTTGTTCCAACCCACGTGTCTTCACTGTATATTATTCGTAATGGTTTAAACCTGTTCTCAGCTTTTTTAGTTATCTTTTAAAATAATTTAAAAAATCTGCATAGTTACTATTCAAAAAACGATTTATCTATTAATAACTCAAAAGAACAAAAAAATGCCAAAGAAATATTGGTCATTAATATGTAAAAAATAATATCATACTACCATAAATAACTAGCTTTAATATTATAAGTACTAATAATTTATATATATTTTCAACAAAGGAATCTCTGGATACTCAGTGAGTCACATAAATGTGGGCCCACATATTATTTGTGAAACTTAGGGACTTAAATTATTCAGTTTCATTTTAATTCGACCGCTCTGTTGAAAGAGGAGCTAATATGTTCAATGAACCATTCGAAAAAAATGCAAACAAAATTATATATTAAGGTGTTTTTTTCGACTTTTTTTCAGCCCCATCATGAATTTTTGTTGGAAATACCCAACAAAAATTCTCTCTAAGTTTGAGCCCTTAAAAATAATATTAAACCTGATTTTTTCACTAAATTAGCGTTCTTTCGCAAATATCTGGTAAATGACAAGAGCTACAGAAAAGATGTAATGGAAAAAGTTGTAGGACATTCAGTCTCCTTCAACAAAGATCCTATAATCCGAATAGCTAAGATCAATATTTAGGGAGATATTAAGCCTTGAATTGATTTTTCTTTAAAATTTTCACCGATAATTGATTTACACGTATTAAAAAAAATTCACAGAAAAATCAATTCAAGGCTTAATATCTCGCTAAATATTGATCCTAGCTTTTCGGTTCATATGAAATCTAATATCCTACAAGTTTCGGATTTACATTTTTCCTGTAGATCTTGCCATTTACGAGATAATTGCAATAAAAAAACGCAAATTTCGTGAAAAAATCAGGTTTAGTGGCCCATACTACCTCGCCGGTATGAGTTATGAGTTGGCCGCACTTGGCACTTGTAGAGTGTTCAGTTCTGCAAAATATCTGTCGATGGTCAAAACGATGCCATGAAATGTCTCTAAGCTATAGAAATGTCTCTAAGCTATAGAAATGTCTCTAAGCTATAGAAATTTAAAAATAAAAAAATCAGACTTTTTGTGTATTTTCAATGGGAATTCTTTACACGCCTTGGTCGAGGACTTAATATTACTATTAAGGGCTCAAATTTTTTTTGGGTATTTCCAACAAAAAATCTTGATGGGACCGAAAAATGAAAATATTTTAGTTTATCGTGTTTTAAGAGCTCCCTCCAAAAATAAGCTTAATAAACATTTTTAAGAGGTCACTCCAAATTTTTTTAAATTTCCATGATCGTCAAATAACGAGTTTTATTTATTACTCGTGTCATTTTTACATTAAACATGTTAAAAATACTGATCATTTTAATAGAATATACAAACTTTCTAAAAATCATAACTTTAAAAGCTCAATACATTTAAAATACATAAAAAAGTATGTATGTTTGTCAATTATATTACACTAATAAAAATCGTACCTAAAATCTATTTGCGTCTCTCTGGCATTGTTTGTAATATTTAATATGTCAACTTCAAGAACAAATAAAAAAAATGTGGTTGACGTCTAAAAATGAAAATATCGCAGAAATTTTTAGAATCTTTATCATTTTTAATGTATAAAATAATAATCAAAATCAATTTTACAATCAAGTTTTCAAAATTTGACTTCTTAATATTTTTTTGAGCTGATCTTTTGAAGGCGTTTTTAAAACATGATAAATTATCATTTTCATAGGATATGTATGTTTTTACATACACAACCAAACTTATTGGTAATCACATTAAAACTGTATTTTACTACTAATAACTTATTTTAAAATGAAAAGGAGGTTATCCAAACCAAATTTATTGAAATTATTATTGAAAATAAATACAATAATTTAATGTGACCCAAATAAAAAAAAATGAACTATCACCAAAAACTAAAATTAGCTGTGGAGCAATAGTATGATTTTGGTAGTTTAATAGTCACCTCTAGCATCAATGCAAGAATGAATTTAACGTGGCATGCTTTCACTCTTTTCTTGGGGAAACATTTCTCAATTCCTCTAATGCTGCTTCCACAAGCTGCTCTACGTTGCTCCGACAAGCTCTTATCCTTCTTTTAAGCATATCCCATAAATGCTCAATTGGATTAATATCTGGGGAACAATTAGGTCATTTCAAAATAGTCAAACCTTCGCCCAAACAATTTCTCACAGCTCTGCTGGTATATGGAGGTGCGTTATCTTGCATAAATAGGAAAGAATCACCGAAAGCACTTTTGCAAAATCTGACTGCGGGTTGTAGCACTAATTTCACATACCTCGGACCTGTTAGAGTTTGACTAATGGGAATCAAGTCAGTTTTCTCATTATTTATATCATCCAAAAACATTACAGTCCCACTTTTGTGTTTGAGGACCGATTGAGCAGCGTGGGGTCTAGTCACGAATTCGCCGATTAGCTGATAGTAGGTCGCTTCTGATTCGAAAATAGGACATATCACCAACCTTCAATTGTCCAGTTTTGATGCTCCAAACACCAATTAACCCGGAGATACCTGTGGAACCCTTAAATCGTCTACTGAACAATTCTTGACTGCGAAGTATCTTCTTTATAGTTTCCACTGAAACTCTAACACCGGTAGCTTGCAAAAGTTGCCTTGGTGGCTCTGAATGGGATGTAGTGGTATTTATTTGTGTTGTTTGAACTAAGTAGCGGGCCTGGAGTTCTGTAGTAACTCTTCCACGACTTCCACTGGGTCTATGTTTCCCAGTTCCAGAAACCTTTTGTATGTTTTTGAAACAAACCATTTTGCAATTCTGACCGTTCGTGCAATTTTTCCTTGCGTCATAAGACAGGGCAATAATTCCTCTCCTTTGGACTTCTGACAGCCCCACATAAGTCATTTTTAATTAGATTTCCAATAATAATATTTTGATTAGCATTGAAGGCAAAAATACTAACACTGCCACTGAAGGAACAATTCTTTTTACGCATAATAACCCACCTTTTTTCTCTGCAAAACTGTTCGCTTTTTATTATATTTATATTTTTTCCCTTAAAAAAATCTTTTATAATTAGAGAGATTTCGTATAAGTTTCAGTTGAGTGGTGTGGTATATACAGGGCATTCATTTCAAAACTAGCCACCCAAAATAACTTTTAAAATACTTAAATTTATATTTACACGTATCGGTCACCCTTTTGATACATGATTTTTTAAGATTAAATTATTTTTTACAGAGTAATGCCATTTTAAACTTTCAAATTAAAATAATTATTATTACCTTGTACTTAAATCAGGTGTTCAAAATGTCCGCCATTGTTGCTAAGACAATGGTAAAGTCGCAGCTCGAATTCCTCCTGCACTTTTTGAAACATCTCTGGTGTAATTCGCTCACACTCCTCCACTATTCGACTTTTAAGTTCAGGAATATCGCGAGGTTGAGTTTTGTACACCACAGTTTTTAGATGTCCCCTTAAAAAAAGTCAAGGGGCGTTAGGTAGAGTGTTCTTGCTGGCCTTTTTATAGCGCCTCTTCTTCCCATCCATTTGTCAGGAAATGTCTCATTAAGCCAATTTCGTACACGCAAGGCATAATGTGGAGGTGCTCCGTCCTGTTGAAGAAAATACGTTTTTTTCTTCTAGGAACAAACTTCCATCTTGATCTATTTGGTTTTCTGAAGATTCGGTTATAAGGGTATTTGCCACATTTTCAAATACAATTCCCAGTTAAATTTTCTTTCACGCATAAAGGACGAATAATTTTATTTCCGAGAATTTCGGGCCATTCGATGATTTTTTAACGATGATTGGTATTGTCCCAATATCTACAATTATGTTTATTGACAAATCCATTTTAAAAAAATCCTGCTTCTTCAGAAAAACAAATATTTTTAATAAAATTAGGGTCTGCATTTCCTTGAGTCATTAATTCTCACCTTCTGTCATAATCATTTTCAGAAAACTTTTCTAAAAGTTGTATTTTGTAAGTATTTATTTAGGCTTAACGTTTTATGCACAGAGCCGACGGAAATATTTGTTAACTTGGAGACTTTTGGTATCGATGTTTGAGGATCCATGCGAAAATGACCTAAAAGCTCAACCTGTGTAACTTCAGTCAAAAACT
Source organism: Octodonta nipae (assembly GCA_034190945.1). Taxonomy (NCBI): domain Eukaryota; kingdom Metazoa; phylum Arthropoda; class Insecta; order Coleoptera; family Chrysomelidae; genus Octodonta; species Octodonta nipae. The sequence continues at coordinate 16,200,582 of CM067216.1, forward strand.
ATGATTCTTGATAATTTTAATGCACACACATTAGCGTTGGGCTTTATGACTTTTTTTAGTGAGCCGGCTCATTTCGTTCAGCTCACCAAAACGAGTCGTTCACAATGAGTCGTTCAATTGCACGATATCCTAAAACACAGCCGTTTAGGCTGACGCGGATTTATATAATGTCTCTACTTGTGTAGTTTACTGCTCAAACTAGTATTAAAGCTTTGCTGAGTCATAATTTAAAGATCATTAATTTACGTAAATAAAAAAAAATTATTTTTGTATTATTTGGTAACAAAAATAAGAAAAACTCTAACCTTTAAAAACAAATAAAATTATTATGCTTACTTATAACCCAAATAGAAATTTATATAATAAAAATTTAAAATACCCATTCATCGATTCGTTGAAAATAAAACCTTCTGGCCAAATTTTAAAATACCTCTCATCTCATGAACCAGACGGCTGACGGCTCTTTCTCTCCACTGCTCCGAGCCGAGGTGACTGTGCCGGTCGAAAGATTGAACGATGAACGAGTCAACGAGTCTAGTTCGTGATTGAACATTGAAGGTTTGGCACATCCTATGACTTTCGACTCGTTCGAGCTGAATGACTCTATTAATGGCGAACTGAACGAGCTATTTGACTAAACTGTGCCGCTCATTCGTGGCACATGTAGAAGAGTCGTTCGTTTTGAACGACTCATTCACGAACGACCCAAGCCTAACACACATCCAGTTTCCTGAAATGTATGAACTAAATCCAACACCTACTAATGCCTAATATTTTTATCGGGATGTCTCTGATGAAAAGCAAGAGCAGTTGTTGTTCCCCATAAATAAATATTATTTCAATTCTTTCTCGTAAAGAATAAACTATTGTCGAAATTTGATTGTCAATATACAACGAAACCGTTACTAGTATTAAATGGTTTACATTTAGTCACAAATATGTTTCGCAAAAACATTTAAGGATTTTTTTCACTTATTTATCTCGCTTTTATACTCATGCTTTTTTTCAACTACAATTCAATTTTTTTTACGGTTTCTAGGTCATTATTCTGTAAAAAATAATCTGATTTAAAAAAATGATCTGTCAAAAGTATGGCAAAAAAGAAACCTTTAAAAAGAGGTATCACATGATATCCCTTTGTATTATACTTGTAGAAGTGATATGCACCCCCGCTTAGGAGTTGAAACTGTAAGGTGGCCCATAACGTGCCCCCCCCCCCCCTGTAAATATAAATTAACATGTTTTTTGTCATTTTTTTCTTTTAAAGATATTTTTAAAGTTATTTTGGGTAGCTAGTTTTGAAATAAAAGCCCTGTATTGTATTGAATTCTATGTGGTCGTAATTGTTAATAACAAATTTTTAAAAAATTGCCACTGTCATCCAATAATTGTTTACAAAAATAATCGTTGTCATTTCATTTGTTATTTTAGTCAAGTAGATTACGTCATTAAACAAATCCCTGTAAAAATTTATTCCCGTGACCTAAACTGACAAGAGTAAAATACTGGACAAAATCAGACAATGCTACCATTAAATAAATTCGAATTTGAATTAGTTTTGGGGTTAAATCCAACTAAATACGTTCGTGTATTCCAGGAAAATTTACTATCTGTCGGCAACAAATTAAAATTAAAAGGTCGCGTCTTTACGGGGCATCGCCGTCGTTGGGTGGAAATACCGATAATTGTTGTTTTACGTAACACTTTCAGGTTGGAGTTAAGGAAACTGAGTTAGAAGCACTGTTTAATTTTCAGAACAATATCCACGGGAGATACCGAACGACTTTAAATTGGGTTGTTACAACTTTCCGACGTTTTCGTAACATTCCTACAATTGCAAATCTATCTCGTTTTCGACGTTCCATTTTGCCTTTCATAAGATAACAACTACATAAATACAAACTAGATTGCATTCAGATAATTTCGTTGTTCAAAGATCGTCCAGATGTGAAACGTGGCTGTATTCAAAGCTAACACAGTTCCACTCAGTGCACCGGAATTGTAATGTGTTGCAGTTTAAGGTGAGGAGTAATATAAGTGAACATTGATAACTACAAACACAAAATCAAGTGTTGTAACATACAAAGTGGCGATTATTCCCAAATATCCAAAAATGTAAAGTACACCACGACTATTCTTTAAAAAAGAATTATCTCCATTTATTTATTTATTAAAGGGGGCCTGGATTTACACATATGAAAATAGATGAGCAAGGGAATGAATTGGATAACTTAAGATTTCATTTGTTTCGACACCGACACTACACACTGGCTCGACCTTGAAATGCCCATCCAATTTAGTTCTCTGTGTAAGAAACAGGGACCAGGTAATATATTCAGAGTCTCTTCTTTCATAGAAAATCAATAATATATAGAAAATATACAATACTTACAAAAAATTGGCTCCCCGTTCTAATAAAAACTCCAGTTCTCTCTTTGTGATATGTACATTAAATGAGAGATTTGACATACGTCAGACATCAGAAAAAGTACTATTAAACTTGCCATTAAATGTATGTATTGACTAGTTTCATATTATCTAGTAAACATATTACATTAAGACTTGTGAATACTGATCTTATAGAAAATGAATAATAAATAAGGAATAAACCAACATAACATCCAAGTAATATAGAATACCTGCACAAAATTTGTTTATCGTTCTAATAAACACTCAAATTCTCTCTTTGTGATAAGTCGCATACGTCACAAATTAAAAATAATACCACACAAAAAGGCAACTTTGCATTAAACTTTCATATTATCAACGAATATAGACTCATAGAAGGATACACATTAAGCAAAACATATCCTTTGTTTACATCGTTTTGTTATCATAATAATAAAACATTAAAAAAATATATAACCGACTTCTACCTATAACAAAAAAGCTAAAAATAATTATAACAAAATACAACTCTAGCAAATAACTAACACATTCAATGTTGTAAGGTATCTACCCAGGAAGTAAAAAATGTAAACATTAAAAGGTGCTCATTCTGTACAAATTAATTACCTACCTATCTAGTATATTTTGAAGCCGGTGCCAAGCAAATCTAAAATCCTTCATTGCGTACTTATCTACTAATTCATCAAACTTGATTGTTGCTTGGCACCGACTTCAAAAATATACTAGATTGGTAGGTAATTAATTTGAACAGAATAAGCACCTTTTAATGTTTACATTTTTTACTTCCTGGGTAGGTACCTAACAACATTGAATGTGTTATTTATTTGCTAGAGTTATATTTTGTTATAATTTTTTTTAGCTTTTTAGTTATAGGTAGAAGTCGGTTATATATTTTTTAAAAATATTTTATTTTCAACTTTTTAGTTTTTTTTTAACTCTGGTAGTTTTCATTCTTTATTTTTTATTTTGTATGTATAACCTTAATAGACAGAACCAGGTAACACTGAAAGCCTCAACATTACACAATGATATTTTCAGATTTAAATTGACAGGTAAATCTTTACGAGCAAAATGTACTAGTACGCGTTGACTTAATAAGCCCAAAATGTATTTATGCCTTATGGACTACGCCATGTAACCTTTTTTCAACTTTTTTGACAACCCTGTATAACTATAGATAATTCCACTCCAACCTATGTACCAACCATCCTGTACATACGACTGCCCACGGACAAGCATAAATTTGCTAGCTGCCTTCTGTAAAGTATAGGACGGAGTAGAATCCATCCCATATTTACGAAGTCAAATCCGTCTTATATTTCAACCATAGTATAACTCCTTGTGGGCTACCCCATAAATTATTTCATTTTTAACATTTTATATTATCGCCCTGTGTAACATTAATTCCTCTCCACACTTTATGCAACTTCTTATGGGCTATAAAAGAAATAATTTTTTAATCACACTGTATAAATATAATTCAACTCCAGCATATATTTCAACCATCCTGTATATGATTTGCTTATGACCACATCATATAACAGTTTTTTAATCACCCTGTATAATTTTAATTTCACATTTTTTCCAACATTTTTATACCACCAAACGTCCAGTCCACCCTATATTCCAACTATCCTGTATATACGGCTGCCTACGGACCACTATCATTCTAGTCCGTCCTATATTTCAATCTTCATATAAATGCAACTCCTTCTACCACTTTACTTTGTGATTTAAGGAGCCGAAAATACTATGATTTACTACCTATATGCTTGAGATGTACATAGAAAATTTTCAAATTCGCAATTAAAACTTCCAGTGCCTAAAATTACCGCACTATTACGTTGGAATTAAAATATTTATGAGGAAATGTCCGTTATGTCATTTCGATGAAATTTTTGATAAGAATTTTGGAATTTTCGGCGATTTTCTGCAAAAATGCAAGTTGCACGTCGCAGAAAAGTATATGAGATCACCTAAGGATCTTCCTTAATAGATTAAACGTTAAAAAACTATACACATAAGGAGATAAAAATCGACTAAAATATTAGGGATATTGGTCGATTTCCATGCACGCATGTGTTCATTCACAAATTTTATCACTTTATCAGTAGAATTCTTTTCCAAAATTTGAAGTTTCACGAATCCGGATATATACTCTATTAAACAAGACCATATTCATTCAAAACGGTGCACCACAGGAGAAGAAATCAGGTAACATACATACAAAAAAGCGAAAAAATACGCGACGAATTGATAACCTCCTCCTTTTTGGAAGTCGGTTAATAAACAAAGTACTCAATAGAGAGACTGATGAATACATCCGGGGCGTTAATGTTCACCAAAGGCAAGTGGCCCAGTATCTAAAGGGCACTGCTGCGAATTAAAGTTCTCGGATTCAAAACCGAGAACAAATATAATTTTTTTAAATATTATGTCATTATTAATAAATTTTATGTACTATTTTCAATTGATATAAAATGAGTAAAACTCATTAATATTACATAGAATGAGAACTTAAAATTTTTTAAATTGTTGCTACCTTTGAATTATATAGGTATATAATAATAATAAATTTTTGTATTAATATGTTTCTAATGATTTTAGCTAAGAACAGAACGAACGTTTCTTTGACATCTTGTTTTCAAATATTTATTCAGATGAACAAGACTATTTATAAACAGTTACTCAACATATAAACTTATATTTCTTTGCAGATATATTTAATTTAAGAATTAAATTAGGATTAATACATGACTCGTATCAAAATAGTGACAATTATTTTAATTCACCTGATATTTATATCCATTACTAAGAGTGAAACAAATAAAGAAAAATGGAGACAGTGAGATAACGAGAAAGGGGTAGTATATTTCGGAAGAAGCTTTCGCTTTCATCGTTCACTCTCAAACGACTGCCGTTTTTTCTTTGTAACGTAAGATACTGCAACAAAATCCAGTAATAATGGCAAACATACCTATTGATCTTAAATACAACAACCTATCTAGATTAGCTTACTCGTGCAAACGGCTGCTTTTCATCGGTAACATTTTTGGGTGGTAGGTTTAAGTATTTGTAGGTTACGAAGCAATTGAAAGTAATTTTTAGAGTTAGAAAATACCTTTGAACTGCCAAATCTGTTTTTTTCTTAATTAGCTTTACGGTATAGTTTAGGTTTAAGTAAGATGAGCGACAAATTATAAATTTGGTTTATTCATTGATCATGGTAGTAAGTGCTGAAAGTGAAAGATTTTGTTCTAATCGATCCCGTTTATTAAGAAGCATTTATTATGCAATGTCCCGACATTCATCAATGATCCGCTGCCGTTATTCTTTTAATAAGGGTGGGTAAGTTTTGTAATTCTTGCTTTCTAAGTAACTTCCTAGAAAAAATCTAAAGGGGTAAATCAGGTGATCTTGCAGGCCTCACTATTGGTCCTCTGCGATCGATCGATGTGCCAGTATACTGTAATGTTTTTATCTACTCTTTGTGTTCGTGGAATGATTTAAAAACACAGCCCAAATCACTATAATTTATTTCCACTACTTTTATTTATATTCACACAAGAATTTACAATGTATCTTGAAACCTGATGTTTACTATACTGCGACTAAATACTGCATGAATCCGTTTCGCCAGCTCTCCGTATTTATGTATTTCTTGTTAGAAATTTCCAGAAAGTCGAAGAGCCGCCGAAAAATTTCCTTCAAGGACTCTCGAGTTCTTCGAGAACTTTAACAAATCCAGTCGCTGGCCTCGATGCGACAGACTAAGAACATTTCGGATGCCATGAAATATCGGATGAATTCCTGTCACATTACGATTCAAATATTCACCTGTGGGAAGGGAGGTGTACCATCTTATTCAAATATCAAGTAGTGATAGGATCATTCGACTGGGATATAATAGGTCACTCATTATGAGAATCACTCGAGATTATGGAGTCAAAGCATTTGAATGAAATTCGCCATTGTGATTGTTATTATCGAATATTTCGTGGAATAGGAGTTCATCCGATATTTTGTGGAATCTAAGATGTAGTTATAGAGCCTTCTGAGAAGAAATATATAAATTCAGAGAGCCGCCGAAAGGATTCATTGAGTATTCACCAGAGTGTAGAAAAAAATATTTACATTATTCTGAAGTGGTTCTATCAATGTATGATCTATAGCATCTTTTAATTATTGAAGATACATTTCTCCATTCAGATTGCCTGGGAGAAAAAAAAAGGACCAATAAAACAGTTGCCATAAGTTCAGTCGTTTAATTTCTCAGGGTGTTTAATGTCAACACCTCAACACTAAATTTGGATTATTTACTTTTCTTTCAGTCATATTCTTGCCAAATCCCAAACGTCAAAGTTATGGAGTATATGAAATATGGACCGCGTTCTGTTTGTTTCATTGCGTCAATAAATAATTTGGTTTATTAATTTTCTTAGTATATAATTGAGAATGATTTTGGATGCCCATTACCCCAATTTTTCTCCAGGGTTACTGATTTTGCGCTTATATATCTGCAAAATTTAAGCGAATTCGATGGAGTGGATAAGAATTTTTGAGAATAGACACACACAACCAACAAATATAGAGTTTTTGAGGAGTCCAAGTGCGAATGAATTGAATTTTTCACATATGCCTCTGATGGCAGTCGTACTCATTTTCCGGTTAGAGGCCAATATACTCTGCAAACATTGGGTTTTTCCAAATTTGCATGGGAAAAACCACGTTTATGTATCAGTTTATTAGCTTTTTTCTCCCAGTCTGTTAGCTTTGTTAGAAAAAGTATGCGCTATTTTACCCTCAATTTTCTGAAACAAACGACGTCTGATTGAATAATAAATTAACACCAATCACGACATTGTATAATTTTCTTGTTATGTACGCTGCTTTAGAGCAAGACAGACCTACGATTGATATTCATTAATTAGACGTCACAAGTGCAGAATTAAACTACTCTCGGAACTGAGATGATGATGAATGTCTTTGGTGTTCTTGATTGAGTTCTGAGTTGAGATACCGCCATTCCGCATTTGAGTTTGCTAGATCTGGCCATTTGCAAATACGAACTGTACGACTAGTTTCGTCCCGTGCTGTAATTCGTAGTAGAAATGTTTTGTTACTCAGTTCGAATTTTGGATAAATTTCTTCTTAGCTCATTAAACTGAAATGTAATAATGGTAGGTTCTTGAATATCCCGTTCATGAATTATGTAAGTGCGTTCTATGTGGAACGTGCTTAATGCCGAGTTTGCCGTGTTACAAATGCATTAGGCACAATTCAAATTTCATCGTAAATTGCCAACCCCAGTAAAACACCTCTTGGATTGCGTCTAAGAACGATGTATTTTACTTAGTTTAGCTAACTGGATATCCACTCAGGCGTGCTAGATTCGTCTGGATGGGTAGGGAGTCTTCTGGACAGGATAAACATTTCGTTAATACGAAAGGTCAAGACTTATGAATGAGATGAGGAAGAATTTGACGGAAATTGATGGAATGTTTGCGTTATTTGATTTGCCGTACTCAGAAATACCCTTATCAGGAAATTGGTGTAGGAGAAAGTTCAATCCTGATCGTCTGTGTTTTTGGGGTTATGCAATTCAAACGTCTCAAGGTGTTTTAAAGTTTTATGAACTTTAACAATTATTATATGCGACGTGAAAATCCACAGATGTGGTTGTGCATAAAGACTTTTTATTGTCTTATACAAGATGTAACGTAATGCAGTGTAGATATTTTAGTAGAGGATAGAACTGATCAGTATAAATAAAAAAGTCTTATATACCATATATCGAAAGTTTATGATTTACTAGAAAAAATTGTCATACCAACTTTACGAGATTTTTCAATCCATTGAAGGCAAGACGATATTTTGTTTCTAGTCGAGAAACTTCATCAGTTGCGCTTCCCTCAACTTATTTAATTCGCGAATAATTATTCATGTATATGGTACATGTGAGCTAGATTTTCCTGAAACTCCTGGATTTCGGAATTCATTTCGCCATAGAATATTAAATTCAGTTATATGTACTGTATACATAAATAATTATTCGAAAATTCAATGAGTTGAGGCCAGCGCAACTGATGAAGGTTCTCGACTGGAAACAATATATTGCCTTGCGTTCAATGGATTGAAAAATCTCGAAAAGTTAGTATCGTAATCTCTTTGACAGGTATATAAAAAAACCTACCCATTCCCCCCTCTTATCTCGGAAACCATAAACTGGAAAATTTTTTAAAAAATGGAGGTATAGCCTCTCACCTGAACTTTACTGGGAAAATAAGGAAAAACCCCTAATATTCATTTTGGGGGGCAAATTATAAAATTTAATGGAAAATAAAAAAATTATAATTGTTTCTAACGGGTCATGTAACATATAAAATCACAGGGCTCTTTATGACGAATACAAATATATATTTTTTTAAATATTTTAAAAAATTACCCATTCCCCCCGTTATTCCCCAAACCATAAGACCTAATTTTTTTTGTTTATTGGAAAAATATGAAAAAATCCCTAATTCTATTATTTGACCCCCAAATAATAGAATTAAACGGAAAATAAATTATTAGAAAACCCATATAGTAATTTTAGGGACAAATTATACAATTAAATGGAAAATAAAGATTCAATTTTCAAAAGCATCATGTAATATATCACATAAAATGCTCATTATGTGAATTACAAATATATCATATTTTTTAATCATTTGTTTAAAAGATATTAACGAAAATCAGGACTGGTAAATAATTAATTTCTTTCAACCTCTCCACGTGAATGACGTAAATCTTTATTAGGTGCACATATCTTTCGCTTGCATAATGCCAAGCATCTTCAGCACCATATACAAAATTCTTCTTCATACTACAAAGCAAACAAATTACAGTACAAACACATAAATTAAAGTCGTTAAATAGCCTTACCTAAGTAAAAATAAAGTCGTAAATTTAAAATTATCATTAATCCCTTATGAAGGGAAAGTACAATACTAGGAACATCAAAGTGTTTAGTGTGCAGTAGTACGTTCAGGTAGCGTATGTAAGGAAATGAACGTCGTGTAGAAATTATGATTAATGACGGAACAAAGAAGAAGATGAGGTATTTGGATCGTTCGGAGAGGTTCGTTGTACAAGTCGGTGAAGAAGAGGAAGATTGGGCAAGATGAGGTATGAAAGGCAAACATAACCTACAAATGATAACACAGCTTTGTGTAAACAAAATAACATATATATGGGTAGGTATGAGCGACTATTGTGATAGAAGGTATATATAAATACATTTGCCGGTGAGATGTTTATCCATACCTTCTATCACAATAGTCGCTCATACCTACCCATATATATTTTATTTTGTTTACAAAAGCTGTGTTTTCATTTGTAGGTTATGTTTGCCTTTCATACCTCACCTTTCCCCAATCTTCCTCTTCTTCACCGACTTGTACAACGAACCTCTCGGAACGATCCAAATAACTCATCTTCTTCTTTGTTCCGTCAGTAATCATAATTTCTACACATACGCTACCTGAACGTACTACTGCACACTAAACACTTTGATGTTTCTAGTATTGTACTTTCATAAGGGATTAATGATAATTTTAAATTTACGACTTTATTTTAACTTAAGTAAGGCTATTTAACGACTATATTTTACGTGTTTGTACCTACTGTAATTTGCTTTGTAGTATTAAGAAGAATTTTGTATATGGTGCTGATGATGCTTTGCATTATGCAAGCGAAACATATGTACATCTAATACAGATTTACGTCATTCACGTGGAGAGGTTGAAAGAAATTAATTATTTACCAGTCCTGATATTCGCCACCTCCACTGTAAGCAACATGGACTACTATGACAAAATTAACAAAAATATTAAACATCGATATATTCCCACTTTAGAAACTACACTATTTAAATTTAGAAAAATATATTTTATTTGTATTTTTTAATAATTTGAATAACAGATTTAATAATTTATAATTTAAAACTTGACCTATTTTGCCCTTTATCTTCCAATCTACCGAGCCTCAAAAGTCAGAGAGTAGATTATAAAAAACTTCTCCGAAAGTTTATTAGTAAAATAAAACTGTAATGTTAATTTTTGGGGGCCAAATTAGAAAATTAAATACATATGTATACTGATAAAAATCAAGCGAATCCTAAAGCAGATAAAATAAAAAGTCTATGTGTGGAAAATCAAAGTGTATATTTTTTATAAATTTAAAACGCTTCCTTTAAAAGATATAAGGGTAAGTATAAGAAAATTCACTCATTCCCTGCTTGTCTGAAACTGGAATATTAGAATCTTGAAGGTGGTACGGAACCCTAAGTATGCGAGTCCAACTCGCACTTGACCAAATTATTTTTAATAACAACTCAAATTGTTATCAGACAAAGTTAATTATAATTAAAAACGAGGTCCTGTTATCTTATATCAATTAAACTGTACAAAATTACGCGGAGAGGAGACAGACCTAAAGAATGATGTTTCTCAGGTCATCTACAATATAGTGGATCCAACTATATTAGAATCATCTAACTGAACTAATAAATGATATTTAAATGTAAAATACCTTTATATACAGATATATATCCACATATTTAGAACTATATCATTCAACGTATGACAGCCATTTCGAACCAGGAGTTCTCGTCAGATACGCTTCCTTGAATGACAAGTTCTATCGTGAAATACTTGGATGTTATACACACCAGTAAGACAACAGTCAGTGTATTGAACTTAATGGATGTCGGTGACATCTACCGTCAATTGAGTAATTTAAGTATAGGAACGCATACTATGCTATAACATATACCATACTGTTGACAGATGGTTCGAGTGTTTTATATAAAAACACATAAATAAATATATATACAGATATATATCCACATATAGATATAGTTCTAAATATGTGGATATATATCTGTATATATATTTATTTATGTGTTTTTATATAAAACACTCGAACCATCTGTCAAGAGTATGGTATATGTTATAGCATAGTATTCGTTCATATACTTAAATTACTCAATTGACGGTAGATGTCACCGACATCCATTAGGTTCAATACACTGACTGTAAAATACCTTATTTAAGCAATATCGAAAAAGTTAATTATATTTAAAAACTACATCCAATTAAATGTAAAATAAATACATAAAAAAAACAAAATCTGCCCCCAAAAAAAACTTTTTTTGCTACAACAATACTTTTTATGAAGTCGGTGCCAAGCAAAAGCGAAAATATTTTGGAAAGTACATTTATAACATGTATACTTCGGCTTTCAAATTGGCAGCGACTTCAGAAAAATGATTTAATTGTTGTAGCAAAAAATTATTTCAGGCTTTTTCACTTTAAAACCGACCTTGGATGAAAAGAGCCGTCCAAGTAGGAAGTCCCTATTACATATTAAATAGTGCAATATCAAGTACAGATTAAAGAAGTATTCATGAAATTTTCCCAGTATCTGCCTGTTTACTTACACTATTTTCACAGATAAAAATTGAGACTAGGCAAAAAGTCTTAAGAAACTGTAGATGATACGCTAATGATTAAGGCTAATGAAGCAATGAAAACGTTACTTCCTGTACAAAGAATAAATAACAACAGAAATTTAAAACCCATTGTTACTGTTTTTAGGGAGTAACTTAAACAGAACGTGTTTATATTTTAGAATTCCAAACGTTTCAGCGACTATATTTAAATAGAGTAGCAAAAACAGTTAATTTACCTTTTCAAAGGGTGACAAAGTAAATTAGCGTTGAAACGTTTGGTATTTTAAAATATGCAGATTTTCTGTTCAGGTATGATAAGTTAATCCCAAAAATGTATATTTAAACTATTTCTGCAAAAACAATGAGACTAATCTAAAGGGTAATTCAACTTGAGCATTCTATTAAAAGTTGTACCAAACAAAAAGAAAACCTTTTCACCATATAACATTTCTTGGACTGATTATTCACAAATTTTTTTATCGTTGCTTGGTGATATTTATAATATTCGTGGATTGGGCGGAAAACAACTTATAATCTTTCGTTCTATAGGGTGGTTCAAAAATAAGGTACGATCAATCAATTTTAGTTTTTCAACACACCGGTGTGTTATATTTTGTTTTTGAATTCAGAAAAAAGGAACCACAAATCAATTTAAATGTTAATAATAACTTCCTTACATAATAAATCCGAGATGACGTTCCATCTACTCATCATCATTTCGCACAATTCTAATTTCCATTGATCACTTTCAGTAAGCTCCTGAGCTATTATCAACTTGTGTTCAGAAGTATTTTGCAAATTGCGCATAATTTACGTTTATTTTGTTTTTTCAAATCTGATTATTGCCTTGGTACCATTTAGTAACAAGGAAACTGTTTGACAATTTTTATTAAAAAAAGTAACTGTCAAAAGCAGTTGCAAAGATTGAAAAATAGCGCTTTTAAGTCAGAGACAACGAGTATATACGATGAAGATAGGAACACCAGGTGAAGTTCGTGAAATGTAATTGTAATTAGTACCCAAAAATGTCTACTATACCATTAGTAGAAACAAAGTTGACCACATAAGAGATCATTACAGAACCAACATTCCTAAAGTTGAAGCCAACAAAAAAATAAATGCTGATAATTAGATGCAGAGGAGTCAATTAGTAACCGTTTGTTCTAAAATATTTGCCCAAGAACAAATAGCATCCATACAAAGTATACGAGGGCTGCCTTTTATATTTCGGGATTAGAGAACAAAAACAAATATTAATCATCGAAAATCGCTTTATTGTTTTTCAAAATATTCCCCATGAAGGTCTCTACACTTTTGCATGCGTTTGAACCAATTGTCGAAGCATTTTTTCCACTCTGATTGAGGTTGCATTCTGAACGCAGCAACCGCTTCTTCAAGTGTCGAAAAACGTTGACCTCTCAGTTTGTTTTTTACGTACGGGAATAAAAAGAAGTCATTTGGTGACAAGTCAGGACTATACGATGTTTTGAGTGGTTAAAAATGCAGTTTTTTGAGCCGATGTGTGAGAGCTCGCATTGTCGTGGTGAAGAGTGATCCGTCTTCGGCGGTTGGTTTTCCTCATTTCTTGGAAGACAACTGGCAAACAAATGGTTGTGTACCACTCAGAATTGACTGTTCTGCGTTGTTCTAGTGGTACGGTTGCGACATGTCCAGTTTTTCCGAAAAAACAGGCGATCATTTGCTTGGAAGTGCTTCGTGCGCGAACATCTTTTGTTGAATTCGGCTCATCTTGAAACACCCATACAATCGACTGCTGTTTACTTTCGGGCTCATACGTGTAAATCCACGAATTATCACCTGTCACTATGTCATAAACGTGTTTTGAAGCACCGCGATCGTATTTTTTGAGCTTTTCTTTCGACCAATCGACACAAGCCTTTTTTGAACGATTGACAAATTGTGTGGGATCCAACGCGAACAATTTTTTTTGACATTCAAATGTTTATGCAATATTGAATGCATGCTGGTCCCACTAATGTGTAAGGTTCACTGGATCTCCCGATAGGTCACATGAGGATCTTGCAATATCAGTTCGCGCACATCATCAATGGCTTCCGGAACAACAACTGTTTTTGGACGACTTTCACGAAATTCGTCTTGGAGTGAACTACGACCATGACTAAATTCACCATACTATCGATAAACAGTGGTTCTTGATGGAGTTTCATGGCCAAAAAATAAATTAAGTTCATCCATGCACTCTTGCTGACTTAATCCAAGTCGAAAGTTGTAAAAAATAATCACACGAAAATGTTCACGATTTAATTCCATTTTTTGGTCGAGATGAATCCTTTAAGTTACTGTAAACAACACATAGTGCTCGTATGTCAAAACGTTCTGAGTACGTATAACCTCAAAAATGTCAAACTTTACGATAGAGCTGTTAGTTGTCAGATTGCAACACTAGGGTTGTCCAATCCCGAAATATAAAAGGCAGCCCTAGTAGTTGGTTCAGGAACTTATTCAAGGTGGGGTCTCGATAGCAGGTTAAAATTTTATGTAATAATGATGGATAGATGGAATGCCAACTCGCACTTTTTATTTAAGAAACCATTTTCTGACGATGCAACATTTGGTTTGAATGGTTGAGCACTAGATAATCCACATGGTAAGGCGTAAATAATTTCTCCAAAAGTAAACAAATGGGCTGGAATTGTAGTTACATTTTTTTATCGAGAAAACATTTAACTTATTTTAGATTTTCTTGGGAATAATACCACATCAGAGTTCAAACTTGTGTATATTTTAAAACCAAACGTTTCAAAATCCTGTCGGATTTCGTTTTCAATGGATATAAATTTATAAAGTAAAATTGAAATATATGACAATTATTTTGACAAATATGTTTACGTTACTATGGATAAATTTCTTTGATTTTAAATATACAGGGTGCACAAGAAATTCCATTAAACTTTCCACCGCTAGACGAAAAAATTATTTCATATGTTTTCTAGTAATTTAAATAAAGGTTTTTTATAAATTCTTGATTGTTATCAAAGAAATTATGATACTATCTTTTTGAGATTTTTCAGCCCATTGAAGACAATATATTGTTTCTAGTCTAGACCCTTCATCAACTCCCCTCAACTGATTAAAATCCTGAATATTTATATATGAATTTAGTACATTTAACTAAATTTTATATTTTGTCGAAATGAATTTCGACATAAGAAAAACTAGGTGGTTACATATACTCAATACATAAATAATTATTGAGATTTCACTCAGTTGAGGGGAGCGCAACTGATGAAGGTTCTCGACTATAAACCACACAGTCCATTCAATGGAAAGTCTCCAAAAGATACTATCATAATTTCTTTGATAGGTTACTTTTATGTTTTTTAGGGCAATAACACCACAATCGAAACAAAACGACGTATATTGAAGGAAAACCAAACGTTTCAAAGTCTATTCTGACTTCGTTGTCAATGGCTTTATATTTATTGATGTAAATTGCAAAACGAAAATTATTGTGACATTTAAATTGGCATTAGAAATTCGTCAATTAACAATATGCCACAAACAACGTTTAGAAGACAATTCTTTGATAGGTTTTAGTTAACTTACGATTTTTTTCGCGTGATTTCGATCCTAAGATTAACAGGGAAACGGCGTGTGCGTTAGATTTTCCTGAAACTCCTAGATGTGAAAATTTATTTCGCGATAAAATATAAAACTCGGTTATAAGTACTAAATTTCAATCAGTTGAGGGGAGCGCAACTGAAGAATGTTCTAGACTAGAAACAATATCTTGTCTTGCGTTTAATGGATTGAAAAATCTGAAAAAAATAGTACGGCTCTATATACTTGAATTTATTTCCAGAAAATAAATCCATGACTTTTAAATCAATTTGTTCCAACCTACACGTCCACACTATACAGGGTGTAAATAGTTTGAGTGCATATATTTTAGATGGAGGTAGTATACACCAAATTAAACAAAAAACTCTTATACCACTATGGTCAGTAGGCCTTAATAACCAAGAAAATCCCTAAAACATATTAAGTAAATTATTGTCAATCCGGCAACGTCGCTCGCGTTCGAAGCAGATTGACTCTTAGCGCGAATAATAAAGGAATGACTACGCCGACAAAAAAATAAGCACCTGTGTTTTTGTATTGACTGATGATATTGACCTTAGAATTAACTAAAAATATATGAAATATTTTGTTGAAAATATTTACGTTTTTAATACAAGGTATTGCAATTAGAATTTGTATTTGGCGGTTTCTTTTATGCAATTATACAAAGTTGGGTAAATATGATATTCAACTCAAGAGATCTGTATATGTAGTTTTTTACCAGTTAAATTATTCGAAGAGTCATTATTACTGATTTAATTAATATTATTTATATTAGACAAGTAAATATGTAATCCTACTTACCGAATTTATTATAATGATAGAACTGAGTTGAAACAACGGATTATTCACAGCAAATGTTCAAAATGCCCACCATTACTATCGACACAAGCACGACACCGTTTAATCCAATTTTCACGTATGCGAGAAAAAATTCCTGGAATATTTCGGATTTCGTCAGCAGCGTCAAAAATGCGTTGTCTAAGGTCATTCTCGTCAATAATTGGAGTCGTGTAAACCTTACTTTTCATGGGTCCCCATAAGTAGAAATCTAAAGGATTGAGATCAGGAGATCTTGCTGGCCAACGTATATGTCCGTTTCGACCAATCCAACGACGGGGAAATGTTCTATTTAAGAAGTCGACAACTAGATGACTTGCGTGGGCAGGTGCCCCGTCATGTAAGTACCACATATTGTAACGTGTTTGTAGGTTCACTTCATCTAACAAATCGGGTAGCGTGTTGTTCAAAAAATAAAGGTAATTCTCACCTGTCAAACGTGCAGGCAGTATAAATGGCCCAACCAAGTATTCACCAACTATTCCAGCCCACACGTTAACTGAGAATTGGTGTTGAAATACTGACGATGTTTTCTGAGGAACCAACGACAGAAATTGAGTCTTGGTTGAAAATCATCGATTGAAAGCCCTTGAACCCGCTGCATGTGATATGGATAGAGCAATTGTTCCCGTAATGTTCTATGAACAACAGTGTGAGAAATTTGCAGCTCACTTCCAATACTCCGTGTGCTACGATATGGGTTGATGTCGATAAGGTCTAGTATTTGATCTTCAGCAGCTAAGATACGATTATGTCGCTGTGGTCCGCGATTGTTTATTTGTGGTATTACACTACCTGTTTCCAGAAGCCTCTGCGAAACAGCTACGAATGTCCTAGCATTGGGCAGGCGTCTGTTTGGAAACCTTTCCCTGTATAACATCTTGCTATTCTGCAATTACGTCTGCTTTCCCCATAAATTAAGAGCATGTCATGTCTTTCCCTAATTGTATAATCGGCCATTATTTATCACAAATAAATACTGTCGCACTATTCTTAATTTTCGAACTTACACACTAATCACAACCGATTTTATTTATTTAAAAAATATATTAAATGGAAAGCAAACCACGAAGTCTACATCAAATAGATATCATTCAAATCACTTTACCGTTTATCTATTCTTATTTACAAGAATCGAAATCGCAAAAAACAATCGTAACTTTCAGTCGTCGTTAAAGTAAAAAATGTAGTAAATAAGTTGGTCTGTATGCCACGTTGCCATATCTATTCGGAGAAACTTACACTAAATTATAAAAGCATATTTCGAGTTTAAATAATCAATTTTCATTTTTAATGTGGCTATTAAAGATGTATAAGCTATTGAGTATTTACATATTTAGATTTACCGACATTTTGAAATCGAAATTATTGTATTCTTCACTATAGCAAGGGCTACATAAAATCTAACTTTATGTGTTCTTTTTGGCAAAACTATAGTTTATTTTAGAAAATGTTTTAAAGCTTTTTGATTTGTTTTTGCCTGAAGTATTGTTCTTCAAAATCTTTGCACTCAAACCGTTTACACCCTGCATATGCGTATTCGAATCTAATCATATTTCTTGTGGAAACATCTTAAGATCAACAAACCAAACAAATTGACTATACGTATCCGGAAACGGATATTAGCGATAGTTCTTTTTATTGTAAAAATAATGAGTTTTGATGGACACGGTCGTTTTTACGGATGACACGAGAGATAAACTACAAAGTGGTATAAGGAGGAACTCAAATGGTCGAGTCGTTTCCATCAAACCGAGACTGTGTAAAATTTCTTGTTTAATAAACTTATTCACGGTTAAATAATAAGCGACAAATTCGGGATTTTTTTATGAGTACGAGTACTTTGATGATTATGTTTGTTATTGGATCTTAAGATTGGTACAAGGACACCGAATAAAGAAAATAGAACTACAAAAAATGTGATACTGAATTGAAAATTACACATTTTTAAAAATGCATAGTTCGAAAACCACTTGAAAATCTCAAGACTGTTAAGGTTAAAATAAAGTGTAAATCTTTGAAATTTTCAAATGAGTTCGAGTTGATAGAAAAACTAACAGCGATTTTGCAGAAATCAATCTGATTGGGTGCTGTATTTTAAAGGAATAGTAGTGATTAAAATAAAGTAGGGTATATATACATAAACAAAAAATTCGAGACCTTGGTCATTGAACACAATGCAAATAGGAAAAAAAAACCAAAACAGCAGTTTACTTGAAACCCGGATTTAACTTTGGATTAATGACCAATTTTTTCTTGAAAATATAAGGTCTATGAGAAATCATTGAAAGAAGAATTGAAAACATATGTTATTCATAGGTATTGAAGTAAAAAGTCTGCCACTTTTCATTTCAAAACTAGCCACCGAAAATAATGTTTAAAATATCTTTAAAAGAAAGAGACAACAAAAAACACGTTAATTTATATTTATGTTTTTTACAGACTATTGACCTAGAAACCGTAAAAAAATAAACATTTTGAATTGTAATTGAGAAAACGCCTGAGTATAAATAACGACATAAACATGTGAGAAAAAATCCTTAAATGTTATTGCGAAAGATATTGCGACTGTAAATGTAAACAATTTATTATTAGTAGTGGTTTTGTTGTATACTGATCATCAAATTTCGACAATGGTTTATTCTTTACAAGAAAGAATTGAAATATTATTTATTTATGGAGAAGAACAACATTGTGGACGCAAAACTGCTCCTGTTTTTCATCAGAGACATCCCATAAAAATATTGGGCATCAGTATGTGTTGGATATAGGTCATAAATTTCAAGAAACTTGGTGTGTGCAATAAAATAGTCAAGAATCGTAGAGTTTTAACTGAAGCTGAGATTTTAGGTCATTTTGCCATGGATCCTCAAACATCAATACCAAAAGTCTCCAGGTCAACAATTATTTTCGTTGCCTCTGTGCATAATACGTTACGCCTAAATAAATTCTTTCCCTACAAAATACAGCTTCTACAACAGCTTGCTGAAGATGATTATGACAGAAGGTTAGAATTCTGCGAATTAATGACTCACAGGGCAAATGCAGACCCTAAATTATAAAACAATATTTGTTTTTCTGACGAACCAGGATTTTTTTAATGGATTTGTCAATAAACATAAGTGCAGATACTGGGACAATATCAGTCCACAAGTTTTTCGGAAAGAGCTCAACCAACATCCTCAGAAAATCAACGTAATTGCCGGAATTCTCCGAAATAAAATTATTGGTCCTTTATTCGTGGAAGAACATTTAACCGGGGAATTGTATTTCGACACTGTAAATGTGATAAATCCCCTTAAAACAGAATCTTTAGAAAACCAAATAGATCAAGATGGTACTTTGTTGCTAGACGAAGAAAACCTATTTTTTCAATAGAACGAAGCACCTCCACATTACGAGTATGCCTTGACTGTACGAAATCGGTTTAATGAGACATTTCCAAATAAATCGATTGGAAGAAGGGGCGCTATAGAATGGCCAACAAGATCACCCGACCTAAAGCCCTGTGACTTTTTTATGGGGACATCTAAAAACTTATTTTGATTTGAAATGGCATTACTTTGTAGAACAGACCTTTAAATCAAATGATTCGTATTGAAACTTGTAGAAGTGATATTCACCCCCGCTTAGGGTTTGAAACTGCAGGATAACCGATACCTGTAGGTATAAATTAACGTGTTTTCTTATATTTCTCTTTTAAAAGTTATTTGGGGCGGCTAGTTTTGAAATGAAAGCCCTGTATACGAGGGCTGCCTTTTATATTTCGGGATTGGACAACCCTAGTGTTGCAATCTGATAAATGACCGCTCTATCGTAAAGTTTGACATTTTAGAGGTTATACGTACTCAGAACGTTTTGACATACGAGCGCTATGTGTTGTTTACAATAACTTAAAGGATTCATCTCGGCCAAAAAATGGAATTAAATCGTGGACATTTTCGTGCGATTATATTTTACAACTTTCGACATGGATTAAGTCAGCAAGAGTGCATGGATGAACTTAATTTAATTTTTGGCGATGAAACTCCATCAAGGACCACTGTTTATCGATGGTATGGTGAATTCAATCGAGGTCGTAGTTCAGTCCAAGACGAATTTTGTGAAGGTCGCCAAAAACAGTTGTTGTTCCGGAAACCATGGATACTGTGCGCGAACTGATATTGCAAGATCGTCATGTGACCTATCGTGAAATTGAGTCAACCTTACACTTCATTGGGACCAGCATACATTCAATTTTGCATAAACATTTGAATGTTAAAAAAATTTGTTCGCGTTGGATCCCACACAATTTGTCAATCGTTCAAAAAAAGGCTCGTGTCGATTGGTTGAAAGAAAAGCTCAAAATATACGATCGCGGTGCTTCAAAACGTTTATGATATAGTGACAGGTGATGAATCGTGGATTTACGCGTATGAGCCCGAAAGTAAACAGCAGTCGACTGTATGGGTGTTTCAAGATGAGCCGAATCCTACAAAAGTTGTTCGCGCACGAAGCACTCCAAGCAAATGATCGCCTGTTTTTTCGGAAATACTGGACATGTCGCAACCGTACCACTAGAACAACGTAGAACAGTCAATTCTGAGTTGCACACAACCATCTGCTTGCCAGTTGTCTTCCAAGAAATGAGGAAAACTAACCGCTGAAGACGGATCACTCTTCACCACGACAGTGCGAGCTCTCACACATCGGCTCAAACAACTGCATTTTTGACCACTCAAAACATCGATTTGATGAGTCATCCGCCGTATAGTCTTGACTTGTCACTAAATGACTTCTTTTTATTCCCGTACGTAAAGAACAAACTGATAGGTCAACGTTTTTCGAATGCGTTCAGAATGCATGTTTTGGGGATACCTCAATCAGAGTGGAAATAGTGCTTCGACAACTGGTTCAAACGCATGCAAAAGTGTATAGATCTTCATGGGGAATATTTTGAAAAACAATAAAGCGATTTTCGATGATTAATATTTGTTTTTGTTCTCTAATCCCGAAATATAAAAGGCAGCCCTCTTATTACCGCTGTTAATGAGCTAAACGAACAGTTCGGTGTAATTGGAACAAAGGGTACCGCAATAGTTTAGAGTAACAAAAAGGGTGCCCACACTATTCCAAAGTTACCTAGGAAAGGTACTAGCGCAATGGAGGAGACAGTGGAGTCATGGGAATAGTAGTAGAAGAAAATGTGTACACTCTATACTTTAGGGACGACCAGCTGATACTAGCTGACGACGAAAGCGATATAGAATACATACCCAAGAAGATAGATGAACAATATGGAATTTGGGGATTAACTATAAATCCAACAAACACTGAATAACGGGTAGACGGTAACATGGACAACAATTTAACATTTGGGAACACAGAGTATAAGCTGACCGATCACTAGAAATATCTTGGAGTAATAAGCATTAGAAATTGTGTATGCTTATGTGACCACATACGTTAAAAATAAAATCTTGTTGCTCACGAATGTTGACTAAGTGGATTTAATGATGACGTCAAGCATCAAAACACCATAGACATGAGTGTCGCTTGTGGTCAAATAAGGACGTGATCCTGTAAGCATACGCAACAAAAGCCACAATTTATTCGCTTCAGCCAAACGGAATAATAAAGGTTGATATGGAGAGTAGTCCACAAAGAAATTGGCTTAAGGTTTGCGAATGGCCAAGTAAGATTAACAAACGGAAAATATTGCAAGGGTCTCTACCGTTTCGTATATAGGAGATTTCCAGCGTGATTTTCACGCTGTTCCTTTAACCCTCCAGAACCCGCGCCGTGAGCAAAATACTCACAATCCGAAGAAATCTATTTTTATACGTCTTTTGCGATAGTGCTACACCTTGTACCTTCTCTTGTCACCCTCGTTGACCCCCAATCATTAGTATCAGCTGACTGTCGCCAGGTCAAGGTTAATCTGCCGGAGTAGTTAAGCATAAGTGTACAGTACAGTACGAGTTCTGGCAGAACGTTTTTTTCGTTTATTGTGATTGTTTTTCTCATCAAACGAGTTCTGGTGGAACATTTTTCTTTTTTAATAGGAGCATTCTTCTCAGCAAGCGATTGCTTTGGTGATTTACCGAAAACTATTTTTCTTTTATTTTGTTTCATCGTATGCACCTTTGAGTTGAAAAGTTGTTCTAGTTTCGAGGATGACTTCACGAGGAAGGTTGTTGGTTCAACTGACTTTTAGCCAACAATTCGATAAGTTCTGGATTTCATTGCGTGCGTTTAGACTGTGAGACCTCTTCGCTATTTCAATTGCCCCTCTTACGAGTCTTGATTTCTCGTAGCCTTCTGCTTTCGCTTCTAGTTACTCGAATACTGATATTTTCAGGAGCGCGCACGGTGTTATATAGTCGCGGCTCGGCGCCTATTGGTTGGCACAGCGAACGGCTGCGTGTGATTGGCCCTTGGCGCTCAGTGGGCATGCCTCCCGCCTGCTGATTTATTTCCGGTTGAGTTGTTATTGGACAGATCCGGGCTGGTACGGTGTTTAATATAATTTTCCAACAATTCGATAAGTTCTGAATTTCATTGCGTGCGTTTAGACTGTGAGGCCTCTTCGCTATTTCAATTGCCTCTCTTACGAGTCTTGATTTCGGGTGTTCTATATTTGCCAGTACTCTGGTGTTCTCAAAGTCTATTCGGTGTGACATCGTGGTGGCGTGTTCCGCATTGGATGTTGTTTTTTCCTGCTTTCTTACAGCGTTCTGGTGTTCATCACGTCTAGCTTGAATTCTTCGATTAGTTTGCCCCACATAGGTTTTATGACAGTCTGCACATGGAATCTCCCTGTTGTTCTAAAGAGATCCTCGTCTTCGGAGTCTTCAACACCGTGCTTATTTTTTTGTCTGTATTGAAAATAGTAACGATATTGTGTCTCCATAGAATTCTTGCAATACTGTCCATGGTACCCTTGACATACGGTAAATAAGCCTTGGTTATTGGTGTCTCATACTCCTCGTCTGTTTGTCTCAGTTTTGACTTTAGGGCTCTGAATATTTCGGTCTGTAAATACGTTTTGTCTCAGAGCTGTTTTTAAACTGTCATTTTCCTGTTTGATGTTGTCCTGGTCAGCTGGTCTTTGTGATCTGGTTGCTAAAGTCTTGACGAAGGCTTGTAGTTGGGCTGGGTGGTGATGAGAATTAGCATGAAGGTATCTGTTGGTGTGAGTTGCTTTCCTATATACTGTATGGCCAAGGGTTCCATCTTCCTTCCTTTAGCTGCAACTTGGGCGGCCTGAACCTGAAGCGGATGAGATATTACCGTTGCAAGATGATGAGGGTGGATTAGATATCACGCGACCGGTTCAGAGCAGTCAGTAGATGAATCAACTTCTGAAAATGATAATGATCCAGCTAGCTCTTTGGAAGTTTTTATTGGAAAGGACAAAACGACGACAGACATTTTTTTGTTGAAAAATATTTTATTTACCAACTTTTTTTGAGGGAAATAGGTGGTGTGAGAAAAATTCTCACGCGCGAGTTTTTAGGTCATTCATCTTGTCCTGAAATCTTATCGTAAAATTTACAAACATTGGCGAAGTAGCTGTTTTTTGACACTACTCGTAAATGAATACTGATGTTCACTAATTCATTGTTTTTAATGAGGGCTTTTTTGTTGCACAAAACACCCTCAAATGAAAAATAACACGTACTGTATGTTCAAGTAGACAATGTCACTCGAAACTGTGCAACAAGGCAATAAAGTAGGAATAGCCAGTATCAGTAAAATTCGAAGAGTTGAAAGTTATTTAAAATTACTTTACTTGTTCTTTTAATTAGATTGTAAACATACAATTTATGTTTTTGCAATCCAGCGGTCGAAAATAAATTTGGATGGTATCAGAATTTTAATTTCGTGTTTTTGAATAAATTGTTAATAATGCCTTTATTTGACAACTAATGTTGAATATTTAAATTACTTACTTTCTATCCGTAGAACACGTTGGAATTAGTTTTTTCTACTATTAATTTTGCCAATTGACCTGGTCTATACTGCAATTCTTCTTCTGCATTACAATACTCGTGTGAGCTCACTTTGACAGCTTAATTACGTGCAGATTTATCTTTACTTTGTACAACTGGATGAGCATACAATCACAGTAATGATTGTTGACACTATGGGGGCTGAACGTCACCGATGTTATTTTCCTTTTGCATATAAGATCTGCGTATTTTTGTATCGGTGATTACTTAACCGGTATTCAGTTTGGTTTATTAAACGCTGCGTATTAGAACTTGTTGTGAAAGCAAAACATTTTGAAACCACAAAGTAATTGCATTTGTGGGCGATTTCAGTATAGGCAATATTCTTCACCATCTTACAAACAGCCGACTATAACATTTTTAATTAGAAAGTTGTGATTTCTCATCGCCAGGAATCATCTCATAACAATTGGTAGTGATTCGAAGTCGATGAAAGAGTTTTATAGTCTAGTTCACAAACTCAATATGGTGTTAATTCTTGCTAATAATCGTAAAAAATGGTGAGACATATGGTATTCAGAATGAATTCCAAAAAATTATGCAAAAGTTTCATAAACAATTGCAAAATTTATTTATTAATGAAGATGTGCTTTTTGCAAATAATCGAAACATTTAAGTATTTAATGACTCCTCATAAAATTCCTCCAATTTTATTGTTAAAACCGACAGTAACAAATACAAAAATGTATACTATTAAATATTAATTTAATATTAAAAAAGTTTGGTATTTATACATTTAACTGAATTTTAATAAATCGTGCCTATTGTTAATTAACAAAATATTGTAGGAGTGTCCGTTCATATTGCAAGTCGGTTAATTCTTAAACAACAGTCACTAAATTCATTTAGCTTCTTGAAGACATATACATATACACATATTGCATTACATACATATATTGCCATATTTTCACTGGTTATGATTAATTATTAATTTACGATACTAACTTTTGGAGATTTTTGAATCCATTGAACACAAGACAATATAGTTTCTGGTCGAGAACCTTCATCAGTTGGGTCCCCTCAACTTATTGAATACTCCCATAATTATTTAAGTATATAGTACATATAACTGAATTTAATATTTTAGTATCATAATTTCTTTGACAGATTTTAGTAAACCTACGATTTTTTTGTGTGATTTCTATCTAGGAATCGCAAAAAACGGCGTTACACACAGCACAACTTTGAGCTAGATTTGCATGAAACTCCTAGATGTCGGAATTCATTTCGCGATAAAATATTAATTATTGAAATTAACAAAATTAAAATACAAAATAGACGTTGAAATATATATTTTTTAATATTGAATTTAATATAGATTACATTTTTTGAAAATATTTTTGCTATTTTATTAAGTTGCAAATAATATAATGTTCAAACATTAAAACTATGTTACAAAAAAATTAAAATATATACTACATTTTTTATGACGCTTTTTTATTTTTTTTTTGTTATTTAAACCATTTGCGATTCTCCAATAGGGGGCCTTTCATAAAATACTTCAATCTAAATTTTGGGTCACACTTTCTGTGACCCCCTTATAAATACGTCACAAAAGCTAGACCCTCCATTATATGATACATTGCTACTAATATTACACAAATAATGCAATGAGTAAGCATTTGTAATTTCATTTTCATGTATCCAGTCTGCTACTATGTATAGTAGATCTTCAGCTCAAAAAGGAACTACCTTAACTTTTTCTTCCGTTTTGGGTATTAAGTTTTAAATCGCTTTTTTCTCGATAACATTTATGTTTTAATAACTCACTTCTCACAGATGCTATTTTTGCGAAAATCTTAACTGTTAAGTCGAAGGAATACTAACGTAGAGTAAGCGGTATATGTAATAACGAGCGCAAGAGTAACATATTATAAAGAGTCGGTATTAGATGACTACTAATACGAATGCGATTAATATATGAAAATAAATATAGTAAAACCTTTAAAATAAATATGTGCCTTTGTATGACAATATTTTAGTAGTACAAACCTTTGTATTCTAGAAAAACTGGCTACGCTAACTCAATTATTTTTGATTTTTGTTGCATTTTCATTGAAATTCGAGTTAACCAGGTTCTATTGTACACAAGAAATTATATGTCTATAATAACACTGGTATATATGCAACTGTATTTTATCATTGATCGTGTAATATCTTACTTTCAATTGCTATTGAATAAGAGAGGACAGAATCGGTGTAAACGTTTTCTTCTATGATATTGGATGTACAGAGCAACCGATTGTGACAGACTTTAAAGTTAGTGCCTATGTCGAAAAAAAACATAATTAAATAAAAATATTTATGTAAGTACAAAGGTTAAACTAACTATGACCCCGTCCACTCCCCCTGTATGCAAACGTATTTTATAAACGAGCCCTAGGTGATTTTTTTGGCTATAATTTGTTTCCTCAGTAAACAATCCATTATTAAACACCCCCTGAATGAATGTGTTAATATATGTTTTTTGAAGATAATACCAAAAAGAATAATTAGCGCAGTTATGTGGACAAAAAAATGTTTTTTTCAGCACAAGTATAAATTAGAATTATTACTATTGTTATGCATACTGTTTTTTAGGTATGTGTTAAATTATTTATTAAACAATATATTAGCATATTTAACAATGATTGATAAAAAATTGGTTACTAAATAAACAAATAAGTCATGTGAATATCTTTTTACCTTGTAGGTAATCGTAAATGATTAATTTTAAAGACGAAAGTATCTATTGATTTTTGTTTTGGTAATAAAAAACTAGTTTAATTTTTAAAATCAATATATTTAAAAAAAAAATCTTCAAAAAATATATAATTAAACACTTAGTTTATACAAATGTTTACATGAATAGTGCTACAAAATGTAAATTTAGGTAATGTCATAATATTGAATGAATTTTACATTGGAGAAACGAAACCTCTAGGCCTCTAGAGTTGGAAGACATGAACCTAAAATTTATCCAAAAGTACCAAACCTTCGTCAAAGAATGCAATTTCATAATTTGATTGTATTGCCAAACAAGAACAGAACACAAAATAAAAGTTAAAAGAGTCCGCTTTTATTTTATTAAATGAAGGCGATTGCATAGCCCCTACTTCTGCCGAGTTTAGTCGTTCATGGTTCAAACTTCCAATTTGCAATAATTTCATTACATATTTTAAAGCCATTGACAACGAAGTTAGAATCGACTTTGAAACGTTTGGTATTTTCTTTCAATATACAACTTTTTTAATTCAATTGTGGTGTTATTCCAAAGAAAACTTAAAAATATACACACTTTTCTATGAGTGTTAAATTGTTATTAATAATAATTTTTGCAGAATGGAAAATGCATTAGAAACATCTTCTTCGACAGTTTCTTGGGATTTTTTAAAATACTAATAGGAAAATCAAAGAAACAACTTTTTTCCCACTAATTTCTTAATAATTGATGCAATTATTTTATGTTGACCGTTTTGCACAGTTTTTTAGACACTATTCCTAATCCAATGGCCCTTGCCCACATTGTTATGAGTCCAAGGAAGAATTAGTTTCATATTGAGAGTGTGAACTCGACTAAATTTGAAGTGATTTCAACTCGATAATAGAGTTTATACGAAAAATCGTATGACTACGCGTTTTAAAATAAAATGTAGTTATGAAACCGAATTAATAAATTGGAAATCACGCGAACAATGTAGCTATTGTTGTAAAAAAAATTTGATTATCATTAATGGAAACATTATGTCATTATCTTTGTTGTTGGGCAATATCATAAATTTAATGCATATTTAAGATTTGAAGGCGGATTACCGGAGAGTATAGACGCCTTTTCAAAGGCTCAGTGGGGGCCTAGCATTTTCAACCTTCACATGGGCGCGCTGCATATGTTTTTTTATTGAATGCTCTTTGATTTCGTGAACTATGATCGTGTTGCGATGACATTTCTTTGATATTTTCGTTTGTTTACGACCCTGTCGATATGAGAAATTACCATACTTTCCGAAGGGGGAGACAGGAACTCAATACCCGCAGGGAAAAAAGCAATTTTCGACGCATGTTTCAAACGGCGTAATTAAAGAAAGGGTCAGATTTAACGGCCCACTTTGAAATGTACAACGGTTGGTAACGAGGCAATCACTTGTGCAGTTGGTACTTTACAAGCCATAAAATTGCATAACTTTAAGAAAAAATACATGTGTACATATTGGTTTATAGTCGACGACAATAACGTTCGATTCGAATGGTTTTTTTTCTACGGTAGTATCTGTCATTCGATTAGCTGTACATATTCACCTATGTTATAAAAGCATATAAATATAAATTAAGTGACTAATTTGCAAAATTATTTGTTTTATATTTGTTTATTTGTTGTATAAATAGTGGCCATGAATTTAAATCGATTATTAGAATTCCTTATAACAAAAACGAAACATAATCTAATAACTAGTGGGATGAAGTTCTACCCTAACTACGAGGGCTGCCTTTTATATTTCGGGATTGGACAACCCTAGTGTTGCAATCTGACAACTGACAGCTCTATCGTAAAGTTTGACATTTTTGAGGTTATACGTACTCAGAACGTTTTGACACACGAGCGCTATGTGTTGTTTACGGTAACTTAAAGGATTCATCTCGGCCAAAAAATGAAATTAAATCGTGAATATTTTCGTGCGATTATTTTTTACAACTTTCGACGTGGATTAAGTCAGCAAGAGTGCATGGATGAACTTAATTTAATTTTTGGCGATGAAACCCCATCAAGGACTACTGTTTATCGATGGTATGGTGAATTCAATCGAAGTCGTATTTCACCCCAAGACGAATTTCGTGAAGGTTGTCCGAAAACAGTTGTTGTTCCGGAAACCATTGATGCTGTGCGCGAACTGATATTGCATGATCGTCATGTGACCTATCGTGATATTGAGTCAACCTTACACATTAGTGGGACCAGCATACATTCAATATTGCATAAACATTTGAATGTCAAGAAAATTTGTTCGCGTTGGATCCCACACAATTTGTCAATCGTTCAAAAAAAGGCTCTTGTCGATTGGTCTAAAGAAAAGCTCAAAAAATACGATCGCGGTGCTTCAAAACACGTTTATGACATAGTGACTGGCGATGAATCGTGGATTTACGCGTATGAGCCCGAAATTAAACAGCAGTCGACTGTATGGGTGTTTCAAGAGGAGCCGAATCCAACAAAAGTTGTTCGCGCACGAAGCACTTCCAAGCAAATGATCGCCTGTTTTTTCGGAAAATCTGGACCACTAGAACAACGCAGAATAGTCAATTCTGAGTGGCAAAGTAAAATTACAGGTGTACAGCTAGGTTCGAAAAATCTTACAAATAAATGTGATATTGGGTGGCACATAAACAGTTGCATATATAGGATGGTTGAAATATTAGCTGGAATAGAATTAAAGTTATACAGGGTGGTTTAAAAAAAGGTTAAAAGAGAGAGAGAGAGAGAGAGAGAGAGAGAGAGAGAGAGAGAGAGAGAGAGAGAGAGAGAGAGATTGCACACGGTTCTTTTCATTCGGAACATCACAACAGGGAACAAGCATACTAGCAAACTAATAGACAATGAACTCTTCCACCACCCTTTGAATTAAAAAAATGTAATTTATTGTAAAATATTAATGTGTACAGTTCCTAACTAACCACACTGTAATATTTTATATGTAAAAAATAGATTTACAACAGTTTTTTTATTGAAGTTTTAAGGAAAATTGAAAATAAAGTACATTACTTTACTGTACATTATTTGGTACGTGGTAACAGTGCAAAATGCCGGGATTTGTTTGAGTTTTCCTAGTTTGTACGAAGTAGAGTTTTTTGGCAGATGAATGGAACATTAGTAGAAGCATAGTGAGCAGTCGGGTCGAAGAAACGGGTAAAGTACAAAGCCGACCTCGAAGTGTTCCACCACTTACCACGTGAAGATCGGTATGTTGCCCAATAACTCCTTAGGTATGCGACCAGGGACATCTTTAAGGGTCTTGGGACAAATTTTTGTTTAATTATCGAGTAAGGGTTAGTAGTGAACCAGGAACTGCACATATGCTGGAAATAGGATTGGAGTTGCCTCTTAAGGTGGTGGGGCATAAATGTTTGGGGACCAGTTGTAAAGTTCAACAGAACAATTCCACTGCTTTTTATACCAGTCACAATAACAGGAGCATATTGCCTTGCTATTACCATAAATGCAATCACTATACCTCTGCTTAATGAATTATGGTACCAGCTTGTTTTAATGGAGACAATGCCGGGGCCCATCGGACAGAGCGGTTCAACTATTCACTAGATTATAATGGCCACCGATCTCACCTGATGTGAATCCCATCGAACACGTGTGGGATTACTTGAAGAGGGCTGTTTTCAACGGAATTAACCTAGTCAGAACCACAAAAGGACTAGAAATGTATAGCAACGTGATTCATTGGGAGACCGTTTTATTCAAAACTGAACAGGCATATGGAACGTAAAATAAACCATAGCGAATATAATAAAAGATTGCACAATATGAGTTAATTTACTTTAACTTGATATTGTTACTATAGTCTAATATTAATTTTAGGACTTTTATTGGAATACAGAATTAATAAGATTTTCCCAGAAATGTGTCTTTTAAACATTAATAAAGGTTGTTAGTATAAGAAATACTTTTTGAAAATAATTTGTTCAATAAAAAGTAAATGCAATGATTGCTAGACAAATTTGCTCATTACTTTTGGAAAGTTGCATCAAGTATGTTAGTAATGAATGATTAATTAAACGCCAAATTCAAGGGACTTGGAAATCATAGAGAGAAACATTTTAGATGATATTGATGTTGTAATTTTCCACATTTGCACGTACATAAAAGAAATATTCAATTCAATATTATGAATTCGTTGCATAAAGTACCAAATTTAAGTATAAGCCAGACAACATATTTGGAAAAAAAACATATAGAGTTAGCCGAACAAAAAAATCACAGTTATGCAAGTTATAAAATTCATTTGTTACGAATAAAGGTGAGTTAGGAAAAACAACAAAAGCTACCACCATAATTAAAAACCGTTAATTATGACTAACTTGGCAAATAGTTGGGTCTTAAGTGTTATCGATGTTTTTCAGAAAGTTCAGATTTCTTGCAAAATTTTGATACGAAGCCTGAAGTTTCAAGAATTGTGTGTAAAGTGTACCTTGTGTGGTAGTCAAACATAAACAGGTGAGACTAGATACCTTTTAAAGGAAGGAAACATGTGGAGGTATATTGTAACAGCACTAGGATTGTAATGAAAGCAGATAACTTTGAAAGACACTTTAGAAACCTAGCGTCATGATGATTGAGAACTGATTAGTTTAGAAAAAGCTTAGGTAGTCCCTGCATGCTTGGTAACTCTGAAAAACAAATGAGTCAGTTTATACGTAATGTGGTAACAGGAAATTAGTGATTCGCTTTCATTGTTTCGGTATAAAATATTTATTTAATTTATTCTTTATTTTGAACTAACATGACCCTAAAATTAAATTCATTAATCGTAAAAACTCACCATAATTGTAATTATAATATGTCACCACAATAAGTTTATGTTAGTTTTATGATTTTTTAAATCTCCACACTCCATTAAGGCATTAAAATTAGTATATATGACATATATGTGCGCTACACGTACATACTAAACTATAAAAGTTTTATAGTCAAATTTAATGTGTTTTCGCAATATCTATGAACATATCTTTGCGTTTACTCCATCTATTATGTGATTAAACAACTGAGCAACGGCGCGAGGGGCGAAAGACTGAATACGGAAATCTGTATTTGTTTACTGTTTTCAATTATTAAACCCCACGCCATTTATTTGGGCCGCTGCGCCTATGGAGCCAATGATGTTGGTGGTCCACTCTCTTTTGTTTTAGGTTCGAGCATTAGCCCGTGAAATACTAAAAATTTATAGCTGGTCATAAATATGAAACTCCCGTGATATGTTGTTTCATATTTGTATCTTACAGAATCAGTTTACTCTGAAATCTTTTTCGTATTGGATGACCAACTTGGCGGTTTTGAACAACTGTTATCTGTGGAATAGTTATGTTCTGTCTCGGGAAGTAGTTTGTGTATCGGGCGCTGTGTGAAAGTTATTTGAATCACGAAAAATGTCCCAGCAGTTTTGTTGATAAATGATATCCAATAAAAAAACGGAAATGGTCAGTCACTGTCACAAAATATTGCAATAACGACACAATAATGGTGGAATAGAAATAGGAACAATAATGTACAATGCATTCTTTTTTCTAATTTGAAGCTTTGCATTAAAAACAGTTCAATCTATATCTACACTAATTTAAAATAATTTGGTCAAGTGCGAGTTGGACTCGCATACTTAGGGTTCCGTACCACCTTCAAGATTCTAATATTCCAGTTTCAGACAAGCAGGGAATGAGTGCATTTTCTTATATTTACCCTAATATCTTTTAAGGGAAGCGTTTTAAATTTATAAACAATATACACTTTGATTTTCCACACATAGACTTTTTATTTTATCTGCTTCAGGATTCGCTTGAGTTTTATCAGAATACATATATATTTAATTTTCTAATTTGGCCCCCAAAAATTAACATCAGAGTTGTATTTTATTAATAAACTTTCAGAGAAGTCTTTCATAATCTACTGTCTGAGTTTTGAAGCTCTGTAGATTTTTGGGGGCCAAATAATAAAATTATGGATTTTTTTCATATTTTTCCTATAAACAAAAAATTGAGATCTTATAGTTTGGGGAATAACGGGGAGAATGGGTAATTTTTATAATATATTTTAAAATATTAATTTTAAAAAAATTAACAAAATATATTTGTATTCCTCATAATGAGCCTTGTGATTTTATATATTACATGACCCGTTAGAAACAATTATAATTTTTTATTTTCCATTTAATTCTATAATTTGCCCCCCAAAATGAATATTAGGGGTTTATCCTTATTTTTCCAGTAAAGTTCAGGTGAGGGGCTATGC
Organism: Octodonta nipae; assembly: GCA_034190945.1. Classification (NCBI taxonomy): domain Eukaryota; kingdom Metazoa; phylum Arthropoda; class Insecta; order Coleoptera; family Chrysomelidae; genus Octodonta; species Octodonta nipae. Next base: position 16,233,904 of record CM067216.1, read on the forward strand.
TACCATTTTTTCAAAATTTTTGAGCTAATGGTATCTGTGATAGGGGGGGGGGTAAATTTTTTTATATTTTTGTTAATACCTTTTAATCTATTTATTTTAAACACATGAAAAAAATATATTTGTTTTCTTCATCATGAACCCTTTCATTTGATATATAACATGATGGGTTAGAAATAATTTTAATTTTATATTTTCCATTTAATTCTATAATTTGCCCCCAAAATGAATATTAGGTTTTTTTTCTTATTTTCCAGTAAAGTTCAGGTGAGGGGCTATACCTCCATTGTTTTTTCAAAATTTTCCAGCTTATAGTTTCGGAGATAGTGGGGGGGATGGGTAAATTTTTTTATATTTTTGTTAATATCTTTTAATTAATTTATTTTAAAAATATGAAAAAAATATATTTGTTTTCGTCGTAATGAGCCCTTTCATTTGGTTAGAAACAATTTTAATTTTATATTTTCCATTTAATTCTGTAATTTGCCCCCCACAATTAAAAGTAGAGGTTTCTCCTTATTTTTCCAGTAAACTTCAGGTAAGAAGCTATACCTCTAATTTTTTTCAAAACTTTACGTTTTATAGTTTCGGAGATGACGGAATGGGTAAATTTTGGTATATTTTCGTTAATATCTTTTTAAATAGTTTTTTTTTTTAAATTTGAAAAAATATATATTTGTGTTCCTCAGAATGAGACCTTTCGTTTGATATATTACATGATGCGTTGGAAATTTTGCCCCTCACAATTAATATTAATGGTTTCTCCTTATTTTTCCTGTAAAGTTCGGGCAACGTTCTATATTTCCTATTTTTTCAAAATTTTAGGCTCAGTAGTTTCGGAGATCAGGGGGGATAACGGTCGATTTTTTTAGTTTTTCCCCCCAGAAGTACCCCCAAAATCAAAATTTCTTCATTTACGATATGTACTCCTGATCGGGTCACCAAACTATACATTGATACCAAATTTCAACCTCTTCCGTCCAGTAGTTTAGGAGAAAATTGCTGTGATGTGACAGAGGCAGAAATCCTGAGTGATATTATAAGGGTATCCGTATATTGTACATACAAAACCCTAAACATTGTACGGTCTTCCAACAAAAATTTAGCAAATTTAGGGTGACCAGAATTCCATATCTTAATAGGTAATCTTCCATAACTACAATCTATACTATTATAAAATTGTAGTTTGTCTGTTTGTTTGTTTCTTTTTTTTGTTTGTTTGTTTTGGCATCAAGTAAGAACTACTGAACTGATTTTGCTGAACCTTTTTTTGTTGCAAAGCCTATAGTTTGACTTAATATCTGGTAATCATTTTATCTCCCTACATTGACAGAAGTGGTAGATTAAGCGAAAAACTACTACGATGTCGAGTAACACTAGTGGTTCCACCGCACTCACGAAATATTAAATACTTGCATTTGATTAGCTTTTAATCAGAATTCGGAATATGCCGATGTAACTAACATGTTTCGATTTAAAAAAAAATCAACTGACATATCATGCGTAATTTTACAGGGTGTTCGTTATATAGGATAGGTGATACATAGAGCGGAATAGTATTAGATACTACATATTTGGTGGGCCTAATATGTATAATCTGGTTCAAATAAGGGTAGAACGAATTATATTTATGCAGGGTGGATAAAAAAATATGTTATGTAAGCAGTTAGGAGAGTAGAATTATGTTCTTGAGTTATCATAGTTATGAAACGGGTTAAAAAAATGTTAGAAGCAGTTGTACAAAGAAATGTTATGATCTACAAGGTGTTTCATATACAGGATGGTTGAAATATAGGGTGGAGTAGAATTGTAAGTACACAGGGTGGTACTAAAAATATTTTATTGAATGACCCATAAGTAGTTGCACATACAAGGTTGTTGAAATATAGAGTAAAGTAGAATTACAAGGTGGGTAAAAAAAAGGCAGAAAAAAATTTCTTATATACGGCAGAACAAGAGCAGTTGCATATATGGAGTACCTGAAATATGGGGCGACGTCAAGTTATAGTTACACACTGTGATTTAAACAAGTTTAGAAAAAGTTTCAAATGAATGGTGGTTCAAAAAACATGAGGAAAAATTGTGAAGTAGCATAGCTCATAATCAGTTGCACAGGTAGGATAGTTGAAATATAGGGTGGAGTAGAGGTATAGTGAAGTATTTAAAATTTGTATATTAGGTAAACTATCAGCATATATAGGTTCATTGTTATACAGGTTGCAGTAGAGATGTTCATACAAGGTGATACAAAAAATTTTGAAAATTTGAACAAAATTGTTATGTAGGATGCCTCATAGGCAGTTGCAGTTTTTGGTAAAATATATTGGGAATTAATGGCTTTATATTTATAGTTATAGGCTAAAAATGTTATATTGGATGGCCGATAAGTAGTTGCATATGCAAGGTATTTGAAATAGATAAAAAAATGGTCGAAATTTTTTGTAGGATAGAATATGAGCTGCTGTATATATGCAATATCTGGAACATAGGGCGATTTAAAATTATAGTTATGCAGTATGATCAAAACAATGTTATAAAAAGTGGTATATAAGGGGTGTTTGAAATATAAGGTGGAGACAAATTGTACTTTTATGGGTGTCAAAAAATGTCCGAATAATGATTGTATAGCGTAGTCTATACGCAGTTACATGTATAAGTTATAGTTAAGTGTTTAAATAAATATTTGGTGGCCCCAAAGCAAATGCATATACATGGTAATTGAAATATTTTGTAGAGTAAACTTGCAGTTTAGCTGAAATATGTTATGGATTGGTGGATTTATAGTTGGTGGTACAAAAATGTTATACTGGGTGGCCGAGAAGTAGGTGCATGTACATGGTAGTTGTAATAAAGGGAGGAAAATTGTAGTTATACAGTGTGATTAAAACAATGTTGGAAAAAGTTGCATATAATCAGGGGTTGAAAAATAAAATGCAGACAAATTATACTGGAGCAGAGTTTTTTTAAAAAACGTTATAATGCGTGGTAAAAAAAGCAGGGTGGTTGCAATATTTTGTAGAGTAAAATTATGGTTATACAGGATGGTTTAAAAACTTATGGAGAAATAAGTTGACTATTTGGCAGCAGTATAAACAGGATGGTTATATAGATGGAAGTAAAGTTATAATTATACATGGCGGTTCAAAAAAAAAGTTGAATAAAACTGTTATATAGGGTGGCCCATAAACATTTGCTGTTTGGGTAAAATATATTAGGAATTGGTGGATTTATTGTTATGTAGGGTACCTAGTTCAAACAAGTTAGAAGTTGTTATATAGGATAGCCCATATGTTTTATAAACTATTTCTTTTTGCTAAGAATTGTACCCAAATACGCGGGTGAAACCGCAGGTAACGGCTAGTAGATATATAAAAATGCACTTCCCATTCTCGATCTCTTTTTTTAAGAAAACCTTAATGGTGGAATCCAGAATTGGTTGACACCTTTTCTTTTTGAGTTATATGTAAAAGTTCGATTTTTCAAGTTATGGTTCTTTGGAAATTCTCGCTTATTTATCAAAATAAACAAGAAACATTTCAATCTTCTTGAGACATTTTTTAAATAGAGATACAATGGCACAGTCAGATATTCGAAAATATTTGAAAAAGTTTTAGCATAAAGTTGTATTTTTTAAAATGAAATGTATCATTGTTTCTTTTTTTTTAATTTTTGGGTCACTAAACGTTTTTATTACATTCAAGCAAAAGCGTATAATTTTGAAGTTTTTAATACGTTGTCGTTTTTTTCTAATAGATTCATTTTCTAGTAGGCTCATGTCATGTAAAATATTCGTATAGGACAAGACATTGCTTATAGTTTATTAATAACATTAAGGTGAAACAGGAAAATGTCTTATGAAAATAACTAGAACTTTGAAATGGTGAAATGTTTTATTCAAAGTAATAATAATTCTGAGGCTGCATGTGTTTATATTTTACCCGCTATCCGAAAAGAAGCCAGCCTCATAAATATATCATTCAACGATTAAAAGAAAACCTGTGTAATTATGGTAGTTTTAACAAACCAAAATTCAATAATTATAATATTGGAAATACAGAGGAAGATGCCATCAACATTATAGGAGCGGTAGTTGGGAATCCTTCGATTTCAAGCCGTCAGATTTAGACAGAGTGTGGGATACCACTAAGTCGAGCATTATCCGTTTTAAAGAAATATGAATTGAAATATTGAAATTGATATCTTCGACAAATTAGGTTATTTATTAATCAACATAACGAACACTGGCGATCCTATGTAAATCCTAGGCATGCCATTAATATCTGAAATCAGGGCCGTTTTAGCTTGGCTTGTCTGGTGTACCTTATTAGGCAATCGTATTTTAACTCATCAAATTTTTGAAGGAAAACCGAATAGTCAACGATATCAGACAATAAACGAACATATATTCGAATTTTTTTTAGACAACTTGTCACTAAATGACAGACAACACATATTGTTCCAGTAAGGCATGTCGCCGAATTACTATCGCTTCATTTTAGAGACAACTGGATGAGTGCTAATGGACCGATTAGAAAGCCACCACGTTTACCGGATTTAACGCCATTGGAACTTTTCTTTGCTAAGCTAATTTCAAAGCAGTGTAACATGTAGTCTATTTTGAGTAGTACAGGGTGAAAATTAAAATTAATTTATCATTTCCTTTTAGAAATTAAATACATAAAATATTCGAATTATTTAATTGCATTACGTTACAATAAATGCTTAGAATGTTCTCCATTTCTTGGCAATAACTCTGTCTGTATTGCATATAATTTGTTGTTGAGATAACCCCAGAGAAAAATTCCGACGTCGTAAGGTCTGGTGATCTGGCTGACCATTCAATCGTACCCTTTCGACCAATCGATTTATTGGTACGCTCTTACCCCATCCTGTTAAAACATAACTATTTTCCGAATACGTGGTACATGTGATTTCTACATGATGGAGCTCCTCTTCATTGTAGACAAGAAGTTCACTAATATTTAAATAATGAAGTTCTTAATAGATAGACTGGACCTATTTCTTGGCCTTGCATATTCTTTGGAGCAATTCAAAACACTAAATTTATCACCATGAGGAAGCAAATACTGGAGATAGGTTGTGGCAAACATTTGTTGTTACAGAAACAATTTGTTGCCCTGCCTTCCCAGTATTTGGGATTTCTAGTTGATACTTTTTGTCCGTTGCCTGTTGAATGATGACAGGTTTAACAATTATAGACCATAATAATATTACATTTAATAATTATATACACTATGAGCACCAACACGGCACAATTTAATAAAAATCATGTTCTAGCATATAGATAGTTCATATCCATTTAAATATTGAAAAATTCTGTCCGATTTTGAGTTTCTTTCCAGCATTTATGGATTTTCCCTTCTCTAAAAAATCATAATTTGACATCACTTTCCTTTAGTTTATAGACTTTGATTCCGCCTGTTCCAGTTTCTTGGTGATTAGATTCTGACTACGACGAAGAATTTTTCTTGGAGCAGTTGATGCTACGACCAACGTGCCAGTGTATCAGATACTTTTCGCTTGTCCCATTTCAGAACATAGAGCCTGGAACATGGCGGTATTTGGGACAAAGATTGATAAAAATGTTTGTGATTGTGTGCATAAAAAAGGTGTAAACGCGGCACCCGTCTCGCAGATATTTACCTGACAATCTTTCAGTCATCGATTTTTGTGATTTTTGCTGGGAAAAATTAATAACATGTACTTTAATTTGCCCTTTTTCATGGTCGTTATAAGTTACTTATTCATTACATTTAGATTTCAACAACAAATCCACATCCCTTGTTTATCTCTAAACGCCTTCGTACTCGTTAAAACTTTTATCCATTATTCAAAAATTCTTTAATATTAATTTCGAATCTTCCATAATTTAGAGAAATTTCAACAAAACCCATTGGTATACCGACGTGACAGAAATTTGTTCGGGGAAAATTATTAATTATGACAAGCATTGTGATGCGAAACAATGTGTACATTAAAGTGACGTTTCACCTCCATAAACAATAAACATAGTCGGCCAATGTCATCTTTTTTCAGAATTGTGTTTTGACCTGTGAAAGTAACGTACTCAAATCATGTTCATTGACACACTGAACATTGTCGGCCAATTCCATAGTTTTTCAGAATTGTGTTTTGACCTGTGAAAGTAACGTACTGAAATCATGTTCATTGACACACACGGAACATTGTAACGGTTGTAAATTAGTTGAAAACAGTTGACGTTTCAAGTTAGCGTTGTTAAAACATCCTTAAGATGTGTTACATATTTCCGTTGATTTTTTACAGTTGACACAAGTTTACAATGTACTACAAGGTATAGGAGTCCATCACTTATTAGTTCAGTTTATGCCAACCCATATTATTTTTTATTTTTTGACAGATTTCTGCCACAACTTCATATTAATATACGAGGAGGGATCCTTATGACATCTTCCTGATCAATATTTAATAATAGAAAAATTACAGTGATTTTAATATTTACCAGAATCTTCCTTAATCTTAATATACTTGCGTTAGATATGATCTAGCACTTCAATAGTTGCATGAAAGAAATTATTTCCTGGTGACATAGATTATTGTAATTGCGGTAGATAGCGCTGCGGGTGGTCCATATACTTGAAGTCCTCTTCTTTAATTTCAGGCACTGCAACCCAGTGGCGGATCCAGGATTGGCATTTGGGGGGGGGCTTGATCTCGTTTGGGGGGCGGGGCTTGATGTCACTGAAGGTTGATTTTAGCCCAAAAAACACTAAAAGAGCATACCACTCAGATGTTTTCAGGGGGGGGGATTCTTGGCGTCTTGCGCAGATAGTCAACCAAAATTACAGCTTCAGCATTCCAAAAGAACTAAGAACAGCATTTCGTCTGCTGATGCAACCACATTGAATTTGAGGTGTAGGGGAGTCCTGAAATCTCTTTATTGTATGTTCATGATTGTAATGGTAGAACCACGATTCATCCGTAGTACCCAAACTGCCAAAATTATTTTTTTGGCGTTGACACATTTTCAGCAGACGCTCAGAAATGAGGAATGTTTTTTTATGATTAAATTAAAAATGCTATTTTTTATAAACAGATTTTCATGGTCGAACAAGTACATTGTAATCATTACACGCGGTTTGTCAGCAAATAGGAATTTTGCTTAAAAGTGAAGTACCTTTATTTTCGTTAATATTTAAAATTGTTATCAAATAGAAGTAACTAGAATTAAAAATTGCGCCTAATTATACCATTGCAATAAAAACTATATAATTACTATTTATTATGTAACTTCTCCAACTATGTACTAGGTTTCAAAAAATATATCAATTTTGTTTAGAAGTTTGGTATCTTGATTTTTTTATATATGACATTGCAATCAAATAAACTCTATTAGAATTGAAAACTGCATCCAATTATTAATAGATTGGTATAAAAATAAAATGGAAGTAAATGTCAGTTAATCCACTTCAAGATGGAGGTTCTCAGTGTATATACAGTGTGTCTTCATAAGTTGGATTCAAACGGAAAACGTTCGTATGAATATTATTTAGAGAAAAAGTTATTCTTCATAAAAGGATTTGCATGGTTAGAAACGTAATCACTACATATCAGTTTTTCAACTGTATACGATGTTTGTCAGCAAATATGATTTTACTTAAAACTAAAATACCTTTATTTTTGATATCTAAAATTCTTATCAAACAGGAGTAATTAGAATTATAAATTGCATATAAATTCAAATAGTATACTAGGTTTAACAAAGAATACAAATTTTGTTAAAGTTAAGTACCTTTATTATTATTAACTCAAATAATTATCAAACCAAGTTTATTAGAAGTGAAAAATGCGTCCTATTATGCTATATCACTTAAAACTGTATAATGATTAATTAGAGAAGAGACTATTAAATTAATGTCCAATGTAATTAACAGACCTAAATAATGATAATACTCGAATAGTCTACAATATAGTGGACCAACCTAATTTGGAATCATATGCAAAACTTTCTTAATACATATACATATTTAAAAAACAAGTTACTCTATTCTATACTCTATGTAAAATACTTTATTTTAGGCCATATCGAAAAAAATAATTAGTATTGAAAACTGCATCCAATTTAGCCATAAAATAACTAAAAAATGTACTTTGCCACTTAGTTGTTCAACTTGGCACCGACTTCAGAAAAAGTATTTAATTGTTGCAGTAAAAAATATTTCATTGTTTTTAAGTTACTTTTTTTGAAGTCGGTTTTTGTTTTTAAAAATGTATTTATTACTGCATATTTGACTGTAAACCCTTACCCTACAAAAGTCGTGCGGCCCTAAATAAATTTTGTTACACCTTTAGTATTTAACAAGATTTCTAAAACACTTTACATTCAGTTTATTCGTTTGAGTTAATTGTATACTTACTTATCTAGACGGATCTGAGGATCGCCAGGCAACCGTTTACATTTAAGAACGAAACTTGGAAAAGGACAGCCAATTCACTTATTCCACCTGTCAAACACAAAGTTGATATTCAGTTTAATAAAAAATTGGCACGTTAGTAAAAAGAGCACTCGACCCGGACAGACAAAAGAACCTCGAACATAGTTTCATTTGGAGATAAATCTACAATTCGCGGTATGCCTGTCAAAAAATAGCATGAAATAAAGTAATTCCATGCATGGAAACAATGATAGACGACCGACGATAACCCGGAATATTTAAATACTATGAAATTGAACGAAAAGATGAAAGTAATTTGCCTTCGATAATATTCCCATATATTTAAGAACTTCAAAGTCACTGTTCGCCTATCAATTTCTGTAGGCCCGTTTATACCTTTTAATGTCGGAATTAATTGGTTTTCCTTTTCCTGATTCATGGGAACATCGAAACGTTTATGAAACGTTGAGGGAATTATTTGTAAACGAAACGAGCCATTGTAATCGAAATTTTGGTATAAAAAAGACATAATAGATGAATTTCTAGCGATGAATAATACATGTCTGTGGTGGTACTATAATAACGCCCTTTTGATATTTGTATTGCTTTGGCAACTTTGAACTGTTTTCCCTTCGAATTGTTTTCGAATTAACCAAGATTATAAAGTTTTATTTGTACTACATGCTACAAATGTCTTATGTCGGTGTATGCTGATTTGTCCGAACGATATAGCAAAATTTTATTCAAAACGACAACTATATTTGTGTTTTTTTGTAGGAATGGGTTCAAGACAATATATTTAATTTAATTTATGACCTAAATGTTGGTCCATAGAAATTAAAACATATAAATACATTAGAAAAACAAAAACACCTGTACGTAAAGACCCATATTGAACCTCCAGCTTGAAGTTGATTAACTGACATTAATTTTGATTTAATTCCAATCTATTTTGAATTCATTACACCCCAGGTTCCGATTTTCTAAAAAACGGTATAAGCTATGCTATGAGATTTCGGGATTTCCTTTAACAGAATCCAGTTTAAACGATTTGGAGTAATCTCAGAACACACATAATATATATATATATATATATATATATATATATATATATATATATATATATACAGACGAATTGAAAATCACCATCTTTCAGTTAAAATTCACCTCCATCTGTGCATTAGATTGTTTTTAACGATAAAACTTTCGAAAAATATAATTTTATTGGGTTTTGTATACAGCATGGACAGATAGTATTGGATGACCCGCTTTAATTTCAAATGTAAATTTGTGAAAATTAAAAAACTTGCAAAACTCTCCACTGAGAAAAATTGAAGATAGCTTAAAATGTTTTTTATCTGCGTTTAATATTTTTAAGATTAACCGAATATTTTCATAGAAGTGATAACATATATTACGTTATGTATACTTTGAACAGCCGAAAGATAAAATTTATCGCATTAATAGTTTTTGGATAATTGCAATATAAAAATCATTAACTTGGCTTTATATTAGTTCGGACGCGAATTCAGGCGTATTAAACTAAGTATAGAAGTATTTTTTGGATATTTCAACAAATTTATACTAATTATAGATCAAGTCTCATAAATATTTATAAAATAATAATGTATTTTGTATTAAAATAAGTTTGTTTTTAAGTTTTCGCGGGCACTAAATGTTTTAGGTGGTTTCCGGGAATTCATCCGCGTAGTTGATAACTGATCTCTGCCGGGATCGATGGTAAAATGACGCTTCTAGTTACTCGAACAGAAGCGAAAGCAGAAGGCTACGAGAATTATGCGAACCGACCTGAAGAGGGCAGATGTGACTCTGCCGAAACGTCGTCATTTTACCATCGATCCCGGCAGGGATCAGTTATCAACTACGCGGATGAATTCCCTGAAACCACCTAAAACATATATATATATATATATATATATATATATATATATATATATATATATATATATATATTATATGTAATTGAGTTCTGGAAAAGGGCTTTGACGATTTTGATGAAATTTCCCCAGTTGGAAGTTTTATTCTGAAATTTAAATATTAAAGATGTTACTTCAATGGTTCAATTGTTATTGGAAGGATGGATACGATCTTTTGTAACTAAAAGGTAGCGCGTGACAAGCCGCACTATACCCCGATCGCTTTGCTTGAGTGTGTTACATTCTAATATCCTGTCCCCTTGATTAACGCGTGCCATTAAGCGAGAGATATAGGATGTCTTCTGTTTAATCAAATTTAATAAGCAGGAACGTAACCGAACATAACCAGACATAACACATAACCTCGCCTGGCTAGAATGAAACATTAGTTAGAAAAGAGAAGTTTTTGTCTTAAAATCAAAACAGTCTGGGTAGTAGATAATACTATAATGGAGTTTCAGGAGTAACTCAGAACTAAGTAAACAGAAAAAGTCATCTTATTTGCACAAATTGTTTTAGGTCATACATATATTCAAGTAATGAAAACAATAAGGAGAATCTTGCGTCTATGGGAAGTACTTGTATCGAATAATGTCAAATGTGACAATGAATTGTGATACAAAAATTTCAAATATAAATGGATTTTTTAATAAACTGTATGTTTAACAGTTAGCATGTAGTTAAGATGTTGATCAGATATCTAATGTCGAATGTAATAGTGAAGCAAGTTCGTTACCAAAATTTCAAGATAGCTGTAGATATGTGAAATGAATCTATCTATACTATTGTAAGTTTGTCTTTGTTGTTTGTTTGTTTTGTTTGTACTAGCATCACGTAAGAACTACTTAACTCATTTTGCTGAATCTTTTTTTGTTGTGAAACCTATAGTTTGACTTAAAATCTGGTAGACATTTTATCTCTCTAAATTGACAGAAACGGTAGATATAGCGAAAAAACGTCTACCATGTTGGGTAATTCAATTAATCAATTGGTTCCACTGCACACACAAAATATTAGATACTGGCATCAGCTAAGCTTTATTCAAAATTCGGACTGTGCAAATGTAACATGTTTCGACTTAACAAAAATCAACTGATATAACAAGCGTAATTTTACAGGATGTTCTGTATTTAGGAAACTTAGAGCGGAGTAGAATTACATGGATTTAAAAAGTCTAAAAAAGTTATATTTGGTGCCCTATAAGCAGCTGGATATATACAATGTGGTGGAAATAAAGGGAAGTGGATTTAGTTATACGGGGTGGTTCAAAAAAGTTATATTGAGTGGGCCAGAAACAGTTCCATATAAAGTCGTTGAAAAAGGGTAGAATATTAATACAGTGAATAAAAAATCTTAAAAAAATGTGTTAGGAAAGCAGTTAGGATCTTTGAATTATGTTCATAAGATACTATAGTTATGAAATGGGTTGAAGAAATGTTAGAAGCAGTTGTTTATACAAGGTGTTTAAAATATAAGATGAAGTGAAATTATAGTTTATTATTTTTATTATTTATTATTATGTCCACAAGTAGTTGCATATCTAGGATGGTTGAAATAGGCAGCGGAGTATAATAATTACAGCTATACAGGTGGGTTTAAAAATATTATGAAGAGATGTTATGATCTACAAGTTGTTCCATTTACCGGATGGTTGAAATATAGGATGGAGTAGGATTCTAAGGATACAGGGTGGTACAAAAATATTTTATTTGGTGGCAAATAGCTACTTGCATATAAAAAGTTGTTGAAATATAGGATGGTGTACAGTTATAATTATTCAGGGTAGGAAAAAATGCTAGAAAAATTTTGTTATAAAGCACCTGCATATATGGAGTACCTGAAATATGGTACGCAGTAAAGTTATAGTTATACATTGTTATTCAAACAGAGTTAGAAACAGTTGGAAATGAAGGCTGGTTTAAATGAAGTGTGGAGAGAAATTGTGAAATAGCGTAGTTCATAATAAGTTGCAAAGATACGATAGTTGAAATATAGGGTGAAGAAGTGTTATCATAATTCTTTAAAAAATGTTCAATTGGTTGACCAATACCCAGTAGCGTATACAGGGTAGTTGTAATACATATAAGGTGATACAAAAACATGTTTAAAAAATTGTTATATTCGGTGCCTAATAAGCAGTTGCGGTTTTGGTGAAATATATTTGGCATTGATGGATTTACAGTTATACAGGGTGTTACAAACAATCTTATACTGGGTGGCCGATAATTACAAGGTGACTGAAATAGCGGGTGGAGTAGATTTATAGTTAAGCAGGTTGGTTATTTTTTTTGTAGGATAGAATATGAGCTGTTGCATATATGCAATATCGAAGTAAAATTATAGTTCATACAGTGTGATTAAAATAAAGTTAGAAAAAGCTGCATATAAGGTGGGGACAAATTATACTTTCAAGGGTTGTTCAAAAATGGTTGTATAGCGTAGTCCATAAGCAGTTGCATATATAAGATACTGACTGCAACCGAGTTCTAGTTAAGTGTTTAAACATTTTATATTTGGTGGCCCCTAAGCAGATTCACATACAGGGTGGTTGAAATATTTTGTAGAGTAAAATTATGGTTATACAGGCTGGTTCAAAAATAAGTTGTAATGTTTGACAAATTGGCAGCGGTGTATACAGGATGGTTTTAATGTAGATGGAAGTAGAGTTAGTTATACAAAGCGGTTAAAAAAAGTTGTATAAAATTGTTATATGGGTGGCCAATAAGCAGTTGCAGTTTGGGTGAGGGTTTAAATAAAAGTTTGGTGTTAGGGTGTAAAACTGTGTTTTTATATTTGTGACTTGCCAAGAGTTCCACAGGCATTGCCATTAGGATGGATAAAAACAGTTAAAAAATGTTTTGTAGGGTAGACCATAAACAGTTGCATTCTCCCATATGGAATACCTGAAATATGAGGAGAAGCAAGATTATAGCTTTAGAGTGTGTTTAACACAATGTTAGAAAAAGCTGCATGTAAAGGTTGATTTTACTTTAAAAGGTGGTTCAAAAAATATCAGAAATAATTGTTATACAGCGTAGACCATAAGCAGTTGCATAGCTGAAATATAGGGTAGAGAAGAGTTATAGTCAGGTGTTCAAAAAGTTATATTGGGTGACAAATAAACAGCAGCATATACAGGATGGTTGCAATATAGGGTGAAGTAGAGTTACAGTTATTCAAGGTGATTCAAAAAATGTCGAATAAAATTGTTATACAGGCTGACCCATAAGTACTTGCAGTTTGGGTGAAATTTATTCTGGATTGGTTGATTTATAGTTAAGTAGGGTGGTTGAAACAAGTTAGAATTTTTTTTTATATAGGATAACCTATATGTTTCATAAGTTATTTCTTTTTGCGAAGGCTTGAATATTTCGGACGCTGGTGAAACCGCGGTAACGGCTAGTATAATATATATTTAGATTTCAATAATTACATATTCGCCCTGTTAAGCAGTCAGTGATGTCATAGTAAGTTGTAATTATAGTAATTTTAATATCCTTACATGTAGTTTAAAAAAGTAGCCAATATTCAAATATACATTATGCATACATACAGTTAGTTTTTTAAGTTTACAAAGTTTGATGTTATTCATTATAGTATAGAAGTGAATAATGAACGAGTTTTCAAAGCCTGATATCTTTAAAACAAATATTTAAACATTTAAAGGGTGAAGATTCCCTTGTGCAAAGCAAAAACAACTACAGTGCTAAATCCAACCAATTGTGCAACAATTAATGAGAAAATAATTTAACTGAAATACTATTTTTGTGTTTACAAAATTCTGATTTCTTACAAGGCATTCCTTATGAAACAAATATTACAATAATTAGATTGTATACTTTGACTAACTTCATTTTTTGTTTATAATTGAGATGTAATCAGATTTTTAAAAGCGTTTTTGTTAGGTTTTACCATCATAGTAAGATATGATGACAAATGCTTGGATTTTAAGGAAAATCAGATAGCAAAATAATTTTCATGAGTTAGGTATTATCACACAAACTTACACATTTATATTTTTTTATGCTGGCGCATTTTTGAAGATTTATTTAATATTTTTTGCAAAATCTGAAAGCGACTATTTTAAATAACCTTTTAAAAAGTAAAAGTTGAACACACTAGGGGCACCGCTCACTGTTTAACAGACTCAATAAAGATTTTTGCTTTGATGTAGTCTTTTTGTATGAAATCATCTTTGACACTTATTAAGATAACTAATAATAATATCATATAAATTAAATTATTCGTTAAGTAAGTGAGGAGTTTTAAATAGTAATCTTCTCCCAAAAAATATGTGTATATAGCAAACATATTGAAATATCAAGATCACGAGTCAGGCTCGATCGTCCAAGTACTAGTATATAATAAAAATAATTCCCAGGGCTCTTAAACCATCTGTTTTGCACCTATAGGTAGTTATTCTAGTTTTTTTACATATTTGCTAAATGCTATCACAATCCGTTCAGTTTTAGAGTTCAGTTTTAATAGAACCTAGATTGGTATACTCGTTTGAACCAAATTACCGGAATTCATATATTTATTACCCATTTACGCCTAAGGCCGGAGGAAACATGCTAAAAACTTGTTTGATTATACACTTTTAATCAGTAGTATTTCATTAAATACTTCCTATGGTTCAATTTTTTTCGTTGTGTTTTTTTATAACGAAAAAGTTGTTGCGAGGACTCAGCTTGACACAATAAATTATGAAAACGAGCAAAGTAGTGAATGTGGAGATATAAAATGCGCTTCTTTCGTACATGGAGAATTTGACTAGGACATAATTTAAATCGGTAAATCGGCTATGTTTTTTATTAATTGCAATCATGTGTCTATAATTATTATCGGTACATTGTTCCTTAGAGACACTCTTTGAATTCTCAATAACCTGCAGTTCGTCAGTTTTAAAACAATTTATGATACTTTTGAATTATTGGCTAAATTGTATATCTTCTTGTATTTACCACTATCACTTTTTCCCCAAAAATGGTTTAAGATTTAAGATATTCCTTGACTACATTAATGAATTAAGTTGTTTTAAATTTTGTTGAGTATTATTATCCTCTAATTATATTGTTAAGATTAATAATAAGTATATCAATTTGTATTACTGTTTATTCTCAGTTTATGTTTACCGCTTTCTTTTCTGTCTTTTCAGGGAATTTTCATCAGTGCTATCGGTGAGTCTTTTTTATAAATTGTAGAATTATATTATATTTTTTGTATATTTTAGTATTAGTGTTTCTCCCATATCACGTGTCTTCCACACAACACTTACTGAATAATCATATTAGTTTACATAGAAATACGTTTAAATTATTACTGTAGATAAGGTCTTTAACTAGTGGTTAAATTTAAGAATTTTAATTTATTTTTAAATGTAGTTTTCAATTTTTTTCTGAAGGATAGGTTTGGATTTTTCGCGTTTTTTGGTTAATATATAATTGTAAGCTTCAAATGTTTCAGGCTTTGGCTCAGATCGTGTTATCAATTGTATCCGACCCAAGGTATTTGTTGAAATAAATAAAAAATAAATATTAAGGTAACACAATTTACCACAGAATCCAATTATATACCGGGTGCTTCAAAAAAATGTATACACACTTTGAACTTCCATAGAAAATTTATTTACCGTTCTACAAAGTTAAATTTCAGGAGAATAGAAAGCTGAAAGTCCAATGTAAATGAAAAATAAATAACAAATGTTAATACTGTTCAAATTGGTGACCTGCAGCATCAATACAATTCTGAGTACGAGTCACCACAGATTCTGTACATCGTATCAAAACGTCCAATGAGATTTCTCTACACACTGCTTGAATCTCATTCCAAAGAATGTCTAGGTTACGTGGTTTACGTTTGTACACCTCATCTTTTACTGTGCCCCACAAGAAGAAATCCAGTGGTGTAAGGTCTGGAGAGCGTGCTGGAAACTCGATTGGCCCCCTGCGTCCTAACCACTGGCCCGACAAATTTTGATCCAGGTAAGCTCGTACGTCCCTGTGATAGTGCGGCGGAGCACAATCTTGTTGAAAATAAAAATCATCATTACCGTATAATGCACGAATGGCAGGAAATATGGAATCAGCAAGCATTGTTAGGTAATTAATACCAGTTACAGTGCCTTCAAATCGAAAAGGTCCAATGAGTCCCCTTGAAGACAAACCGCACCACACATTTACACCAGGCAAATTTACAGCTTTTTCAATTGTAATGTGAGGATTTTCTTCACACCAGTAAACACAATTGTGCCTATTGACAGTTCCATTAAGTTTGAATTGGGCTTCATCCGACCAAATGATGCTACCCATAAATCCCGGTTCACGTATCACCATCTCCTGAATCCATTCACAAAATTGCAACCTTCGATCAGGATCGTCGTCATTTAGCTGTTGCACCAGCCTTGGAATGTAAACACGATACTTGCCTCTCTTCAGAATGCGTAGCACGCTGCTAGCACTTACATCACTTTCACGTGCCCCTTGCCTTGAAGATTTGTTAGGAGAGCGTTGAAACAGTTCCAAGACTGCCGTTGATGACTCATCACTTGTAGCTGTTCGAGGCCGACCTGAATGACCTTTATGCACATCACACACTGTTCCATGAACTTCGAATTTGTCTCGTATGCGTGTAATTGTTAATCTTGAAGGTGGTTCTGTATCATACTCCCTTCTCCACTGTCTTTGAACTTCATTTACATTCTCAAACTTCCAGTACCACTTAATAACCTGCTTACGTTCTTCAAAACTCAAACGTACGTCCCCCATGTTGATATTACAAATTCTAACTGATAATATAACATAGAGGGACGATTATGCTGGCACCTGGCGAAGAAATATAACATTAGCCTTGTAGAGCGGGAAAATAGTTTAAAGTGTGTTTACATTTTTTGAAGCACCCGGTATATCACCAAGGGAATTTTTTATTTTCTATTGCAAAAAACTCCAAAAGTGTTTGACTGGATATTTTTGTAGAATGTACAGCGCATAACACATATAAAAAATAATTTTTATTTCTTAAATTATAGAGAGTGTTTGAAATTTTATCAGTTTTGGTAATTTCGCAGCCACATTATAATAATTTTATTGTCAAATGTAAGTTTGGTGGTTAATTCGTGAGTTATTTTTAGGAAACACAAAAAAGTCTTGTGATACTAATTTTTCGTGATTTTTGAACCATTGACCGCAAGACAATATATTGTTTCTAGTAGAAAACCTTCATCAGTTGGGCTCCCCTCAACTGATTGAATTCTCGAATAATTATTTATGTATTTTCCTGAAATTCCTGGACTCGGAATACATTTCGCGATAAAATACATAAATTCAGTTATGTGTACTATATACATAAATAATTATTCGAGAATTCCATCAGTTGAGGGGAGCGCAACTGATGAAGGTTCTCGACTAGAAATAATATATTGTCTTGCGTTCAATGGATTGAAAAATCCCGAAAAATTAGTATCGTAATTTCTTTGACAGGTTTTAGTAAACCTACGAATTTTTTCCTGTGATTTCGATCCTAGGAATCACAGGGAAACGGTTTACACATAGTACGACTCCTGATTTGGAGTAGCTGTGAGCTAGATATTCCTGAGACTCCTGGTTGTCGGAATACATTTCAGGATAAAATAAATGTTAAGTGTATTCTAGGACATATTTACTGATCAAAATTCATGACTTTCATGGTTCCCTGGCAAATGTTTTTTTTTCGGGAGCATTTCATTTTATTTGATGTTTACAACGCTGTGTTGCGACAATTATTATTTTTTTAATCTGAAACGAACATAGTAATTTATGAAGCCAGAACAAGCGTGAGAGTTTACCAATCATTTCAGTTGTTTTTTCTCCATAAACCAAGTTTAAAAGTTAATGTTTCAGTCTAATTTGTCCCAAAACGGGAACAAAGTTCTCGAAAAAAATATATTTTCTAGAAAATCAGCAAAGTTGAATTTTTAAAAATGGAATGTTCTACTGAATTTCTAATCTCATTTTTTCTACAACAAAGATGGACAACTGAATGATTATAAGACAAATTGAGGCCGAAGGTGCTTATTTTGGCCGAAAGTGGCCGAAGCCGAATGTTCTGTCTTAGCTTAGTTCTGAATTACAAATAGCGTGTTTTCGATTTATCTTTATTCAGTTTTGCCCCATTACACTTCAGTTCTTAAAATTCGCAATTTTTCTGAAGATTACTTAAAAACAACAAACACTTGTTTAAATTTTCACTTTTTATTTCTTCAAATTTGACATATGTTTCGCCAAGTCTGGAAGTTCTTATATATTTGTTTATACACTAGGCACACAGTGCGTATGCGCGGAACACCGACAGCAGCGCTGCAGCGGTGGAATTTCAAAACGGTAATTACTTAAAAATACCGCTCGTGTATAGAATGAAAATTGGTTTTGTTATTTTTTCCACATCTGGGAACAAACAAGGAAAAGTCAATATTCACTGACGTATGCTTTTAATTTTAAAATTTATCAAACCTAGACGAAACACCTCTTGTATTTGATGACGAAATAAAAGTACATTTCGTTTAATAACCGCATCTTCGTGCGGTGCAGTTAACGTAATGTCCCAAAGAGCATTTTGACTGGAATGGTCCCTCTCTTGTTGCCGGGCTTTGTTGTGGCAGCGCCCATTCCAACATTAGCATCCTAATGAGGAAAATAGGGACTGAAAATTTACTTTACGAGATCCCAGATACGGCGGTATATTCTTTACATAGTTTTAATGTATTCGAGTTTTAGCTTCCGCGTTCTTATGCTATGCTTTAATTTGGTCAATTTACTAACAAGCTTGCTAACTTTTCACAACGGCGTTAAGAAAACTAGACTTTGATGTTCTGGTGAGGTTTGGCGGATCTCACCCGGCACATCGCGGTTTATTTAGCATCTTAATTTAAAATTGAAGGAAAAAATTAAAGGATTTTGTAAAACAATATAGGGTTTAAATGCAAGAGGTCATGCTTGCTGGAAATGGAGAATTCAGGGCGGTGTATCCGTCACAACCCAAAAAATCTTTATGAAGCAGGATGTTATAAATTTAGCCATTTAGTTGTAACCCATAGCCAGCCCCAGGTAAACTAAAAAAAAACATTTCTGTTCCAAGGATAGTTTTAACAATTTCTTACTAGTATCGATCTTATTAAATTTTTATTGAATTATATCAAGTATTATAAAAGTTGTTCAAGACAAACCGATTTCTAGCAGAGATCTTTAACATCACCTGGTTCTCTAAACTTCTCGATTTTGCTAATAGTTGAAAGAGAAATGGGTTCGTGGTTGAGACCACAGAGAATAGATGGGCAACCCATTGGTAAAAATTGTGTTCAAAAATAAGGGCTACCGCCCTCTGCGATTATCATAAAAGCTGCTTCTACTTTACAGGAACCTGTAACAACGTTTACCAAGGAAACGAAATATAAGTTACATCCGTTGCTTTAAAAAATACCTCTAGATGACTGTACTAATGAAATAAAAGTACTACTACTGAAATTTAATTTTCATTTATAAAAAACAAATAAACAAATACAATTCAATATGTAAACTTTAAGACAAAGAAAGTATGACAACATACTATAGACAGATCACAAATATATTAAATACTTACAGGCTATGAAAGTGAAACATTAGATATAATATAACAAAAAATATTTTCCATTATAGCGTCTTTCTGTTTTAACGTTTAAAATATGACATGTTTTAAAATTAAATGTTTGTTGGGTTTAACTATAGTTTTTAAATGTTAACTTCATTATGATATCTCAACAAGTTATATAATGTATGTCCCAACTTGATGCATACACCGTACATGAATCGTGGTGCGCATGTGCAATATTAAAAAGCGTCCCCTTTTTTTAATATTGCGCATGCGCTCCACGATTCATTCCACATACCTATAAGTAAGTCTTTTCCAGCTAAGATTATGAAAGTAATTGATTTGTTGACAAGAAGATTACATGTTCATGACAAAATAATGCTCCTAAAACATATCAAAATATGAATTATTCAACAACCCCAGCGAAAATGCTTACTTTTTATGTTTTTATTTGTTCATGGAAATGATTTAAATCGAGTAAAGCAAATTTTCTTTAATTGTCATACTGAAAATTTTCTTGCTATCAACTGTCTCAGCTACCTTCACTGAATAATAAAATCTTTCAGTAACGAGCAATTCCCTCCAATGCAGTCCATTTCAAGACATATTTCTCAAATCACCTAGTTTAGGTTTGAAGTAAATAACTATTCACTATTTATACTTTGAAGTCACAGTCCCTTACAGTTTCTAGTTTTTGTAAAATAATGCCTAAAATCAATTATTAAATTAAGGAATAAATACTTTAATTAATTACCTTATAGACATTTTATTAAAACAACTAGGAGCACTGGTTGCCTGAGTAGCCTTTAAATGTTCTATACAGTGTAGAACAGCCAAATGGATTAAATTCGATAATGAATATAGCATGGCTTGTAAGGAAAAACGCTTGGACTCGTCGATTTGTATTTTTTAATGCGCACGTTTTCAACAAAAAAAATATACAGGCAAGCCCCTATATATTATTTATTTTTTGGATTTTACAGAAAATTCGAGACATATTCGTGTGCAATGTCCTACATATATCTTTAACTGTTTCGGAAATATTAAGTGTTTTGAGATTTATTATAAAAGTTACCATTAAAAAAACGAAAACTATTTTATTTCACAAATTCGCTACATTAAACTCATACTTAATTACCATTTAGCTCTTGTTACTGAGATAGCAAAAACCATTTCTGCGTTTTTCTGATTTAAAAAAAAACACTTTTGTTTATTTTCGTCAAAACTCATAGCCTTAGGATCTTGTTGTCTGCCGACATGACAGTGGTGATCAGTGTCAGTGCTGTTGTCGTTTGAATTTCGTTAACTGTACGTACCTAATAATATCAGAAAAATGGTACATTTAACAGAAATGCACAAAATAACCATTCAAATGATTGGTTATGGTGATAACACACGGACACAAATGGTAATTTCTCGCTTATTTCACGACAATTTTCCACCAGTATCCAATTAGAACATATTTTGTTTTCTGATGACAGCACATTTACACTTCACGGTCAAGTTAATTGTCAAAATTGGCGCTATTGGTCTAATGAGAATCCTCACGGAAAAACAGAGAAACATACGCAATATCCTGAAAAAGTTAATGTTTCGGCGGGAATTGTTGGAAATCATATCGTAGGTCCCCTTTCATTGATGGTAACTTAAATGGAGATCTATATTTAAAACTCCTCCAAAATAATGTCGTGCCAACTTTGACACACTTATATCCTGATCCAGTAAACCCACAAGTTCCTGCCAATACAATATGGTTTCAGCAAGATGGAGCACCGCCCCATTGCGAAATCAATGACCGGCAGTAACTGAACCAAATTTTTCCAAATCGGTGGATTCGGGGGTGCAGATCGATAGCATGGCCAGCACGTTCTCCTGATTTGACGCCATTGGATTACTTTTTGTGGAGATATGTCAATAGTAGTGTATATAGAAGTAAACCCCTCAATATAGATGACCTAAAAAGACAAATCACGCTTGCGATTAGATTAGTCACGCCAGAGGTGTTGAGTAACGTTAGAAGACATTGCTATACCAAATTAGCATGTTGCCAAGATCGTTCACGGCGAGCATTTTGAACATGTGCTACATTGACATTAATGGCTTTTTGCTTTTTTATATTGTTAAGAAATAATTAGTATTACTTATTAGGTATTTAGTGTAATGTAGCGATTTTTTTAAATAAAATATTTTTCTTTTTTTAATGTTAATTTTTGTATTAAATATGAAAACACTTAATGTTTCCGAAACAGTAGAAGATAGGTGTAGGACAATGTACATGAATTTTCTCGAGAATCCAAAAAATAAATAATATGCAGGGGCTTGTATTTAAAATGAGAAAGTTGGTATTGGTCACTGTCACATGACACACCATATATAATTTTTTTTTCTGTTGAAAAAAGCACATTTAATAATATAAATCGACGTGTCCAAGCGTTTTTCCTAACATGCCCTCATTTATTCGTTATCGAATTTATTCTATTTCCACACTATATATTCAAATGATGTTTCTAGTACCATATTTTGTATACTCCAGAAAAATTATTCTGCACGTTACAACAGAAAGTATAGATCCATTAATGGCCACTGCATTAACAAGTCAGAAACACCCTTGCAACAAGTAGTCAGGTCTGTAATGGCGACCTCACGTGTGATTTCGGTGAAACCTAAGCTTTTATGACGAGTACAGAGGGCGCTCAAAAAAGAGAACTAAATCCTTTACTTCAGTTTCCACTTCCAAGTTAAGAAGCAGATAAGTACTATCTGCTTCCCACTTTATCTTCATAGCCATGATTTCGATTCAGTTTCTGTAAGTTTCATTGCTAAATTATTACGGATCGGATTTAAAGATTTTAATGAAACTAATAAATTTCTTGGCTTGTGCCACACCATTTAGTGTCACATTAAAATGTAGCACTGTTAATGTGTTTCTGTTTTCGGGTAGACTACGAATTTTTATTGATTTTATTTTATTTCCAGTGGCTGGAATAACTAATACAGTAAATAAGTATTTGTCATTAAAACTTGTTTGTATTGTACTAAATAAATAAATTTGATTGACATTGTAAAAATATATATATATATATATATATATATATATATATATATATATATATATATATATATATATATATAGTATCTTGTAACCCTAATACGCCAACACTGGAAAAGATGCGTTTGTTACAGTTGTATTACGACATCATTTGCCTCACACTGTATATTTAAATTATTAATGGGACGAGTCACTGTTAACGGAAATTCTAAACAGAATAATCATTTTTTCAGACAGAAAGAATGCTGTTTGTTTCGTATTTTTACTGTATTTCAAACAATAAGTCAATTAGTTCGTCCGCGGTGCATCTTATGATTTCATTTTGAAGAATTACTACTTTTTTTCCCAAGCTCGTTGTATTTTTTTGCAACGCTCTGTAGAATGGAACTCTCACTAATCGAAAGGTGAGCAAGAACTTTAACGACAAGATATGTACAAGTAGAGTTCATGTTTTAAGGCATTCCTTTCTTCAGCTTTGTATTGTTGTTTTTGATGTAGGCCATAATAGCAATGAGAAATATGCGAAAGGCATTCGACAGCCTCGACGGCGTATTGATGTATTGAGAAACCTTTGTGGACACAATTTGTTCTCTCAGCTATTACTATTTGTTATTGTATCAAGGTCCGGGGTGTCGGCAAACGGCGAAATTCTCTTTGTGGGAGTGACCAATTGAGATGATATTTTAATTTCACTTTATATGCAAAAGTTTGGATGGAATTCAATGAATGGTTTTTGACTTGTCATTGTTTGAATGACATTGTACATTGTAAAGGTGGTTGTTTACGGTGATGTATACAGAGTATTCCATCTCAAACCAACCACCTTGAATATCTTGGTTATTTTCAACACTATTGCAATAAGAAAAACCAGGTCGATTTTTATTTCGAGGGGGAAATTTTTTGAGGTGAATTAGCGCTTGCGCGCATTCAACATAAGCAGGCCAATTCAATGACCTTGAGATTTGAGATAGGGAAAGTAGGTGTTGTCGTATATCATTTGAAAGCCCTTTTTACGGACTATATCGTCATAATAATTTTTTTTATTGCTATTCCTGTTCATGTAACAGAAAACCTAACGGACCTAGTAGTAAAACCGGACTATTAAATTAAAAGTTTTTACTGCATGGGAAAGTATTAAAAAGGAGTTCTTTTATAGTACGCTCTCAAACCATCCTGTTTCACTGCCGCACCCTGTAAGTGATCATACGAAATTGTATATTATGCTTGAGTTTCAAGAAAACCCACATAATTCTGGTTAAAAAACAGCCCCAGTCTTCAACGTTAGCCACACATTAATTTTTCGAGTATTAAGCGAAAGTAAAATGCATTTGTTTTTCTTGTTGTTTTCTGAATGATACTTGTGGCATATTTTTCAATGTCTAAGTGCTTCTTGGGAAATAACACCACAGTTTAAAGAAAATTGCTGTATATTCCAAACGTTTCGGGGTCTAGATCAGACCCCGTTGTCAATGGTTAAGAAACTGCGGATTAAAAAGGCACAGTTCTAAGATGTAAATTAAACTATTTGACAATGTGTATTATTTGATTTTTGACGTAACTAAGAGAATTTTATTTGTAATATACAGGGTAGCACAGAAATTTCTAAAGATCATATAATCATAAAGTTCCTTTCAAATTGGAAGAATTTGAAAGGGAGATCTTCAGAATTTTATGTGGCGCTCCTAGGTGCGACTTTGTTATAAGATAGTGCATTCGCCTAAAATGCGACCAAAGAACTTTGTTGATTCAGTGATCCCATTAAAATCATAAGGGAAAACCTAGGAAAAACCTTATGGACTATCCCGATATTGGGTTGTTCACAAGGACATGACCATTTCTTCCTTAATCATCGGCAACCAGGAACGACTGAATTCTACGGAGGTATTAGCGATACAATCGTTTTCATTTAACAAAATTAAAGCAAACTCTTTTAGTTTTCTTTTGGTGTTGTGTTCTTCTTTGTGTAATATAACTGAATTTTGAAACTGTATTTTGTGACCAAGGTCCCAAGCATGTTCACAAATTTTGGATTTATCAAGTTGTCGTTTTTTTATGTAATTTTTGTGTTCGTTTATTCGAACATTCAGAGGTCTAGAGGTTTCTCCAATATAGAATTTATTACATTCACACGGGATTTTATAAATAATAACGAGTTAAACAAAATGGAATACCAAACAATCCCTAACAACCAACATCAAACTTCACCAAGCAACACTGACTCCCCAGATAATCACATTAATACAATAACTATACCATACATACAGGGTCTATCAGAACGACTAAAAAGAGTGGAAAACAGATATAATATCAAAACATCATTTTAGACAAGAAATACACTAAAATCAACTATATCAAAAACCAAACCAAATACACAACTCAAAATACAAAAAATTGCATTTATAAAATCCCGTGTGAATGTAATAAATATAAATCGACGTGTCCAAGCGTTTTTCCCAACTCGTCCTACTTTATTCGTTAACGAATTTATTCCATTTGGTTGTTCCACACTGTATATTTTCTACACCGTGTCACATATTTTAAAATATGATCTTTTTCCGGTTAATAGAAAATAGTGACGTCGTACGTCGAACTAATTATTTATGCGTTAATGAAAACATTTCAACTTGACTACAACATTGTTGCACATAGTTTATTTATTTTCGCAATTACCAGTTCATATTTATTATAATTTTCCAATCATTATATCTTAATGGAGCGATGGGATACAGCTGAATTTAACCGTTTCCTTAAAACCTGTTGTTAGAGTGAGTCTCGTATGACGACAAATATTTATTATGGCACTAAAGTCGTATTCTATGGGAGAGCAGATGCAATAAATATCCTGCTGTTTATTTGCAACATTAAATAATATTTTCACGGGAATTGTGTATGCTTTAATCAGTGGCACTAAAATACCAATAAAATGTCAAAGTGAGGTTTAAAACAGAAGTAGTTTCAGAGAAGTAGTTAGAGTTTGACATAGATGACATTAATTTCTGTTTTGTTTTACAACCTCTGTGAACTTTGATATATCAGCTAACAAAGTATACGGGATGGTTATGAGCAAATAATATGCAGTAGTTCGTTAATTTTGCGTTTGTTATTTCAATAATTCTTAGTTATCTGCGCCGATAAAAAGAACTCTCATTACTTTTATGTTTATTGTTTCCAGTGTCTATACAAAGTAATAAGCAATAATGAAGGTTCAACGATATGCCGATTCCATAATTGTACCTCCAATGGTTTCGCTTGCAGAAGTTCGAGATTATTGCTGTAACTACTCACATTGTTTTGTAGGGATTTATCCATGTACAGGGTGATTCTAAAATTGTTTTGTATGCCCGAAATAAGAAGTCAGGTTATCAGCATGCACCTCTCCAGAGTCATTCTGCATCTAATAATTTTCTCATACGACTAATATTATGACAAAATCAGAGTAAATTACTGATTAAAAGTAGTAATAATAACAATAATAAATCGACAGTCCTTAGATGCGCAAAAAATTCGATGGGGTGCAAAGAACAACTTATAATTGATAATCCAAGGATACTTTCTTAGCTCGCTGTGGTTTTGCCTTGCCATGAACCCTCTCTCACACAAACTGAACTCGACTAACCCCGGGGGATCAGTGTCAAACACAACAACGTACAAGCATTTAAGATAAACCGTTTGTTATATATGGGCGACCTAAAGTTGATGGCAGCTACGAAACAACAGCCGCATGCTATGCTTAAAATAGTAGAAGGGTTCTCTACTGACATCCATATGCAATTTGGCCTAGACAAATGCCGAATTATTAGTATAGTTAAAGGCAATATACAGCAGGGGCCCTACGGAATGGGATATGGTACCTCAATTGAATCTTTGGCAGAAGGTCATACTTACAAAGACCTTGGAATAAATCAGGCTCAACATATTGATCACTCCACCATGAAGAAGGAACTAACAAGCGACTGTTGAAAACCAAACTTAACAATAACAATCTGTTTTAGGCTATTAACACCTTCGCGTGTTCAGTGCTCAGTTACGCTCTCTGTATAGTTAATTGGTGCAATTGGTGCATAGTTAATTGGTGTATAGTTAATTGGTGCAATTGGTGGACATTGAACAATTACAACGGCAAGTTCGAGTTCTTTTAACAAAGGCTCACTATCCAAAGAGCTCTGTCGACGTACACCTTTGCCACGTTATGAACGAGGAAGAGGATTGGCCGATATAAGCAAACTACTAGATCAAGAAATTTCTAATTTGCGTAGTCATTTCCAGAAGCTCGCAGAAAAATCTGATCTACACAGAGTCATAAGCCAAGTTGATGCCTCAACACCACTACGACTGACAGAACAAGTCCAATTGCACCACCTGTCAAGTGATCAGAAACTGCTCAACTGGAAAGAGAAGCCCCTTCATGGAAGACATATAAATGACGCAAACCAAGATTATGATATGATCTCTGGTCATATCTTTCTTAAAACGGAAGACTTTATATTGGCAATCCAAAATCAAGTAATTCCAACTAAGGACTAGCTAAAGTACATCGTTAAAGTCTTTTCTATTAACAACCACAGATACAGACACGGTTGCCAAACATCTGAATGTATCCAGCAT
This sequence comes from Octodonta nipae, assembly GCA_034190945.1. Taxonomy (NCBI): domain Eukaryota; kingdom Metazoa; phylum Arthropoda; class Insecta; order Coleoptera; family Chrysomelidae; genus Octodonta; species Octodonta nipae. Next base: position 16,261,527 of record CM067216.1, read on the forward strand.
ATCCCTGGAGGTCGTCAAGCGTTCGCTGCAACTGAATACAAAGAACGACACGATGCTGTGGCAAAAATACTGCACCATGACCTAGCACTGAAACTTGGACTATTACAATTGGTAAGAATTCCATACTATATATACAAACCAGAATCTGTTTTAGAAAATGACAACTAAAGATTATAGTGGAACCGCACGATACTGACCGATCGGACTGTTGCCCACAATAGACCAGATATAGTTTGAGTAGAAAAAGTCTGTAGAAAAACATAATTGACATAGCAAACCCTAACAACAATAATATAAATATAACTGAATACAAAGAACGACACGCTGCTGGGGCAAAAATACTGCACCAGGGACTAGCGCTGAAACTTGAGCCATCACAGTTGGTAAGAACACCCTACTATATATACAAACCAGAATCTATTTTAGAAAATAACAACTACAAGCTGTACTGGGACCGCACGATACTGTCCGATCGGACGGTTGCTCACAATAGACCAGATATAGTTTTAGTAGCTAAAGTCTCTAGGAAAGCAACCTTAATTGACATAGCAATCCGTAACACAATAACATAAATATTAAGAAGGCTGAAAAAATAACCAAATACAGAGATTTGGAATTTCAAATAAAGACACAGTGGGACATGAACAACACACGAACTGTACCACCCCGACACGGCAGCAAAGGGGGCGGAGTCAACACCGACCAATCAGGCGCGATATATCCTTCGACGGAGGCATATAAAATAAACTGCTCAGGTAGATTACCTCTCAGTTCACCGTAACAACGCATTGAGAATGCCAAGTGAGACCTTGGCGAAACGTCTGCAGGATTCAAACATGAATCAATATAACGAACGGATGTATTCCCGGATAAATATTTCGTCATATATATAAATATGTGTGTGTGTGTGTTAAGTGGTTTCCGGGAATTCATCCGCTTAGTTCATAACTGATCCCTGCCGAGTATATATATATATATATATACTCCGTTTTCGCGGGCACTAAATGTTTTAGGTGGTTTCCGGGAATTCATCCGCTTAGTTCATAACTGATCCCTGCCGAGTATATATATATATATATATATATATATATATATATATATATATATATATATATATATATACTCGGTTTTCGCGGGCACTAAATGTTTTAGGTGGTTTCCGGGAATTCATCCGCGTAGTTAATAACTGATCGATGGTAAAATGACGACGTTTCGGCAGAGTCACATCTGCCCTCTTCAGGACGGTTCGCATAATTCTCGTAGCCTTCTGCTTTCGCTTCTAGTTATTCAAGTAACTAGAGAGTATATATATATATATATATATATATATATATATATATATATATACTCTTGCCTATGTTTAGCAGTTTATTTAGTTGTAACGTTGTTGTGGCTATTTGTATCTATTCAGGTCCTTGATGATTTTATAGTTTTTATTTGATCGCTGTAACAGTAAGAACAAAACTGAAACTTTAACGATTGAGAAAGAATGATGTAAATACATAAATACAAGTTTTAGTCACATTTACTATTTTTTATTCTATTCACTTTATTTAACCAGACCGTGCGACATGTGAGTCGGATTGAACTGGCCTCGTCAGCCTCTCGATAACATTTGTTCCCGATCATTCTCTAATAATAAAACAAAAGTATTTAGATTTGAAATATTCAAATTTATTCGATTCGACTTTAGCTTTTTTGTCTGCAGACAAAACAAGAAATGAAAAAATGTTTTTATTCACGCATGTTAACAACCGAATACAACTTCAAATATGTAATCTGTAGATGATACCTTTTTTATGTTTTGAACAAGACAACAGCATTAAGCTATCTCAAAGTCCATTAAGTCCAAAGAAGTTACCTAACTTTTCCACTTCTCTGCCAAAACATGTATGAGGGATGTAAGGAATGTGGTCCCATGTGCATGGGCGTATCCGAAAAAATTAATCGTCGGGCATTACAAATGTAATATTTAAAGAGAACTGGATTTCTCTTCAGCGCTAGCAAAACGTCACGGTTTGATTATCAAATAAAATTTAAGTACGCTGAAAATTTGATTAAAATTTTTAATCCAGACTTGTAACAGTAGTAAAACACAATATTATATGGAATAAAACAAACTTATTTAATAGTAAAAATATTTTTATTGCTCATCTGAAATTTGGTTTGATTTAATTTTGACGGTAAATCTTTTTATTGTACATTATTTGAAATAAACTTAGGAAAGTTTCTAAATAAATGTCATTTATTCGTAGTTAATAAATAATATCTAAGGAATAACAGCACATCCAGTATACACTGAGTTTATCTGTAGTTGGTGAACTATGCAAGAGCCAATAGTTCTTCTTCATTTAACATTTTTTTGGCAGTTCTGCCTATTTATATTGTCATTACATCTTTGCCGGAGTTGGGTCACACCACGTCTACTTGCTTGCGATTTGCCTCTTGCTATTTATAGACTCTATTATCTGATATTATGCTTGTCTCTTTCAAAATTCAGTCATTTATTTTTTCCACATTGTATGTTGTTCTGATTTCTTTACTTTCTCTTAATATCCTCATCTCTGTTATTGATTATTTACCTTCCGCAATCTGTTTTCTGCTAATCGATTCTTTGCTAATAATAAATATGTTCGTTATCTGGCCAGAAATTACCATATTGAACTTTTTGCTACAGTCTTGAACTTCTGAACTAATATTTGGACGTCATCTTCACTTCTTGCTATGGCTATGAGAAGATTTTTGTTTCCTTGTTTCCCATTTTATACCCTTAACGTGTCTCCATGGACTTTATTATTCCATCCATTATGAGATTGAAGATTACAGGCTTAAGAAGTTTCCCTGTCTTAAACCTGTGAAGAGACAATGGTTTGTGTACAAAAATGTAAGTAATGCATACTGATACACATACATGGCGTAACAAAATGCTGATTTGAACAGTCAAACTTTCATTGTAAAATTATATGACACACAAGAAAAAATTATTCGTATGCCTACGAATAGATACCTAGTTAATACACGGCAATTGACAACAGCTCCAGACTTGAAATCTTCACAACCATTAAGGATGCAAAATATACAACAAATTTATTTTGTTTATATAAAGACTGCTTAATCATATTATAGCTAGTTATTTCGCTAATCACATTTCAGAGAACAAACAGAAGTTCTAGCTTTTCGAATTATCACATATTTATCTGCTGAAGAAAATCCTAGCGAATAGGCACAATGGTCAGCAATCATTTCCAAACTATCTGAGGTTCTTTCTCAAAATCTGAATTTTGTTTGTAGCAGAAAGTGTAAAAAAAATCATCTGGTATAAGTCCACCAATACCTTTTAATTTATTTTCCACGAAGATCTGTTTTACACCATGTACTAATTATTTTAATTATGTATTACTTTAGTAAGAAACACCGACTTCGTTTGTGTAAAAAAAATGGTAAGCGAATAAATTTATAAAATTGTTTTAAATCGTTGTGGTCCGCCACTGCTTAACCTAAACTGGATATTGTGTTGGAAGCTACCTATAGAGCTGAAAAGGTTGTATAGTAGTTTTTTTAAATGAACCATTAACATCAAATAAATATTAATCATATCATCGCTGGACTGTTGCTTTATCTCTTTAAATATTCAAATTCTGATATTAATACAATAAATTAAAAGATTAAAGTATTCTGCAATATTATTAAAAGCTTTTAACTTTTTAATGCTGACACGTTTGTGATAAAACAAAGGATTATAAATTGTAAATTTTGGATTACTACAATATGTAGGAAATCACGAAAAACAAGTAAGTGTGTATATGGTGTCCGTAACAAATAAGCGAATGTTTATTTTTAATTTAAAAGCCGTTATTTTGCGTAGTTAGTAATGGTAATGATATCAAGTTTTTTTGGCCGTGTTCTACCGCTGATTATATCCGAAAATTATGTGACTATAGTTTTAACTTAGAATTGGTCGTGAACTTTTAATGACTTGTTGATCACTTTGTAGATACTTTTTTGTCTCAGAACATTCTGTAAGGATGCATTGTTGTAAAGGACAAACAGTTATCTGGGTAATTTTCCAGAATTTTAAATTTCGAAGATTTGTTTGTTATTGACAAAAAGAAAATTCTAATGAACAAACACAATACAGTTTTAACACAGCACTAGAAGATACTTCTTCTTCTTCTTCAAAGGTTTATCTGTATAAAGTGGCTATGGGTAAAAAGCCTTCAAATCATTTACCACTAAATGAGTTTTTGATTATGTAAACCTATGGAACAGTCTTAACTGGTTGGATTTCCGGCTGAAACTAAATCTATCCCTGAGTGTTTGTGGGTACATTTTTAAAAATGAATCACTTCTAGAGCGTCTATAGATGTTTATACACTGGACCATTAGATATTTCACCTCACATCATTATTAACACTACCCGATACTTTTATAACTAAATCTTCTATATAACTTGTTTAAGTACCTAATTTTATTACTAACAATATACATGTTTGTCTGCCTTGGCATCTTAACTGAAGTCCCTAGAAGTTACTTAACAGCAATAAATTTTGAATGTATTGTTCAGTCATAATTCAAACAGCTCTTATGTAAATCAAATCTCCTCCTTCGCAAATCCTTTGGATACAGACGAGGGTAGCCTTGAATCGTGGTTGCTCCTTATTGACCAATTACCAGTGTCATACTGAGTTTTAATAAAAATACTAATCGGCAGGGAAATCTTTCTGGAGTTGGACTTCCAGTTTTGTAGAATATATATCTTAGGCGTCCAGTTACTTCTATACCCTCATTGATCATAAATACTTAAGATTCGACACTGTATCACTGTTAATGTACATTCTTTAGGGTAAGAAAACGTCAATACTGTATTTAGTTTCACCTATCATTACTTGTTAAACTTGATTACATGTAATATATAATTAATATCTAATTTTTAAACTAACTAACTAAATCTTCTTAAGGTTTCTCACTGTTTTGTAATATAGATAAGACCTGATGTCTAAATTAGAAACCCATTTATACTTCATCTAAAATATGTAAATGGTGCGACAGTCTTCTTCTTCTTCTTCTTCTATACTATTATAAAATTGTCGTTGCCTGTTTGTTTGTTTGTAGTTACCTCATCATGTCATAACTACTCAACTGTTTTTGCTGAATCTTTTTTTGTTGCAAAGCTTATAGTATGACTTAAAATGTGGTACACATTTTATCTCCCTACATTGATAATAACGGTCGATACAGGGAAAAAACTACTACCATGTTCGGTAACACACAATTAGTCAATTGGTCCACCGCATGTACCAAATATTAGATACTTGCATTAGCTTAGCTGTTATTCAAAATTCGGAATATGCCAGTGTAACATGTTTCGATTTAAAAGAAAATCAAATGATATATCAAGTGCAATTTTACAGGGTGTTCCATACTTTGGATAGGTAAAACTTAGATCGGAGTAGAATTACATGAATTTAAAAAAAATTGTGAAATAGGGTATCTTAGGTGGCCCGTAGGTAGATGCATATATAGAATGTGGTTGAAATAAGGGGGAGGTTATACGGGGTAGTTCGAAAAAGATGGGTGGAGTTGAATTATATTTATATAGGGTGGAGAACAAACTGTTATATTGTTACGATCATAAGTAGTTGCATTAACAATGTGGGTGAAATAAGGATAAAATATAATTATATTTATTCAAGGTAGATAAAAAAATATGTTATTAAACAGTTAGGATATGGAATACTTGAAATAGTGTTTAACACAATGTTAGAAAAAGTTGCATATAAAGGCCGGTGAAAATTATAGTTTACGAAGTGGCTCAAAAATAATCAGAAATAATTGTCATATAGCGTATATGGTGGAGTAGAACTATAGTAATTAAAAAATGTTATATTGGGTGACAAATAAACAGCAGCATATACAGGATGGTTGAACTGTAGGGTGAAGCAGAGTTAAAGTTATACAAGGTGGTTTCAAAAAATATTGAATAAAATTCTTATATAATGTGGCCCATATGCACCTGCAATTTGGGTAAAATGTATTTGGAATTGGTAGGTTTATAGTTACGTTAGGTGGTTCAACCAAGTTAGAAAAATATTTCTTTTTGCAAAGAATTCTACATTCCATACGCTTATGAAATCGCCGGTAACGGCTAGTACAGTATAAAATTTTGGCTAAATCTGAAGAAGAATAAGTTCGTAGATACCACGACAAAAATCTACAAACACTTGTAAAACTGGAATATTTAATTGTTCTTAGGTGGGACGTATATGTGTTTTAACTGAACGCTTTGATGTAAATTTTGTTGCCAAAAAATGTTGCCAGTGAGAGTCTGACTGATTAGACATTACCTGATACGGAGTATTCCTTTTTTTTGGCTTCCAGCGCATGAACTTATATCTCCAGTCCAGATCAATCCAAACCTCTGTTTTAAATTTTCTTATTTCAGGAAGATATGTGTTTTATCCCATTACCGGCAGCCGGTGGTGGTTAATACATGGTTGCCCCTATTTGATTTGTCCACATGTCTTCTCGAAATATATTGGTGTTCGAATACAGTATTCGAGTAACTAGAAGCGAATTATGCAAACCGACCTGAGGAGGGCAGATGTGACTCTGCCGAAACGTCGTCATTTTACCATCGATCCCGGCAGGGATCAGTTATCAACTACGCGGATGAATTCCCGGAAACCATCTAATACATTTAGTGCCCGCGAAAACTTAAAAACAAATATATATATATATATATATATATATATATATATATATAAGTTTTCTCTTTATAACTGAAGGCAAATTACTACAAAAAGTTAGTTTATTTAAGCTTCTCGGAATCCACATTGATTTTGGCCTATATTCGAAAGGACATTCATCATGTATGTAACAAATGTTCTTAGATTTGTTTTGCCTTAAAGAGACTAATACATTATGACAAATGTTACCACAGCAAAATATTTTATTTTCGAAATTTTGAATGTCATTTAAGATATGCGGTGGCATTTTTGGTGAAATTCTTCAACTTTAGATAGAATATTTATTTTGCAGAAACCTGAAATACGTTACTTCTTTGGTCTATAATACAGTGAGGCTTGTAACGATTTCTTCAGAAATAACATAATTTTAACCTTACCCGCTTTGTGCATCTGCGAATTGTAAAATTTATTATTAAAAATAACATTATAAGTTCGTCACACAAAATGCTTTACATAATTATGCCACTAGATATGGTTATAATTTACAGTATGACATACATAGACTTTAAGCTCATCCCTTTTACTATTACTACTACTATTTTGAGCACTAGGTTAAAAAACATAGAGAACAACAAAAGTTATTCTTTATTGTTCTTTATTTCAGTTCAATAAACATAATATTTATTCCAAATCCTACAAATGTAATGAAACATGTGCGTAGGACCTAGACAAAGTTACCTAAAACTAATCATACATACTAACATACAAAATATAAACATATAAACTAGTGTACTAACACATTCAAGTATGGCTATTTTTTTATTTTTAATGCAAAACTTAATAGTACATCTCTATTCTGGACAAGATGCATGTTGTATTATCAAAATATAAAGAAAGGTACAAGAACAACACAATAATAACAAAAGTAATTGAAAAAGCCAAATTTAGTATACTCGCAATTTGTTTCACAAATTTATCCTTACTTATTAAAAATCTATTCTTTTTTTTGAGGTTCCTATTTAAGATTTTTAACTCATTGGATTTGCTATTAAAAAGTCTAATAGCTACATTGAGGCTACTTTTATTACATAATGTTTTCTTGATAATAGACATTTGTAAGTTTTTATTTCTGGCTAAACTTTTCAATTTTTTAAGTTCTTTTATATTTTGTGGATTAGTCATAAGTACAAGTTTATTACTTTCAAAATTCTGTTTTAGGTGTTTTCTAACAATATTCTAAAGTTTGTGTAAGCCAGTCCCCAGGCTATTATTTCATAATTAACTATGCTATGAAATAAGGCATGATTTATCGATCTAAGAGTTTCACAGTTCATTCATTTAGATAATTTGGCAAAAATTAAAAAAAGATATTTGGTTTTGTTAATAATTTATTGAATATATTGATCTCATTCTAAATTCTGATCAAATATAATCCCTAAATATTTACACTTTTGTACTGTAGTCATATTACTACCTTTTATTTGTGTATTAAATATATCAGGGACACTACCAGAATAATTACCAAAGGACATACATACGCTTTTCTTCCTATTTAAGGACAGTTTGTTTAACATTAGCCAGTCAGCAATCATTTCATTTGAACTCCTTCCCAATATTTCTCCGTTGAGATTACTACAGTATCATCTGCATACTATATTATATTGGGATATCCACCAAGATGTCATTTATGTATAAAATAAAGAATAGTGGCCCCAAAATTGTTCCCTGAGGAACCGCTGTTTTGACGGTCAATAATTTACTATAATCTTCATCTATCTTCATTCTGTGTTGCGTATTTTCTAAATAACTCGTTAAAAGTTTATTAGCTGCTAACTCCATATCTCTCTAAATTATCAAAGCAAATTTTATGGTTGACCGTATCGACGGCCCTTACCAAATCAAGAAACGTAATTGCTCTTATCTAGGTTTTTTATTACCAAATTTGTTATCAAATTTAAATCATCTTTTGTTCCGTTATTTCTTATAAAGTCAAATTGGTTATTTGCAATGATTTTACATTTGTTTATAATCGAATCAGTGGATTATAAATGACTTTTTCAAAAATTTTCCCAAATATGATATCATGGAGATAGTAGGTATCTTTCACTACTTTTGTAAATAGGTAAAATATCTACTTTTTTGCGAGCATCTGACCAGATAGATAAATTAATACTCAAGATGTGTACAATTGGTTCAATGAAATACTCTTATATTGTCGACACCCCCAGTTTTAAATTTTAATTTGCGTATAATGTTATTTATTTCATTATTTGTGGTAGGATAAAGAAATATAGATTTAGGATTTCTTGTTGATACTCTTAATTTACAGTTAGATGGTTGCTCTAATTTTTCACATAACTCCTTTCCACTTTTAACAAAGAATTCATTTAGAAAGTTGACAATTCCTGTTTTATTGGTTATTTTGTTCATATCATTATCTATTATGTACTTCATAGCTTTTTCATTTCTACTCTTGTTTCCTAAGTTATTGTTTATTATTTTTTATTGTTATCGTTACACATTTTACTTGTTCCTTATCATCCATTAATTTAGCCTCATATATCAGTTTTTTAGCTTTATTAAAAAATATGCTTATTGGAAATGTTTTTTGTTCTGTTGAATAATATCTTTAAACTTATATATATCTATCTATTTTCTTGTATCAATTTAATTTGTTAATTGTGTCATGTTTTCCCTAATGTAGGGCTAATTTTGACTTATTCTGTATTACTTTTTTCCAGGATTAATAAAGTTCTATTCTATTCTAAACAGTCTAGATCAAGATCATACTTTAACATTTTGATTGTGAAGTTAGACAACTGCCTTGCTTTGTTTTAATACGAGGGAGGGTGAATCAAATATGAACCGGACTTTTGTTTTAAAAATTTTATTGGTACGATCAGTACAAATTTTAATACATATTATTTTTCTACATAGTCTCCTCTCTTATGTATACATTTTTCCCACCGAATCGGAATTTTTTAAATACCTTTCTCAAAGAATGAAACTGGTCGTGTCGATAACCAATTGCGCACAAACGTTTCTACACCTTCGTTGTCCTCAAAGTGGTGGCCTCCCAGTTCTTCTTTAAGTGGCCCAAACATGTGGTAGTCACATGGCGACAAATCAGGACTGTAAGGCGGGTGTTCAAGGGTTTCCCAATGCATTTTGTTCAATTTTCCTTGAGTCAATGCAGCTGTATGTGGCCGAGCGTTGTCATGCAACAGAATCACACTTCGGATAGACATATCCCGCCTTTTTTGCCGATAGGCAAGTTTCACTTGTTGGAGTAATTCGCAGTAATACTCAGCATTAATTGTACGGCGTTCGTGCAGAAAATCGATCAGCAGTACGCCTTCAATCAGCTAACGAATTGCGTAAATATTCACCTCATTGATGCTTGTCGTGGGACGGCGTGCATGAGGCTCATTTTCCACTGTCTCTCGGCCATCTGAAAACTTTTTGTGCCCGTCGTACACTTGGGTCCTTGAAAGTGTTTCATTGCCGAACTGTGCAGATAGTCGACGCAAAATTTCAGGCGGTCTAACGCCCTCCCGCGCCACAAATTTGATAACAACACGTTGCGCAACAGACGTATGCACCTCTTGCTCTGACATGATGCTACTAACAACGCATCGACTACGCCTCGCCAAACCGACGAACTCCCCTCTTCTTAACATCCCTACCTGACATATATCGAGACGTCACGCCACTCGAATTACCTACAGGGCGAGAAACAGAAAAGTCCGGTTGATATTTGATTCACCCTCGTACTCTGTTCCCAATTATAAAATATAAACATGTGTTTATGACTTGGCTTATTCGACAATTTATATATATTGTTGAAATACATTTATATGTTTTTTGTATATTCATAATAGACCTAAATTTGTCGAGTTGGTGTTCTTTACACATGTTGCCGCTTTTTCTTGGCGAGAAATTCATGGCGGGATATATTGCGTTATGTCTGAACATGGGAATCTTCATTTTTTGTCATCAGTTAAGAAAGGCTTAATGGTCACTGCTCACACCGGTTGTGTTACAGACACCAGAAGCCTATAATTAGTGATATTGTCGTTGGCAGGTGCTAAAGGATGTTGTCCTATCATTAAAATTTCGCTGAAAACTACAGAATTAACGTTTCTCTTTTGTCGTTTTCGATTTCTTTTTCAGTTATATATAGCTGATTCGTCAAAAGCAATTTCGAATACGTACAAAAATGCGATAAACGTCCAGTTTCGTATTTCCTGTCAAAGACAAGGTTGTTCTATAGAAATAAATTTTATTAAATTTAGACCAACGTTTTGCCTAATTAATATATATGATGGGGCTAATTAACGTTCGCATATTAGCCTCTAAATGAACATCGTATAAATTATCCTGTCACCGTAATAAATGTCTGAAATAATAAAGGCATCTTAGATTGTCTAGTGGGTTTTACAGCATGATGAAAATTATAATGAAAACTACATCATGGAACTGTCTAACGTGGTCTTTTTATTGTGCAACAGCAAATTTGTTCGCTTTGGCCATAAACCCGGATAACAGGAACTCGAGTTTATGGGATTTTGAGTTTCGGAAATGTTAAGTGTTTTCAGATTTATTACAAAAATTACCAATAAAAAAAGAAAATTATTTTATTTCATAAATTCGCTACATTACACTCAATACTTAATTCCCAATTTAGCTCTTGATATTGAGATTGAGTAAGCAAAAACCATTCCTGCGTTTCTTTTTACTGATTTGAAAAAAAATAGTTTTGTTTATTTTCGTCAAAACTCGTAGCCTTAGCATCTTGTCTGCCTGCAAGACAGTGGTGATCAATGTCAGTGCTATTGTCGTTGCAATTTCGTTAACTGTACGTAATAATATCAGAAAAATCATTAATTTAAAAAAAAATGCAGAAAATAACCATTCTACAAATAATTTGTTATGGAGATAACATACGGACACAAATGGAAGTTTCTCGCTTATTTCACGAAAATTTTCCAAATTTCCCGCCTATATCCCAAGGAAAAAATTAGCAAAACAGAAAAGCATTTTCGCGAGCTGGGTCATGTACGGCAGATAAAAAAAGTAGCTGCGAATGCTCTAAGTGATAATACGAAATTGGATATTAAATCTGGTCGAAACTGTACAACGTTACCACACACCAATTTTTCGAATTTTCGCTATTGGTCTAATGAGAATCCTCACTGGATGACAAAGAAACATACGCAATGTTTGGGCAGGAATTGTTGGAAATCATATCGTAAGTCCCTTTTTCATTGATGGCACCTTGAATGGAGATAAATATTTAGAACTGCTCCAAAATTATGTCATGCCAACTTTGACAAACTTATATCCTGATCCAGTAAACCCACAAGTTTCTGCCAATAGAATATGGTTTCAGTAAGATGGAACTCCGCCCCATTACGAAATCAATGTCCGGCAGTACTTGAACCAAATCGGTGGATTGGAAGGCGCGTATCGATAGAATTGCCAGCACGATCTCCTAATTTGACGCCATTGCACTACTTTTTATGGGGATATGTCAAAAGTACTGTACCTAAAATGACGAATCACGCTTGCAATTAGATCAGTCACGCCTGAGATGTTGAGTAACGTTAGAAGACATTTCTATACAAGATTGGCATGTTGCCAAGACGTTCGCGGCGAGCATTTTGAACATTTCCGACATTGACATTAATATTTTTTTGTTTTTTTGATGTTATTAAGAAATAATCAGTATTACTTATTAGGTTTTTAGTGTAATTTATCGAATTTGTGAAATAACACAATTTTCTTTTTTTAATGTTAACTTTTGTAATAAATCTGAGAACACTTAATATTTCCGAAACAGTTGAAGATAGGTGTAGGACATTGTACATGAATTATGTCTAGATTTTTCTGAAGAACCCAAAAATAAATAATATTCAGGGGCTTGCATTTAAAATAAGAAAGTTGGTATTGACCACTGTCACATCAGACACCCTATATAATTTTTTTGTTGAAAAAAAAAATGAGCATTTAAAAATAAAAATCGACGTGTCCAAGCGTTTTTCCCAACACGCCCTCCTTTATTTGTTATCGAATTTATTTCATTTGGCTGTTCCAGACTGTATATAAATCCTAACGTTGTCATGGAACGTTTACAGTGGATTTAGAGTTTGCTGTCAACATATTTTTTTGGTTGTTTTTTAAATGTGTTTGATTAATAAATAGAAAACACGTCCAGCGTTCAGTATTCTAACCACTGCAACCTGCGTAAGCGTGACTAATTTAAATTGAAAGTCATGCTGCAACCGTAAATGAGACTATCAGAAGAGGAAAGAAATGGATGTTTTGTAATATAAAGTAAAATTCTTCAAGCCTTCTTAGTTTTCACCCTGGGCACACCTTTAGTGTGAATTTTAATATAACCATCTCCGTAACTGTTTTTTTTTCTAAATATTTTGATTTAACACCATACTTCACGACTATTATAAATCTAATTATATGGACAATAAAATAGAAAAAATTATAGGACCCCTATATAAATAGATATACAATAAATAAAAGTCGTAAATAACAGCGGATTTTTAATAATACATAAAATGCTTGATATGGTTTTATGTATGGGAATACATCTCATAATAAAATACAAATGAAGATATATTTGAAAGGTTAGGACTTTTCATAAGCATAAAATAAACAATACGGTAGGACAAGCGATACTTAAAAAATATATATATAAACATTAGTCGCTATGGTTATTGAGTTGAACAGCTTAGTCAGCATGGGATATTAAAAATGGCCAAAGGACCACAATTTTTTCACCCTTTAGAAAATTTTCAACATCTGATGATAAATTCTACACTACTTTTGTAAATTATACCCAATTTTAAATGTTAAGGGACTTGTTATTTTTAGGAAACAAAATCGCTCATAAAACCTTTCTTTTTTTGTTACATTATTTTAATCATCCTGTTTATATCATCTCACAGGTAAACAAAAAAACATCAGTTAAAGTTTATTGTTTACATTTTCATTTCACACTGTTTATTATAGATAAAAAAACAATTAATTACATAATTACACTTTTGAGTAATGGTTTTGTCCTTGTTGACCTGTAGTCTTGCTACATCCTTCCCATTACGGTTTGAAACAATAACATCCTCAAAGTCCTGCAAAATTACCATACAGTAACAAATTAGCAGAAAATAACTACAAAATCTGCTGCTGTAAGGATTTGATATCGCTTCTGGTTAAACCAGTACAGCTGTGGCCTGTGAAACACAGAGGTCCTTGCTTCTCGAAATCCCTAAGCTGCATCATTTTTTTTAGCGCAATAAAATTGCAAAAAATCCTTGCGCTTATTTGTCCATAAAAAATTACCAAGCTATGACCTCTGTAGCATAAACGTGTTACAAGGTCCTTGTATCTTGGTGCTTAGCTATTACGTATGATAAACAAATTTCTTCCAGTAGTTCTGGTATCATTGTGACAAAACTGCAGTTGATCTAAAAAATACTTGACGCCAGTAAAACTGCTTTAACACTCATTTCTAGAATATTTTTTTCTTTATAAAAAATGGGCAACAAAATATACTTCTACAAATAGTTTTTTTTTCAAATGTTCAATGTCTTTCGTATAGAACGATTTATCCCGGAACCAAATTTCTCTGTGAACAAGTAGAAGTCAGATGACACCAAATCTGGTGAGGATAGGGGTGTGAAGTGTTAAACCATTCAATTTCGTTATCTTCTTCAGGGATTTTTGTCTATGCTTATGGCCTTTTCTGCCTGATTGCTTGATTTGCTTGATTGTGGTTGTCCCAAAATACAGAGACCGTCAACTTGCATCCTGACTGTTGTACAGAGCTGCGTATAGAGATGAAGCCACGTTTCTCCCATGTTTTGGGTTCTCGTGAACATGCCTGGAACCTTGATCATAAAATTGAATACTCAACATAATACAAAACGAAAATTTTATTAAATGAAAGCCCTAAAACTTCCGTCGAATTCTGTTCGTGGTTACCGATAATCAAGTCTTTTCTAACAACCCTATATCCAGATAGTTCATAAAGATTTTCCTAGATTCTGCCTTAATATGGGATATCAAGGTCACCAGGACTTTTTGATCGCATTTCTGATTAAATAACGTTTCTAAATACGAAAATTTCATTTTTTATCCCAATAATAGAAAATGATAATTGGGAGATATACTTTACGCCTTCACTCTATATATTTTTTTCGTTTCCTTTGGTTTATTAACGATTTTAACCGCAAATTTCGTTGTTTTATCTAGAAAACGTGTTTCCATCGATCTAATAAAGTTATGTAAAACAAATAATAGGGTTCCGTAATTATTACTTTGGCGATCAATCTGAATACAAAACTTTATTTATAATAACACATAGCGAGTGTCATTTAAGTATTCATTTATCATTATTAGTGACAGGAATTTCGAACAGACATAATAACATTTTCGAGATAGTTATACGTTTTTTTAAGCTGACGAAATGTGTCATCATGCTTCAAAACAAAGGCTATTGTTTCTCAAAACTCGCCTCCTCGGATCGGTAATGTGTGATTATAAATTTAATGGTCTAATGAACATATCTTTTCGAAATTGTACAATAACAAGTCGGCATTCAATCTCTATTCGAGAAGATGCTCGAGAAACATTTTGTGTTGCACCCTTTTGAGCTTAATTCCAGCTATTAAAAGATCGCACCTTTTCAAAAAAAAAACGAAAAGAAATGCGCCGACCTCAGTGTGTTTGAAGAACTGTTCGTAACTCTTTGTATATGCTTTCCCGTCTTAAGCTCCAAGCTTAAATCGGATTTTTGTGGAGTTTAACTTCTGGGGTCTTTTGAAACTTTCTAAAGAAATAAGGTAGAATGATTCCGCGGTGGTTTCCAGAGGCGTCGTCCGAACACTTTCTGTTTTGGTAACTGTCTATGACGACGTCTTGTATTTAGTCACTCGCAAATCCTTTAAACTTGTTGTTGGTTTATGTTTCATCACTTTTTTTGTACTCCCTACAATGAATACCGTTTTTCCTTATTTAAGACCCCTAATTCTATTGTTGTTTATTTGCAGTTTTTTATTCTGGTTTATAAAAGTGTAATAACGAAGTGCTGAAGAAGGAAAAGCCAGTGAAAGTCACAATGGCGGTCAAAATGGAAAGCTTAAGATTATTATAAGCCAGTGAATCTGTGACCTACTTTTATACCTGTATCTTTGAACTGACTTTCCAGTAGAACTGTTTACGAAAGAAATTACTTGAAATGTTCTTGTGTCTCAAATAGTACATCCACTAATCATGAAAATTATATACACTGGCAAAACTCTTAGACCCTTCCCCAAATTTTCTAGAATGAAAGGAAATAAAGTGCATGTTTAAGTGTGACAAGAAAAGAAAAAAAAGAGTGGCACTCACTATCTCTGTATCCCTGTCTTTATGTCATCTTGAGTAATGAATATAAATTTCAGGTGCATTAAAATAATTGTCACTGTTTGTTTTTCACAAACAGTTGGCACAATTTCTTTTAGAACAGTTACAATTGTATATCACTCAGTGTGTATATTAGTTTCAATTATTATTCAGAAGTCTTAATGTAAAATGTTTACTTTATAACATAAAGCTAGTCAGCACACAAATTTAATGGCAAGGAACGTTGCCCCTTTTTTGTGGTGTTCTCTCTAATTTCTAATGTATGTCAAGTCTCTAAATTAATATATTGCACAGAGAGAATTGGAATGTTTATTATAATGCAGGTATTGTATATTAGTTAGATGTTATATTTGTTTATTTCTTATAACTTGTTGATTTTCTATATAAAAAGAGACACTTAATGTATTACCTTGTCCCTGTTTCTTGCATAGAGAGTTGTATGGGCATTTCAAGATCAAGGTCGATCAAGTGGGCTTCTGCTAAAACTCTTTCGCTTCAAAAATTACAAGAAATTTAATACCAAGATTAAAATAGTAAAAACTGTAACTTTTCAAATTAATTCACTTCAAAGAAAACCTAGTATTTTTTCTTATGTTCTAGAGTAGTAAATTGACGCACCTCCGTATTGAAAGAATTAAATTATTGATTACTTCTTGTGTAATAGTGTTCCATTCTTCTCGAACTGCTGTCATCAGCTTGTAACGAGTTGAGGGGATACGTTTTTCTGAATGTTGCTCTGACAATCATATCCCACACTTGCTCAATCGGATTCATATGCGGTGAGTTTGCTGGCTAATCTAGTCTTTACAAAATTACTTTTTCCAGCACATTTTGGTTAGGCGGTATTGTTGCCAAGTTCTTCTATGGATTCAATAATCGGCCAAAGAACATTTTTGATGTAGCTGTTTCCGGTCAACGTATATCGTTGTTTTGTCCGACGACCATACATAATACCTGATATAGTTATGTTGCGGTTACTTAGTATAAAATTGACTACGTAGCGATCCTCTCTTGCATTTGAGACTCTTACACGTCTATCACCCGGTTTCCTATTCACATTTCCAGTCTCTTGGAACAATCGAATTATTCGAATACCAGATGATCTGAGTATGTCAAGCAATTATCATATTTCGATAAATAAAAATGAAACTGTTGTGACAAAAGATTTGCTCCTGACTTCAGTTTTGCAAAGGTATTAAAGTGAAGGCAGTACCTTAGAATTAGCAATTTTGTGTAGACTATGCTAATAATTCCCTGGATTTCTCTGTTATTTCACGCTCCCACTATTTCACTCAATTATGGTTGAGATGGCTGGCGTAAGAGTATTTGCGCGAGAACGACACCGTTTCCTCGACATATATCATGAATACCGTACAGTAAGGTAAGGTTTA
Source organism: Octodonta nipae (assembly GCA_034190945.1). Lineage (NCBI taxonomy): Eukaryota > Metazoa > Arthropoda > Insecta > Coleoptera > Chrysomelidae > Octodonta > Octodonta nipae. Next base: position 16,279,024 of record CM067216.1, read on the forward strand.
AGGGTAATGGATTGCGTGATTAGGGGGAGACTGTTCAAGTATGCTGGGTGTAAATAACACCGGAAAAAATTAAAGTGTGAGCTCCTGATAAAAATGAATGGGGGTCTTTGTTATAAAGTTTTTTGATTAAATTCTCGTGAAATGTTACTCTCTTCCAAAAAAGTCCCCAAAAATTGGTTATCCATTTTTGTCTTCCCTGTATATTGATCAAAAAAAAAACTTTGTGATTATTGTCTGTGAGTCAAACTACACTTTTTCAACCTTGAAGTATTATTGTAAGGGAATAATCAACCCCTAATATATTTTTCTTAGAACTTTTTCCGTATTTTTTCCTTTTAAAAAACATATATAAAACACAATTATTAATGGTTTTCATAAATTTAAAGATTTACGAGAAAAAAAAGTAATTCAAAGATTGGGATTGTTGGAAACAGGGCTTATGTCAGCAACATTTAAAAAAAAACAATCTTATAACAATAACAAAAAATAAAAATATTGAAGGTGCATCTATTCTATTTATAACAGAATTCTATACGCTTTAAAGCATTCCTCCTGAGTTTCTTTTCGTTTCACATCCCCTTACAATGCGTTTTCGCATCATATTTTTAGCTGGGGTATATCTAACAATTCAGATATACCTTATTTGCAAGAATCCAAAGGATTAAGTTCAGAGGCAGCATATCTTAGGTATTGATGATTAAGACCTTCTAACATTTGATAAAACCTAACATGGGAGGGGACCAAATGATAGAGCATACATCAGTGTGGGTTAAATATAGGAAAAATATAATTGTCTAAAAGTCAAAGGATTTGAGAAATCATTTGAAAATCTTTTAATAAAATATATATTTTTACCAACTTTTAAATATAAGTATTCAATATAATGTTTACATGATAAGTTGCATGTTTTATATGGTCAACACGTTCTAGAATTTAATTATTTAGAACATAGGGCGTAAAAGGAATGAACAATCTACCAAAGGGAGTGGTAAAGCATTTTATGCTATTCAATAGCAATCCATTCTCAGTGCACCAATTTTCAAATGCTGGTAAATCCTGCTGTAATAACATTGAATCAGTTGGAGATGTAATTGCTGTAAAAAAATTAGCATCGTCAGCAAAAAGTAAAAAATTACTATTTAACATTATTCGGTATACGTCATTTATAAATAGAGAGAAGAGCAATGGGCCTAGGTGAGTACCTTGATCAACCCCTGATTCAACATTGATAGGAACTGATTTAAAGCTGCTAATTTTTACAATCTGTTGACGATCGATCAGGAATGACCTAAACCAATTCAACAATAAGCCATGAAAACCACAAGCCTCTAATTTTCGGAGCAGGAAACCAATGTTAAAGAGCAAACGCTCTGGATAAGTCTGTATATATAGAACCGTTCCATTATACGTATTAGAAGCTAGATAGTCATGATAAACAGAGACGTTGGTAGTAGTCGATCTGGCTGTGAGAAATTCGTGCTGTTCCGAGATTATAAACTTTCTGTCATATCCATAGATTTTGTTGAAAACTAGTTTATCTAGTATTTTTGCAAAAATACTGTATTCATTAATTGGGCGATAGTTATTGATATCCGAAGTTTGACCACCCTTATGCAGAGGTGTAATATATGATAATTTCCATGAATCAGGATAAATACCTAAGCTAATAGAAGCATTATAAAATCTTGTTAACCACAATTTAATACTGTCACAAAATTCTTCAATTATTAGAGGATGCATATTGTTAGAACCAAGAGTATGAAAGTTATCAAGATCTTTTATGCATTTTTCAATGCCATCACATGAAAAAGTGATACTATAAATACAATCGTTTATATTAAATAACACGGGAATGTTGTTTAGATTCAGATTTCGATAAATACTAACAAATTTACTTGCAAAAAGATTTACAATATCAATGTAATTGATCTTCTTTATCCGCAACTCGATCAATTAAATACTTAGAAGATGGCATACCATTGTTTTTATTAATCGAATTTACGTAGTTATATAGTTATTTGGTTGTTTATACCAGGCTCCTCTGTAGTCGGAATAAATGCTTTTTGGTCTCTTGTCAATAAGAGCTTACAGTCCTTTCAACTTTGAATTTACCATAGAAAAAAGGAACATTTATTGACTTATATAATTTAGGATACTTTTTTTCGTTAACAATAGCAACTTTTAATTCACTTGAGAAGGGAATAACCTACGATTAGTTTTGAAGGAAGGAACAAATTTCTTAATCAAAGATGTAACTCACTAAAATGTACAATGCAGTTATTAAAGTTTTGGTGAACAATAATATCTGGCAATTTAATTTTTTTTTTAATTTTCAAATGATTATTGGTTTCTTTAAAATTGGCTCACTTAAAGTCATAAAGGGTTTCGTTCAAAACCTTATTCCGACTACCGAGGAAGTTAAATGAATAATATACCTAAAGGAACATGAATTTTGTCGCATGCAATAATATGTTCATCACTTAACACAGAGATCATGGATGTTAGAGAAAACGTATGCAGTATTTCGGGATGAAAAAAATGTGGGTCTCAAAATTCAGTTATATCTCAGGTCATTTACGGAGAAAAATACCCTTTGGTGACGAAATTAATAGTAGAACAAAACCAACATCAGTGTGTTCTAATGATAAAACATGGCTAATTGACATAAAGTTCCAAAAATTTTAACGATTCGTCTTTGTTTTAAACAACAAATTCGCAAAAAACCGGTAACAATTTAGTTTTTTACCTTTTACACAAAATCCATCTATGAAATCGTGTTTGCTACTATGGGCAATGTTAAAGACACCTACAAAATGAGCTACTAAATGCTCAATTTCGTTAATTGGTTTCTTAGATAATGGAATCTTTACCTGAAATTAAAAAAATATAAATAATGGCTTATATATTTTTTTATTTTATAGCTAAAACATTCTTATTAACTAAAAGGGTAGATCTTCTCATACCCAATTCATGTCCTATAAATAATTACTGTAGCCCCGGTAGTTTATTTATTATAAGAATATAGTTTTACAGGTTTCATTTTTTGAATAGACTAGTCAGAAAGATTGATTCGGAATGGCCAAATATTTTCAATACTTATAAATATTTATACTTTAAGTTTTGAAAAAGTGAGATGAGGGGTCTCGAGATCAACTCTTCTATTTTTCGACGGTGGGGTATACATAATGATGCGGTGAGGTAATATGACCTTTCAAAAAGATATGTCCTCCATAGGATTTAGTGAAATTTTGCAAAAACTACCCGGGCTACAGTATTTATTTTTAGAACATGAATTCGGTATGAGAAGTCTATCGTTTCAGTTAATAAGAATGTTTTAGCTATAAAATAAAAAATATATAAGCGATTATTTATTTTTTGGAATTGTTGGTAAAGATTCCATTATCTAAGAAACCAATTACGAAGATGAGCTTATAGTAGCTCATTTTGTAAATTTTTTTATTTCTCTTTAACATTGCCCGTAGTAGCAAATACGGTTTCATGGTTGGATTTTGTGTAAAAGTTAAAAACTAAATTGTTACCGATTTTTGGCGGTTTATTTGTTATAAAACAAAAACGCATCTATAAAAAATGTTGAATTTTATGTCAATTAGTCATGTTTTATTATTAGAACAAGTTGATGTCGTATTTGTTCTGCTATTAATTTTGTCACGTAATTTCGTAAATGACCTGGGCTATTAGTAATTTTTTTATGAAGCATATAGAATTTTGAACGCCCTTAAAATCCGTTAAACACTTTAATTTTGCGGTTTCTCTATTTATTGGTCGTTATTTTAATCTAGTTAATTGGAATGTCTAGAATAATTCATAGAAATCGACTTTTAATCAGCAATAAAAGTAAATTAAATCGGTATTGCTTATAATCAAGCTGATCAATTTATAATTTGTTTTTCCATTTATCCTACATAATTATCGCACCTTGTACAGACGATTATGTAGTTAACTAACGAAACAAAACGACATCTAATTAAGCGTGCATGGTGAATTATTTTAGAACAGCGTTTTTCTTTAACTAAGAAAATACTGTATATCGAGTATGTTATTACGTACATTTTTATTGTTGGAGGAAGTGTGGTAACTGCTGGTAATAAAATGGTTTTGTGAATAATATTACGGTGTGGGCAATTGGAACTCGTTTCAAGTACCTTGTCTGGTTTTTGTTCTATTTAGTTTCGTTGATTAAGTTTTCCATAAAAATGCAAGACATTTGAACAGGAAAAAAATGTTATGACTCAATCTCGGTGCAGTTGTTATGTTAGCTTGAAAGGTTCATGATTTTTTTATAAACGGTATAAAAAAACAGGTAAAATGTAATTGCTTTTATGTAGGAGGAATCATTGGAAGTACGGAATAAACTTCAAAAATTCTTTTTTATATTTTATTTTGATAAAGATAGTTTTTTAGCCAAATATCTCAATATTGTAAATAAAGTGGCAACGAAGCTGTGATAAAGCAGCCAACTTTATCATACGATGATGTGAAAATAATATTGTTGAGTATCTGTGTTTGAATGATTTTAAGAATAAAATTTGAACGATTAATTCATACTGTTTATTTCCACTAACCTCGAAAATAACGTTATAATCGTATTTGAAATAAATATCATCCGTATTTATAAGAGTTACATAAATCTTCTTGTATCAGTGTAACGCAAACACAAAAAAATCATACAGGCTTCAAAATTTGTTGAATAAACGCTTCTAAAAAGTAGCATAACTTTTGATAGATTTACCCGTTTTTAAAACGCTTCATTAGGTTGACCTGTATGAATGTATGAATACATGTAACGGAAACTTTCAACTTAATTTTCACCAACTTAAATTTAAAAAAAATGTTTGAGACATTTGAAATCAAAACTAACATGTAAATTTAAAAAATATATAATTTGAAGGTCATGGTATTAAGCCTGAGTGCTCATAGTTAACATAGAAAGTTTCATGTAATAGTGATGCGTTAGATGTATTGGATAGGTTACGTAAATATGTATGAAATAAATTTTGATTCATTGCCACTCATAAGATAAAAATCAGGGCCCTTTATTATAAATACTAAGAGATTATAGTTTTAAATACTAAATAAAACATTTAAAAAAATATATATATATAACCGACTTCTACCTATAACTAAAAAGCTAAAAATAATTATACCAAATACAACTCTAGCAAATAAATAACACATTCAATGTTGTTAGGTAGGTACCTACCCAGGAAGTAAAAAATGTAAACATTAAACGGTGCTCATTCTGTACAAATTAATTACCTACCAATCTAGTATATTTTGAAGCCGGTGCCAAGCAAATCTAAAATCCTTCATTGCATACTTATCTACTAATTCATCAAACTTGATTGTTGCTTGGGACTGACTTCAAAAATATACTAGATTGGTAGGGAATTAATTTGTACAGAATGAGCACCTTTTAATGTTTAATTTTTTACTTCCTGGGTAGGTACCTAACAACATTGATTGTGTGATTTATTTGCTAGAGTTGTATTTTGTTATAATTATTTTTAGCTTTTGAGTTATAGGTAGAAGTCGGTTATATATTTTTTAAAATGTTTTATGTTCAACTTTTTAGTTTTTTTTTTAACTCAGGTAATTTTCATTCTTTATTTTTTATTTTGTATGTATAACCTTAATAGACAGAACCAGGTAACATTGAAAGCCTTAACATTTCACAATGATACTTTCTCATTTAAATTACCAGGTAAATCTTTACGAACAAAATGTATTAGTACGCGTTGACTTATTAAGCCCAAAATGTATATATGCCTTATGGACTACGCCATGTAACCTTTTTTCAATTTTTTGACAACCCTGTATAACTATAGATAATTCCACTCCAACCTATGTACAAACATCCTGTACATACGACTGCCCACGGACAAGCATAAATTTGTTAGCTGCCTTCTGTAAACTATAGGACGGAGAAGAATCCATCCCATATTTACTGAGTCAAATCCGTCCGTTCAACCATAGTATATAACTCCTTGTGGGCTAACCCATAAATTATTTCATTTTTAACATTTTATATTATCGCCATGTGTAACATTAATTCCTCTCCACACTTTATGTAACTTCTTATGGGCTATAAAAGAAATAATTTTTAATCACAATGTATAAATATAATTCAATTCCAGCATATATTTCAACCATCCTGTATATGATTTGCTTATTGACATAAGCATCATATACAGTTTTTTAATCACCCTATATAATTTTAATTTCACATTTTTTCCAACATTTTTATACCACCAAACGTCCAGTCCACCCTATATTCCAACCATCCTGTATATACGGCTGCCTACGGACTACTATCATTCTACTCCGTCCTATATTTCAATCTTCATATAAATGCAACTCCTTCTACCACTTTACTTTGTGATTTTGTTTGCTATAACTAAACACCCTGTCTATAAACCTACCAAATAGCAGTTTAAAGTTTGACATGTGTTGTCACTGAATTTTCTATTAGGCCGGGAGAATGTGACAACTAAAAGCACCGTCTTCGCAAAATGGAATAATTTCCATTTAAATAGGTATTTGCCTGGTATACAAACAACACGAGCTTGGTACTCATTGATTTTAGGAGCCGAAAATACTATGCTTTACCATCTATATGCTTGCGATGTACATAGAAAATTTTAAAATACGCAAGTAAAACTTCCAGTGCCTAAAATTACCGCACTATTACGTTGGAATTAAAATATTTATGAGGAAATGTCCGTTATGTCATTTCGATGAAATTTTTGATAAGAATTTTGGAATTTTCGGCGATTTTCTGCAAAACTGCAAGTTGCACGTCGCAGAAAAGTATATGAGATCACCTAAGGATCTTCCTTAATAGATTAAACGTGAAAAAACTATACACATCCATAAGGAGTTATCGAAAAATCGACTAAAATAGTAGGGATATTGGTCGATTTTCATGTACGCATGTGTTCATTCACAAATTTTATCACTTTACCAATAGAATACTTTTCCAAATTTTGAAGTTTCACCAATCCGGATATATACTCTATTAAACAAGACCATATTCATTCAAAACGGTGCACCACATGAGAAGAAATCAGGTAACATACATACAAAAAAAAGCGAAAAAATACGCGACGAATTGATAACCTCCTCCTTTTTGGAAGTCGGTTAAAAAACACGCTTTAATAGTATATCGAACTAAAAAGTAGAAAATAATTTTTAATTATGAAGAATTTGTGTTACAGCAACAGAAAGTCTAACAATCAATTACGATTAATTAATTCGGAATAAGTTTAAAATAGAAATTAAATTAGTAACAAAATAATTCAATTCATAGTAAAAAAGCGTGAGGTGCCATTTAACAGATTTTCGTATTAAACCTATTTCTGTAAAGAGCTATGAATCAAATAATTGTAACATTTAATAGCGAGCACCCCCGCTTTTTACTATGATTTAATAATTTTGTTGTTTTGTTTTGTTGTTTTTTGTTCCGAATTAGTTAATCATAATTGATTGTTAGATTTTCTATTGCTGTAACACAAACTCTTCATAATTAAAAATTATTTTCTGCTTTTTAGTTCCCGAATACTATTAAAGCGTGTTTTTTAGTTTTTTTAACTATACGTTACTAAATGATAGAGTTCAGTTCACGATACTGCAATTTATAAAATGGCGAGGAGACTATAAAGGCTTGGAAAAATACTCTGACTAATTAATCCTTGGTCAACGATCATTCCTGCATTATATAGTTTAATTTCTCGTTCCTCTAATTCTCCACAGTAAACTAGCGGTATGTGGATTTATGGTACTGTAGTGTAACAAAATCTGATCATGCCGTCATAATATAATGAAATGTTTGGTTTTTCTGCTTTTCAGAATAGTATATTCTTCCATATATAACATAGAATATTGTTGGTTTTAGCAGGGTTTAGATAACAATTTCGTTGCCAACTTTTAGTCGTGTTGTATTTAAAGTATCTTTTTGTTTTTGTGTGTTTGCTGATGGGTTTAGTAGATTCTTTACAGTGAAGGTGGTTTTAAAACATTTTTGATAATTAGGTTTGTATTAAGTTCAGACGAACTCCAAATTTTCATATACAATTTTTATTTTTTCTTAAAAAAACAATGAAATAAATAACATTATACACAAATTAAAATTTAAAAATGGGGTGTCGACAATATAACTGCCAAAACTATTAAAATATTAGCAGAGTATTTAATTGAACCAATTGTCCATATTATTAATTTGACAATTAATTTATCTATCTGGCCAGATGCTCTCAAAAAAGCAGATATTGTACCTATTTACAAAAGTAGTGGGAGATACCTTCCATCTAACTATAGACCCATCTCCATGATATCAAATTTGGGAAAAATTTTTGAAAAAGTCATATACAACTGAATGATTGGATTTCTAAACAAATGTAAAATCATTGCAAATAATCAATTTGGGTTCATAAAAAATAAGGGAACAAAAGATGCTTTAAATTTGATAACCAATTTGATAATAGAAAACCTAGATAAGAGCCAGCCAATAGCAATTACGTTTCTTGATTTAGCAAGGGCCTTCAATACAGTCAACCATAAAATTTTAGTTGATAAATTGTAGAGATATGGTGTTAGAGGGGGAGTTAATAAACTTTTAACGAGTTACTTAGAAAATAGGCAACACAGAGTTAAGATAGATGAAGATTATAGTAATTTTTTGACAGTCAAAACAGTAGTTCCTCAGGGAACAATTTTGGGGCCACTATTTTTTATTTTATACATTAATGACATCTTGGTGGATATGCCTTTCAATATAATATCGTATGCAGATGGTACTGCCGTTATCTCAATGGAGAAATCTTGGGAAGGAGTTAAAATGAAACGAGTATCTTGTTCACATTGCTGACTGGCTTATGTTAAACAAACTGTCCTTAAATACGAAGAAAACCGTATGTATGACCTTTTGGGATTATTCTGATAGTGTCCCTGATATATTTAATATACAAATAAAAGGTAGTAATATTAGGAGAGTACAAAATTGTAAATATTTAGGGATCATTTTCGATCAGAATTTAAAATGGGATCAACATATTCAATACGTTATTAACAAAACCAAATATCTTGTTTTCATTTTGCCAAGTTATCTAGAGAAATGAACTGTGAAACTCTTAGAATGATATACGACGCCCTATTTAATAGTATAATTAATTATGGAATAATAGCCTGTGGAGGGGCCTACACGAACTTTAGAATATTGTTAGAAAACATCCAAAACAGAATTTTAAAAGTAATAAATAATAACAAACTTGTACTTATGGCTCATCCACTAAATATGGAACAGCTCTGTTACTTTGAATCACTTATGCACCATTATAATAATCTAAAGGATAAATTTAAAACATCGACAAGTATAACCAGAAATAAAAACTTACAAATGCCTATTATCAAGAAAACAATAAATAATAAAAGTAGCTTCATTGTAGCTATTAGACTTTTTAATAGCATGCCAAATGAGTTTAAAATCTTGAATAGCAATCACAAAAAAAGAAAATTAAAAGAATGGATTTATAATAACAAGTAAGGATACATTTGTGAAAGAAATTGAGTGAGTACACTAAAATTGACTTTTTTAATTTTGTTATTATTGTATTTTTGTATGTTTCTTAAAAATTTGTTTTATGTTTTATGTTTATGTTAAATATTTTTACAATACAGCATGATTGTTGTGCAGAGTAAAGTATTAAGTTTTGTATTAATTAGTATTGTATAAAAATAAAAAATAAAAATAGCAATACTTGAATATAATTTAGTGTTTTAGTATAGTTGTTTATATGTCTATATTTTTATGTTAGTATGTATGTTTAGTTTTAGGTAATTCAGTCCAGGTCCTACGCACAGGTTTCATTACCTCTGTAGGATTTGCAATGAATATTGTGTTTGTTGTAAATTTTGAACTGGAATAAAGAATAATGTCTCAGTTCTCATGTCCTAGAGTAGTGTTTCCCAGAGTTGACTTGAGCTCGACTCACTTAACAAAAACTTCCAAATTCTTCTTGAATCTCATCAAGAAACTATAAGAAATGAAAAACTTTTCATTAAATAAGAACATGTATTAACTATATAGGTTCTTGGATTACTATTGGGCCATAAAAACCCATTGTCAATTCAAAGGCATAGGATATCACATTGCGTTCTTTTATTGCCTATGATATCATGGATTATTTATTGCACCCGTGTAGAATTTAAAATGCCTATCCCAATGACACATGTCAGGAAAAAATGTACTATTTGGAAAAAATTCTTCTGCTACACATTTGTTTTGAAAAATATTATGTTTAGAAACAAAAACGTATGAAACCCGTTGCAAAGAAAATTATCTTTATTTTTAGTAAAATGGTTAGTTCTGCATGCCTGTCTGGTACATATATCTATAAATATGATCAAAACAGTCATTTTAAAAAAACGTAAATCAATTTCTTCTATATGTATTCGAGAATATCCACTTCAACGTTATATCACTTGTCTGAGAGAAAGAAGGCTATGAATCCCTTTTAATAAATTCTTAGTATCTATATCGTGTATCTCATATAAATAAGTAGTATATGCCTACATAGGTACTTACTTAATTGTAGTATTGAATTCAAATATTTGTTATAGCATTCTTCTTAATTTAGCAGTGAAAAAATCGTTGGTTGTAGGTAAGTTATAAAAAATGTTTAATAAAAATTGCTTTAAATATTTTTAAGAGCTTATTCTGCACAAATATGATTCATTTGCTGTTAATGTTTCAGAAGTCATAGAGTATCAGTTCACACGTTCTTTTAAAATCCCTGTATTTTGTAATATTTGGTGTATTATGTATTTTTTTATTGTTAGATAATATTCGGAAGTAAACAAAATTGGTCATACGGGTAGATTGTTAGTCCTTAACGTGGGAAATCGGGTCTTGTAAATTTTCTTATAATTATTGTATATTTATATTGTATAGTTGGTCGTTAAAAATTAAATTTATTTTGTCGCACCCCTAAAAAGTTTTCTTTTGAGAAAACAATAGGCATTTTTCAATTTAAACCAACACGTGCCTCAAGACAACTTAAATTGACTTTTGGGTAAATCGTACCTTTTTTGCATATTTATTATAGTATTTAGCTTTGAGAATAAATCATATAAATAGTTGTTTTCTGAACGATAATTGTGTCATCTCTGGTTTTTATTTTTTTCTGAGTTCTGGGAATAACACCACATAAACTTCAAAGTCTGTATATTTCAAAAAGTCAAACCGTTTCAAGTTCTAAATCAGACTCTGTTTTCATTGTATTACCACAAATGAACAATAAATTTGTTCTTCTACAGACTTTCAAGTTTTATGGTGTGATTCCCAAAGAACTCATGGAAACAGGTTTGTAGGAAAATAAATTCTCTACAAAAAAGGTCCCAGTCAATTTTCTTTCTAAAGTTCATTCATATTTATCAAGATATTGTCAACCATAAACTCATCAATTCCGTTCATCAAAATTTTGAGACCTAAAATAGTAATTTTACCTGAAATACAAACTACCAGTCTATTGAGAATATATTATTTTAACTGTTCATTGGGTTTTCTCTCTTGAGGAGAGAAAAACAGTCAAAATAATTCAAGACTTGAATTGATTCAGCCAATACTTGGTGGAAATCCATTATAATAATTAACTGATAATACTACAATGACAATTTCCAGAATTTAAGTTTTTTTAAACTTTTAGTTAGTCGAGTTCTTTGACAATGACATTAGTCGGATAATTTTAACAAACGTAAATTGTGGAAATTGCTATTGCAGTGTTATCAGTTAACTAGACCTCCTCAACAATCTTTTGGAAACTACTTATCTTGATAAATATGAACTTTTTTATATAGAATTTAATTTCCTACAATACTGTTTGTCCGATTTTTTCTCACAGCCAAATATTGTAAGAGATATTAAAAAAATACGATTTTATAAAAACATCAATTTAAATCGTCGTGTGGTTTTTATTTTAAAAACATATAGTGTTTTCTCATCAAATGAAGCTTTTTAAGGGAATCCTCAAGAAATTTAATTTTTAACGAGCAGTCTAATATCCAGTATTCGTTGATTGAGTAAAAGTCCACAATCAGGCATTGTTTAAATAATGTTCGACATTAAATTATTGATTGCGTTTATTAAATTCGGATTCTAGGGGAGAAATACCAGAGGACCACATATTTTATTCCCTGTCATGAAAAAGCTACATTGATTGATTAGTTGATTGATACACATCTGTCCAATTTAAATAAAAATGCTACAAAGTTACACAAGTTTTTACACAGTTTCATATTTTTAGTATTTCTATTAAAGGTGAATTACAAAAATGCTAATTTTGAGGGAAATTAATGACATACTTGCTGGCCAAATATGTAATTGATACTTTTGATTGTCGTTTATTTCATCTCTCCTAATTTCAATTGATGTTAATTGAATTTATTTATATATAATTGACCAACCGTAGTTGGTCGGAGTATGCCCTTAATTTTCGAAAGTACGTCGTTATTCTCGGACTTGAATGACTCATTAACTCGTTTCATGTTACATACAATGGTAATTAAGCTTATATTCTTCGGAATAATTCTGCTAGAAAATGAAACTTTTCAGTTTTTTTACCCGGCTCAGAGCATCATCATGGTAATAGTATATAAAACAGTACGCCATCTTTTTAACGCAAAACCTATTATGCGATTTAGTGTTTTGCTTATTTCGAAAGTAAATCTCATTATTTTGTAATTATTCATAAAATGAAAACGTCTGTGATTGGTCCGGTCACTTTCGGCCATTCAACTCGATTGAGTGAGTTGAGTTTATCTGTGCTTGAAGCGGCCGACCCGGTCAACTATTATACGTTGAGCTACAAGGACGTTTCGGTTTCAACTTAGTTTTCAGCTCTTCTTTCGTCTCCGGTTGTTCCGTCGTCTTTATTCTTAATGTCGGTTAGGACGATATAACAGCGTGATGGACTAAAACGCTTTTTTCGAGCCCATCGTTTAACCCATAAAGGGGTTTTCTTACTGTTTTTTAATATGATTCGTTATAAATTTGATGGTTGTGGAGTACGGTGGTCTTCGTTTACTAACTGAATTGTTCTTTTGAGATTCTATTGTGTCACACATGGAAACAGTTCGTTTACCAAGTAAACAATTCATAACAATGGCTTTTATTAGGTAGTAAAACCATTTACCGCCCTCGATCAAGTCGTACGGTGTTTTTACGGTTAATGTAAGAAGTTAATCAGATCCGACTAGTCATTTAAAATATCAGATCTTGCTTTTAATATTATTTTGTTTCACTTGACCTTTACGTTAAGTGATTAGTATTTATGTATATACTGGGTTATTCAAATGTAAGGAAATTAATTGAAATTCCTGGATACCTTGTTGACTTGATAAGGGCTTCATACGAGAGCGAGATTTTTCTAGTCTCAGTTTGGAAATTATTATGGGTGATACCCAGACCACTTACAGTGCAATCCGAGAGTCCCGCTATTTTTTTTTTCAAAAAATTAGAAAAGTTCTACATAGAAAACAAAATATTTTACAATATATAAAATCTGATGACCATCTCCGACAATTTTGATTGTAAATTTAAAGAAGACTCAATAACCAATTTTTACTTTAACTTGTTAACGCTTCTTAGTAACGTACTTGTTATCATAAATATTTTTGCTGGCAAAATTTTGTATTTTGACTTTGAATGATTTTTTTAAAAAGATGGATAGGTTACCTTACTCTCAGTTGAGTGAGTATATGTGTCTTACTATATTAAGGGTTTCTTTGCCTGAAAATTTTCTACCTGGAAAATTCTCTTATTTACAGCAGACATACAGTAAACTTCTCTTATATACGACTGATTCCATTATAAATTCAATACTTACGGGACAATTTTTATTGCCTTTATATGCCCATGTTTTGAAAATGTTGTCTCCATTTGTAGATCTGGAGATTTTTTTATTTATTTATTTTTTAATTTCTTGTAGAAAAGATGTGAACAATTGTATACGTCTGTGGACGTATATACAATAGAACTGGTGAAATACTCAAGTATTTGGTAACAAACTTCCATGCAAAAAAAAGGTTTCAAATATTCTGTAGAGATAAAATTTATGTTAAACTGCCTGCCACACCAAAAATTGACAAAAATACGTACATCATTGAGTGCTGATGTGATACAAGCGTTTTTATGTGTAAATTCTTGGTCATCGAGTAATTTAAAAGATAAAATTAAGAGTTTGTAAAATGAAAACATTTATATATTTGTTAGAATATTTGTGTATAATAGCGTTATAAATATAATTTTATAAAATTATTTATTTTTAATTATTGTTTAGTTTATATAATATTTATTATCATTATATAAATTTAAGCAAGAGAATACGAGACAACTGGTAAAGAGACGAGACCGAGACTTAAACGAGACTTATTTTTTAGGAATTGAGGAGACCGAGACGAGATTTGTGATACACTCACCTACTCTCGTCTCATGTGAAGCCCTAGACTTAATTTCTTTAATACGGTTTTGAAAAGCATTTTCATATTCCCACAATACATGTGTTATCCTCAAAGAAAGATAAGTTGATGGTTAACGTATAATATATTAGTTGGCGGGAAATACACTTTGTGATCCGGACAGGAGTACCATTACTTCAAGGACGCAACCTTGAACACGGAATCTTAGTTACACCTCTTGTCTCCTTCAGAGAGGCAAATAACTGCTCCTTACTAATTTTGCTCACACTCAATACACTTCCGTGACATTCATTACTACTGGCCGAGCTGCTAGTTACGCAACAAAGAAAGCTATATATAGAAGATATCCCCTATATAATAATGAAACCCACTGAAATAGATGAGTGCCATAAAAAGGAAATGTCTGTAATAACAGTACATACCAGCAAACAGTTTTTCTGTAGAAGGAAAGTGGGTGGAGTTTTCAATGCCTAACAACTGGAAAACCTCGGCTAAGGGAAGGAATCATTTATTTGCACCTCCAGTCTCCTCCAGGGAGGCAAATGAATGCTTTTTACCAGTTTTCCTCACACTCAATACACTTCCGTGACATCATTTACTACTTGCTGGGTTGCTAGTCACTCAACAAAGAAAATTAGTTATGCAAGATATCCCTTATATAATAGTGAAACACACTGAAATAGATGAGTACCATAAAAACTAGGAAATGCCTGTAATGACAACAGACACCAGTAAATCCTAGTTTGGAAGAAAACAGTGGGGGAAGTTTTCGACGTCTAAAATTTGGAAAACCTCACCTAAGGGAAGAAATCCTTTAGTTGCACCTCCGCTCTCCTACAAGGTGGCAAGTTTCTGCTCTTTTCCAGTTTTCCTCTGACTCAATATACTTCCGTGACTTCTTTACTACTTGCCGAGTTAATAGTGAGGCAACAACAAAAAAAATATATGGAGGATATCCCCGATACGAGGGCTGCCTTTTATATTTCGGGATTAGAGAACAACAACAAATATTAATCATAAAAAATCGTTTTATTGTTTTTCAAAATATTCCCCATGAAGATCTACACACTTTTTCATGCGTTTGAACCAATTGTCGAAGCACTTTTTTCACTCTGATTGAGGTATCTCCAAAACATGCATTCTAAACGCAGCAACCGCTTCTTCAGGTGTCGAAAAATGTTGACCTCTCAGTTTGTTTTCTACGTACGGGAATAAAAGGAAGTCATTTGGTGATTATACGGCGGATGACTCATCAAATCGATATTTTGAGTGGTCAAGTTGTTTGAGCTGATTTGTGAGAGCTCGCATTGTCGTGGTGAAGAGTGATCCCTCTTCGACGGTTGGTTTTCCTCATTTCTTGGAAGAAAACTGGCAAACAAATGGTTGTATACCACTCAGAATTGACTTTTCTGCCTTGTTCTAGTGGTACGGTTGCGACATGTCCAATTTTTCCGAAAAAACAGGCGATCATTTGCTTGGAAGTGCTTCCTGCGCGAACAACTTTTGTTGGATTTGGCTCATCTTGAAACACCCATACAGTCGACTGCTGTTTACTTTCGGGCTCATACGCGTAAATCCACGATTCATCACCTGTCACTATGTCATAAACGTGTTTTGAAGCACCGCGATCGTATTTTTTGAGCTCTTCTTTCGACCAATCGACACGAGCCTTTTTTTGAACGATTGACAAATGTCTGGGATCCAACGCGAACAAATTTTTTTGATATTCAAATGTTTATGCAATATTGAATGTATGCTGGTCCCACTAATGTGTAAGATTGAATCAATCTCACGATAGGTCACATGACGATCTTGCAATATCAGTTCGCGCACAGCATCAATGGTTTCCGGAACAACAACTGTTTTTGGACGACCTTCACGAAATTCGTCTTGGAGTGAACTACGACCTCGATTGAATTCACCATACTATCGATATACAGTAGTCCTTGATGGAGCTTCATCGCCAAAAATTAAATTAAGTTCATCCATGCACTTGCTGAGTTAATCCACGTCGAAAGTTGAAAAAAATAATCGCACGAAAATGTTCACGATTTAATTCCATTTTTTGGCCGAGATTAATCCTTCAAGTTACCTTAAACAACACATAGAGCTCGTATGTCAAAACGTTCTGAGTACGTATAACCTCAAAAATGTCAAACTTTACGATAGAGCTGTCAGTTGTCAGATTGCAACACTTGGGTTGTCCAATCCCGAAATATAAAAGGCAGCCCTCGTATAATACTGAAACGCACTGAAATAATAAGTGAGTACCATAGTGTATAACACTGAACACTATCAAATCCTATTTTAGAAGAAGAACAGTGGAGGAAGTTTTTAACGCCTAAAATTTTGGAAAATTCGGCTAAGGGAAGGAATGATTTAGTTACACCTCTTCTCTTCCGGAGAGACAGACAGACAGATACTTTTTACCAGTTTTCCTCACACGCAGTACACTTCCGTGACATCCATACTACTACTTGCCGAATTGCTAGTCACGCAACAAAGAAAGCTAGATATAAAAGATATTCCCTATAAAATATAAAAATTAGGAAATGCCTGTAATGACAACAGACACCAGCAAATTTCAGAGGAAGAAAAGCGAGTTTTCAACGCCTAACAATTGGAAAACTTTGGCTAAGAGAAAAAGTCATTTAGTTGCACCTCTACTCTCCTCCAGGGAGGCAAATATATGCTGTTTTCCAGTTATTCTCCGACTCAAGGCACTTTCGTTACATCTTTTACTACTTGCCGGTTTGCTACTGAGGCAACAAAAAAAAACTAGATATAGAAGATATTCCTGATATAATATTGAAACGCACTGAAATAGATGAGTACCATAGAAACTAGGAACCTGTTATAACAATCAAATCGTACATTTGAAGAAGAAAAGTTGGGGCTAATTTTACATTACAGTAAATTTTCTTGATTTTTTCAGTTTTACTTAATGATTCATTCTATTCATAGGAAATTGATTTCTGGTGGATGTTTTGTTTGTCAAGTAACTTAAACTAATATTTTTAATATTAGTTAAACACATGACGTTTTAATAATTTAAAAAGAGCGGCAGTCATTTGAGACTGAACGATGGAAGCGAAAGTTCTTACAAAATATTCTTCCCTTCTCTCGTTATTTCATTGTCTCTATTTTTCTTTCTTTGTATCCCTCTTAGAAATTGATATAAATATCAGGTGAATTAAAATAATTGTCACTATTTTGATACGAATCAAGTATTAATCCTAATTTAATTTTTAATTTAAATATATCTGCAAAGAAATATAAGTTTAGATAATGAGTAATTATTTGTTTTGTTCATCTGAGTAAGTATTAGAAGACAATATGTCAAAGAAAAGTTCGTTTTGTTCTTAGCTAACATCATTACAAACACATAACATTTATACTAAACAATAAATTATATACCTATATATTCAACGGTAGCAACAATTTACAATTTTTAAGTTCTTATTCTATGTAGTATTAAAATGCGTTTTATTCATTTTATGTGAATTGAAAGTAGCACATAAAATTAATTGATAATGACATAATATTAAAAAAAGTGTAATTGTTCTCAGTTTCGAACTCTTTGGATCTGCAGTCGTGTGCTTTAAACTATTGACCTCTAGCCTATAATTACATTTTATTCTTTACAGGAGATAAAAGGTTCAGGTGTATGTAATACATCAGTGCCTCTAGTGAGTGACAAACGTACTTTGTTTACTACGATAACAAAATGATGTAAAAAAGGACATGTTTTGCATAATATGTATGCTGTTATGAGTCTATATTCGATTCGTTGATAATATGAACATTTAATGCCAAGTTACGTTTTTGTGTGGTATTCTTTTTAATTTCTGACGTATGTTCAGTCTCCAATTTAATATATCACAAAAAGAGAATTGGAGTGTTTGTTAGAACGAAAAGCAAATTTTGTGCAGGTACTCTATATTACTTTACGTTAAATTGGTTTATTTCCTATTTATTATTAATTTCTATAAAAAAAGAATATATTAACGGGTTGCTCATCTATTTTCATATCGGTAAGTGTGGGCCTCCGTTAGAAGCTTTCGCGTCAATAAATTAATACATATTATTCAAATTTTCGTCTAGTAATCACTTTTTTTAATCAGTTTTAGGGTAAGAGACTTTGGGCGTATTGAGCATATTGGGACATCCCGTATACCAAATTTTTGGCTATATTTAGCTCATGTTTATGTTAACGACCGGAATAAATTCGTTTAAACGTCACCTTAAAAGATTGTATTAGAAAAAATCTTCCCCATACCGACAGAATTTAACCAAGTAGGAAGTCACCTATGTCACATTGCCACCAGTAGACCTTGAACATACATCAAAACAAAACTCGAGACAAAAACAAGAAGTAACATGCAACATTTGGTGACCGGAACAAAGAAATTACAGCGGACGGAATGGAACCAGCAAGGCTCGAGCAAAAAAATCCGGACTCCACGGTAATTTGATGTGATGTGCCACAACGGTAAACAGAATGTTAAACCGCAGGGAGAGGAATATGTAGAAAGACAGTTTCGAATGACGAAAAACAAATACGTTCAAACACTGCTGAATTTATGGAATTTTGAATAATACATATTGTTGTGTTCAACATTTTTTGCCAATCCGAAACGTTTTTATGAAGAGCTCGTCAGAATATTTTGAACCTAAATAAAGAATTTATCCAATGAGTGTCTCCTCATCTTTTCTCAAATTAAGATACTTAACAAATTATTATTACATTATGAGGTATTTTGACAGGTGAGTACTTTTATAGTCCAGGCGAGAGCTCTTCAAAAATTGTTTAGTTTGGTTAATTTCGATATAGTCCAGTTTAAAAACCTGTGCTAAACGCATAAAACATCTTAAGGTGAAAAAGTAACTGTTTTAGACCCTCATATCTGCGTTAGAAATCAATAGAACTTATATTGTTCCCAATAATATTTTCCAATTCAAATTTGGAAAAAACTCTCTCTTCAACTGTCGCAGCGTATGTTCTCCCAAACTACTGATTTTAACAAGTTGAAATTTGTTATCCATTCACCGTTTAGTGACCAAATCAGCAGTACATATTGTCAAAGAAACACATTATGATTTAGAGGTGCACTTTAGGGGAAAATTACCTCTATAGTCTCCGAAACAACTGAGCCTAAAATAGAGTATTTTGGGTCACACTCAGAGTTTGCAGAAAAAAAAAAACTAAGTGAAAAATCCTAATATTAATTTTGGAGTGGAGGGAGGCTAAACTCTATATTTCAATGAAAAATAATAATTAAGTTTTGTGATGTATTAAATGAAACAGCTCAGTTATGAAAAATACAGATTTATATTTTAAATATTTTTAAAATGTAAGGTTAAAATTTATTAAGGAAAACATACATGACCAAAAATACTCAGCCTAAAATTAATAACAAATAGCATATATAGAATCATACTTAAACTTAAACTTTAAAGAAAACCTAAGGAAAAATCCTAGTATTAATTATGAGGTATAAGTTTTATTTAAATGTTTACTAAAATGAAACTTTTTTTTCAAGTCCGTTTTATAATATATTAAATGAAAATACTCATTGTGAGCCTTTACAGGAAAATATAAGTCAAAATAATAATAGTAAATATTAGTTTTGAGGCGACAATTAGAAAATGCAATAAAACATTTTTAATAATTTGAAAGGTTTTTGATTATACAATTATATATTCTTTAGTTTAAAATGTACTAAGAAAAATTAAAAAAAATCTCCGAAACTACTAAACCTAAAATAAGAAAAATTATTCTTCTGATTTTGAATTTTATGTAATTTTTAGTTTAAATGTCACTTTCCTTTGGACAATTTTCCAAAACATCATTTTTAAACTTTTTTGTGCAACTTTTCTTATGGGAAATTTTATTGTGAATAAACTACCATAAGCATATTCAGCAAAACTTCTTTACTTCTATTTTATTATTCAATTTGTTAGCTATGTAGCTTTCCTTATGATCCAACTCATCTCTATTTTGTTTTGTTATCGGTGATTATCACAATTAAATTAAACACTATTTTGGGAGCCAACAAGTATAGCCACACTTCTAGATCTGGTACATATTGACATAGATTTTTTCTTAAAAAAACGCCATGAAAAACTTACATGTGTCGCAAAATGGACTATATATTTCTACTTCACTGAATTGAATAGAGTAACTTCGAAACAAATTCTATAAGAATTATATTTGCTATCATTCTGTAGATATTTGTATGAAAGATCTTGACATTCTGCAAAATAAACCATACTTGAACGGAGAGAAATTGTCTGTCTCAGGAAAAGTGGTGTTTCAACTAGAAAAATAGCCGGAAGGAAACTTCCATGTGTACCGACTGTGGTTGAGTATTAGCGCTCATGGTCTGTCGTAAATAGAGAAACGTGTGCGCCCTAGATTACGGGGGAATCACAGGAGAACAGATTGATACTTTTATCTAATAGAGACTGTTAAATTCCCTATAATTATTTGTTTGTGGAACATAGATTACTAAAGATAAAAAAATTAACCTTAAATAATATACAGTGATGGGTAAATGTGTGGAACCAAATAAATATCTCTGGAATTATTAGAGATATCAAAATGAAATTTGGAAGGTGAATACTGCAGTAGATTACCTATTTGTTTCCAAATTTTTTTACAATTTTGAACTTCCTATTTTACCGGAAGTAATGTCGATTTTAAAATTTGCAATGAAATACCCTGTATAGTATTTTAGTTTCTGGTGAAACATTTTATTGCGAATACAACAATATCGGGTTTGATATTGTTTACTTCAATACCTACCGAGATATTAACAGAAAAGTAACCAAGGAAAGGAAAAATTCGATGGTAGCTAAACTCGGTTCAGATTTCATTTACGCCCAATATAATCAAACCGCTCGGTAAGGACTTGTATTTCTATTGGCCAATCGGTGGCATTATACCGTCACAGCCAACAGCACTGCTTGTTCCATAGTCGAATACACGTGCGTTTGTTTAAATCAGGCGCAAATTAAATCTGAATCAAGTTTAGTAGTCCATGAAATTCATTGCAGAAGTGACAGTAGTTGTCAAAATAACTTATTAGTTTTTTTTATTTGAACGTAAAAATATTGTATTGTTTTAATTTGATCCTAAAATGGCCGAATTAAGTGAAAGAGAAAGAATAGAAATATTAATGATGATTGGGTATGGGGAGAAAAAAGGACGCATCAAGAAGTTTGTGGACTTTTTAACATTGTTCATCCGAATACACAAATATCCCGTTCAGTAGTGACGAAAACTTTGCGAAGGTACGACACAAGTGGAACAGTTAGCAATTTACCAAAAAGTGGACGGGTAAAAAGTGCAAGTAGTGAAGGTGTAGCTCAAAATGTTGCTATATCTTTGGAAGAATATCCTCACTTATCCACTACCGACCTCGCCAATATGCATGGAATTAGCCGTCGTTCAGTAGCAAGGATATTAAAGCGAGAAAATATCATCCATACAAAATTCGCCTCATTCAAGAACTCACCGAAAACGATTTCGACAGACGTTTGCAATTTTGTGAAACGATGATGGATATTTGTAACCGTGATAATAATTTTATAAGAATTGTGATGTTTTCAGACGAGGCTACATTTTGTTTAAATGGTACGGTTAATCGACATAACTGCCGCTACTGGTCGCAAAGTAATCCTAATTGGGTACAAGAGGCTCATACACAACATCCTCAAAAATTGAACGTTTGGGCCGGCACTTATAACAACAGAATCGTGGGACCCTTCTTCCTACAAGAAACTTTAAACGGAGATAGGTATTTACAGCTCTTGGAGACACAAGTTATTCTGGCATTCGAGGTAAATGGACAATTACCAAATAATATCTGGTTGCAGCAGGATGGAGCACCACCCCATTACGCTCGCATTGTTCGAGATCATTTAGATAGGACATTTCATCACAGATGGATTTTAAGAAGGGGTACTTATGAATGGCCTGCACGAAGTCCCGACCTTAATCCACTAGACTATTTTCTGTGGGGATACTTAGTCTAAGGTTTATGTTGATAGACCAAATAATTTGCAAGAATTATCTGCAAGAATAACTCAAGACATCCAGAGAATTACACCAGAAGTATTAGCTTATGTTACTTGAGAATTTAAAAACCGACTTGCTTATTGTCAAGAAGTAAACGGTGCTCAGTGTGAACATCTAATACATTAAGTTAAGTTAATGTTTCAATAATTATGATTATGTATTTCTTTAATCTATATTAGATTTTATATTCATTTTAACTTTTTCTGGTAACTAAAACTATTTTTTATTATATTTCTAGAATTTGGGCTGCACCCTAAATGAGAGTGCATTTATTTTTCCGATAGACTCTCAACTCAATATCAGTGCAGTTGAAAATTCAGTTAAATACGATTCATTAAGTTTGAGCACCTAGACTGCGATATTATTCACCATTTCACACCTTTGGGTGTGTATTTTGGCTCTAACAAAATTTTGGATGATGGACGATTTTTTCGGTTTCATCGTCCAAAAATACATCAAAATAGCATTGTTTGGTTAACTGTATATAAAATTTCATTTTTCAATCATGATATCGACGATAGAAATATTTTATACATTTATTGGTTTTTAATTACCCGGCTTTCTCATTTTTGTTAACTTTCTTTTAGAAATTTGACGAGAGGTTAAACAAACGAAAGACAGAGGACAGAATCGTCAATTCAGGCGAAGAATAGCAAAAATTCATTTTTCATCAGCCGCTTAAGTCGGCGAGAGCGTCGTCATCAAAGAAATTGTTTCATTCCCAGAAGCCGTTGATGTAACGAAGTTATTGTGATATTTTTTGCGCTTTTCACCATTCCAATAATATGAGCGAGCATCAGAAGGAAAAATAAAGAACAAGATTTTATCTATTGTCAGCGCTTCGGGAAATAAAGCTTATTATGAGCAATTTCCGGGATTGCAGTATAACCTTGTGTTCGACGGTGTTGGTTCATATGACCGGAATTTTTATTGTAGCTTCTTCATAAACATTTATAGACGTAGCGAACTTACCGGTTGTTTTATAAACCACAAGAATTTATTCTATGTCAACAGATAGTCATGGTTTCACCAAATTCGCAACATTCACTAACGCAATTCAAGCAAATACACCCGGCTAACATTGAAGCATAATGGATTTTGTCAAGCTTTGTTATATAAGGTGTGTCTCAAAACAATACTTGTTATTACACATCGTTTCAAAAAAAAAAAACGCCAATAATATTAAAATTTTAAACACGAATTTAAAAACAACATTTACAAAATAGCTAATCGTACCCATCATGTGTTTGGAGTACATGTATATATTTTTTAAAGATTTTTTACTTTTGAAGGTAGTGCAAATGATGATGATTGCCAACCAGAAACGGCTCCAAAAATTGATACCACCACTTTTGGATATTTTTTAAGAAGAAAAATGTTATGCGTCACCTCGCACACGTTTATGATTTAATAATTATTTTGATTTTCTATATGTTTCACCTGAATTAACTGAATAAAAATATATGAAACCACTTCCGAATCTACCTTAGTTTAATATAGTTTAAACTATCCAAATCGGTAAAGTCGGTTTAAATAATTGGTGAAGTTAATAAACACTGGACTTGCTTGTATCATAGCCAACTAACGTTTGTCACATTTAATGCAATGCATGCTTCGCTTGTTTATTTATTTTAACTAGCGATCGCCCAGTGGTCGAAATTCGACCCTAATTCATTAAAATTATGAGTTGAAAACATGATTAACGTTATATTGTCTGTGTAAGATATAGGGTTGAGGCGAAATTTGAAAAATCAATACTGATCTATAATTTACAACACTAAATATTTGTTGAACTATAGGCAACCCCAAAGATAGTAAAATATGGTCATGACTTGGTCTGAAAGAGCGTTACCCAGCCACTACCGTTCTGTTGTCATGTAGAACGTTTTGGATTTAAAATTTTTTGAACATTTAGGTTGTAAATTTTAAAGCTAGCAGTGTACGATTTCAAAGGTAATATGTAATGGGACCATGTAATGTAAAATTAATTAACTATAAGATATCCACATTGTCAGAAAACATTAATTTCCAGTATGATTTTCCATATAAAAAATTTACTTACCAACGGAGTAACCCATGACAATTTCTGTTTTATGTAGAAAATATAAAAAAATAAGAATTACAAACTGTTAATTAATAGTAGTTACATACACCTGTTTTTTGAGATTTTTTTTCTCTGAATTGAAATTGAAACCTTGAAAATACTTTGAAATCTTGTCTTCCTGAATTGAAAACTTTCATCCTAAACGCTACGAAAGTAATGAAATGTCAAAATTTCAATCAAATTTCCGGCAGATGGCTAAGCATTCAGTGTTGTCAGATCTACCTATTTATCGTGAATTTCTGTATAATTTCAGAATTTTCTGTAATCTTAGTTATACTTATATGAAAGTTACCCGACAAAAATAAATGGACTCTAATTTAAAAGTTTATGGTTAAAATAAAGTAGATATCAAAAATAAATTGATTAGGTGCAACATAATTCTGATTTTAGTTGACAAACCATATCTACAATGCAATGAAAGTTGCAAACTGCAAACTTGCGAGCTCCCAATAAAAGGCCATTATTATTTTCGTTGGTTCTATTTAAATAGCATGACTATGTAGGCCAACTTTAGCGAAGGGCCAAAACTTTTAGTTTTACATTTAATTTAGTTTGTCTTTAACATTGGAGTGAAACATATCTTATGATTTTCTCTCCAAGCAATCCAAGCAATGCATGTAAATAATAACTTATTTATTATTTAATTATTTAATTATTGAACCAATATTGTAAATTAATTTTAGCATTCTGCACTGAAGGTCGTCTGTAGCTACTAAACAAAACAAAAATAAAACAAATCGGTTAAGTCACAGAGGAGAAAATGGTATCTAACCGTATTGTCTTTGCCTATTTATATATAGATTACGAACACATTTCCAGAACTTTCTAATATGAACTGATCTATTCCTAGAAAATTGTTAAATCCTATAAACAATCAGTGAAAGCGCATTGACTAAGTCTGCATTTTCGATATTGCCTAAAACAAGGCATTCTACTTTTACGCAACATTTATTTTGACCAATCTCGTTTACTGTTGAATATAATAACTTATTTCTAAATGTGTATGGTATTAAGAAAGTTTTGCATGATTCCAACATAGGTGGATCCGCTATATTGTAGACGATTTGAGTATCATCATTTTTTAGGTCTGTTAATTATCATACATTTTGATTTAATTGTAATTACATTCCTTTAATAGTCCCTCTTTGGCTAACTCTTATAATGTATCAGTTTTTTCACAAAAAATATCCGTTATACCCAAAGGCGTACCCAGCTTTTAGTCTAGGGAGGAGCAAATTTGGAAACAAATTGTCCTAGAAGGAGGCAAATCGGAAGAAAATTTGTCTTAGAAAGAGGGACAATTCAGAAAATTTTTTGGTCTACATGGGGGGGAAGACAACAAGTTTATGGGGGGGTTTAATAGCTCACGGCAGCTGCCCCCTCTCTCGGTACGCCCATGATTATACCTAATAATTCGATGCAGTTTTCAATTGTAGTAAACTTTGTTTGATAATATTAAAAATAAAGCTACTTCACTTTTAAACAAAATTAATATTCTTTATCAAATCTAGTAGGTATACAGTTGAAAAGGTAAAATTATTTAAATAAGTTATGAAGTTATGAAGGATCTGATCAATTTTGGACATACGACTATTTAAATTTAAATTTACTAATTAAAGAACTAAAGACTGATTCAGATTTTAGCTAAATGTGAAATAGAAAATAATGGGATTAAAATTAGTAATAATAGTTGAATTGCATTTCGATGCATAATCTAGCTCAACGCTTCAATGTTTTCCGAACTCTTTGGAAAATTATAGGTGTTTGCCTTATTTCCATGCACGCAGTTTCAATATCCTCCCGCAGTTACTGATTAGTCTCAATTGGAATTTGTAGCAAAGTCAGTCCTTTATTTACCATGGTAAACAGGTTTTTGTAATTTTTGGTCTAATAACTAAAGAGCAAAGTAATTTTCAAACTCAATTTACTCAAAAACCAGTGGAAACATCGATTTGGACTGAAATAATATTTTTTACGTAAATTTATTAAGATTTTATAAATCTGTAGAGAAAATTGTAAACGAAAATGGAATAAAAAAATAAGGGCCGAAAACCCCCTAACCTAAATAGGACGATTATGATTTGCACTTCGAAAAACGGAGTTGCACATGTTATTAGACGTAAAGACGTTAACATTTTTTTTTCTATTTATTTTCGACCGTTTTATCATTAACAGAAAAATTCAGTTTTGTTTGAGCCCTTATAAGGGCATAAAACTTGGTAATGGTACATTTTAGGGGACATGTTAATAGGGACATTTAGTTTATTTTAAGTTCTCTACACAGCAGAAGCTTGGAACTCTATTTTAGAAACACCCTGTATAGAGACTAATTGAGAATGGTCATCTTAAATTTAACTGCCATTTATTTTGATTTAATTCTAATTTATTTTTTATTTATTAGGTATACCCAAGGTTCCATATTTTTAACCGGCTTCTAAAAAGGAGGGGGTTGTCAATTTGTCGGCATTTTTTTTATGATTATTTAAACTGAATTATATTAAGAAACATTACAGAAGGGTATCACATACTTGTCTATAACGTGAGATTTACGGTTTTCCAGAAAAAAAAAATAGTAATTAATTTCAATGAATCTTCACTGTTTTCTCTAACACGACTCCAAGCAATTTGAATCTTTTAAATAGTATTCTACAAAGATATGTTAATTCCGAACATTTTTCTATAACCTGAAACATATCGTTTTTCGGGAAATCGGAAAAATATGTGCAAAAAAACTGTAAACATCAACGTAAATTGCAGATTTTCATCATAAATATATAGTTTAAATGTCAAGATATGCCATGAAAGTATATCGTACAGGGTGTTTGTAATGGTTTTCATTTTGATTCATTTGAAGCCAGTTTCTTTTAAAGACGAAGTTAAGTTACGGGTATTATAGTCGCATGAAATGACAGAAAATATTCCATTAGCTAATCGAAACGAAAATTTGTTATGCTGGTGATCTTTTCTATATGGTATATGGTTGTAGGTGTGTGCGTGCGTCCATGTGATATTACGTGGTATATAAGCAGTTGCATACATAGGATGGTTGAAATATAAGATGTAATTGAATTATTTAAACAGGGTAAAAATATTGTATTAGGTAGTTGCGTATACAAAGCGGTTGACATAACAGTGGAGCAAAACTATAGTTATACAGAGTGGATATTTGCGTTACAGGACGGAGTATAATTACAGTTATACAGAAGGCTTCAAATAATATTACAAGTTGAATATACAGGAGGGTTGAAATATAAAGTAGAATAGAATTACAGTCATACATGGCGGTTAAAAAAAGTTATATAGTGTGGAAGTTGCTTATATAAGGTGTTTAAAATAAGGGTAGAGTAAAATTATTGTTATTCAGGGTATATAAAAAATTTGTTATATAAGCATAAGCAGTTAGGATATTTGAATTGTAGGACGGGATGTAATGTAATTATAGACGATCCAGGTTAAACGATTCAAATTCCTTGAGTCGTTCTCGAATAATAACCGAACACACATAAAAAATTTTTAAAAATCATGATGTACTGAATTAGACTATATTTACAAAAATACGCAAAAAATGTGACTAAGTAACTGCGAACTTGAAGGTTTAAGTTGTTTTACACAAACGACAATTTTTCTGCAATTGCTCTTCAGCATATCTATTGCTTTTATCTGTTACTGAATCTTGTCAAAGGTAAAACAGACTGGTAAAGAATGTAGTGTCGTGCTTAGTGACATACCTGTCCGATGATTTGTTTATTTAAATTCTGAAGTGGTATGACAACTTGAAAACTCCTATTATCTAATTCTGTAATGAAATTTTGTTCTGATTGATCTATTGCGCTACGCTTCTATTGTAGGCTGCGAAATCTTGTTGGGTCCTATTTAAAGAACCGGATTGTATTGTAAGATATGTATGAAATGATTTGTGATAAATTGAAAAATCATGTATTCATGTCATATTGTGGTTAATGGGGAAGTGTTATTCTCGTTGAGATTATATATTTCATTAAATACCGTTTTGAATCTTACAAGAAATTCAGTATGAAGGAGTATATATGATGTTGCATTAATGAGTTCGTTGTCAAAATTTTGTGAAATAGGGTATTTGTTTTTAAATTTTGTGCACTGCAGTATTGCTATGGAGTAAATAATAAGATAAGAACGATGAGTTTTTCTTTTTATTGATTGAAAGGCGTGTTTGTGTTCGTTTACTCTATTGTTCAATGCCTGTCTTGCCTGAGGAATGTATGAGATACACGCGGAATTCTGTAAATGACGTTGGTTTGTTTTTCGTTGCTATCCTGTCATTTAATTTGCAATGTATTTTACTAGAAAGATCAGTTTAAGGTAGTTATTTTAACAGCAGCAACGTCGGAGGTAATTTTAAAGAATATTATTGCTTTCATAGATTTATCAACGATTACAAAATAAAATGAATTTTGATGTGAACTGACACCATTTCACACAACAAAAGTCACAACAAATACCGCTATTGACTGTCGAATTCGGTGGAAACGTCCTGATATGACACGGAATTGAATTATCCGATACAAAACTTCATTTTTTACCTCAGTTTGTTCAAATATGCCTATTAAAGTTTTCGTACGGCTCAAGCCAAATATATACATTTGCTTTATGTCTTGATTTATAAATGCATCACTGCAAAAGGGCTTAGATTATGGAATTGACATTATATTTCCACTATGAAATTTCAGAAAACATTCATCAAATAGTTGGTATTGATATCTGCCAGGTTGTAGACAATAGTCAATACAATACTTGATTCATTGCTATTTAAAACAACCAGGAAATATGCAAAACTTAAAGTTCTACAAATCATAAAGTAAAACGGTTAAACTGGCTCAGTCAAACGTATATCGAACATCACGCTGTTATGAATCAAGAGACACACTTGGGTCAAAAATCGCACCAACAGAGAAGGTAATAAAAATTTCAAAATGGTTATGCAAGCACTGAAGATTAATAAAGTCTCCTGTAATAGCGTTCGGTACAGAAAGGGACTTCAGTATTCGTAATGAATATTTAAATGTGAAAGAGACATCCGCTAGGTGGGTGCCGTTTTTATTTAAAGCTGATCAAATGCGAGCTGGAATCACAATTAGTGATATCACCCTGGATATGTTCCAGCATAATCAAAAGGATAATTTCCGCCGATTTGACACTGTTATTGAAACCGTGTTTCAACATTATACTGCAGAAACAAAAGCATAATCGTAATAATGGAGTACTTCAAATAAGCGTAAGCCCAGAAAGTCAAATACCGTCGATTCAACTAACAAGATTACGAGGACAATTTTTAGGGCTATTAACGATTTAGACAAAGAACAGAAATGTTCAATTGACACTTAAACGGAGAAGCTATATTACTGCCGGTAATTATTTATTTTTCCAAACTTTAGCAAATGTCGCGGTTGAAATAGATTTTTGGAGAACATAGGCAAGGAGATCTAGAGCCGAACATTAAGTAACGAGGAAATAAGAACACACATAGAAGTAGGAAGAATACTAGATATAGAAAGGCAACATAGCTGACATGGTATGTACAAGTGGGACGAATGGGCAAAGAACGACTAATTAAAATAATCTTAGAATGGGTCCCTTCTAAAAAAAAAGAAGATAGCGTAGATTACCAAAGGAATCCAGATGACAAAGACTGACAGAGTATACAGACATAGCTATTATGATCCCAAAGCCGTATAACTCTAAAAACAGAATTTAGAAAAATATTAGTTAGAAAAAGAAAAAAATTATGTTCACGTGTGATGACGTGGAACTGAAAGCAGACCTATTTATACAATAAATAAGCCGTTCCATCATGTCCACTGAATTGGTCTACTTCTATCATACAGTTCTGGCTTATGCAGCATATCACCCAATGTGGCACTTGGTGTATCTTGCTATTCATGGTGTAAAAAGACTGGAAGTAATTTCAGGTTAAATAATTTGGTCAAGTGCGAGTTGGACTCGCATACTTAGGGTTCCGTACCACCTTCAAAATTCTAATATTCCAGTTTCAGGCAAGCAGGGAATGAGTGCACTTTCTTATATTTACTCTTATATCTTTTAAAGGAAGCGTTTTAATTTTTTTTTTAAAATATACACTTTGATTTTCCACACATAGACTTTTTATTTTATCTGCTTTAGGATTCGCTTGTTTTTATCACAATACATATGTATTTAATTTAGTAATTTGGTCCCCAAAAATTAACATTAAAGTTTTATTTTACTAATAAACTTTCAGAGAAGTCTTTTATAATCTACTGAGTTTTGAGGCTCTGTAGATTGGAAGATAAAGGGAAAAATAGGTGAAGTTTTAAATTATAAAATATTAAATCTGTTATTCAAATTATTAAAAAATACTAATAAAATATATTTTTCAAAATTTAAATAGTGTAGTTTCTAAAGTGGGAATTAAGTCGATGTTTAATATTTTTGTTAATATCTTTTAAACAAATGATTTAAAAATATGATATATTTGTAATTCACATAATGAGCCTTTTATCTGGTATTTTACATGATGCTTTTGAAAATTGAATCTTTATTTTCCATTTAATTGTATAATTAAAATTTCTATGGGGGATTTCTAATATTTTTTTCCGTTTAATTCTATTATTTGGGGGGCAAATAATAGAATTAGGGATTTTTTCATATTTCTCCAATAAACAAAAAAGTTGAGGTCTTATAGTTTGGGGAATAAGGGGGGGAATGTCTAATTTTTTAACAATATTGTTATTTTAAAATATTCATTTTTAAAAAATTAAAAAAGTATATTTGTATTCGTCATAATGAGCCCTGTGATTTGATATATTACATGACCCGTTAGAAACAATTATAATTTTTTATTTTCCATTTAATTCTGTAATTTGCCCCCCAAAATGAATATTAGGGGTTTCTCCTTATTTTTCCAGTAAAGTTCAGGTGAGGGGCTATACTTCAATTTTTTTCAAAATTTTTCAGCTTATGTTTTCGGTGATAAGGGGGGGGGGGAATGGGTAAAATTTTTTATATTTTTGTTAATATCTTTTAATTAATTTATTTTAAAAATATGAAAAAAATATATTTGTTTTCGTCATAATAAGGCCTTTTATTTGATATATAACATGAATTTTAAACAATTTTAATTTTATATTTTCCATTTAATTTTATAATTTGCCCTCCAAAATGAATATTAGGGGTTTCTAATTATCTTTCCACTAAAGTTCAGGTGAGGGGCTATACCTACATTTTTTTTCGAAAATTTCCAGCTTATGGTTTCGGAGATAAGGGGCGAATGGGTAATTTTTTTTTATATTTTTGTTAATATCTTTTAATTTATTTATTTTAAAAATATAAAAAAAATATAATTTTTTTCTTCGTAATGAGCCCTTTCATTTGATATATAACAAGATGGGTTAGAAACAATTTTATCTTTTCCATTTAATTCTGTAATTTGCCCCCCAAAATTAAAAGTAGAGGTTTCTCCTTATTTTTCCAGTAAACTTCAGGTCAGAACCTATACCTCTAATTTTTTTCAAAACTTTACGTTTTATAGTTTCGGAGATAAGGGGGGGAATGGGTAAATGTTGGTGTATTTTCGTTAATATTTTTTTAAATATTTTTTTAAATATGAAAAAAATATATTTGTATTCCTCAGAATGAGACCTTTCATTTGATATATTACATGATGCGTTTGAATTTTTTTTATTTTTAAACTTTTATTTAATTCTATAATTAATATTAATGGTTTCTCCTTATTTTTCCTGTAAAGTTCGGGCAACGTTCTATATTTCCTATTTATTTCAAAATTTTAGGCTGAGTAGTTTCGGAGATCAGGGGGGGAACCGTCGATTTTTTTAGTTTTCCCCCCCCCCAGAAGTACCCCTAAAATCAATTTGTTTTCTTTTACGATAGGTATTCCTGATCGGGTCACCAAACTATACTTTGATACCCAATTTCAACCTCTTCCGTCCAGTAGTTTAGGAGAAAATTGCTGTGATGTGACAGAGGCAGAAATCCGGAGTGATATTATAAGGGTATCCGTATATTGTATATACGGAACCCTAATAAAGAAGTAGTAGCCAGAATTGACGGGACTAAATATTTGTTGGAATATAAAATACATTTTCTCCTGCAAAATAATTTATCATTGCACAGCTACTCTGCCCTGAAGCAACCCTCCTGAAAATTGTTAAAAGGATTCAATCACTGTATACCTGCACACGCGGAATGTTGAATACAGAGTACACGCCCCTGTAAATTCATTTTAGTACCAGCTGAATTTTGCAACCGCTTTTCAAACGTAGTGGAAAGTAAACCACGAAATGTGTAAATGAATTTTTCAAACAAACTCCAGTCTAGCAGGTGCGAAACAAATACACAAGAATTACGACATTTTAAATAGTTAAAAACGTAAATCGTTATTACCACAAATCATTACCAGATATTATTAAACGAATAAATAAACGCATTAAATAAGGTTGTTCTTAGATAGTGCAATAAATAGTTAGATTTAAATTAATGTTATTACTTTTATTGTTAGGAAACCACTGGGATTTTTCTCTTTCTCACAGTTAGGCCTTAATGTCCAAAGCATTACGGCTAATGTACCGTACAACATAACACGAATTCTTTCGATATACAACTTGGATGAAATATTATTCAATAATATATCAGGTTGCATTGATCCATTAGTATCAATAATAGAGATGATAGGACATGATGTAATGCGTTAAGTCCAGATGGTGAATGGTCAGTGGCATTGAGGCGTGTTTGAAGAATTACACACAACGTTTGCGGTGAAAATATAAAGACACACTTTGATTTCTCTGGATTATCTTTCTCTCTCGCTCTCTCTCTTTCTCGCTAAGCGAAATTATACCGGGTAATTAATATAGAGAACAAGGGAGGCCGGCATTTATACAAAACAAACGTGATAAAATGTTATAATTGTCAACAGAAATTACTCACTTGTTTTAAAAAGGATTGAATTTATCATTTTCTTTGGTGCGCCGAAGAATTTTCGGTTTTTTACATTATTTTTATATTTTTTTGTTTTTATACTTATCTTTACAAAAGTTTAGGTTATTTAATGGCAAAGTATTACAACTGTGTTCTTTCACTCCTTGAGAAAAAGAGTTTTATTTTATAAATTACTAGCTGTACCGTCCCGGCTTCGCGAGAGTTAGACAAATCGGCTTATTTGACATATTGAACTTTTTTTTGAAAATCATTTTAACATTATCATTCATGAGCAAAAATTATATGGCAACAAATGCTTCTAAAAATACATTATTTTGCGGATTTAATATGATGAGGTAGTTTTTATTTCTGGTTTTTTGTTGTTTTATTCCAACTTTTAACGTTTTTAACATTTTTGACATTTCTGAATTTTTGATATTTTTTACTTTTTTGACGTTTATCACATTTTTGACATTTCAAACATACCTGGTGTTTCAGACATTTCTCATCTTTTGTCCTTTTTCAAATTCTGGACATATTTGGTGTTTTTGATTATTTTTACAATCCTTTACATTTACAGAGACGTTGGCATTTTCAGTTATATCTGTTCGTTTTGGCATTTTTGGCGTTTTGTACATTTTAAATTTTCAGATGTTTCTCGATTTATGTTTTTGAGACAATACATTTGATAATTTTGACAAATTTTATTTTGTTGTGATGTTTGGTGTCTTAACGTTTGGAAGTTTATAATATTTTTTTACTTTTTTTGAATTTATTTTTATTTAATAAATCTGAACATTTCCTAATTTTTTGAGATTTTACGTGCGATAAATCAAATAGTGGATATATTGTAGACCCCTCAGTATTGGCAAAATGACGAAAAATGTCTGTATTCATTTAGAGAACATAATCAATTTATCAACATTCATGCAACTCCACATTTATCAGCTTCGTGATGATCGCTAAGTGATTAAAATCAGTTCTAGTCATTTCAGAAGAAATTTTCACGCCTGTATCTTTTTTGTTCCCTAAAAATTATTGACACCTATCGTCCCTCATTCTATACCAGAGTTTATCGTAAAATGTTCAATTAAATCTCTATTAATTTTAGGAATAAATATTATAATTCTCATATCTGTATTATTTTCGGTTCCTGACGAATAGTGATTTTTTCTTAAAAAATACCCTGCTTGCCCCCTATCGGATAACTGAACGTTCACAAATTGATAAATCTCGCTTCTGTTGATGAGTATGTATATCAAGATTCACACCAGTATTACTTCCTATTTCAGATATATTACAATAGTACCTCCCCCTCTCTGTTCATCCATTTAAAATTTCCGTTTTGACAAAATGATGTCTCAAGAATTACTTCACTTAAAAAAAGGAATGAACCTCTTAATTCTTATGTCTATACTACTTTAGGTTGCGGAAATAGTAAATTTTTCAAAAAAAAAAAAATCCCACCTGTCCCCCATGAGTTAATTAAATTTT
The DNA here is from genome assembly GCA_034190945.1 of Octodonta nipae. NCBI lineage: Eukaryota > Metazoa > Arthropoda > Insecta > Coleoptera > Chrysomelidae > Octodonta > Octodonta nipae. Next base: position 16,314,144 of record CM067216.1, read on the forward strand.
TGCAAAATCATGATACTCATTATTATTTGTTGTATATTTTCATGTCTTTGTCACATTTTGTTTTTGAGATATATTTTTTTATTTTTTTTTCTAGATAATGACACTCTAACCACCTAGCCGTATAAAATATCGTTTACGGCTTACTTATCAATAATACATAAAAAATTTCATAAAAATTGGTCGAGCAGTTTCGGAGGACCACAAACACCGCCACGCAGGATTTTTATATATTAGATTTTGTTTAAAGATTTTAGTTTATATTTAAGAATTTATTAAATAAGGTTTAAAATTTTAATTCCCTACCTTTTGATGACTCTTTTTTTTCTTTTCTCAGGACGTGGACTCTTGCCTTAATGTACCTATCTATTTAATTCAATTATTGATTCACTTATAATAGTTATAATACATATGTGTTATTTCATTAATACCATTTATTGAAGCTTAATTTTGTAAGACTATTAATGTGTTATTACATAATGATTGCCACTGTATTGAGTTTGTTACTATAATTTATTTTGACAATATTATCAAAATTACATTTTCAAAAAATTATATTTACCATAATTTTTTTTCTGGAAATGGACACCCTAATCACCAAGCGGTATGAAATGTACTTTACGACCTATTCTCATACCTATCAAATATATATAAAATTTTTTATAAAAAACGGTCTAGCCGTTTCGGAGGAGTTCGAACATTAACACCGTGACACGAGATTTTTTAACCGACTTCCAAAAAGGAGGAGGTTATCAATTCCTAGCGTATTTTTTTCGCTTTTTTTGTATGTATGTTACCTGATTTCTTCTCCTGTGGTGCACCATTTTGAATGAATATGGTCTTGTTTAATAGAGTATATATCCGGATTGGTGAAACTTCAAATTTGGGAAAAGAATTCTATTGGTAAAGTGATAAAATTTGTGAATGAACACATGCGTGCATGGAAATCGACCAATATCCCTAATATTTTAGTCGAATTTTCGATAACCCCTTATGGATGTGTATACTTTTTTTAAACGTTTAATCTATTAAGGAAGATCCTTAGGTGATCTCATATACTTTTCTGCAACGTGCAACTTGCAGTTTTGCAGAAAATCGCCGAAAATTCGAAAATTCTTATAAAAAATTTCACCGAAATGACATAACGGACATTTCCTCATAAATATTTTAATTCCAACGTAATAGTGCGTTAATTTTTGGCACTGGAAGTTTTAATTGCGAATTTGAAAATTTTCTATGTACATCTCAAGCTTATAGGTAGTAAGGCATAGTATTTTCGGCTCCTTAAATCAATGACTACCAAGCTCGTTTTGTTTGTATACCAGGCAAATACCTATTTAAATGCAAATTTTTCCATTTTGGGAAGACGGTGCTTTTGGTTGTCACATTCAGTGACAACACATGTCAAACTTTAAACTGCTATTTATTTTTATATTTATAGACAGAGTGTTTAGTTATTGCAAACAAAATCACAAAGTAAAGTGGTAGAAGGAGTTGCATTTATATGAAGATTGAAATATAGGATGGACTAGAAAGATAGTGGTCCGTAGGCAGCCGTATATACAGGATGGTTGAAATATATGCTGGAGTTGAATTATATTTATACAGTGTGATTAAAAAAATATTTCTTTTATAGCCCATAAGAAGTTGCATAAAGTGTGGAGAGAAATTAATGTTACACAGGGCGATAATATAAAATGTTAAAAATGAAATACTTTATGGGGTAGCCCACAAGGAGTTATATACTATAGGACGGATTTGACCCCGTAAATATGGGATGGATTCTATTCCGTCCTATAGTTTATAGAAGCTAACAGCTAACAAATTTATGCTTGTCCGTGGGCACTCGTATGCACAGGATGGTTGGTACATAGGTTGGAGTGGAATTATCTATAGTTATACAGGGTTGTCAAAAAAAGTTGAAAAAAGGTTACATGGCGCAGTCCATAAGGCATAAATATATTTTGGGCTTATTAAGTCAACGCGTACTAGTTACATTTTGTTCGTAAAGATTTACCTATCAATTTAAATGAGAAAGTATCATTGTGTAATGTTGAGGCTTTCGATGTTACCTGGTTCTGTCTATTAAGGTTATACATACAAAATAAAAAATAAAGAATGAAAATTACCTGTGTTAAAAAAAAAACTAAAAAGTTGAAAATAAAACATTTTTAAAAAAATATATAACCGACTTCTACCTATAACTAAAAAACTAAAAATAATTATAACAAATTACAACTCTAGCAAATAAATAACACATTCAATGTTGTTAGATACCTACCCAGGAAATAAAAAATGTAAACATTAAAATGTGCTCATTGCTCATTCTGTACAAATTAATTACCTACCAATCTAGTATATTTTTGAAGTCGGTGACAAGCAACAATCAAGTTTGATGAATTAGTAGATAAGTACGCAATGAGGGATTTTAGATTTGCATGGCACCGGCTTCAAAATATACTAGATTGGTAGGTAATTAATTTGTACAGAATGAGCACCTTTTAATGTTTACATTTTTTACTTCCTGGGTAGGTACTTAACAATATTGTATTTTTTTATAATGATTTTTAGTTTTTTAGTTATAAGTAGAAGTCGGTTATATATATATATATATATATATATATATATATATATATATATATATATATATATATATATATATATATATATATATATATATATATATATATATTTTAAATGTTTTATTATATATTACTACAGTGAAATACACCCCTTCGATGTACTCCCCTCCCCTCGCCTCACACTGTTCCATTCGTTTTTTTCCACTGATCAAAGCAATGCTGGAAGTCTTTTTTTTTGTAAGAACATTTAGGAACTCGGTTGATTTTTGCATCATCTCTTCCATCGATTGAACAGGGTTCCTTTCAGAGCATACTTAATCATCGGAAAAAAGAAAAATTCACATGGCGCTAAAGTTGGCGACGACAATGCGGTTTCGAGCACAGAAGTGCTTCAGCGGCTAAATCACGCTTCACAGACAGCGCGTTATGCGCAGGTGCGTTGTCCTCAACTCCGGACATTCCTTTCGAACTCGCTCTCGCAGTGTTGCCAAAGCTTTCAAATAGTAAGTTTCCTTTACATTTGACTCTTTACATGGCTAACAATTTTGATTTCGACAGCCTTTTTTTTCATTCTTGGCGATGCAGGAGTTTTCCAGGGCATGGTTTGCCGCTTAGTTTCAGCACAGTATTACTGATTCCACTATAATTAAACAAACTTGTAACAATTGTTTTTGCTATGTTATAGCTTCTTCAGCCTCAAGAAATTTTAGTGGAAATCATACAGACACTGAAAGGTAAAAGTCCAAGATGGGGTAAGTAGTTTTAGCTCCACACAGCCATCTTTACAACACTCGTAGTAATTAATTCCTGCAATAATAACACAACGACGTTGTAACTTAAAATTTTGTGCGGAGTACGGAGAAGTGGTCATTCTCCGTTTGAAATTTCATTGGACATATATTAGAGCTTTTTGACACGTTCGTTATAAAGAAAGTTATTTTACATAATTTGGAGCAACGGAAATTGACATGGGCTTCCCAAGTCATCGCAGAATCAATGTAGACCCCCAAGAACAGTGCATCAGTTTCAATGGTCGATGGTGAAGATTGCAATGTAAAGTTAATGTTCTGGGTCTTACTATTCTTGAGACTAAGCCTATTAGCTAAAAACCTCATCTCAATTTTAGGCTGTTTTATTTGCTTCCACTGCAATCTTGGGTCTGAAGGTTGATATTCCAGCAACAAGGTCGTATCATCAGAAAACGGGATTATCAATACTCAGAGTGTGATTGGCCCACTAAGCGACAAGGGCCAATCACACGCAGCCGTTCACGGTGCGAGCCAATAGGCGCTGAGCCGCCACTATATAACAGCGCGAGCGCTTCTGAAAATCTTAGTATTCGAGTAACTAGAAGCGAAAGCAGAAGGCTACGAGAATTATGCGAACCGACCTGAAGAGGGCAGATGTGACTCTGCCGAAACGTCGTCATTTTACCATCGATCAGTTATCAACTACGCGGATGAATATATATATATATATATATCCAAAGGGGATCTGGATACATATCTAGAAGTCCTGTCTCTGATTCTGAAAAAAATTGCATACAGAGAACATTAGAGTAGTTATTTTGACAGTATTTATGTAATTTTCTTATTATTTGCATTGTCTTAGTCGTTCTCATTATATTTCAGACATTTTACTCTGTGGATTGTTGATTTCCGCAATTTATTGAAAATGATTTCGTTAATTTGCATTACATTAAGAAAATATTTACGTATTGTAGGACTGTATTTTTAATTTGCATAGAACTACATAACTAGGTATATCCTATTTCCTCAAGAGTAGGAAGAATAGGAATTCCCAAATCTAGTATAGTTAATCGAGCTTAATAGGTCGCAGTCGTAGTTTAGTTCTTTATTGTTTAAGTTTTTAGGTACAATTTAATATAATGTAAGGAACGTTTTCCATTATATGTTATATACAATTCTGGAAAAGATGGCTTTGTTAATAGTGTATTATGTAACTTAAAATTCGTTTATGCTTTATAATACTTTTAGAGTAGGTTGAAAGTAATTCTTTCAGCTCTCCTTATTTTTGTAATTTTGTTAGTGTTTTTTTCATTTTAATTTAAATTATCTGTAAAGCTTAAATTTTCCTTTGATTCGAAATAATGATTTATCCCTTCCCGAATCCCACTGAAGCGACTGGGCAACTTGGTAAGGTATGATACTTCCATATCTTTTGTAACCCGGATGGATCGCTTCTAACATCATAAGGTCTTTTTTTTTTCTCCCTTTCACAGCGGTTTTAAATATTCTTAATGTTGCGTGATTGACAGCATGATCTCATGATTTTTCAGCATTGGATTTCCGTTGTCCAAATTTTCATTTTATCGAATAAATTACGGCAACAATATTAAAAATGTCATTTAATAAGTGTTAACACACTGCTAACCGTTAATAATTTCAACAGTTCTTTGGTTTGCGGTCGTTTTGTACAGTAAAAGTTTGTCTAACTAAATTCGTGACGGCATAAATACCTACCAAAATATTGTGTCAGTTTTCAAGTGGGTATTAGGTATTAAATCATTAATTCGATCATTCTTGGTATTTCAGTTGTTGCTATGAATTTCCTTGTTTATGTAACCTATTGATAGTTTTTGCGTTATCTATTGTTTATTAACAAATAGACAAACATTGCAACTACTTATCTCTTTATCATAAAACTAGGTGAATTATATGTACCCAAGTGAATTGTAAGATATCGTCACATAAAATGAGTAATTTTAATTAGTCAAGACTGTGTATGAAAACCCTCTTTATACTTATAGTGTTAAATTTGGGGCATAGATTAAGCAAATAAAATTAAGGTTTCGCAACATAACTGATATTTGTTTTCACAAATTTTAAAAAGGATCCACCAGAAGCTCGGGATATGGATTGGATTTGAATAAATGTAGCATTATTATTTAATTGTTAATAATTTGTGACTCAATTTTGAATACTGAATTGATTCGGCCGATACTTAACTGATACTACAATTGCAATTTCTACAATTTACGTTTTTAAAAAACTGTCCGACGCGTTTCGACTAATGTCATTGTCAAGGAACTAGACTAACTGGGTATTTCTTGAGGAAGTTGTATTTATATTCAAGGAGTGATATAATTACCAGGTACTTAATTTTGAACAGTATCAACTTAAGAGGTTTATTAAGAGGAATTATTAAGTTCCGTTTGGTCGTTTAACAAATTACCGGTATTTTTAAGTTAATTTATCTCCAATGATTCTAAAAGGTTTAATTTATGGCCTTTATTTTCTGAATCTAATAATTTAAAATTTTCGTCGAAAAGATGATTTTGTGTTACTAAATGTTCGGCATAATTGGAATCTGTTTTTTGATTAATGAAAGAATTACGGTGCTCGTAGATACGTTTTTTATACGCTCTGCCGCTTTGACCAATATATGCTTTAGGGCATGACCCACATAATAATTTATAGACTCCAGATTTATTTTTTGGAAAATTTACTCAATTTTGAATAAATTAAATAAGATTTTGAAGTTAAACGGTATTATTTAAAATTAAGAATAACGTTGATGTCAATAATGCACTAAAAGCTAAAAAATATTTCAGTAGGTCCTAGGTACCACTTGTCACATCAATCTCCTCATCAATCTAGAGCATTAACCAGACAAAATTGTACTTAATTTATTTTCAATTTTTTAGTTTTTTATTTTGTTCATTCTACTGTTTATATAGCCTAACGTTGTACAGGGGTTTTTGAAGCTGCAAGCTGCCTTTGTCTCTCACTTTGCCCTGCTAACCTGGCCTCATATTGCTTAGTTGATTCGGATGCTAACTGTTCTCTCCGTTTTTTTACTGAGAGTTTTGTTTTTACTCTTTTGCACGTTGTGCTCTATATTTTTCTTTCGAGTTTTCAAGCATTCTTTTTTCTGTTTTATTTTTGTTTGCTTTTGTTTTATTATTATTTGTAACCTGTAACCATGTTGTTCCCATGAGTAATGGACATCAAACGGTCCACCCCTCCTCCAGAGGTTCAGTAGAGGGGCAAGGCTATATACAACAAGATGCGCCCAAGGCTTGTGGGGGAAAATGCTAACGAGATATCATTTTTATCCACCCTAACTCGACACGATACAAAATCTTGACTTGGGTGAGAAATCATGCTTGCATCAAGCTTTTTCATTTGATACCATATTGAAGGGGTGTGAAAAATTATATACTTTATTCGTCATTTTGTTGGCGGTCATATTGTATTTTCTTCTTTTTCCATTGTGAACTGTATTCTTTTATTCTAGCCCTTTCATTTGATACACATATTGAGGCAGTTGTGAAAGAATATGTAATCCGCCATTTTGTACTGGCGACCATCTTGGATTACAATGATACGAAATGTATTATATTTATTGTCCTCAGAACTAAATGTGCGCGCTAAATATCAGATCAATCTGTCAACAAGAAGGGGGTGAAATTTTAATTACCGGATTTGACCCAAGCAAATAAATAAACATGTCAAGCTAAATAAAACCGTTTAGAAATGAGGTTCGCTGAACTATTCGATATTCCAGGGAATCGAGTTGCCAGAAATCACCGAAATTTGTCAACTTGAAAATAAATAGTATGTAATTATTTAATTATTAAATTAATTTTAGAAAGTAATGTCGGGCAAGTCTCGTCCCTTTTAGCGGTCATATATTTCACTAATAGAAACTTTCAGTTTCTGTATCGCGCTGGACTTCTTTGCGTAGACTCTAGCCTTAATATAATGTAAATTCATAAAAAATCGTTTGGAGGTCTGGAGATCGTAATGTTTATGAATCATTGCAGAATCAGCAATTCACGTGTTAAGAATATATTCCATTGATGTTTTAGCCGTATGTGCTGTAGCACCGTTTTGTTAAAATGATATTTATCTCATGTTTACTTGCCTATGTTGAAGTTCTGGTAACCGGAAATTTTGTTCAGTGTTTTACTGTCATCAGGAATGATCTGCACACTGATTTCAAAATTGTCCAGTCCACCGTGTCGTGACCGCTTAAAAAGGCATTATCTTTTTGCAAAATACTAGCTAGCCATTTTCAAAATATACCTTCCCTCTGGTTCAGCCTCTATTGCACAGGAACACCGTCTCTATAAAACCTGCTCGGCAGCATAGACAGGAGGTTCCAAGGTTTACCGTGCCTTGACAGCATAAAAAGGTGTTACCTCTTTGCAAACTATTATTTCAACAGGCATATTGTGGAATAATATTATTTTGTAGGTTCTTTTATTTTACATAATTCTATGAAATACTAGTCATTCAAAAAATTTCAGGTTGTTCTGCGCCATCCTATATTTCAACTGGCTTAATATTATTTTGCTGCTTCTGTGATTTTACAAAATTTTCTCAATTAATTTTGGTTATTACAATATTCAAAATTACATTGGGTACTTCAATTTAATGTGAATCATCATTTCTATCCTGAAGTTGCTCTTTTTTTATAAATATTTTTTTTAATCTGCGATCTTATTTACTGAGCCTGGTAGCAGCAAATGTAAACCATTCCCTTAATGGTTGGCTTGATAAACGATCCTTTTCGACGGAAATTGGACACTAAGGCAGTTCCTAAAATTAAAAATTATATATGATATGAAATAATTGTTACATTCTTTACAGTGAAATTTTAAAAGACTTCTGCATGGTTTGGTGTAATGTTACCTTGTGTGAAAAACAATTCTGTCTTCACATAAAATACCGCAAAGATGAATCTGAATCTTAAAAACATATTTTTGTTTAATTTATTGTGACTTAAGGACATGATAATGATTTAGACTCAGATCTGTTACAGTAGCAGCAGAGAGACAGCATTTTACACTGTGAACACATACAGTAATGTAATGTAATACATTTAGTGATGAATGTGTTCAAGTCCGAGTAACTATGGCGTTACTTAGTTTTCCATAATGAATTGGACAGATACTTATAAACTTGACTATAATTTCGACATACTAGATTAACATGGCTATTACATGGCAATTATGTTAACGACAAATACAAAAGAATCTTTTTATTACAATTTAATAAGTCGTTAAACATGGGGCTCTTGGAAAAGGTTGATTTGCTGCAAATTTCGACATTATCTATTATAGATATATATCTTCAAGTTTTGAAAAGTATTTGACCTGAAATTCACATACTCGACTGTTTTTTTTTCCCTTAAGAAATAACACAACTGTACATTTAAAAATTTAAAATTGTCAATGATACTGTAATAAAATGTGAATTTGAATGAGAGGTTTTCGGCACAGATCATACAAAGAGAATAGATGGGAAACTCAATGGTTATAATTGTGCTCAAAAATTACGACTAGCGCCGTTACGATTGTCAGCAAAACTCTACTATGGTACAGAAACCGTTGTTGCCTACTCTTTTCATGGAAATAAAACCAGTATAGGAATCTATGATTATAGTTTTACCAAAAAAATAAAAGGAATCTTCATTACCCATAATTCTCGTTTCAAAAAAGTACCACTAGATGTCTGTACTTTAGAAATAAAACTAGTAATTGAAAATTATTTTTTTATTTATAAAAAATCAAACATACAATTTAATATAATACATACAAAGACACATTATTAAAACCAGTGTGTAAATTTTTTAGAATATATATACTATACAGATATCAATAAATAGTTATACTACATGATATAATACTTTCAAAGAATACCAATAGGTTATAAACATTAAATGTAATATATAAAGAAATATTTTATGAGTAACACATGTTTAGAACTAACCTAATCAGCCTGTTATGTGTTTTCTAAATACACATCTATTTTCTTGAGTAATCAACAGAAAGTTTAACTGATTAATAACATTGTTTCCTCTCAAGTAATAAAATTGTGAATCAATCCCTAAATTTAATATTTTCACATGTTTTGTTGACAAAAAGATCAATTTATAAAACATATGCATGCCAACGACTCTAATTATATACAACAAATTGCTTGCATCATATATAAACTCATTGAAATATTGTGATATATGAAACAACCTCTATAAAAATGCTTATCCTTTTGTATGTTTAAATTTCTTGATAAAAATTACTCATCGGCAGGTTCAGGCAAGCAATCCTCTTCAATTTACATACTGAAAAGTGTCTTCCTACTTTCAACATTCTCATGTGGCAAACAAACTTGGGAGGTTTGGATGCTACTTGATATGGTATATTCCTAGTTTTCCTGATTCTCAAGAGCTTCTACAAAATCATAACATGATTGTTATAAAAGTGTAACAATATTCATTGTCTTTCCTCAATATAATCACTAGCATGTTTTTCTGTAGTCTAGGTGTACAAAATTGTCTCCTGCTTTTCTTGTGTAACCTAAAATAAGGCAATATATGTAAAACAAGTGACAGCATAAGATAAAAACATGAGCATACCTTGTAAATTTGGACAAACAATCTTAGTAATTTGCCATTCCTTCCAATGTATTCCATTTCAAAATGCATTTCACAGATTACCTAACTGTTTAGATTTGCAATAAAGAGCTGGTTTTTGCAAAATAATACCTAAAAAACAATCATTAAATTAAGGTAAAAAAATATCATAAATTATAAATTATTACCATTTAAACCTACTACTACGAATTCAACAATTCTGAGTAGCCATTATCTATTCTGTATATTGAAATGATTTTACTGGTGTGATATTCCTTATTTTATATACTCCAGACAACTTATAAGCGATTAATGGCCACTACGTTCACAGACAAAAATCACAATAATAATGGCCGACATCATGTAAACAATCACGCAATTTGCGCCTATCATGGCGCCCTCACAAGGAGATTTGGGGAAGCTTAAGGTGTGCTGATAATGGGCCAGAGGTCTCAAAAATCAGAACCACTTTTCCCTATCTGAGTTTCCACCCCCTGGTTTTCGGGACCAGAGTCATAAATTACAGTCTGTCAAGTTCGAAATGGGAAGTTTTGAAGAGTTCTATTAGTCTATTACAGGCGTGGGTGAAACCTCCGAAATTTTGTTTATACGTTTGTAAAAAAATAATATTGGAAATGCCCATCCAATTCCAGAAAAATCATTGTCAGCTATATACCTTTGAAGTTGAGTTGTGTTCAGAATTTACCTGCTCCTAAGAGCGACTTTGTTATAAGAAAGTACATTCGCCAAAGGGCGTTCTTTTTCTGTAGATTAGTGTTTGTGATTTACAGAAAACGGTATTTTTTTAACCGGCAATATTTATGTGTGTTCAACGATTATTCAAAAACTATGTGGGATAATTTAAACAGTGTTACGGAGAATCCCTGAGTGGTTCCATATTTTTTAATCATATATATGTTTTCAGGGAATCGGAAAAAACTATTTTAATATAAAATTTGGTGGAGGAGAATGTACTAAATGAATGTAGTTATCGTTATTAGCATTCTAGGATGAAATTAATTAAAAATAACATGGAATTAAGTGAAAATAAATGTTAATTAATTATCTGCGCGGTCTAACATCTAAAATAAAATTTCTCAAAATATATTTTAGGATAAATCGAAAATTGTTTTGAACGAGTTTTTGTTGATGTGTGTTTTTATTGGATATTTAGTTAATTTTAACATCGTAATCATTTTTATTTAAAATTTCTGTTGCCCTTCCTTTATCAGCAGAAAATATTTACAAAATTCTAAATGCTAAATCAAATTAATTGATATTAAGTATTCTGATCCTATGTTCGTGAGCATCTGTTTTTAAAGGTTAAGTCCCTGATCTAGCACTGAAATTTTAGTAACATTTGGCTATGGGTGTGAAAAAATTGTGACAGTTTCTTTTAATGAAAAATGTCATTTGTTTTTTTTTTTGTTGTTTCCTTTCAAACAATTGATTACATTGAATGATTCACTATGTTTTTGTGAGCTTAATTGTTTAGTGGTGTTTTTAATTCTAGTAAATTCGTCTTCTGGTATTCGACACGAAAGGAAAATTTGTACTTAAATTCTAAAATAAAGTTGTTGAAACGATGGTTTCTCTTCTACCAATGGCCTCTAGGATTATAAATATACTATCCTTTATATCGTGTGGTGTCACATACTGGATAGAGGATAGAAAGAAAAAATGTTTTTACCAGAAAATACTTTAATTTAATACATCCCAAGAACCTTATAAGTACTCAATTTTTTCTATTTATAAACAACACAATCCTTTATCAAATTTATCAACTGAAGACAGTGATAGAAAACAAAGCAAATTTGTTATAGCTATTAAAGTTGTATACGTTCTCTGGACCCCTTTACCATTTTTAATGTTTTCGACCTGGTAGTTCCGATATGACGATTGATATTGCGGCAGCAGTGACACATATTTTATCGAAAATCACATGTTTGCTTAATTTATTTCCTTTCGCCCTTTTAAAAGCCACCGAGGGGCGAAGTAACTGTAAATAAGTTTTCGCATGTCGTATACAAAATAAGTTATCAAGTATGTTTCGTTTGATACATATCGCAGAGCAAGGGTTTCTCGAATGATATTTAATATTTTGTAATCAATCATAATATTACGTACAAAAGGGTATACCCAGAGTCAAAATAAGAGAAATAGCGGCAAGTTTCCTGAGGCGACTACTCTTGTTCTGCAAAGAAAATACCTTTTTGAGGGATTGAAGCACGATAACATTAATAACGAATACTTTGTGAACAAAGGGTGATTTCTATGTAATTTACTTGTGCATGACAGCTACGACAAATGCAAATGCTTTTCTAACATCAAGTGAAACTTTTATTTTGGACAATTTTTGTAATTTTGAGGAAAGTTTGAATCTTTGAATAAAAGATCCTTTTTGGACAAATAGCCGTTTATTTCTCAGCTTTTATCGCGATATATTTTGTTCAGCGTTTTTTTCCATTTTTTATTGTTTCCACGTAATAAATGTCCACGTGATCCTCTAAAGAAGTATTTGTTTCAGTGATGTCTTTATTCGCCCCAAATCTCTTACAAAACACCCAATTTTTTAGGAAATAGTGCATAGTCACAGGGGCCCAAATCTGGAGAACATACTAGATGGGGTAGAAGTTCGTAGCGCAATTTATGGATTTTTGCCAAATAAACTCGTTTCTGCTTCAACTCTAGATCGTAGCTCTGAATATCATTCTCCTGTGATCGTTTTACCCTTTTCAAGATCATCGATTTGAATTCCACCTAGTGTATACACTTTCCAATTCTAAATATAGTCCTCTTTCTCATATAACCCTATCCTCTGTTTTTTTCTGTGTTTTCTTCTAAGCCCCATGTATGAGTTTTGTAACCATGTATTTCATATCGTGTTGGTCTTCACCAATTACTACTGGGTCGTTTGTAAGTAGTATTCTATTTTGCAGCCCATTGCTTTAGAACTGCTCCGAAATAGATTTTCCTAGGGTACGGGACAAGCAACAACCCCGTTTCATGCCCTTTGGTTGGAAAGGAGGACATTTGTTTTTCGACCTTAATAGCAGATTAATTTGCGTTTACATAAACTTATTTAAGGCCCTGTTCTTCTAGTGGAGACCATACTTTTTGAAGAGGGGATTAATCAAATGCCTTTTATAGGTCTAAGAACGTTGCAACAGGATATTCCCCGGTCTAAAACCACGTTGTTCCTGGGTTTCCTTGATCTCTTTTGATATTCTGGCCTTAAGGATTCTTTCAAACAATCTTCCAATGGATGAAGTTATGTTATACATCTATAGTTCCCACATTTGTTTCTGCCATCTTATTTTTATATCTCGAATTTATTTCGGAGATGGGTATGGGAATGAAATCCATAACTTGTAATTGCATTTTTTTTTACATGTTCCAACCCACTTGACATCACACTACCTTGATCTTGAAATACCCAGGTAACATATTAAGAACCTCGTTCTTTAAAACCTGCACAAAATTTGATTTTCGTTCTTATAAACATTCTCTCTTAGCGATGTATTAAATGAGAGACGTAACTACAAAAGTAAGAAAGAACACCACGAAAAAAGAGCATCGTTACTTGCCATTAAATTTGTGTGCTGCCTAGCTTCATGATATCAACATTTTACATTAAGACTTCTGAATAATAATTGGAATTAATATAGGAAATTATTTACTAGGGTGTAGTAAGAAGGTGGAACGACTGTAATCCCATCGCAATGCTAAAGCTATTACGAAACTCTCGCCTACTTTTACGAAGCAACTGCAGATGGTTCCTAGTGTCCATCGCCCGAGTCAAAATATAGCAGATATCTATCGTTGATTCGTTTAGTCATGCGATTCCATTTAGGATAACGTGAATTACACTATATACAGTTTGGAAAAGCGAAATGGAATAATTTCGATAACGAATATAGGAGGACTTGTTGGAAAAAACGCTTGGACACGTCAACTTTTTAAATGGTCATTTTTTTCAACAAAAAAATATATAGGGTGTCATGTGACAGTGGTCAATACCAACATTCTTATTTTAAATGCAAGACCCTGTATATTATTTATTTTTTATATTTTCCAAAAAATTCTAGACATAATTCATGTACAATGTGCTACACCTATCTTCAACTGTTTCGGAAATATTAAGTGTTTGCAGAATTATTACAAAAATTATAATTAAAAAAAGTAATACTGATTATTTCCCTAATAATATAAAAAAAAAACAAAAAACTATTAATGTCAGTGTAGGAAATGTTCAAAATGCTCGCCGCGAACGTCTTGGCAACATGCTAATCTGATACAGAAATATCTTCTAATGTTACTCAACATCTCAGGCGTGACTGATCTAATCGCAAGCGTAATTCGTCTTTTTAGGTCATCTAAGTTAAGGAGTTTAGTTTTGTATACACCACCTTTGACATATCTCCACAAAAAGTAGTCCAATGGCGTCAGATCAGGAGATCGTTCTGGCCATTCTATCGATCCGCGTCTCCCAATTCGATCTGGATAAATTTGGTTCATGTACTACCGAATATTGATTTAGTAATGGGGCGGTGCTCTATCTTGCTGAAACCATATTGTATTGGCAAGAATGTGTAAGTTTACTGGATCAGGAAATAAGGTTGTCAAAGTTGGCACGACATTATTTTGAACCAGTTCTAAATATTTATCTCCATTCAAGTTGCCGTCAATGAAAAGGGACCTACGATATGATTTCCAACAATTTCTTCCCAAACATTAACTTTATCAGAATATTGCGTGTGTTTCTCTGTCATCAAGTGAGGATTCTCATTAGACCAATAGCGGTAATTTTGACGATTAACATGAACGTGAAGTGTAAATGTGATTTCATCAGAAAACAAAACATTTTCTAGTTGGATTACATTATCATCTAACTTGACCATCATTTGTTCACAGAAATACTTTCTTCTTTGGAAATCGTCTTCCATGAGCTCCTGAGTCGGCAACATTTTATAGGGCTGCATTTTACTTTCCTTTAATACTAGAAAAATTGATGTGTGGCTAACGTTGAACAGTGGGGCTGCTTTTCGACCAGAAATATGTGGGTTTTCTTGAAACTCAAGCATAATATCCAATTTCGTATTATCAATTAGAGCATTGGCAGCTACTTATTTTGTCTGTCTGACCAAACTCGCGAAACTGCTTTTCTACTTTGCTAATTGTTCCTTGGGATGCAGGCGGCAAATCTGGCAAATTTTCGTGAACTAAGCGATAAGCTTTCATTTGTATCCGTGTGTTATCCCTATAACCAATCATTTGTAGAATGTTTATTTTGTGCATTTCTGTTAAATGACCCGTTGTTCTGATATTATTACGTACAGTTAACGAAATTCAAACGACAATATCACTGACACTGATCAAAAATAAACGAAAAACTGTTTTTTTTTTCAAATCAGTAAAAAGGAACGCAGAAATGGTATTTGCTTACTATATTAGTGTCAAGAGCTAAATGGGAATTAAGTAAGTGTAGTAGTGATTTTGTTAAATAAAATAATTTTCTTTTTTTTAATGTTAATTTTTGTAATAAATCTATCTGAAAACACTTAATATTTCCGAAGCGGCTAAAGATAGGGGTAGAACAAATTACATTAATTATGTCTAAAATTTTCTGGAGAATACAAATTATAGATAATATACAGGGGCTTGCTTTTTAAAATAAGAAAGTTGGTATTGGCCACTGTCAGATGACACATACTATATAATTTTTTTGTTGAAAATTTATAAATACAAATCGACGTGTCCAAGTGTTTTGCCCTAGAAGCACTCCTTTATTCAGAATTTATTCCATTTGGCTGTTCCACACTGTATGGATTAGTGCGTTGTGGGTTGCATTAATGTAATGTGTCAATATTTTTTGAGCACATTATTTTAATGGCGGCACTTCACTTGGTGTAGCGTATTCGTATATTTGCTACATTTGTCCAAAAACGGCGATGTGTGGAGAGGTTATTCGCTATTTTTGCTTTATTTGAACAAATAAGTCGAATACCGCTAAGAGCAAATACGCCTTACCGTGCAGTTGTCGGTTTTCAATGCACTTCAAAGGAGTCAAATAAGCCAAATATTTGCTTTAGCCGTCCACACTTGGTTCATGCAGTTGCACGCGGCGCTTCGATCGTGATCAAGTAGTGTTGTTTTTAATGGCAAAATAGTGTTTGTGGCAAATTGAAGTGGTCGAAAAATAACATCATGAAGTTTCTCAAGTTGTACCCAATGTATCCTTGCATTTGTGACCCCAAACATATCAGCCACAAAAATAAAAATAAAATAAATTATGCATGGATAGATATCCAAAACAATATTGGACAACCATGCACAATCGCTGATTTGAAGAAAAAGAGGGAATCTTTGATGTCTGAGTTCAGGGATTATAACACAAAAATTAAGAAATCAGAAACATCAGGAGCAGGCACGTCTAGCGTATTCAAACCAACATGGTTTGCTTACAAATACATGAATAGTTTTCTGTTAGCCATCTATAAATGTAACCCATCTACGAATACTGAGGTAGGTAAAAAATAAATAAAAAACAGTTTTCTTTAATTTTGTTTATTTATCGTCACGGTGAGTCATGTGTCACATTTACTGGTATTAAAACATATTTAGCATGTTTGAGTGTGCGATATGTGTGGATGGCACGTTTGGAATATTTGCGAATACATCAAATATTTGGACGAATATAGGGATACAAAACAAAAATACGCTAACACCAAGTGAAGTGCCGCCATAAAACTTAGGATTGTTTGGCGTTGTTGTAACATTAAAAAAAAGAATAGATCAGTTATCGGTCTTTTGTGTTGCAGAAGGACTAGAAGTAGAATGAAATAATATTTACAAAGGAATTTCAAGGAGCAACATATCCGTTTGTAAAGAACATATGTGTTTGTAAAGGACGTATGTGTTTGTAAAGAACATATGTGTTTGTAAGAACCTTTTCGTGGTTATTATCGTGAATACAATAGTGCCATAATTGTAAATGTCATAACGAGCAAATAATCCAAAGTTATTTCTTAAATGAAAAAGAGCCATTTAAAGTCTCTCTTCATTAAACATTTGTTGGATTATGCACTGACTGATATATAACTATTTTAAAAGAATTTTTTTCATCTGGAAATGAAAAATTATGTATTTAAAAGTGTAATTTAATTTACACTTATATGTATGTTCCTTTGCAGATGTATTGAAATTATCGTCCTGTCTCAAATGACTACCGCTCTTTTTATATGTTTCTTCCTTACGGGTCGTTCAACTTGTATTAAGCAGATTTATTACAACTATTTACCCTCCCTCCTCGCCCTTGTCAGCAAAAGTAACCAAAGCTCTTACCACCCATGTCATCAAAATAAACAAAGCAAAGACCCCCCCCCTATAGTGCTTACGTAATACTTGACCGGCCACTTAACCAAGTATCTCTATATGTTATATATTCCATCGAAATATTTATTTGAATAAAAAAAATGAAGAATTCCACTTTTAATACGATAATAATAAACTGAATTTGAGTGAGTGGAAAAAACGTACTTTACGTGAGATTTTGTTGTCATTTTTACTTTTCACATTGAAGTACATTCACAAAGGCGTTCACACAGAAAAGTTGATCTTTAACGAAACGCCTATTCATTCGTAAATCAAATTTGACAATTTCAGGTTGTTCCTAAACCGGGATTGCTTATCGAAAGTACACTTAAAATGTCTCGAGACTAAAATCGATATATTTCCGTTTCCATGGTTTTATATCGAAGTGAGCTCACTTAAAGTGTCATCACATAGGTGAAGTGCTGATAGCTGTACCGATTTATTTGTTTTTCAATACCGGGCCATTATATTTCTACGGAGCATAAGCTAAGACATTTCTGTACGCAATTAAGAATCAATTAGGTGACTCATCAGTACCTTTTGCCCATTATATAATCATGATTATGTCAACACTTCAAATCTCTCCGGTTCATATCAACTCTCGGGTTGCACTTCTAACGTTCCACGAGTTGGATATTAAAACGATGACCGTATCATGCTTATTATTTTTTTTGGAATGAAAAAAAGCAATTAATTTAGTGCTGGATGAATCCATTTTGTGCCATTAACTAAATTGTGCACGAAGAAAATTATTGGAAATAGCTTCGATAGGAAATAATGAAAAATCGATATAAAATATTGGGTGTTATAGCGAGTGGTGTCTGTTGATAGGTGAGGAAAGATGAATTGAAGGGTTGAGACGGGTCAGGGCCAATGCACTGAGGTAAATGTTTTACCAGTAATAAATAGCGTAAGGACTTTAGTCGCAATAAAAACTACTAGAAACATTACATTCATTTCTGTTTTTGGTTCGATTTTTGTTTGTAAATCCTAAAATTGATTTATGTACCTTCTTTTCAGTTGGACCGCCACACACTGACGGATTTTCTTAAATTTTCGGTCAAAACCTACCGATTGGCTTAAACCTTTTATAAGCTAAAATACTTTAAATAAAAAACATTAGTAACATAAACTATATTTTAGAATCTTTCTTGTATTATTTTCTCCAAATGTCTGTAATATAAGGATGTGATGATACTAGTAGGTTATTAAGAGTTCTACTAAATTTTCTCGAAAAATGTTCTCTATACATTTTTATGTCTTTATTCCTATACTTGTGAGCTTTTTCCAGTGAGTAACTATATATTTACTCACTGGCTTCTTCTGAGACTAATCCCAGAGGCACTATACAACATATTTTTTAAGAACGAAACAAATACCCTTACTGAACCAAGAAGACCACTTCTGCTTATACTCGAATATAAACTTTGATAAAAAATGTTTGAGTCATCTGTTAAATCATTTTCAAGACCCAAAAAAAATTTAACTTGTGGAGATTTTCAAATTTTTCTTTATTATGTGTCGATTTACAGTCTTTATAATATTGAACTAACTGTCGACGACATATGATGACATTCTCAGAAGATGAATGATAAATGAAAAAATAAATCAAAAATATTTTAGTGTTGTTTTTATATTTTACATTTTTAATTATTTAATAAAAAGGAGAGTAGCACATAGTAGCAACAGCAGTTGAGACAGATATTAAGCCAAGGTGTATAAGTTTATTATAATATTTATAACGTAGTCTGATTCCAATGTATTCATAACTTATAAGCAAATAAAATAAATCTTTGAGTAAAATTTAAGTTATGTATTAATTTTATTCTGTTTATTACTAGCAAACTTGAAAAAGTAAAAATCAACTTTAGGAACACAGATACATACCCCCAGGTTCACAATCCATGATAAAATATTACACCAAATACTTTGAAAACACGACACTATTTTTTTAAAAAACTATTTAAGCAATGGTCAATTTTTATGTCGGAGACGATATTTTGTCATGGTGGTTAACAAGTTAAACATTCGTTTAAAATAACATGAGAACTGTTGTTGGATTTAATTAACCAATAAGTTTTAAAAAAATAAAATCACGTGACTGTCACAGCCAACTGATTTGATTTGTAATTGTAACTTATTGGCGATCTCATTTAAAATATCTTTTATTTATATTTCCATTAATATTTGGTTTAATTTTAAATATCCATCTACTCCTTACTAGTACTTTAATCTTTGATAATGATACTTCAACCAATACTTTGTTATTATTTAATATTTTAAGTTCCCTTTCAATGTCTTCTGTTCATTTTATAGAATCACTTCTTGCCATGACCTCTCAATAAGTAAAATTCTAATGATTAACTTTTCCTTTTTAGTGTTCCAATAATTTATTCGATTACTCGACATATATATGTTTAGTCTGGTCAGGGCTTGATCAAGAGTACAAAGTAGACTTTATTCTCTTAATATAATGTAATTAAAAAGCAAGCTGTGGTACCTAAAAGTTTTTTCTGGAAACTGCTCGGAACACTAGGTACCTTCTTAGAGAAAACCTCTCTTATTGTTAACTCAGAGAAAGTAGGTCTACCCTACTTTCTCTGACTACTTTCAAGTTTTCCTGTATAATATATGTGCCTATCAGGAATCGTTGTCCAATAATGTTTTTCGAAGCAATTTATATAATATTCGTAGGCAGAACTTGGTAATATTAATTTACTTTGAAGTTTTCTTTTTGATTTGCTAGCAGTTGTTGTCATGATACCGCTACCTCGACAGAGGTTGTCTCAATTTCTTCATTATTTAACAACATGCAGATACTTTCTGTTATTTCCCCTTTTTTGTGTGCTCTTCTTTAAGTAATTTCTTCATCTTGTTCCGGTCCATTTTGTGTATACCATTATCCGTGTGTATATGGTATATGGCAAATCTTGATCTGTCTGTATGTTTTCTTGAGATGTTGTAGTGGTGTTCTTTTTTTATAATTTGGAGAGGTCTTTATTTACACAGGTATAAGTTTTTCCGCAGGCACAAGGTACAGTGTACACACAAACTTTTGGAACTTTCAGTAGTATTTTCCGGTTTTGTTTTTATCAATTTGGAACTTAGAGGTCAAATATGGAGATCTTGGTGGCCATTCAGTGGGTCCACGTCTACCTATCTACGAAGGTCCAATTCGGCTATAGTGTACTAT
Organism: Octodonta nipae; assembly: GCA_034190945.1. Taxonomy (NCBI): domain Eukaryota; kingdom Metazoa; phylum Arthropoda; class Insecta; order Coleoptera; family Chrysomelidae; genus Octodonta; species Octodonta nipae. Next base: position 16,334,673 of record CM067216.1, read on the forward strand.
ACCTGTCCAAACATTGATTTTTATGGATTCTTTGTGTGTACTGTTTGTACTCAATGAGGAGTTTTTTAAGACCAGTATCGACATTTGTGACGACTTATTGCACCGTTTAAACCAAAAGTATTCTCGTCGGAAAACACAAATGGATTAAAAAATTGGAGATTGTCACATTGTCGCCTTAAAATTTAATCAATATTTACTGTAGTAACATTGTCATTATTGGTAAGACAAGTTGAGGTAAAACTATCTCAATATTTCACTTTTCCGTGCAATACTTAAAATCGTTTCAATCAAAGACCAACCTTGTTAACTTAAGTCGGACTAGAGATAAAACAATGAGAGAACCATGGGAAATCTAATCAACGTTTTTCATTTTTTTCTGTGCTTGCAATATGTCTTCCGGCGAACCGTAAAACCGGAATAATTTCACTTGGAAAACCGTCGAAAGAATAATGAAATAAAAAGTACACGTTATGTCGCATAATCTGCAGAATTATATGCCATAAAAAGAAATTCATTCAGGAAAAATTATTGCAGCAATTCATAGACAATTGACGGAAATTGAAGGTTTGGAAAATTAAGCTATTATTGCATGTATGCAACGATCTTGGAGTACGGTTAACCTGGAAGAAGTGATTTTACAATCGCATTCGAGAAAATGGGGCACAAAACGTAAGGAAATTAGCTGCCGCAGTCGATGCAATGATATTCAATCGAGGTCTCACGTAAATGGAATCGATACGATATTTATGTGGCGAGAAAAGAATAGAAATATACGTGAAAGAGTAAGAAAAAAGGATTTATAGTCTGTTAAATCTCGAAAATCGTTTTACATATCACATTTCGCGAACAGTGAAACATTTTTACATATTATAATGAAAAAACTAAATTACGGGAATGCAAGAATATCACTCATTCTCTTTGTTCATTTGGATTTTCACTTCTCAGCACTTTTCTGTAACGCCTGAGTAGTTCAATTTGTATTTAAGTTTCTCATTGTTGTTGTAATTGAAGTCATATTTAAAGTACTAAATTTTGTTTCATTATAAAAGGATATGTTCTAAATTGATCCACATGTGCTGTTATTAATTTGGGTATTTACGAGGTTGGTGTGATAAATCCGTGACTCAATTTCCGGGATAAACATTTTGAATGCATGTATGAGTAGACTGCTGTCAAAACTCGTTCTTGTACTTTGTGTTTCACAGCCACTGAAAGCAGATATCCTCGTAAACATCGCCAAAACCAAGGAAAATATTGATAAAGACTTAGAGGGCTCTATGGGGACTCTGTGGTCGTACCATCACAAGTGACGCCAAACGTTCAAGTTACGCCACAAATCGTTGGAATGATAATGAAAGTGCGGGTAATGGGTAGGATGCAGGCATCTCAACTTAGCGGATACATCACATTTTATATGAAAATTTGTAACGCATTTGGCGAAAATCCATAAATTGGGCTATTGCTACCTGATCCAGCATATTTTCCAGATTTAGGCCCTTGCGACTATTTACTGTTTCCAAACCTGAAGAAATGGCTGAGCGTCAAGAGATTTGGATCGAATGAAGGGTCATCCCTGAAACGTACGCCTATTTTGAAGGCCTTAAGGGAATCTAATATACTCACTCACTCAGAAGGAGATGTTTAAATTTAATATTGTTTTGGTAAAACATAAGGGCCATAGTAAAGAGTAAATGGTTAGAATTATTTCTTCTTGAGGAATACTATCCTAGGCTACCTGTATTTCATGTCTTAGAACCTCTAAAGTCTGTGAGGGCTGGGGTCAATTTCCCAGTCTTCTACCCATCAGATCCCAAACTTATTCTATGCGAATAATCGGGGGATGTGGTCGACCATGGCAACAGATTCAGATGGGTCTCTTCGAAAAAGTTTAATTTAACTTGAGCAACATGAGGCTGAACATTATCTTGTTGAAATTTGGGATCCATGTGCCGATTGAGGTAAGCGAGTACATACAACTCCACTACTTCCTGAAGATAACGTTCCGCTGCCTTGTTACCTCGAAAAAAGAACTAACGGTGACCTTCTTTCATGTGCAAGAACACTCCATACCACAACGCCTACTGTTCGGTGTACATGTCGCTCAATATCCAATTGAGGTTTACGTTTTTCTCCTTGAAGTCGTCTAACCCTTTTTCGGCCATCATGTCCACCCAAGCAGAATAAAGATTCCTTAGAAAAAACGGCCTAATGCCGTACCACATTCTAATGTTGTTGTTCTTTGCACCACTGTAGTCGTCGCCGTCGATGCTCAGCAGTCAGAGGTAGCACAAAATGGTGTTCAATAGACGTTATACGTTATATAACCACCCTTCAGCCACATTTCTAGTTGTCGAAAATCGGTCTCTAAAGGCCATACGTCTTAGACGATCTTGAACTTCATTTGTGTCTTTTCGAGTATGGTGTCTACTCTTCTCCGAATTTGGGTATTGTCAAATCACGCTTAACAACATTTCATAACAGTAAGTGGATTTCTGTTCGTGCGGTTAGCGATTTCTCGAAATGAAAAACCCGCCTCTCGTAAACCAATCATTCTACCCCTTTCAAATTCACTTAGTTGACGATACCAATAAAAATATAATACAATTTAAGTTATTAACAGAATAATTTGATTCAGAGTAAAAAGCCTGGGGTGCTTGAAATATTAAATTTTTTGATTATTCTATTGGGAACTATTTATGAGAGGTGAGTTACGCAAAAAATGCAAAAAATGCACCTACTGTCGAATAGGTTGAGCGTCCCCAGTATTAATTTTATGTTTCACCAGATCAGTTCGTCCTCTTTTGCCATTCTCTACATCGAAGATATCCTGGTAGTTTCTAACGATGTCCCTCAATTTTGCTTTTTGCTTTGGTTTCCAATTCTTAGATGAATCCGTGATGAGTCTTTCCAGTTCCTCAGATAGTTTACCTGGTGGTTTTTCTGCATGCTGTGTGCTTCTGTCTATAGAGGAAAATGTTGAACAATGGCCCAGAGTTGTTCCTTTCTTTAGCACAACCCTAGTAATGATTCAGGTTCATTACCCTTACTGGCACAATCTCCATGGCACGAAACAGAGTCTTCCCCAGTGCGTTTCCTCTGCCGACGTTTCCGTCGTTAAGTTCAGGATCAAACGTCATTACTGTTCCAGCTTTAGCTTTCCCATCTAGGCAAGCATCTACAATGATTTCAGCTCTTTCCGGAACATTTACATCATCTGCCAAGATTGCTCGAAGCATTATGTCGTTTTTCCCATGAAGCACCACTTCTTCGTCATTCACTCGCAGAATTCCATCCTTAAAGTTTAACTGGAATCACTTGGAGTTCATGACATCCATTCCAATAATGACTTGGTCTTCGATGTCCGCCACTAATGCCCGATGTTGGAATGCTGTATTTCCCAACACCATTTCAACGTCTATTTCACCATGGACTTTTGCTGCTTCTCCTGTCGCTGTTCGCAGTTGCCATTTTGTTGGTTTTATCATCGTCTCTAAAACGATATTGGGCCTCATGACTGTTTTTGTCGCACTTGTATCCAGCAGCATTGCACATTGCTTCTTATTAATAAAACCATCTACGAAGATACTGTGGTTGCGTAGCGAAGCGACATATGCGTTGGTAATTAGGACTTGTTGGTTACAGGTCAACGATGGTCCCTTTATATTGACCTTCTTTAGTTTCCCCGACGAATAAGTCTGTACTCCGTTGCTCTCCTTGCAACGACTCTGGACATGTCCTACCTTATAACACTTCCGACATCTCACTAGTCTTTTTTCGCTAAGGACTTCTTCTATTATCTTTCTTACAGAGGCTTCATCGTTTCCGCCATCTTCGGATTCTGCATCAACGATTCGGACTCTGGCTTAACCTCTGCAGGTATTTTTCGCAGCCTCGAATTCTAAAGCTCGAGCCAGTGCATCTACTAATTCAGTCAGTCGAGCTAGGTTCAATGCTTGTCTGGCTTCGTGGTCCCGAAGTCCATCCAAAAATGCTTGCACTGCTAACCTTTCTATTACATTTTCCGGTGTGGCTGGATAGGCACGGCGAACCAGACGCGCAATATCAGCTTCAAACTCTTGTAGGGATTCGTTTGATTTCTGGTGGCGATTGGGAGTGGTAGACGTGCTCCAAATGTGTCTAGCCATACCTCAGTTCTAAATGTTTGACTAGTTGTTCGTAGTCTTCTTGCTCAGAGGCATTCAAAGTTTGCAAAATATCTGTAGCATCCCCTCTTTAGGCGAGTGTTAGGGCTATTGCCTTCTCCTCTGCCGACCATCATTTTAATTTTGCCGCAGCCTCGAATTGGCGCCTATAATTAGCCAATGACGATTTTCCATCAAATTGGGGAGGTTTCATTTTGTGTCTTGTCTCCTCGAGGCGACCTTTCGAATCCACTACTTCTGGGCTTTTTCTGCTTTCGATTTTTGATTGCGTGTCTCCCTTTCGTATTGTGACTACCTGTTCTCTTATTTTGCTGATCTCATCCTCCACTATCTGTTTTAGCTCTTCTATCCGCGTTTCATTTTCGATTATTGTCTGCTTTAGGTCTGCCATCCGAGCTTCATTTTCAACTATTCTCTCTTCGAGCAGTTCTGAATTTTTCTGTACCATGCTTTTCAAATTTTCTTCGAAGGATTTAGAATTTTCTGTCAATTTATCTTCTAGGGCTTTAGAATTTACTTGTAATTTTTCAACTAATTTATCTTCTAAAGACTTAGAATTTTCTAGCAATTTGTCTTGTAATGTTTCTTTTAAACTTTCTTTAATTGCTTTAAATAGCATACTCATGTCCCCATTACCGGGAACTTCAAACAAATAAGTATCCGGGTCGTTACCTTCATTTATTAGGGCATCTCGTAGCCGTTGTATTAATTCACTTTTCTTCCCACTTATTTCTCAATCCCTTTCCTCAAGTTCTTTTTTTAAGTCCGTCACTTTCAATTGGTCCAAATTCACTGTTTTAAACATTGTCAGTCTATTTATTTTTCACTTCTAAAGTTCCACAAATATACCTACACCTGTCATTACTGTAATGTTTTTATTTTCACAGTCGGGTTCTGTTCAGTTCTTGGATGTATTTAAAAACACAGTACAACTCGCTCTAATTTATTTCCACTACTTTACCACAATTTATATTCACAGAAACTACTATTTACATTTTATCTTAACTGTACAATACTACCGTCGTAAACCGAATGCCTCCTATCGCCAGCTGTCCATATTTATTTATTTCTCTTCTCTTCTGGTAAGTCCACGAACCATCGAGAAACTCTTTCATGTTCTGGAAGCTTTAAGGGAATTCCCAGTAACGGCAGCGGTCGGCCTGTTGAGAGACAAAACATTTCGCATTCCCAGAAGTGTCGGAATAACGTCCCTTCCACGAATTGGTTGATGGCCGATTGCACCAGCTGTCGGATGAATTCTCGTAACAATACTAATGTTGTAGTTATCCAGTCTCGCAAGGAATAGTGGTTCCGGAACTACATTATTTTTATCATTAGTGTACGAAAACTAAAGTACATCTGATCACAACCAGTTGCACATAGTAATCTTTAGCCTTTCGTTTCAGCTAAATCAAATATTGTTTAATAAAGAATTTTAAAAGAATGGTAATAATCGGTGTTGCAAAATTACACAAAAATGCGAACTTTACCTTAAAAACATAGGCTTTTATGGCAGCAAATACATAGTCGAGACTCTTGATTCAGGGGATTCACTCGTATTTGCCCGGTATTATTAACTAACTAACTTAAAAACATCAATTTACTGTTCGGACAGTGAGGATGTTTTATCACAGCTTTCTATACTTGATTGAACTTGAAATGTGGGTATCTGTGAGTATTAGCAGTTTTTAGAATTTACACGATGAAGATAAGGCCGAGCGGTTATCTTTATCTCAACAAGGAAGAGTATTATATCAATAAATATAACGCCAAGCATCAATTAAGTCATAATAAATAATTATCTTAGAGACTTCAGCACAATACATAAACTCAGGTAGCGTTAATATTCTTAAGTAACAACAATTCATACCTCTCGAAGCATGACTGCCTTTGTGAGGGTTATCCATTTCCAGTCCAATCTCATTTTAACAATAATAACGGTAACAACAATAAATATTGAACTCTAATGATCTAACGCTTTTAGTAATTGGCAATTATATGCAAAGAAATCTGTTTCCTATTTGTATTACTTTTACCACATTATGTTGAAATGGATTTCTTTTGTAGCATAAAGTGTTTATTAAACTCAAAACATTCCGCAACTTTTGATTTAACGGTGATAGGTGTAACGTCTCAATGTTGACTAATTGGTTTGATAACAGTTAAGAATAATCGAAGCAATGATGTCGACAGCTGGGAACGGTATAAACGCAATTACGAACTGATTTTTAATAAGTAGAAGCTGATTCATACGCCGTGCATTTTATTACAAACTAGCTGTAACTTGCTACTTAGTCCACCTTTGAAAAAAATTGTTGATACTGTTTTCCTGAGATAAAGTACTGTTTATGTATCAACGTTATAGATATATTCAGTATCCACTTCTATCCTTATACTAGTTTTCCGGGGATGAAAAACACAACTGTCACTAATATACAAATCTGGTTCAATCATTCAATTGATGGATGGAGCGAAATGGACACATTTCTTGTCCTACAGGTACACCAGTTCTAATGCTCAGCGATTTTTTTTTTGTGGAGCTATTTAAAACTGTTAATCACCATCGAGAATAATAACCTCAGGATATTGTACATAATTCTCAGTGGCTACTTCCACAAAATTCGAAACATTGCAGCAATATATTATGATCCATTTTCTGGTCAAAGTACGAGTGACTCGACTTTAGCTGGTTCCAGACGTAAAGAAACCTGCACAACTCTTTATGGGTTTGGGTTCCCGGTCAAATTGGCTGCAATTTTGGTAAGTTGTAGTTGATGATGTTCTGGTCAAAAGTTACCCGAGGCACAAAATCTAAAATGGACAGTTTTTGACATATGAGGGTCATAATGAACAAAAATAGACCATTTTCGGACTATCCAAAATTCACATTAACTTGAAAAATATGAACTACTCCTTAAAAAAATTGGTTAATTAAGTTATAGGTTATGTTGTGGAACCTTTGATCATGAGCTTGCAAGTAACCTTCAAGGTCATTTCTAGGTCAGACTGATTTTCAAGATTGCGTAATTTTTTATAACAATAGAAAAGACTCAGCAAATTCTTACGAAATAGTAACTTAAGAATCACACGATGTGAAAATCGTGATCCGGAAACTAAACTGTTAACTGTCATGCAGTCCTTTGTTGACCTAAATCGGTATTTGCGCCCTCTGTCGACAGTTGTTCCTCACCAACTCCAAGACTTGCGAGCTTTCATTCTAGTTAAAACACTCAATGCTCGTAAAAGCGGAATAGCCTTTCGATAAGCCTTTTCAATTATTAGTATATTATTCTCCTGAAACTAATCATTCATCATTTCTTCTTCATTTTCTAATTAAATCTGCAGCATAGGTGCATCGTCCGAAAATCCTTACAAAAGTAGACCATTTTCGAACAATCCAAGATTCATATTAACTCCAAAAGTATGAAACACTCGCTAAAAACTCTGAACAATCAAGTTGTAAGTTATGGCACCGAATCTTTGATCATGACGTTGCAAGCATCTTTAGAGGTTAATCTGATTTGCAAGACAGGACTGTGTAATTTTTTTATCAGAAGAAGGAAAAATTGAAATAACGAAAGAATATTCAGAACATCTATAACTTGTGATGAAAATAAACGGTAAATGGATCTAGTTCCTAGGGTTCTGTTGTGCTGGTCTGTTACCAGCATCTTTAATTGTTCTGAGTAAAATACCAGATGGAGACTCGAAATTTTCGTGCCGTGAAAATCCTAAAAACCAAAGAACTCTAGCTATATGTGCACAGGAACCTAGTGTTCGAGCACCAAATTTACACCTACAATAATATCATGGAATATGTTGCAGATCATCATTCTTTCCATCATTTATTTGGGGCTAATTATTTGAGATATACGCAATCCATAATTGATAACGTGTTCGGTTCCTAAATCGAGAAAACAGTCTGCCAATAAATCTGGTTATGGAAGACAATTTTCGTTTCTCACCATTTCAGCTTGCAACTCCTGTTCTCCTTGTCTTTGCTGCTTATCCTGTATGTATGACCTCGACAAATGACTTTGACATATCCCTATTGTCAGATCTTTTAGTTTGTGTATGATTAGAACTGGAATATCATTTAAGTGATTAGTGTTGAGTTTAACCCATGGTTGCGCATTTCTTCCATCAAGGTTTTCAACTTCAACTAAAGCTTGAACAACACTAGGTTCATTAGCTCTTTCAAGCAATTGCTGAACCAATGCAGCATTTGCTACTTACATATTGATTGAGGAATGGAATTTGTTTACTAGCGCTTCGACAATTCTGTAGAAATCTCCGAGATGAGGAAGAGGGCCATTTATTATTAATTGCCGAATTTGTAATTGATTTTATGGGACTATTTCTTACCTCAACTAACTAGCTGTGACATGTGACTAAAGGGGATTCATTTGCATCCTGTCGTCAGTTCACGCTCACTATTCAAGACGTGCTGCAATTCTAGTTGCAAGACCCAATCCTCGTAAAAGCTAAATACCATCTCGATAGTCTTGGTCAACTATTAGTCTCATGAAACCAGTCATTCATCATGTCTTCTTCATTTTCTAATTAATTCCGCAGCATAAGCTGCATCTTGTTTGAATCTCTAAAGTATATCCTACCGGAGCAACTATCAGAGCTGGTTTTAAAAGATGTCTACCTCTATTGGCGCAGTAAGACTGACGAAGTACACCAACATTACTACTTTTGGGAATATAATCAAGTGTAACATCAATAAAGGCAGTAAGTAGCCTGCGGAATATTTGGAGTCGTGTTATATAATTGGTTAGAAAATTTCGTCACATGTCTTTCGATGTAAGTCTCTGTAATCGTGGCTTCACATCCTATATTATTTGGCACATTTGGAGTATAGTATTGGAATATAGTTTAAATTGATTGACGCAACTGCACAAAAATGCCACAAGGTCTTTCTTTGTCATTCGTAAAATCGTTTTCATGGCAAAAAGTTCGAGTTTGTGCAATTTTTCTAAGACCTTGCATAAATAACAGTCTTAGATCATTTACCACCTAGATATAGCCTGTCAAGCATATAATCGTGGCAACGCTAGAAAGAGAGGGCAATAGAGACAGTAAGAGGCTATTTCACTTAGTGGGTGGAAGCAGCTCCCAACTAAGCCTCTTGTCCTCTCTATTGCCCTCTCTCTTCTTAGTCTTACCACGACATTTGTGCACTGCAGGCTATCTCTAGAGAGTAAATGCTCTAAGATAACAGTAGCTGATTTCCTGGCTTTCATAAAATACCCACGATCATACAAGTGAATAATTAACGAGGTTTCAATCATTAAATAAATATTTAAACATTTAAGGGTGAACATTCGCTTGTTCAAGCGAAAACATTTACAGTGCTAAATTCAACGTATTGTGCAATCTAATGAAAAAACAATTTAACCGAAATACTAATTTTGTGATTTCTTACAAGACTTATGAAATAAATATTGCAATATTTAGGTACTAACTTTTCGAGATTTGTCAATCCATTGAACACTAGACAATATATCTTTCATCTGTTGCGCTCCCCTCAACTGACTGAATTCTGGAATAATTATTTATGTATATAGTACATGTAACTGAATTTAATATTTTAACGCGAAATGAATTCCGACATCTAGAAGTTTCAGGAAAATCTAGCTGACAGAGACTCCAAATCGGGAGTCGTACTGTGTGTAACGCCGTTTGCCTGTGATCCCCAGGATAGAAATCACACAAAAAATTTCGAACGTTTACTAAAACCTGTCAAAGAAATTGCGATACTAACTTTTTGAGATTTTTCAATTCATTGAACGCAAGACAATATATTGTTTCTAGTCGAGAACCTTCATCAGTTGCGCTCCCCTCAACTGACTGAATTCTCCAATAATTATTTATATATATAGTACATATAACTGAAATAAATATTTTTTATCGCGAAATGAATTCCGACATCCAGGAATTGAAAAATCTCGAAAAGTTAGTATGGTAATTTCTTTGACAGGTTTTAGTAACCCTGCGATTTTTTTCGTGTGATTTCTATCCTGGGAATCACAGGGAAACGGCGTTACACACAGTACGACCCCCGATTTGGAGTTTCTGTGAGCTAGATTTTCCTGAAACTCCTGGATGTCGGAATTCATTTGGCCATAAAACAATAATTTACAGTTTATACTTTGACAAACTTTATTTTTTGTTAATAATTAGAATGTAAAAATGAGTACAGCGGGCAAATGTTTGGATTTGAATAGAAAACTTGTAGCAAAATATTTTTCATGAGTGATGAATTATCACACAAACTTACACATTAATATTTTTTATCTATGCCTTTTTAAAGATTTATTTAATATGAATTAAACTATTTTAAACAATAAAAAAGTAAAACTAGTATACACTAGGTTGCACCACTTATTGATTAACAGACCCAATAAAGATTGTTTGTTTGATGTAGTCTTTTTATATGAAAATCATATATAATAAAAAATTCTTAGAAATTAAATTTTTTTGGGTTAGAAAGTGATCGTCTCAGGAAAAATATTTTAAAATAGCAAACTTTGTGAAATTTCGAATGAAGTATAAATCATAAGTTAGTGATTTATTTCTATAATAAAGAATGTTGTAATAACAATAATAATATATACTAAAAATGACATTAAAAATAGTTTAACGTGTTACTTTATTGATCAAAAATTCTCTTCACGTTAACGGTGAATGCAAACTAATCTGAATTTGCTAGAAGACATGGGGAGGACTTTAATATGTATGATTAGTAATTAAAGTATTTTGGAAGTAATTAATCTTTTATATCTCAGATGTCGTAACTCAGGAATGTATGGCTGACGTTTTCGTTCCGCGAAATATTTTTGTTTCTTATGGGTTAAATCATACGAGGGCTGCCTTTTATATTCCGGGATTGGACAACCCTAGTGTTGCAATCTGACAACTGACAGCTCTATCGTAAAGTTTGACATTTTTGAGGTTATACGTACTCAGAACGTTTTGACATTCGAACGCTATGTGTTGTTTACAGTAACTTAAAGGATACATCTCGGCCAAAAAATGGAATTAAATCGTGAACATTTTCGTGCGATTATTTTTTACAACTTTCGACATGGATTAAATCAGCAAGAGTGCATGGATGAAATTAACTTATTTTTTGGCGAGGAAACTCCATCAAGGACCACTGTTTATCGATGGTATGGTGAATTCAATCCAGGTCGTAGTTCACTCCAAGACGAATTTCGTGAAGGTCGTCCAAAAACAGTTGTTGTTCCGGAAACCATTGATGCTGTGCGCGAACTGATATTGCAAGATCGTCATGTGACCTATCGTGAGATTGGGTCAACCTTACACATTAGTGGGACCGGCATACATTCAATATTGCATAAACATTTGAATGACAAAAAAATTTGTTCGCATTGGATCCCACACAATTTGTCAATCGTTCAAAAAAAGTCTCGTGTCAATTGGTGGAAAGAACGTTTATGACATAGTGACAGGTGATGAATCGTGGATTTACGCGTATGAGCCCGAAAGTAAACAGCAATCCACTGTATGGGTGTTTCAAGATGAGCCGAATCCAACAAAAGTTGTTCGCGCACGAAGCACTTCCAAGCAAATGATCGCCTATTTTTTCGGAAAAACTGGACATGTCGCAACCGTACCACTAGAACAACGCAGAACAGTCAATTCTGACTGGTACATAACCATTTGTTTGCCAGTTGTCTTCCTAGAAATGAGGAAAACCAACCGTCGAAGACGGATCACTCTTTACCACGACAATGCGAGCTCTCACATATCGGCTCAAACAACTGCATTTTTGACCACTCAAGACATCGATTTGATGAGTCATCCGCCGTATAGTTCTAACTTGTCACCAAATGACTTCTTTTTATTCCCGTACGTAAAAAACAAGCTGGGAGGACAACGTTTTTCGACACCTGAAGAAGCGGTTGCTGCGTTTAGAATGCATGTTTTGGAGATACCTCAGAGTGGAAAAAGTGCTTCGACAATTGGTTCAAACGCATGCAAAAGTGTATAGAATGGGGAAATTTTGAAAAACAATAAAGCGATTTTCGATGATTAATATTTGTTTTTGTTCTCTAATCCTGAAATACAAAAGGCAGTCCTCATACCAGCATCACAGGATCGTAGTAGTAAATACTTTTCAAGTAAATTGGATAATAATTTCTTTTTGTAGTACTAAAATTTATTAAAGTTTTTAAAAAAATTATTAGATTATAAGTGAAATTAAAATAAGCTGTAGAATAAATAATGCAAAAATATGAAAATACATGCATAAGGATTTTATTTCATTTATTCTGGATTTGAACTACAATTTTCGTTTTTTTAACCGGCAATGAATTGCTCCTACCGTATTACAAAAAATCAGATTGGTTCGACGGATAACCACATTTAAAAATTCCTGGATCCAATCAGGGTAACTAAATCTTGTGCCTCAATATGAAATTTAAAAATTTTCATATTTTTTAAGAAATTGCTATTTCCCGAGAAAATCTGACAATTTTAAAATTTTTCCTTTTATCTTCCTCATAGTACGTTTGATTCTAAACAACTTTCGATTAGAAAATTTTCGGTTTAGTTATGCTAGTTAATAATAAAACTGACAATAAAAATATTTTATTATACAATTACCTGGATAGTTCATAAAATTTCTCTAAACTTTTCTTTTATGACTAGATTACAACAGTAAACATCCTTGGGGTTTTGATTGCATCCTATATAATTATACTATCATAAAGACAAAGGTCACAACTAAACGTAAAATCAATCCTTAAAGGTGTCGCTTATATTTCAGTTCATCAATCTGTTGACCACTAGATGTAAAACTTTGGTAAATATCGAGTTTCTGTAACCAGACATAATCTTGATTTCCCAAAAAAGCAAATGAAAAACTTGGATAGCGTTAAGTGGAGATTTCACACATTCAAAATAAAAACTTCTAACGACCTTTGGAAGCCGAAACAGCACGTCTCGTTAGGAACAAATCACTCTGCTGTCGTTTATAAACAATAAGAGCTGAAAATTACATTGTATATAGTTGAATACTTGTCCTACTAATACAATAAGGTACGTGATAAATTGAACTCGTTTAAATGAAACTGCAGTCACCCACGCCAAAATTCACTTCTTGTTTATAAAATTGCCATATATTTTCGCTTCTATTAGTGTAATTAGTTGTTTTATTTGTACTAAAACTGTGAGGAAATGCCTCACATTACACAATTTTGCTTTTAAAGAAAACAATTTTTTACAATTGCAGAGTTAATATTTTATGTGACATTTAAAATACGTATTAATCACTTTGAAGCGAATGCTTCTTAACGGAGGCCCACACTTAGAAATATGAAAATAGATGAGCAAGGGAATGAAATGCATAACTTGACATTTCATTTGTTTCGACACTTTCGGTCCGACCGACCGACCCATACCACACACTGCCTCGATCTTGAAATACCCACCCAATTCAGTTCTCTTTTATAGAAAATCAATTATAAATAGGAAATAAACTAATATAACATCCAAGTAATATACAATATCTGCACAAAATTTGCTCTTAGTTCTAACAAACACTCCAGTTCTTTGTTTGTGATATATTTAATCGGAGATTTGACATACGTCAGAAATTAAAAAGAATACCACACGAAAACGCAACTTGGCATCAAATTTTCGTATTATGAACCAATATAAATTTATTAAATAAAACATGTCCTTTGTTTACATCGTTTTTTATCGTAATAAACAAAGTGTGTTTACCACTCAGAACACTTATACGGGCGAAACTTCTATACCCTCTAAATAGCCTAATTGAATTAAATACAAGTAGTCAAGAAAGAGTCTAAAGCGCACGGCTGCAAATCCGAAGTTACCGAGTTCGAAACCGAGAACAATTATTACTTTTTAGGGTTCCGTATATACAATATACGAATATACTTATAATATCACTCCGGATTTCTGCCTTTGTCACATCATAGCCATTTTCTCCTAAACTACTGGACGGAAGAGGTTGAAATTTGGTATCAATGTATAGTTCGGTGACCCGATCAGGAGTACATATCGTAAAAGAAAAAAAATTGATTTTAGGGGTACTTCTGGGGGAAAAACTATAAAAATCGACCGTCTCCCCCCTGATCTCCGAAACTACTCAGCCTAAAATTTTGAAAAAATAGGAAATATAGAAAAATACAGGAAAAATAAGGAGAAACCATTAATATTAATTTTAGGGGGCAAATTATAGACTTAAACAAAAATTTAAAAATAAAAAAAAATTCGAACGCATCATGTAATATTTTTTTCATGTTTAAAAAAATATTGAAAAAGATATTAACGAAAATAATCCAAAATTTATCCATCCCTCCCCCCTTATTTCCGAAACTATAAAACGTAAAGTTTTGAAAAAAATTAGAGGTATAGGTTCTGACCTGAAGTTTACTGCAAAAATAAAGGAAAAACCTTTACTTTTACTTTTGGGGGCAAATTACAGAATTAAATGGAAAAAATAAAATTAAAATTGTTTCTAACCCCCCATGTTATATATCAAATGAAATGGCTCATTATGACGAAAACAGATATATTTTTTCATATTTTTAAACTAAATTAATTAAAATATATTAACAAAAATATAAAAAAACCTACCCTTTCCCCCCTCTTATCTCCGAAACCATAAACTGGAAAATTAAAAAAAATGGAGGTATAGCTCCTCACCTGAACTTTACTGGAAAAATAAGGAGAAACCCCTAATATTTATTTTGGGGGGCAAATTATAGAATTAAATGGAAAATATAAAATTAAAATTTTTTCTAACTCATCATGTTATATATCAAATAAAAGGGCTCATTATGACGAAAACAAATATATTTTTTTCATATTTTTAAATAAATTAATTAAAAGATATTCACAAAAATATAAACAAATTTACGCATCCCCCCAATCTCCGAAACCATAAGCTGGAAAATTTTGGAAAAAAAATGGAGGGTATAGCCCCTCACCTGAACTTTACTGGAAAAATAAAGAAAAACCCCTAATATTCATTTTGGGGGGCAAATTATAGAATTAAATGCAAAATATAAAATTAAAATTGTTTCTAACCCATCATCTTATATATCAAATGAAAGGGCTCATGATGAAGAAAACAAATATATTTTTTTCATATTTTTAAAATAAATAAATTAAAAGATATTAACAAAAATATAAAAAAACTACCCTTCTCCTCCCTTATCTCCGAAACCATAAGCTGAAAAAATTTGAAAAAAATGAAAGTATAGCCCCTCACCTGGACTTTACTGGAAAAATAAAGAAAAGAGACATTGGTGATGTCATAGAGACAAACCTTTTTTTTTCTACGAGTTTTTGCTCTTCCTAGTATAATATTGTATTAGTACTAAACTTGTGTTTTTTTGTCATTATGTCATGAGTATTTAAATTTTTAAATTGCTTCCAAATGTTTTTTATATAATTTTAGTGGTCATATATAACAATAGTCAATGTCTAGGTGTTTTCCCACAATCAAATATACTCAGAACTGGAATTTAATAATTATGCTTTTTAAAAATGTTGTAGGTATGTCAAATTAGGTTTTGGTATATTGCAAAAGATAATTGTACTCAACCAAATCATATGGATCAGAAATGCCATTTACCTGACTTTCCAAAAAGGAAAGACTTCAGGAACCACTTGTTCACATACACATTTAGTAAGAGGTGAGCTTAAGACCATTGACAGCTACCAGGCAACTTTGTGGACTTCTGAACTATTTCCGAACATGTCAGTTTCCTATGTCGAATATTTGCAATTAGTTGAAGCTCCTACTTGTTGGCCAGCTAAAAACTTACGTATGCGTAAGGAGACGGCTCTCGCTTGTTGTGTTCGGCTTTTGAACTCCACCTCCAGGTCCCGTTAATCACTCAAGGAGCAAGTTAGGTGTTTGAATGTCCCTACTTGTTCTATATAGTTGTCGTTGATGGTTATTATGAAATTTGACATAAACTAGGTCTTGGCGGCATTTATTTTTAGTCCCATAGAACTGTTTGCATCATTTACGAGATTCACTAGAGACTGTTAATCGTCAGGGGTGTTAGTAATGCCTTTTCCACGTACAGATTGAATACAATATTTTTTTCTTAATTTAATTTCATTCTACTAATATAATTTTGGAACTTTGAAGTATTTCTATGAGACATGGTGTTGACATAAAGGCTTGTTTTTTAGATTTAAATATTATTGTTAGTCTTTGAATATTTGTATGCTAATATACTTGTTGGTCCACTCGACTTTTCGAAAACTTTTATTACTTGAAGAGACTCCTTTTTACTTATCCTCCATGGACTAATTCCACTCTCCATGATATGCGTCTAGGTTATGGTGCCGGTGTCGAGTGTGACTTGACAAAAATCCTCATTTAACTTGCCATCTTGCCCATTGTCGTGTATGTAGGAGCATCGTTTTAAAAATAATATTTCTTTCAGTTCACTATATATTGAGTTGCGAATATTAAGCTTGTTTGTATGATGTATGAGTGAGTTAATAACCTTATCAAAGCAAATATTAGTGTTAGGTTTTTGTTCCTTTTTCAGCTGTCAAAACGCGCCTACTAGCCTTCGTTGTCGTTATGCAGATGTGATATCGATCGATGTAAATTTTTGTTATGACATGTCGCATCCATCACACAACCGAATTTTACATACTCAGTTTGCAGTTTAGATCGCCAAATTATTTTAATGCCTTCCTGTGTTTGAAGTCGAAGTAAATCTGTCGCATTTCCATGCGTATGTCGGTGCAACGAGTGCTTTGTGCAGCTCTGCATAAAAAGCATGTCAGCCTGTACGAACCTTTTTCTGTCTATTAAACAAATGCATACAACAGAGTAGGTGTTTACAGAAAAATTTTAACAGTGATGCCCTGGGGCTCGTCATTGTTTGGGACATGCTTTGAGGTTCTCGTCACTCTACTTTAAAACGCTTTGCTGGAAGGGCCGGAACAATTTTATTGCCCCAGTTTCACCTCATCCGTATGGGCAACGTCTATTTTTTAAAGAAAAACAGGCCGAATCTGGTGATATTTCAATTTATCCTCGTTTTTGAAATTTTGTGATAATACTGCGAGGTCCAAAAGTAATGCATAAATTCATTTCCTACGTAATTATGAAGGTAAATGTAAATAAAAAAATATCGATTTTAAAATTCTGAAAATTTGGTACATAGGTAAGTCGATAGGTGACTAAAATATTTTCAGCACTGTGGCACCTCCGGTTATACCGGAAGTAACAACTTACATAGGTCAAACAGAACACCCTACATGTTACTGGATATTTGGATGCTACGGAAAATTCTAGATAAATTTCATCAACTATACGTTATTCCCAAAATTTAACCATTCTCAAGATATTTGTATTTTTATGTCAAAAATTACAGATGCAGGCCTGCGGGTAATCGACAATTTTCGCTAACCAACTATTTTAAAACGGCTTGCTTGTTCTTAAAAAATAGTGAAAATGGCATTCACAATATGCTTGAAACACAAAATTTTCAAATTTAAACTTCCAATTTTTTTGTTGGGATCTTATCCAGCACTAAAAATGAAGGTAACTTGTATTAGATTCCCTATATCTAAACTTCATATCTCGCTTAAATTACGAACAACCCTTTTCCGGTCATTAAAATATGACGCTGACTTTGCTTGGAAAAATCAAGTGAGCCGTGGCCGCTAGAAAAATAAATGGTGACTAGGAAATGTCACTCAGTGTTTCAAAATTGCCAATTATGCTTACACGAAGCGTAATATCAGTAATTATTCCAACGAAGATTATTTCAATATTTTTATTATTTATAGCGAGTATAATAAATCAACAAACAAGCAGGGACAATTACGGAAAACAATTAATCGAATTATATACCTAGAGAATTTCGGATCAGCCAAACTAACAATTATTACGAAATATTTAAAAATTATTAAATGTTGTTTTCTTAAAAAATAACAAATGAGAAATAACAGCCAACACGTAAACCTACCCTATAGAGACATTTTAAACCACTTATTTTAGTAAATGTTCAAACTTACGCCCTTCAAGCATCTTATTGGTGTAGGCTCTAAATTTCTGAATTCATTTTTTATTCGTTGTCTACAATCCTCTTTGATCGTTAAACATAGATTTATTTTTTATTGCACCCCCATACAAAATTATCCAGACCGGACAAATCAGGTGAACGAGGTAGCCATAGAAAAAGACCATTGTTTGCAGTCCATTGGTCAACGAAAACCTCTTCCAAAGAGTTGTGCACTATGTACCCATTGTAGGGAAGTGACCCGTCATGCTTCTAAAATAATTCCCGATAATTTACCAATGGTAAATTTTTCCAGATACGGAGCTTCAAAATCTGGCAAAATATTCAAACAACCTTCATCTATGAAAATTAAAAAAGCAGGGCATAAAGCAAAAGGTAAAACATATTTATAATTTTACCATTTAAATTTTCTTCATAAAAATGTATTTTGATCACTCCGTCGTTTTCTACCGCACAATAAACATTAAACTGCCAACTCTTTTAGACATTTCTACTTTGGAACTCATCAGGATTAGAGTCACGCCAGCAATGGGATTTGAGCAAATGATATTGTCCAAAAAACAGTTTGTTTAACATTTTGCACTAAAGAAGAATATTCTATGAGTAGCCCTTTTAGACAATCCCAATTCTAGTACCTTTTGCTTAATACTTGCTGTCGGATACGCTTGACAGTAAGCCAAAGTTGAAATTTCACTATTTACGTCATCAACAACAGATTTATTTTCCTTAATTGTTGGTTTGACTGATCCGAAGTTCTTAAAATTGTCTATTACTCGTTTAATTGTTTTCTCTGATGGTTTCTCCTTCTCCGTGTATCTAGCAGCAAATATCTCACATGATCGTGTCAATAATTTATTACTCTCTCATAACCATATTGAAGTAATCTTCGTTAGAGTAATTGATGCGTGCAGGCATTGTTGCTTCTTGGGACATCCTATATATGAAACTACACTTTCTCAAATTACCCCTAAAATATTTAATTGAACAGGGGTAGCATATTATACCGCGTATATAAGGTTTTTCAATTCTCTTTTTAGCAATATACACTCAAGAATAAAGTCATTTTATTTCATACAAACAAGTAGCGCGTAAGTCGAATACGTGTCACGATTTACTAGTCTATTAGTTATTTGTAAAAAAAGTAAAATCGACTCTTGTTGTGAGATTTATACGTATTTTTTAAATTATCTTTTTGAAATACTTAAGTCGTATTTAAAATGTATTTTAGTTCGCTAGTCTTCGTTAATAATTTTTACCTTCTGAGACCAAACGATAAATCAAGTACGTATTCTGAGGTATAACGAATATTTAATGAGAAGTATCCTGACTGTCACATTTCCTAGTCTACGGTTTGTAGAATAGGACGAAAATTCCGTCAATTTGGAACTGTCAAAGGTCTTCCCAAACCTGAGAGATCAAAATTGAATGTCGTAAAGAAATTGAATGTATTGTTAACTCTTGAGGAAAACCCACATAAACCTACAGGAGAAGTAGCTGGTGATAATGATATCAATAAAACATCTGTATTGAGTATTTTGAAAAATAGAAATACTACCATATAAAATTAAACTCGTTTAGGAACTTGACGATGACCCTGATCGTAGGTTAGAATTTTATGAAAGGGTTACAAATAGGTGCCAAGGAATCCCATGTTTCCCAAAAATATTCTTTTCTCCGATGAGGCAACGCTGAACCTACATGGAATGGTCAACAAGTAAAGTTATCGGTATTGGAGAACGCAAAATCCTCACTGGCTGAGGAAAGGTGACACTCAGTATTCTATATATAACAGAAGAATTAGATCATATTTTTTTAGGGAGCATTAACTGGGGGAGTTATTAGAATTTTTTACAAAATGTTTGAGTACCTGAATTAAGACATATTTTCCTAATTTTGATTACCCCGTAGACATTAATATAAAAATATGGTATAAGATGGAGCTACACAACATTATGCAGCAGCCGTAGGAGCTTATCTCAAGCAAGTTTTTCCGTATGTATGGAGAAAATTGAGTCCACTGAACTATTTCTTGGGAGCTATTTAAAATCAAAAATCTACCACCGGAAACCAACTAGTTTTAATGATTTAAAACACTGAATCAAATCAAATCAAATTTTATTTGTCAAGTAAGGTAACGTTGCAATATTTGAGCATATCGCTTAGACTATAATTATTGTAAATATTAATAATTACTTTAGTTTTATTAGATATTAATTACATCAAAATTTCCATTCTATTCTTTCTATGGCAGCATTAATTATATTACAAATTAAACAATCGAAAATTGATTTTTCGTATTACTAAGGGGCCATTATTAAAATACCTCACGCTAAATTTTACATTTTCGGATCCCTCCCTCCCCCTTCCTCAAATGGGTCACACTTTCTGCGACCGCCTCCCCAATAAATGTTCGTCACACCTGCTAGAATCTCCCCATATTTGATACAGTGCGGCTAATACTAATATCAAAGAAATATTAATATAATGAATAAGCAGCTATAATAATGATCTTGCAGTATCTTCTTCTTTATTTTCAGCATTTATTTCATTAGCATCTATCCAATCTTCTTTCATCCCCAATATGCACAGCAGATCTTCAGTTGAACAAGGAACCACATTAACTTTTAATTCGGTTTTTCACAGATACCCTTTTTTTCGAAAATCTTAACTGTTAAATCTATTAAATGCTAACACACACACACACACAAAATTAAGAAATTTGTTGACTACTAAATGATCAATGAGATAAATATATAAAAATAAAAATATAGTAGAACCTGTTTTAAGATAAAATTGTAGTAGTTACAAACATTTGTATATGTAGAAAAAGTGACTACGCTAACTCATTTCTTCGAAATTTTAGCATTTCCATTGAAATTCGAATTAACCAGGTTCTATTGTGTACGAGAAATTATGTGTATATAATAACACTATTATATATACAACTTTATTTTATCATATTGAATAGAGAGAGCAGAATCCATGGAAGCGCTTTTTTCTATGATATTGGATGTACATACGAACCGATTGTGACGGACTTAAGTAAATATACCAAATAATAAGCTATTGTGACTGATATATATACATAAAAATATTTATGTATTAGATGGTTTCCGGAAATTCATCCGCGTAGTTGATAACTGATCCCTGCCGGGATCCATGGTAAAATGACGTTTCGGCAGAGTCACATCTGCCCTCTTCAGGTCGGTTCACATAATTTTCGTAGCCTTCTGCTTTCGCTTCTAGTTACTCGAATACTGATATTTTCAGGAGCGCGCACGGTGTTATATAGTCGCGGCTCGGCGCCTATTGGTTGGCACCGTGAACGGCTGCGTGTGATTGGCCTTGGGCGCTCAGTGGGAGCGCCTCCCGCCTGCTGATTTGTTATTTCCGGTTGAGTTGTTATTGGACGGGTCCGGGCCGGTACGGTGTTTAATAGAATTTTCCAACAATTCGATAAGTTCTGGATTTCATTGCGTGAGTTTAGACTGTGAGGCCTCTTCGCTATTTCAATTGCCTCTCTTACGAGTCTTGATTTTGGGTGTTCTATATTTGCCAGTACTCTGGTGTTCTCAAAGTCTACTCGGTGTGACGTCGTTGTGGCGTGTTCAGCAATGGATGTTGTTTTTTCCTGCTTTCTTATAGCACTCTGGTGTTCATCACGTCTAGCTTGAATTCTTCTGTTAGTTTGCCCCCTCATAGGTTTTATGACAGTCTGCACATGGAATCTCGTACACTCCCTGTTGTTCTAAAGGGTAATTACCGTATGTCAAGGGTACCACGGACAGTAATGCAAGAATTCTAAGGAGACACAATATCGATACTATTTTCAATACAGACAGAAAAATAAGCACGGTGTTGAGGACTCCGAAGACGAGGATCCCTTTAGAACAACAGGGAGTGTACAAGATTTCATGTGCAGACTGTCATAAAACCTACGTGGGACAAACTACAGAAGAATTCAAGCTAGACGTGATGAACACCAGAATGCTATAAGAAAGCAGGAAAAAACAACATCCATTGCTGAACACGCCACCACGACGTCACACCGAATAGACTTTGAGAACAGCAGAGTACTGGCAAATATAGAACACCCGAAATCAAGACTCGTAAGAGAGGCAATTGAATAGCGAAGAGGCCTCACAGTCTAAACTCACGCAATGAAATCCAGAAATTGTTGGAAAATTCTATTAAACACCGTACCGGCCCGGACCCGTCCAATAACAACTCAACCGAAAATAACAAATCAGCAGGCGGGAGGCGTTCCCACTGAGCGCCCAGGGCGAATCACACGCAGCCGTTCATGGTGCCAACCAATAGGCGCCGAGCCGCGACTATATAACACCCTGCGCGCTCCTGAAAATATCAGTATTCGAGTAACTAGAAGCGAAAGCAGAAGGCTACGAGAATTATGCGAACCGACCTGAAGAGGGCAGATGTGACTCTGCCGAAACGTCGTCATTTTACCATCGAGCCCGGCAGGGATCAGTTATCAACTGCGCGGATGAATTCCCGGAAACCATCTAATACATTTAGTGCCCGCAAAAACTTAAGAACAAAAAAAATATATTTATATATATACAATGATTAAACGTACGACTTTCTATCATAACAGAAAAGTGAAACAAAAACAGACTAGAGAAAAGTTAAAATAGAAATGTTTGTACTGGGTACGTCACATTTCCTCAGACCTCCCCGTCCCTTCTTCTCAGATCCCATCATTCTAACCGAGACCTCCCTCCCCACCTGTGTGCTAACGTTTTTTATGAACGACCCCTAACGTCCAAATATTTTTGAAGTTTGAAGGAGCTGGTAATTAATTTCATTCAAAAAGTGTGGTTTCCTATATAAAAATTTACCTTTCAGGATTTTCATTGACAATTACGTAAAAAATGAATTTATCCCTTATTTTAGGGTCGCACTGTAAATATACTACTAACGAAAACTCCCAAGGAAAACCTTTTCTAGAAGTATTTATGAAACAAATGTCCAAATCCCAAACCGGCGTAAAGATACCTTGGAACATTAATAAATCCTTCTAATCCGTGTCTCTGCCTTCGCACAGGTGCCATCTTGTCAAAATCAAATATTTGTTCCGTCTTCAGAAAACATGTTTTAATCTGGCGCTATAGAATTCAATGAATCTTCGGTTTAACACATATTACAGAAAAGTAATAACGCGAAATGCCTCCTAACCACGGAAATATTTTTAATATTAAAGTTTCTCTGATTTCCGGCTTAAATGGAGTTATTGACTTCGCGATGTTGGCCGAATTTTCTATCCCCGAGGATATGAAAGTCGGGATTAGTCAACACTTTTCCCACGCCGAAAATCGCAGAGAATGCCGGTCAAAAGAATAAAACAAAATAAACTGTTTCTCTCTTGTCCGAATTTTGTTCGAAATATTTTTCGGTTATCGAAAACGCCAATTACGACGCCCGAATCCAAAGCGTCAATCATGACCGACGAAATCAAGTATGAGGAGCTTATGACACAAATAATTTTGTTGGCATCGTTTTGTTAGTCGCTTGTTTTTTGCTTTGTTCGGTGTGGAATAAAGGATAAAAAAATTGTAGGGGCATGAAATACATTTAGGTGGACAGCATTGGGGTAAATTAAAAAAAATTAGTTATGTTTTGAATTCCTTGTACAGCCTAGATCACACTGATTTTATTTCCATTGTCGGGTTAGTTAAGGGAAATCTTATTAACGGAGGGCAACACTTAGGGTTGCCAGCTTTTTTAAGGAAAATAAAGTATATTTACTATATTTTCATAAATGCCAAACTTGGCCGCAATACGAAGAAAAGTGATACAATTGAATACCTTCACGATGACAATAAAATTAAAGTGCAGAATCCTACTGAAATATCTAATTGCCTGAATACATATTTTAATAATATTGGTTATGAAATCAGCAATAAAATTACTCAGCCGAATAATCTTGAACTAAAACTCCCACCCAGCAACCAGAATACTATATTTCTAACACCAACAAATGAATTAGAAATATTAGTCATTATTACAAATATGAAAATTAAAAGTAGTGGTGTCGATGAAATTAACACCAGAACTGTATTCGCATTAGCCAATTTTGTTGCAGAACCTCTCGCACATATAATTAATTTGTGTATAGAAAGATCCATTTGGCCTGATGCACTTAAGCGAACTGATATAAAACCAATTCACAAAACCAAAGAAAAGTATATCATCTCAAATTATAGACCCATCTCATTGATATCTAGAGTAGCTAAAATCTTGGAAAAAATTATTTACAATAGAATTTTAGAATTTGTGAACAAGCATAAAATAATATAAAAAAAACAGTATGGCTTCATGAAGAAAATAGGTACAAAGTATGTCTTAAATTTTCTAACAAATGAAAAGCTTTATAAAAGTACCCCAATCAAAGTACTGTCAATCACAAGATATTATTAGAAAAATTATACTGTTATGGAATAGGAGGCAAAGCTTATAAGCTCATGACTTCTTCTTTGCAAGACAGAAAACAGCGTCTTAAAGTAAATGAGGTTGTAAGTGAATATTGTGAAGTTCGAACAGGTGTTTCCACAATGAACAGTATTGGGGCCATTGTTATTCCTTCTGTACGTTAATGACTTACTAACTACTATGCCTGATGACGTAATAATATCATTTGCGGATGACACAGCGGTTATATCTATAAGAAAAAGTTGGGCTGAAGTAGAGATCAAAATGAATAAGTATTTTGAAGCTATATGTAACTGGCTAGCTTTAAATAAACTATCTTTAAATTTGGACAAAACTCTTTACATGACATTCGGAAATTTCAACATAAGTTTTCCGTTAAACCTAAACATTTCAGTCAACGGAAAAAACCTGAATAGGGTGGAATCATCTAAATATTTGGGAATCATCTTTGATTACAGAATGAAGTGGGATAAACATGTAGAATACATTCTTAGAAAAACAAAGTGTTTAGGATTTGTATTCTATAATCTCTCTAAGATTATGAAAACGAATACATTGATGAAGTTGTATTACGCATTTTTCCACACCATGATCAACTATGGAATAATTGCCTGGGAGGGGGGAGCTTACTCCAACGCTACAAAACGTCTGCAAAGCCACCAGAAAAAACTATTAAAAATCTTAAACAAGAATAAAACAAACTTATATAACAATCCTTTAAATTTGGAGGAGCTTTTCTAACTTGAATCTTTAAAATATCACTACATTACTCTGAAAGAAAAATTTCTGAACTCAAACAGTATTACGAGGAACACGAGCATTCTTCTCCCTCATAGATCTAAAACAGTCAGTAAGAAACGCAGTTTTATAAGGGCCAACAGTCTTCCAAATGAACTAAAAGCGTTAAGTAATGTAAGTGCAATAAAAAATAAGTTAAAAAAGTGGATAATTAATAAAGATAACAGAATCAGATAGGCAATTGACAAAAAAGTCACCATTGTTATTGAAACTTCTTGAAAAATTATGTTTTATTTATTTATTTTTTGCATTATGTTCTTTTTTATTTTATATGCATTCTTAGATATTTTCCTTTATGTTAAGTATATATTTTCCATAGGATAGGTTTCTATATTATTAGTTTTAGGTATTATGCCAAGACCACGAATAGGTAACTCCGATTACCTCTGTGGAGATTATGTAATAATGTCCTGATATTATTGGGTATATCTATTGGTTAAATAAATAAATAAACAAATATTCATTGTAAAAAAAATAAAGTACCTACAACTTATGAAAACAAAAGATTTTTTTTCATACATATTTTTTGTTACTTGCCATTGATTAGTTTGTTCTAATTTTTTCACTCAGAAAAAAAAACAATTTACTGCATTGTTTCCATGTGAACTCGTGCACATGTAATTATCAAAAATATTGAAAATAAGCTAATCCTTGAAATGAAAATAACACTGAATTCTGTTCCAGACCCTGTTAAAGATTATGATTATGTAGATACTTTATTGCCTTGATAAAGTATAAAGTACGTTTTGCCGAAATAAAGTACAATACTTTATTATAAAGTACAGGTGTTGTTTTTCAAGTGTATTCTCATGTTGATTTGCAGGTATTCTCTATTTATTCTACAAATATTAACTGTTGTCGATTCAATTTTATTAATTCGATCATTAGATTCCTTGAACTGAAATTTAATAATTCATCAATTTTTATTTTTTGTTTCTTCGTATTTGTATTGAACTATTTATTTTATTTGGAACTTGGATTTGGTTTAACTCTAACCTCGATGTTTAAGATAATAGATCAGACAGTCCTCTTCTCAAAGAGGATGCTTATTATCCAGCAGTAAATATCTCATTATCATTTCAGAGAGAGCAAAAAGTAAGTCCCTTCCCAAAAGAGTTCAAATACAATTTCGCTAAAGTCATCTTCTCTTATTATTCAATATTTTAAGCTATCGTGACTGGTCAGCCGTCTTGGCATATGATGATGTTAATAAAAGTGTAAATGTCTTACTCAAACATGTACAGATGTTTTTTTTTTGGATGCATATCTTCCTTGGTTCACATTCATTTTGTACAAATAATCAGAAGGAAAAACCACCTACATGCCCTTAAAACCAGAGGTAAGACAAGCTCATCAAATATTAGTTGGTATAGGTTATTGAGGTGTAATATTAAAAAACAGACCAGAATAGATTTTATAAATTATAAAAAATAATATCAATAGGGATCCCAGTACGTTCTGGTTATTCGTTCGAGGCATATCATATGATGAAGGGTCTGCCCATCTGTTGGTTACTTCACTAAAATATGTGTTCAATCTAGCTCTAAAGCAGCAATGGTTTCCTGATAAGCTTAAGGAAGCTATTGGAACCCCAAACTTCAAATAGGGGCGGAGAGAAAATATAACTCATACTTGCACACATAGCTGACATAATTTCAAAGAATCAAAATGGTTTTCTTACTAATAAGTCATTAGTTACAAATCTCTGTATCTTCTCTGAATATGTGTCGGAGGCAATTCTTAACAAAAAACAGCTTGATGACATATACACTGACTGTGCAAATGCATACGATAAGGTGAATTTCAGTGTCTTGATAAAAAAACTGTGAAGCATTTTTATTCAAAACTGTAAACTTACTCGTACGAACCCAAAGGGTAAAGATAGGTCCTGTCTTCTCCCATCATTATATTGATACCTCAGGAGTACCACAGCCCTAGCATCTTGGGTCTTTCTTGTTTTTGATTTTTATTAATGGCTTACCCGATAGCCCGAGGACCTGCGTTCGCTGATGATTTCAAATTATTTAAATCTAGTAATGGTATAAATGATGTTATTGCACTTTAAAATGACTTGAACTTGGTGCTCTACTTATTTAATGAAAACAAAATGATTGTTAATACCCAAAAATGGTGTGTTGTTTGCTTCTCCCGAAAAGTCAATGTAGCAATTGAGAAGACTATTACATTGGAAGCTGTAAGGTTAAGACGTGTAAGGAGGTTAAAGATCTGGGGCTGGTCTTTCAAGATATCTTCAAATTCAATACCCATTTCAGCTACCTGATAAACAAAACATTGGATTTGCCATAGGTAATAGCCAAGATTTGAGTGTAAAAACAACCATAAGACTTTATACATCTATGGCGAGGCCTCATCTTGAGTATGCCTCCAACTTTCGGTCACCAAATTGTTACACCCACAACAATGAAATTGAAGGAGTTTAAAAACGTTTTCTACGCTACCCCTATATCAAAATGAATGGGATATATCCCCTGATGCTACCTTCTAGATCAGCGTTGGTAAGCTTCCATCTCTGTTCTTTGAATCCTAGGAGAAAGACCCATGCTGTTTCTTTAGAAATAGCATTCTAAATAGCAGAAAATATCCCGGTTGTGGCTTGATAAATAGCGTTAAGTTTAGGGTCCCCAAAATTATCTTAAGACTGCTCTCATCAAATCTCTTCTACATTAACAACGGAAGTCCTTAGCCCTTCAGTTATATACGCAGTGTCTGCAATGATGTGTTGTCCAATAACCTATTTATCATCAAATTTGGTGAGCTTAGGCGCATATTAATGCTGCATCAGGATGCAAACCCTTTATGATATTGGCATATCTGTGACATTACCAAATACTTGTGTGCTGTAACCCTTCACATCGAATTACCTATTTATAAAGAGAATAAATAAATAAATATCTAATATTAATTTACTGCATGCAATAAAACAATAGTAATTTGAGGTTCTGAATTCCAATCTACCTTCAAGAGTTTAGTTTGAAAATTGAAGAAAAAAAATTTTTAGAAATAAAATTGTATGGCACTGTAGTTTTAGCATTGCTATGAGATTGCCATCGTTCCACCATTTTACTACTCCGTAGTAAATAATTTCCTATATCAATTTCAATTATTGCGCTTTTTTGTGGTGTTCTTTCTGACTTCTGCTATATGCCAAATTCCTAATTTAATATAACGCAAAGAGAAAATTGGAGAGTTTATTAGAACGAAAAGCAATTTTTGTGCTGGTATTGTATATTAATTGAATGTTCCTATAATTTATTAATTTTCTATAAACGAAGAGACTGTTTCTTTTACAGTTGTATGGATATGAGTATTTCAAGATCAAGGTAATGTGGTGTCGATCAGAACTTCTCGAACCAAATGCACTTTCAAACTATGCATTCATTATACTCACTTATTTTTATATGTGTAAGTGCGGGCCTCCGTTAAGAAGATTTCTCTTCAACAATTAAATTTTTAATAATAAAACAATTGTTTTTTTTTTGTAGCGGTGCTACTGCTGAGGAACAAATCGGATGAAAACGCGAAAACGAACAGCTAACGATAAAGACATTAGGTTTCCAGCAAAAAAGCGTTAAACAAGGCGAACGCCTACGAGAAAGAAAAAAAATAATTTTGTTGCGTGATAGACATTAACGGATTATCAAAAGAAATCGCCGAACGCCTTTTCTCCGACGGCATCACCGCGTATCCTTTTAATTGAGAGTCGGTCCCCTAGTACACTCACGAATGCCGTTTGATTGTGGAAACGTTCCCGTTTTTCAAGCAGCTGCGCCCAGGGTTTCGAAATTGATGACATCCCTATTAATCCCCGTTTTCCCTTGTCAAATTGCGTTTGTAACTTCATCCCGAAAAAGTAAATTCCATTTCTTCATTTATTTTCACTGAATAATTTTGATTGAACATGTGAAATGAATTTATTCTGCTGGTTGTGCGAATCCCTTGAGGTTTTCAACCTCTTTGTTGTTGAGATTAATGTTGCGAAACTCCTCTTGAAATCTGTCTGTGCTCGAATTGGCTGGAGCAACAAACAAAAGAGAGAGAAACAATTTATTTGAAGCGCTTAAGATTGAGAAATGACGGTAACATTCTGATAAATACATTGCCAAATAATGGCGGAAAAAAGTTTAAAACCACAACATTCGCACAATACGACTTAATTTTCCACAGAACAGCGACTCGTATATTATTCGTTTTCAATGCCGAAAACGCTTTCAATGCAAATCGAAAAGCGAATATCATAAACAGAATTATTTCGGTATTAAAATACTATACGTAAGATTAAATGCGAAATCTGATTTCGCAATTTGAATAATTGGCTAAGTATCACCAAGACGAATTGGATTCAGATACCGTTCAAAGCGTGAATACAAGTATATCCTTAGAATTGAATTGTACTATTGTGAATGATGAAATTACTTTCCAGTTGAGCCCTAAATATAGGTTTGTTTCTACAGCTCTCATTAATGGTCGTAATTCGGAAGCAAAAGTGGTCATGTAACAACTTTCTGAAAGCTATATCAGTTGGGATGAATTACTTTCATCTCAGAAAAAAGTCAGACATTACTGGGTAGGTTCACTCGACCACATAATACCCATAGAAGATCTGTTGACGAACGTTCCTGTGGTACCTAAAGATTGCTTCTTTATCATAAGTGTGGAAAAGTCTATACAGTGTGGAATAGCTAAATGGAATAAATTCGATAACTAATACATTTATTTTTTGAATTCTACAAAAAATTCTAGACATAATTCATGTACAAGGTCTTAAACCTATCTTCAACTGTTACGGCAATATTAAGTGTTTTCAGATTTATTACCAAAATTAACATTAAAAAACGAAAATTATTTTATTTCACAAATTGCCTACATTACACTAAAAACCTAATAAATAATACTCATTATTTCTTAATAATATAAAAAAACTAAGAAAACATTAATGTCAATGTAGGAAATGTTCAAAATGATCGGCGCGAACGTCTTGGCAACATGAAAATCTGGTATGAAAATGTCTTCTAACGTTACTCAACATCTCAGGCCTGACTGATCTAATAGCAAGCGAGATTCCTATTTTTAGGTCATCTAAGTCGAGGTGTTTAGTTTGGTTCAGGTACTACCAGGCATTGATTTCGTGGTGCTCCACCTTGCTGAAACCATATTGTATTGACAGGAACTTGTGGGTTTACTGGATCAGGATATAAGTTTGTCAAAGTTGGCACCACATTATTTTGGAGGAGTTCTAAATATTTATCTATATTCAAGTTGCCATCAATGAAGAAGGGACCTACGATATCATTTCCAACAATTCCTTCCCAAACATTAAGTTTTTCAGGATATTGCGTATTTATGCTGTCTTTCTCTAAATACCTGTGGATTAATATCACGCCAGTAATATGAGTTATGGCGGTTGAACATTCCAATTTTCATAAATTTTGCCTCATCCTTCCAAAATTTGTCAAATAAAATTGAATAACTGTGAATTGTAGCCCTTCAGACATATGGTGTTTTCAATAAAGTCGTATTAAAATTCATTGCAAGTATTAAAAATGGTATAAAGAACAGGGTTGGGGTCCACTTCGGCTAGAAGCGGAAGTCGCAGATGCTTGATTTTTTTAACTAAAACCAGCTCCTCGAAAAAACCGCGTATACCAATGTACATATTCATAATCCCAATAGTTTCCAATGTACATATCGACTCAGCTCTTCGTGGTATACCCTGAACACCTTTCTTGGATGCGCACTACCTACCGTCCCGACGTAGATACAAACAAACAATCTCTTAGCCACTCATCTTTCCTATCTCTACCTCCATGTAAAATATTTACGTAGATTAAACACTTCATGAAAAATGGGTCACTAGCTCTTCAACTATTACAAGATCCAAAGTAGTTAATGCACGACGAATTTGACTATGGCTATGCAATTAGGACATTTTTTTGTCAAATTGACAGTGGAGGTTGTTTAATTCCCAACAAGAACACACTCTTGTACAAGGTGTTTTCTAGCAAATTTCAAGTCGAAAAATTCCTTGATGTGAAAAACAAAATTGGATATTTTTCTTTGTGGTCATGTGAAGAAATACAGAACAAGCAATTGCAGGTCTAACGAATAGAATTTAATCCCACATCACTCAAAAGGAGCCCGCTTGGAAAACGTTGTTCTTACCACATATTCTTTTTTATATGTAATGACAGATTTAATACTTCATTTTAATTTATTTCACTAAAATAGAGCAGGTATCTGGTCTTTCAATCAAAGAGCAGTTATTATTTGAATACCCTTTGTAGTTATTTCGACTGACAATGGTCACAATTTTCATCTTTATGGAATTTACGCGGCGCTCTACCGCGTCCTTTCTATTTGCATTTTGAAGGAATTTGCGGCTAACTATAATGTTTCAACCTTTTGTTCGTAACGTCCAGAAGTACCTTACTGGGGTGCGAAATATGGGCAATTGTATTTAACAATGTGGCAGAGAGGTGATAATCGACGCAACAAGAAATCTTAACTTGTGAAAATTATACCCTTAGTAAATAAAATTATTATAAAGACGGAAAAATGCTTTACATACAAGCTGTTCGTTTGGAAACTTCAAACTTTAGACTTCTCGAAATATTCAGCCTGTTAAAAAAAATCGTTGAAGTAAAAATATCTATTTATAAGCAAACATTGCTTCATCCCCTTGTTACCTCCTCATATCAGGAGCTAAAAGGTATACAGTGTATATTTGTGGAACGTTCCTTTTAATCTATTTAGATTGGCATTATAATTCTGAAAATCTCGCCATTCGTTTGTCAGAAAATTGGGAAAAACCTTATTTAGTAGTAAGAAGTAAGCTAATAAGGTAATATTTGTAAATCGGACAATAAATGGCAATATTGTGCAATAAATATTTAACAGTCGCAAACTCTTTAACCATATCTAAATGCTAAGCTAACATTCGGGTATGTTTTAGACCTAATCAGTCTAAAGTTTTAAATGAAAGCCCTCAAACTGACTTGAATTGTATCATTTCGGTATAATTCTTAATATTCCATTACGCAAAAATACGTCTCTAACTACAATTTCTTTGGGTTTTGCATACAAAGTTAGAAAACTTCATAAAGGTTATTTTAACTTAAAACATTTGTGGCAAAAGTTTTCAGCTTTGTGAATAATTCACAGCCAAAATTAATAATACAATTTTAATTGTTTTATTTTGTTTAACTTTTAATTGTCTTCTAAATGTTATTTGTGCCATATTCTAACACCACAATTGAAATAATGGGTGTATATTGTCAACCTAAATGTCATAAATCAAATTCATTTTGCAATTTACATCAATACATACGAGGGCTGCCTTTTATATTTCGGGATTGGACAACCCTAGTGTTGCAATCTGACAACTGACAGCTCTATCGTAAAGTTTGACATTTTTGAGGTTCTACGTACTCAGAACGTTTTGACATACGAGCGCTATGTGTTGTTTACAGTAATTTAAAGGATTCATCTCGGCCAAATAATGTAATTAAATCGTGAACATTTTCGTGGGATTATTTTTTACGACTTTCGACGTGGATTAAGTCAGCAAGAGTGCATGGATAAACTTAATTTCAATCAATCGAGGTCGGAGTTCACTCCAAGACGAATTTCGTGAAGGTCGTCCAAAAACAGTTGTTGTTCCGGAAACCATTGATGCTGTGCCCGAACTAATATTGCAAGATCGTCATGTGACCTATCGTGAGATTGAGTCAACCTTACACATTAGTGGGACCAGCATACATTCAATATTGCATAAACATTTGAATGTCAAAAAAATTTGTTCGCGTTGGATCCCACACAATTTGTCAATCGTTCAAAAAAAGGCTCGTGTCGATTGGTCGAAAGAGAAGCTCGTGGATTTACGCGTATAAGCCCGAAAGTAAACAGCAGTCGACTGTATGGGTGTTTCAAGATGAGCCGAATCCAACAAAAGTTGTTCGCGCACGAAGCACTTCCAAGCAAATGATCGCCTGTTTTTTCGGAAAAACTGGACATGTCGCAACCGTACCACTAGAACAACGCAGAACAGTCAATTCTGAGTTTTACACAACCATTTGTTTGCCTGTTGCCTTCCAAGAAATCAGGAAAACCAACCGCCGAAGACGGATTACTCTTCACCACGACAATGCGAGCTCTCACACATCGGCTCAAACAACTGCATTTTTGACCACTCAAAACATCGATTTGATGACTCATCCGCCGTATAGTTCTGACTTGTCATTGAAAATCACTTCTTTTTATTCCCGTACGTACAAAACAAACTGAGAGGTCAAGCGGTTGCAG
This sequence comes from Octodonta nipae, assembly GCA_034190945.1. NCBI lineage: Eukaryota > Metazoa > Arthropoda > Insecta > Coleoptera > Chrysomelidae > Octodonta > Octodonta nipae. Next base: position 16,368,466 of record CM067216.1, read on the forward strand.
CGTTTAGAATGCATGTTTTGGAGATACCTCAATCAGAGTTGAAAAAGTGCTTCGACAATTGGTTCAAACGCATGCAATAGTGTATAGATCTTCATGGGGAATATTTTGAAAAACAATAAAGCGATTTTCGATGATTAATATTTGTTTTTGTTCTCTAATCCCGAAATATAAAAGGCAGCCCTCGTATAAAGCCATTGACAACGAAGTCAGAATTGACTTTGAAACGTTTGGTTTTTTCGTTCAATATACAGCTTTTTATTTCATTTGTGGTGTTAGTCCCAAGAAAACATAAAAATAATTAAAAAATTTTAACATTTTATTCAAATATATTTGTAAATAAACACCAGATGTTTCTCATTTTGGGAACCAAGAGATTGTACTTCGTTTATGAAAAATAATTAAATAAATGACGACTTTTGGCTCAATAGTTGAAAAAGTTCTATCAATACCCTAGCTATTGAAGCTGCCGAAAATTAACCCCATACTTGAAGAGTTCCTTTTTGATAGGTGTGTCTAAATCGACTATGCAAAGAGTCTTCTCGCCAACTGAAGCAGTAAAGACCATCTGCAGCACAATTTCACAACAATCTCATGCAGGCAGAGGCAATATAGCCTCCGACACCATGATATAGTGGTGAAGTTGTGCACCAGATGGTCTTTACTGCTTCAATTGGAGAGAAGGCTAGTTGCCTTTGTACTCTTTGTACAATATGCTAGGTACAACTAGTCAATTGTAGTACATTTCAGCTTAATGTCTACTTAAAGAGTGAAGGCAGAAATAGACATCTTGTTTCCATCTTTAAATAGTATAACGAGTTTTAATGTGGTTTTCAATAATAGATAAAGTGATTGAATCGGAAGGTTTAAACGTATAATTCAATACTGTTTTGTATTAATTTGTTTAAATATGACGATAATTGTTTAAACAACGCGTCGCTGTTATATTCGCTGGGGATTGATCTACCGCCCTGCGAAACGAGCCAGCTAATATTTTGTAAAGTTCATTTTTTATACAGTTTAAATTACTATTTTTTTGTCAAATACTTGTAAACTAAAAAACATTACATTAAGAATTAGAACTTTTAAACAAACAAGATGTTAGTCCTCAAACAATACACAGCGAGAGCGAATCTAGTTCAAGCAGATCAGTCCTCATTTGTCTTGACCACCATTACTTTGTTAGAGAGTACGGACACGATGTTTTCATCGAGGTTTTTATAACAATATTAATAAATCTCATTCCATTTTCATGTTTTCTGTTCTACTGCCAAGTTTTTTTATACGCTTCGAGTACGTATAAATAGATCTAACAGATTTAACGATGACAACAAATAAAATGCTCGACGATGCGGTCACGATGACCCAGATAAAAATAAAAAAGAATGTAATATAGTCACTCAATCATGGCATTTTTGTTTAATAACAATGTTCCGAAGCCTTGTCCCGTGGCTTAATAAGTGTTTGCCGGTTGGCTAACGTATTTTCTCCGAGGAATTTTGCAGTAAACCGCATTTCAGAATATCCAATCAATATGCACAGTATTAATATTTATAGGTTTTGGGTATAGCATATAGCATTGTGGTATTGTATACTCTTCGTTAAATGCGTCATTACCAGTATCATTACCGGGAAAATAAAGTTCAACATAAAGAAGAAATAGAGGTGTCTATTGTTAGATTCTAACTTTCACAATTTTTTGTATCTGAGAAAACAGAAAATTTTTTAATCAAACATACTAAGTTCAGGAATATCGCCACTTTAAGTTTTATACAGCACAGTTTTTAAATATACCCACAAAAAAAGTCAAGGGGCATTAGGTCGGGTAATCTTGCTTGGCATTCTATAGCGCCCCTTCTTCCAATCCATTTATCTGGAAATGTCTCACTAAGCCAATTTTGTGCAGGCAAGGCATAATTTGGAGGTGCTCCGTCCCGTGGAAAAAATAGGTTTTCTTCATCTAGCAATAAAATTCCACCTTGATCTATTTGGATTTCTAAAGATTCGATTATAGGGATATTTAACACATTTTCTAATAACCCCAAATACAATTCCCCATTTAAATTTTCTTCTACAAATAAAACCAATAATTTTATTTCCGAGAATTCCGGTCCATACGTTTATATTCTTTTTCTGATGATGTTGACGGTGCTCTTCCCGAAAAACTTGTGTTTTGTAGCGAAAGAATTTATTTAGGCAAAATGTTCTATGCACAGAGCAGACGGAAATTTTGTTTACCTGGATACTTTTGGTATTGATGTTTGATGATCCATGGCCTAAAATCTCAACCTGTGCAGCTTCAGTTAAAACTCTACGATTCCTTACAATTTTATTGCACACACTTCCAGTTTCTTGAAATTTATGAACTAAATCTAACACAAACTGATGCCCAATATTTTTATCATTGAAAAACAAAAACATGAGCAGTTCTGCGTGCTCAGTGTTGTTCTTCCCCATAAATACATAGTATTTCAATTCTTTCTGGTAAAGAATAAACAATTGTGGAAATTTGATGGTCAGTATACAACGAAAACACTACTAATAATAGATTGCTTACATTTACATTCACAAATATCCTCGAAATTTCCTTGAACTTCCATCGTCTTGATTGATCTCACAACATTTCAATACCTTTGGATCTGCTATCGTCATCAGGTGAATGACGAGGTCAAATCACCACACAAAAGGCAACGTTACATACTGTAGTTACCAAATACCAAGTTGCCATTACATTTGTGTGCCGGCCAAGTTCATATTATTAGGTAAACACTTTATATTAACAGTTTTAAACAATAGTTGGGTTTAGCGTTTACCCTATTTTTATATTTATAATAAATAATAGTAGAGCATATATTTCATATGAGTTTAGAGCCATAAACCAAAAATTATCATTTTGTAGTATAAGGTAATGTCAAAAAATACAAACGAAAAGTTAGTTCCTATGCAGGTTTGTCTCTGTTTGTATCTCAAATTTAATATATATGAAATCATGTCCATTATTATCTGTTTCTCGGGAAACATACTTTTACATATAGCGAACTTTTGAATTCCAGAGAGAATTTTTTTTAAGTAAGAATTGACTTACATATCATATGTTCCTTGGAAGTTCCATTTAAATTAAAAACTAAATTACACGTTAGAATTAATAGTTGGATCGTAAAAAAAGTGAAATTAATTTAATTTTCCTTACATTTACGTATATTGCTAAGAATGACACAGAAGGAGATACAGAGAAGGGATATGAAGAGAGCGTTCGTAAGAAGCTTCGCTTCGATCGTTCAGTTTAAAATAACTGCAGCAAGTTTTTAAAAGTCTGCCATAAAACATAACAATTGCATTACAACAAAATCGGATAGACTTTATAAGGTTTTTGACAATATCTCATATATTTTTTTACAACCTGCTCATTAACTAAGTTTTCTTGTTTCAGACATCAAAACATCATCAATCACCTGGAAATGGATGACAACAGAATAGAAATAACAATATAAACAACAATCAAGGTGAGTATTTATGCCATATAATTTTTTTCTTTGTAACTTTTATTTATTTTTATGCAGGCAATACACATATATTTTTTTATTTATTTAAATCTTCTTGAAAAGCACTCAGGTTTGGTTCAGTGAGTATTATTTACCCGACTAAAAACTCAGTAGGGTAGTTTATTTTACAAGTTGAAAATAGTGAACAATAAAGATGAAGCTCCGAAATACGATCGCTTATTCGATCCAGAATAACTCTCACAGAAGTCTATTTAAAACGTTGGTATCACTCGTCTTGGTACCTAACGAAATTATTACTCTTATTTTCTCTTGAAATTGTTAATATATTTCAGTAGCTTCTCGCTAGAGAGCAGAACATTCGTGCGGTAAGTTGGGCTGAATACCTCTGTATCCACTAATTACTCTGATCAAAGTTTATCTCTACATCTGTCCTGACATATTATACAACGTTGCTTTAACGTTTCTTATTATACCATTATGTGATTTTGAAGAATTATAGACAATTTTTATTATATCTCATTTTTGTTTTTTTTCACATGACTGCTTTGGTTATTTCTTCGGTTAGTTCCACATTCTTCAGCAAGTAGTCAATTACTTCACTGGCATCATTTCCATTTTGATTAATGCTTGTGCGTTTTTACCTGCCTATGCAATGATCGAAGGGCATTCCTGAAGTGTGTTTTAAAAGGATGTCTTGTAAAACGTTCCACAAAATCGGATACAATGCTGAACCTTGCGAAATCTGCAGTTACTCTTTGGCATAATAGTTTCGTTGTCAAGAATAATGTTTCTATTAGAAAAATAGCTCTCAATTATGCTCGTCAAATATTCAGGTTTAATAAATACTTACCTCTGTAGTATAGCTTTCAGATTCAACTTCCTGTCGAAAATATATTTGTGATGTTAACTACTGCACACTTGAGGTTTATAAATTTTTGGTGTAGAAACTCTACACCGGGTTGAAAACGCTACTGGTTTGTTAAGTCATTAAAAATAACTCACTTTTCATTCACCACACATAATATGTTGTGTCAGCTCTGAGACTGGTATTGCCGTTGAAAGTTCAAAACTTTCATAATTTAGATAGTTATAACTGGAATTCCAAATCTAATGTAAGTCATAACGAAAAGTTTCTGTAAAACTTGATACACAATTTCAAAACTTGTTTCCGACTTGCACTTACTTCTTCTACTTTACGAATTTGTTCGAATAATACATCAACCTAGTTTCACATTTTTGTTTGGTCCAGAATAATTTTTAGGAAAGCTATAAAGGTAAATCTTTGATTAATAGTCGTATTTAATAGACAACAACAACTTTAGTGAACATTTGAACTAAATTTAGCCATTACCTGTTTGCATGCTGACCGTAGGTCTACATAATTTGGCACATATCACATTCAAAATATGAAGATGGTAAAAGAAAATGGAAAGAGGGATATTGTAACCTTTAAGTTTGGTCCAGTGACAGCTCCTAAATATCTCATAATAGATAGAATCAATGTTGGAATCGTCTAAGCCTCACTAGTCATTGTTAATTAGGTTACAGAATAAATCATTGTTTCCTTGGACTTCCATTCTCTTGGAATGGTTGATCTCATAACGTTTCAATAGGTTTGCATTTGCTATCGTCATCAGGGAATGATGGGAAATTCAGATTATCCATCCCATCTATACCTTTAACCTGTCGTGCGTCGCCGGTCATGGTCATTGGGTCTTATCTGGTCCAGTCAGCGTCTTCATACGTGGCAGTTAGTTGTCAGTGATGCGTAGCTGCCCAAATGTTTTTAATTTGGACGCTGGGCGCGCTAGTGATATTCACATGCGAGACTATATATGGCCTCTCTATAAATTTTCTATTATACCAGTGCTCTTCCTTAATTACCCTGGCCTGCTCCCAGTTGATGTTATGGTGTTCGTTCCATGCGTTATTAACTAGGCCGGACTTCGTTACCTCCGCCCTTTGATATGCGTTTAACTCTGGTGTCCAGCGGTCGCTTTGTCCCTCCAATATGACGATAGCAGATACAAAGCTGTTGAAACGTTGTGAGATGCACTATTTCATGACGATAGAAATCAAGGAAACTTCGAGGAACGAGTAAGTAAATCATTGGTTGGTATTGATTGCTCCTCTTGAGTGGATGGACCTGGTGTGGCTGGTTTCGTTTTACTTTGTGCTTTGAATATTGCCTTCCAAGTGTTGGAAATATACAGAGCATCATCTCTTTGGCTAAGTTGTCTTATTTTCTTTATCTCGATTGTTTTTCGGACCATTATTGTAATTACTGGTGTTCTTTATTTGTATGCAGATCTCTTTTTTTTTTGGGCAGTTTGGAACTGGTGTCGAAACAGGCCAGATGCCGTGTGCTTATTTTTTGATAGATAATTTATACTTTTCTAGCCTAGCACAGACTCAATTGCTATGGTAGGTACATCTTAATTTTCTATTTTGATATTGGGTTTAGGATTTCTCAAAGTTGTTCTTATGATTTGGTCTTATTTATATATATTAGAATGTTATGTTTTCGGAGAATTAAACATATTCTGTCAGTTCTTCTCTTTACGTCCGGCAAGATGGTTTGAGGTTTTCCAGTAACATGGTTCTTTAGTTGGGCGGTCTGTTTATGTTCAGTCTCTTTTCAGATTGCATGATGTATGAATACATTTTGTTGTAGCTCAGTAGTATTGTTGTAGTTCTTGGGTTTTATGGTTGTTTTAGTAAAAATTACTGATTGGGCAACCAGTGTGTTTACAACGCCCTAGATTTCTGAAGGATTGTGAGGGGAATCTGCCGTCAAATATCCTGTTAGTGTTTCTCGTTAGAGTATGTCATTTAGGAACGTGAATATCAGTTGTTTGCTAAAACACAATACGACAAATACGACATCGACATATTGAATCCATAGTTTTTAGCTTTAACTTCTTTCTCGAAGCAGGTCATGAGGAGCTTTGCGAGTGCTGACCCCATTGGTTCTCCGTCGGGTTGTTTGTATATAGAGTAAACATTTTAAGACAGTGGGTTGAGATGTCGTTCTGTGAGATTTGTTGAGGTGATTCTTCTATTGTTATATTGGTGTATGGTGAGCAATGTGATTATAAAGTCGAAACTGATTGTGATATCATTGGACTATTGGTCGTAATATGGTGGCTATATACTTTTCCAAATTGTATAGAGGCTGATTGAGAGCTGACTTGACTTTTCATTAGGGATTAATTCTTTTGATCTCATTTTCTAAAAAGGAATCTTCAATTTTGAATTTACTTGTGTTATCTCGCTACGTAGTAGAATTTTTAGGGGACGATTTCTAGCTCCAGCCATTGATGATTTGCGTTACTTTAATTATGACGGTAGCGTTTCGTCTATCAGCGGATAGTATCGTCATGTTTCCAGATTCGACCTAAGGACTTTTTTTCTAATGATTGAGATTTGGTTGTCGTTACAGACCTAATGATTTTGGTCCCAAGTTATCTTATCTGCTCTGCCGTGTGTTGCTTGACACAATTTGGTCGATAAGAATTCTTTTTAAAGCTGTAGAGAAGTTAAAACTTTTGCTCGGTACACTGATTTCGGTGACAGCAAATTTGTAACTCGATATGTTGTGAACATTATGACTGTTGTGTTGGGCTGTGGTACGTTCACGTTTTCGGGATTTTGCTTTTAGATGCTCTAATTTCCCCTGGAGTTATTCTGATGTTAATTTTCTGTGGGTCTTAAGGCGACAGTTTGTTGGAAGTTACATTATTCCATGTAATTAGATGAAGGTTATAGAACTGTTTTATCTATTTCATTCATTCATTTTCGGGTAGTCTTTTGATTTGTAGCATGAAGTCGAGTGTTCTTGCTATATTCTTTAGTTATGAGATTGTTCCACTGGACTAAATGTTGTTTTCTGTACAACTAGCCTATTTTGATTTTTTTTTTCATTTGAGATTTCCTATTGGAAGCACCATACTATAGAGTATCATTCTTTCATCTACCTCTTTGTTCTGTGTGTGTTTCTTACGATATTTTAAATTTTTGGGTAAGATAAATTGATATTTCTGTGTTGCTTGGCCATTTTCTCTTAAAGTGACATGTATCTTCCTTATATTTCTGTAGTAATTTTTGTAATTCTTTCAATGGTGGGTTCCCAATTTTTTATTTTCATTATTGCTTTTGTTTCATTCGTTTTTCTTTTCATATGTTTCAGTTTTTATAAGGATGTCTTGCGTTTGTTTTTTGCTTGGCTATTTCAGATACCTATGATGAGGTTTTTTAGACCTTCGTGCTGCTCTTTAGTAACTAATTGTAGAACTCATTTAATAAAGTATGATAAATTCATTAACTAAACTTTTTTTTGTGAAAAGTTGTAAATAAGTAGATAAAGTGTGTCACTGAATTTTACGTTTTTATCTCCTCTCAGTAACAGAATAGTTATGAGAAAAATAAATATATTTCCAATCATCAGTATCTCGGAAGTACCTAACTCATTTACAGTAACTACGCGTTTGAAAATATAGAATTTGATCCTAACGTTTACGGATTCCACTATTCCACTATATATTTTGTTGTCTGCTTTTGTTGACTTTTTTCAAATTTATTACCACAATTAAATGGTGGGTACTATGTTAATAAAAAGGGTGAAAGGAAATCATAATCGAAATTGCTTTTACCCGCAGCCTTAATCTTCCACTCGACAGGTGTGATGGTCTCCCCAATTATGTGTCCATGTTGTAAACGTGATAATATCATCGCATTGATTGCGAGCGGCTTTTACTTAATTAGTAAGATTAGATGCAGTCCATCTAGCTACCATAATTCCCAAACCGGCCCCACATATATGTCAACTATGTCATTGTGATCATCACTCTCGTGGAATTCCAAATATTCCTGAATAATTTCTCACACTCTGAAGGGCACACTCGGGTCCCGGGATATTAACTGGCTGCTTCCAGCATTTGGCATATCCTACATGTCTAAGCATGACTGTGGAATGAGAAAAATTGATGTGGACATCGCAGGTGAGGATGATTAAACTCTAACGGAATGGTCGTATGCATACGCCATACGTTATACTAAATTTAGGAGGATGAAACTTCCTCGTGAATATATTTTTCTTTAAATTCTGTAGCTATCTGAAAACAAAGAAACAATACATACAGTGTGGAACAGTCAAATGGAATAAATTCCATAACGAATAAAGGAGGGCTTGTAAGGGAAAACGCTTGGACACGCTATATAGGGTGTGTCATGTGACAGTGGCCAATGCCAACTTTGTTATTTTAAATGCAAGCTCCTTATTTATTTTTTGGATTCTCCAGAAAATTCTATAAATAATTCATGTACACTATCTTCAACAGTTTCGGAAATATTAAGTGCTTTCAGATTTATTACAAAAATTAACATTAAAAAAAAAAAGAAAATTGTTTTATTTCACAAATTCGCAACATTACACTCAATCTTAATTCCCATTTAGCTCTTGATATTGAGATAGTAAGTAAAAACCATTCCTGCGATTCTTTTTAGTGATATGAAAAAAAAATCGTTTTGTTTATTTTCGTCAAAACTCATAGCCTTAGCATCTTTTTGGCTGCATGCATGACAGTGGTGATCTGTGTCAGTGCTACTGTCGTTTGAATTTCCTTAATTGTACATAACAGTATCAGAAAAATGGTTAAATTAACAGAAATGCACAAAATAACCTTTCTAGGAATGATTGGTTATGTAGATAACACACAAACACAAATGGAAGTTTCTCGCTTATTTTATGAAAATTTTCCAAAATTTCCGCTTGTATCCCAATGAACAATTTCGAAGATTTCGATAGGAGAACGTATTTCTGTGAACCAATGATGGTAAGGTTAGCTAACAATGTGATCCAATTAGAAGAAGTTTTGTTTTCTGATGACAGCACATTTACACTTCACGGTCATGTTAATCGTCAAAATTGCCGCTATTAGTCTAATAAGAATCCTCACTGGATGACAGAGAAACATACGCAATATCCTGATAATTTAATGTTTGGGCAAGAATTGTTGGAAATCATATAGTATGTCCCTTTTTCATTGATAGCAACTTGAATGGAGATAAATATTTCGAACTGCTCCAAAATAATGTCGTGCCAACTTTGACCAATTTATATCCTGATCCAGTAAACTCACAAGTTCCTGTCAAAAATAATATGGTTTTAGCAAGATGGAGCACCGCCCCATTACGAAATCAATGTCCGGCAGTACCTGAACCAAATTTTTCCAGATCGGTGGATTGAGAGGTGCGGATCGATAGAATAGCCAGCATGATCTTCTGATTTGACGCCATGAGACTACTTTTTGTGGGAATGTGTCAAAAATACTGAATACAAAACTAAACTAAGCTGAGCTTAGATGAACTAAAAAGACGAATCACACGTGCGATTAGATCAGTCACGTCTGAGAGGTTGAGTAACGTTACAAGACATTTCTATACCAGATTAGCATGTTGCCAAGACGTTGGCTGCGAGTATTTTGAACATTTCCTGTATTGACAATAATGTTTTTTTATATTATTAAGAAATAATCAGTATTATTGATTAGCTCTTTGGTGTAATGTAGCGAATTTGTGAAATAAAATAATTTTCTTTTTTTAATGTTAATAAATCTGAAAACACTAAATATTTCCGAAAGAGTTGAAGGTAGGTGTAGGACATTGTACATGAATTATGTCTAGAATTTTCTGGAGAATCCAAAAAATAAATAATATACAGGGGCTTGCATTTAAAATAAGAAATTTGGTATTGACAACTGTCACATGACACCATATTTTTTTGTTGTTGGAAAAATGCCTTTTTTTCTTTCTCTCTCCCTTTCTTTTTCTCTCTCTCTAACTCTCTCTTTCTCTATTATACATTTTTTAACGGCATTTTGCTATGAACTTAATTAATTCTAACATTTAATTAATTTATTTTTAGTACAGGTACTTTTTACAACGTTAACATTGTTTTTTAAGATCTAAATGTGTTGTTACTGTATATTGGTTTTCGTACATATCTGCAACTACAGTCTCGCCTCTATTTTGTACTGCTTACTATCATTATTCATAAACTACTAATTCCGAGTGTTTGTAAAAAATATTGGTTGGAAGAAAAACGATCCCTTAAGAGGTCCCAAAAAACAATTCTGCAACAAGTTTTTTGCATTTTTGCAGGAAGTGCAATTAATTAATCAGTTAGGTTGATCATTTGATTTTCTCAAGATTTCCTGCGACTCTGCGATTTGAGTTAGCTCTGTCTTTTTTTTTTGGCTACACTATACAGGGTGTTTTTAAAATAGGGTTCCAAACGTATGCTGTGTACAGAACTCTTTAAAATAAGCCAAAAACTCCCTATTAACATGTGCACTAAAACGAACCTGTAGGAAGTTATATGCTCTTAAAAGGACTCAAAGAAAACTGGTCCTATTTAGGTTGGTGAAGGAGGTTTGCGGCCCGTAATTTTTTTGATTTAATTTTTTTTACGATTTCTCTACACATTTATAAAATCTTAACAATTTTGCGTAAAAAACTGATGTTTGTCCAAACCGAGGTATTCAACATTTTTAGAGTAAACTGAATTTGAAATTCAGTGACATTATTTAAATAAGTTGTAGTTAATGAAAGATCCGATCATTTAATAAATAATTTAGGACATAAGCTAGGACTATTTAAATTTAGAGTTACACTTACTAATCAAAGAACTAAGTACTGATTCAGACAATAGCTAAAATGGAAAATAATGAGATTAAAATTAGTAATAATAACTTAAATTTCATTAATTGCGAAGTAACCACCTTGCATTTCGATGCAGAATCCAGCTTGTCGCTCAAATTATTTGCAAACTCTGTGTTTGCCATATTTGCATGCACGTGGTCTCAGTTTCCTCCCATAGTTGCTGAATGGTCTCAACTGGAATTTTATATACCTTTGCCTTAAGATGACCCTAAAAAATAGTCCAGGGACTTAAGGTCAGGGGAACGTTGAGGCCAGGGAGCAGGACCTCGTCGGCCTATCCATTTTTCTCCATACAACACATTTAAGTGTTGTCTTTCATTATGTACGTAATGAGGTGGCGCCCCTTCCTATATAAACCATATACCTTGGCGTTCAATTAAGGGGCATCTTACAAAAGTCCTGGTAAGTCGTTAACTAAAAAATTGTAATATTCCTCACCATTTAATCGATTATTAAACACAAATGGTCCTATTAGTCGATCGCTTAAAAGGCCTGGCTAAAATTCACGGATAAACGAATCTAATGTCTGGACTTAAATATGCTGTGTGGGTTTTCATCACCCATTCATGACCGTTACGAAAATTGACATAACCGTCTTTACTGAAGCTTGCCTCATCCGTAAACAAAATAAGGGATGTAAAATGCGCAATCCGCCTCGAACCATTGGCAGAACTGCAGACGTGGTTCGTAGTCATTCGAATCTAAAGCTTGAATACGCTGGCTTTGAAAATGATGAAGTAGTTGTTCGCGAAGAGCCAAACTACGGAAAAATTTATATTATGCATACGTGCGACACTTCTTACACTAACTCTTGGATTGTCCTGCACAACTCTCAATACATTTTCTTCCATCACCGGTGTTGTTACAAATCTGTCTCTGCCACTATCATTTACTGTTGGCTGGAATGTACCATTTTCTCTTAAATACCTGTCGAGAAGTAAGTCTTTTATTCGGATATGATACCGCATACAGACGCTTCGCTTCGGATACATTTCCAGCCGCACGGCCCTAGATAAAGTGCATATCTGTCATTTTCTTGTTTGAATATGACTCTAATTTATAAGTTGCAATAATGTTGTATACTTAAATTTTGCAATCACCGCTTTTGCTAATTGAAGACTTTTGCAGTCTTCAATTGACAATTTATCAATAACTTAAATTGTTAAGCGTTGTGGCAACGTCAGTCTTTTATTTTATTTTTTTTTCTACGCCCATGGGCATAATAAGTTAAACGTGTCGTTGATGTGATCCATTAAACGAGGAGTTTCAAGTAGTAAAAACTAATATTTTACAAGTGTAAATTTGCAAAAAGTGTTTCTTGCATATTACTGCATATTATTTAATTTTTCGTAATGGCCAGACAACCTACTACGATTAAAGATCTAGCCTCAAAAATGGAGGAATTGTCCAGTAACCTCTACAAGGATTTGAACAGTATTAAGGAGGAAATACGCAACTCTACCAAACATAGTGAGCTAATTGATACTAAAGAAATTCTTAGCAAAGTCAATATTTTCGAAAATAAAGCAAATAAAGAGTTACAAATTTTGCAAGATAAAATAAAAATGTTATCTGAAAGTAATATAAAAATTATTGATAATATTGATGCTCAGTTGCAATTTTGTCATAATAAGAAGATTTTAATTCATGGTGTACCGGAAGATAGTGAAAATATTTATGATAAAGTTTGTAACCTAATTAAAGAAAAGTCAGAAATATCTATTTGTAAAAACGATATCGTCAACTGTTATCGTTTGGGGAAAAAAATTCCTAATAAAAACAGACCAATTGTGGTTGACTTTCTTTATCAGTGGCGGAGAGATTATGTATTTTTCAATAAAAGACAGCTAAAAGATTCTTCGTATTTTATATCCAAGATGTTAACAGCTTCAAATCACAGAAGATTCTTGGAGTGCTACAAACAATTCAAGAAGGACTGAAAATTAATAACCGTAAATTAACTATAACTAATGATGAACAAATGCGACAGTTATTAAAATCTAAATAACTCTTGTAAATATAATGAGTTATTGCCTTTAACTACGGAACATTGATAATTTACTTTTTTTAAGATAAATACTGATCACATCTTTAGTATACATCATTTTACTATTATTTCTTTTTATATTTTAATACAATTTTATATTATTAGATTATTATTAATATTAGGTTCTTTATATAATTATTATTTTAGATAATGAAAATAGGTCATATTAACATAAGATCATTGTTTACAAAGTTGCAGGATTTAAAAGATTTAGTTCTATCCCAGAATTTTGACTTGGTGGCTGTGACGGAGACATGGTTAAAAGAAAATATTACAAATGACATGATTAACATAGCAGGATTTAGTTTTTTAAGAAAAGATCGCCTAACTCGTGGTGGTGGAGTAGGCATTTTTTACAAAAGTAATCTTAACGTTAGTTTAATAGAAACAAATGAACAAATTGAACAAATTTGGGTTAAATTACAAATAAATGGTAAATCATTCAGTATCGGTAGTGTGTACCGACCTCCATCGCTTCCATATAAGGAGTTTCTTGATGCTTTTGAAATATCCCTTTGTAATTTACTTCCTGTCTGTGATGAAATTATATGCCTGGGAGATTTTAATATTGATTTATTGAAACCTGAACGAAGTGTAACACAAGATTTCACTAATTTTTTTCAGTCGGCTGGATTACATCAAATTATTGATCAACCAACAAGAATCACTATTAATACTACTTCATTGCTAGATTTAATTTTAATTTCTAACCAGGAACACATAACTGAATCGGGAGTACTACCCGCTCATTCTCTTTCTGATCATGATATGATTTTTTGTTTGATTGAAAAGTATAAATGTAAGAACATTTACAGTAAAAAGATGTTTAGAGACTACACAAAGATAGATATGAATAAATTCAATGGTGAACTTGGGTCCATTCCTTGGAATGTAATATATGATATGAACACAGTGGACGAAAAGGTAAATTTTGTAAACAATGCCTTATTACTACTTCAAAATAGACATATACCAGTTGTTGTTAAAACTTTTAAAAAATCTTGTAAGCCATGGATCACTGAAAATGTAAAAATGTTGCAAAAATTGAGAGATAAAGCGCTAGTACGTTATAAAAAAACCAAACGCGTAAAGGACTATGATTATTATAAACAGCTGCGAAATCATACTAACTTGATTATAAAATTAGAACAGAAATCATATTTTTCTGAAAAAACTAAATGTAATTCCTCATTTTGGAAGAATATTAAAAAATTCAATGTTTGTGGTAGAAATCACACTGATATACCAACTAATTTAAAAAATGTAAATGCTATAAATGAATTCTTCATTAATTCAGTTCCACTACAAGACTTTAATAATGCCGATGTAATATCAAATTATAAAACAAATTGTATATCCTCTAGAAAGTTTGTGTTTTCAGAAACTAACGACATTCAAGTCTTACAACATTTGATGAGCATTAAATCAAATGCTTGTGGAGCTGATGGTGTACAACTGCAGTTTATACTTTTATGTTGTCCATTCCTTTTGCGTTACTTAACACATATTGTAAATTCTTGCTTATCAAATAACGAATTTCCATTATCTTGGAAAAATGCTCTTGTTATTCCACTGCCTAAATCCACAAACATTAAAGATTACAAAGACCTTCGCCCAATCAGCATTTTACCATGTCTTTCTAAAGTTCTAGAAAGGGAAGTTAATTTTCAACTTAGAAGTTTCTTGGACTCTGAGAAATTAATTCCACGTACACAAGCAGGTTTCCGGAAAGGTTATAGTTGTTCTACTGCACTTGCAAATGTTACGGATGACATAATAAGAGCTAAGGATGAGGGAAATGTAACAATTCTTGTTCTACTTGACTACTCTAAGGCATTCGATACTATAAGCCATGAGTTACTCTTTTCCATACTAAAACATTTAGGTATATCTGAAGAGACGATTAAATTCTTTAAAAATTATTTGAGCCACAGGACTCAGAAAGTGATATTAGGAGACGTAGTATCGAATGCTCTAGAAATATCTAGAGGTGTACCCCAAGGATCCATATTGGGACCTCTACTGTATAATATATACACCTCCCAGTTAGCTAAGTGTATACAACATTGCGAACATCAGTGCTATGCAGATGACACCCAGTTATACCTTTCTTTCCCAAAATCAAAACTTGATGAGTCCATCTTGTGTATTAATAAAGATTTAAGTTCACTGTACGAATATTCTCTTAAACATTCGTTACATCTCAATCCTTCTAAATCCTGCTATATTGTCTTTGGTCCAAACAATTGTATAAATGAATTAGTGGGCATTATTGATATTCGAATCAATGATATCCCCTTAGAAAGAAAAGATAGTGTGAGAAATCTTGGCCTCGTTATAGATAGTGATCTGAGGTTTAGGACTCATATAACCAACTGTTTAAGAACTGCTTATTTAAAACTTAAAGAATTGTATAGATATAAACATATTTTTGATCGGAAACAAAAAATTTTACTTTGTGATTTATTTGTTTTATCCCATTTTAATTACTGTGATACTATTTACGGGCCTTGCATTGACTTTCAAAACAAAAATAGGATACAAAAAGTACAAAATGCTTGTCTACGCTTTATATTTGGTCTGAGGAAGCAAGAACATATCTCACATAAACTTGTAGAAGCAAATTGGCTGAATATGAATGCTAGACGTGAATTTCATTCGGTATGTTTCTTTCTACAAATTTTACAAACCCATTCTCCTGAAATTTTATACAAAAAAGTCTCCTACAGATCAGAATTACATGATGTCAATGTTAGAACTAAAAATAATTTGTCTCTTCCTAAACATCATAGTGAATTTTTTAAAAGAGCTTTTAGCTACAATATTGCTAAATTAATAAATAGTCTACCATCACACTTACATAAGGCACCAAAATATTCAATTATGAAATATTACAAGCATTTGAATAACATTTTTTGAAGTCCCATGTCCTCTGCCAGCATGACCTTTAACATACATTAATAAGAGTAAGAATCTTGCAACTTCTGCCATCTTAGATATGACTGCTTTATGTAGTAATATTTATATTTTAGCATTAGCATACGGTTAAGTGGAAGAACAGGGTGTGTTATTGGTCTACAATAAGACACATCTGAACTTCGCCGTTTCACAAACTTATACCAAAATGTAAAACTGTTTGCTTTAAATGAATAAAGTTCATATTATATTATATTATATTATATTATATTATATTATATTATATTTACCATGGTAAACAGTTTTTTGTAATTTTTGACCTAATCACTTAAAGAGCAAAGTAATTTACCCAAAAACCCTAGGAAAAGATTATTTACTAAACGATAATATTTTTACGTAAAATTAAAATTTAAAAAATCTGTAGAAAAAAATTAAAAAAAAATGTTGGCCGCAAATCCCCTTATTGCATATCGAAAAACGGAGTAGGGCATATTTAATGTAAAAAGTTATATAAGACCTATATATTTTTTTTCTTTTTATTTTCACCAATAACAAAAAAAACAGTTTTGTGTGACCCCTTTTAGGGAACATGTTAATAGGGACTTTTTGGTTTATTTTAATGACTGAATTTTAGAACCATATTTTAGATACACCCTGTATAGATAGTGCATGGAGTTTGGATTGGTGTTAAATGATTTTCAAATAATATTTTTAAATAATTGCAAATGTTGTTTATAGGGATTTTCTCTTATAGACATTCACAAAAATTACCAGGTTTACTGGTTGTCCGATACAAAAAGATTTGGCTTCAGATCGTCGAATAAAAAGAAATATTCATAAGATTAACTAGTCTTCCTATCTACAAATATGTGCTTTCAATTATATTGGGACTGACTTTACAAACACTTGATACTAAGGATTTTGTATTTTTTTACTACGATTTGTTTTCAACCTCTATCCAGCACTGTTGATGGTCGTATTATTGTAACATTTTGAATAATCATCATTCAGCAAGATGTCTTAACTTTCTTCTATTTTAAAAAGTCTTCTTCCATCTTGGTGTTGTTCGAGTCTACACAACGCCTGCTGGTGTTTCTATTTGCTTATTTCTAGATCTCTAGAAGCCTCAATGATATATGTACATATTTATGACTACAAACATAAGGTACACTGTATACACAATTGTTATAACTTTGTGCTGTATTAAACGGTTTCACAGATGTACGAACAACTACAATTATTGAATCAAAAGCACCAGTCATCCCTTTTTACCACCAAATTGGCCTTACGAGCTAACATTAACAAAAAATACTTAGTATCTAAAAGTTGAAACTATGGGAGATTCCGAACTCAGCTAAAGGGAATAATAATTTCTGAAGATCATGTGAAACAATCCAAATTAGTCCACCATGTAGTAACAACTATAGGTAACCTCGACATAGAGTGCGAAAACTCAAAAATCCATTGAACAAGAAGGAAACTCAATCCGTCAACTTGAATTATTATTAATAAGTATAAAATATGTACATCGTGTAGAGATATGCATGAGAAAGTATATTGCTGAAATATCAAAACGTAAGTTACATCATCAATTGATTATAAATTACCTAATTTGTCGCCCTCAAATCAGTCTGATACAATTTTATTAAAGAAAGTGATTGATAACGACTTCAGATTTGGGGTTGAAACGTCTCTGCAACAGATAAGTATTTACAGTACATTTATTTTTACAACGGAAGATTGGTTGATCAAATTGTCGGCATTTCTTTCTCCCAGAATATCTGTGAGGGACAACTAGAATTCCGCATAATTTACCCGCTGAAGAGTGAACATCTCAATCAATAACATTTCAAGTGGGTACTCAAAATAAACATTACTTAATAAATAATGTTCAAAAATATTATTGGGTTTGTTTCTGTTATATCTCATTTCCTTTATGCCATACCATTAACATAAGTGCTGGATAAATTCGTTATTCACTTGCTTTCATTAACTGTTTGTTCTCTTTTTAATTCTTTCAATTTGTACTCTTCCTCAATCCTCCGATCTCATATAAGAGTAATAGAGGACTCAATAAACAACCTTATTTTATATCATCTTTTGTTTCAATACTCGAGAGGTCTCATTACAGTCGTGAGTGGCTTTAAGCAGAGCCTCCAATAATCCTATTGTTCCGGAATGAATGAATTTCTTTGATTTTTAAGCTTTTCAGTGCATTTTTTCTTTCCACTGCCTCTAATAATTCTATATGTCAACAGAGCTTCTTTCATAAACTATTGTGATAATTTTATGACAAAACATAGATCTCTATTATTAATTTTTGAATATTATTTGAAAATATTTAAATTTCCAAAACTGTATCGATATATTTCGTTTGATGGCTTTTAATGTTGAGAAGTTAGTTAAGGTGTTTCCTTCCAGTTCGGTGTATTTGTGGATTATTTTTACAGATTTTCGATCATCTATCGGAACAACTGATGCTAAACCACCAAATCAAAGAGAGAGTGGGATGGAACATGAACGCCAATTGGATAAAATCTATCTAATGTTATTCTATTGGAACTGATTGCTGTATGCATGTGACACAATTCAAGCAAATTTGGAAAAATTATATAAATAATTTAAATATTTTTGAATATTTTTCCAAATTTTCTTGACTAATGTTATTGTCTAACTAGATAATTCTTCATATGCACACAAAACTAAAGTCTTTACTAATGATGTATTAAGTTTGAGCCATATGCACAGATTCTTGGATTATCTAGACCAATCGCCGTCTTCCATTGAATGAAAGCGCCTGGTTGCTTAGCTTTCCGTGATGTGAAGTAACAAAAGGATTATTGCAGAACAACAAGGCAGAAAAAATAAACCTTGACATCTACTCTAATATAATTTTGTACGAAAAATCAAGCTAATTGGAGTGCGATAACGAAAACAATCCCTGACACCTCTTTAGTGTCACATAATTGTAACTACAGAATCCATTGATGGAGTAGAAGTATCTATATTAGAGAGATCAAACAATTTCTGGACACCAGAATTAGCGACATAGTGGTGTAGACAGCGTTGTCTGGTTTACCCAATCACCGCAAACATTAACCAATAATTTTCATTAGCGAACCCTGTATCAAAATTGTTATAGAGACCATACCAACCATACCAGCACTTTTGAACTTGGACAGAATTTGAATTCGTACTTAAAGACAAAGTGTCTATTTAAAAAACTACACATAACTTCTTGTATTTACCACAAAAGCCCTTGTGAAAGGAAGTAATCCCTTATATCCCTAACTCCCCCCGTTGGGGCACGAAAAGAAAAGAAATAAATTGACAATAATAATAAAATACAATATTTGGTTTTGAACCCAATTTGTACTGAACAAACTGCAATGAACTCTTGCAGCATCATAAGTACAGTAATTTACGCCACTCTCCATACAGAATACATTGATAATAAACAAAATAGTGAAAGATTTTATAATCCATTGAACGCATGACAGTATATTGTTTTTAATTGAGAACCTTTATCAGTTGCGCATAATTACGTCTGTATTTCGTATATACAATTAAATTCTGAGTCTAAGTCCATAAAAGTCCATTCCCTTGTGATTCCTGGGGTAGAAGTCGTACGAAAGAATTCTTAACTAACTAATTATTCAAGATTTCAAGCCATTGCAACTCATGAAGGTTCTCGACCAGAAACGATATATTGTCTGGCTTTCCGTAGATTGTAAACAGGGTATCATAATTGCTTTGATAGGTTTTAGTACCAGTTCTTTCGTGTGTTTCATATCCTAGGAGCTACATGAAAACGGCGTTAGACACAGCACGACTCCCGATTTGGGGCCCTGTGAATCTCCTAGACGTCGATATTCGATTCGCGTTATTGTAATCAAAATAGTCTTGTAAAAAATAGTAATAATAAGTTTAATTATTCTTTGTTCAATATTTGTTGAGTAAACTGTGTTTAGTTTTAATCTGTTTTCGTAGCGTAGTTGGATTTTATATAAATCAACTTACCGTTTTTATTATTTTTCTATAAACTTTTATAGTCTTCCAACAGGAAAACTAATTAAATTTTAGGAACAAAAACGATTACTTCAACTAATTCTTAAGATCCTGTGGTAATTAGTCTTCTTTATATTTTCCAAAGTAAAATACAATCCAGTTTCATAATTAAAGAAGGATGTAATAACTAGATAAACTTATTTTGAAACTCAGTGGAGAAGCCATCCTATTATTACCCTTATTGGCCAAGGGACGTTAGAACTTCCAGACAATGTGGGAAATATAAATATTGGAAAAGTTCCTGGCGTTTCAAAAAAGTGAGAAATAATTATCTCAAGTTATTTCACCTACAGACAGATATTTCCCAACAAATTGCAAAATATGAAGCTTCTTATTTGAATTAATTACCTTTGTTACGAAGAATTTTAGTAGAATATCGGTTTTATTGTTTTAAAAAGGTTTTATTATATTGAAATACCAGAATTAATTTTTTTAATTTTTTTGGTAAATTTGACAATAGATTCAAGCTTATTAAGTGTTTTGGATAAAACATCAGCCAAATGAAAATTAAATCTTATTTTTAACCGATTTCCAAAAAGGAGGAGGTTATCAGTTCGTCGCGTTTTTTTTTCGCTTTTTTTGTTTGTATGTTACCTAATTTCTACTCCTGTGGTGCACCGTTTTGAATGAATATGGTATTGTTTAATAGAGTATATATCCGATTTTTCGATAACTCCATATGGATGTGTATAGTTTTTTAACGTTTAATCTATTAAGGAAGATGTTTAGGTAATCTCATATACTTTTCTGCGACAGGCAACTTGCAGTTTTGCAGAAAATCGCTGAAAATTCCAAAATTCTTATCAAAAATTTCATCGAAATGACATAACGGACATTTCCTCATAAATATTTTAATTCCAACGTAATAATGCGGTAATTTTAGGCACTGGAAGTTTTAATTGCGAACTTGAAAATTTTCTATATACATCTCAAGCATATAGGTAGTAAAGCATAGAATTTTCGGTTCCTTGAATTAATGAGTACCAAGCTCGTTTTGTTTGTATACCAGGCAAATACCTATTTAAATGCAAATTTTTCCATTTTGCGAAGACGGTGCTTTTGGTTGCCACATTCTCCCGGCCTAATAGAAAATTCAGTGACAACACATGTCAAACTTCAAACTGCTATTTCATACGTTTATAGACAGGGTGTTTAGTTATAGCAAACAAAATCACAAAGTAAAGTGGTAGAAGTAGTTGCATTTATATGAAGATTGAAATATAGGACGGACTAGAATGATAGTGGTCCGTAGGCAACCGTATATACAGGATGGTTGGAATATAAGGTGGACTGGACGTTTGGTGGTATAAAAATGTAAAATTAAAATTATATAGGGTAATTAAAAAAACTGTTATATGATGTGGACATCAAATCATATACAGGATGGTTGAAATATATGCTGGAGTTGCATTATATTTATACAGTGTGATTAAAAAAGTATTTCTTTTATAGCCCATAAGAAGTTGCATAAAGTGTGGAGAAATTAATGTTACACAGGGCGATAATATAAAATGTTAAAAATGAAATAATTTATGGGGTAGCCCACAAGGAGTTGTATAGTATGGTTGAAATATAGGACGGATTTGACTCCGTAAATATGGGATGAATTCTACTCCGTCCTATAGTTTACAGAAGGCAGCTAACAAATTTATGTCCGTGGGCAGTCGTATGTACAGGATGGTTGGTAGATAGGTTGGAGTGGAATTATCTATAGTTATACCAGGTTGTCGAAAAAAGTTGAAAAAAGGTTACATGGCGTAGTCCATAAGGCATATATATATTTTGGGATTATTAAGTCAACGCGTACTAGTATATTTTGTTCGTAAAGATTTACCTGTCAATTTAAATGAGAAAGTATCATTGTGTAATGTTGAGGCTTTCGATGTTACCTGGTTCTGTCTATTAAGGTTATACTATAATCTACCTATAACTAAAAAGCTAAAAATAATTATCCCAAAATACAACTCTAGCAAATAAATAACACATTCAAAGTTGTTAGGTACCTACCCAGGAAGTAAAAAATGTAAACATTAAAAGGTGCTCATTCTGTACAAATTAATTACCTACCAGTCTAGTATATCTTTGAAGTCGGTGCCAAGTAACAATCAAGTTTGATGAATTAGTAGATAAGTATGCAATGAAGAATTTTAGATTTGCTTGGCACTGGCTTCAAAAATGTACTAAATTGGTACGTAATTAATTTGTACAGAATGAGCACCTTTTAATATTTACATTTTTTACTTCCTGGGTAGGTACCTAACAACATTGAATGTGTTATTTATTTACTAGAGTTGTATTTTGTTATAATTCTTTTTAGCTTTATAGGTAGAAGTCGGTTATATATTTTTTTAATGTTTTATATACAATTTAGTCGTTTATAAAAACACAGTCTGCAGTTTGATAATAGAACTGTTTGTCGGATCACTTTTACGAGTTTGAGTTAAAGTTATTTTATTAATATTGCTACAGATTATGACGAAAAGTATAAATCTAATGTGCATAACCTAATTCTACGAGTATGTACTCGTATAGTAAAGTATACTCTCGACGCATCCCTAAGAGGCCAAAGGTTTTAAAAATGGACTTGATATTATTTTGTGTTCACATATCTGAACTCTAGCAATTTGAAATAGAGTGTCAGTGAATTATTTTTCATCTTCATGTCTTACGGCAGTCATTTTCTTGTTAATTGAAACTATTTAATTTGTGGGGCCATTATAATATAAGCCTCCCCATACACAAACTGATCCAACTCCAAAGAAAGTAATTGAAGCCACTACATTTTCTGTACTAGTATTCGACCATCATAGGTCTTCTGAATCTCAGACGATATGTATGCAATCATTTTCTAGTATTCTGTTCAGATTGTTTCCCTGTAGAAGCTATTAATCATTGATCCTGTGTGTATGCTCTTTAGTTTGGCCGTTGAGATTATTAGGAGTTGTGGTTCTTGCTCATCCTCCACCATTTATTTTACTCAAGGCGGTTTTCTTAACATACGGCGTTTTGACTAAAGGCTGTTTTACCTATAGCGATTGTTTACTTAAGGCAGTGTTCCAATCAGAAACTGAAATTGTCACTTGACATCAATAAGAAGCCTCAATAAGTGATTAAGGGATCCTTCATAACGTAGATTGAAAATAGCATATCACAACAGAAATATCGACGTTTTTCGTATAAACATTAATATTCGCAATTTATCCCCGTTCAATCTGTGCGAAATCCTGTTTCGACAATTTTTAAACCATTGAAATTCAACAGTAATGATAAATGTTTTTTGACGATTTCCTCAACAGAAAGGCAAAATCCGGGAACAATATCCCCCCATTGTACTCGAAATCTCGTAAAATAAACGTCGCTTTACCTTCTCTCTATTACTTTGAAGACTAAAAATCAGATATTAGACAGCGTAATATGGATTGGGGAACAATGAGAGACATCCATCTAGAAAAAACTTGAACCTTATAAGATAAGATATTGAGTCGTATACCCAGAAATGAGATATTTAACGCCCTAGAATGATGAAGATGACTGTGATAGATGACGATATATTACTGGCATGCGGGGGTGAGAAATGATATAACTCGATTTAGACGCAAAGGAATATTATATCTGAATTGAAATTGTCACTAGCTATTGCCGACAAGCGAGGCAAGGAAATTTTCAAACAAGAAACGCTTGATAAATGCGGAAAGAAATCTCAGCAATTGTTTCGTGAATAATGATTTGAAATCTATAGACGGTTACTCTCAATTAAGTAGGCCATGGAGCTAACGACGGAGAACTCATTGAAGAATTTTATTTTTAATACGTTGTTTCACTGTAAGCGCAGTCTGAGGTTTATTTCCTCATTCTCGTCTTGGAATCGCAATGGAAACTGAAGGAAAGATTTGTTGAAGTAAAAATAAACGATCCAATTAAAATTTTCGCAATGCCATTAGACAATTATACAGAAAGATAAAACAAATAGAATAGAAAATGAAGGATAAACACTTTTATGGATACGGAAACGGGAACAGCGTGATTTCCTAGATAACAGGCATCACACAAGATGAAATTATTTGAGCTCTCGCGACAAAGCTGTGTAGCTGCTCTTTGTTTACATAAACATTTAACTTGACAAGCACAATCTTGACAAAACGTCAGATGCGAGAAGCATGAAAAACGAATTGTTAAGTTCTACTAAAACCTACTGTTAACGTCGCAAGCCAAAATGCGCTCCAAATACAACTGATTCTTAGAAAGACCGACGTGTCATAGCAGCCGCGAAGACAATTGCCATATTCTGACTAAGTAATATACTAGTTGTCTATAAAATATGAATGTTAAGAAACAATTTCTTGCAGCGAAAGCTTATTAACTGGACAATAGGCAAACTGGCTTGTTAAATGAGAATTTTTGTCAAACGACACTCGACCATTGACCTGAGACTATTATCATGACGTGTAGAGGTAAGGATTAGTATATACTAGTATCTTACCAAACTAGGATGCACTGACAAGAAACTGGTTTATATAGTATTAAAATAGGGAAATATGAGAATTATACAGTCTTTTTCAACAAATTACATTTTGAAAAACGAACATTGGAATCATTTAACAAGTTTGTAGTTTCAGACTTTGCAATGTCGCGGCTCTGCCGATTTATCATTTGATGTGGTCTTTTCAATTGCAAAACTGTCTTTAGAGTATTATACGTGACTTTATTACGAGGGTGAATCAAATATGAACCGGAATTTTCTGTTTCTCTCCCTGTAGGTAATTCGTGTGGCGTGACGTCTCGATATATGTTAGGTAGGGATGTTAAGAAGAGGGGAGTTCGTCGCTTTGGCGAGGCGTAGTCGATGCGCTGTTAGTAGCATCATGTCAGAGCAAGAGGTGCATACGTCTGTTGCGCAACGTGTTGTTATCAAATTTTTGGCGCGGGAGGGCGTTAGACCGTTCTGAAATTTTGCGTCGACTATCTGCACAGTTCAGCAATGAAACACTTTCAAGGACCCGAGTGTACGACTGGCTTAAAAAGTTTTCAGATGGCCGAGAGACAGTGGAAAATGAGCCTCATGCACGCCGTCCCACGACAAGCATCAATGAGGCGAATATCTACACAATTCGTGAGCTGATTGAAGGTGACCGCCATCTTACAGTATTGGCAATTGCTGAACACGTTGGAATATCATACGGGAGTGCTCAATCAACCATTTCAGAAGAGTTGGGTTACCGAAAAGTGTGTGCAAGATGGGTTCCTTGCCTTCTAAGGGAAGATCAGAAAGCAAACCGTCTTGCCGTATGTGAAAGGCTGTTAGCAAGATATCGAGCAGAGGGGGATGAGTTTTTGAGACATATTGTCACCTATGATGAGACAGGGGTGCATCATTATACCCCGGAGTCCAAACGTGCAAGCATGGAGTGGCGAAAACTTCGAGAGGCAGCACCGCGGAAAGCCAAGACCCGTCTTTCTGCAGGGAAAATTCTTGCAGCAGTTTTTTGGGATTCGAAAGGCGTACTGCTGATCGATTTTCTGCATGAACGCCGTACAATTAATGCTGAGTATTACTGCGAACTACTCCAACAAGTGAAACTTGCCTATCGGCAAAAGAGGCGGGATATGTCTATCCGAAGTGTGATTCTGTTGCATGACAACGCTCGGCCATATACAGCTGCATTGACTCAAGGAAAATTTAACAAAATGCATTTAGAAACCCTTGAACACCCGCCTTACAGTCCTGATTTGTCGCCATGTGACTACCACATGTTTGGGCCACTTAAAGAAGAACTGGGAGGCCACCACTTTGAGGACAACGAAGGTGTAGAAACGTTTGTGCGCAATTGGTTATCGACACGACCAGTTTCATTCTTTGAGAAAGGTATTAAAAAACTTCTGATTCGGTGGGAAAAATGTATGCATAAGAGAGGAGACTATGTAGAAAAATAATATGTATTAAAATTTGTATTGATCGTACCAATAAAATTTTTAAAAGAAAAGTCCGGTTCATATTTGATTCACCCTCGTATCATGCACTGTATTTAAGTAATTCATAATCAACCTACAAACCAGCAAATGAAACTTGGCATCTTTAATGGCATAAGTTAATCTCATTGGCTCATTTCCTGGGAGGTTGATGAATGGAATTTACAAATATCCAAAAAAATAATTAACACTTAGTGACTCCTAAAACTAATAGCGCAGAAAAGAGGCCATCATTTGGTTGGTTTTATATGTGCAATAAATGTGCGTATCCAAAATAAGCAAATTAACCATATTAGTTGTAAGAAACATCAGTCGCCTACTACACACACACCAGACGCCTGCCTGGCGTTTTTACTATGCGAGGAGGTTAAAAAAAACAATCCCCGTATATATTTCAATCTTACAATGTCGCAAACAGGAAAATTTCTTGTGAGCAACTTTGAACTGATGATCATACTACATCCTTACAACACTCTAGCTGTTATACAATATAACTATTACAGCGTTTTCAGATTCGGAAATTCTTCCGGCTTTAAGGTAGTTCGTAATAACTGGAAAACTCGGCATATAAATATTCAAGTTCAAGTTGAAGCCAGCTTTCAAATATCTGAGATAAAGTTTGAAGTTAACAGTTATTCTGAAATGTTTCTTTACAATGTAGTTATATAATTTTTGTATTCGGTTACATACAGGATCTAGCGATATTGCGAATTCCGCATTTTATTAACCCTAAAGAGTAAAGCGAGTCTAATAGAGCTGCTTTTTATTGGAAGAATATATTTATATAATATTTAGAGAACTTATATATCATTCATGCCTTTTTTCAATCTGACAGAAGTCATAGTTTTTCATTCAATTAACTATTAGTAAATTTCATATAGTTTGTCAGTATATTATTAAAGTCTATAGTTTTTTTTAAAAACATTAATGCTATGTATATATTACAGCAGGTTTAATATCCTTCTCCCAAGTAATAAACAGTAGTCTAGCAGACTGTCCGCCTCAAAGTCCGTACATGATGTTGTAACATTTAGTTTTACATTGCTATAAAAAGAATCCTTCTCGACAAAGTACCGAAATTTCCAGTTATTTACTAAAGAGAACGGGAACAATCGAGAGTAACTGCGATGAGTAAAATGCCGTACAGCAGCAGTGGAGTACAGTTCATAGCGATGTAGTGGAACAGCTGATATCGAAGTGTGGTATAGTCCAAGAAAAGTAATTCTAAATTTGTGAGTTAATAAAAAAAAGAATGTCCCAAAACAAAATTAGTTTCGAACTTATAGAACATGGACTAACCACTAAAAGCATATCATTTTTCGCCACGTTCTACTTTATTCTTCCATAGCGATACAATCATTCCCAACATCCGATACCTTTCTTCTAGAACGATTTATCTTTTCTCGAAGAACATTTTTGAGATCTGTGAATAGATAGAAGTCTTATGGGGCCAGATCTGTGGATTATGGGTGCGTGGAAGCAGTTCGAATCGTAAATAGATCAATTAAACCACCGTTTTCATGGACTTATAGATCGATGGTCTTTGTAAAGCAGCAGTTTTTATTTTGCGTCATCCAACCGAACCAGTAACTTGACTGTTGTATTATCTTCAAAAATAGCATCATACTGGACGGTAGTTCTTGATAAATAATAAGAGACGAGGCTTTGACTAGTCAGTTGGGTTTTGAAGAAACTGCAAGATGTCGTTTTTATATTAAGATATTGGTAAAGTCTATACACCATCTTATAATAATAAATTTTATTCGCCTTGATATTTTGGATGCCCAATTGGAGTCGAAAAATCGTCTACTTTTTTTAATGTAATGGTCACCGTGGGGTATTTTTAGCCGGTTAAGTTTATTTAAAAATTCCACCATTTATACTAACATTAAGACTTAATAGAACAGGTTTACAAGGACAATTATAGAAATCGAAACAATTTTCCTATGTTATAAGAAATAACGATGTTTAAAACGCCATCGAAAATAAAACTTTTATCTTAAAGGTTTAAAGGTAAAAATCAATGTATTAATTCGAAAACGCCTGAAATATAAAGTTCTAGTTACATATTTTGGAAATGCAAATCAGGACGAGTATAAAACATTTAAAAAATATATATAACCGACTTCTACCTATAACTAAAAAGCTAAAAATAATTATAACAAAATACAACTCTAGCAAATAAATAACACATTCAGTGTTGTTAGGTACCTACCCAGGAAGTAAAAAATGTAAACATTAAAAGCTGCTCATTTTGTACAAATTAATTACCTACCAATCTAGTACATTTTGAAGCTGGTCATTTATGAACTCAGGTAATTTTCATTCTTTACTTTGTATGTATAACCTTAATAGACAGAACCAGGTAACATTGAAAGCCTCAACATTACACAATGATACTTTCTCTTTTAAATTGAGGTAAATTTTTACGAACAAAATGTACTAGTACGCGTTGACTTAATAAGCCCAAAATATATTTATGCCTTATGGACTACGCCATGTAACCTTTTTTCAACTTTTTTGACAACCCTGTATAACTATAGATAATTCCACTCCAACCTATGTACCAACCATCTTGTACATACGACTGCCCACGGACAAGCATAAATTTGTTAGCTGCCTTCTGTAAACTATAGGACGGAGTAGAATCCATCCCATATTTACGAAGTCAAATCCGTCCTATAATTCAACCATAGTATATAACTCCTTGTGGGCTAGCCCATAAAGTAGTTAATTTTTTACATTTTATATTATCGTCCTGTGTAACATTAATTCCTCTCCACACTTTATGCAACTTCTTATGGGCTATAAAAGCAAATAATTTTTTAATCCCACTGTATAAATATAATTCAACTGCAGCATATATTTCAACCATCCTGTATATGATTTGCTTATGTTCACATCATATAACAGTTATTTAATCACCCTATATAATTTTAATTTCACATTTTTTCCAACATTTTTATACCACCAATCGTCCAGTCCACCCTATATTCCAACCATCCTGTATATACGGCTGCCTATGGACCACTATCATTCTAGTCCGTCCTATATTTCAATCTTCATATAAATGCAACTCCTTCTATCACTTTACTTTGTGATTTTGTTTGCTATAACTAAACACCCTGTCTATAAACGTACCAAATAGCAGTTTAAAGTTTGACATGTGTTGTCACTGAATTTTCTATTAGGCCGGGAGAATGTGACAACCAAAAGCAAAATGGAAAAATTTGCATTTAAATAGGTATTTGACTGGTATACAAACAAAACGAGCTTGGTACTCATTGATTTAAGGAGCCGAAAATACTATGCTTGAGATGTACATAGAAAATTTTCAAATTTGCAATTAAAACTTCCAGTGCCTAAAATTACCGCACTATTTCATTGGAATTAACATATTTATGAGGAAATGTCCGTTATGCCATTTCGATGAAATTTTTGATAAGAATTTTGTAATTTTCGGCGATTTTCTGCAAAAGTGCAAGTTGCACGTCGCAGAAAATTATATGAGATCACCTAAGGATCTTCCTTAATAGATTTAAACGTTAAAAAACTGTACACATCCATAAAGAGTTATCGAAAAATCGACTAAAATATTAGGGTTATTGATCGATTTCCATGCACGCATGTGTTCATTCACAAATTTTATCATTTTACCAATAGAATTCTTTTCCAAAATTTGAAGTTTTACCAATCCTGATATATACTCTATTAAACAAGACCATATTCAGTCAAAACGGTGCACCACAGGAGAAGAAATCAGGTAACATACATACAAAAAAAAGCGAAAAAATACGCGACGAATTGATAACCTCCTCCTTTTTGGAAGTCGGTTAAAAATAGGCGCATGTTCAGTTCCTTACTTTAATAATATCAGCATTTTTTTATTTAGCATAAAACATTTTTCTAAAAAAGATGTAATAACTCAAAAACAAAATTTAAAGTTTTTCACCAAAATTTGAGGATTTCTGAAGGCTGGCTAAACGTAACTTTTCATGCAAGATTGGAGATCGTTTATTACTTATGTATTTATTACAAATTTAAATTTCCACGTTTTCTGGGTTTAATTAAATAAATTATCAATGAATTTTAATTTTTTTTTTGAAAACATATTAACAAATAAAAAGTGACAACTTCTGTTGGAACGTCTTCTTTAATGCAAAAAAACGTATTTTGCAATGTTTACATTTAAAATTCAATTTAAAAAATATGTCAATCTGAAAGGGCATACATTACACCCGTTTTATTTGACTGGACTATGCGACCCTGGATCACATTGAGGTTGACAAAATCACTTGGGAGATTTTTCAAATTACACGCTCATTCATCGATAAATACGATAATCTCTGGCACAATGTCCGCTTATTTTCTGTTAGAATTTTTCAACGCAGATGTCAATTCAACGACACACTGGAACCGAGCAGACTTGCTAAAACTCGAACGCACAACAACCGAATAACTTTATAATGACAGAGCGCTTTGCTAAATTCACACGCTGAATTTACGAGCAGTGCACATACACCGTACATCCGTTACCGAATGTGACACATAATAAGTCTGGGATAGTTTCTCCAAAAGAATTGGTTTTATTCAATACTGAGTTCCCAGTAAATGATCTTTGTGATACCTATAACGAAAAACATTTAATTTTGAAAATGTAGCCTAATCATTTTATCTAAAATAATATTCAATTTAAAAAAAATCGTAAGGGTAACAATTTTATACACCTTGGATTAGATAATAAAAATATTTTTTTTATCATTGTTGATCCAGTCTCTACAAAAATAAACTCACCATTAGACAACATAAACAATTTTTCGTTATGTTAACAAACCGTATGAAATTAATTCCAACCATTTGAAAATCACAAATTAGTTCCTTGTAAAATTAAAAAAGTGATAACATTAATAGGAATGGGTTTCTAACTAAACTCCACATTTTGTGCAAACACACACTTACCCTCTTTTAACTAGCATACATTGTATTTTCCATTTGAAGGAGATTTCAGTAAACAACAGGTTCATCATTGTCACCTACAGTTAGTATTATATCTGTAACAAATTTTAAGGAATCATTTGAAGGAAATTACAATAAGAACACAAAAGACTGCTGGAGATATGTTAGTGAGTAGTTTTAAAGACATTCACTCTTTTTTTTTGGAGAAATCAATAGTAAAGAATCAACGATCAAACCCACAAGGGATATAAGAACTCGCAAAAACTTACCTTTATTTTCTCATAGAAAGATTACCATAATTACAACTCTACGAACTGGTATTTAAATTTTAATTAACTGATTAATAGAGCCAAAGATATACCTTCATTCTCAGAAACATCCGAAAGCCATGTTAACACTACTAAATACTACAGAATTAATATGCAATTGATATTAAGCATAAACAAAACTCTAATAGAAATAGAGCGGACGTCATGGCGAGGAGGCATTAACTCACAAATCGCCAATACCAACCAAAGGCACAAATCAAAAAATTATGAGCGTAATACACTACATTCTGGGATTCACCAAAAATAATAAAGACTAAGGACATAAACATGAAGAATGAAAAAGGAACACCAATAGAACATTTCCTAAGGATATCTAGACAAATGAAACGTGGTCAATCACATACACAGCTAACGAAAACGAACGAAATTAATAGTATTTCAAATTCCGCAGCTGTAAAGAAGCCGGTGATAAAACTAAAAAACTTACCGCTGAACACCAAATACAAAATTCTTGCTGCAAAAGTAGTAAAGTCAACGTTTGGTGAGAACACCCTGTTGGAGCTAGAGGAAAAAGTGACGTTTCTACGGAAACGGGTTACAGAAACGTTTGTACCACACATCCAGAAATTCAGAAGCGGGAAGTTGTACGTTAGCCTCACGGGGCTGCAAGAGATTCCTGGGTTTCATCCAAGAGTTCTATTTAAGATTGAAGAGGAGAACTAGGAGTCGAAAACTTCAAACAAAAATTGTGGAGAACTAGGAGGCGAGAACTTGAAACAAAAATTGTAAGTTTTTACCGTTTCTGTTACTGTAGAGAAAAATGAATTCAGATAAAATTGCGCATCTTAGTGATGAAATTATTGTAGAAATGAGGGAAGTAGAAACTATTTTGTCATCAAAATCGTAATCGTTAACTCAGTGGGACATTGAAAATTATTCACAACTTATAAAGAAACACATTCTTCTTTGCTCTAGAGCCATTCGGAAAGCGGATTTATCAATAGGTACATTACGTAAATTAGAAACCAATATTGGACGTCTCAAAAGATTTAGAATTGCATTACAACAATAATTCTGTGGGAATGGGGATTTTGAAAAGTAGGAATATCAGTGATCGTGTTAACTGGGAGATGTAGTATCTGCTTTTAAAAGTCGCGTAAAAACTGCAGTAACTATAAACAAATGTCATAAAGATGTAGCGGAATTTTTAAAAGATGCTAGTCGACTTTTTCAACCTAGAATCAGAAATATTTTAAAGAAAATGTTAATGGTGAGTGGAGGGTTTTCAAAATTTTCAGGCGATATTGAGATGAATCTAAAATCCTTCATTGCGTATTTATCTACTAATTCATCAAACTTGATTGTTGCTTGTCACCGACTTCAAAAATATACTAGATTGGTAGGTAATAAATTTGTACAGAATGAGCACCTTTTAATGTTTACATTTTTTACTTCCTGCGTAGGTACCTAACAACATTGAATGTGTTATTTATTTGCTACAGTTGTATTTTGTTATAATAATTTTTAGCTTTTCAGTTATAGGTAGAAGTCGGTTATATATTTTTTACAAATGTTTTATTTTCAACTTTTTAGTTTTTTTGAAATCAGGTAGTATTCATTCTTTATTTTTTATTTTGCATGTATAACTTTAATAGACAGAACCAGGTAACATCGGAAGCCTCAACATTACACAATGATACTATCTCATTTAAATTGACAGGTAAATCTTTACGAACAAAATGTACTAGTACGCGTTGACTTAATAAGCCCAAAATATATTTATGCCTTACGGACTACGCCATGTAAACTTTTTTCAACACATCTGTATAACTATAGATAATTCCACTCCGCCCTATGTACCAACCATCCTGTACATACGACTGCCCACGGACAAGCATAAATTTGTTAGCTGCCTTCTGTAAACTATAGGACGGAGTAGAATCCATCCCATATTTACGGAGTCAAATCCGTCCTATATTTCAACTATACTATATAACTCCTTGTCGACTAGCCCATAAATTAGTTAATTTTTTACATTTTATATTATCGTCCTGTGTATATATATATATATATATATATATATATATATATATATAACTCCTTGTGGGCTACCCAATAAATTATTTCATTTTTAACAATTTGTATTATCGCCCTGTGTAACATTAATTTCTCTTCACACTTTATGCAACTTCTTACGGGCTATAAAAGAAATATTTTTTTAATCACACTGTATAAATATAATTCAAGTCCAGCATATATTTCAACCATCCTGTATATGATTTGCTTATGTCCACATCATATAACAGTTTTTTAGTCACCCTATATAATTTTAATTTCACATTTTTTTCAACATTTTTATACCACCAAATGTCCAGTCCACCCTATATTCCAACCATTATGGTAATACGGCTGCCTATGGACCACTATCATTCTAGTCCGTCCTATATTTCAATCATCATATAAATGCAACTCTTTCTATCACTTTACTTTGTGATTTTGTTTGCTATAACTAAACACTATGTATAAACGCACCAAATAGCAGTTTGACATGTGTTGCCACTGAATTTTCTATTAGGCCGGGAGAATGTGACAACCAAAAGCACCGTCTTCGCAAAATGGAAAAATTTGCATTTAAATAGGTATTTGCCTGGTATACAAACAAAACGAGATTGGTACTTACTGATTTAAGGAGCCGAAAATACTATGCTTTACTACCAATATGCTTGAGATGTACATTGAAAATTTTCAAATTCGCAATTAAAACTTCCAGTGAGGAAATGTCCGTTGTCATTTTGATGAAATTTTTGATAAGAATTTTTTAATTTTCGGCGATTTTCTGCAAAACTGCAAGGATCTTCCTTAATAGAGTAAACGTTAAAAACGATACCCATCCATAAAGAGTTATCCAAAAATCGACTGAAATATTAGGGATGTTGGTCGATTTCCATGCACGCATATGTTCATTCACAAATTTTATCACTTTACCAATAGAATTCTTTTCCAAAATTCGAAGTTTCACCAATCCGGATATATACTCTATTAAACAAGACCATATTTATTCAAAACGGTTCACCACAGGAGAAGAAATCGGGTAACATACATACAAAAAAAAAAGCAAAAAAAATACACGACGAATTGATAACCTCCTTCTTTTTGCAAGTCGGTTAATTAATGAATTCTTAAGTCCGGATTTTACGACGTGAATGGGCAGATGTAGCTTAAAAGAAATAAAAAAGATGCCCACGAATTAAGAACCTCCTCATTTTTGGAATTCGGTTAAAAAAAGTGAATACTTCTGTTGACACGTTTTTTTAAATCTTGTTTAAGAATGACGCCGTCATTGTAAACCTATATTTTACTCCTAAACTTTGACTTTAAAAAGGTCCCAATCTGAAACAGAATACATGGGGATTTAGCAAAATCTAATTTGACTGGGCTAGCAATAAGCGTCCAGTAATCATGGTCGAATTCTAATGTCCTCTTGAAAGATGCGAAAAAAGAAACATATGCGGATGTGCTACCGTTATCGGAGGGTGACAAACAGTTAATAAACATATTTCTTTCCCCCTACAACTACTACGGCACGTGTATGACTAAGACCGCATGATATGCAGTTATAATTCGGAAGATAAATAGGGGTTGACGTATTCTGGGTAGTTTTTACATAAATTGTCGCCCTTGACAAGGCGTATGTCGCACTATTGCACTAGATTCTATTGTCCTGCGAATAATCCGATCCCCCTTTCGATTTCCACCAGTGGCATGGTTGACAGATTTCAGGTGCACTATTTGATTTTATTACGCATAAGCTGTTAAATTTAATTATTATGCACTGCACTAATGGAATTCAAAGGGTAGAGGGCATGAATAAGATTAAATTAGCATGGACAAACATGTCAAACCCAGTCTTCGGTGGCTTAATATTCTGTTTTTTTATGCAATCAATTACCTCTTGCATGGATTCCATAACCACGTTAACAAAATACCACTCCAATAAAAACCTCGTCGGAAATATTAGAGAATTAAAATAATGAAAAATTCTTAATTACATAACTTGTAACAGAAATGGTTTAATTGTGGGTTGGAATAAAGGTATTTATAAAATTAATACTTTGATTTGAACGGATTTGACTATAATGGGCTCAAACGATAATAATTGGATTCTTGTATCTCAATTTCTTTAATATATATTTTCTGAAAAATAGTTAGATAATAGCGTCTTGGCGAAACGTCAAGCAAGTGTTCAGCCGAACATGGAGTGCAGATAGGTGGGCTCATCTGCTATTTTATGTATCCTATATAACATCTAGATAGCTTACGGTTTTTTTAATTTTTTTTTCTTAATTCTAACTATTGTAACTTTTTTATTTTTCACAGTATATTCACCAAGTAAACGTAAATCGAATCTATGATGTTTGTTTGCTCTTCTGCATTCGTTATTTGACACAAATAATTGGTTAGAAAAATGATATGAGTCCACAAATGGCGGGGTTCCATAAAAAAGTGATCCAGTTAAAAACTTTTTCACATTACAAAAAAAATAAGAAGCACATCAAGAACTTCGAATGCTTACAAAAACTTTTGTACTACAACCCTTTTCAAACAATATATTAAACTTATTGGAAAGTAATCAGTATCACAATGAAAATTGAGGTTGTAGCGTAGAGGGTTAGAACTACAAACAAATAAAACATACACCAAATTGCAATAATTTGTTATAAATTTTTTTCAAACCGGCTTCTACCGCTAAGGATACAATCGCGGCAACTTTTTCTGACTCCTACAGTGGAGTCTCAAGTCGCATCAGGTCTGACGACCTTGGAGGCCAGAGTATAGGCCAGTTTTCTCAATCTACGCGTTTGGAAATGAATTGTCGAGGAGCAATCTGACAGTTCGTCTATAATGTGCTGGACAGCCATCTTTTTTGAATATTTTTGGCCTGTATTCCAATAGGACTTCATCTAATAAGATCGATAAATCAATCATTGAAAATTCCATTCATTTACGATATAGAAATAGAAACCAAGCAGCAGTTAAGGGAAAGAATCAATGTTGCGTTCCAAAAAATGCGGGATGATCGATCTTATGAGATGAAATCCAATTGGAGGCAGACCAATAATATATTAAAAAAAGTTTACTGTCCAGCAAATTATAGACGAACTGTCAGAGAGTTCCTTGACCATTCATTCCCAAAAGCGTGGATTGACAGAACTGGCCCTATACTCTGGCCTCCAAAGTCGCCAGACGTGACTTCCTTTGATTTTTTTGTATGGGGACCGGCGAAGCATTTCTTTTATGGGAGAGAAATAAAAACCAAGGAGCAGTTAAGAGCAAGAATAAATGTTGCTTTTGAAATAATTTGGGATGAGATGCGACTAGAGACTACCACTAAGGAGTCAGAAAAAGGTGTCGCGATTGCATCCGTAAAGATAGAAGCCGGTTTGAATAAAATTTATAACAAACTATTGCAATTTGGTATATGTTTTATTTTTTGTAGTTCTAACCTTGTAAGTTACAATCTTAAATTTTATTATGATACTGATTACTTTCCAATAAGTGTGATATACGAGGGCTGCCTTTTATATTTCGGGATTGGACAACCCTAGTGTTGCAATCTGACAACTGACAGCTCTATCGTAAAGTTGACATTTTTGAGTTTATATGTACTCAGGACGTTTTGACATACGAGCGCTATGTGTTGTTTACAGTAACTTAAAGGATGCATCTCGGCCAAAAAATGGAATTAAATCGTGAACATTTTCGTGCGATAATTTTTTACACCATTCGACGTGGATTAAGTCAGCAAGAATGCATGGATGAACTTAATTTAATTTTTGGCGATGATACTCCATCAAACCACTGTTTATCGATGGTATGGTGAATTCAATCGAGGTCGGAGTTCACTCCAAGACGAATTTCGTGAAGATCGTCCAAAAACAGTTGTTGTTCCGGAAACAATTGATGCTGTGCGCGAACTGATCGTGAGATTGAGTCGACCTTACACATTAGTGGGACCAGCATACATTCAATATTGCATAAACGTTTGAATGTCAAAAAAAAATTGTTCGCGTTGGATCCCACACAATTTGTCAATCGTTCAAAAAAAGGCTCGTGTCCATTGGTCGAAAGAAAAGCTCAAAAAATACGATCGCGGTGCTTTAAAACACGTTTATGACATAGTGACAGGTGATGAATCGTGGATTTACGCGTATGAGCTCGAAAGTAAATAGCAGTCGACTGTATGGGTGTTTCAAGATGAGCCGAATCCAACAAAAGTTCCAAGCAAATGATCGTCTATTTTTTCGGAAAAACTGGACATGTAGCAACCGTACCTCTAGAACAACGCAGAACTGTCAATTCTGAGTGATACACAACCATTTGTTTGCCAGTTGTCTTCCAAGAAATGCGGAAAACCAACCGCCGAAGACGGATCACTCATCACCACGACAATGCGAGTTCGCACACATCGCCTCAAACAACTGCATTTTTGACCACTCAAAACATCGATTTGATGAGTCATCGGCGGTATAGTCCTGACTTGTCACCAAATGACTTTTTTTATTCCCGTACGTAAAAAACAAACTGAGAGGTCAACGTTTTTCGACACTCAGAGTGGAAATAGTGCTTCGACAACTGGTTCAAACGCATGCAAAAGTGTATAGATCTTCATGGGGAATATTTTGAAAAACAATAAAGCGATTTTCGATGATTAATATTTGTTTTTGTTCTCTAATCCCGAAATATAAAAGGCAGCCCTCGTATAGTTGGAAAGAGGTTGAAATAGAGACGTTTTTGTAAGCGTTCGAAGGTCTCGATGTGCTTCTTTTTTTTGTAATGTCATAAATTTTTTAACCTGATCACTTTTTAATGGAACCTCGCCATTTGTGGACTCATTTCATTTTTTCATCCAATTATTTGTGTCAAATATCGAATGCAGAATAGCAAGAAAACACCATAGATTCGATTTAAGTTTATTTGGTGATGATAATGTGAAAAATAAAAAAGTTACAATGTAAAAATATGAGAAATATAAAAAAAAATCAAAAAAGAAAACAACAACCGTTAGCTATCTAGATGTTATATGGGCTACATAATATAGCACATGAGCCCACCTATCTGCCCTCCATGTTTGGGGAACCTTCTACAAAACACCCTGTATATATACTCTTCTCACATTAATAAAACCGAATTTAATGTTTTTATGTAATTTCAAATATCCGATACGGGGTGAAGGCAGGGAATTGTTTGAAGTTCACTATTTTTCGGGAAGCGCAAGTCATATAGGCATGCGAATAGTTAGATGAGTCCTTTGTTTAAATGAATAAAAACAGGACTTGTCATTTTGCGAATATTCAATTTATGAGGGCTAGACAAAGTTTGAAAAGTCTTTGTAAAAACTCATTCTTTGAAAAGCAATACCAGGAAGCAACTGAATCTTGCTTTTCGACATTTTAGATAGCTTCGTACCCAATAAGCACCTGAAAGATGGTCTTTAAACTGTCCTATAGCAAAGTGTGTGCAAATTCTTACAAAATATAAATGTAAAAAAATCAAAAAGGCAATAATTGTCAAATAAAACACTTCTAGAAAAAACAACTATTAATTTTGAAAATCCAAAAAAATATCAAAGTTAAATAATACAAATGCGTGTTGGATTATTCTTTGCCGACATTAATCGATAGATTGCGTCAACCTCTACGTTTCATTGCAAAGTTTATGTTCATAATACGACAAGGCAAATCAAACAAAACAAATAATATTTGATTTTTTCTATTTTAGAATATTAAAGGAAATTAATTATGCTACTTTTCATTCTACCGATGTATTCCCGCGAATTTACGAATTAAAGCAAATTTAAATTATTTTTCATAATTTCCGCCCTTTGAAGGGAAATACAAAAATTATGGATCCTTACTCTTCAACCATATCTCCATTTAATTCTCATGAGTTACTCTAATACGTTAGAATCCAAAGAATTACTGGCCATTTATAATACATAACTGCACTCTGCGTTAACGTGAAGGTGCCATGAAAAATGTTAGGTCTCATTAAAGCATTAGCTAGAACTCAAAAATTATAAAGATGCTTGTGCCAACCTAGACTCTAGACAAAGTAACAGTGCTACAAAATAAATGGCCATCTGTTTTCTTCCAATGGATGCATGCAGTTTCTTAAAAGGCAGTGGCAAATGAATGTACTTTTATGCAGTAATAAATGCATCAAATTACCAACTAGAAGTTACAATCAATAAATAGAAGACAGAGACCATCCAGAGATAATTTCAGTTGTCGTTCGACTTGTCTTGGTTAATGATTACTTTTAGATAAAAAGTTCACAAAGAAGCTTTTTATCTCTACGAGATTAAGTGTAAAGTAATAATGCAAATGCAGATATTCCCAGATATGAATATCATTTCCTAACGTCCAACTCCAATCTTTGTTACATATTAATACAAGTAATAAAAAAATATAAAACATGTATTAATAATGAGTCAGCATTTCCATTTGGATCTCCTATTAATAGAAACATAATAATCATAAAGTATACCCAAACAGAATAAAAAGGCTTAAGTATCAAAATAAAAATAATTTTTTACTATAATAACGTGTACTTTAATCTCTTCGAGGTGTCATTCCTTTGTACGCAAGACAATATATATTATATATCAATATGATACACATTGTTTCTGGTTAGGGAACCTTCATCAGTTGCGCTTCCCACAATTAAATGTCTTCTCGAACACTTCTTTATGCATTTGATGCATTTCGTTAAATTTGAAGACCCGAGATGTAAGACCGACATCTAGGATTTTCGAGAGAATCAGTACACAGAGGTTCCGAATCTGGAGCCGTTCCGTGTAATTGCTGTTCTCTCTCAACTCCTAGGATAAAATGTCACGATAAAATTTTTCAGGTTACTTCACCTGTCAGAGATATTGAATACTCTCTTCGAGGTGTCATTCCTTTGTACGCAAGACAATATATATTATATCTCAATATAATACACATTGTTTCTGGTTAGGGAACCTTCATCAGTTGCGCTTCCCACAATTAAATGTCCTCTCGAACACCTCTTTATGCATTTGATGCATTTGGTTAAATTTGAAGACGCGAGATGTAAGACCGACATCTAGGATTTTCGAGAGAATCAGTACACAGAGGTTCCGAATCTGGAGCCGTTCCCTGTAATTGCTGTTCTCTCTCAACTCCTAGGACAGAATGTCACAATAAAATTTTTCAGGTTACTTCACCTGTGAGAGATATTGAATCTCTTCGAGGTGTCATTCTGTGTACTGATTCTCTCGAAAATCCTAGATGTCGGTCTTACATCTCGCGTCTTTAACGAAATGCATCAAATGCATAAAGAAGTGTTCGAGAGTATTATATTGATATATAATATATATTGTCTTGCGTACAAAGGATTGACACCTCGAAGAGATTCAATATCTCTGAGAGGTGAAGTAACCTGAAAAATTTTATCGTGACATACTGTCTTAGGAGTTGAGAGAGAACAGCAATTACACGGAACGGCTCCAGATTCGGAACCTCTGTGTATTGATTCTCTCGAAAATCCTAGATGTCGGTCTTACATCTCGCGTCTTCAAACGTGTACTTTAGTTTATTAATATACATTATGAATAATACAGCTAAATGAAAATGTTAATGACAAAACTGAACTAGGAAATGAGTCATTGTTAATATATAGTAGGCAAAAACTAGTAGATAAAATAATTTTCTTGTTTTTTCCTTTTCTTATTTTTCAACAATTATTCATCCACTTTCAATATTGTCTAGTAATTTTGGTTTTGTGCTGTTCTCGTCCGGTTTTTAGCAGCTATGGTTAGGACGTCATCAGTTCATCTGGAAGTCTTGCTTGGTATGGTCTTCAGCATATTAATAAATAAATTTGGAACTAAATATTTTCTCAGCGATGTCAGATTTTTTTTTCTTTGATGACATCGTTTCCAAACGTCTCGTACCAAGCTGTTGGAATTTTGCTTTTGAATCAATCTACCAGAAGCTGCCCATCCAAGATTGATCATTCTCCAATTTCCATGATTTCATTTTCTTTACCGATTTTAATGACATAACCCAGATTTTCATTCTCGCGGTTTAGATCTCTAATCCATTGACAACAATTTCTTAGTTTTCATTTAAAATATTAGTTTTCGACCATTTCATTCGTACACCTATTTTGGCAGAGGCTATCTAAATGCTGCTATTTCTGGAGCATGATAAAAATCGTGATAATACTTCTGCGCATAGTTTATAGAAGTGGAATAAAAACCTAATGGGCCAGTTTTCGAGTTTAGTGTTGTCACCTCCATTGTAGATTATGGTGATCATTAAGCATCTCCGTTGTTAATCTTATTCACCGAGTGTCTTATTATTATTGGATTGAGTTGGTTGTTACCTGATAAAAGTAAACCAAAAATGCTTGGTTGACTCCTTGATGATGACAACTTAGAGTTATTGACACGGCGTTGAGTGTTTAAAATAAAGACTTGGTGTTAGGGTGCAAAACTGTGTTTTTTTGCATTTGTAACACACCAAAGGTCCCACAGCATTTCCATATTCTTTCTAGTATTTGATTTTGTGCTATACAGCCTTTAGCATGTGTGTATGTCTTATTGATCTTTTCGTTCATTTCCATATATTCTCCTGTACTTATCCTATGTTGACGTATGATTTAATGTTAGATCATCTAGGATTTTAATAGAAACTAGCACGCAGATGTTCCAAATTTATAACCGTTTCATGTATTGGTTGTTACCATCTAATACGTAGGTTAGGCATTCACCTTAAAATTATCAGGTAAATTTTGTCTGTCAGGAGATGTTCATTACTCCCTTCCAAGTGATCATAACCTTCTTTTGCTGGATTTCCGACTTCAGGATATGTTGTGGAGCTTGGTTAAGGTCCAACCACTGAGCCGAACATCGACGGTTATCATAAAAGATTTACTTTTTGTCTCACTTCACAATCTGATCTGAAAATTATCGTTTTGGTTGTTTTGGTTGCGCTGAATGATGTCGTCTCAAACCGGCGATGATTTGTGCTTGTCGTTCAATTTTTCAGTTTCTCGCAGATGGTTAGAATTCCTTCCCAAACAACTCCCAACTCTTCTACAAGCTTCATAACAGTTGGTCATTGTCTGTTTTTGGCGCTTCTCTGGTTTTTAGGCCAAACTCATCCTTGATGTCACGAACTTTTGCGGCCGAGCCTAAAGTGAACGTAGTAAATCGCGCGAATTGCCTTTTATCCATACTATAGTTCTAATGAAAAAAGCCAAATTATAATAATAATAATAATATTTATTTTCAACATGTTATACATTTATGATATACAGATACTAAAAAAAATAAGGGAAAGAAATTAAATATAGTAGAAACCCACAAAAGGAATCCCTTGTGCGTGGGCAAACTAAGTATATATAGACATATATACATACGCATATACATGCATAAATATACACAAACACTTACATGTACACATACATGCATATATAAAGGTTATATTGCTAATATCTCCCTAAAATAGGTATATTTCAAATTACTACATACTAAAGAATTTCGAATTTACTAAAAACAACATGAATATATTCCTAAAATTAATACAATAAAAAATATTATATAATAAAATTGTTTTAATTACAAAAACAACATAAATATCAAATCAAACGTTTATTGATACCACATCCTTTTTAAAGGTTTTAGGTATTTTTTAAATCTAGATATTGGTAAATTTGTAGTCTGTGGTGTGAAAATATCCAGAATTTTAATACCTTTTTAAAAAGATTTAGGTTATTAGTCTCTTTTATTTCTACTGTTAGTAAATTATGTAATGTCTAAGTGTTTATTGGGAGATAACACCACACTTTAAAGTGTGGTGTTATTTCCCAATAAACAATTAGACATTGAAAAAGATGCCACAAGTATCGTTCAGAAAACAACTAGTAAATTATGTAGTCTTGGACCAAGACACGTAAAAGATCTTTGACCTATGGCTTTTTCTGATTTTGGCATTTCATAAGTGTTCTGTCGTTTTTTTGTGTTGTAAGGATGTAGTCTTAACTGTAGTTTGGACGTATAACGATACTGTGTTGTTAAGATGTTATGGCAAAATAGTTCACGTAAATCAAATATTTTTGTTTCCAAAAATAAGTCGTTGGTTGGCTATATACGTGGCTTTTTGAAGACTTAAATATTGACTGCTGTAGAATTCAGATTGTTGTTCAGATGTTATTCCATTATATGCTAACTGTGACTGGACTAAAGCAAAATATAGAATACGCAGTTGTTAGGTGGTAAATATGTTAGAAAGATAACGAAATTTGTAGATGATTGATCTTAATTTTTTTAATACAAAGTTAACATTTGAATCCCATTTTATGTGACTATCAAGGTAATTACCTAAATATTTAGCAGATTTTGACAGTTTTATGTCTAGGGATTATCCATCAATTTTAGTATTAATTTTTTCATAGTTGGTAAATATTTACTAAAGGACGTAAAAGGCACTACAAATGTTTTCTTAACGTTTATCGTAACCTTTTTAAAACGAAACCATTTTTATCAAGTCTTTTTCAGCAACTTCTTTAACGGTCTTCCAGGTAGGTGCACTGTACAGAATTACCGTATCGTCAGCAAAGCTTTGTATTTACCCTTCAAGTGATAAATTAAAAAGGTCATTTACGTAGATGTGAGAAAGCGTCGGTCCCAATCCCGTTCTTTGAGGAACTCCACATTCAACAGTTCGTTTCTCATTAATTGTGTTGTTTATTATTACTTGTTGTATTCTACCTGTCAAATAGTTTTCCTATAACTTGTGTGAAGCTCCTGTAAGACCGATGTTGTATAAAACTGTCAGTAATTGATCGTGAGCAACTGTATCAAACACCTTTGCTAAGTCTACAAAAACGCCTAAAGTTGGTGTTTTATCTTCTATGTTTTTATAAATCTTTGTTGTCAAATTAAGAATAGCGTCGTCCGTAGAAATACCAGCTCTAAAACCAAACTGCTTATTAGAGAAAATTTTTTACTTTCCAAAAAGTTTACTATTCTTTTGTTTATGATTTTCTCAATCTAAAACAAATTAGTTACCACGATTGGATAGAACGAAAAACACCCTTTAATACGATATATAAACTTAAAGCAACTTAAAAATTTATTTGAAGAACGTTTCATTTAAAATTAAAATAATAAAAACGTTTATCTATTGGAATTTCTTCCTAACGTTTCACCTGCAACAATCTTGATATTCATATTTGCTGCTTGTTGTTGTTATTTTAGGACAAATATCAAATTTTGTCACTTGAATTTAAAAAAATTACTGATGAATAGATTTTTAACGTTTGGGAACAAGTCCATCGTTAACCGGTTTACATTTCTATGGCAAAAAAATCGCTGAAGGCAACACTTCTGCGGAATAAATAAACCTAATCTGGTATTTGATTTCTACCGTTGAATGACTTATTTAAATCCTATGCATTATTTTCCATCGAAGTAGCCAGATAACTGCGTGTTATTTCG
Source organism: Octodonta nipae (assembly GCA_034190945.1). Taxonomy (NCBI): domain Eukaryota; kingdom Metazoa; phylum Arthropoda; class Insecta; order Coleoptera; family Chrysomelidae; genus Octodonta; species Octodonta nipae. Next base: position 16,413,442 of record CM067216.1, read on the forward strand.
AACATGCATCGGCAATTCACATAAGAAAATCAATAGTTGTTCCCATTATTTCACAACTTAAACCCTATTATCAATTTTATAGCCCGAGACCCTTAGGAAATAAGAAGGGGCGCGCCATTGGCTACCCTTACTACTGTTCTAAAGTGATAAGCGCCTAGGAATGAGTCGATTATTATTTGCATCAACCCATAATAGGGAATGGAACAATTTTCAATTTCTTCCTTTTCATTCTTCTGGCCATAAAGCATTGCTTTCAGATTGCTTCTCCCCATTTTGTGTGGTGGTGGATTCGATATTATGTTTGTATAGACTGAATCTGTAATACCTATCATATTCGACGACTCAGTTTTAATATTGAAATATGTAATGACTCAAAGGAGATGAGGAAAAATACTGAAGGGGGGTTTTCCTTTTTAACAGAGAAAAAGGGAAAGAATTAATGCACAGATTGTCCCTTCGAGGTTTCTCTTGAATACGACTGTTTCATTGTCTAGAATGGTGCAACAAAAGCCTGACACAGAGCATTCAATACCCTTTCATACTGTAATGTTTTTATTTTCACACACGGGTTCTGTTCAGTTCTTGGATTTATTTAAAAACACAGTCCAACTCACTCTAATTTATTTCCACTACTTTTACACAAATTTATATTCACAGAAACTACTATTTACATTTTATCTTAACTCTACAAACGACCGACGAAAACTGAACTCTATCGCCAGCTGCTTTATATTTATACATTTATCTTGGAATTATCTGGTACGTCCACGAACCATCGGGAAATTCCATCACGTTCTGGAAGCTTTAAGGGAATTCCCAGTAACGGCAGCGGTCCACCGGTTGAGAGACAAACATTTCGGGTTCCACGAATTTATCGGAATAATGTCCCTTCCATGAATTGGTTGAGGGCCGATTGCACCAGCGGTCGGATGAATTCTCGTAACATTGCCCCCTCCTTAAGACCATTTCGTCCCGGAATGTCCCAGAATCCTTCCTGGTGTGACGAAATTTGCAGGACTCTCCATTTCGACAACGGGAAGTTTGGTGGAAGTAACAATCAACGGTCTTCGAATCTGGGCTGCGAGTATTGAGACAGCATACCAGGATGTCGACGCCACTGAATCGAAAAATTGTTTCCATCATACTCCTCACCACCCTCCAATTCAGTCCATCCAACCCGCAGGCTATCTTTGGGACCGCCAATTTCCTCAGATTCTTCTCCATCATTACATTCCTCAATTCTACCAGAGTCTTCCAAAGATCGCTGTATGTTGGCTTGTCCTGCGAGAATGTTTTCGTTACCAAATAAAAGATGTGTCTGGTACCCACTGATTGTTTATCTTCGAGATGAAGGACATTCCCTACCACTGGATCTTGTTCCCGTAGCTTCTGGAACTGGCCGTACTTCTTGGCAAATACCTGGGCATCCGGAGATCTCGAGCTACACAATGAGCCAGGGCATATTCAATGGGCACCTCAAACAGGTCGCGGGGTTCCTCTGTGGTCACGTCGTGCTGCACTTTCTGCCCATTAGAGTACAGTGCCATAAACTGTTCGAAGGTCATCTCGTCATCGGGTGGTTGGATGCTGCGGACTTGGGCTTGGTCATCTTCGCTGTCATGACTTCCGGCATAAGGGGCTAACCTGTTGAAATGTACGACCTTTGGTTTTCCCCGAGGCAGCTTCTTTATTCTGTAGACAACATCGTTGATTTTCTTCACAATTTGGTACGGCCCCTCCCAACATCTCTGTAGCTTGGGCGAATATCCACGACGACGTTGCGGGTTATACAACCAAACAAGATCATCAACTTTGAATTCTCCGCTCTCGGCTTTGATGTCGTAGGCTTCCTTCATTCGGGCACTGGCATTCTCGATATTTGACCGGACTCGTTGGTGTATGTCAGCCATCTTTCGACGTAACTGGCTGACATAGTCTTCACCTGCAGTCTCTTCTCCTGGGGGACATCCAAACTTCAAATCGCATGGTAGTCTCAATTCTCGTCCCATGATAATACTGGCCGGGGTCTGACCCGTGGACTCGTGTATAGATGAACGATATGCCATTAGAAACAAGTGCAGATACTGGTCCCAGTCTCTTTGGTGGTCAGAGACTACCTTTGACAAATGGCGGTTAATGGTTCTATTCATCCGTTCTACCATTCCATCGGATTGCGGGTGTAATGCCGTCGTCCGTGTTTTATTGATCTTCAAGAGTTTGCAGACGTCTTGGAAAAGAGTAGACTCGAAGTTTCTACCTTGGTCTGAGTGCAACTCCAAGGGAACACCAAAACGACTGATCCATTCCTTGACAAGGACATCAGCAACGGTCAAGGCTTCTTGATTCGGCAAGGCATACGCTTCGGCCCATTTACTAAAATAGTCCATCACCACCACAATGTACTTGTTTCCAGAGTCGGATTCAGGAAATGGGCCGGCAACATCAATGGCTACTCTTTCGAATGGGCTGCCCACGTTATATTGCTTCATGGGAGCTTTTGGACGCTTCTGAGGCCCATTACTTGCTGCACAAACAGTACATTTCCGACACCAGTCCTTGACATCCACTTGGCAGTTTACCCAATAGAAACGTTCTCTCAACTTCCCCAGGGTTTTGGTTACTCCCAGATGTCCTCCAGTTGTACCATCATGTAGTTCTCGTAAAACCTCTGGTCTCCTATTTCTGGGAACTACAATCTGTTTTCTTTCGTTTCCCTCCTCTGGGGTTTCTAGGACGCGCTTGAGAAGTCCATTCTCCAGGATGAGGGAGTTCCACTGAGCCCAGTACGACTTTATGGTTGGTGAGTATCGGGAAATCTCCTGCCACGTAGGTTTGCGGTCTTCTTCCTTCCACCGGATAACCTCTTTCAAATCTAGATCTAATTTCTGGTCTCTTTGGATCTCCGCAGATTGCCAATGGTCATCGATGGCGGTAGTTCTGCAGAGAACAGCCCCTTTTTCTTCTGCTCGCTGACAATGTTTGCAATCATCAGGGCATGGTCTCCTCGATAGGGCATCAGCATTCTTATGGCTTGTTCCAGCTCGATGTTCAGTCTTGAAGTCGAATTCTTGCAATCGCTCAATCCACCTTGCCACCTGTCCTTCAGGATTTTTAAACTGCAGAAGCCACTTCAGTGCTGCATGATCAGTCCTCAGGAGGAATCTTTTACCATAGAGGTACTTGTAGAAATGTTCTACCCCCTTTACCACAGCCAGGAGTTCTCTGCGAGTAACGCAGTAGTTCCGTTCAGGCTTGCTCAAGGTCTTGCTGAAGTATCCGATCACTCTCTCCTGGCCCTCCTGGATCTGCGAAAGCACAGCACCAATTCCGACATTGCTTGCGTCGGTATCCAATACGAAGTTTCCATCTGGCAAAGGATAACTTAATATGGGAGCACTCGTCAAAGCTCTCTTTAATGTATCGAATGATCGTTGACATTCCTCGTCCCATTGGTACTGCACCTTCCTTTCTGTCAGTCTAGTAAGTGGCTTGGCGAAGAAGGAAACTTCTTAACTGATGGATATCTTTAGTTATCGGCCATTCCTGGACAGCTTTGACTTTCTGTTTGTCAACAGCTACTCCCTGTGCGGAAACTACATGTCCAAGATATTGCACCTCTTCTTGGAACAGCTGACACTTCTTCGGGCTTAACTTTAGTCCGGAACTTCGAAGTCGCCGAAATACCTCCTCCAGGTTCCTCACGTGGTCTTCAAAAGATTTTCCAACCACGATAATGTCGTCAAGATACACCAGGCAAGTTTTCCATGAAAGTCCTTTTAACACTGTTTCCATCAATCTTTCAAACGTTGCTGGAGCATTACACAGTCCAAACGGCATCACCGTGAATTGATAAAGTCCTGAGCCGATGGTAAAAGCAGTCTTTTCTCGGTCTTCTTTAGCAAGTTCCACCTGCCAATAACCGCTCTTCAAGTCCAGGGTGGAAAATATCTTCGATCCAGCCAACGTGTCTAGGGTATCGTCTATTCTTGGAAGGGGATAGCTGTCTTTCTTTGTAGCGTGGTTTAATTGCCGATAGTCCACGCAAAATCGGGTCGAACCATCTTTCTTTTTAACCAACACAACTGGAGAAGCCCAAGGGCTATTGGATGGTTCAATAACACCTTCTTCCTCCATCTCGCGGACTATCCTGTCGGCTTCTTCTCTTTTAGCTAGAGGTAGTCTTCTCGCCGACTGTCGAATAGGTTGAGCGTCCCCAGTATTAATTTTGTGTTTCACCAGATTAGTTCGTCCTCTTTTGCCATTCCCTACATCGAAGATATCCTGGTAGTTTCTAACGATGTCCCTCAATTTTGCTCTCTGGTTTGGTTTCAAACTCTTAGATGAATCGGTGATAAGTCTTTCCAGTTCCTCAGACAGTTTACCTGGTGGTATTTCTGCATGCTGTGTGCTTCTGACTACAGAGGACACTGTTGAACAATGGCCCAAAGTTGTTCCTTTCTTTAGCACAACCGAGTAATGATTCAGGTTCATTACTCTTACTGGAACAATCTCCCTGGCACGAAACAGAGTCTTCCCCAGTGCGACTCCTCTGCCTACATTTCCGTCATTAAGTTCGGGATCAAACATCATTACCGTGCCAGCTTTAGCTTTCCCATCTAAGCAAGCATCTATAATGATTTCAGCTCTTTCCGGAACATTGACATCCTCAGCCAAGATGGCTCGCAGCATTATGTCGTCCCTTCCATGAAGCACCACTTCTTCGTCATTCACTCTCAGAATTCCATCTTTGAAGTTTAACTGAAATCCCTTGGAGCTCATGTCATCCATTCCAATGATTACTTCGTCTTCGATGTCTGCCACTAATGCTCGATGTAGGAAGGTTGTGTTTCCCAAGGTCATTTCAATCACTATTTCACCATGGACTTTCGCTGCTTCTCCTGTCGCTGTTCTCAGTTGCCATTTCGTTGGTTTTATCATTGTCTCTAAAACAATGTTGGGCCTTATTACTGTTTTCGTCGCACCAGTATCCAGCAGCATTGCAAATTGCCTCCTATTAATAAGGCCATCTACGAAGACACTGTTAACGTGGTTGCGTAGCGAAGCGACATATGCGTTGGTAGTTGACACTTGTTTGCTACAGGTCGACGATGGTCCCTTTACATAGGCCTTCTTTAGTTTCCCCGGCGAGGAAGTCTGGACTCCGTTGCTCTCCTTGCAACGACTCTGGACATGTCCTACCTTACGACACTTCCGACATCTCACTAGTATTTTTTCGGTAAGGACTTCTTCTATTATTTTTCTTACAGAGGCTTCATCGTTTCTGCCATCTTCGGATTCTCCGTCAACGATTCGGACTCTGGCTTGACCTCTGCAGGTTTCTTTCGCAGCCTCGAATTCTAGAGCTCGAGCTAGTGCATCGACTAGTTGAGTCGGTCGAGCTAGGGTCAATGCTTGTCTGGCTTCGTGGTCCCGAAGTCCATCCAAAAATGCTTGCACTGCTAACCTTTCTATTACATTTTCTGGTGTGGCTGGATAGGCAAGGCGAACCAGACGGGCAATGTCAGCTTCATACTCTTGTAGAGATTCAGTTGATCTCTGGTGGCGATTTTTCAATTGGGAGTGGTAGACGTGCTCCAAATGTGTCTGACCATACCTCAGTTCTAAATGTTTGACCAGTTGATCGTAGTCTTCTTGCTCCGAAGTATTCAATGTTTGTAAGATATCTGTAGCATCCCCTCTTAAGGCTAGGGTTAATGCGATTGCCTTCTCCTCTGCCGACCATCCGTTTAGCTTAGCTGCAGCCTCGAATTGGCGACGATAATTATTCCATGATGATTTTCCATCAAATTGGGGAGGTTTCATTTTCTGCCTTGTCCCCTTGAGGCCAATTTTTGAATCCACTACTTCTAGACTGCTGTTGCTTTCGGTCTTTGATGGTATTTCTCCCCTTTGTTTTGCCACTACCTGTTCTTTTATTTTGGTGATCTCGCCTTCCATTATCTGTTTTAACTCTTCTATGCGCCTTTCGTTTTTAACTGTCGTCTGACTCAGCTCTTCAACTATTGTTTGCTTTAGTTCTTCCATCCGGGTTTCATATTTGACCGTGGTCTGCTTCAGATCTTCAATTCGGGCTTCATTTTCGACTATTTTCTCTTCTAGCATTTCTGAACTTTGCTGTACCATGCTTTTCAAATTTTCTTCTAAAGATTGCGCATTTTCGTGTAATTTTTGTAGCTTATCTTCTAAAGACTTCGAATTTTCTATCAGTTTGTCTTCTAGCGCTTTAGAATTTTCTCGTAATCTTTCTACTAATTTTTCTTCTAGGGATTCAGAATTTTCTAGCAATTTCTCTTCTATAGTTTTAGAATTGTCTTGTAAGGTTTCTTTTAAATTTTCCATTTGCTTTAATATCATACTCATGTCACCATTGCCAGAAACTTCAAACAAATAAGTATCGGGATCGTTACCTTCATTTATTAGGGCATCTCGTAGCCGTTGTAATAATTCACTTTTCTTCCCAGTAATTTCTAAATCCCTTTCCTCAAGTTCTTTTTTTAAGTCCGTCACTTTCAATTGGTCCAAACTCATTGTTAGTTTATTTATTTTCCACTTCTAAAAGTTCCACAAATTCACCCCACACCTGACACCACTGTAATGTTTTTATTTTCACACACGGGTTCTGTTCAGTTCTTGGATTTATTTAAAAACACAGTCCAACTCACTCTAATTTATTTCCACTACTTTTACACAAATTTATATTCACAGAAACTACTATTTACATTTTATCTTAACTCTACAAACGACCGACGAAAACTGAACTCTATCGCCAGCTGCTTTATATTTATACATTTATCTTGGAATTATCTGGTACGTCCACGAACCATCGGGAAATTCCATCACGTTCTGGAAGCTTTAAGGGAATTCCCAGTAACGGCAGCGGTCCACCGGTTGAGAGACAAACATTTCGGGTTCCACGAATTTATCGGAATAATGTCCCTTCCATGAATTGGTTGAGGGCCGATTGCACCAGCGGTCGGATGAATTCTCGTAACAATACTAATGGATATACATTGGACCGTAGAAAAATTCAGTTCTTAATGTATAAATAATTTGTTGCCGACGTGTTTTATATATATTTTTTCGTTTTTCTACTGTCTGGGCCTTTCGGGTTGCGGAACTGTGTGTGTTGAAATCGCTTAAAACGATTTTAATGCAACCCGCAATGCTAATGGATCGTATCTCATCCTAAAAATATGACATTCTGCATTTTCGTAATGTTTTGGTACACTCCGCTTGAAAGTAATAACCGTCTGAAAGATCGCATGAAAAATCTACGATAATAAATTTGCTATTAAGGGCAAATTACTTGCCAAAAGCCAATTATACAATGTTCCAGGAAAATAGTGCTCCCAAAGTACATTTAGATACTTTGCGGTGACACATTATCTTCAGAAGATGTTACTAACTTTTCTAGTGTGAGAAAAGTAGGAAAATCCAGGCCAAAACACAAACTTGATTTAAACTCTTGCATATTCATAATTCTATTTAAAATTTTTGTACCAACGATAACTTTTGCAAGATATTTGCCGCGATGTATTCTTCTAATTCCCGGCGACTCGTTGTTTTGTCAACGTTTTATTTCCATGTTGTCCTTGGTCTTCCTTTTTCCCATCTATTTCAATGCTTTGTTCAGCCATCATTTTTCATCCATACCAAATTAGCTGACGTGTTTCAACTCCTTCTATGACTGTATCTTCCATCTTTGTTCTTTGTCTTATAGCATCGTTTCGTATGTTCTAGTCTTGATATTCTACAGGAGCGTTGTTAGCTTGCACGTTTGCTCTATCTTGATTTGCCAGGATCCGTATGTCATTATAGGTTCGACAGTTGTTTGATAAAGTCTTGTTAGGGTTCCGTATATACCCTCATAATATCAGTCCGGACTTCTCAGTTTTTCACATTAAACTACCCGACGGAAATGGTTGAAATTTGGTATCAGTGTATAGTTTGGTGACCTGATCAGGAGATATCGTAATTGATTTTAGGAATATTTCTGAGGGAAAAATAAAAAAATCGGCTATTCCCCCCTTATATCCTAAAATTTTGAAAAAAAAACAGGTAATATAGAACGTTGCCCAAATTTTGCAGGAAAAATAAGGAGAAACCATTTATTTTAATTTTGGGGGCAAATTAAAGAATTTTATGAACAGTTCAAAATATTTTTTTTTCAAACGCATCATGTAATACATCTAATGAAAGGGCTCATTCTGAGGAACACAAATAATTTTTTTTATATTTTAAAAATAATTAGTTTAAAAGGTAACAAAAATATACAAAAATTTATCTTCGAAACTATAAGATGTGAAATTTTGAAGAAAAATAGGGATATAGGGCCTCACCTGAATTTTACCGGAAAAATAAGGAGAAACCCCTAATATTAATTTTTGGGGCAAATTACAGAATTACATGAAAAATTATGACTAATATAAATACATTTTTCAAATTTTTTACATGAATTATTTAAAAGATATTAACAAAAATATAAAAAAATACCTAGTACCACCCTTATCTCTGAAACTATGAGACCTAAAGTTTTGAAAAAAATAGGCTTATATGGACGTACTTGAAGTTTACAGGAAAAATACGGAAAAATCCCTAATATTATTTTTTGGGGTGCAAATTATAGAATTAAACGAAAAATAAAAATATATACTTTTTAAAGCATTATTTTTTCCGAAACCATAGGACTTAAAATTTTGAAGAAAATTAGGGCTATTTGGCCTCACTTGAATTTTATAAGATAAATAAATACAAACAACTAATATTAATTTTGGAGGACAAATTATAGAATTAAATAGAAAATAATTATTTTTTTTAAACGCATCGTGTAATATATTAATCATTACGAGAAATATATATTTTTCATATTATTAAAATCATTTGTTTAAAATATATTAACAAAAATATATAATATCGAGTAATGCTCCCTTTATCTCAGAATCTATACGAACTAAAATTTTGAAAGAAATTTCTTGAAATTTACAGGAAAAATAAGGAAACACCTCTGATATTAAGTTTGGGGTCCAAATTACAGAATTAAATAAAAAATTAAATTTCAAGTGAAAGAATAGTTACTCGAATACTGTATTCGAGATGTGACTCTGCCAAACGTCATTTTACCATCGATCCCGGCAGGGATCAGTTATCAACTAAGCGGATGAATTCCCGGAAACCATCTAATACATTTAGTGCCCGCGAAAACTTAAAAACCAATATATGTATATATATATATATATATATATATATATATATATATATATAAGGCTTCACTCACTGAAAATTTATTTGTAAAATAAAGCGAAAATCCTAATCTTAATTTTGTACCCAATTAGAAAATTAAACAAATCTTTTTATAAAAATCATATAGAAGATAAAAAAAGACTGTGTGAGAAATAAAAGTGTATATTTTTTATAAATTTAAAACGCTTAGTTTAAAAGATATGAAAGTAAATATAAGAAAATCCACTTATTCCCTGCTTGTCTTAAACTGGAATATTAGAAAAATATGTACTTTGATTCACCTACATTTTATCAAATTTCAAAGGGGTAAGGAACCCTCAGAATGCGAGTCCAATTTGCACTTGACCAAATTATTTGTATTCTTAATGTCAATCTCGGACTTCAACATTTGCATACATCATCTTCTTTCTGTCAATTTATTCTGTACCTATTTATCTTTGTTTTCATTTTCTTATATTATATTTCCTAGGGACTTGTATTCATGACACCCGTTTATTGTTCCCTCTGCTATTTGAAGATCTCTTGTCTATCCTCCCACGTTTAAGTATTTATTTGTGGCGACATTGATTTTCAAACCCCATTTTGTTCCTCCTCCAGTTTTCTGCAATTGGACATCTTCTTCATCTGTTGCGATAATTACTCGATAGTCCCCAAATAACAGGATATAGACAAAATCGTTTCTGTTTTCAATTCTCATGTTCCTACCTTTTCTCATCTAATTATATAAGGCTTTCTGAATATCCATCTTAAATAGGGTGGGGGACAACAAGCTTGTTTTAATCCCCTACTTTTATCCAAAGCCTCAGGTATGCTTTTTCCGATTTTTATAACTGCCTTTGCCCCATTATATACATTGTAGATTGCACTAACGTATACCCTGCGAAAATCATTTTCGTCTAGCACTCGAAGTGTGTATTGAGATTTCTTACCGTTCTTTTTTCTTTGTTCTTCTGTTTCTGTTAACCGATTTTCGATTCTTTGTTTTAGAATTTTGTCGTACTACCTTCCTACCGCACTGGTTATACTTATACCCTGTACTTAGCTATTAGAAAAACAAAATTACACATTCAAAAAAAAAATAACTGAAAGGAAGAAATAATGATTTAATTTGCAACCCCACATAATCATAATTTCAAAGCAGAAATGATCATCGACTAACTTACTAGGCTGGTAAATTGAGAATGCAATTAGACTGTATCCTTATAGACAAAAGAAATTTGAAATAGCTGAAAAACTGTAAGATTTTCCCGGCAAACCCATCAACTTCCTAACACAAATTCTTCGCTCATTTATATCAATTTATATTAAATGGTGCTCGGTAAATGATGAAGTTTCATGAGAAATCTCCTAGGGGATTACCACTTCAAAATCCTGTGAAAATGATAACCTACAATAATATGCCCAAGGTTCGTTGCTATAGCAAATCGGGAGTTAGGAATCAGCAAAGGAACCCTGCACCGTTAAATTATAATGGCCGAGGATAGGAAAACCATGTCTAAAATCAAAACCGCAAAGCAAATCTCTCTGCGCGTACTAAATATATACTGACAGGGCAATTCAATAGCATCTTAGCTTTAGTTTTACAAGGAATTGTTGACGACTATGGAAACTTTCGCGGTATAAAACTCAAACTACCCACCCTTAATATCTGCGAACGTGTTCTAAACGTCTTCACCACATCATTATCGTGTCTTCCCTTCACGTGTTGCTGTCATCTTAGCCTGGACTGACTCAGAAGCATTCTCAGCAACGTTTGTTATGCCTAAAGGAGCATAAAGTTTCTGAGTCAGTCCAGGCTAAGGTGGTAGGAACATGTGAAGTGAAGACAAGTCAATCACGTGGTACGCTGAAAATAGTGATCAAACAATGTGAATGAAAATTCCCCAGGGGAACGTGAAGCAAAAAAAGACACAGCCCTTTTGCTGACCATTCCTGTCAGCGAAGTGGTTAGAAAAGCCACCCCAGGAAAAGGCTAGGATGAAGTAGAACAATAAATACATTCCTGTTTCGTGAATATCAGCAGCTATAGTTGTTTCTTTATTTTGTGCACGAGTTTGTTCAACATTATCGCTACACGATGGTACTTAACTCTCAATGAACTTCTCCTTTCTATACTTCACATAGTAGGTGTAAAGGTCGCAGTGTCGATGTTGGTGTCATCAGCTCTACAGGTCTAGTGGTCCTCTTCTTTTCCACTATTTTCGGTTCAATGCCTGCCTTTTCCAGTCCCAAATTCCCACTTCCTCCAGATTCTTCACCACTCCCTCCAGCCATTTTCCCGAGATCTTCCTCTTCCTATTTTCACTCTCTTACGTCACAACAATATTCTTTTTACCCATCATTTGTCGGGCATGCTTGGTATGTGACGTACCCATCTAGCTCTTTGCAGTCTTACCTCCTGAACAATACTTATTTTTTACCATTGTCTGGTCCTAGTTGATGTTATGGTGCTCGGTCCATTCGTGATTAGCTAATCCAGACTTTGTTAACGCTCCCCTTTGAATAGCTATGTGATGCTCTTTAACCCTGGTGTCCAGTGGTCGCTTAGTCTCCCCAATGTAGAGATTGCCACATTCACAGGGTATGCTGTATATACAGTTCTTTGGTACTGCAGGATTATTCGTTTTTGTGATAATGTCCCGCAAGGTGTTGTAGCTCTTGAAAACCATTTTTTCCGACAAACCTTTAGTGTATGGAAGTAATACGGTTGCTATCGTGGTTTCCTCTTCCTGCCTAGGTGGTTTCTCCAGTTGCTCAAATGTCTTGTTAATGATGGTTTCCGGATATCCATTCGTCAGAAGGTCTTCTCTAACTTCATTTGTTCTTCTTTGAGGGCCTCTGATATGCTGCAAATACTCTGTGGACTAATGATTTGATGATGCCGGTTTTCTTTGTTGATGGGTGGTTAGAATTATAATGTAGATACAGTCCTGTATGTGTAGCCTTCCTGTACACTGTTGTTTCGTTTCCGGTCCTAGTCCTTTGGCACTTCACATCAAGAATGGTAGGGAATGTGGCAACTACATTGGTGAGTCTAAGCGACCAGTGGACCATGGACCGAACACCATAACATCAACTGGAACCAGGCAAGGGTAGTTCATAAGGAGGAGCACTAGTATAATAGAATCACCGGCAACCAACCACCAGGAACGACCACGATGATTGGACGAGCCAGAGGATTAAGCGTCCCAATGAGCATGACCGGTTAAGGGTATAAAATTTGAGGTATAATCTGACTTTCCCATCATTCATCTGATGACGATAGCAGATCCAAAGCTATTGAAACGTTGTGAGATCAATCATTTCAAAGGCGATGGAAACTTCGAGGAATGTTTTGATTTCTTTCCTTTTACTACAAGACCGTATTTTTTATCTTTCACTTCCAACAGATTGAACCTATTCCTTAGATCTCACCAACACAACATGCATCGCATACATAAACATCAACATTCAAATAACAAATAATTTAAACAGGAGGTTTAAAATCGTATAGAACAAAGCAAAACTCCTCATTGAAAATAAACTTATGCTCGTTTTCTAATTTTACATTGTTATTCTGATAATTTGTCCTGCCGTATATTCGAATAAAAAAAATAAAAATAAAATGACAAACCAGCTAATATCGAATGTTGATTTTATTTGTGGAAGAACTTTTAACACAATCATTTAGCTATTGTCTGGCAAGTGTTTTATTTTCATTTCAATAGATATTTTCCGATAATGTCCAAACCAGAAAAATGATAATAGACTTCCCCATTTAATTGAAAAAGAGTCAAAAGAATTTTTGTTTGGGGCTGTGTTACAGGAACAATGGCCAACACTCACCACGTTATATGATAGGGATTCGAAAACATCAAAGTTGAAAAATTGTTTGTGGAACGAAAACTTTAAAACAAGTGAACAAGTGGCGTAATAGCCGGCCTTTAGTTCGGTGGGAAATCAATTAGCATGTTTCATTTAGGTGTTTGGAAGTTGTTAGTTTTTAACCACGTTACAATTGATTTGCAATCGCACAGCTCTTTCAACTCAATTAACTGACAAAAGCATTCCGTTAATAGCCACTCACTACATTTTTGGTAAAAAAAATTTACATGTGATATAAAAATGACTATATTTTTGCAAAAATCGTATTTAATTTTTAATTTTCTACGTTGTTTCGTTACAGTTCTACACATTCAATACGTTTTTTATTATAGTTTTGTTAGGATTCATTTTTGTGTTACCGATTTTTACCGTTTTCAAGCAATTCTGATGAATTTTCCAAATTAAGCCTGAAATTTGCTTAAATATGTGACAGTTTTTTATCAGTTTACCATTATGGTTTTCTTTGTGCCCGCTCCCCATCTCCCTCTAAGTGTCTTTGTACATTTACTGGTGGTGGTTCTTATTTGGTGGTTAATAGGTTTTCATAATAATAATAATAAGCTTCATTAAATAGAAATTTCCTAATATACAAACAAATTTAATTCAATAAGAAAAGAAAATATATATGTATATTTAATTGTTATTAAACCTATCAATACAATACAAATTACAAATTCGTGGTAAGTTTTAATTTAAAACCTCTTAGGAGGAATGTTTAATAGCATCAGGCAAATTATCAAAATCCTTAAGACATTTAAAAAATATTGAATTCATACCAGTTTTAGTGTTAGTTTTACTTAGATGCAAATGTTATTTATGTCTTGTATCATACATATGAATTTCCTTATTCGTTAGTATATTTTCAGCTAAATAATTTGGTAATAAATTGGGAACTATTTTAAGAATGAAAATTATACAGCTATATTTTAGTCTTGTTGCAATAGCACACTAAACCACTGCAGCACATCTAACATGAGAGAGATGGGCGTGTATCTGTTGCACTTGAGAATGATTTTCATACATCTGTTTTGAAATTTTTGCAAACTCGTTTTACAATTTTGGTCTAACAGATACAATATACTTGCACAAAAGTTTAAATGTGGAAAAATCATAGTGTTATAAACTCTTATACTAGTCATAATAGAGAATTCACTTGCAATTTTGGAAAAGAAATATTTTTTTTGTTTATCTTTTCTCTAAATATGAAAAATGTTCCTTGAAGTCTAAGTTTGTGTCAATTACTAAGCCTAAGTATTTAATACTTTTTGCAGATTGAATTTCATCATTGGAAAACCTGATTTTATGTTCACTAAAATCAACTTTTTCATATTTGTATTTATTTGTTATGATGAGAGCTTTGGATTTATTTATATTTAGTTTTTTTTTATTGATTAAGATATTTCCCTATTTTTTCCTGTTCCACGGTCATTTTTTTTATTGCTTCATTTAAGTTGGTGTCACAAATGGCAAGAAGGGTGTCGTCTGCAAACAAACTAATAAAATTACACTTTGTTTTTGTGGCGATATCATTTATATAAACTAGAAATAATAATTGACCCAAGTTACTTCCCTGTGGTACACCAAAATTATTTTTTATATGGTATCTATTTGGTATCTATTATCCAAATAACTTTCGAACCAGTTTAAAACAATACATTTGATACCATCATGTTTTAATTTAGAAAGTAAAATTTGCCTATCGTTGGTTTCGTACGCCCTTTTGAAATCCATGAAGACTGCCACTGTATAATTTTTTTCCATTGTGATATTGTTAATTGCAATGACGTTGCACAAGAGTGTTTCGTTCTAAAGCCAGACTGATATATAAAAATTATTGTCTTCTAAACGTTGTTTGTGGCATATTCTTGATTACTTTTTTTGGGCAATAACACCACAATCGAAATAAAACGACGTATATTGAAGAAAAACCAAACGTTTCAAAGTCTATTCTGACTTCGTTGTCAATGGCTTTATATTTATAAACATAAAAAATAGACTTTGAAACGTTTGGTTTTACTTAATATTCGTCGTTTTATTTCGATTGTGGTGTTATTGCCCCAAAAAACATAAAAGTAGTATAAACATTATATTATTTTCTTCAAAGTATTTAATCATTTGACTATATACGGCTCTTTCTAGATTTTTTTCAAGTCCTGGTGTGTTAATTGGTCGAAAGTTGCAGGCAAAAGAATTAAGATTAACATTTATGAAGCAGTATTTAAGTATGGACCTTCACCTTAAATTCCCACATTCGTTTAAACCGTATTAAAAACAGCATTTAATTTATAAAGTAAAACTTATCTCAGTAACTATTTTCCCTATTTTTCCAATGATGTGTGTTATGTTCTCACGGCAACAAGTATCTTGTATACTAATACAGGTATTAAGGTACCTTCACACCAAATTTTATCAAAATCCATCCAGGCAAATGGCATCGACCAAGAAATCCAAAAATGAAGTTTTGACTTTTGTATTTTAAATCGATGACTATCCACACCACCACAAAAATGTTCCAAAAATATTTCATGTACAGGCTCGCTCAATTTATAGTTTTATTAAAAATATAGATAATGCCGTAAGTGTTGAAATAATGAACAAACAAATCATCGTTTTATTATTAATCTTTATGTATCCAACACATCGCTTTTGTTTCAATCTATTTCATTAATGATTAGTCTTAGTCTGAATCGTTCGTTACAGTAACTGTAACTTCAATTATTTGTGGGTTTTAAATTGCTTCTGCTCGTGTAACAAAGCCGTAATGTCTTAGCAGGAATCCGATGAGAACGTATTATGTAATTTAGTAATAGAATACATATAAGGAGGCATAATTGACAGATTGAGTCCTGCTACAGGTACTTGAGGCCGATGCAGTTTATTTAGTATACTTCGAAAATGATATGGTTAAATATTAAATTTTATTTATACGTTGGAATGGTAAATGCAATCGACAGAACAACGCAGGTCAATATTAGACAATTAAAAAAGATATTATTAAGATGGGCCCCTAATTATACTAGTAAGAGGTCTACCATTGCGAGTTTCGATTATATAAACACAATATCATTGAAGAAAATTAAATAATTTGGTCAAGTGCGAGTTGGACTCGCATACTAAGGGTTCCATACCATCTTCAATATTCTAATATTCCAGTTTCATATAAGCAGGGAATGAGTGCATTTTCTTATATTTCTTTCAGGGAAGCCTTTTATAAGCTTCTGTCTGAATTTTAGGCTCTGTAGATTGGAAGATAAGGAGCAAGTAGGTCAAGCTTTAAATAATAAATTATTAAATATTTTAAACAAATTATTTAAAAATAGAAATAAAATATATTTTTCAAAATTTAGAGAGTGTAGTTTCTAAAGTGGGAATTAAGTCGATGTTTAATATTTTTGTTAATATGTTTTAAATAAACGATTTGAAAAATATAATATATTTCTAATTCACATAAGGATATATTACATGATGCGTTTGAAAATTTAATTTTTATTTTCCATTTAATTCTATAATTTGTCCGCTTTCTACTAACTCTACTTATAAATTTTAAGTGAGCCCCATGACCCCTAATTATTTTCAAAATTTTAGGTAGTATAGTTTCGGAAATAAAGCGGGAAATGATTTTTTTTATATTTTTTGTTAATATGTTGCAAGCAATTAATTTTAGAAATATGAAAAATATATATTTCTATTCCTGATAATGAGCCCTGTCATTGCCTGATGCGTTAAAACATATTTTTGTATTTTCTGATTGATTCTATAATTTAGCCCCCAAAATTAATATTAGGGATTTCTTCGTATTTTTCCTGTGAACAAAAAATTTTAGGTCTTATAGTTTAGGGAATGAAGGGGGAATGGGATTTTTTTATTTTTGTTAATATATTTTAAAATATTCTTTGTAAAAATATGAAAACAATATATTTGTATTCGTCATAATCAGCCCGTTGATTTGATAGTTTACATGACCCATTAGAAATAATTTTAATTTTATGTTTTCCATTTATTACTGTAATCTGCCCCCTGCAATTAATATTATGGATTTCATCTTATTTTTCTTATGTACTCCTGATCGGGTCACCAAACTATATACTGATACCAAATTTCAATCTTTTCCGTCCAATAGTCTAGGAGAAAATCGATGTGAAAGGGGGAGAAATCCGGAGTGATATTATAACGGTATGCGTATATTGAATATACAAATCCGTATATTGTATACTGCAAATTTTCGTCCGGGAAGCCATTTTCACGTAATTATGCCTTGAACATTGATCTATTTTTTCGATTTAATTTTTCAACTTTCGAATTTTGTAACTGAAAAATCTGTTTTCAAAAGACTACGATATGTATTTCAGTAGCTAATTAGACGCTCTACAAACTAGTTCCCATTATATCTTTGGTTTAATTCTAAAAACGTAGGAAAAATATAGTGCAACTGTTTTTATAGAGCTTTTCATTTCCTTCAAAAACATATATCACATCAAATTATTCTCTATTAGAAACAGTTTGTTTTATCAGTTTCAAAGTTGAAAAATATATCGTAAAAACAGATCAATGTTCAAGGCATGATTACGTCTATCAAAAATTTGCAATCAGAACTTTTTTGTAGTGAATTTATTATTATATTGTTTAAAAGATTTGAGTAAAAGGATGCGTGTGGAGTAAAAAATCGACATTCGCGACTGTAGACTCTTAATATTAAAGTGTTTTGACGTAAACTTCTTGTCATTGTAAAAATAATGTTTTCAGTAGCCCATTAAAAAATTCTATTTTTTTGACCCAGTCTCAGCAATATACTAGATTTGACATTAAGGAGAGGGGTTGAAAAAAAGGAATCTCAAGTTCTTCATTACTTATGTTAGTAAATGTTGTTATTATTGTTATTTGATGGAAACAAATCACACTAGTATAAAGAGATGTTTTTTATACCGTGTTTGTGTGGAAAGTTAAACTCTTTCCAAAATTTAATTTTTGGATTTTTTTAGCTGTAAGCAGTTTTCTTAATTTCATCTAAGTCCCCGTCATCTGTTTTTAGTCAAACCTTATATTCTAAATCGGGTCCTAGCAATTCACGCTAAACAATAAATTGTGATTATTTGTTGTTTATTAGAGCATTCTTGACTTACATCACTTTTTATTTCGACAATTTATCAACGCGAAAGAGACGCCTGGGGTGTAACCTAGTCTTCTATATTGGAGTGAGTTTTCTTCATTTCTTTTTCGGTCGTTTACTTTAGTTTTTATGAAATAACCCTTTAATTATCTTTGATTTCACTTTTAAGCTAACTTTTGACGATATCTCCTTAATCAGATCCTTAATATCGTCTGCTCACTGCTCACCGATGGTGGTTCGAGTCTTTTACCATTCATATTTAACCCTGATCTTGCTAGTCGAGATTTCTGAAGACATCCTGTACTACACATTTCAATAGTTGTAGAGACAATCCTTTATTAAAATAGATTGTTCCGGCATTTTCATGGTTCAGATAAGTGTCGTCTAATAACTTTGTAATTGTATTTAATGTATGATTATTGTTTCTGCCGTAGTTCTTGTAATTTAGCTTATTTTTCGATATTTCTGTTGTTCGTATGGAGTGATTCTAATTGACTTTCTGTGGAATATACTTTCCTTTACGCTGTTCTAGTTATAAAGTTTTTAAAATTTCTTTATTTTATAGTTAAGAGGGCCAGTTGCTCTAACCATTTCATTATCACTTACTTTTGTTAATTCGTTTCATAATATTAATAAAACTTTGAAATAAAATAAAATACATAAAGGAGTGGGGAAAATGAAAGCTTCATACAAAGATTATCCCCTATCTCTCTTGCGAGTCAAGATTATTTAGCGTTAAGTCTCGTTTAACAAGTTATCTTGCATATTCTCAGATATAAAAGTTACAAGACTTAGGCTTTGAAATTTCGGTTTCACTATACGCGATATAATGCGGAATTTTTGTCTTTGTTTGGTCTCTTCCTTGATGTTGGTGCTGGGCTATTCCCTTTTTTTATTAGAAATCTGAATCCAAAAATAATTCTTTTTTTGTTCATATTTCGGATACTCCTACTATACAAGATGCTTTGATTATATTGATATATAAACCATAGATATCTGGCAAGATGTTTGATTTTTCTAATGCAGTTTTTAATGTTGTCTATTAACAAAAACATATATTTTTTAATCCCCTTTATTAATTTTTTTCCGACGTTTGTTTAGTGTTTTGTAACGCAACGACGAATTTTCACATAGACTGTAGAGTACAGTTATATTTGTAATAACAGTCTAAATAGTCTATGGTGTTTTAGAAGTAATCACTGTTCCTTTAGCCGCGAGTAGGAGTATAAAGAAAAATTTGGCCTATCATAGTTAAAATGCAGCCAGGTAGTAAAAACGTCCTTAGTGTGCCGTTGATTGAACCTGAAAATTTTTTTATGTCTAGTTCATATAATAGTCCAGGCATTTAAGCTTAAATTAGGTAAGAATCTCGGAATTCGAGATGCCCAGCTGTAAGTCTGTAAATACTTGTATATTGACACCCTAAAAGTTGTCTCAAAACCTACATATGGTAGGGTGTACGCAACTATTAAATTTCAAGGTCAAAGTTCACAAAACTCGTTTTTTTGCGCTTTTGTGCAAATATCTCATTTCCTATGGGTTTTTTGCTATTTGCATTTATTATCAATATTGTAGAATACAAAATTTTCTATAAATTTTGTTTAAATAAAAATTTTATACGGTGAACCGTTTTCGAGATAAAGGGCGGAGAGCGCGGTGACAGCATCACTTCAGGTCAACCGGTGCCTCCGGTCGAAAACGCGCCATATACAGTTGATGAATTATGGATAAATCAATGATTATAAATATTTGTCAATTTTTATTAACTATTATATTATATTTTATCATTTTCTTCATGCATTAAATCTATATCTATTCAATAATATTGATAACCGTTTCCTAAAATTAAAAAATAATTAAGGGAAAAATTTAAATCATAATATAATTATATTCACATTGATTTAATTGTCATTTTAACTGGGCGTACACTGTCTTACGACCAAGAAATTTTCTTTCAAAAAGTTGGGAAAGGAAATGTAAAAACGGAGATATACTCGACTAAAAGTTTTGATAATTATCCTCATTTAAAAACACATATTTTATTTCTGCACGCATTAAGTGGCTGTGACACAGAGCGACATGAACGAAGATGGAACCTTTGACCGCGAAATCATGGAAGAACTTGAGACAAATGTCGTTGAAGGCGATAATGAAGACCAGTTTGAAATTTACCAGCAGCCGGAAGACGACGAAGAAGAGGAAGAAGATGATTAAAATTATAAATTGTAGTTTTTATACCCTTTATTCAAGTTTTACTTTTAATAAAAAGAAATGTATTGAACTGAAATTAGAAATTGATATTTTTTAATAAAAAGATTAATCATAATTTATTTGTTTTTTCCATCATGTAAGAAGTTATTAATATTAATTAGGTTAAAATTCAAATATAATTTCTATATTTTCATTAACAATTCTGCAATTACATGGGCAGGTAAGTGTTGTTGAATAAATTAATACTGAATAAAAAGTAGATAGGTTAGGAAAAAAATGATAAAATATAATATAATAGTTAATAAAAATTGACAAATATTTATAATCATTGATTTATCGATAGTTCATCAACTGTATATGGCGCCTTTTCGACCGGAGGCCCCGATTGACCTGAAGTGATGCTGTGACGGCACACTCCCCGCCCTCTATATCGAAAACGGTTCACCGTATAAAAAAAAATTTAAACAAAATTTGTAGAGCATTTTGTATTCTACAATATTGATAACAAATACAAAAAGCAAAGGACCCATAGGAAATGAGATATTAACAAAAAAAGCGCAAAAACCGATTTTTGTGATCTTTGACCGTGAAATTTAATAGTTGCGTACACCCTACCATATGTAGGTTTTGAGACAACTTATAGGGTGTCGATATACAAGTATTTACAGACTTACAGATGGGTATCTCGAATTCCGAGGTGAACTTACTTTAATGACTGGACTATAAAGCAGGAGCTCATGAAGAACTTCGTGAAGGCACTAGACAACAACTTAGATGCTTTTTGATAACTATCAAACAAGTTTCCACAGTTTAGTTATGTTGACAGTGAAAGAAGGTGTGTCCATAGGTTCACAAATAAGGAAGATCATTGCAGACACTCACTTCGAAGACTTACTCAGCACTACTGAAAAAGATGCATGGTTGGCATTCAAGTATGTTGTAGCCAATTTCCTTGGAATATATAAATCTTCTGCCTATGAAAATATTGTGCAGAATACATTAGTGCGTACAGCTTGCAATATGTTCCTCAAGATTCATCCCCTCAACTCACATCTTGACTTCTTTCCCGAGAACCTGGGTTCTGTCAGTGATGAACATGGCGAATGTTTTCATCAGAACATCAGTGGAGCATTGTGGGCTGACTACTGCTGGTTGCTTCTGAGAGACATGCCAAATACTCAACACAAACGCAAGTCTGCAGTCAAGAAATTAAAAAAAAAAACTAAATTTAAATTAAGAAACTTCCTGTTATACATATGTATTTTATATGTGTATTATACCTTAAACTAGATGATTGTATATAGTTTATGTTAATTAGTACTTTAGCAATAGGTTCTCTACTGTAACTTTTCTATCAGTTGTTTGACTTGAAACAATGTTAAACATATACAGGGTGTCCCAAAAGTCCCGGAACGGCATTTTATCTCGGCGGGAACGCATTTTAGAGAAAAATGTTTCAAACAAAACTTATAGGATTCGTCCCTGGCTATCGAATTGTGACCTTGAATTTGACCTTGACCTTCAAGGTCATTTCAAGGTCAAGTCGATTTTTTCAAAAGGGACAACATTTCTGACCTCGGAAATGGAAAGATCGGAAAATTTTACGTTCAAATATGTCCTTGACCATTTTTAAAACTTGACCTCTGGTGGTCAGTAAGGGTGTACCAAAAATCCCGGAACGGCATTTTATCTCGGCGGTAACGCATTTTAGAGAAAAATATTTCAAACAAAACTTATAGGATTCGTCCCTGGCTATCGAATTGTGACCTTGAATTTGACCTTCAAGGTCAAGTCGATTTTTTCAAAAGGGACAACATATTTCTGACCTCGGAAATGGAAAGATCGGAAAATTTTACGTTCAAATATGTCCTTGACCATTTGTAAAACATGACCTCTGGTTGTCAGTAAAGGTCAAGTCAAGGTCAAGAACAACTTCGATGCGTAGCTCGTCAAATATGGGTTTAAAAAAAAATTTTCAAGAACTAAGGTTTAGGATTTTTCCACGGCAATGCGATGCTTAGTATGGCTACGCAACGAAGTTGTTCTTGACCTTTACTGACCACCAGAGGTCAAGTTTTAAAAATGGTCAAAGACATACTTGAACGTAAAATTTTCCGATCTTTCCATATCCGAGGTCACAAATATGTTGTCCGATTTGAAAAAATCGACTGGACCTTGAAATGACCTTGAAGGTCAAGGTCAAATTCAAGGTCACAATTTGATAGCCAGGGACGAATCCTATAAGTTTTGTTTGAAACATTTTTCTCTAAAATGCGTTCCCGCCGAGATAAAATGCCGTTCCGGGACTTTTGGGACACCCTTTATAAATGGTTAATGTCTGATATCTCAAAAGTGGTGGGTGATATAGACAAACGGTTTGCATATTTTTAATGAGCTTGTCTCAGTTGTCTTAAAAGAAGTGTTGGATACCAAGATATCCGCCGAAAATTTTTTTGTTTATCCGTATTTTTTAAATAATTAAAGTTGAGCTTTAGCTGATGAAAAGTTGTTATGTGTTATAAATAATTTTGTTGTTTAACTTTCACTAATACACTAACTCTTAGAATATTTCAGTAACAATACGACATCTTCAGGCGAGTACAACTTAAAGCCACAAGTCGCTAAACTCTTTTATCAAATTTTGTAATGAATCAAATAAGTGACATCCTGGCGTAGGCAATCCCAAAGTGACGAGCACGCCGTTAAAAAACTTCAAATCGTTAATATAATTTTCGCCAGTGTGTATCTCCATTAGTAAAATGGCAATAAAGTATAATGTAGAAATAACTAGATTACGACCGAAGGAAAATTCTTATATTAATGTACAACACAATATATTTTCATATATCTAGAACAACATCTGCGCTTTAATGGTGTAGAGAACAATAATGGTCAATAACAACAGTAATCTCTCATAGGAATCCACAGGGAATATAACAGACGAAATATTTATAAAAGCCAGTTGGCTTAATCGAAACAAATGCCCTACCGAAATTGTTGTTCATTTATTTCGTCGGGCGATGTTCGATAAATATCTCCTTTGAATGCGGGGGAATACGTTTATGTAAATCGTATTAGACCGTCCATACATAATTTGCAAATATTCCATAACGTCTATATTAATATATATATATATATATATATATATATATATATATATATATATATATATTAATCGTTCTTTTAACATAGCCAGATCGTTTGTCGTTAGTTTAGTTTAGTGTCAAGTGTTTCAAAATGTAAAAATAGTACAGCACACTTTACCCACGCCGTAGAATACATTTGAAAAAGCCCAAAAAACATGAAACATGATCGAAACGTCATCAATAAAACATGTACAATGAACATGAGTTTATCATTCAATAATTAATATATATATATATATATATATATATATATATATATATATATATATATATATATGGTTTCCGGGAATTCATCCGCGTAGTTGATAACTGATCCCTGCCGGGATCGATGGTAAAATGACGACGTTTCGGCAGAGTCACATCTGCCCTCTTCAGGTCGGTTCGCATAATTCTCGTAGCCTTCTGCTTTCGCTTCTAGTTACTTCCAGTAATAATACTCTTATCAACTCCAATAATACTACATTAATACATGTATCAATTCCATATATTCAAGTAATTTCACCTAAAATTGCAAAAATTATTAACACCAACAACAATATGCTAGTGTCTTATAAACTGTTGCTAACATATTTACTAAAATAATGGACAAAACACCGAATGAAAAGAAATCAAATGTAGTGTACTCTATTAATTGCAAAGACTGTCAAGCTAGCTATGTTGGACAAACATCTAGAAGCCTCAACAGCAGAATAATTTCACATAAGAGTGATATCAGGCTTGGCAAAGAAAGTTGTGCTCTTGCAATACACTGCATCAACAACAATCACACTGCCGATTTCAAAAATGCAAAAGTATTAGAACAAGAAAAAAATCTTTTCAAACAGAACTTCCTAGAGATGGTTTGCATTAATAATCAAGTCGACAACATAAATAAAAGAACGGATTTACAAAATTTTAATGTTATCTATTGTAACTTGTTAGATATTGAAGTTAAAATTTCAAAAAAGGTCACACCAAATATATCAAATGATCACTCATGACCAATATTTTTGTAATGACTTAATTCCCTCTTTTTAGAATATTTATGTAAGGTCTGGCATTGGTTGAAATCAAATTAAGATTATTATTACGATGCTTTCAGTTAGATTTTTCTCGAATCATATCCCTTTCAAATAACTTCAAAACAAACTAATGTCAGTCAATCATGAAATATCTAACAAGAATTTTATTAAAACATCAATAGTGCAATTTAACGAACAAGACGAGTTTTATATTAGTATGGCCTTTTTTTCCTCTAGTAATGTTAGTGTGAATAAGAACCTCGCATTTCGTAAGTTTATATTCAAAAATTTTTTAACAATTCTTATTGTCATTTTATATGTAATTTTTAGTTGAACTGACGAAGGAATAAACATATTCTGAAAGTTTTTCAAAGTAATAAAGAGTATTTCTTTTAACACCCTAGTGAACTGGCTGCTTCCCAATTAATTGATTTTTTATATTAATTCAGCCGTTATCATCTATTTCTTATATATATGTTTTAGGTGGTTTCCGGGAATTCATCCGCGTAGTTGATAACTGATCCGGGATCGATGGTAAAATGACAACGTTTCGGCAGAGTCACATCTGCCCTCTTCAGGTCGATTCGCATAATTCTCGTAGCCTTCTGCTTTCGCTTCTAGTTACTCGAAAACTCAGTACCCGACGAGGGCAGATGTGATCCCTGCAGGGATCAGTTATCAACTACGCGGATGAATTCCCGGAAACCACCTAAAACATTTAGTGCCCGCGAAAACTTAAAATCTTAATTATATATATATATATATATATATATATATATATATATATATATATATATATATATAGGTTGAATAATTAACGGGATTCAGCCTGATGGTGGGCGAATTAAAACTACGTGTTAACAATTTGTTCTTTAATGAAGAGCTTTCGAAGAGTTTCTCTTCTTTATCAGTTCAATACTACAATGTTTTGGTTAAATTAAATTTGGTTAAATTATTATATGTTTTACAAAATATTATAAAAATACTTACAAAACTTGAGGTTAAATATAAAGCAATCCAATATAAAACCGTATAAAAGAATCCTCTACTCAAATGTACGAAAAATGTTGATATGGATGAGAGAAAAGTTAAATTGAAGTCAAAGGGACATATAGATATACTTCAAAATATCGTGGCAATGGTGTAAGTTGAATGAAATTAACTTACTCTGCCTTTAGGGGAAAAATCACTAAACCCCAGATACACTACATATCAAACGGGTTTAGCTCTGTGGGAGCCCTTGCCAGGTTATCAGGCCCGTAGTTGGCGTCGTGGCTGCAGTTCCCCAGGAATTTTCTGACCGTCCGGGCTGTTCCTAACAGGACGGCTTTTTGCATCAGTTGGTAAAGATGTTCGTTCAGACCGATGTATTTCAAATTCTTTAATAGATGTTTTGGGACTACTCCTGTTGTTGACATAACAATTGGTACCGTTCGAGTGTTGTTCATGTCCCATTGTCTCTGCATTTGAAATTCTAAATCCCCATATTTGGCTATTTTTTCAGCCTGCTTAATATTTATATTATTGTTGTTAGGGATAGCTATGTCAATTAAAATTGTTTTCCGACAGACTTTATCTACCAAAACTATATCTGGTCTATTGTGACCAACAGACCGATCGGTCAGTATCGTGCGTTCCCAGTACAGCTTGTAGTTGATATTTTCTAAAACAGATTCTGGTTTATATTTATAGTATGGTAATAGATTCAGATGTTTGGCATCCATATCTGCATCGGTCGTTGTTGATAAACGTGTCTTTAACGATGTACTTTAGATAGTTCCTAGTTGAAATTACGTGATCTTGGATTGCCAATATAAAGCCTTCCGTTTCAGGAAACATATGACCAGAGATCAACCAGTAGTTCGACGCTAAACTGTCGAAATAATCTTGGTTGACGTCATTTATATGTCTTCCATGAAGCGACTTCTCGTTCTATTTGAGCAGTTTCTGATCAGTTCTCTGGTGGTATACTTGAACTTGTTGTTCTGTTAGTCGCAGAGGTGTTGAGTCATCAACCTGACATATGACTCGGTGTAGATCAGAAAATTCTGCGAGTTTCTGGAAATGATGACGCAAATTAGAAATTTGTTGATCAAGTAACTTGCCTATATCTGCCAATCATCTTCCTCCTTGTTGTACGTTCGACAGAGCTCTTTGGATGGTGATTTTGAGCTTTTGTTAGTAGAACTCGAACTTTCCGTTGTAGTTGTTCAATGTCAGTGTTGCACCATTTAACTATTCCGAATGAGTTACTGAGTACTGAACACGCGTAGGTGTTAATAGCCTGAAACAGATTTTTACTGTTAAGCTTAGTCTTACCCTTCTATAGAACTCTGTTGATAGGTCCTTTTTCATGGTGGAGTGATCAATTCGTTGAGCTGAGAGGCTTGCGCGGTCATTCTTATGAACTAGGCTAGGTTCCGTGTGAGAACCGCGCCTGAATTTATTAAATACTCGACGTTTCGACTCCTGCTTTGGAGCCATTATCAAGAGAGAAAAGGTAAAAAGAGTCTAGATCGAACTCGGGGTCTCAATCTGCCTACTCCCTAAGAGTCACTAGGTAACTGAACTGAATGCACACATACCCATGCGCGAACCTAGGAACTAGATTTGCCCTTCAGAAAATTTTACTGATGAGCACTTCCAGCCCCCTGGCCATCCACCCCCTAAGACTTAACTCAGGTCCTCACGCTAATGCAGTTTTCGTTCCGCATAATCGCTGTCGTCATCTTGGGATAGCTTTAGACCAGAGCATAGCGGCGCATTCGTTTGCAAAATTGTTTTATTTCATAATTTTTTTTTGTAAAATGTCCGGAGGTTTTCCTGATTACAAAAGTGTAAGATGACACTTTATATCTTCTGATGCTATTGTTTAAACAACGAAAAACTGTACCTTAATTGTTATAAATTTTTTAAAATTGGAAATCGCCGAAATTCCTAATTTTCTTGTAAATAATATAAAAAAATAATTAATTGCAAAAATGAATTTTTTTAGGCTCTTCAGTTTTTCGTTGTTTAAACAATAGCGTCAAAAGATATCAAGTGTTATCTTACACTTTTGAATGAGGAAGATCTCCCTGACATTTTACAAAAAAATTTATGAATTAAAACAACTTTGCAAACGAATACGCCACTATGCTCTGCACTACTTGACTTTGATTTGGTTCTGTTGCTTTACCTTATTGGTACTACAGCAACTGTCTTATTTGTGTTTCGTGACACATTCTTTCCGATGATATATAGGTATTTGTATCCTTCTGTCTTCTCTTTACTTGGTAGGTTGGTTCCCCCCCCCGGGGCCCCTTGTTGTCTCGTATAAAAAAACAATGTTATATACTTCATTTTTTACTTACCTGTCTTCTCTCTCTGGGCTTCTTCGTCCTCTTCCCCTTCGCTAAGACAGAGCTGGTTCTTAGGCCGTTTGTATCTCTCAATAAATCTGGGGTCATAGTCGATTAGTTGTCGTAGGTGAAGGTTTGGGTGCTGTTACAGTTTGGCGTAAGCCTCTCTGGCCCTCTTCTTCATTTCTGCAAGCACTGGTTGATGTCGTAAATCGTTGAAAATCACCGTGTTACGAACGAACCAAGGCGCGTCGACTGGGAGGCGTAGGCATAGGTTCTCCTGCCTTTGGATGGCCTGCCTATTGCTCGTGCTGCTGTGTCCCTTACCCAAGATGACTACCTTGATGAGAGTCAGCTTTTTTGGGAGTCCCAGCGTGCTTCATTTTCCTATGAAGGGGTAAAGTTTAGTACGTGCAGCCCGGACTTTGTTACGAGTCTCCTGGACATGCCTCTTGAAAGTCATCCCCTTGATGATGACTCCAAGTTATTTGACTACGTTCTTCCATGGAATCTGGCTGCCGTTAACGATCAGATTTCCTGTCGGAACGATCTTGCGGCTTCTCCCATTGACGAACAGAGGTTGGGTTTTGTCCTCGTTGATGGCTATCTTCCACTGAAAGCACCATTCCGCTAAATCGTCAGTGACTTGCTGCAGCCGCCTCAAGGCTGGCTTGAATCTGATAGATTGGCCTCCTGTAGCGGTGTCGTCGGCGAACTGGGCAATTATAGCTTCGGCTGGTCTTGGGATGTCTGCAATGTAGATTGAAAACAGCTTCGGGGACAGAACTGCTCCTTGGGGAACCCCTGCCTCGGTGGTCCGGTATCTGGAGTGCTCTTGACCTACTCGTACTCTTCAATGTCTCAAAAAAGAGCCCACTAGCTGGATAATGTTAGTGGGAAATCCTAATTGGGCCAGACTAATAGTCCGTCGTGCCATACTCGGTCGAAGGCTTTTGCTACATCTAGGAAGATGAAGGCAGATTCCGGTTGAGTCCTTCTGCAGCGTATTCTACTAGGCGTAGAACTTGGTGTTCGGTGGCGTGTCGATTCCTGAATCCAAACTGTTGGTCTGGAACCATGTTCAGATCGTCTATGATCTCTTGGAGTCGATTCGCGAAGATCCTTTCTGCTACTTTACTCATGGCTGGTAGTATACTAATAGGGCGATAGTTTTGTGGAAAAGTACCGTCCTTATTGGCTTTTGGCAGCATGATAATGTTGGCATACTTCCATCTCTTCGGGTTGTATCTGAGTCTTAGCATTGCATTGATGATGTTTGTCAAGGAAACGACAGTCTTCCTGGTGAACGGTTTGACTATCCTGTTGGATATACGGTCATGGCCAGGTGCTTTCCGTTGCTACAGTCGTCTGATCTGGTCCTGATCTTTGGGATATCCTCTTGGTTCCTGATCCTTCTGGCTTGCCCCTGAACTGAATGTGAATTTTTTCTTTTATTTATAGTTATCGGTCGGTTAGAAAGAGATGTCACTTGATGAATTGTAATTTGTTGGGTGTTAGTGAGCCTGCCGAAAATATCCACTGCGCAGACTGGGGTCGATTCGGCTCTCCCTACCATGACTTCGCATAGAGCTAATTCTAATCGAGTTTTTTTCTAATTTGGCGAAGAGTTTGTATTTTGGTAGGTCCTTGTAACTTCATACCAATTGACCAAATACAGTACTGAAATCTATTGAAGAAATATGTGGTTTAATTTGATTTGGCACCTATTTCCCAAATAAAATAGTGAAAGAAAACTCATTCAGATATTTCGTAACATAAGATTTTTATTATTTAAAGGCAAAATCAATAAAGTGGGAATTTCAGAGACCACCAGGATCTTCAAATCAGGAGTCGTTCTACAGTTAACGTTCTCCCTGTGAAATGATGAATCTTTTGTAAATTCTTTTCTTGAAATAAAGTTTCGGTCATGTTTATTTTCAATAATTACAAGGGGATACACCATGATAAACACTGGACGAGTACAAACCCACATGTTTCTGCATTGAAAGAAATCATTTTTATATGACATGACTTTGAGGGCGTCACACAAAGGGACCGCAAGGAATATTTGCTGAATCATGCGAAAATGCTTTTGAGTGTGGGATACAAAAACGATCCTGTCTTAATTTATAAAGTGACAGATAAAAAAGAGAACACCCAGTAGTAATTGCTCGGCTTTAATTATTTTTTTCTCCGAACTAATTCTTCTTGAATATTGTTTATAACCTTACACTTTTTTTTACTAAAATTATATCCCAAAAATAACATAAATGGTCCAGCAAAATTATAACTGTAATTTGTTTAAAATTTATTAATAAATCTTTTCGAAAAATAATTACTTTATTTACGTAGGCATAGCATATATTGAAAACCAGTCACTATATTGCAAGAACGACCTTAGTGCCTTGTTGATTTTTAAATAACATTCTACTTATGGGACTGTTCCATATTACGAATCATTTTATTGTCCAAATATAGACTATACTGTGAGAACTTTAATTGTCTCCCCCGATTAACTTTTAAATGGAATAGCAAAATGTCAATGAAACTAAATTTTGACATCCCAAATATACACCACCAACCTTCTTTTACAAACGAAAAGGGTGGTATTGTGATACCTTATTTCAAAGGTATTTGTATTTTCTATTCAACGTTCTTTCATTTGCTCAAATCCGAAGAGTAGATACGGAGTGCTGACCATAAAAACTGAACTAGTGTTCCTGATGCTTGGAAACGGCTACATGATTTGGCAAACTTTATTTGCACCATTCAGGATTTCAAGAACAAAAAAGATTAGTTAATATCATATTTTAGAATTCTGCTAAACAACAAGATGAATTGTATAAAATCTTTTTTTCCAGTGTCTTTTCTTCGTATTTAAATATCAATTACAGCACATTAAAAAGTATTTCTCAGCTACTATTGTATAGTGGTCCTGCTGTGTTTAATATACAAATCGTAATTCTACAAGACAGAACGCCGACACATTATTTTAGACCAGCTTGGGATTGGCTAAACGAGACTTATTATAATCGATGGTTTGCTGCCTGTGGTCCTATCGAATGGCAAGCTTGTTCACCAAATTTGACGCATCTCGATTTATTTTGTAGGGAAGTCAAAGGTAGCTTAACCCAACAGGAATCGTTCAAATCTTGGCAAAAAACTCTACAAATAATAGTAATCAACTACGTTTAAAACGAAAATAAATAAAAAATAACTGGGTCGAAACATATTTCGAATAATATGAATATGTATTTTTGCAATATGGGGGCTTTGTAAGACCAAAAACTTCGGCAGCCTCAGCAAAAAATCAATAAACTTCCCCCTTTCAAAACTAATTTTATATTTTGGGTCCAACAGAGATATCAAACAGAATTACGGAACTGAAAGATACAAATTGAGGTGTGGATAGTATAAATACACAGACAATTACATTTTATCGAAGTTTATTACAAAACCATTGCTTATATACTAAATCAATGTATTGTTAACTCTATCTGACCAGGAGCACTTAAGAAGGCGGAAGTCGTTCCTGTTTTCAAATCAGGAGACAGACACATGACATCAAACTACAGACCAATATCACTAATATCAAATATCGCAAACATCATTGAGAAAATCATACATGTCAGAATTAGCAAGTTCCTCATAAAACACAAGATCTTATCAGAGAGGCAGTACGGATTTTCAAAAAAACGGGAACTAAAGATGCATTTCACCACTTGACAAACATGATTTATAGTAAAATGGACAAAAGTAAACCAATTGCTATAACCACAAGATATGACTTAATAAACTAACTAGGGTATCCGAGGTAAAACTCATGAGGTACTCGTTAGCTATGTTGAGAATAGGCTCCAGGAAGTAAAAGTTAATACGTCATAAACGATTTCGGGGAAATTAATACCGGAGTTCCTCAAGGTTTTGGGTCCTCTACTCTTCTTACTATATGTAACTGACCTACTAAAATCTTTCCCGACAGATGTTGTATTATCATTTGCTGACGATACTCCAGTTATACCTACAGAAAAACAACTAGTCTCAAGTAGAAGCTAAAATGAATATGTTTCTGGTGTAGAAAAATCAATGGCTTATTTTCAGTAAGTTGACCTCAGATAATGATAAAAATTGACGTTAGGAACCTACTCCAATAGCTTACCAAACAATATAAACATTTATATAGACAGCCACAAAATAAAAAGTGTTTATTTTTATGTGTTCTTGGAAAATAACAACACAATCGAAAAAAAAACTGTATATTCAAGGAAGCAAACGTTTCAAGGTCTACTCTGACCTCGTTTTCAATGGCTTGAACATGTGTTTAAAATATAAAATGCAAAAGGAAAGTTTGATATATGACATTTAAGTCGAGATAAGAAAAATTTTCTGTTTCTAGATATGCAGGTAGCAGAAAAAATTCTAAAGATCATGTTCTACAGTTTTCAAGTTGGAAGAAGTTGAAAGAATTGTCTTTAGAATTTATAAGTGGCGCTCCTAGATACGACTTTGAGATGGGATAGATAGCGCATTCACCAAAAATGTAATCAAAGAATTATTTTACTGTAATACATGATTTTTAGAATTTAAATGTCATATATTAAACTTTCATTATGCATTTTATATTTTTGATACATGTTAAATCCATTGAAAACAAGGTCAGAGTAGACTTGCAAACGTTTACTTCTTTGAATATACAGATTTTAGTTTCGGTTGTGGTGTTATTTCCCACATAAAAATAATCAAGAATATGCCACAAATAACATTTAGAACACAAAAAGTATTTAGTTCTGCAAATATTTAGGTGTAATAATTTACTACAGACTTAGGTGGAAGAATCATAGTCAACTATATAATAAACCAAAGAAAATATCTAATCTATATTTTTCACAAGCTATCAAAATTCATGAACTCTGAGCTACTTCCTATAATCTAGTGTGCATTCAGAGCATTGCGAACTATGGCATTATAACTTGGGGGTGTCCTTAACAACAATCTACAACACCTACAACGATTACAAGATAGATTATTAAAAATTGTAAATAAAAACCGATCTGTAATTCATGAAAATGCATTTAATATGAAACAGTCGTTTGCTGCTGAATCTATTTTATATCATTATCAAAAACTGACTAAAACATATACAAACTAAAATACAATAACTAGAAATAAAAATATTCAAATTCCCATTACACTTCCGTCGGTTTAATAAGATAAGCTACAATACGGCTATTTGCATATTCCACTCTGAAATGAGAATTCTGAAAAATAGTTCTAGGAAAAAAAGTCAAAAATGGATACAAACTTATGTAAAATTAAAATGTAAAATATTAGAAGCCAGGTACTAATATACTATGTAATATTTATAATAATAAGCCTACGTTTTCTATTATAGCACTGTACATACTACTTACAACTACAATTATAACAAAAAAAAAAGTTTTTAAGAACCTTAGGATAAGTGGCTGGCCTACGTCTAGATAAGGTGATTATCTTTGTAGGAATTACTGTGTATGTATAAAATAGGAAATAATTATTATTATTCTGATCAATAAACTAAAAATAGTTAGTATTCCGTTTGAAGAGAAGAAGGTGATAGTGCCCATAAGGCACTAGGTAATGTGGTGAATGTCAATTTCGTATCAAAAATTAGTTTGACATTTTACGTGGTCGATATCTTATTCCATTTAAAATTGATAGGGGGTTCCTAGTTGATCCTCGAAATGTTTTTTAAAATTATATTTTTAGTCTTTTTTTAAATACTTAATTCAGTTTTTCAGAATATTGCCTACAGTGACACCACACTGGTACGTTCGTGAAAACATACAAAAGTACATTTATAACGATTTTTGGGGGTTTTGTTGTTAAAATAAGACAAAAATAAAATTGTTAAATGTAGTATTTTATCTAGAAATGAATTCCGACATCCAGGAGTTTCAGGACAATCTAGCTCACAGAGATTCCAAATCAGGAGTCGTACTATGTGTAACGCCGTTTCCCTGTGATTCCTACGATAAAAATCACACCAAGAAATTTGTAGGTTTACTATAACCTGTCAAAGAAATTACAATACTAACTTTTCTAGATTTTTCAATCCATTGAACGCAAGGCAATATATTGTTTCTAGTCGAGAACCTTCATCAGTTGCGCTCCCTTCAACTGATTGAATTCTCGAATAATTATTTATGTATACAGTACATTTAACTGAGGATAGAAATCACACGAAAAAATTCGTGGGCTTACTAAAACCTGACAAAGAAATTGGTTGATTTCTGAATGATACTTGTGGCATATTTTTCAATGTCTAATTGCTTCTTGGGAAATAACACCACAGTTTAAAGAAAATTGCTGTATATTCCAAACGTTTCGGGGTCTAGATCAGACCCCGTTGTCAATGGTTAAGAAACTACGAATTAAAAAGGCACAATTCTAAGATTTAAATATTTTAATTAAATTAATCCGTAAATTTTTAATCCGTAGATTCTTAACCATTGACACTGGGGTCTGATCTAGACCCCGAAACGTTTGGAATATACAGCAACTTTCTTTAAACTGTGGTGTTATTTCCCAAGAAGCACTTAGACAAAGAAATTGGTATCGTAATTTCGTTGACAGGTTTTATACTGTATAAATAATGATTCGAAAATTCAGTTTAGGGGAGCGCAACTGAAGAAGGTTCTCCACTAGAAACAATATATTGCCTTGTGTTCAATGGATTGAATAATCTAGAAAAGTTAGTATGTTAAATGTAGTGTTAATTAGTTACATTTTATTATTAAATACGTTGGTGTTGGTTTTGTTGGCCTATTAGTTTTGTCATAACCAGGCCTTATTTTCTTGTACTCTGTAAATGACCTGGACTAAAATTACCAAATGTTTCAAACGTGACACCCATTTTATAAGCCAGATATTTATTCACTAATAATATACAAACAATATTTAAAAAATTGTGCAACAACTTCAGCGTCGATAGAAATTATTTTTTAGTTGTATGTATATTAAAAAAAAACAAAAAATACCTGGCAGTATTTTAAAACGATGTATTAATCCCCAAAGACAAGTCGAAATTTGTTGAAATCCAATTTTGGTTATCTCAATTTGTTCTGTATCTTTCGAAAATGGCTCGAAATATTTTCATTGCTCTTCCTACATTGTAGTGTTTATTTACTGAAGGCTCTCTTGTAATGGGGCATTACAAGACATTTATTAGGAGATGAAGCATCTATGAAAAGTTTATTGTGCAGTAAGTCATTTGTTAAAGTCCTTACAAATTAGAAATAAGTGAATTGGATTTTTAATTTACACTGAATTTACACCTTGTGTGCCTTCAATGTATTTTAGTGATGTACATTTTGCTTGTGAACAACTGTACGAACTGAATAAAGTACAATCAAATGATAATGAATAAAAGAAATTTCGTTAAAATATTTAAATGAAAAACTCGTAGCGTTTTAACGCTCATTCCCTTTATTCGAGAAACTGGACATATATTTCGTCTTGTTAGGGATATTTCACGAGCACAAAGTGTACTTTGTATTCTTGCAAAAGCCCTAACAAGGTGAAACATATGTTGAGTTTCTAAAATAAAGTGCTGGAAAATAAATATCTCTTGCTTTGACTTCTTGTTGGGTTTTATTGTCAACATCAATATTGAATTCTCAGAACAATGCTAGAGACGTTTTCTGTAGCATCCTTCAGATTCTTCTGATTTTTTTTATTCTATTCAATTATTGCATTAGTTTGAGAGCCAGCAAGAAGGATAATCGTTTAATTTAACTTCAGTAATCCGAATTAAATTTTTACTTCTTACTTCATTGAGAAAAGTTTCGGGTTACCCTGTTTTTCTTGTAAGCCAAATGAATTTAATCGTATGATGACTAATCTAAGCATTTAGCAATGAACAAATACCTTATGTCATATAATTCAAATATTCACGTCACCAATTCATTTTCAACTCAAACAATTTTACAATTTCCAATAATTCTTCTATTAATCAAACATGAACTAATCCATGGGGCATTTCACGTCAAGCCGAAAAGGAAAAAAAATGACATTCTGGATGGATTCTAAAGAATTAACCTAGTTGAAGTACGGATTTTTCCGAAGCAATTTTTCAAATTAAACAAATTTACAGTGTTATTTTTGACCATGAACTAATATACAGTGATGGGCAAATGTGTGGAACCAAGCAAATATCTCTGGAATTATTAGAGATATCAAAATAAAATTTGGAAGGTGGATACTGCAGTAGATTGCCTATTTGTTTCCAAATTTTTTTACAATTTTGAACTTCCTGTTTTACCGGAAATAATGTCGATTTTAAAATTTGCAATGAAACACCCTGTATAGTATTTTAGTTTCTGATTTTATTGCGAATACAAAAATATCGGGTTTGATATTGTTTACTTCAATACCTACCGAGATATTAACAGAAAAGTAATAAAGGAAAGGAAAAATCTAATATCCATTAAAGAAATACATAATCATAATTATTAACTAAATCTAAGTGATGTTCAAAACATTGAAACTTAACTAAACTTAATGTATTAGATGTTCAAACTGAGCAGCGTTTACTTCTTGACGGTCGGTCGGTTTTTAAATTCTCTAGTAACATTAGCTATTACTTCTGGTGTAATTCTCTGGATGCCTTGAGTTATTCTTGCAGCTAATTCTTGCAAATTATTTGGTCTATCAACATAAACCTTAGACTTTAAGTAACCCCACAGAAAATAGTCTAGTGGATTAAGGTCGGGACTTCGTGCAGGCCATTCATAAGTACCCCTTCTTCCAATCCATCTGTGATGAAATGTCCTATCTAAATGGTCTCAAACAATGCGAGCGTAATGGGGTGGTGCTTCATCCTGCTGAAACCAGATATTATTTGGTAATTCTCCATTTACCTCCAATGCCGGAATAACTTGTGTCTCCAAGAGCTGTAAATACCTGTCTCCGTTTAAAGTTTCTTGTAGGAAGAAGGGTCCCACTATTCTATTGTTATAAATGCCGGCCCAAACGTTCCATTTTTGGAGATGTTGTGTATGAGCCTCTTGTACCCAATTAGGATTACTTTGCGACCAGTAGCGGCAGTTATGTCGATTAACTGTACCATTTAAACAAAATGTAGCCTTGTCTGAAAACACCACAATTCTTATAAAATTATTATCACGGTTACAAATATCCATCATCGTTTCACAAAATTGCAAACGTCTGTCGAAATCGTCTTCGGAGAGTTCTTGAACGAGGCGAATTTTGTATGGATGATATTTTTCTCGCCTTAATATCCTTCCTACTGAACGACGGCTAATTCCATGCATATTGGCGAGGTCGGTATTGGATAAGGGAGGATTTTCTTCCAAAGCTATAGCAACATTTTGATCTACACCTTCATTACTTGCACTTTTTAACCGTCCACTTTTTGGTAAATTGATAACTGTTCCACTTGTGTCGTACCTTCGCAAAGTTTTCATCACTACTGAACGGGATATTTGTGTATTCGGATGAACAATGTTAAAAAGGTCACAAACTTCTTTATGCGTCCTTTTTCTCTCCCCATACCCAATCATCATTAATATTTCTATTCTTTCTCTTTCACTTAATTCGGCCATTTTACGAGCAAATTAAAACAATACAATCTTTTTACGTTCAAATAAAAAAAACTAATAACTTATTTTGATAACTACTGTCACTTTTGCAATGAATTTCATGGACTACTAAACTTGATTCAGATTTAATTTGCGCCTGATTTAAACAAACGCACCTGTATTCGACTATGGAACAAGCAGTGCTGTTGACTGTAACGGTATAATGCCACCCATTGGCCAATAGAAATACAAATCCTTACCGAGCGGTTTGATTATATCGGGCGTAAATGAAATCTCAACCGAGTTTAGCTACCATCGAATTTTTCCTTTCATTAGTTACTTTTCTGTTAATATCTCGGAAGGTATTGAAGTAAACAATATCAAACCCGATATTTTTGTATTCGCAATAAAATGTTTCATAAGAAACTAAAATACTATACAGGGTGTTTCATTGCAAATTTTAAAATCGACATTACTTCCGGTAAAACAGGAAGTTCAAAATTGTAAAAAAAAATTGGAAACAAATAGGCAATCTACTGCAGTATCCACCTTCCAAATTTCATTTTGATATCTCTAATAATTCCAGAGATATTTTCTTGGTTCCACACATTTGCCCATCACTATA
This sequence comes from Octodonta nipae, assembly GCA_034190945.1. Lineage (NCBI taxonomy): Eukaryota > Metazoa > Arthropoda > Insecta > Coleoptera > Chrysomelidae > Octodonta > Octodonta nipae. Next base: position 16,451,576 of record CM067216.1, read on the forward strand.
TAATATTTATTGTATAACTAATATATAAAAATTTCGTGTCACGGTGTTAGTGTTCGAACTCCTCCGAAACCACTCGACCGATTTTCATGAATTTTTTAATATATACTTGATAGGTATGAAAATAGGTCGTAAAATATATTTCATACCGCTAGGTGATTAGGGTGTCGATATCCAGAAAAAAATGTTTGGTAAATATAATTTTAAAAAAAGTAATTTTGACAAGTAATGTCAAAATAAAGTTTACGGACAAATTGAGCAATCATTAAATAATAACATATGAATATTGTGAGAAAATTAGGTTTCAATAAATGTTATTAATAAAATAACACATGTGATGCCCCCAGTCCAAGTCCTGAGAAAAGAAAAAAATAGAGTCATCAAAAGATAAGGCAGCAAAATTTTCAACATTATTTAATAATTACTTCAAAATAACAAATACCTGGTTAAATTGTCACTTTTTCATTTCTTTAAATTTGACATATGTTTCGCCATGTCTGGCTTCATCAGAAATTAGAAACACCATGATGAAGCCAGATTTGGCGAAACTTGTCAAATTTAAAGAAATAAAAAAGTGAAAATTGAAGCAAGTGGTTGTAGTTTTTCAGTAATCTTAAAAATGAATTTTCATCAAGTGAAGACTGAAACAATCATCAATTATTTAATCAATTCTTAAATATAAACTTAAAAGTAAAATCTACACAAAATCTAATGTATGAAAATCTCGTGTCATGTATATATTTGATAGGTATGAGAGTAGGTCGTAAAGTATATTTCATACCGCAAGATGATTAGAGTGTGCCAAAAATAAATAACTAAAAAAAAAATTTAATATCTTGAAAACAAAAAGTGGCACAGACCCGGAAACTGGTTTAGGTATATAATCCTCTCCCCAAACAAATAATAACGAGTATTATGATTTGCAAAAATTTAATTAACTCAACGGGGGACAGGTGGGGAAATTTTTGTTGAAATTTAGCATTTTTCCGGATCCTAAAGTAATATAGTCATAATAATTAAGAGGTTCATTCCTTTTTTTAAGTAATCTTCAGTTCGTCAAAATTGAATCATTAAATGGATGTATATATAGCAGGGTTATTATTGTTTTAGAATTCAATATATCCGAAATAGTAATACTGGTGTGAATCTTAAGATACAAGCTCTTCTCAAATAGACAAGCGGGTTTTATCAATTCGTGAACATGCAATTATCCGATAGGGGGCAAACGCGGTATTTTTTAAGAACAAATCACTATTTCTCGGAAACCGAAAATAATACATATATGAGAATAATAATATTAATTCCTTAAATTAATAGACATTTGATGTGACATTTTACGGAAATTCTGTTATTGAATGTGAACGACAGGAGTCAGTAATTTTAGGAAACAAAGGAGAAAGGAGAGCCGCGAAAGTTGGTATACATGCTCTTCTCCTGAAATAAGTAGCACTGAACTTAATCAGTTGGCAATCATACGATAACTGAAATGTGGAGTATTTATTCATTGCCTGAGAGTTCATAAATTGATTATGTTCTTTAAATGAATAAAGATAGTACTGAGAGAGTCTGCAAAATGTTCCCTACCTGATTTGTGGCACGTGAAATCTCAAAAAATTAGAAATTGTTGGAAATGTTAAGTGATAGTTAAGGTTTATATAATAAAATTCATCTCCAGAAATGAAAAAAAAAAGATATATAATCTCCAAACGTTAAGAATATTATATACACAAAACACCAAGCAATATAAAATTTGTCAAAGTTATCAAATTTATTATGTCAAACACTTAAAACGAGAAAAAACGAAAAAATATAAAATGTACAAAACGCCAAAACTAACAAATAAATGTAAAGTTAATGTTAATAACACCAAAAACCTAAAGTAACATAATGAAAAGTAAAAAAACCTGAAATGAAAACTAGCTCATCATATTAAATTCGAAAATAATGTATTCTTAGAAACAATTGTTTCTAATTTTCGCTCATGAATGATAATGTTGAAAGGGTTTCACAAAAAAATCTAAAAATGTCCGAGATGTGAAAAGTACCAAATTAAAAAATGTTCTATATAAAGATGTCAAATAAGCCGATTCTGACAATTGAATATACATATACTTTCAAATTGAAAATCGTTCGAGAATATTAAAATTTTGGGTTATGATTTTTACTTCTGGTTTGGCACATAAAAAATGCTGAAATGTAATTTCATAAATAAAAACAACCCTACACCTTCTGAACAAACTGCCGCGTTTTATGTGGTTGTAAATTTGCTTAATTAGAAAAATGCTTTTTTTAAATCCTTTCTTAAATTACTTCAATTCTTAAGAACCCCATATAACGATAACTAACCGCCACATAAAGAAATGTGTGTTCACACTTAAATCTTCTAGAAGTGACAATTTTACTTATACAGGTAAACAAGCATGAATTTGTGATGTAATTTATTATGAAAATCAATATTTTTCCCTTTGCTCTAGATATTTTCAGACCCTGAGTTTTTCAGTTATACATTAGCAACTCTATTCGTAGTCATCAGACACAAAAAGCATTACCGATGCTTTAAGGTGTTTAGCCGTTTCAGTAGCATTTCATCTCATTTACAAAACAGTTTATGTTGTTCATGTGTGATATGCGACAAATGCATTCTGTCGATATATTGAATCACTAGGCGGAAAATGTGATTATGTCTTCCTTCAAATTGCACTAAATCCCTAATGCTGAGTAGCTGAGTTCGACACCAATAAGCTGGCAGATGATTATCTTGGTGCATCTCATCCAAAATAACTTTTTATTTCAATAGGTTTTTGATATATGTTTTTATTTTAGTTATTAAGATCGCATTTAAAGTTTTATGTTGTGAAAAACGGGACAATTTTCATGGAATTTTCATGTAAATAAGTTTCTCTTGAGCTTTTTGCTCCAGCACATCAATAGTTTTCTACATTTGCGAAAAACTGCGAAATATCGCATTTTTCTCGTGTACAATGTACTTACGAACAACAAAAAGTTACAAATCTCCAAGAAGGCTTTTTCGACTGATTTCGTAGCCAACAAATCCCAGACACCAAAACCCCAAGCTTACAAAGTCGGAACACTAAATCCCAAGCCCACAAATCACCAGTCCACTGACCCCAAGCTTACTTATTCAAACTTAGATCCCACAAACTCCAAGTACACATCCTCAAAACCACAAACGCCAATCCTATATTTCTGGTAGTTACAAAAAATCCAAAATCGAAACAATAAATTATAAAAAAACAAATCAATTTTTAATTTTATATCAATTTACCAAGATAGTTTTCTTGTAGGGAATTTAATTTCTTTTAATAATAATGTTCCCTCAAATTTTTCAGAATGATAATTTACGAGTTTTGGGTAAAAAATGCCATTACCTACTGGTAAAAAAAAACAATAGACGCAACGATACACCCCTTAATATTAATTTGAATGGCTCAAACTTTCACAATAATTTCCTTTTGTCATAAGGAATAATATTTCCGTATCGTTAAAAAAATCAATGGTCGTTTTTTGTCGCCGTCTAATATATAATTGTTTTTATGTCCCCCAAACGGAGAATCATAGATGTGATAATTTCTAAAATGTTTTAAACATTGAAAAGTTATAACTTTTTACTTGTTTTATAAAAGTCCTACCGCAAACTATTAAATCTATTAAAGGAAATATTGATTTCGCACAATCCAATCATACTTCCCCCTTTTATACACCATAACCCCTTCCATTTGTATTTATCTTATTAATAATCCTTCGAACATGTTTTCTATAATTCAAATAGATGGCAAAGCAAAATGCAATAGGCATAGCATTCATAATTATTACATGAAGAATGAAGCATGCAAATCAATATATAGAATGAGGAAATTTCCATCTACCCTAATGCATAAAATATTGAATGCATTTTCGATGTAGTCGCATCATTAAAAATAGCTCACATTCTAAAAGAACCTATTTCTAAATGCGGACATACAGCCTCGACTTTCAATTAATAAATATTTTATTTGGAATACATGCATGTTGCTGTTATTATATTTAATTGGAAAAGCACATTTCAATAAAAGTTGGTTTTTACAATTCCAGTGGGTTTAATATATATTACAAACACTCTGTTAGTTTCTAGTCGTCCTAATCTAGTTTAAAATGTAAACTAGTGAAAGCAGTTATTTGATCTTTCTCTACAAGCGGACCGGACGGGGCGAAAGACCTACCTAAGCCTGCTTGTTGAATTACTCTTACTTACTACTTTTAGGACTAGCCTTAACGCTAAGAACTGCATTGAAATACATAATCTTTTGAGCAATGTTAAATAAGTAACAAATTATAGACTCCTCTCAAATTCAAAGAGTTTACAACCCAGCCAAATAAAATCTTCAAAATGTCCTTCCACTTTTACATTATACGTCCTTTGGTACGTGAAATAACCAATACATTGTACCTGGCGATTCATCAGTTTCAGTCTATTCCTTCTAAATATCTCGTACACTATTCACTTGACGCGCAAAACATTTTTGGAACTTGCCCTAAAAGGTTTGATCAATACATTAATTCACTAAAACTATTTAAAAAATACTTTTTCAAGTTTTCCACCATACGAAAACTAACATTGTATTGAGTGAATAATAATCCAATCTGTTACCAAATACGTAAGCGTCATGCACAGCTCACAAAACTCGCCTAAAAAACTGTTCACTTCAAAATCTTTTGTGATAAAATATAGGTTCAACTATTAAAAAAAAATCTTTAAGCACAATGTCGCACTGCTATTGTATAATCTAATAAATAGTAAGTAAGATTCAATGATACGCCAAAATCAGCACGAGATACTATAGAAAGTGCTGCAACAGATGATAAATATTTGTTTCTTTGAAAGCAAACCAATTCGTAATGATAATGATATTGAAAGTGCTGTTCCTGGATAATTCAAAGCTTAACTCCTAAGCATAAGTAGTCGTCGGTGAACGTGTTTGGGGTTCATATGCGAAATCTATACGCCAAATTCTGTAAAATCGTAAAATGCATTCGAATTTTTAGCACAATTGTCTATCGTTTAAAATAAACTCACCAAGAAAAAGAATTCTTGATGCAGAGTTTCTACTAATACATTTTAATGGCTGAAGTGATTTTTGATTAAAAAAATTATACGAGGTTTTTGAATATTCCAAATTGTTTAAATTAGGTTTAGCGAGAGGAAATAAACAAATATTTATTATGTACTAAAGTAAATTTGATTGTAGAATTTCATTTATCTAGTTCTGGTATAATTTCAAGTCCCTCCCCCAACGTATTTAAATAAAAATTAATTTTATTGAAACTCGTGAATTATAGAATTTTCATTGCCCAGATTGCTGGTTTTCGTTCATTAAACTAAATATACTTCGACAATCAATCAGATAATAACCAGCGCTAGCAAGCAGAGGGTAGAATGGGACATCATCTTAATGAAACAAAAAACATAAAAATGAAACTTGGGAATCTAAAGAATGCTCTAATTGGGCGTCTTCAATAGTATTGGACAAAGATTGAAAACTTTTATTACTAGAAGAATGCAAACAAGAAACCCACAATCAAATTAAATAGTCTAGATCGAACTCGGGGTTTCAATCTGCCTACTTCCTAAGTCTCACTAGAATACTAATAAAAGAGGGTAGCAGAGTTTAGATCGAACTCTGGGGTCTCAATCTGCCTACTTTCCAAACCTTACTAAACGACTGACAAATGCTCTACATCGAATTTGGAGCCTCAATATGCCTACTCTCCAACTCTCACTCGAGTACCATTAGGCTAGCCGCAAAATAAGAAGTAGCTTCGTGAGCTGACGTGACTCACGACGAGAATTTATAATCCACGTAAACATATGCGACTGCGATATCTAGCAATGCAGCGTGACGTGGTGCTGATAATACTCACGGTGACCTGCGGAACGCAGTGTTTATGCCGGAGTTTGTCACCATAAGTGTGTTCAAAAATGGTATAATAAGGTACTAAGTATAATTAACCGATGCAGTGCGAATTCGTCAAGTTTTATATGAACATTATCTGATGTCTGACTCCGATTCTGAAATCAAATCATCAAGATATGCAGTAACCGCGATACTTGACACTGGGAATATGAGATCTGTTTTGCGATGTTAGTCGTGATTCACTCAGTCTGTGAAAATTTGCTGTGACTCACGAAAAAATCGGTAGTATATTCCGATCTAATCGTTGGTTAAGTACTCTTACAATTATGAACCTATAAGAATTCATAAAGAATCAGTATAGCAAATTATGCATGAAAGTTTGTCACCAAGACAATGCATTGGCACATCCCGCATTGCTTGTAGGCTAGCACCCCAGTGTTAGACCATTCCACCGTATTCGCCAGATCTTGCTCCGTGCGGCTTCTATCTGTTTGTTAAGGTGAAATCTGCATTAAAAGGAACACTTTTTAAGCTGTGAAAGAGAAAACAGTATACGTCATGAAATGCAAGGTTCGCCTGGAGCGTTTTGGAGATAAAGAAGGGGTCAATATTAAAGGCAATAATAAGTAAATATGTATGAAATCCAAATAAATAAATTAAGTAAAAAAAGATTATTAAGTTAAACGGTTTTATTTATAATTAAGACAATATTGATGTTAATAATGTGTACTAAAAGCTAAAAAATAATTCGGTAGGTCGTAGGAACCCCCCATTACAGTACTCTCCTCATCAATCTAATCAGAAGAAAAAAAAACATTTTGGTGCATCAAATTTCTATCAAGTCAGCCGCTATATAAATGCTATTTACCTACATATTTACTCAGATTACGTTACTCTCAACTATTTTTTGTCTGATTAATGCCCTAGATTGATGAGGAGAGTGGTGGAGAGGAGAGAGACTGATACCTACGACCTACCAAATTATTTTTTAGGTTTTAGTACATTGTTAACATTAATATTGTATTAATTTTAAATAAAACCGTTTAACTTAAAACTATATACTACATGAACAGCAAGATGCGCCCAACTCTTGAGAGATCCTGAAGAGGAAAACACTAAGGACTTATCATTTTTATCCACCCTAATGGCACACAGTCCTAGGCCGTTTTAACTTTTTACCTTAACTCGAACGGTGTACCGCTAACGTCGTATCATTTTTAGCCAGCTTAACGCCATTCAGTTCTCAACACGATACAAAATCTTGACTTGGTTGGGAGATCTTGCTTGTATCAAAGCTCTTTCATTTGATACCCATATCGAAGGGGTATGAAAAAATATATCCTTTTTTCGTATTGAAATGTATTGTTTTATTGTAGCCCTTTCATTTGATACCAATATTGAGGTAGTTGTGAAAAACTATGTAATCCGCCATTTTGTAGTGGCGGCCATCTTGGATTTACAATGAAACGAAATGTCTTAAATTGTATTGTCATCAGTACTGAATGTGTGCACCAAATATCAGATGAATCTGTCAACAGAAAAGTGGTGAAATTTTAATTACTAGATTTGACCCAAATAAATAAATAAACAGGGCAAGCTAAATAAAACCGTTTAAAAATTTTTTTAAAGTATTAGTTTTAGATTCAACTTATAGGTAATTGAACAGCAGATACTGCACATTCATGCGGCCGTCAAAATGTATAGAAGCAACCCGTATAGACTCTTTTGAAGTGATCAGACAATGTATAGGTAATCACGAAAACATGCCTGTAGCAGATTATTCTCGCTACTTGCTGAACAGAGTAAAATCAGTTACTAATTCAGTATGAACGATGACATATCAACTGAAAATCGTTCTTAAAAGCTAATTTGCGCCATTCACAGAACTCAAGTAATACATTGTAGCTTTTTAAAGTTTGCAGTAATTCATAAATCAATGCTACAATGGAAACACGTATAAAGATTAAGTTTATGCTGAGGATACACTAAATAATATTACAAAGGATAACCATAAAAAGAGCGTTTTATGTAGGGGTTTGCCATTTACTTGCTTTAAATAGCATCGGGCTCGATAATCACTGAAAGCGTTGTAATTAAAAAAAAGCACATGGCATTGCTTCGGTGTATTTTATTTAATCAATACTTGGATGTGCTGGATATATTTTAGCGCGGATTTATTCTTATTTTTCACATCATTTCGGCTTGTTTGCAAACGGTATGCTGGAGAGCTACTTGTTAACTCCCGACAGGCGGATGACAAAGGGGTATTATTCACAAGTATTCGCATTCTATCTTTTTTTTTATTATATATATATATATATATATATATATATATATATATATATATATATAATTATATATATATATATATAATTATATATATATATATATATATATATATGTTTGTGTATACTGTTTCACGGATGGAAATATGTGGTTGATGATTTATTCCGGTGTACATCCGTTCGTCTGTATTCGTTTGAAAAATCACTTGACGTTTCGCCAAAATCATATTTGGCGAAACGGATATATATATATATATATATATATATATATATATATATATACAGGGTGTAAACGGTTTGAGTGCAAAGATTTTGAAGAACAATACTTCAGGCAAAAACAAATCAAAAAGCTTTATAACATTTTCTAAAATAAACTATAGTTTTGCCAAAAAGAACACATAAAGTTAGATTTTATGTAGCCCTTGCTACAGTGAATAATACAATAATTTCGATTTCAAAATGTCGGTAAATCAAAATATGTAAATACTGAATAGCTTATACATCTTTAATAGCCACATTAAAAATGAAAATTGATTATTTAAACTCGAAATATGCTTTTATAATTTAGTGTAAGTTTCTCCGAATAGATATGGCAACGTGGCATACAGACCAAATTGTTTACTACATTTTTTACTTTAACGACGCCTGAGAGTTACGATTGTTTTTTGCGATTTCGATTCTTGTAAATAAGAATAGATAAACGGTAAAGTGATTTGAATGATATCTATTTGATGTAGACTTCGTGGTTTGCTTTCCATTTAATATATTTTTTAAATAAATAAAATCGGTTGTGATTAGTGTGTAAGTTCGAAAATTAAGAATAGTGCGACAGTATTTAATTGTGATAAATAATGGCCGATTATACAATTAGGGAAAGACATGACATGCTCTTAATTTATGGGGAAAGCGGACGTAATTGCAGAATAGCAAGAATGTTATACAGGGAAAGGTTTCCAAACAGACGCCTGCCCAATGCTAGGACATTCGTAGCTGTTTCGCAGAGGCTTCTGGAAACAGGTAGTGTAAAACCACAATAAACAATCGCGGACCACAGCGACATAATCGTATCTTAGCTGCTGAGGATCAAATACTAGACCTTATCGACATCAACCCATATCGTAGCACACGGAGTATTGGAAGTGAGCTGCAAATTTCTCACACTGTTGTTCATAGAACATTACGGGAACAATTACTCTATCCATATCACATGCAGCGGGTTCAAGGGCTTTCAATTGATGATTTTCAACCAAGACTCAATTTCTGTCGTTGGTTCCTCAGAAAACATCGACAATTTACACGACTCCAATTATTGACGAGAATGACCTTAGACAACGCATTTTTGACGCTGCTGACGAAATCCGAAATATTCCAGGAATTTTTTCTCGCATACGTGAAAATTGGATTAAACGGTGTCGTGCTTGTGTCGATAGTAATGGTGGGCATTTTGAACATTTGCTGTGAATAATCCGTTGTTTCAACTCAGTTCTATCATTATAATAAGTTCGGTAAGTAGGATTACATATTTACTTGTCTAATATAAATAATATTAATTAAATCAGTAATAATGACTCTTCGAATAATTTAACAGGTAAAAAACTACATATACAGATCTCTTGAGTTGAATATCATATGTATTTACCCAACTTTGTATAATTGCATAAAAGAAACCGCCAAATACAAATTCTAATTGCAATAAAAACGTAAATATTTTCAACAGAATATTTCATACATTTTTATTTAATTCTAAGGTCAATATCATTAGTCAATACAAAAACACAGGTGTTTATTTTTTTGTCGGCGTAGTCATTCCTTTATTATTCGCACTAAGAGTGAATCTGCTTCGAACGCGAGCGACGTTGCCGGATTGACAATAATTTACTTAATATGTTTTAGGGATTTTCTTGGTTATTAAGGCCTACTGACCATAGTGGTATAAGAGTTTTTTGCTTAATTTGGTGTATACTATCTCCACCTAAAATATATGCACTCTAACTATTTACACCCTGTATATATATATATATATATATATATGTGTGTGTGTGTGTGTGTTTTTTTTTTTTTTTTTTTTTTTTTTTTTTTTTTTTTTTTTTTTTTTTTTTTTTATCCGAAGAGGGGGGAAATACATTGCGTACTTAACTAGCACGTGCTAGCCGTCGTGCGGGACTCCCGATGTAATGACTTCAAAGCAAGAGTAAATCGTTGCATTGAAACCAGTATACCGTATACCCGCTAAAACCCTAACCTCTTTCTCCTACAACCATGGTCCCCTGCGGCACTCTTTGTCAATACTACTTCGCAAGGGTGGTTCATTGCAGATGTTAACTGCTCTTACATTGAAAGCCTCTAAAGCCTACTCCTCGAAGGTATTGCGGAGCTCTTTAAGGATAGTCTCCGCGTAATCTGATACCAAGTTCCAGGCTTGGGGGCCCTTCAGCATGGCTTCTACTAATTGTTCTGGAACGATATTAGTCTCCAGAATCCTCTCCACTTCAGCACGTTGCTCCTGAAACCGGGGGCAGGAGAAGAACACGTGTTCCGCGTCCTCTACCACGTCCGTACAGTGTGGGCAGTTTGGAGAGTTTGCCCTCCTGAACCTGTGCAGGTATGCTCGAAAGCATCCATGCCCAGTCAGGAGTTGAGTGATGTAAAACCCAACCTCCCCATGCTGGCGGTTGACCCAACGACTGATGTTAGGTATCAATCGATATGTCCACCGGCCTTTAGTAGAGCTGTCCCACCTCTCCTGCCATTGCCTTAGACTCATGGCTCTTTCATCGCTGTTTCCTGTCGGTTGGTCTTTCTCTAACTTTCTGCGATAAAGCCGTCCCCTTTCTGCAGCCAGGATGTCGATTGGTAGGGTAGAGGCAATCACACTCACCGCCTCGTAAGACACAGTGCGGTAGGATGATGCCACTCGAATCGCTGAGAGCCGCTGGACTGATTTCATTTTCCGGCGGTACGATGGTAGCTCGAGCGATTTCTCCCATACCGGTGCCCCGTACAACAAAACAGAAGTAGTTACTGTTGCCAGTAGCTGTCTTCTTATCTGTCTAGGGCCTCCGACATTCGGCATTATTCTAGATAATGCCCCCTGTACCCCAGCTGCTTTCTTGCTGGCCGCGATTATGTGCTCTTTGAAGTTGAGCCGTGTGTCCAGGAGCACCCCCAAATAGCTGATGAAGGGCTGCGACTGTATGTAGGAGTCGCCTATTTTGAGGGTGATGGTTTCCCTTGCCTTTCGACTGCTAACAAGAAGTGTTTCGGTCTTTTGTTCTGCTAAACTCAAGTCCGCTGCGAGCATCCAATGCTGAATTGTGGCTATAGCGAATGAGAAGGTTGTTTGTATCTCCTCTATGTGCTTGCGCACTATGATCAATGCCACATCATCGGCGAATGCCACTAGCCTGACGCCCTCAGGCAGACCGAGCAGGAGCAGGTCGTTGTACATTACGTTCCATAAGAGGGGGCCAAGAACAGAGCCCTGAGGTACACCTCCTGTGATCTTATAGTCTACTTGCCCATTTTCAGTTTGGTACAACAAGATGCGGTCCTTGAAATAGGCTGAAACCATTCTGCGCAAGTACTGCGGAACTTCCATCCTGACAAGAGCCTCCAAAATGCGGTCCCAGCGGGCCGAGTTAAAGGCGTTCTTGATATCCAGGGTGGCTATTAGACAGTACTTTTTTCCACCTCTTCTCCATCTCTTTCCCGAGATAGCCTCTCTGGCGATGTTGGTAACGAGTGTCACGGCATCGATGGTTGATCTCCCCTTTCTGAACCCGAATTGGTTGGTGGAAAGTTTCGGCTCAACGTAGGGCTCCAGCCTATCTGCTATTATCCTTTCAAGGAGTTTTCCCGCAGAGTCCAACATACAGAGGGGACGATATGATGACGGTTCGTCGGGAGGTTTCTTTCCCCCTTTAGGGAGGAGCACAAGCCTCTGCTTTTTCCACTTACTCGGGAAAACCCCCTGCTTTAGGCAGGTCTCATACATGTGTAGAAACATGTCAGGCCTATTGGCTATGGCGCATTTTAGCGCGATGTTAGGTATGCCATCTGGACCGGGAGCCTTACCGTTTTGGAGCCGGTTGCACGCGCCCATCAGCTCACTCATAGTCACTGATGGTATATCTTCGTCCCTCACCTGCCACGAAGGATTAGCGGGTAGCTCAGGCTTTGCAGGAAACAAGTGAGTGACAATGCGGTGCAATGATTCGGGGCAGTTCGTTGATGTCATGGGAGGGGCCTTAATTTTATGCATCACGATTTTATACGGTTTTCCCCATGGATCTTGATTAACTTCGTCACACAACTCCTTCCAGTAGGATCTCTTGCTTGAGAGAATGGCTCTTCGTAGTTGTTGTCTTTTGATCTCATAGTCGAGCCTTAGTTCTTTTGTTGTGACCCTGTCGCGTCTCCGTGCTCGTTGATGCAGCCTTCGTGCTTTGAGACACTCTCGTCGGTGTTGTGAGATCGTGTCGTTCCACCAGTAAACTGGTGGGCGGCTGTTGTTCTGCCGTCTCCTTGGCATGGAAGCATCGCAGGACTTGACAACGCTTGTCATTACCTCTTTGGCAGTGGCTTCTGCGCTTGTTGTTATTGACAATGGTTCCTGCTCCATAACCAAGGCGAATGAATCAGCATCGAAAGCATTTTTGTTCCAACCGACTGGCTGTGACCTCGCACGACTGACACACAATCTTGGTTTGGGAGTGGTGTTGATTTCCCATATAATAGCTTGGTGGTCGCTATTAGTAAACTCCTCATCGACCCGCCACTCACAGCCCCCTTTAATTAGGTTGCTGCTAACGAATGTCACATCGATAATGGAGCTGGCTGTGCCTTTGCGATATGTGCTTACGTCTCCTGTGTTGAGGAGTACCAGGTTGAGCGAAGACATGGTCTCAAGGAGAGCTCGTCCTCTCGCGCGCGTTTCCCGGCATCCCCAGTCAATTGCCCAGGCGTTGAAATCTCCTGCGATGGCGACCGATTCACGCTTCCGTACATCCTCCGCCATGGTGTCCAAGAATAACTCGAACTCCTCGAGCTGTGCACTAGGAGGTGCATAGCAGCTATAGAAGTGGACCCCTCCCACTTTGGCTCTCACAAGCCATGGTTCGGGGGTATTTGGGAGTTGTTGGAACGGAAGTTTACCGCAAGCCCATATCGCTGCTCTGTCCGTTGTGTCATTTACCCAGGACACGGTGTCGAAGTTTTTGTACTGCTCGCAGATTATGGCTACGTCGCAATCCAATTCCCGCACCCGCTGTACCAGTAGGTCTTGGGCTGCTTCGCAATGGTTGAGGTTGAGTTGCAGTACTTTCATTTACGGGCTTGTGCTGCTCTCATCGCCTGTTGGTAGATCGGACATTTCCAACTACCCGCAACGTGCCGGCAGTCTGACCTACTATCTTTCTCTTTGCAGAGTAAGCACTTGGCAGGTTGTTGACAAGCCGAGGCATTGTGACCAGCGCCTCCGCATCTGTGACAACAACTGCTTCGGTCAGTCTTGCCTCTGCACGCCTGGGCGTTGTGCCCAAAGTGCCAGCATTTGAAGCACCGTCGAAGGCTGATCCTCTCGCGAACACGTACTGTGCCCCACGCAAGTTTCAGCTTTCCAAGTGCGATGGCTTTCTTGGCCTGGACCTCTGGGAGACAAACAACTGCCGTTTGTGTTGATCTATATGCCCGTCGAAGTGATTTCACTGCCTCCTCAGTGATCTCTGCCAGGCCGTCAATATTATCTTTGAGCAGGTTTACTACCTCTTCCTTGGTACTGATCTCGTCCAGGTCTTTAATTTCAATCTCGATTTGGGGTATTCGAGATTGTACAGTGGCCCCGCTTGGGAGCTTATTCTTGATGGCGTTACAATAGCGCTCCATCTCCTGAGCGTCTGCCTTCGCGAATAACAATAGGAGATCTCCCTTAGCTGTTCGTCGGATCTTATTGACTTTTTTGCCTATATCCTGCAAGGTGGGATCATTCTTGATACCTCGCAAGATATCTGCATGGGAGCTCTTCTCGCCTTTCTTTATAAGCAGCGTACAATGTTGGGCTGGTTTTTGCTTATTGGTCCTCGGGGCCTTTCTCCTCTTTACCACTTGCCAGTCAGTCGACTGGTTTGAAGGTTGTTTTTTGGTCTGCGGTTTAAACTTGGGTTTTAATACATTGTTTCTCTCCGCTTCTGAATTGACCACCCTACTTGTTGTTGCCTGGGTGGTTTGCCCGATGTTCTGGCAACCTTCTTTACCGGGCTTTAGCTTGCTAGGTAGCACCGGTTTAAGAGTTTTAACTAGTGGTGCCTTACTTGATGGGGCTACTGAAGGCGAGGCCTTCGGTGGCGAGGTCCTTGCTACTGAGGCTACTTTTATTAAAGCCGCCTGCTTTGGGGCCGCCGGTGTTGATGCAGTCGGTTTTGAGTTGGCTGCTTTTGAAGCAGCCGCTTTTGGGACCTCCTTTTGCTTTTCTCCTTGTGTCTGAGTGTTTGACACCTTTACTGGCGATGTCTGTGTTGTAGCAGGTTTCGCTACAGGAGGTGGCCGCGTCGTTGACGTCTGATATTTGTCATATTCTGACTTAATGGCGTGTGCCAGTTTCTTGATCTCATGATGTACATTGTGCCTAGGCCCAATGAACTTCAAGAGCTCATCGATCTTTGCTCCTAATTTGTTTGGAGCGCCACTCTCAGTTGTGGCCCTTTGGGAGGCGTCAACTGCACTATCCGCCTTTTGGAGGACTTGGCTGAATAGTGTCTTGCTGCCAGCTCTAGTTTTAATGGTCGATGTTGAACCATTAGCAGTGTTCTTATTCTTCTTGTCACCATGTGACGGAACCAGTGATAATTCGCTCCCCCCAGAATCCGTGGAGCGTGCACCGGCCACCGAGGCTTTCACTCGATCGGAACCGGTGGTGGGATTATCCTCTGCAGAGGTACCCACCTGGGGTATTAAGTTGACCTTATCACCCATATCCATGAATGGTTTATTTTCGGGGTTCCTTCCCCTATCTGATTTTGGTCCGCCCTGAGGAAGTCCTCAGTACTCCCCATTGCTGGAGAGCGTCCCCTATCCGCCACCTGGGGAGGCGCCCGGTGGTGGACCAGCAACCACCCCGGGCGTGTGTGTGTGTGTGTTTTTTTTTTTTTTTTTTTTTTTTTTTTTTTTTTTTTTTTTTTTTTTTTTTTTATCCGAAGAGGGGGGAAATACATTCCGTACTTAGCTAGCACGTGCTGGCCGTCGTGCGGGACTCCCGATACAATGACTTCAAAGCAAGAGTAAATCGTTGCATTGAAACCAGTATACCGTATACCCGCTAAAACCCTAACCTCTTTCTCCTACAACCATGGTCCCCTGCGGCACTCTTATTCAATACTACTTCGCAAGGGTGGTTCATTGCAGATGTTAACTGCTCTTACATTGAAAGCCTCTAAAGCCTACTCCTCGAAGGTATCGCGGAGTTCTTTGAGGATAGTCTCCGCGTAATCTGATACCAAGTTCCAGGCTTGGGGGCCCTTCAGCATGGCTTCTACTAATTGTTCTGGAACGATATTAGTCTCCAGAATCCTCTCCACTTCAGCACGTTGATCCTGAAACCGGGGGCAGGAGAAGAACACGTGTTCCGCGTCCTCTATCACGTCCGTACAGTGTGGGCAGTTTGGGGAGTTTGCCCTCCTGAACCTGTGCAGGTATGCTCGAAAGCATCCATGTCCAGTCAGGAGTTGAGTGATGTAGAACCCAACCTCCCCATGCTGGCGGTTGACCCAACGACTGATGTTAGGTATCAATCGATATGTCCACCTGCCTTTAGTAGAGCTGTCCCACCTCTCCTGCCATTGCCCTAGACTTATGGCTCTTTCATCGCTGTTTCCTGTCGGCTGGTCTTTTTCTAACTTTCTGCGATAAAGCCGTCCCCTTTCTGCAGCCAGGATGTCGATTGGCAGGGTAGAGGCAATCACACTCACCGCCTCGTAAGACACAGTGCGGTAGGATGATGCCACTCGAATCGCTGAGAGCCGCTGGACTGATTTCATTTTCCGGCGGTACGATGGTAGCTCGAGCGATTTCTCCCATACCGGTGCCCCGTACAACAAAACAGAAGTAGTTACTGTTGCCAGTAGCTGTCTTCTTATCTGTCTAGGGCCTCCGACATTCGGCATTATTCTAGATAATGCCCCCTGTACCCCAGCTGCTTCCTTGCTGGCCGCGATTATGTGCTCTTTGAAGTTGAGCCTTGTGTCCAGGAGCACCCCCAAATAGCTGATGAAGGGCTGCGACTGTATGTAGGTGTCGCCTATTTTGAGGGTGATGGTTTCCCTTGCCTTCCGACTGCTAACAAGAAGTGTTTCGGTCTTTTGCTCTGCTAAACTCAAGTCCGCTGCGAGCATCCAATTCTGAATTGTGGCTATAGCGAATGAGAAGGTTGTTTGTATCTCCTCTATGTGCTTGCGCACTATGATCAATGCCACATCATCGGCGAATGCCACTAGCCTGACGCCCTCAGGCAGACCGAGCAGGAGTAGGTCGTTGTACATTACGTTCCATAAGAGGGGGCCAAGAACAGAGCCCTGAGGTACACCTCCTGTGATCTTATAGTCTACTTGCCCATTTTCAGTTTGGTACAATAAGATGCGGTCCTTGAAATACGCTGAGACCATTCTCCGCAAGTACTGAGGAACTTCCATCCTGGCAAGAGCCTCCAAAATGCGGTCCCAGCGGGCCGAGTTAAAGGCGTTCTTGATATCCAGGGTGGCTATTAGACAGTACTTTTTTCCACCTCTTCTCCATCTCTTTCCCGAGATAGCCTCTCTGGCGATGTTGGTAACGAGTGTCACGGCATCGATGGTTGATCTCCCCTTTCTGAACCCAAATTGGTTGGTGGAAAGTTTTGGCTCAACGTAGGGCTCCAGCCTATCTGCTATTATTCTTTCAAGGAGTTTTCCCGCAGAGTCCAACATACAGAGGGGACGATATGATGACGGTTCGTCTGGAGGTTTCTTTCCCCCTTTAGGTAGGAGCACAAGCCTCTGCTTTTTCCACTTAGTCGGGAAAACCCCTTGCTTTAGGCAGGTCTCATACATGTGTAGAAACATGTCAGGCCTATTGGCTATGGCGCATTTTAGCGCGATGTTAGGTATGCCATCTGGACCGGGAGCCTTACCGTTTTGGAGCCGGTTGCACGCGCCCATCAGCTCATTCATAGTCACTGGTGGTATATCTTCGTCCCTCACCTGCCACGAAGGATAAGCGGGTAGCTCAGGCTTCGCAGGAAACAAGTGAGTGACAATGCGGTGCAATGATTCGGGGCAGTTCGTTGATGTCATGGGAGGGGCCTTAATTTTATGCATAACGATTTTATACGGTTTTCCCCATGGATCTTGATTAACTTCGTCACACAACTCCTTCCAGTAGGATCTCTTGCTTGAGAGAATGGCTCTTCGTAGTTGTTGTCTTTTGATCTCATAGTCGAGCCTTAGTTCTTCTGTTGTGACCCTGTCGCGTCTCCGTGCTCGTTGATGCAGCCTTCGTGCTTTGAGACACTCTCGTCGGTGTTGTGAGATCGTGTCATTCCACCAGTAAACTGGTGGGCGGCTGTTGTTCTGCCGTCTCCTTGGCATGGATGCATCGCAGGACTTGACAACGCTTGTCATTACCTCTTTGGCAGTGGCTTCTGCGCTTGTTGCTATTGACAATGGTTCCTGCTCCATAACCAAGGCGAATGAATCAGCATCGAAAGCATTTTTGTTCCAACCGACTGGCTGTGACCTCGCACGACTGACACACAATCTTCGTTTGGGAGTGGTGTTGATTTCCCATATAATAGCTTGGTGGTCGCTATTAGTAAACTCCTCATCGACCCGCCATTCACAGCCCCCTTTAATTAGGTTGCTGCTAACGAAAGTCACATCAATAATGGAGCTGGCTGTGCCTTTGCGATATGTGCTTACGTCTCCTGTGTTGAGGAGTACCAGGTTGAGCGAAGACATGGTCTCAAGGAGAGCTCGTCCTCTCGCGCTCGTTTCCCGGCATCCCCAGTCAATTGCCCAGGCGTTGAAATCTCCTGCGATGGCGACCGATTCACGCTTCCGTACATCCTCCGCCAAGGTGTCCAAGAATAACTCGAACTCCTCGAGCTGTGCACTAGGAGGTGCATAGCAGCTATAGAAGTGAACCCCTCCCACTTTGGCTCTCACAAGCCATGGTTCGGGGGTATTTGGGAGTTGTTGGAACGGAAGTTTACCGCAAGCCCATATCGCTGCTCTGTCCGTTGTGTCATTTACCCAGGACAGGGTGTCGAAGTTTTTGTACTGCTCGCAGATTATGGCTACGTCGCAATCCAATTCCCGCACCCGCTGTACCAGTAGGTCTTGGGCTGCTTCGCAATGGTTGAGGTTGAGTTGCAGTACTTTCATTTACGGGCTTGTGCTGCTCTCATCGCCTGTTGGTAGATCGGACATTTCCAACTACCCGCAACGTGCCGGCAGTCTGACCTACTATCTTTCTCTTTGCAGAGTGTGTGTGTGTGTGTGTGTGTGTGTGTGTGTGTGTGTGTGTGTGTGTGTGTGTGTGTGTGTGTGTGTGTGTGTGTGTGTGTGTGTGTGTGTGTGTGTGTGTGTGTGTGTGTGTGTGTTAGGTGGTTTCCGGGAATTCATCCGCGTAGTTGATAACTGATCCCGGCCGGGATCGATGGTAAAATCACGACGTTTCGGCAGAGTCACATCTGCCCTCTTCAGGTCGGTTCGCATAATTCTCGTAGCCTTATGCGAACCGACCTGAAGAGGGCAGAGGTGACTGCCGAAACGTCGTCATTTTACCATCGATCCCGGCAGGGATCACTTATCAACTACGCGGATGAATTATATTATATTATATTATATTATATTGATTATATATATATATATATATATATATATATATATATATATATATATATATATAAGTGTGTATATCACAATGGCCTTGAAATATTTTATCAGTTTATCATCGTTGGTATTGATTTATTCGTCTGGAGTTCTGGAGAAATCTAATAGTTTATGGTGCTATTTTTAACGAATTTCAAAAAAAAGAGGTTCTCAATTGGTCTGTATATTCCTTGAATTTTCGTTGGACTTCCATCGTCTTGAAATGATTGAACTCACAATGCTTTAGAAGCTTTGAGTCTGCTATCGTCATCAGGTGAATGCTGGAAAATCAGATTACCCCTCGCATTTATCCCCCGAAGCGGTCATGCTCATTGGGTCGCTTCTGTGTCTCGTCCAATCAGCATAGCCGGACCTGGCGATTGGTTGTCGGCGATGCGTAACGCCAGTGACTCAAGAAGAGATCTCCAAACGTTTTTTATTTGGACGCTGGCCTCGCTAATTATATTCTCATTTAAGATTATATATGCCGTCTCTATGAATTTTCTTTTATACCAGTGCTCTTCCTTGTGAATTATCCTTGCCTGGTCCCAGATGTTGTGGTGTTCGGTCCATGCGTGACTAGCTAATCCAGACTTCGTTAGCTCTCCCTTTTGAGTAGCTATGTGGTGCTCTGTAACCCTGGTGTCCAGTGGTCGCTTAGTCTCCCCAATGTAGAGATTGCCACATTCACCTGGTATGCTGTATACTGTATATACAGTTTGTTTGTACTGCAGGATTCTCCAGCTCTGTTTTTGTGATCATGCTCCTCATGGTATTGTTGCTCTTAAAAACCTTTTTGATACCATATCCGTGTCTTTGGTGTACGGAAGTAATATGGTTGCTATCGTGGTTTCCTCTTCCTGTCTAAGTGGTTTCTCCAGTTATTCAAATGCCTTGTTAATGATGGTTTCCGGATATCCGTTCGCCAAAAGGTCTTCTCTAACTTTCATTTTTTTTTTCTCTGAGGGCCTCTGGTGTGCTGCAAATATTTTTGGCTCTATGGACTAATGTTTTGATGATGCCAGTTTTCATTGTTGATGGATGGTTAGAGTTGTAGTGTAAGAATAACCCTGTATGTGTAGCCTTCCTGTATACTGTTGTTTCTATTTCGGTCCTAGTCCTTTGGCACTTCACATCAAGAAAACTAAATCTAAACCCATGACAACCATCCATCAGATTCACCATGAAGAGGGAAGAGAGTTGGTGTTGGTGTCTACCATTTCTTGATGTGAAGTGTCAAAGGACTAGGAAGGCATTTGAACAACTGGACAAACCACCTAGGCAGGAAGAGGAAACCACGATAGCAACCGTATTACTACCATACGCCAAAGGTTTGTCGCAAAAACTTAGACGTATTGGACACGGATATGGTATCAAAATGGTTTTCAAGAGCAACAACACCTTGAGGAGCATGATCACCAAAACAAAGCCGGATAATCCTGCAGTACCAAAAAACTGAATGTGGCAATTTGTACATTGGGGAGACTAAGCGACTACTAGACGCCAGGGTTAAGGAGCACCGCATAGTTACTCAAAGGGGAGAGCTAACAAAGTGTGGATTAGCTAACCACGCATGGACCGAACACCACAACATCAACTGGGACCAGACAAGGGTAATTCACTAGGAAGAGCACTGGTATAAAAGAAAATTCATCGAGACGGCATATATAATCTCTAATGAGAATATAACTAGCGAGCCCATCGTCCAAATTTAAAACGTTTAGAGACCTTTTCTTGAGACACTCGCGTTAAGCGACCCAATGAGCATCACCTGTTAAGGGTATAAATAGGACTGGTAATCTTAATTTCCCATTATGCAGCTGATGACGATAGCAGATCCAATATCTCGAAACCTGCTCATGGAATTTAGATCAATAAAACTCGATTATGTTAAGAGGAATCCCGAAGTGGTGTCATTTTTTTTCAGCTCGTACCGTTTTTTAGAAAATCGGTAAAAACTTTTTAACCGACTTTCTTATATCTCCTTGGCACCGACTTCAGAAGAAGTATTTAATTGTTTCAGGAAACATTAATTTTTGCTTTTTAGCCAAGTTCCTGTTTTTAAAATCAGTTTTCGTTTTTTTAATGTATTTATTCAGTTCCGGCTCAACATACTTATAACTGACTTTGCTTATTTTTAAGCACAACTAACCTCGAAAATAAGAATACGCCTGTAGAAATATAAAACTTTGTTCATCTTTACTAATTCAGTCTATAATTTCAGAATTTTTACAAGCTATAAAGAACTTGTGTTAGCTTTATTAATTGTTCCATTCGATTTCTAGCGACTTCAGTTTCTCTAATTTATTAATCTGTAGTCTGGATTAATTATGTCTTTTATGTAGCCCTGGTGAGGATTTCGCCGAAAGTCTCCCTGCTTCACAATTTACAATATGAAGTCAAGTTCAATATCCGTTACTAGAGCCTTATAAAGAATGCTGGATTCATTGAACTTTAGTTCTACTTCTGCCTCTCACTGTATTCACATTCACTTCCCTAATATAGTTCTTTGCTGAACGTCGTAATCAATTGGCTGATATACGATGTGGTTGTCTTTACCATTGATGGTACGATAAATAATGAAACTGCAGTTGCTTCGCCAAATCCCAATCTGTGAAGAAATTTCACAGTCATCTTTTTTCAGCCAGCAACATATAAATTTGCTTTCAAAATTTTTATGTAGATTCATATGTAATTTCTGCACAATTTATATTGCTTCACAAACCACACTTATATTGGGAAATTGTTTTTATTTTTTATTTTATTTTCAAATTCAGTTACAACTCGACCGAAGTTGGACTGAAGCGATATTGCAACATGGCTTCTACGTTTGTTTATAATGTTTTTCAGTGCAGTTTGATGCAGGTTCCTGTTGAAGCTCGTGGTGCGCCTTTTGAATATCATGCGCGCTAACTCTAGAATTTGTTTATCATGTAAGTTACGTGCCTACATAAATGATAATATGAATTAATTAGTTTCGGAATGTGTAATTTTAGATGGCACTCAATAGATCGTTTGGCGTTTTTTGCTTCGAGTTATTTCAAAATCATATGTAAAAATCTTTTCACTTAATAATTTGTTCCACATATTAATTATTAAGGACCTAAACAAGAGCGTACCCAGGTTTTGGTTTAGGGAGGGGAAAAAATACAAAAAAAACATTCTAGACGGGGGGGGGTCTCTGCTCCCCCTCGGTACGCCAATGGACCTAAATGATTTCAAAATATTCAAATGCTAAATAAATAAGAATTTTGCAATGCTACCGGGAACAGCTATAAAAATTATTGTGAAGCTATTTGAAACAGCTACAAAAAACATTGAGGAACTACCGGAAGGAGCTAGAAAACGCATTTTGAATCGGTCGGAGCAGCTAGTTAATCATAAAACCTACCCTACGCCTCTATAATACAGTATATTATACATCTTATTGAGATTAATTAAAACAAATTAAAAATAAAGCTATTTCTTTGCGTTTATTTTATGGCAGAGAGTATTCTTTCAACATTTTAAAGTCCACACGGACGACGTCTCAAATTACAGCACGTTTTTTAATTAAAACTTTTAAAAAGTTGTTATATATTTATAGCTTTGAGAATTGAGTTAAAACAGGTGTCAATGCCTGCTGCACTAATGCTCCATATACATAAAATCACAACAACTTTATGGAGCTTACGATCTTTTTCCAAGTTGAACTCATATAACCCCTTTTTTCCACGAAAACTGTCATGGTCGATTTTATGTATATGAGGAACAAAAACCGTCTCAAACTCCCAGAGACATTTACTGCCCTTAATTGTTTGTTTTAAAAGTGGCGGGCATGAACATTATTGAAACAACGGCGGTACCGCTGGTAACGTGATCTTTGAAACTTCACGTTAATTTCATTGCCAAAAAGATTATTGTTTCACATAATGAATATTCTTCAGCACGTAGCCGCTGTGTGATTCGCCATGCACTGATGGTGGGAAGCACGATATTTTTTATGGGCCCTTTCCTGTATTGGTACAGCATTTAAGATAGCTTATGTTTGACTTATGCGAAAACCCCTCTACTTATTCTGATTGGCAGTCTTACAAATATGATATTTCTATTGTTTCGAAGTTACATAGAGTTGCTGGCACATGCGCTTGCCTGACCATTGTCCGAGTGAGTTGAAATCTCTTGGTCGCCTTTCATTTGTCACAATTTTGACGTGTGCATCGATGTGTTACAGACCGCGTTGTTATTGTTTTAACGCATTTGCATAATAATCCGTTGTTGCTCTGCACAATAGTGAGGGAACCTTTTGAATTTCCGTGGTAGCTTTTCTGGTAAGATTTGTTACAGTGATTTTTGTATTTTCGCCTTTTTTGTTGAATATCCTCTGCACCAAATTGTGAATTTGTAAAGCTTAATTAATGTTTGTTGTTAGTTCTTTCTTGTATGCGCTGTCTTGAAAATTGGTGTTCTTCAAATCTTATTGAATATCTTTCAGCTTCTGTAAGGCGTTTTTCGTCGGAAGTTGTGTGGACAATAAGAGAATTAATTTGTATATGAAAACCACACTATTGATTTTATTAACTCAGACTTCTATTTTATCAATTAATTATTTAATCTTAGATAAAATTTGTCTCTTTTAATTAAGTAAATTATTTAGTCTTGAAATTTGCCAGTGAGTAGAATATTGTAAAACAATTAAGTAGCAATGCTTCCATGTTCAAATGTTATATATTGGAAATAATGATTTGGACAGTATTGCTGGTTATGATTTGGATCCTAATGACAGTAACAGAGCTGATAAAGTTGCTACTTACATCCAAAATGATCCATCCTGATCTCAATTGTTCATCGAATTCACATCGAGGATCTTTTTCCAATATTAAGGCTTTCAGAGGTGTCCACTTCTAATTGGTATCCCCACACTTTCACTTTTATCTGCTGACAGTGTTTATCCAGACATATAAAAAGTGCGGGGAAGATACCTTTATTGGGTTTGAAATTGATTAATAGGACTTTTTTCCCGCGATAATTGATTCTCTATTGTTTGCTTACGGTTTTTACACAGCTCTGGTAAGGGCGCGAGGTACTCCAATTTCTTTTTGTATTTTATTATTGACCGCCCTATTATTTTGTTTATATTTCGTTAGATTTTCTGATTTTTTTATAGAAAGCTTTATTTTATTATATTTCATGTTGTCTCTTCGCTTATATCCTTTCTGTATTTTCTAAAAGATTTTAATTTTGTTAAATATTTTAGATCTAGAATCGTTAACAGAGCTTGTTATTCATGTTCCATATATCCTTGATACTAGGTATATGAATTCTTCTAATTTCTGGTCTTCCACTTTTCCTGTTCCTTTAGTTTTTTTTCCTGTGAAGTTGGAAGTATTGTTGAACTAGTCAATGGAAAGAACTGTTTAGTTATTACCAGTTTATGATTTATCTTCTACCTGTTCTTGTATTTAGGTCTCCGGTAATGAAAGGGACTTACGATGTTACTTTTTAATACTTCCATGTAATATGCTCTTAAATAGTTCTTTCGCTATTGGAGACACATCCTCCTTTATGACTAGTTCCGACTTAGCATTTCCTCTTTTTGTTTCATTACCAGTTTCTCAAATTAGGCAATAACCACGTCCTTTTGTTCGCAATCCTTGGATATTCTTGGTATCAGGTTTTTTTCGATTCGGTTATTGTTTTCGTTGATTGAAAATTTTATAACCTGCTACGTTGTCATTGTCAGTTTTTTACATGTATCACACAATATAGACAACACTTCTGTATATACAGTAATACTTTTTTATTTATTATTATATTATCGTTGTTATGTCAATTAAAGACATTTATTAACTATTTTTTTTCTCCATTTGTTTATAAACAATTTGTAAACCAATTATTTTAATATTACTTTTTTTACAATTTTGAAAAAAAATCTTAATAATTTTGAATTGTTTATAATCGTTATTTATATATCTATCGTTTAAATTATTAGTTAAGAAATTTTCTATTTTTTATCATAACTGTATTTTCTCTTTAAAATTACAATTTTTTTTATTTACAAAATCATTGTTTATTAAGTTAACAATTTGTTAGAAACAAATTCTGAACTTTGTTTTATTTTTTTTTGTCCTGAAAGTATTAAAAATTACAAAAACGAGCTCGTTCAGTAAAATACCGAAAAAAAATTATTGGAGTTTTTTAGGAATTTTTCAAAATATACGTGGTACAAAAGTTGCAGCAGCTGATCCATTTGTTTACTTTAAGGTTAATATGACTTTTAAACTATTAGAGGTAGGACAATAAACACTCAGGTCACATTTGTAGACAATTAAATGTTCTGTCAAATGCTCTTGTTCACATATTTTTTACCTATTTTTAATTTGTTGTTTTGAGCATTTGTTTATAAAAGTTTTAGAGTTTTCCGAAATTTTTCGGCCTCTAGCTCAATAAATAATGCGAATTCAGTAATTGAACTTCAAGGCAATTTTGTTAAGCTATGAATTATGTTACAGTTGCAGTTTTTTTTATTTAATGTTTTATCAGCTATTACTATTTTTCTGTTACTAAAACTTGTTCACTGCAGCTTCATAATGTCTGGCTGCACAAAAATTTTGCAGCTGCAGGAAAACTGGGACAAAAAGCACGCGAGCAGGCAAAGGATGCAAAGGCGAAAACTGCTCAAATATATATCATATATTGTTGAGAGTACCAATGATCACGACCAGAATGAAATTAACGACTGTGATGATGTTGTACTCGAAATTACCATAATTTCGAGTATGGCATGCGCATCGATTAACATAATACAAAGAGCCAGCTTATACGAGGGCTGCATTTTATATTTCGGGACTGGACAACCCTAGTGTTGCAATCTGACAACTGACAGCTCTATCGTAAAGTTTGATATTTTTGAGGTTATACGTACTCAGAACGTTTTGACATACGAGCGCTATGTATTGTTTACAGTAACTTTAAGGATTCATCTCGGCCAAAAAATGGAATTAAATCATTTTCGTGCGATTATTTTTTACAACTTTCGACGTGGATTAAGTCAGCAAGAGTGCATGGATGAACTTAATTTAATTTTTGGCGATGAAACTGCATCAAGGACCACTGTTTATCGATGGTATGGTGAATTCAATCGAGGTCGTAGTTCACTCCAAGACGAATTTCGTGAAGGTCGTCCAAAAACAGTTGTTGTTCCAAAAACCATTGATGCTGTGCGCGAACTGATATTGCAAGATCGTCATGTGACCTATTAGTGGGACCAGCATACATTCAATATTGCATAAACATTTGAATGTCAAAAAAAAATTTTCGCTTTGGATCCCACACAATTTGTCAATCGTTCAAAAAAAGGCTCGTGTCGATTGGTCGAAAGAAAAGCTCAAAAAATACAATCGCGGTGCTTCAAAACAAGTTTATGACATAGTGACAGGTGATGAGTCGTGGATTTACGCGTATGAGCCCGAAAGTAAACAGCAGTCGACTGTATGGGTGTTTCAAGATGAGCCGAATCCAACAAAAGTTGTTCGCGCACGAAGCACTTCCAAGCAAATGATCGCCTGTTTTTTTCGGAAAAACTGGACATGTCGCAACCGTACCACTAGAACAACGCAGAACAGTCAATTCTGAGTGGTACACAACCATTTGTTTGCCAGTTGTCTTCCATGAAATGAGGAAAACCAACCGCCGAAGACGGATCACTCTTCACCACGACAATGCGAGCTCTCACACATCGGCTCAAACAACTGCATTTTTGACCACTCAAAACATCGATTTGATGAGTCATCCGCCGTATAGTCTTGACTTGTCACCAAATGACTTCTTTTTATTCCCGTACGTAAAAAACAAACTAAGAGGTCAATGTTTTTCGACGCCTGAAGAAGCGGTTGCTGCATTCAGAATGCATGTTTTGGAGATACCTCAATCAGAGTGGAATCGACAATTGGTTCAAACGCATGCAAAATTGTATAGATCTTTATGGGGAATATTTTGAAAAACAATAAAGCGATTTTCGATGATTAATATTTGTTTTTGTTCTCTAATCCCGAAATATAAAAGGCAGCCCTCGTAGGTTAAAAAAAAGAAAATTTCTTAATAAATAATTTAAACGATAAATATATAAAGTAAAGCGATTATAAATTAAAAATTATCATTAAGAATTTTTTTTCAAAAATCATAATTCACAGTTCTCTACAAAATTGTATTTTTAATATTAAAATAATGCCCTTGTTTATAAGCAATTTATAAACAAATGGAAAAACATTTTTAGTTAATAATTGTCTTTAATTGAAATAACAACGATAAGATAGTAATAAAAATATTTTTTTACATTATTGTGTTTTTCTTTTTTTGTTAACTTAGAATTGTTATTAACAAAGTATTAAAATTTTTAAAACTTTTATCACGCAATCTCGTTTGGATGTATATAAAAAAGGCTCCATGAAGCGAAATAATTTTACGGCAATTATTTAAACATTTTTTTTTAGTTAAGAACGATAAAGGAAGTTTGGAAAAAAATTGTTAATTAACAATAATAATTTATTGAAAAACTTACTTAAATAAAAAAATTCAACGTGACTCAAGTCAAAGTATTTACATTATACAATAATATTTTTAAATTTTTCAATTTACTATGAGCATCTTAAAAAAATTGTATAAATAATGGAGCTAGAGTTTCGAGAGTCGGAAGTTTTTTTAAATAAATTTCGGTCTCTTTAAAAAAAACCAAACACTATTTTTTAGGATCTTTAATTATTTATAGCTTTTGAATTTTTTTATGGGCTAATTTAATTTTTTGTCTAGACATCATTCTAGATCGAATGAGCGAATTCACATATTTTTGGTCATAGTGTGTTGTATTAACATCATTCTGAACTTGTAGGCTAAACTACATTAGTCTTTCTGAAAGACCCTGTATGTATGGTATGATTGTTGTAGTAATGTGGTTAGCCAGAATAATGGTATTGTTTGGAGCAGTTTGGTGTTGATGGTTAATTTTTATTTTGTGTTTAGTTTTATCTAACTTTTCATTTATGTTTTTTTTAGGATAATTGTTAGCAGATATTACATTTTTGAAACGGTTTTTTTCTTTATTGAATTTCTTGATATCGAAACAATTGGTTTTTGCTCTATTATATAAAGATTTAAGGGTGCCCTTTGAATTATTAGAGTTAAAATTGAGATATGTCTTAGTGTGAGTCGGTTTTCTGTAGACTAAATATATCAAAGATGATTGTTATTAAAATATCTAAGGAAGGTAGTCTTATATTCTGCTCAGTTTATAATGTGAAGTGTATAGTTGGTCATTTGTAATATCGGTTGATCAAAGAAGAATTTCTGTAGGTACAAGCAGTAATCAGAGCAATTTTTCAAAATTGCCTTACTACACTTTATTCCCCACTTATAAATTTCAAACTGAGGAGCATAAACCCTAGTTTAGTTTAGTGATGTAGATTATCGACAGTATATTGTAGTAAATTTTTCTATTTGTTTAAAAAATAATGAAACCCTAACTATCATAGGTTTATGTGATCATTAGTAATAAATTTTCGGAAAGATAAGTAAACTTTGTCAGTGCAAAAATTTTTTATTCGGTATCATAAGTTAGGAACTTTCATCGTCAATTTTTTAGTTCGTACATTGCAAAACTATTATTACACATTCAGGTTTTAATTATGTTTCACGGTGAAGCGCAATTTTTTAATTTAATTTTTTTCTTGTTTCGATGCAGTAGCGGCTCTCAGTCAGCAGCAAGTGCACAACGCTAAACATTTCGGCAGCATCGAAACTAAAAAAAAGTAGCAACGCGAATTAATGGCATTAGAACGCATCAAATGTGATTACCATCTCATTTCGTCATTTTGCTGAGATTTTCAGGAGAGTCGGTGTTCGCCCGCAAAACTCGATTAGCCCCTTATTGGCAATACCCCCCTCCCCCTGTACGCCTGTGTGCTCTCGCTCTAATATTTGAATTTTCGTCCCCGGGTATTTTTATTGAGTGCGAATATAAGTTTCGGCCGTCGCTGGGGCAGTACATAGCTGAATCTGTATGATGGAAATGGTAAGGGTAACTGCCATCGGCTACACAGAGGCTATTTTGCGTCGAGCATGATTTAAATTCCGTACATGGCAACTGACAATTGCCCACGGGAGTTATCGAATGCACACAGGCTCAGATTTTCACTTGAGATATAGTTTGTATATAGTGTGGAATTAGTTATTGATTTCAAAGTCATAAACTGATATACGCCGCTGAGTTCGCCAAAACATTGCACTATAATTTATGGTCAATAACAGATAATCGACTGTGAAAAGGCATTAACTATAATGTTTGACAGCTCGTAGGAGGAGGTCTTCATTTATTGAAATTAATTACCGGGAATTTTGGTGTTTGGCAGGATTTTCACCAGCCGATTAGTTTCTAAACTTCAGCAAATTTTTAGTAATAAGTTCTGTGGGGCTAGCACAATATTCTACAGGGTGGAACAGCCAAATGGAGTAAACTCGAGTTAATTAATATGATTAAGATAACATTTAATAAGGAGTCGGATCTGTAGTTCACGGCAAGGCAGAACCTATAACTTGTTAGTATTTTTTTTCTTTTTGTAATTATTTTACCTCTACCTCTAACGAACAACAACCAGAATTGGTTGGCAAAATCAACATTATCGCAATTAAATGTTCAGTTAATCTAATTGTTAACAGATAACGAATTTTCCCAACATTTTAATCACAGACGTTATTCCTCTGCGTTTAAATGCCAATTTCAATTTGTTTAAATCCGTTGTAACGAGTTCTTGAGATACAGCTCAACGGCCCGTTTTTTCACCCGAATAAAACCGAAATACCTCAATTTAATGGACTTGTTTCGGTATTCATAAATGTATTCCGGATACGCTAGGTACGTAATTTTATGTTAAGACATAATTTCGTTCTTCTCCATTGTTTCTTTGTTCCGAAACACCCTACAAGTGCTCTACTTTTCTTTTTCCCGAATACTGATCTCGGAATTTCATAAGAAGGAGTTAGCATGCAAATTTTCTTCGGCTAAGTGACTGCGAGCACCGCCGGATTATTGGTATAATAGAGGCCGGCTTTTCCATTAGACAAATTTCCGACCATTTGAATTGTAGCGTTGCAGCTGGTGTTGCGATGTTGGACAAGGTGGTCTGAGCAAGCAGTTCGTGCACGTAGACGTGAATTTGAAAGGCCTAAACTAACCGCAAACCGCGAGAATCGTCACCTCAAAGTGATGGCCTTAAGGGACAGATTTGCTGCGGCCATGGCCATTGGAAATGTTGAGGGAAGCAATAGGTCGCAGCCTCAATGGCGTCAGTTTATCAGAGATTACGACATTTCGGAATACGTTTACGCTGTCGTGTTTCTTATTCCTGCCTTTTTGACCGCTTGCCTTCGGGCTTAGGCGTGCGCTGTTTGCGTTAATAGCTTTTTAGGAGTTTAGGAAGTCGTTTATGCTCTTTGAGATTTTCGGAATTGGGTATTTTACTTAATCGGAAGAATTATACTTTGCTAAACTTTTATGGAATACGAGATAATTCCGAAATAAAACTTCAGCAGATGCGGTTAGTTTTCCTTTGTGTTTGATGTTGAGTGACCGGGAACATTAATAGCTCTTGTAAATTATTGATTGAGAGACAAACATTTAGCAGATCATTGAAAATTTGGTTATTTGTTAACAGTGTAGCCTACATAGACCATAAAAAGGACTTGAGGTTCTCATATAATTTCAGTTTTTAGAATAAAGGTTTCAGAACCATTTATAGGTATACCTAATTATTTTGGAGTATTGGCAGGATATATTAGGCAATTGATTATGTCCTAAAAAGCAGCGTAATAAGGAACTACAGCTGTGACCGATTACTGCATGAATCGTTCAGTTGGTAATTCAAAATTAAAAACGTGCGGAGTGCAATTAAATTAAACGGTGTAAATTAAAGATAGATGTGAGTTTGGGGGTATTGTATAGGAGAAATTTTATAAAGAATGTGATTTTCTATCAAAATGACTTATTAGTATTTTTATTCAGTTCAAAATATATTTTTTCTGACCAGATATAGGTCTATAAGCATTGCCTCACAGCGAAAAAAATGTATATTAAATTGCCTACAAAATGGTGTTTTTTTGGTGAAAATCGACTGATCAACTTTGCCACTTTTCGATTTTTAAGGAATTTATGAAAACTTCGCTTTATTATTACAATTCACATGTATTCAGTAAAGCCATATGTTAAATCAATTTATCAATAATGAATGCTTTGTATATGAAAGTATATAATTTTATTTTTTTGTTTCTAAAGAATTAAATTTATAATTAATGTAATTTAAAATATATTTACTCGTTTCAGTTAAACATCTTCTATTTATTCGTTTCAATCATTGAGCTTTTTTAAATTTATTTGAATATTTAAAGTTTAATATTTTTTTTACATGAGCTAATATTAAACAAAATCTGGGTATTAAATATTTAATATGTATATAGAATATTAAATAGGAGACAATCATCATTTTTTATTCACAAAACAGATATTTTAAGGAGAAATAGTATTGATAAAAAATATATAGAGGCCGTTCAACTATTACGTAAGCAGATTTATTACAATTATTTACTCCCCCCTCCCCCTTGTCAGCAAAAGTAACCAAAGCTCTTACCGTCCATGTCATCAAAATAAGCAAAGCAAAGACCCTTGCCTCCCTATAGTGCTTACGTAATACTTGAACGACCCAAAGGGTCATACAACATTTATTAATGAGATGTCTTTATTGAATAAAAATCAATTGCATATTCAAAACTAAGTACAAAACTGATATTGTCAAAAATTCACTAAAAACAAAGTTTGAACAGTCATATCTCAGTCAATTTTCGTCAAAACTAACTTTTAAAACCTGTCAATTTGTTGCAATGCTTATACCTATCTCTGCTTAGAAAAAAAATAATTGCATAAAATTTAAAAAAGTAAAATATTGAATTTTTGTATAACTGTTAAATTCTTTTTAATATATTTTGAACTAAATATATTTTTTAATAAGCTGTTTCGATAGCAAATCATATTCTCCACAATTTTTTTTTCAATATAACCAAAAAAGTTACAGTTTTTTAGTTTACCACAAAAAAATATTTAATTTTGTTTTTTGGGGCTTATTTGTGGCATCTTCTAGTTTATTTTAATAGTGTTCTTGGGAAATAACACCAATTTGAGGGAAAAAGCCTTATATTCAAAAAATCTACAGTTTCAGTCTTGTGACTTTAAAATCTGAATAAAATTTAAATTTTAATGCCATTGAAAACGAAGTTATTATAAGACTTTGAAGCATTTGGATTTTTTAATATACAGCTTTTTTCCTAAATGTGGTGTTATTTATGAAGAAAATTATTAAAAGAAATATTTTATACTGTTCTTAATTTAGTTTATAAATTATGTTTATGTCATTAGTGACAATTGTTGCGAGCGTTCCATTAACATAAAAGTTGTGTTTTATGACATTAAATTACATATATTTCCTATTCTAAAAACTATTTTAGCTATTTGTTATGGTTTCTTATGTTCAGGAGTACACTTTTAAATTGACTCGCTTTATCTTAGGACAATGGAAATAATTTGTAAAGAAAAAGGATTGGTGTACTCGTATTCGCATAAATTCCCTGATAACATTTTCATGAGTAATCCCCAAGACTCCTTTTACCTTCTCAGGTTTTGCACGGAAGCCTTATAACCAGCAGCAGTATTTCAGAACATTTTATCTAAATCCTACACTCGATCAAATACGTAGGTTATATTTTTGTCGTTTACTAAATCTCAACAATAGAATTCGTAGGATCTTTTAACAAAATATTTTATTCTAATATGATACATGTTATGCTAAAACTGTTGCAGTATCTTTATTATCGAATATTTTCAGAAAGCATAAGGGGCTTAAGGGTCCTCATTGAAAGATGCGAATCGAGCATTATGCCTTTCTAGTAAGGGTCTTGTACTTCTTTAAAAAAGTATATAATCCTAAAAGGCTTTCATCGACAAAACTTAACGAGTGCTTTACAGAAAGCTTTGGAAACTTAGTTCGATCTGTCGAAATCATGGAGGAAGTAGAAAATCTAATTTATTTTTTTTACGTCTGCATTGTCTTGATTTTCTTTATGTGCTCGTTTCCTACAGAGAACATTGGCAACAATATAATTCCTTCCAGATTGGATGAGTTTCATATTTTTCGAAATTTCTCTCGTGACTTTTAAGCCTGTTTTGACTTTCCACGCCCAACTTCAAACATTTAATTGGAAAAATGAGAATAATGGTTGTCGAAGGGAACTTCTTAAAGTTTTTTATGTTAGGATTTGCGCAACACTTTGAAGTGAAAAAATATCCGAATTATCATTGATTTATTCGCATTGTTAATGGAAATTGGGAAATATTTATTTATTTACTTGAAAACCAGTAATACGCTAATACATAATTGGACTTATAATTTACTGCACCTTGCCTGTGTGTAGGAATGGGATACAACTGCTAATTAATATTCGTAAAACTAAAAGCTAAAACTAATAAATGCTAACAAAATCTCAAATATTTGTTATATTTATATTATATTTATATTATACTTATATTATATTAATATTATACTTCTACTCTTAATACTCTTGTTTAATATTTAGTGAAAGGAAAATCATGAAAATTTGTTGAAAACAAAATAAAACGAGAGGTTTTATTTTGTTTTAAACTCATTTAGGCGTACATTAAACAATTTAATGGCCATGACAAGACTTCTTTTGTTGCTACTTCTCTTTTTCATTTTCGGCAACTGTAGACTTTTACATCTGGTTTTGGAATTTAATGTGATGTATCTATTACGTAATTCTCTATAGTGATATAATATTGAGATATCTATTCTTGTTTAAAAAAGTTTATATTCTATTTTGTAACCGTTGTTATATTGCCATAATTGATTATACTGTCGATGTTTCACTGTCCATATACCTGGATATTTTATAAAAAATAAATACCAAATATTTAGTTTTTTTACAATATATTCAATATGTTTGCCCCATTTTAGATGGCGATCAAAAATGACAGCTAAATATTCGAACTCATTCGCCTTATGTAAGTTTTTTCCGTTTATATAAACATCAATGGAATGTAGTAAACTATCGCACCGATTTCCG
Source organism: Octodonta nipae (assembly GCA_034190945.1). Classification (NCBI taxonomy): domain Eukaryota; kingdom Metazoa; phylum Arthropoda; class Insecta; order Coleoptera; family Chrysomelidae; genus Octodonta; species Octodonta nipae. The sequence goes on from CM067216.1 coordinate 16,485,824, forward strand.
AAAAGCATATAAGCTGTTTTATCTAGCTTTTATCTAGCCATTCCGATATTTGATTCATTTTTGATTCAACGCCTTGCCAAGTTTTGTCATAAGTTATTATCACAGTATCATCAGCGTAAGAAAAGATCGTGTTATCAGACATATCTTCTAGAAGGTCTTTTACATACAATATAAGCAACAGATGTCCAAGTATTGTTCCCTGAGTTACGGGCATAAATTCAGTCACTATATTATTAATTTTTACTCGTAGCCTGTTGCCAAGATAACTAACTCACTAACAATTTATTCGCAATACCACTGAATCCATAGCTGCCTAGTTTTTCAAGTAGGATTTTGTAATTAACTGTATCAAAAGCTTTTGCTAGGCCAACAAAAGTTGTAGGTATTGGTAAACTATTATCCATATTTTCTAGTATCAAATTTTTGACCACACCAAGTGCATCAGTTGTTCCTTCATTTTTAATAAAGCCAAATTGCTTTTTCGATAAGATTTTTCATTTGTCCAAAAAAGTTCATAATTCGGTTGTAAATATATTTTTTTCAAATATTTTAGCAATATTAGAAATCAGAGATATTGGCCTGTAGTTTGTTGTTAATAATTGAATCACTGTTATATATAGGTATTATTTCAGCATTTTTTAATACATTGGGCCATGTAGATTGTGAAATGCTTATATTAATTATATATCGTAACGGTTCTACAATAAAGCAGGAGAGACTTTTGATTACTTTCATCTATCCCACCATTTTTAAATTTCAAATGTTTTATTTCTTTGTTTATTTCAGTTACCTTAGTTGGATGTAGGTATATTGTTTTATAGTTATATCGTGGTAGTTTAAATCTAGAGGCGGTTGATGAATTCTTTCACTTAATTCCTTACCTATATTGCTGGAACAGTTATTCATGGAATTGGCAACTTCACTACGATCATTTATTTATTATGTTCTATAGCTTACTAGAATCGTTATATATCTATTATTACTATTTCTTCTAATCTGATCAGATTCATATTTCAATTTTGCTGTGTTTATTTGTCTAGGCTTTTTACGTAATCTGAGTACTCAGTTTTGGCTTGCTCAATATTTCGATCAGATTTCCATATATTGTAAACAATTTCCTTAGTTTTACATGAAGCTATGATACCAGAAGTTATCCATTTCTTTCTAGGAACCATTTTGGATTTCTTACCGTTACTTTTGCTTTTTACTTTTGCTACGTTTGTGCATTTAGTAGTAGTTTCAACTATATATAGTGACAAAAATTGCTATAGGCAAAAGTTTTCAAAATCAACATAAGCCGTTTCTACACTTTTAAGCTCCTTTAATAGTATCTGTCTCTAATAGTAAGACAAGTATGTTGAAACTGTATAAAAATTAATTCATAAATAATATTTTTGTTCCTGTCTAAGGGTAACCATATGGAGAAAAAGCATGTTTGTTTTTTAGATCTAATAATTGTTTGTTGTTATTGTATATTAGTTTGCTATTATACTTGCTTATTTACGTGATTCTATGGACGGGCCTTTATATGCACGACGGATTCCTCGTTAACTATCCCACAGGGAATCTTCCTCAGCTGTATGGTATGTTTCGAAGTCATTTAGCTGTGTTGTATGTCGATGTCGAGGTCATTAACTCGCAATTTTTATTTCACAGACTCTTGTGGATAATTGGGGATCTCCATTAAAAAACTTCAAAAAATAAAAAAAATCGTTTCAGTTTTATTTTACAATAACAGTATATAGTTTATCATAAGAAAATTCTTAGGGGGTGTCTGAGAATTGTTGTTTCACTTGCGGAGCTAGCTGATTTTATTATGAAAATGCTGTTAACACAAATCGTAAAAATTAAAGCTGCTACCGATACTGTCAGTAGAAGAAATCTGTATTTTTACTTAATTTTAGTTGAATAGCTATACCTAATTATCCTTATTTTTTCTTGATAGAATGATGTTTTGTAACAATCGTTGAACAAATCCTTGATGGAACAAACTTGATCGTGATACGAGCTTTAAGGAATTTAACGAAAATGTTATCCATGATTCGTGTAAAATGTGTCGTCAAAATATTGTTATACTTCACGTATGTTCCCTATCGATTTATATATCCAGCGAAGTTCCTGAGTACAACAATCTCGAGCTGATATTGGTTCGAAAATCTTATTTTGTACCATATTGATTTGCATCTATCAATCTCTCCAAGCATAAGCCTTTCTTTTTCTTATGAATTTCAAATCAGAATGCATATCGCATTTATAAGTCACTATTTCATACACAATATCGATAACGCTATGTATGAATAGACAATTTCTGTGAATGTGAAATGCTATGAGCTTTCCATGTCATCAGACGTATTCAAAACTCATGAGAAATCGCGTATGTATAAGATTTTGATGAAAACGGTAAAAGAAATCGAGAGAAGCAAGCGCTGGGAATCGTCACGCGATCTGTCTTCACTTAGTTTTCCACTCTCGTTCAAATTATCATGTTAATTCGGGGAATGAGGCTCCGTGAAAATAAAATTAATGAAGTTGGGGGATATTTGAAATGAGAATACGAAATCTCGATGGATTTGCTCCACAATTGAACTCATGCTACTAAGAGTGCAAAGTCTCGATATCAATTCATGCATTTATCTTGGTTTTTACCAAGCTTCTATGGGCTTTACCTGTTTTAAGAACCGATGAAAGTACAATAATTTCGTAACTTTATCTTAATGTCTTCACCAAGATCATAAGAATAAAAATAACGACTAATTTCTATCAATGTAAAGGAATGGAATGTTTCAATATAATGTTGACCGACTTAAAGAGCTCTTATTAATTTGAAAATTTGATAACCTTATCTTAAGGTTTTGACCAGAATCAACAAAATAAAGGCAATGACTAATTTCGTTCCATGTAACGGAATCTTTCAACATGATTTTTAATACTTTAAGAGATCTGATTAATTGGAAAATTTGCATGTGTTAAGGACCAATGACAATAATCGGAATAAAAACATTGACTAAGTTCTATAAATGTAACAGAATTTTTCAACATATTTTCACAGGCTTCAAAAGGTCTGATTAATTTGGAAATTTGAACACACGTTAAAGACCAAGAATGATATAATCATTTGATGACTTCATATCAAGGTCTTGACCAAAATCATCAAAATAACAACAATGACTAATTTCTTTTCATGTAACAGAATCTTTCAACATAATTTTTAGGACTTCAAAAGATGTGCAAAAAAAATTACTTTCCATTTTCTTAGCTAACAAATTTTCAAAAGCAGGTTCGAAAGACCGTAGAACAGCAATGTCTAGACATGATTCAGCGTAATGAGAATGATTTTTTGCCAGTTGTGTAGCTAAAGACAGTTGGATGGATACACCATTTCATTGGCGGCTACCAAATAGTAATCGAAACAATGGATACAGAAGGTGTGGTTTTTATTTTTGAAAGATTGCAAGTGTTGAGCAGCATTGAACCAAAGTTATCAATGTGAAAGAAGTTTAAGTACAAAAATAGAAACTATTTTCCCGTCTTTTTATAAACCTTTTACATTCTACTTCTAGTTTCTAAAATAATGCATTACTTTACTTTAGGTGATCCAACTGACTGCGAAATCTCTATGAAATTCAAGACATTTATTGATTTCGATTTAGCTGTGGAACAAAAGAATATACACATAAGAGAACTGGAAATCTCCAAAATAGCATGGAACTCATAGATGTATAGATATCTAGAGTTATCAAATGACGTTTTCAAATAAAAGGAATCGGAATGTAATATAAATCTACGTTAACATCTCTCACCACCTGGAGAGAAACTTTATTGCCTTTTGATCAATCTATATTAGGAATTTATTATCGGCTTTGAAAAGATTTCTCAGTGTTCTTCAAGAGTTCGATTTATTTTGAGCCAGAGAAACTTTCGCTTTATGAAAATAAACACGGGGAAGATAAATCGGTGAAAAATTGAGAATTTTCCACTATCATGGCTCATTTAACGTCAATAAAATATTTTTTAACGTCTCATTTGAGAAATTTTTACTCCAACTATATCAGGAATTATGATAAATGAAAGTAGAAGTGCTCAAGTTGTTTCAATTTGCTCAAAATTGGCGCTAACATGAATTCCAACAATTCTGTGTAAAGTGTACCTTATATTTGAGGGCATTCACAAACAGAAAGTAACACGCAGCAGAAAATTGTTGAGTCACCTGAGTGTTTGTCTATCTTTCTGCCTGTTTGTGCAGGCTACTTTCTCAAATTTCTACTACTGAAATGTTATTTCAAGGGCAGAACAAACATTCTTGAAATTAACTGCAAATCTACTGCAAACTTTAGTTAATTTTAAAAAATATCCCACTTTTTTGGGATCTCCCATAAATTTTAACAACCAAATGGGGCAGATGTAATTGGACATATCTTACAATTTTTTAACTCGTTACTATCGAATGGGGCCCCAGGTGATGATACTAGTTAAACAAGACTTATGAAAATCGAGTTTTAACAAGGCACTATCTTGTGCCCTGCACTTGTTTTATTTACAATTTTTTTTTTTTACAAAAGAGCTTCAGGATTAATTTGCCATTTCAGATTTTAAATGTTTGATGGCTATAACTTTACTTTAAACCTATTTAAAATAGAGTTTACACCAACTAATGCTGGAAGTATTGCTTTATTGTCAAATAAAATAAATGGAGGCATTAAAATATAGAAATATTTGGATGTTTATTGATAAGATCTAAATTGGAAAGAGAACACGATAAAGTTAAAAAGTTTACCTGCAAATTGTACACTCAGTGTAATATACTAAAGAAAATGGATGTATTAACTGTTTATAACAGTTTAGTCTGAACGTGGAAAGTATACTAGGACTTGGTAATATGTTTGGTGGTCAGCTTTAATTTGGTCAAGTGCGAGTTGGACTCGCATACTAAGGGTTCCAAACCACCTTCAAGATTTTAATATTCCAGTTTCAGACAAGCAGGGAATGAGTGCATTTTCTTATATTTACCCTAATATTTTTTTACAGGAAGCGTTTTAAATTTATAAAAAATATACACTTATTTTCCACACATAGACTTTTTATTTTATCTGCTACAGGATTCGCTTGATTTTTTATAAAAATATGTATTAAATTTTCTAATTTGGCCCCCAAAATTAACAATAGAATTTTATTTTACTAATAAACAGTCAGAGAAGTCTTTTATAATCTACTGTCTGAACTTTAGGCTCTATAGATCGGAAGATAAAAGGGAAAATAGGTCAAGTTTTAAATAATAAATTATTAAATCTTTTAGACAAGTTATTTAAAAATACAAATAAAAAATATTTTTCAAATTAACTGTTTAATATTTTTGTTAATAACTTTTAAACAATCATTAAAAAATATGATATATTTATAATTCACATAATGAGCCTTATATTTGATATATTATTGTATATACGGAACCCTAAAAATGAGGTTCGTCAAAATATCATTATTAGAATAATTTTTATCTTACATATGCATCAAATTAGAAAGGCCTTATGTGTGCAGTTTTTCCTAATTAAAAGTGAATTAAAATGTTGTTTATGTAAGGTACCTCTTTATTGATATGGATGCAGTAATTGTCATTTCTATAGTTGTAACATGTCTTTTTGGACATGATATGCTTAAGTGTCCAGGTACCTTATTCCTATAGAAAAAAGAGTAATCTTGAGTATTTCATATTTCATTCTTAAAACTGACTGGCCAAATATATCGTAATTTCCTAAGTGTGATGTAGAGTTCCATTTTCACTTTTAGTGTTAATTTCCGTTTGCGTATAACCACAATTAAAATCATTGCATAATTAGTTACTCTGCTGTTAATAAATCTACATCTGATAACTTCTCACTTTTCAAGAGACCTGAAAAACAACCTTTGGTTAGTTTTGGTCAGTTGACTCACGCAACTTGGTAGTTAATCTTACAAGCAATTTATTTTTCAACTTATATTTTTATGAAATTCGCAATATTAAAGAACCATTGTCATATGCTGAGCATGTGCACTAGCTCAAGATAGAATCACATTACCAGATTTCTGTATGCCCGACGCTATTGGATTAAAATCCATTAGCCCTGCTAGTGTTTTGAAAAAAAAAACACAATAATTTGTTTTCAGCAAGTGAATATTAAAATATGAGGGACGATAAAATATTGATAATCAATATAACACAAGGGATTGTGAAACACTAAACGAGGAAAAGGTGAAATAGAACCAATCTTCTGCATTCATCCAAACCTTGATTTAGGCCTCTCCTAATACTTTCCGTGTCTCCCTGTACTGTCTTCAGGGGTTTACCCAGCTTTTGGTTTAGGGAGGGGCCAAATATTCTAGATACCTACAAGGCAACTAAGAATTAGGTATTACATCCCAGGTACCTTCTAGAGCATGGTACACTATTAATGTCTAACCTCGACACAATGATTTGGAAATGACTGCTAGCAACGCCGTAAAAATCGGACCAATGTCAACAAAACTGCTTCCTTTTTAATTTCCTTCAAAGAAATTCGTTTGTATTTTTGCTTTTTGTGTTCAGCGAATACTCGAAAACTACTATACTGATTCCAATAGTTTTAACTGTATTTTATTAGAAAAGATCCCGGAGTGGTTCCATCTTTTTAGGGTTGCGTATACACAATATCCGGATACCCTAATAATATCACTCCGAAATTCTACCTGTTTCATATCACAGCAATTTTCTCTTAAACTATTGAACGGAAAAGGTTAAAATTTGGTATCATTGTATAGTTTGGTGACCCGATCAGGATCAGGATCGTAAATGAAGAAATTTTGATTTTAGGGGTACTAAAAAAAATCGACCCCTCCTCTTATCTCCGAAACTATAAAAAGTATAATTTTGAAGAAAAATTACAGATATACGGCCTCACCTGAATTTTACCGAAAATATGGAGAAACTATGAATTTTGGGGGGCAAATTACAGAATTAAGTGGAAAATATTAAATTAAAATTGTTTCTAATACATCATGTAATATATCAAATAAAAGGGCTCATTATGGCGAAAACAAATATTTTTTTTTCATATTTTTAAAATAAATTATTTTAAAGATATCAACAAAAATGTTACTCTTTCCCCCTACCTTATCTCCGAAACTATAAGCCGTAAAATTGTGAAATAAACTAGAGATATAGAGCCTCACCTAAATTTTACTGAAAAAATAAGGATAAACCCCTAATATTAATCTTGGGGGGCAAATTACAGAATTAAGTGGAAAATATTAAATTAAAATTGTTTCTAACGCATCACGTAATATATTAAATCAAAGGGCTCATTATGACAAATACAAACATATTTTTCATATTTTTAAACTAAATTATTTAAAAGATATTAACAAAAAATGAAAAAATATACCCGTTACCCCCTCACCCTTTATTTCCGACACTATATGACGTAAATATTTGAAAAAAATTAGGGATATAGGACCTCACCTGAACTTTACTGGAAAAATAAGGACAAGCCCCTAATATTAATATTGGGGACCAAATTATAGAATTAAACAAAAAATAAAATAATATTTTTTAAGGCATCATCCAATACATCATATTTTAAAATTAATTGTTTACAAAATATTAACATTTCCGCTTTATTTCCGAAACCATCTGCCTAAAATTTTGAAAATAATTAGGGGTACTTGACATTTATAAGAAAAATTAGTAGAAAACCCCAATATTAATTTTGAGGACAAATTAGAGAATTAAATGGAAAACAAAAATTAAATTTTCAAACGCATCATATAATATATCAAATAAAAGGCTCACTATGTGAATTACAAATATATCATATTTTTAAATCATTTGTTTAAGAGATATTAACAAAAATATTAAACATCGACTTAATTCCCACTTTAGAAGCTACACTATCTAAAATTTTGAAATATATATTTTATTTGTATTTTTAAATAATGTGAATAATAGATTTAATAAGTTATAATTTAAAACTTGACCTATTTTCCCCTTCCAATCTACAGACCCTAAAATTTACACAGTAAAATAAAACTCTAATGTTTGTTTTGGGGACCAAATTAGAAAATTAAATACATATTTTTATAAAAATCAAGCAGATAAAATAAAAAGTCTATATGTGGAAAATAAAAGTGTATATTTATAATAAATGTAAAACGCTTCCTTTAAAAGATATTATTAAGAAAATGCGCTCGTTCTCTGCTTGTCTGAAACTGGAATATTATAATATTGAAGGTGGTACGGAACCCTAAGTCCAACTCGCACTTGACCACATTATTTTCCATCACGTGAGACATACATACGAAAAGTATATTATTTAGTATACAATTTGTTACTGGCCCTTCCTCCAATCAATATCAAGTGGATGAAGTTATTATTTGTATTTTTTAGATTAAATTAATTGAAAATAGGTTCTCAATCCGTCTGTAAATACTGTCTGGTTACCTATGTAGGGGTCATTAAAGTTTTTTTGCTTATTAATATTACGAAGAAAGTTATTCTTCAATTATGTGCGAGGTTTTTCAAAATATATGAATTTTGCTTAAGAAGAAAGACACCCGTTCAAGGCCATTGTCATCAAACGATAAAACGAGTAAAACATGTAAAAATGTTATGCAAATTGTTTGACACACTATATATTCGGGAGATACCTAGCGTAAACGATAAAAGAATCAATAATTTTGTTCTCCATAAATAAAAAAGAATCATTTGGTATTCATATATTCGAAAATTGACCTGTCGATATAAAAGCTTAAAATATGTGAACATTATTAGAACAAAACATTTGTAGCGTCTTAAATAGTTTTAAATTTCTCCAGAGACGAACGAACTATTATTACCCAAACGTGACAAATCTCACCACATAATTTCTATTCCACCTTAATTCACATAGAACAACTCCAACTACACATAAATTTATTAGTGTAATCGCCTCTTGTCATGAAAAATTGAGCCTAAATATAGAGTGGATATACTGAACTAGCACAAAATAAATTTCGGTGGAGATTTTCTGGATAATCGATATAAACGAACCGCTTTGTTTATGTTTTTTATAATAATGATACATACAGGATGGCCATAGCCGATCTGATGCAGGCCAAGGAGCCTTAATAAAATCTTGCTGGTTGTTGTTACAGTTAAAATAGTAATGTAATGGTTTTGTTGTAACTAGTGATTTTGAACGCATTGTGCCCGTGCACGTATTTTTAACCAATTATCATGGTATTTTATAGAGATAGTATAGCAAGATATTCTAAATTTACCCCGTAGCCGTAGATCTCGTTGAGATTGAGTTAAAACTCTCTTGCCGCCATTATTTATGTACTACCATATTTTATTTCTTTCGACAAGCTTCTGTTTTGGCCTTTTGGGAACCAGGTTTTGTTGTTCCAGACTCATTCTTATGTTAAAGAGGTTCTTTACCCTTGTAACACTCCTAGGATACCATTGTGTATTTTGTGTTCTCCATCCTGATTTGACTCTGTGAATTGCGTACCCTCGTGTTATCCTTTCGGTGTCTCCTTCTATCATGCATTTTCCGAAAGATGTGTCGGTACTGGTACAAAACATTCATCAATACTTATTTTGACTTTGACGTCATGTTAGTTATATGAATTAAATTGTTTATTCCTTATTAATAATGCTTGCCTTTTGTATTCTTTATGCGAAAGATTGTATTTGAGACCATTTTAAGCTTAACCATTGTTTGTTGTTGTTTTTTTTTTAACCGACTTCAAAAAGAAGGAGGTTCTCAATTCGTCTGTATCTATGTTTTTTTTTATGTTTGTTCACCGATTACTCGGAAACGGCTCGACGAATTTCGACCATTTTACTGGATCCTGTTTGGGGGGATAGCGAAGTGGTCCCACATTTTTTTCATTAAAATAGCTTTTAGCGTTTCTTAGAAAATGGGGAAAAACTATTTTTACCTATTCTCATATACTCTATGCCATGGTGGAGGAGCCGGTATTATTATATAAAATTTGAAAAATGTTATTCGGAACGTGGGGCAAATTGAAAAGGGATTGGATTAGTTCCGTGATATCTCAAAGTGGCCAGAACTTTTTTTCAAATAACATAGCTTCTATCGTTTCTTATAGAATGGGGAAAAACTTTTTACCTATTTTCTTATATTCTATGTCTTGGTGGAGTTGCGGGTATTATAAGATTAGATGGAGTTACTGGTATTAACTATTCGGAACTTGGGGTAAATTGTAAATAAGATAAATTAATCAAAATCAGTGTCAGTTAATATGAATATACAGTGTGTATTCATAAATCAAACGATTTCTTTTTATTCATAATTTTCAGAGAAAAAAGTTATTCTTCACAAACAGATTTTTTACATGGTCTAAAACATAAACAGTAATCATTCCATGTCAATTTTTATTAACTATAGACAAAATTTGCCTTCAAAGAGGGCTTTTAATTACAAATTAATCTATCTTCATTTCTGTTAAGATATAAAATTGTTATTAAATAGAAATAATCTATTACTATATTACGAATAAGGTTTGTTTATATATATATATATATATATATATATATATATATATATATATATATATATAGATAGATATGAATATTCTTCGTCTTCTCAATCCTTCGAGACAATTCTTCTTACAAAAAGACCTTAAGAGTCTAGTTATACAAAGGCCAATTCCTCAACCTCTAGCCTTGAGTTTCCGATAAAAACTGCCAAAATTATGTTCGTCTTCTCAATCCTTCAGTCCTACACTTCTTCTTCTTCATTTCAGTTAGTAAAACCGACCATTTGCCCACCTACCTTCAATTCTCTTCAATACAGTCCTTCAGTCCTTCTTACAGATCTTACGCTCTTCTTCTTCTTCCTCTGTTCTCAAGACCTTAAGTTCTCCATTTCCACAGCTCTTCAAGTTCCTCTGCAATCTTTCAATTCTTCAGGGAGGCTACACCATGAAAAATTGGTTGAATATAGCTGCATATGATGATATATATATATATATATATATATATATATATATATATATATAATTGAGTTCTGGAAAAAAGGCTCTAACGATTTCGATGAAATTTTCTTATTTAGAAGTTTCAATAGATAGAAATCGATTGGTTAGGGTCTCATATTTGGGAAAATTGTTTTGCAGAGAAATTAAATAATTAAAAAAGTTATTGGCAGTTTGCGACAATCAAGATAGCTGATTTTTAAATTTAAAGGTGTTCAATACAGGGTGATTTGGTAACCTACGTAGGAGTGAGATTCGTCTTGTAAAAATTCTTTCAATACAGGGTGATTTGAGAGTGAAACTGCTCTTGTAATCATTTTTCCAATACAAAATATATTTGTATGTTCCGAACAAGTAACTATTTAATGCCTACCTCATATTTTCCTAGCATTATATTTTTACACCTGGAGATTTCAACTTTTCAAAGTGATAAAATTGCCGAGGCGGGCGATTTTTGAATGAGTAAAATATTATGAATTTGCATATTAATTTCATGCATATAAATATACATATGTGGTGTAAAAATAAAATTATATAGGGTAGTTATTAAAATGTTGGTGATCCATAAGATTTGCCATGCAAGATGGTTAAAATATAACCTCGAATGTAATTATATCATACAGGATGGTTAGTAAAAAGCAAGAAAAAATAATTATATAAGGTAGCTCATAGCAGTTGGAAATTTATGATAGCTGACATACAGGGCGGAGTACAAATATTGTTATGAAGGATGATTAAAAAAATGTTAATAGAATGTTACAGCTGTAGGATAAATCATTAACAATTACAGACATTGCATCACTGAAAATTGTAAAATAAATACATTAAAAAAAAAACAAAAACCGACTTCAAAAGAAAATTAACTAAAAAGCATGAAATAATATTTTGCTACAATTAAATACTTTTTATGAAGTCGGTGCCAATTTGAACAGCGAAGTTGCGCAGTATAACTCATCAATGTACCTCACAAAATATTTTCACTTTCGCTTGGCACCGACTTCATAAAAAGTATTTAATTATAGCAAAATATTATTTCATGCTTTTTAGTTTATTTTTTCTTTTGAAGTCGGTTTTTGTTTTTTTTTAAATGTATTTATTGTAAAATAAAGTTTTTGAAATTTTTTTAAAAACTAATTTTCAACAAGAAATAATTTGTACGTAGTGGCCAACGTTTCGGTTTCTGGCTTACCTACACCTTGTTCATTTGATCAGTTCTTTTGAGTACCGTGTGGTCTATGCAATTGGCATATCATGTTCTTTAGTTTCACTGATAACGTCCTTAGAGTATATATGCAATGAATTTTTCTAAAGCCACTGCATAATCCAGCTTGATCTCGTTAAGCGGTATCTAGAACATTTTGTGGTTCGATTTGTGTTATTTTTAGATTCTATCAGCAGGAAACACTTCAGGCTATAATTCCCAATTTTCTCTTGACTATCTTCCTGCTGGGTTAATATTATGTGGGAGTTATTCCATTCTTCCGGAGTGGTTCTGGTTCTTAGACAGTACTTGGCCAACTGTTTCTGTGTTTCTTCACATAGGAGTTATTATGCCATTGCCTGTGGTCCATGTTTAATTTTATAGACCGCTGACTCTTCTTCTTCTACCAATACTTATTTATTTATATTTACTTAGAGAGTTTTTGTGGGCTTTTATGTAAGTTTTTGTGAATTAAGGTGATCTATGGCATGCTTTCTTTTGTTTCGTTCGGTTATTCTGATGTTTTTTTCTGGTAATTCCTTTGAAAATCAGTTTGAAAATCTGCAAAGAAGGGCGCTAAAGACATTTCTGCGACTTTTGATTTTTTAATGATGATGGGACAATCCGCTGAATTAAAACGGTGTAGATTTGTAGAATATAGTATGAAAAAATGTACGTTTTCAGTTAATAAACAAGTTTTCTATTTAAAAATTAAATATAAATAAAAGAATTCATCTTTTGATTACATGATGGAATCAACAAATTGTCCAATTTGAAGGTTCGTTGGTAAGAAAAAAACATAGCTCAATAATGTTGAATTTTATGCCATCTAGTTATAGATTATCCGCAGAAAACAACGGTGTTGGTTTTGTTGCACCCAAAAGGCCTTTACTGCTATAAATGATAAGATAATAAACACCAGTTTTTGTGATTTTTGTATGTCTGTCACAGTGAACACGCATTACGCAAAAACTTCTAGGTGGCCTGTGTTAAATAATAATTGTAATTCTAATAATAATAATAGACAAATGTCGAATTATTAATATAGTTAAAGGCAAAATACAGCAGGGGTCCTGCGAAATGGGAAATACACCTCAATTGAATCTATGGCGGAAGGTTATACTTATAAATACCTTGGAATAAAGCAGGCTCAACGTATTGAGCACTCCACCATGAAGGAGGACTTAACAACAGAGTTCTATAGTAGGGTAGGACGACTGTTGAAAACCAAACTTAGCAATAAAAATGTGTTTCAGGCTACTAACACTTACGCTTTTTCAGTGCTCAGTTACTCTTTCGGTATAGTTTATTGGTGCAAAACTGACATTGAACGGTAAGTTCGAGTTCTACTAACAAAAGGTCAAAATCACCATCCAAAGGGCTCTGCCACGTTATGAAGTATGAATAGAATTGGCCGATATAAGCAAAGTCATATGCCAAATTGATGCCTCAACACCACTGCGCCTGACAGAACAACAGGTCCAATTGCACTACCAGTCAAGGGATGAGAAACTGCGAAAATGGAAAGAGAAGCCCCTTCATGGAAGACATATGTTTCCTGAAACGGAAGGCTTTATATTGGCAATCTAAGATCAAGTAATTCCAACTAAGAACTATCTAAAGTACACCGTTAAAGACTCTTCTATAACCAACGACAGATACAGATATGGTTGCGAAACATCTGAATCTATCCAGCATATCACAAGAGGTTGTCAGACGTTCCCTGCAACTGAATACGTTATTGTGGCAAAAATACTGCATCAGGAACTAGCACTGAAACTTGAACTATTGCAGTCAGCAAGTGCCATACTATATATACAAACCACAATCTGTTTTAGAAAAAAAAAACAGCTACAAACTGTACTGGGGCCGCAGGATACTGACCGATCGGACTGTTTCTCACAATATACCAGACATAGTTCTAATACATAAAGTCTCTAGAAAAATAGCCTTAATTGACATAGTAATCCCTAATAACAACAATATAGATGTTAAGCAGGGTGAAAAAAATACCCAAATACAGGGATTTGGAATTTCAAATAAAGACACAGTGGGACGTGTATAACACACGGGCTGTACCAATTGTTATGTCAACAACAGGAGTGGTTCCAAAACATTTACTAAATAATTTAAAATACCTCAGTCTGCAACTAATGCAAAAAGTCATCCTGTTAGGAACAGTTTGGGCGCTCAGAAACTTTATGGGAAATTGCAGCTACGACGCCAACCATGGCCCTGATAACCTGGTAAGGGCTCCCACAGAGCTAAATCCTTTTGTTATGTAGAATATCTGGGGATTAGTGAATTTTCCGCTAAAGGCACGCACGCTATGAGTGCCTTAAAGCGAGTGTGCATGCCATACATTGTATGGTCAAGTTGGGGATAATATACTTTATTTCCGATGACATAATAAATTACTTATGTATGGAATTCGTCAATATTAATAATTTTCTATAAAACATTTAAATGTGTCAAAGTGTTATTCATTTAAATTATAGAATTCGTTGTCTAGCAGAAAATATTTCAATACCGATACCCAACATCTGTGGAGAGTTTTTGCTAACCTCAATCTGACACCTGGCTGCTCGAAAGTGATTTATTGCACTAGTACTCTGATCGTGAACCTCCTCCTCCTCTCTCCTAAAAACATATGCCGTAGTGCAACCTGGATCTTATATAAGCATTACAAACAATATTCAGTTGTAACAAATGTAAAATATTTTTTAAAGTTATTATAAGAAAACCAAGACTGCTGAGCTTGGAATTTAATGACTCACACTCAGCGTTGCAGTTCAGATTTTCATCCAGAATCAAACCCAAAAACTTGGTAGTGCCAGATCTTGCGATATATCCAGACTCTACTCTTTTCAAACATTCACATTTTGATGATTCTGAGCCGTATGAAATTTCATATAGGTTGTTTAGAAGATATTGTTACTAAACCACCCCAATTAGGTTTTCAGGCCTGTACTACAGATTCCTTCAATTTTTTCATTTTTCACAAATACAATAAACGAGGAGTCATCGGCAAACAGTGTCACAACCCAGTCAGCGTCAACCTGACTCATAATGTCGTTAATATACGAGATAAACAAAAGCAAGCCCATTACCGACCCCTGTGGTACTCCAATATTAATATTTAGGCAATTAAATTTAAATACATAACACTAATTATTGGAATTTTTATCTGTCTGTCTGTCTGTCTAAAATCACAACGAACGAAAATTATCCAGTGTGGAACAGCCAAATGAAATAAATTCGATAACGAGTAAAGGAGGGCATGTTAGGAAAAACACGTCGATTTGTATAATTAAATGCGCATTTTTTCAATAAAAAAATTATATAAGGTGTGTCATGTGACAGTGGCCGATACCAACTTTCTTATTTTAAATGAAAGCCCCTGTATATTATTTATTTTTTGGATTCTCCAGAAAATTCTAGATATAATTCATGTACAATGTCCTACACCTATCTTCGGAAATATTAAGTGTTTTCAGATTTATTACAAAAATTAACATTAAAAAAAGGAAAATATTTTCTTTCACAAATTCGCTTCATTACACTAAAAACCTAATAAGTAATACTGATTATTTCTTAATAATATAAAAAAACAAAAAACCATTAATGTCAACGTCTTATTCGTTATTGAATTTATTCCATTTGGCTGTTCCATATAGACAGACCTTTAAACTAGAATTTTACTTGTCAATTTTCTAGGATAGTAGGATGTAGGGGTTCAAAATTTTCACCCCGGTTCCCTTGATATCTTCTTCTAAAAGCAACAATACACTGCGTTTTATCCAATTGATGTTCGCTTATGTTTTAAGCACAATTATTTTATTGCGTTATTATTTTGTGAAATTAGATTTTTTGATTTCGCAATGTACACATTTGTCTTCCAATCTTTTTAAATGACGCCGGAGCGTACGGCGCTTCACAGTTTCTATCTTTATATGATACGCAATGAAATTTATCCGTGGGTGTACACCACTTTTCAGATAAAAAAAAAATATATACATCTCGTCATCACGGTTCACATCGTTGTTGGCAAACCACTCGGTAATAATTTGACATTCCCCTCACGCTGGATCATAAAACAGATTTTTTTTATGAAACGAGCGTAAATGGGTTTCTCGAAATTGAGATGAAAATTAATTAAAATAAAAGGGGTCCAGAAATCCATAATCGATTACTAAAGGGTGAATGAATTTCCAGTTTGCCATTACAATCGTACTCTCTCTCACTCTCTTGGTTTTAAGCTTATATCGTCATCGTTTTTTACTGCCCCATAAAATATTTGTGTCAGAAATAAATTCCTCCCTTTTTAAAAAGCATTAAAGACGCTCATCCACCGTGGTATGTACCTAACTTCATACCTTTCAAGCGCTTATCAATGATTTAAAGCTCGTCCTTCAACATTTTACGTCTTTCCGCTGAATTATTACAGTTTTTTGGTGAATCATATTCACCGTTATTCGAAAAGCAAGTTATTAAACTAAACGTTTTCGTATTTAATACAGGCTGTTACCAGAAAACTCATAACCATTGTTTTGGATAACGAATGTTTATCGGCATTTGCTTTCGATAATAACGGTGAAGATTTTAGTTCTTTCAACCATTAACATTTACTACCACATTAAATCAAGGACTACTCGTATGTTCTTTTTGGATATTTTGGTTAATAGAGTTGCCTTATTAAATATAATGAGACTTGTAAGATATGCGGTTTTCAATATTTGAGCGCGTAACTACATTTTTTTCTCTCAGACTACCCCTGTTCTAAAACATCATGGTTTGTTTCATTGTTACGATCCCGAGAACAATTTTGTCTACGAAGCTACCTACTCTGGCGTCCTAAAGTCATTGTGGGCCCAATGGGAGTCTCTAAGAGTTGAGCATGGGAGTTTGGAGCCCCAACTGGTAGTCCCAAAGAAAAAGGTCCCCACCGTCGTGCCAGAAGTACTTAATGTGTTTATCTTCTGGGTATGAATACGACTTTAGGTTAGATTCGTCAAAGTTTTTACTGGGTAAATTATTTGAAGTACGTCAGAGCCTGATGCCCGAGATTTGACATCTGCGCAGCCAGTAAGGACAGAATGCAGCAATATAGGTCTCATTTTAAAGCATTGCTATTGATATCGGTGGTCCATTCCTGGAGTCCTGTGGCCTGAAATATAAGCCATACCTAATCAGGAGGCAACCACGGTGGCAAAGGTGTTAGTGGAACAGAATTCGGAAGATCTCAACTTTGAGACTAACTTATACCAGAAGGTCCTTAAGAAAACGAGAACCACCCCTTACATCCGCAATCGGATACAATGGTGGAATGATTCAACAGGACCTTGGAACAAGATCTATCCAAGGTCGTTCCCACCAGCGCGATTGGGATCAGCATTTTCCCCTATTACCGTTTGCCTATCACTCCAATACTCCAGCCAGAGTACTGTTTAGGAAGGAGTTAAAACTATCGTATGACTTGAGCTTTGACTCGCCAGAAGAACCGCCCAAAGATATTAATCATTATGTCAACCAACTCAGACAAAACATGGTGGCCACACACGAACACAGATGTCAACCAGCAATCAGATGAAAACACGTTTCGATTTGAAAGCAAATTCGGTCCAATTCTAACAAGGTTATATAACCACCAGTGGAGCAAACGCAAATCCCCAAAGCTCACACCAGCTTGGGATGGCACTGGTGAAGAAGATCAACGACGTAGTCTTTCGTATTTGCCGGGATCAGAGGACTAATATGAAGGTGGTTAATTTGGATCGATTGGCTTCCTATTATGAAGAGGATGATCAGAATTGAAGGGGGGCCGTGTTACAAAAACTGTTTGTGAACGAACTTACGATTAATGATGTAAACATGTCAATAGTTCCAGTCCTTTTCGTTAGAAATACAGGATTACTACTGGAAAGTTCGAGAGTGAATGCGATAGCTATTTATAGGTCGATGTACAGCAGCAGTCAATTGAAGTGAGTAGCGAATCCGATAGCATTCGAATGACGAATAGTATATAGCCTAAAAAAAGAATTAGTGGAATATGTATTGTGAATTTATGTGAAATAAAGGACATTTATTTCTCGAGTAAATTAGTTACTTTAGAAGTATTTAACCGACTATTTTTACGTATGAGTCTATTAAACCCTTTTGGTCAAATATTTTCAACTCAGATAAATGCATTCTCAGTTCAAAATTTATTCCAATCTATGAACAGCTGTGACTGGAAATTGTATTTTATATAACGTATATTAATAATGCTTAGTTGTCATTTTGATCATCCTAAATACAATGGTTAATATTATATAATCCCTACCAACATTTGTTCTAGTTTGTAGAACAAAGGTTGATTTATTATTCTAATGTATCACGGGCTATTTAAATCTTGCTTCTATCATGAAGTAATGAGATTTTGTTTACTTAACGTTCTGATAAGGCAATAGGAATTTATTACGCTCATTTTGTTTAATATAATAATTCTCTTCACGATACTCATATCATTGTTAAAAAGACCCCCAAGGGTATAATTATTTTCAATAGTGCTACTTAGTTTTTCATTATCGTTATCAGTGAGATCATGACCAAAATATTCCTCGTCGCATGTAGTTTACTAGGCCGGTCTTAGGAATAATGAAGTATTTTCTGGTGTAATGTGATATCATTTATGGTCCATTAGTTTTAATGAGCATTTGTTACTGGCGTCTGGTACTATGGAGTTTGTCAAGTACAATTCACTTATCAATTTTTTGTTTTATACACGGTTTGGTGAAAAGTGAAACTAATTGGATTCTTTGCTGGCGAAATTGTTTTCTAATATTTTTCCGGCCAAAATACGTCATTTAGAAAAATCTCTTGAAAGAAATGTGTTTCCAAGATTTGACCATAAGGTGTATGATACTCGCACTCCTTTTAAGGTGGGTGGTTGAAATGATAAGGCTGATGATAAGCATAGTCTTTCCCCTATATAAAAATTGAACGGTATCTGAAATATCAGCCGTGTTTTTTTTATTAGCCCACCCGGTATACGTCATGGGACGTTTTATATAAGTAAAAACATTGGTTTGTAAAATTATATGATTTTGAAAATATACACTTAAATGCCACTAAGGACCCAAATTAATTTGCTTTTATAATCTTCAACAACATTTGTCTGATCCTCTATAGTTCAATATATAAAATATCGTCTATATCGAGTATGCTGTCAAATTCCAGTGTGACTAGCCAGTGTACTGGACACCGAAACCTGGGTTTGAAAATTGCTAAATAGTCTGTGGACTTCCAACTTCTTAACCTCATTTTTGAGATTTCAAAAAGGTTGTTATGCAAACTGTCCGTGTAAAAAAATAATTTGATTATATCCAGCAACAAGTAGAAGGAAAACAAAGTAAACGTTACTGCTGAAGTAGCTTTTGAAGAATATCTCTAAGACTAAATTTTTCTCGCAATCAACGTCCGGCCACTTTGATCATTTACAATAGATTTTTTCGTATATCTACTGGATAAACCACAAAGAGGAAATGTACGCTACTTCACAGGTGGAATGGTGATCTGTAGGGATTTTTTTGCTTTTGCTGCTACAATTTTGGCTTCTGATATATTTTTATTATAACACCTATCATTTACGTGAAAAAGCAAAAAGCCGATATTTTTGACATTTGGCATTGAATATTTTTTAGCAGACATGCGAATTATTGTAAATTGAAAATTTAAAATATATGCTAAGGTATCTAAATAATATTATTTTTTCTTTTATTTCAGGTAGGCATTTTTATGTTGCTATGAGTTTCCAGAAGAATTTGGTGAGTTGTTATACTGGACTAACTATATAAACTAAAATTGGTGTTGATTTCGTCCAGTTAGTGATAACTTAGTTGTTGAAACGAGCCATAAATAATATTAATCAAAATACTGGGCTATTATTGTTTATCGTTTACAGTCTTCCTGTTAGATGATCTGAGGTATATATACTATGACCAAACAGTCAACTTGGGTACAAAAAAGGGATAGCAGTCACTGGGACTATTGGATTGAAGAGAAAGTTCCTCCGAAATACATTTTGCCCTTTATCTATCTTTTTCTTCTCCCCCCCCCCCTCGTTTTGTATCATCAAGCTTGTTTCTGGGAAACTAAAGTAAACATACAGAAATATGTAACGACAAATTTGTGTTTTTGGATACTCTTTCTTTAATATGTGTAGCTCCTTTGATCTGGCCCTACACAACTAATATTGACCCTTGTTTTCAGCGGAAAAGGAGGAGGTTATCAATTCATCTGCAACTTTCTTTTATGTTATGACGAGAAATTATTCAAAAACGGCTTGGGCAATTTTGATGATTTAAACTGCATTATATTAAGGAACATTACAGGTCCCATATAATTGTTTATAACATGAGATTTACGGTAAAAAGTAAATAAGGGACTAGATTTCAGTGAATTTCAAAGAATCTTCACTGTTTTCTCTAAAACCGCTCAAAAAATTTGAATATTATATATTGTATTCTACAAAGATATGTCGATCATGATTTTGTATATTTCTATAACGTAAAACTTACCATTTTTCTGAAAATCTCAAAAATGTATGCAAAAAAACTGTAAACATCATGGTAAATGTCAAATGTCAAAGTATATGGTACAGGGTGTTTCTAATGGTTTCCATTTTAATTCGTTTGAATGTTTTTTTAGAGACGAAGTTAAGTTAGGGTGCTTATAATTGCGTGAAATGGCAAAAAATATTCTATTAGTTTATCGAAACGAAATTTATTTATGTCCGCGAACTCTTCTATATGGTATACGGTTGTAGGTGAATGCGTGCGTGCGTGTAATATTAGGTGATAAATAAGCAGCTGTATACATAGGATGGTTAAAATATAAGTTGGAATTGGATTAGTTATACAGTGCGGTTCTAAAAATATTGTAATGGGTGGCACATAAGTAGTTGCTTATACTAGGTGGTTGAAATAAGAGTGGAACAAAACTATAGTTATACAGAGTGGATATTTCGGTTATAAGACGGATAATATTTACAGTTATACAAAAGGATTTAAAAATTGCCAGAAGCAGTTGAATATACAGGATGGTTGAAATATAAAGTGGAGTATAATTACAGGTATACAGAGCGGTTTAAAAAAGTTATATAGTTTGTAACATAAAGGGTTGCTTAGACAAGGTGTTTGAAATAAGGGCGGGGTAAAATTATTGTTATTCAGGGTGTATCAAAAATTTGTTACATAAGCCTAAGCAGTTAGGATATTGGAATTATACGACGTAGGACGGGGTATAATTATAGACATGGGTTTTAGAAGTAGTTGCATATACCGGGTGGTTGAAATATATGGTAGAATAAAATTATAGTCATAAAATGTGGTTCAAAAAGGTGAATTTTTTTATATAGGGTAGACCATGAGCAGTTGCGTAAATGGAATACTAGACATATGGGGCGAAGTAAAATCATTGGTTTACAGGAATAATTTAAACAATAGAAAAATAGAAAGAGTCAATAGTGTGGAGAGGATTTATACAGGGTGGTTTTAAAAATTCCAGGACCGTTGTGATATTGTATTGAGTTGAATTATAGTTGTACACGGTGATTCAGAAAATGATAGACGAATAAGTTATATAGGTGTGATCAATACACAGAAGCATATATAGTGTGGATGCAATATAGAGTGAATTAGTTACATATATAGAAAGTGATCCAAATAATAAAAGAAATAAAAAAGTTAAAATATATTTGAGAAATATAGACAATTGAATTGTACCTTAAATCAGATAAAAATGAAGATATGTCAGAAAATAGTGCCTTATTGCACACGGTTTCTAAAGGGTTTTTATTTTAAGTCAGCTGAAGTCGGTTCTTTTTTAAATATAAATTATTTCCAATTCTATTCTAATTGCGTGTTTGATAACCCTAATCTTCGCCGAATGGTCGAAATTTTACCAAATTTAGTTTGAATTTTATTGAGATTCCGTTTGTTAGAGCATAAGCAACCATGTTTTAGTGTAGAGACTGGAAGCTGAACATAGGTAGTTCAGCTATTATTGTACAAATCTTGCCATTATTAAATTAGGATAAAATACTAAGGTATAGAACTGTTTTGTCTTTGCCAATTTATATACAGGTCATAACCAATCACTTGCTTCTATTTTTTCCTTTACTTTACATCATAAATGTTTCATTTTTGCTGACAACAATCAGAGATCTCCATATACCCGAGAGCTGTTTTAATACCTTTCCATATGCTGAAGTATCTGGAATTGTTATTTCATCAAAAGTTAATGCTCACTATTTTTTCGACTTACAGTTTAGAGATTGAGTGAATTCTGAATTAACTAGATGGCGCTAGTCGTTTAGCTTTTAAATATCCAACATTTCGTTTTAAATATACGATTAACTTTTATGTTTCGTGTTTTTATTTAAAATTGCAAGCATTTAGTACCATACCTTATTTTTAATTTAAAAATCTCTCAAACATATGACGAGCATCATTTTATGATTTATATTCATTTAAAATGATTTTTCTACCGTTTTTTAAATCAAATACCATGTCAGAAATTACGTAAAATTATTACGAATAAAAAATGAGTATTTCAATAACAGAGTACAAACGGAACGGCATATGAGCAATATGTGTAAAATTTCTTGGGTTGTATATTTCTCGCTTTCTCCGTCACGTAGCTGAAATCGCAGCTCTTCTTCTTGACTTTGAGTACATTACCGGCGTAACAGGCTCTAGAAACAAACGTGTCTATCACATACAAAGGAAACCTGCTGAAAACCTGTATCAGCGATATTTTTTCAAGACGAAATGTCACGACAAAAATATCGCGTCAAGTCGAGCTTAAAATGCTGTCACTTCCTTTCCTTCAATGAACCGTTTAGCTGACATTTATATAAAACGCTATTTTTTTTTCTAAGACTTATATACAATATTATCTTTGTAATTTCGAAGCGTTTCTCATCCGTCTTGTTTTGTTGTACCTGCGAACATTTGAAGTATTTCCGATTTAGAACTAATGATAGAAAACATTTTCCGATAAGGTTTTTCTCCTGAGGAAAACGTTTTTTTTTTGTTGTACTTGTAGGAACACAAAGGCCATCAAATCCCAAATTAGTCAATGCGAATGTACCCCCAAAAAGTTTTTTAATCAATTTACTAGAGAAATTGAATTACTAGAAACATGTTGTGTGAACCATTGAACAACATTTTCCTGTGCAAGTAGTCTGAAAACGACTAGTATAGTTTTGCCATAAAAGAGTCTTGTCCCCACAATCTGCGTTGCGGTCAGTGGAAATCATAAATGACGAAAATTTTGTTGAAGAGGGGCAAACAACTTCCACTGATTATAATTTCGGCAAGGTTGGAGTATACTCTAACAACTGTGTTTTCGATTATTTACCAAGAACTCATACTGGAACACGTTTTCTAAATAATCAAATTAAACTTTGAAGTAAATATATGATTTTGTAGTTTCTCAATGCCGGGTAATTATTATTACTATTCATGGCCACGTAGCCATTAAAGAGGCATGAGACCCAAGTGTTTTTGATGTTTTTTTTTGGTCCAGCTGATTACGTATATCCTGAGTGACTAATCGAAAGAACATCACAAAATTTGTTATAAACAATTGAATTGTTTAAATGTTTGTAACTCATAAACTATGAAAGATATTTTTCGAAAACACTTGCATCCCTACTAATATTATAAATCTGAATATAAGTTTGTTTGTTACGCTTTCACGCCAAAACTACTGAACTGAATATCATGAAACTTTGTACACATATTCTTAGAAGCGTGATAAAGGACATATAATACTTTTTTATTTAAATATATATATATATATATATATATGTATTAGATGGTTTCCGGTAATTCATCCGCGTATTTGATAACTGATCCCTGCCGGGATCGATGGTAAAATGACTACGTTTCGGCAGAGTCACATCTGCCCTCTTCAGGTCGGTTCGCATAATTCTCTCGAATATTCGAGTAACTAGAACCGACCTGAAGAGGGCAGATGTGACTCTGCCGAAACGTCGTCATTTTACCATCGATCCCGGCAGGGATCAGTTATCAACTACGCGGATGAATTCCCGGAAACCATCTAATACATATATATATATATATATATATATATATATATATATATATATTTATATTAAAATGCGCCTTTAAAAATACAAATCGACGTGTCTGAGCGTTTTTTCCCAACACGTCCTCCTTAATTCCATTTGGCTGTTCCACACTAGTATAGAAATTGAATTTTTAAGGCTAATTAACATCTTCGTTTCTGCAAAAGTCTTTGTTATTTTTAATACTACTAGGGAAACTACAAGAATAGAGAAGACAAAACGAGACACAGGTAAATGAAGCTTAGTTCCCCTCCTACTTAACAACTAGAAATAATTCATCAAACCCTAGGATTGATTCATTTTATTTAATTTCAATGATTTCAAATTCTCGCCGAAACCATTTTACATCTAAACGTCCTATGGCATTATGGAAGCAGTACGTTGTCAAAAGCAAAAAGTACGAACAGATATAAATCCTCCATTCACCATGGTCGATTTAAATGAAATTATTTTGAATAAATTCCAAGCAACGATTTAAATGGAACCGCACAGTAAAAAATTGAATTGCCGTCTTCGGTTTTTTTTTTCTCATTTGCGATCTTGAAAATGTATTACTCCGAAATGACAGTGTTTCAAGTTTGTGCGCATAAAAAACGCAAGTATATCAATCACATGAGTAGGAAATAATTTAACTTTAATCCTGTGTGTAATTAAATTTGAAGTAAAAAATATATTTACGGGTTCGCATGTGAAGGTGAATCATTTGGATAAATTAAATTGTTTGAAACTGTTGTTCTCATTCCCCACAATAGTGGATTTTGATGGCTACCCAGAGATGATTTGTTGGGATACATTTTTCATCTCTTTCATGGAGTTCTGTTATTTTTTATAAGGCGTCGCGGGTTCTGTAAGAAAAGCTTCACTTTAATACTTTATTATTGCTATTGCATAAGAGAACAGCGATTTACTTTAATGCGAATACTGAGAGACGTTAATAAAATTTTGCCAACCTTGTACTCAGTTTTTAATGTACGGTTAGTAATAATGTTGTTTTTGTTAACAAACAAACTACGAGGGTGAATCAAATATGAACCGGACTTTTGTTTTAAAATTTTTATTGGTACGATCAATACAAATTTTGAATACATATTATTTTTCTACATAGTCTCCTCTCTTATGTATACATTTTACCCACCGAATCGGAAGTTTTTTAATACCTGTCTCAAAGAATGAAACTGGTCGTGTCGATAACCAATTGCGCACAGACGTTTCTACACCTTCGTTGTCCTCAAAGTGGTGGCCTCCCAGTTCTTCTGTAAGTGGCCCAAACATGTGGTAGTCACATGGCGACAAATCAGGACTGTAAGACGGGTGTTCAAGGGTTTCCCAATGCATTTTGTTCAATTTTCCTTGAGTCAATACAGAATCACAGTTCGGATAGACATATCCCGCCTCCTTTGCCGATAGGCAAGTTTCACTTGTTGGAGTAGTTCGCAGTAATACTCAGCATTAATTGTACGGCGTTCGTGCAGAAAATCGATCAGCAGTACGCCTTCAATCAGCTCACGAATTGCGTAGATATTCGCCTCATTGATAGTTGTCGTGGGACGGCGTGCATGAGGCTCATTTTCCACTGTCTCTCGGCCATTTGAAAACTTTTTTGCCAGTCGTACACTTGGGTCCTTGAAAGTGTTTCATTGCCGAACTGTGCAGATAGTCGACGCAAAATTTCAGACGGTATAACGCCCTCCCGCACCAAAAATTTGACAACAACACGTTGCGCAACAGACGTATGCACCTCTTGCTCTGACATGATGCTACTAACAGCGCATCGACTACGCCTCACCAAACCGACGAACTCCCCTCTTCTTAACATCCCTACCTAACATATATCGAGACGTCACGCCACTCGAATTACCTACAGGGCGAGAAACAGAAAAGTCCGGTTCATATTTGATTCACCCTCGTACAAGAAAATGTAGATTTTAAACATATTTTGCTTTTTTGGAGGTTATTTCTAGCATCTTTTAGTTAATTTTTATGTTTTTACAGAAAAAAACACACCTTGAACAAGCATCTGTATATTTGAAAAATCCAAATGTTTGAAAGTTCCTGACTTAATTCATTTTGTAATACCATTGACAACGATGTCAGTATGATATTATTTGCCCAAAAATCTAGTCTATAAGAGCCATTTTGATGAAATCCTGATAGAGCTCACCGAAAATTATAATTTTGGTATCATTCCATTCGGATTGACGTATAGAATCTTTTTGAAAAAGTTGAAATGTTGCCGATAAAAATTGCAATATTTATAAACAATATAGTGAAAAGAGTGCTTCCGTTTTTTGATAAATCTCAAAAACAATAAAATATTTCTGAAATTGGAAAAAAGATGTGAAAAGAGGAGGTAATTTTATAAAAATTAGTCCCAATTCTCCAATATTAATAATTTTAACAGGGCCCTAAAATTATGACTAAAAGGAGGCTCTGGGGTTCACGTGTGCCTCTTCATTCAGACACGGTAAACAAAAAAATATTTAAACATATTAAATATAAATATTAAGGAGTGAAATACTTTAAGTACCTTTGGAATAAGTCAATAAACAATAAGCCGGTTACAAAAAAATATATTTGAATTGTTCCATGTTTTATGCATTTGTTAATTAACAACATTTTTGAAATGAAAAGTTAACATCAAAACCTTAGTAACTATTAAACTAAAAAGCTCATTTTTTTGCTACGTACAATTGTTCTAAAGAGGTGAAAAATTAAATTTCTATTTGAAAAATTTTAATTTTCCACTTATTTATCAATAATCGACTGCATTGAAAAGTGAATAATAATAATAGAGCGTTTCTAAGTTTTCTTTAATTTTTTTATACTTCTATTGTTTATAAACAAATGCAAATGTTTATGAGATAATGAAAAAATGTTTTTCATGATTCGAGGGATCCAAAAATATTATGATTTACAAAAAAACATTTCTGAAAAAAAATTTATTGCTTAAAAATGTAGTTGTTAATTAACTATATTTTGTCATTTTTATTAATATTAAGGAATCTTTTTTTTTTGTAAAAATCATTTTTCCTATTGTCCTTTCATATTCCTAAGAAAAAATAATTTCTAACATAGGTATAATTTATTTATTTGATAAACAATTTGTTATAAACAAATAAATTTTTATGTTTTATTTTTTTAACGGCTAATTTAAATAAAAACAATTATATATCGCATGATTTATAAACAAAATTGTCTATTTTTTAGAAAATTTTAAATATTTTACAAACGCTTTATTGTTATTATTCACTTTTCAATGCAATAGATTGTTGATAAATAAGTGGAAAATTATTTTTCCAACGGGTATCTATTTTTTTTCACCTCTTTAGAACTGTATGAAGAATAAAAAATGGAGCTTGTTAGTTTAATAATTACTAAGGTTTTTGTTCATAAAACATGAAAAAATTCAAATACAATTTTTTTCTGCGCGAATTATTTTTTATGAACCTATTCCAAAGGTACATAAATTGTTTCATTCGTTAATATTCATATTTAATATACATACGTGAACGCCTTTTTTAGCAATAATTTTAGGGCTTTGTTAAAATTATCAATAATGGAGATACGTTTCGGGAGTTAGACCTTTTTATATAAAATTCCTCTTTTCAGATCTTTTATCCAATTTCAAACATCTTTTATCTTTTTTAAGATTCTGCAAAAAACGGAAGCACCCTTTTTTTACACTATGTTCTTTATAACTATTGCAATTTTTATCGGCATTAATTCAATTTTTTTCAGGAAGTTTTTAGACATCACTCCAAATCGAATGACACTAAAATTATAATTTTCGGTGAACTCTATCAGGATTTCACCAAACTTACTTGTAGACTGATAATTACTTCTCCAAATGGTTGATTGGGGATATCCTTAAAAGTCAACAAATGCCACGTTTAGTTGGAAACGCCACTCAATTAGCCACTAACATTCTTATTGTCTTTTTCAATTTTTTGGTATTCTTCCAGTTCATGCCATTTGTAATAATTTGAGTGAATATTGTATATAGTCGAGATAGAAGACTTACCGGTCTACAGTTTTCGAGGTTTATTTGATTGCCCTTCTTGCGTAAGAAAAACATATGTAGACCATTCCATGTCTCTGGAAGATCTTCCTTCGGTAGTTATGTTAAAATGTCCCTTAGTCTTTCCATTTCTATCACTATTCCGTCCTCTCTTGGTGCTGTACGACTCTTCATATGGCACAATGCATCTTACATCTTCGATTGTCGTCAGTCATAGAAAATAAGCTCATGAGAAAAAGTTTTACTCTTTCAGTAACGTTGCTCGAGCATCCTTGACGCTCTACATAGAAGACTGCTATCTGGAAATTGAACCATTTAGTAACATCATTCTTGAGTTCATCGTCGATTTGAAATCGTTGTCTACTCAGCCCCTTTTTCAAAACTGGAAATAGTCACTTGATGCAAGCTCGGTTATGTCGGAGGGTGATCAAAAACCTTTTCATTCAATAAATACCAAGCAGCGTCCAATTTGGATTATTCGTCACAGATTGGTTAGCGTTTTACAATATACGTCAGCTGTAATTGTGAACATAGAGAATGAAGTTACTTGAACTTGTTTCGTTTCGTTGATCTTGAATGGCGCCCCTGCATTGATTTTGAATTGGTGTATGAAATCTTGTTTAGACCACCCCCAAAACTGCCATACACTAAGCATACTTTGTTCTTTGATCAGTTAACATTTTTGAAACCCACCTCGCACGCAGTTTGTGATACCCAAGCTGTTCAGTAACAGTCCTGTAGATTCAGGTTCTAACAACATATCAGCCACTCCACATTTGAGCGAAACTCCCGATATCATTTTTGGACTTGTAGGTCACTCATTATTTCAGGCCATACACTTGGCATAACTCACAATTCTGAAGCGGCTCCCACTGAACGTGAAAAAATTCCTGAATCAAAACAGGAAATACAGTAGTTGCAGGGTTGGTAAATAGCGCTGGACTGAGTGAAATTTTATTCAGATCTACCATCAATTAAAAATTGGTCAGCCGACCAATGTTTTGGGGTACCCCTCGTATATAGCATATCTAGGAATTGCATAGAAACATTGTTACAGACAGCACGAATCACAATTAGATGGTCTCTATTGACTTCTATTCGTGACCATTTGATTCGCATTTACATATCCAATATGTTTGAATTACATCAATAATTCTTCAAAAGTTCGGTGGTTTAAAGGTAGCGCAACTGATGACGGGTCTTTCAAATAAGTATGACTTGCATTCAAAAGTCTCGAAAGGATAATTACAATGAAACTTGTGTTTTAATCTCGTGTGCTACTGTTTCTACATTTGAGGATGAACTAAGAAATGATAAAAACTTGCTTTAATAAAAAAAATTTCGGACTTTTTATTGAGCCTTGTAAAACGAACCCGAATTAATGCCGCTGTTGAGTTTTTAATACCGAATTTCAATTATCCATGAGGTTAATTTGTAGCGGAAACAACGGAAAATTGATCTTTTTCTACTCCTAACATGTGTGAAATTGTGTTTTTTTATGCTTATGCATGGTTCAATTATTCCACGGTAAAAAAACATGTCACAAATACATTTGTTGACAATTTTTATGGTGTTAACGAACAATCATTACCGGTTCTAAGAATCAACAGACGTATTGACCATTATCTCATTATACACATATTTCTTACTTTTTTCGTAATGTGACATTCGATCTGATACTCATGTAATTATTCATCGAAAGTTACGAGTTCAAGGTCGCTCGTTGTATGGAATGCGATATAGTATGAGATGATATGCTTCTATCTATATTTACTGGATCCATTTTAAAATCAGTCCATTCGACGATAGTGTTGTTTACACAAAGTATGTTATTGCGCTTTTGCATACAGTGCGTGTGCGTAAGAGCAATACAGCTCGGACAGGATGTTTTATATATTTTTGAAGTAAAATGAGAATTTTCGTCAAATGACACCCAACACCGATACCGTTACCTGTGGACATTTGATATTGAAAAAATATTTAAGAATGATTCCATGAAGAGTAGGCAAGGAGGAGTCTCTCCCCGTGTAGAAAATGTTCCTAATTCCAATCACCAATATAGACGTAAACTTGTATTATTTTCATTTTCGGAACCTAGAACTGCTTTTGAAGTCTAATAGGTGTTTTAGATTGAAAAAATAATATTCCTTGAAAAATGTCTGTAATTTGTTTTACATTTTCTATAAGATTTTTCATGTTCTAGTGCAACTCTTGTTATTTTTAGGGTTCCGTATATACAATACAGGGATACTCACATCGAGTAATTTTCTCCTAAACTACTGGACGGAAAATGTTGAAATTTGGTATCAGTGTGCCGAACAGAAGTACATATCGTAAATGAAGAAATTTTGATTTTAGGGGTACTTTTGGGGGAAAAAACTAAAAAAAATCGACCATTCCTCCACTAAACTCCCAAACTGTAATAAGTAAAATTTTGAAAAAAAAGGAATTTTACCGGAAAAATAAGGCGAAACCTCTACTATTAATTTTGGGTGTCAAAATACAGAATTTATTGAAAAATATATAATTAAAATTGTTTCTAACGCATCACGCAATATATCAAATTAAAGGGCTCATTATGACAAATACAAACATATATTTTTTCATATTTTTAAAATAAATTATTTAAAAGATATTAACAAAAATATAAAAAAAATACCCATTCATCTCTGAAACTATAAGACGTAAAATTTGAAATAAATTAGGGATATATGATTTCACCTGAACTTTACTGGAAACATAAGGAGAAACCCCTAACATTAATTTTATGGGACAAATTACACCGTTAAATGGAAAATATAAAATTAAAATTATTTCTAACGCATCATGTAATATATCAAAGCAAAGGGCTCGTTATGAGGAATACAAATATATTTGATATTTTTTTAAAATGAATATTTTAAAATATATTAACAAAATTATAAAAAACATTACCCATTCCACCCTTTATTCCACAAACTATAGGACTTAAAAATTTTTGTTTGTAGGAAAAATACGAAGAATTCCCTAATATTAATTTTGGGAGCCAAATTATAGAATTAAACGGAAAATAAAAATATATATTTATTAACGCATCCTGCAATACATCAAATGAAAGGGCTCATGAGGAATACAAATATATATATTTTTAAATTAATTGTTTACAAGATATTAACCAAAAATGTAAAAATTCTCATTTTCCAGGTTATTTCCGAAACCATACCACATGGAGCTCACTTGAAATTTATAAGAATTATAAAATTAAATAGAAAATAAAAATTTAATTTTCAAACGCATCATATAATATATCAAATAAAATGCTCATTATTTGAATTACAAATATATCCTATTTTTAAATCATTTGTTTAAAAGATATTAAGAAAAATCTTAAACATCGACTTATCCCGACTTTAGAAACTACATTATCTAAAGTTTTGAAAAATATAATTTATTTGTATTTTTAAATAATTAATTTAAAAGATTGATTATTTTATTATTTAAACCTATATTCTCCTTTATCTTCCAATCTACAGAGCCTAAAAGTCAAACAGTAGATTATAAAAGGCTTTCCTGAAAGTTTATTAACAAAATAAAACTCTAATGTTAATTTTGGGGACCAAGTTAGAAAATTAAATACATATTTGTATAAACATCAAGCGAATCATGTAGCAGATCAAATAAAAATTCATGTGTGGAAAATAAAAATGTATATTTTTTATAAATTTAAAAACCTTCCTTTCAAAGTTATTAGAAAATGCACTCATTCCCTGCTTGTCTGAAACTGTAATATTAGAATCTTGAAGGTACTACTGAACCCTTAGTATGCGAGTCCAACTCGTACTTGACCAAATTATTTTGTTTATAAAATTTATTGCTCTTTATTGCACAATTACTCAAATACTTCATTATTTTTCACTTACATAATCTTTGATTAAATCAATAAAGTGATATTTGTAAATTCCATTCTTAGTTATAAACCAAAAGAGAACCAAATCAACCTCTAACAAAATATGGAATTAAGGGTATTAGTTGTAATGAACATATGTTTTGAATGTTACATGGTATTTTTACTATTTTTACAAATAAATTAAAATATACTCTTAATATTGGTGTTGTTGATATTACTTACTAAAATCTTATATCAGTTCCTTATGCCTACCTCATTCTTTGAATAACACCAAATGAATAACTAATGTTTTACTTTGTCTCATGCTCATGTCTCTATAAAAGGTCAGACACAATGACTGGCCGTCCAAGATCGTTATGCCGAAATGTGCGGCATATTTCGTAAAACAGCAAATATTCTATTTGACACTTTTAGAATTAATATAATTTCCTAACCAATTTCTTGTTTATGCTTTAAGCCAGAAATTCAGTTGTTAGGGAAACTGCCTATATACTGATAATAAATAATTAAAGTTTTATTTGAGTAATAGAATTTATTTATTTATTTATTGAAACCAGTATACAGTTTACAATGAAAAATTATCATTAAATAAACCCACAGAGGGATAGGAATCCCTGTACGTGCCTGGTACACTTAAGATTAAACCTTAAAACTAAACTTAAATAATACAAAAACAATCATGTAACATCTATCACAAATCAGTAAATATTTTAGCTATCACAGTGTATATTGCATTAATAATTAGTAAAAGCATTTAGTGAAATAATAGCTTCATTTTATATTATTAATTATCCATTGAGCCAATTTCTTTTTGTTTGCTTTGTCACAGTTCACCTTACATTTATATTCATTTGGTAATATATTAAATATTTTTATTGCATTGATATAGCTGTATTTAGTAAAAATTCTTTTATTTATTTTAGGTAGTTCAATAGCTTTATTTCTAGTAACACTAGTGGTTGTTAAAAACTCAGTTTTAAGTGTGTCATAATGATAACATAACGATCCAAGAGCAAATAATTGTACAAGATTAACTGGATTTTTGCTTGTATTATTAGAATTTTTGTTCAAGATTTTAAGTAATCTATTTTGAAGCACTTGCAGATGAAATATACTATTGGAATACGCTCCTCCCCAAGCAATATTACCATAAGAAATAATACTATGGAACAATGCGTAATAAATTATTTTTATTATATCAGCTGTCATTATTTTAGATAATTTGTAGAACACAAAAACCAAGTACTTAGTTTTATTAATAATGTAATTAATATGTTTATCCCACTTAAGGTTAAAATCAAAAATAATTCCCAAGTATTTGTGATGTTCAACTCTATTAATCTGGCTGTCATTTATACATATATTCATTTTCTTTGGCACACTATCACTGTAGCATCCAAAAGCAATATAAACAGTTTTATTTATATTAAGTAATAATTTGTTGGATACTAACCACTCATTCACTTCCCTTAACAATAAATTCATCTTATGTTGGGCTTGGTATTACTGCCGTATCATCTGCATATGACAGTATAGTTTCATGTGGCATTCGATACAGTAAATCATTGACATATAGTATAAAAAGTAGAGGGCCTAGAACAGTACCCTGTGGCACCCCAGTAGTTATATCTATAAGTACGGTAACATTCATTAATTTTCACTCTTTGTTGTCTATTTTTAAGATAACTAATTAAAAGATCTGATGCTTTACCTCTAATTCCTAGATTATATAATTTATTGCATAATATATTGTGGTTTACAGTATCGAATGCTTTTGCCAAATCCAGAAACGTGATTATTAAAGGTTTACTTTTATCTAGGTTACAGTGAATAATTTTAGTAATTTGCTGAAGAGCATCACGAGTCCCAATATTTTTAATAAATCCAAACTGCCATTTTGAAAATAATTTACATTTATTAATAAAATTAGACTCTAAAATGTACCACTTTTTCAAATACTTTTGCAATGTTTGAAATAAGTGAAATTGGCCGATAGTTAGATAGGCCAGACTTACTTCCTCCTTTATGCACAGGTACAATTTCTGCCTTTTTGAGATCATCAGGCCATACTGCAAGACTAATACATAAATTAATGATATAACTTGAAGTATCAACTATATAAATTGAAATATGTTTCAAAATCTTTGAACTTATTTTATCAACTCCCCCCTTTTTAACTTTCATGTTGTGTACAATTTTGCTTATTTCAATTGAGTCTGTTGGTTGCAGATAAATAGTTTTATCATTCATGGTTGGCATATTAATATTACTTTGAGTTGTGGGAATATTATTACTTAATTTTTCACCAATTTCTAAGAAATAATTATTCATAGTATTCACTATATTTCATTACGAAATTATATTTTGAATTGAACTATATTATTTTTTAAATACAAAGCTTAAATAAGTAACCAATAATTAATCACTGGCTGTTTTTATGTACAAACTATTGTTACAAATTTAAATATATCTTGATATCTGTTACGTATTAACTGCATAAATTGTTTCGTTATATGATTTATTCAGCTATGTAGACTACTCAAAATCAATACATTTTAATAAAATATTGTATTAATATTAACATAACATAAATAAATCAGTGCTTTATTAGTTTTTTTATTACGCTGAATATTATTCATTAATTGAAAAATAAAATCTGATGTTTTGATATTTTCATCAATTACGTTACATTTCGGGGGTTTTGTCGAACAAATGAGGCTACCGGCATTGGTTTATATTCTGAAAATGTTATTGGAAACTATTTGAATGTAAAGGCAAAGCCTTTTGTTTGTTTCAACAATTAAAATGCTTTCGAAATGATGTAACGAAATCATTATATATATATATATATATATATATATATATATATATATATATATATATATATATTTAGTTTTGTTGTTATTACATTTTTGTAATGGGTGCACTGAGTAAATTTACACGAGCAAATTATTTTAGAACAAGATAGAGAGGATAAGTCAGCGTAAGAATTTTTTTGTGTAATTTCGTGTTCACTATTGTAATTTCCTATTTATTTAATTAAATTATGACATGCTTTGGAAACTACATTTGTGTTATCTAAAACAAATTTAAAGATCACAGCACCTAATTTCTGGCAATCTGATGAGCCCAGAAAACATTTAACGTTTGAAATAATAAGAGCAGCTGATGATATTTCTAAAAAAAATAAGTCAACAAAAGATATTACATTGGTCACTAAGGTTTAAGGGATGCTACGCTTGTCTGTGTTTAACGGAGGATGCTGTAATTGCAAATGTAAGTTTGTAATCCCACAAAAATTATATTTGCGTGAAATAGCTAAATATTTTCGGAGTTTTTTCATTTACTTATGCTGTGAGAACTTGGTTCTAGCCAAATTTTATGATTCTCCTTCAACAGATGTGCCCTAATGGTTTGAATGAGTGAGAAAATAGTACATCTAGTAGTACCAGATATTATTCTGATGCCCCCATTATACATAAAATCAAGCATTATGCCGCAATTTGTGAAAACCATGCCTAAAGATGGGCAATGTTTTAACTATAATTCTGAAAAGTTTCCACATCTACCTTAAGAAAAATTGAGAAAGGTATTTTGTTGTTGTTTCTGATATTAGAAAAATGATATTTGATCACTAATCGTATAGTCATAGTCAGTGATTGAAAAGGAAGTTTGAATTAAATTCAAACAGGTTGAAAATTTTTTAATTGTGACGTATACATCTTTTCCGAAATTTTGGTGCTGCTAATGAAGAGAAAGGTAAATGACATTATATTAATGGAAAGAAGCTATCAGTTGGAGTACTAATTTGATGGCATAGTATTGTTGGACACTCCACCGAGAAAATCAAACTAGCTCGGAAACAAAGAAAGTTGAAGATAATAGAGATGTAGAACTGTTGTAGAGTCTAGTGGGGCTGATACAGATTTACAGAGTTCAAATTTAGATTCAGAATCAAGAAACTGTATGTGATCCAAACAGCGAATGTTATTTAGCGGCATGAAATATAAGTTGTTTTGATTTCTATAATACAGAGTGTATATACTCACTAGACGGTAATGCAAGTCATTGCTATAATGGAATATATGAGAATGCATACTATCAATGAGTTTCCATATTTCGCTCATTTTATTTGTGTTGCATTACTGGGAAATTAACCGAGTACATTTTACAGAAAAATAAATTTGATTCGCAGCAGCCACATAATAAGTTGATAGCTACGAAGATAATTCTACAATTCTTAATCAGCAATGTATAATATCTGGTTCGTAGAATATAAAGAATATGAAAACATACCGGTTCATCTCGTAACTTAACGCGTATAATAAGACACCCTGTAGAGGTAGTATGCAGGTAGATAGCTGATCCATCCTAAGTCGCATTCTATCCGTCCGAGGGCGCCACACGGTACTTCTTTCTGTCCAATGTGCATACCAT
The DNA here is from genome assembly GCA_034190945.1 of Octodonta nipae. Classification (NCBI taxonomy): domain Eukaryota; kingdom Metazoa; phylum Arthropoda; class Insecta; order Coleoptera; family Chrysomelidae; genus Octodonta; species Octodonta nipae. Next base: position 16,522,488 of record CM067216.1, read on the forward strand.
CTGGGCATCTGCACTTACTTCTTCATTTGATGGCCTCAGTGCCATTTCGAAGCGAGTGCTTTTCGGACGCGCCGAAGACCCGTTGGTGATGGTCGCTTGAGTTTGGTTGGGTGTCAAGAATCTTTTGTTGCAACCTCGTGTGTGTAATATCAGAGTGTGTTTATATATTTATTTTTTGGTTTACAGTGTATTGTTTTGTTATGTGACGGATAATGGATAGCAAGTATGTGGGGAAGAGTAAGTTTCAACGTTGTTTTTTTCAACCTTTCATGTTACCATGTTGTTTCTCGTAACGTAAGCTATTAAACGATTCATCTGCGGTTTAATTTTTTTTAGTAATTAATACCTACGGGTTCCGAGCTCGCTATTGGTGGTTTCAGGTGGGAACGCGGTGTGAGAAGCATTTTAATGCTATAGCGGGGCTTAGAAACTATACAATTTTTTTATAAAACAAAATGTATAAAGATACGGTCTTGATTCTTTCAAAAATAAATCTAATACTTTGTTTTTTTTAATATTGTGACTTTTTATAGAATCATATCATTGCATAGGATTAACTTAGTTGGGTTGTAATCAGGAACTGGTTTTTTGAACACGTAGATTTATCACCATTTGTATTTCTTGTACCTACGCTTTAATTTTTGAGAGAACTACATCTTGGATGCTTACTGGCTTGTGCAACTTTTTCTAGTTCCATTGTTACTAAATTCTTCTGGACACATAGTATATAGCTATATCTTAACAATTTAGTTCATTTTATAAAAAAAATATCATGTATTTCTTGGTATATAAAGATTAAGCACCAAGAAATTACATAAAATAAACCATTTTTTGTATTTATTGAATTTGTATTTTGAAACATCCTTAAATATTATAAATAGAATTGAATAATTCTCGTTTGAAGAATATCCAGTAGAGAACAAGAAATTATTCCAGTTTGAATATACCAATCCACAACTACGTCAGCTCTATGCGTATTCATTTTTGATTTTTGGTCTTTCATACTATGTTACTAGTTCAGGCGAGGTAGTTCTGAAATGATCCTCGTCATTTGAATCCATACATTGTCTTGCTTTTAAAATTTGGTAAAAAAGTAAAAAACTGGCGTAAAAAATGAATCTTAAGCATGGTAGTTGTAAATATTAAACTACTAAATCATAAAATAAGTTGTGTGTGTATAATTGTTAGCAGTTTTATTATTTTCAAGCTGTCAAAAGAAAACAGGAGCAAGAAAGTTCAAAAAAAAAAATACAAATCGAGTACAGCTGAATTTGCTAACAAACAAATTGCTGAAGTTATTTCAGAAAAAAATGGTAGAAATAAGAAATTCCTGTCCGTATAATATGTGTTTACACCAGGATCGATAATTTTTCAAACCAATGAAAATAATAGTAGGATGAAACCCATTGGAAAAGTAAGAAAATACAACAACTATAAAAGGAAAAATAATTTACGGGCGATCGGAGATCGGTAAGTGGGAGGGGGTGGGGTCTTTTCCACCTTTTTCTCAAAATGCATGTAAAAAATAAAAAAAACAATTTTTTGTTTTTATTTTTGTTTTAAAAAAAAACTCACGAAATTTGGTGAAATCTTACCTTTTTATATCCCAAACACACTGTACTTTTTTTATTTAAAATCATTATTTTTTCACCTTATTTTGACTAAATATCGAAAAAGTACTCTAATTTTGAATCCAAAATTCTCACGTCAAAATATTTACTTTTTTAAAAAATTCGGTGGGCTTTTTGCTCCTTGAAATCTCTACTTTCTGATGATGTAAAAAATATATGCATTGCTATGGTAAATGATCTCAGAAAATGCAAAGAAAGGAAAGAAACTCGAATCCGAAAATTAAATACTAAGGCCCAGACCCTGCAAGCCCCTGTTCCATTTCTACCTTTTCATGGACTAAAATTTTCTGTAGGTCACTCAGGTATATAAGTATAATCTTAAAATAGCAATAAATTAAAGAAGATTCTATAACTTTCTTTCTGAAAATATTGTAGATGTTTTATTAAATATTTCGACTTGTAATTATTTTGTTTATCAACGTTTTTCGAGAATAATGTTAATAAATAGTTCAAAATTGTACATAATGATTAAAAAAATTTGAATTAGAGTTTTTTTCGTTTCTTCGCATTTTCTGAAAACGTACCATTGTAATGAATATATTTTTTTACACCATCAAAAAGTAGAGATTTCAAGGAACAAAAGCCACCGACGCTTTTAAAAAAGCATATATTTTGAGGTGAGAATTTTCGATTGAAAATTAGGGTGCTTTTTGGATATTCAGCAAAATAAGGTGAAAAAATAATTATTTTAACTCAAAAAAAAATACAGTATGTTTGGGACATAAAAAAAGTTAGATTTGACCAAATTGCGTGAAAAAAATTATTATATTTTTTTGGGAAAGAAAAATAAAAAACAAAAACCTGGTGTTTTTTGAATTTTTCACATTAATTTTGAGGTTATGTGAAGAAAGTGCACACACAAAAGTTGTAGATCTTTTTATTAACTACAACCTTGCCATTTAACTTTTTTCCATACGACTTATAGTTTTGCCGGAAATCGTCCCAATAACCAAAGTAATCGACCTCAGTATTTAACCAATAAGTTTGGATGTTGTCGAAGATATATTAGGAGAACTCATTCCTAATATTCCACAAGAAGAATATATAATTTATCGCAATATAGATGTCAAATCTAATTCTAAAAGTACTGAAAATATAGAATATAGATATGTCGCTATGTGTAATGATAAAATATACAAAGAAGACAGTAAAATTAGAGTGAGATTTTTAAGAATTTCTGTCAATAATAGAACACTTGATGATCCTCATAATCTGAAATAAGATAGATCAGAACTATCTATGTTTTTATTTGTAGAAGATGTTTAATTTACATTATAATAACTAGTTAAATGATGAATTATGTTCCCCAATTGTTGATCTGTGCTGTTAGGTTAGGTTAGGTTAAGTTTCTATGTGCAATTTAATTTTGTTGATGCATTGATTCATAGTAAAAGTTGGTTTTTGTTCATTTTCTTGTGTATATTTGTCCAAATTCCTCTAACATCCAATAAAGTATGTTGACTTACTAGTTTGTTGATAGATTTATCATGGCATATGATACATTAATATTGAAATTTATGGAATATAATAGATTTTTTGTTTTCCTTTTCGGCCGATTATCAAATATTGACTCAGGTGTCATCAAATTATGAGACTCAAACAATATTTTTGATGTTTATTTTTGTTCAATACTCTTACTTTAGTTCGTAAATTTCTCAATGAATTCCAATATAGACTGTTTCCAGGCCAGGGCAATACACTTATTTGCTTTTCCTATACAAACGTGTCACCTTTCTTAGCACTTAACTTGGGGTCACCATTTATATACCAATTATATTACTATTCGTGCTATAATCTCTTCCTTAAATTCCTCTACTGGCGATCGGGGGTTATAAAGCCTGCATTCATTTGAAATTTGAAATATAATGTTATGGCTGAAACACTCCTACACCATAACAAGTACGAGAACGACTTTTTTCATGAACCAATAAGTTGCAACTAGCAAGTCTTCATGTTACATGAATTAATAAAATAAAACAAAATATATTAAGGACCAGACGTAAGAATATGACCCCCCACTCCTCCAGCTAGCTGTGAACAGACATATCATTGCGAAGAAGTTTGGTTTGCGAGTGTGTCTAGCTAGGGGTCAATATTATTGTATTTGCACGGCCTGCTGGATGGGTGCCGCATTCCAGGTGCCAGGTTGAGTAAACCAGTCCAATATGAATTTTCTCAGTGCGATTTGGTCTTAATTCTGACGACTTTGCAATTTGTGCATTAGTTTCCTTGAAACACATGTTTTTGTTCTTTGTAGATTATTTTACATATTGTATCTTGATAGAGTATTATGATCTACTTGCCAATTTTTTCCATCCCCAATTATCTTTTTTAGTTTTCTTTTAGTATCTTCACTTATCATATTACTGATCTAAAATAAATAATCGTAGTTTTAATTCACCCTTCATAATTTACTTGCTTAATCTTGGATACATGTAACCACGATTTGAAATTTTGGAAATTCTTCTTTGATGAGTCATAGTTTAGCAGTTTTTATATTCTGTAATTTATATAATTTGTTTTCATTTTTTTTCATTTTGGAAACCTTCTAACGCAAGACTATACACCGTTTCTGTACAGAACTCCAAAAATTATTTATACATAGTTAAGAAGAGAATTTATGTCGTACGATTGGCCATCTAGGGATCATTGAATAACAACATTACACATTCAAGTGGTGAGTTTCCTTGAAAATTTGTTACAACCACAACACCTAGATGTCACTGTACAAATTACTACTTGTCATTTGCACAAAGCATAACTGATGAAGGTTCCCTGACCAGAAACAATATTATATATATATATATATATATATATATATATATATATATATTTGTTTTTAAGTTTTCACGGGCACTAAATGTTTTAGGTGGTTTCCGGGAATTCATCCGCGTAGTTGATAACTGATCCCTGCCAGGATCGATGGTAAAATGACGACGTTTCGGCAGAGTCACATCTGCCCTCTTCAGGTCGGTTCGCATAATTCTCGTAGCCTTCTGCTTTCGGTTCTAGTTACTCGAATACGAGTACTCTGCCGAAACGTCGCCATTTTACCATCAATCCCGGCAGGGATCAGTTATCAACTACGCGGATGAATTCCCGGAAACCAGCTAAAACATATATATATATATATATATATATATATATATATATATATATATATATATATATATATATATATATATATATATATATATATTGTCTTGCGTACAAAGGAATGACACCTCGAAGAGAGTAAGTATTCAATATCTCTGACAGGTGAAGTTAACCTAAAAATTTAGTCGCGACATTCTAATCTAGGACTTACGGGATAACAACAATCACATGGAACGGCTCAAGATTCGGAACCTCTGTGTGCTAGTTTGCCCAAAAATCCTAGATGTCGTATTTACATCTCGCGTCTACAAAGCTGTTTGTTTGTTCATGTGTCTGTCTCGCAAGTTTAACCGGAAGTCGGTACATAATGAAATGCAACATTTTTATTACAGAAGTAAACATTTTTTCATTGTCTATTACTTCCTTCAGTTTAATTGTAACGCCGAAGACTTTTGTAACCATTTTTCATTCAGCATTTTTTCCCGGTTGCTTCTTTTGTTCGGTGATCAATAGATTCATTACATGACTCATTTCTACAAACAACATTCCACAAAACGCGATATCACTTCTTAAAATACTGCTTATTGAAATATTTTTTGTTTTCTAATCAATTACTATGACTTGCTCATTGTTCAGAAACTATATTCAGGGCCATATTACTTGCGGTTTAAAACATAATCGAGTTACCTACATTCCTAGATTCCATAGATGTGCAAGCAACAATGTGAAAGCTAATGGAGGATTTAATGAACTCTTTTAACATTTATACAGTAAGGTACTATAGTGACGGATAAATTCATTTTCTATGTAATTATGAATGTCAATGAAAACCATTGAAACAGGTAAATTTTTATATATTTTCATTTCAAAACTATCCACCCAAAATAACTTTTATAATATCTTTAAGCGGGCATGAATATCACTTCTAAAAGTTTAGGGGTAGGGGTATCAGGTCAAAAGTGACCTCTTATTAAAGGTCTCTTTTGACACATCATTTCGTAAATCGCAGTATATTTTACAGAGTAATGAAGAATGAACAGCTCACCCAAGAAATTTGGTGCAAAACTGCTGATTTTTTAAATTTTCATTCGACATCTGGGATCCGCCATTTTGAATTTTGCAAATCTGACCTCGGAGACCCTAAAAACCACCTTAAGCTAATTTTGATGTAATTGGCAATTATCAATAAATAAATAATATTTAAAAAATTTATTTTACGGTTTTTAGGTCATTTGTAAAAAATATTCTGATTTTAAAAAATGGTGTTTTGACTCAAAAGTTACTGGTTTGTATAAAATTACTTTTTTCTAGAGTTTTGACGTCAAAAACTCACTCCTATATTGCTGAATACAGAATTGAGAATTCTTTTAAACGCGTATAAAACGCTACCCCTTTTCGTTTAAGTTTTTTTAGTGGTAGTTATTACCTTAGGGGGTTGTAGGGGCAGGTGAATAATTTTCTTCAAAAAGTTAATTTCATATATAAAATTGACATGTTTGAGGATTTTCCTTGACATTCATAATTAGAAATGAATTTATTCGTCACTTTACGACCTCCCTGTATAATTATCTGTGCATTTATAGTTCGATCATTTCACGATACCTCTACCAATGTTACGTTGAAACACTTCTGGTTCACATTAGCGAGAATCTGACAACATTGCGGGGCATGAGGAATGCCTCAAGTCCGAATATTCAGCGGTCAAGACTGTCATGGACAAAGAGAAGAGTGTTCGTATTGTCTTCTTGTATACTTTTGTACGGCGTAGGCTTTTAAACATCAATATGCGTTACTACCTGTGGGTTAAAATATATGTTGAACCGTAAGAACGTTTAATGTTAATGCTAGACTTCGTAAGCATTACAGTTCGGTATACAGAAATGGATCAATCCATTACTATCGATGTTTTGAATTCGTTAAAGAATCTTGTGCGATTCTAAAGATAACAATCTCGTCCCAAAAAAACTTGTCAGATAAAATCATTAAGTGTCGTTTGGATTCTTGTAACATTTTTTTATCCTGTTTTGTTGGAATCACTGGTAGCAAAACGATGTTTTTTAAATTTAAGCAACTAACTGAACACTTCTTCAGATTATCCGATTTTTTGTATGTCATATACTTGTCAATAAATGTTCTACACTAAGAAACAATTAATTTTTATTAATTTTTTCTAATAATAAAAATGCGTAGTCGGCATGTTTTTCTGCACAGATGTAGCTTGTGGGTTGTAGAGTAACATAGCCTCCAAAAGATCTGCAGTATATTTCTGTAAACATGGCGGATTTGGTGTGGGAACTTCTTGAGCTTACAAAGTTCCGTCAAGGCTGCCCGCTATTTTTTCTAGAGTTGCGCAGGAGGTTTTTGTATTCTGCTCATAATGGTTTAAACACAAGTAGCACAGTCAGAAAAAAAATAGAGGGAACATTGCTTTCACAATATATATGTAATAAGTTCCATTATTTGTTTGAAGTGCAAGTTTTCAGTAGGATTATTTATTTATTTAACCAGTAAAGTATTACGTTACGATAGCCAACATATTACAATAGTAATTCCCACAAAGGTTACAATGTAACAGAAAATACGTACAGACTAATTGACACCATTTACGTACTATAATTAATTAATTTATATGTAATATATTCACATATGTATACAGACACACACACATATATTGATGATGATTGATGTCGGTCTTTACATATATATATATATATATATATATATATATATATATATATATATATATATATATATATATATATATATATATATATATATATATATATATATACATTTATATGTATGTATGTATACATGAGTCTATCCAACAAAAAAAAAACAAAATAAGTTACAACAGTTCATATTGAGATAGTATAGATAGAATTGACATATTTATTATTTACTATTGTTTGTAGACCGTTTGGTAGCGTGTTCAAATACTTTTATAGCTACAATGTAATTATTTTTATTGCGAATGGTGGTAAATTTGTGGTAAAAGAATGCTTTTATTCTTAGTCCTACTAGTAGACATTTCATATTGATGTTTAAGGTTCTTGTAATGATAGACAAATACTTTTAAGCGGAATAAGTGGTTTAATTTAGTGAGATGATTTATTGCTAAGTATTTTTGTTTATAATTTTTTTAATAATCTATTTTGTAGCTTTTGTAATAGATTTAAATTGTTAGAAAAAGCCCCTTCCTAAGCAATTATCCCATAACTTATAATACTCTGAAGAAGGGCCATTAGGTTTTCATAGATTTAGATAAACAAAATATACTTTGTCGCATTTATTATATATTCAATATGATTATTCCTTTTTAAATAAGAGTCCAATATAATCCCTATGTATTTACAACTTTCAACTCTATTTAATAAGTTTTTCTTAATTTTAATTTCCAAATTAGTCGGTACACTATTACGGTTGTTTCCAAAAGTCATATATACAGTTTTTCAATATTTAAAGTAAGTTTATTTGCTTCTAGCCATTCATTTTATTTTTAGCTTCATCCCATGTATTTCCCCTAATCATCACAGCGGTGTCATCCGCTTATGATACAATCTCATTAACAGCCCTTCACAAGATCATTAACATGAAGAATAAATAGTAGAGGACTTAATATTGTACCTTGGGGAACACCTATCTGATTTCTTATAATCACTTACTACGTTATTCATCTTAACTCTTTGTTGTCTGCCAGATAGATAACTACTTATTAATTTGTGATCATTTCCTCTTATTCCATAACTCTAAAGTTTACTTAGTAAGATCTCATCATTGACTATATCAAAAGCCGTAGTCAATTCTAGAAAAGTGGTAATAATTGCTTTACTCTTATTCCAGGGACTTATAGATTATATTAATTATCAAAGTTAGTGCATCTTTAGTTCCTAATCCTTTTATAAAACCAAATTGTTTTTTAGATATGTTACATTTTTTAAATAAGTTAAAATATCTGTTGTATGAAAGCTTCTCAAAAACCTTGGTTTGATATTAATGATATTGGTCTGTAATTTTTGCTTGACTTTGATCGTTCGTTTTAAAGATTGGAACTACTTCAGCGTTTTTTTAAATCATCTGCCATACAGACAATTCAATACATTAAACAGATTATAGATATATGTTAATGGTTCATCTATATATTTGGGAATTGCTTTTAAGGCTCTGGAGTGTATATCATCAACTCCACCAGCTTTGTCTTTTAAATTTATTATGGTTACAATTTCTTCCTTAGAAGTAGGATCTAAAAAAATGCTATATTGATTCATATGTGGCATGTTAATTTTATTGTCAGGTGAGTTATATATATATATATATTCAGCCTTTAGTTGTTCATTATCTGGATCTAATTTCCAAATTTTACATTTTACATAGTTGAACTTTAGTTGAGCACGAGTTCATGATAGAACTCCTAATCCATGGTTTTCTACTGATTATTTTTAAATGGTTTACTTTATGAGGCTTGTATTTTGACTTATTGATGCAGCTCTTTCCTTTATTAGTAACTCAGTGGCTAAATTTGGATCGTTTAGTAGGAATTCATTTCATTTTACTTTACTTACAATAAAATGAATTATCTATATATGCATTTATTTGTTTTTTAATGACAATAAAAACGGGATAGTGGTCAGGGAACACAAGACTCAATCTAATTGATTCAAAGTTATGATTATTTGTTTTGATAAAAACATTATCAATACAAGGTCCTCCTTTTTCATTTTCATATGGTCTTGTTACCTCCTGAAAGCATGGGCAGTACCCTTTTCCAACAAATTTATTTAGATGTTCTAGGCTTACAGTATTTAACTCTAATAAATCAATATTGAGGTCTATAATAAAATGATTTTTCGTATTTTTACAGTCATTTAGAAATAATTGTCATTCTTATAAAAATTCAGATTTGGTAGGTCATGCGACCTGTACATAGCATGTATCTCAAAATTGATTTTGTCCCCTATTTTAGAATGTCGAATACTCAATCTATCACATTTCCTAGTATATGTACTCTCATTTAAATTTTCATTGATATATACTGCAACACCATCAGCTTGGTTTATACGACTATTATTATAGAATATTTAGATACTTGGCAAGTGGTCAAAGCCATAGTATTCCAAATTCCAAGTTTCAGTACATACTATTATCACGGATTTATTTTTTAATGTTTTAATAACGGTTTGAAATTTATCAAAATTTGAGTTTAACGTTGTAATATTAACATAGGTATACTATTAATTTATCATCACTATTTAAATCTTTTTTTTCAAAGACGATGAGTCATAATTTGTAATATTAATAAATCTTCCTGTAGAATATCCATATAATTATTTTGATTTATATTGAGGTTTGTTTTTTATTTAGTGTCATTGCCTCTTGCACTATATAATACGATCTAGATAGATCCTAGCCAGTTCTCCCTGGTCTCCAAATAAAAAAAAACAACTTGATGGAAATGTTTTTTTAATTTTAGTTTTTAGTTAGTTTTGAAAAAGTGGAAATAATTCCAAGGAAATTATATTGAAAACTGACACATATTATTTTGTCTAATAAGTATTTGATGGAAAATTCAATCTTCTGTCAAAAGACACTCAAAATAAAAAATAATTGTGTTGGCATGCTGATTGAATAAAGTCGTTAAGCTGATTTTTCACTAAATCACTTACGACTTAGGATAGTGGGATACGTAACATAATTAAATTCCAATTATGTAAAATAAAAGAAACGCTTAATACACAACCAAACATGTACATTATTTCAGGCACAATTCTTTATGCAGTTACGACCATACATGTAATATAAATAATTTGTGGCATAATATCACGGGAATGTAGAACAACATCAACAGTCATCGCATAAATTATGTTAGATTTTTCAAACGAAAAGATGACAGGTATGTGAAATTTTCTGCATTTACAATGCAAGTCTAGCACGAAGAAACTAAAAGCAACGAAAGGATCAAGAATATAACTAGAAAAGAAAAAGTATATAGCGCCCACATACGTTGACAGTGTAATTTTTATTTTCGTCTCTTATTATTCCTTATTTAGCAGGAAATATATGTGATTTTTCAGTGGTCTTTCTTTTTGGTGCTAAAATGAAATTTGAACAAACATACAAATGGCGCTGTAGGTTTCTAACAGTTATGAATCGTTTAAATTGAAGATAATTTATTAAAAAATATTCACTACTAAATCTCAAGGGTCTGCTCTTATTTTAAAACGGCAATAATAGTTTTTGTATTAAAATATTTTTACATGTAATTCTTGTCTATAATATCTCGTGGCAAAAAAGTGATAGAAGCATCAAAATTATTCTTTTCCTCAAATGAATAGAAGCAAGTTTAATCATTTAGCGAAAATCCAATGTGCAGGTGAATTCTGGGAAATTTATACTAACAACCGTAGTCCCTACCTAATGTATAACAAATCAGCGCGGCAAAACCCAATAAAAACAACACATGCCCTTTAGCAGCCCGCCTATCCAGATCGATAAGCATATCTATACGATGACAATGTGGAGAAATTTGAAGAAGGTAGATGCCACTCTGCCGAAACGTCGTCATTCCTGGAGTAATCAGCAACTAAGTTATTTCTTATACAATGATGTCAAATGTTTTCTCATCATATCTAACAATAGAATTTTTACTAAATTCAAAACTAGTTCCAAATGGAGGACGCGCGTTAAGGTTGATAAGTTTAGAGTGTAAAAAAGTCAACTAAAACTAACAATTGTGTTTTAGCTTTACGATATTTACTACTTACTGTAGATCAAATGTTGATACCTTCCTTTCCATAAAGTTTTATCTAACTAATTTGGAAACTGTGACAATGGTATTTTGAGGAAATGAAGTAGTTTTTTATGCTTTTGTCTAAGGAGTAAGTATTACAATCAAATTGTATTGCTTCCTGGAGAATGTGGTTAAACTTCAAGTCTGTAGTGGTTTTATATCACTGTGTATAATAACCATGTGTTAGTTCTCGAATTATCAAATGAGAGCTGGTTCGTAATTGTTCAATAATTTATTAAACAAAAAAATATTGCCTTTCCTATAAACAGAGGTTACGGAAATAATTTATTGTTCCCTATCGGTAACTTTTCACCCCCCCCTCCCCCCATTTCTCAAGTACTCATCCCCACCCTTTGAAGTTACCAAAATTCCTAAATTAAAAGCTGCTTATTTCATTGCTCATTAATTTCTCTGCATCAATCCAGAAACAATTTCTTGTTCTTAAATTGAAACTCCTAAACATCAAAAATACACAATAAACTTGTTTGTAAACAGAAAGGATCATATTGTAGATAATTCTTTCTCCAAGAACATCTGTGAAAAGAACTCTCTGTAAAAGACTCGCCCTTTTGATTCAGCTGTAAATTCAAATATTTATCTGTTACAGAAAATGAGTGAGGGCAGAAAATCCCAATGAAAAGAGAGAATAATTAACGATGCCCTCAACAATCATTTCGAAATACTTACGTAACATTCTTTTTCATTGCAGTCAAAAAGTTTGTTATGAAAATGTCTTGCTATGAGTTTATAATATGAATGAGTTACTTTTTACTCTCAAAGAATTTCAAAAACACATATTCTACAAAGAAATGCTTACAATTCCTCCTATTAAACTAAAATTTGTGTCTTGTATATATGGTCTAATAATTACGTATTCAAGAACTGTTACCCAGCTTTTCGGCATCTGAAGCATACGGTCGCCCATAAGGAGAGAAAAGCTTACACCGCGTTAATTCGAGGACTAATTCCTCAACACAACTTTTTCTTTGAGGTAATGGCCTAACCTCCAACCGTCTTCGGTCACTTAGTGGCGGTATAATTTTACAAAGTACGTTGAGAACTCAAAAAGAAACATGGAAGGCAATTTATTTTTTTTGTTATTCATCGAATAAACATAATCATACGGTTAAACGTCTGTGGTAAATTTCATGAATAAGGTTATTAAAATTTATAAATTTATTCATGGACGATAACAATGGGTTTTTGCGATTGTCAAAATTTGTAACGGATCAACAAATAATAATCAGTCAATTTTCCCATGAGTCATAAAAATATACATCTCTAAGTAAGTTTTCTCCATAAATTTGGTTGCTTTTCTTTAAAGTTTAAATAATTTTTGTCTCTTCATTCAAATTGTCTTCAGTACAACATGGTTTTGTTTTGTTATAACTCATATTTTCATCTTTATTCCTATTTTCGTGTAATCTGTATTTCGTAGTTCGTCTATAATTATTGAAATATCTTTTTGGTCTGTTATCAATAAACTATCTTCTGCATACCCGAAGTTTTTGCCCTAGTTGTTTTCTTATAAAATTCCATAACTGTAGAAATATGATATTCACCATTATATCTTAATAGGTTCGTTTTTGCCTACTAGTTTTATGCTGTCAGGAGTAGGATCTGTATATCTATAGTAGATTAGACAATTCTGGGCTCTATTTACGGACTGGCACCGCTGTTGGGTTAATATAATCAGTAAACCAATAATATAGTTTCCATCTGACCCTATCCTTCTATTCTTTGCCCTGTCCCAGGTACTTAAATTCATAAGTTCCCTGTATTTGGAAATTAACATCATTTCTTTTTTTCTTATATTCATCTTTTGGATTCCTTCCCTCCACATACAAACAAGAGTTTCCGATAGAGGACACGGACTAAATTTACCCAAATAGAGGGGAGCGCTTTTCTGTGGTTTTGGACATAGTATTTCCTGGTCTATTCCATTAAAAATAGTTTATCTGAAGCTTAAGGATATTTTCGAAGCTCTCGTGGGGGACTAGCACCCATCGTCCCCCCTTGAATCCACTCCCGGTGTTCTTTGCTAATTGATATGTACGTGCTTTCGCATTTTTTCTCTTCCGCAGTGTCAGCTGTTTATGGGAATATTATAAAAAAACTGTTTCAACAACTTTGTTTTGGAATTTTTTTATAGGGCTTTGCCCGCTACTCTATTGTTTTTATATAGTTTTGTATAGTTCTGGTAAGGATATTCAATTCCTGGCAATTGTCGCCGAAGTTTTGATCTCAGAACTGAGTCCACAAAAGCCAAATTCACTATCTTTTTTTCACATTTGTTCTTCAACTTTTTTGTGATTATGTAAAAATTAGTTTTTTTATTTTGTTTATTTTTTATTGAGTACTTTAAACCTTAACCCGTTTTTAGCGTAATATTTAAATGGTAATCTTCCTTTAAGCTTCTCTGAATTATTTCTGCACTTTAAAACCCTATACAAACCATACATCTTTCCTGTTTTTCGAAAATAAAAAATGTAATTTATTACACTACGAGCTTTTATCCAGCAAAAAAATGTTCCTAATACGTCAACTGAGTTAAACAGTTTAACTCGTGAAAATTTACTGAATAAAAAGTTACTTGATACTTTCGCCGAGTTAAAGTCTTGTAATGAGGTATTTCATATTATTTTTGCATCAACAATTTCAAAGCGAAGTTTCTTATTATTTCTCTCATGATAAAACCCGAGAACGAATTCGCCTGCACCTTGACATTTAAAACAAAGAGAACTTCTTTAAACATCTATGAATAAGTTTGTATTTAATGAAGAATAATATACAAGATCACTTAAGATTTTATATTAATTAAAGGATTTAGCACCATAATGAGGTACTTAAAACCTTCTTAAAACATCTGCGAAGTAATCCGTTCATGTAATAACTAAAATTAACCTTGCGAAACAGAAATCTGAAATTATTGACATTTCTCTCTATTGAAAGCTAGTTCATGAGATCTGAAACAAAAAAATGTAGCTGTGGAAATGAATGTTAAAAAAATCTGTGTTATGACCACATGATTTTCTTATATTTGTTGTAATATAATGAACATATTTGTGTAAACTTTGAAATCGTTTTCTGGTTTTCATTGTTTCTGGGTTCTTTGGGAACAACACCATAAAAAGTTAAAAGTCTGTATATTTCAAAAAGTCCAAACGTTTCAAGGTGTAAATCATACCCCGTTTTCAATGGTATTAACACAAAATGAACAAGAAATTAAAAAATTAAAAGGATTCGTAATGACACATTTCGTAAATCGCAATTTGACATTAATGTTTGACAATCAAACTGATGTAACCAAGGGAAGTTACTGCAAATTTGATATATACAGGGTAGCACAAATTTTTTTTAATGATAATGTGAAATAACTAAGCTTCTTTCAAATTGGACGAAAAAGTATGGTTGTAGTAATGTGGTTATCTAGGGTATTAGTATGGTTTAGATTAGCTTGGTGTTGAATGTTAGTGATTGTTTTGTTTTAACACCATTGAAAACGGGGTCTGAGTTAGACCTTAAAATGTTTGGACTTTGTGAAAAAAAACAGACATTCACATTTAAGTGGTGTTATTCCCAAACAATTCAGAAACAATAAAAACTTTGAAATCATTTCTGAAAAAACAGCAGTAACCAAAAAAACATAAAATAACTTAATAATTAAGTTTTTTAAAGAAAATACAAAAAGAAAATTAAACCTTTAGTTGTAATTCATTTGAATAAAATTAAAAATGAAATATATAAACTATTTTAAGAAAACAAAATATTGAGCCAAAGTTTCAGTTTAAATAATTGTGAATAAATAAAATAAATTACCGAAATATATATATATATATATATATATATATATATATATATATATATATGTATATCCTGTCATTTGATGATAGAATGAGCGCGATGTCAATGCCAAATTAAATGGTAGAATTTAATAATATAATAGATTTACCTGTTAAAAGAATACATTTTAAAAATATTTGTAACTGTGCCAAATCAATTTTTATATTTTTCTACATAATGAAGAATAATATAATATATATTATATATAATAATAATATATATTAATACAAATTCTACTCATTTTTATAGATTTTTAGAAGAGTTTTAAGACGTACCAAAAGTAGATAAAACTTATACCATAAGATACATAAGTTTTTTGACCAATTTAAAGAAATTTTGAAGTTAAAGCTACATTAGTTTTTGGGATTCTGCGTTTCAAAATTCAATTTTAACCAGTTTTCATTGAATAAATTTTATATTTTGTAATTTTTTTATATTGGAAATAAATAGAAATATAAAATTCATGGCCGTAACCACTTGTTCCCCCTTCGGTTTAAACTACACCATAAAGATTTAAGCAGTACATTTTAAATTCACTAAAACTGCACAAAAATCAAAATTTCTGTAAATATTAATGTTACCTTCTTTAAAGCAAAACTAACATCCTACTATGTATTTAATAATCAGATCGTTAAGAATTACATAAGCGTCACGACGAGTAAATAATTTCATTCACATACCAGATACGTGAGTAATTCCCATTAATAATAAATATTGTTTAAGCGTCACCTGTTAACGAACCAGTTTCGTTCACCATACACCAAACGTGCATAAAAATGTTTCATGCAAAAATCTGCTGAAAAAATACTAGAGTCTTTAAAAATATTCCAAAAACATATATTCGTTTGCTATTATACTTAAGTATAAAATAATTTGCTTTATGCACTACTACCCCTTATTCACAGTTATTGTGATAGGTGTCGAGGTCAAAGTGTTAGTGGTCGAGTGTCATTTGACGAAAATTTTCATTCAACAATTATCTGGTACTTTTTCGCCTGTATAAGTGGATGCATTCAGTTTCTGCTACAATTGCCGATTTGATCTGATTATAGGAAACATATATATTGTAATGGATTTAAACAGACATAAGATAATATAAAAGTTTGGCAATTTGAATAATAAAATGATTGGGAAAATGTAAATAAAATGCATACATATATAACAAAGAAATGAAATTGCAGAAATCATATCAAAGATAAAGTTAACTTAAAAATATAAACCATGTAAAAAGAATGTTTCAAAAGCAAATTGTTGAAAGGATAAAAGGTGGCATATACAGTTAGATATTATATCATGCAGATTTTAATGGAATTTGAATACTTACATAAAGAAATCTAGGCAGGGAGTCATATTTAGGTCAAACAGCAAAAACGTTAAATTCACTTATGAAAATCACAGTAGAGTTTGTAAAACAAGTATAGATCACATATTAGGCCATGAGAACACTGAATATAACACATTTTAGATCAAAATTAAGTTTTAAATGCATAAATTTGTTAAATAAAGAGAGAATTGAAACGTCAGAATTGTAAAAACCGTTATAAATTTTAAGGAATGATGGAACAGTAAAGAGATTTATACCTTTAGAAAGAGCTTAGAGCATAGTTTATGACAATTCAATAGTTCAAAAGATATTAAGTCCTAATTTTAATAAAATCCAATTTTTTTAAAGTACCTGTTAAATGACTGGTGGCCAACAGTTGACAAGTGTCAAATCAAAATTTTTGAAAACATGAATTAAGTGATTTAGATAAAATTTAGGAGAGTAAACAGTATTGAAGGAACATATTTGGAAATTAATAAAATAAATAAAAGCGGAAATGGAAATAGCAGGTGGCAAAATATATTATATAAACAGAAAATCTGACATTGAAAGGGTCTCTTTGTTTCCCAAGCGTCGACGAGAGCAGTTCAAAATTTCATTCTTGTAAGATCACGTTTCCATGACAACAAGATAATTGATCTATGGAATCATTGAAATAAGTGTTCCATGTCAGCTTGACAAGAAATTGAGTTTGAAGTAAATTTTTTGAAGTATTTGAATAAACAATTTGAAATTATAAAATAAATATTCCATAAAAGGAATTATTTGGAATCCATTGAATGGAGAAATAAAATCAATTTTGTTGGAAGAATAGAAGTATTGGTACAGCAGTCAAAAAAATCAATTAAACAGCAGAATAATTTAGTTTTATAAAAATCAGAAATCAGGAAGTAGTATTCAAAACCAAAAGTAAGGAGAAAGGAAATTAAAGCCAGGCAACTGTGAGTTTTTGAAACATTATTTAATAAACAGATTATTAAAATATAAATAATCAATCAGTGATAGAAATAAAGGTTTTTAAAATTTAGTATAATGAATATTTGTGTTTAAAGGATTGAAATATTTTTGTAACAAGTGGATAGAAATTTAATAATATTTAAGTGCCCAGGAAATTTATTTTGTTTTAAAGATTATATCAAAATTGTATGGTGGACAATTATAAATAAATCTTAACTTAATTGAAATTTGAAAATTTATTTATTAGTAATTTAAAATCTTAAAACAGAAAAATAAAGTAAAAAAAATTATTTCAAAATTTTAAAAGTGGTAGTGTAACAAGAAGAAAGAGAGACTTATAAGATAAGTATAAAATTTATTTATTTATTTAATATCTGGAACTAGAACCCAAGCGAAAAAGACCCTGAGGTAATAAAAATTATAAATTATTATAGAATTTGAAAATTCAAATATCACATTCTATAATAACATATATCATTGTGTACTCATACATGAAAGCACCATGCGTAGAATGCTGCAATACAGGGATCCTGAATTCCGTAAAAATGTCAATAACAATTAATTTCGTTGTTGTATATTATGTCTCTCATAATTTACTTGTTATTCCACACGAGCTGTTTTGTCGTTACATTTTAAACTTGCATAAAAAGCTGCTCAACATGTTTGACCTGGCATGACCTAAACATTAAAATATTCCTTCGGCTTTCATTTATACCACCCCGCGTTTGCTTTTAATTGATCAAGTGTTCCATGTCATAATAATACTGTTAATTAATTACTTTTGTCAGCACTTACGAGATAGCCCGACGAAAATAATTATTAAGAACCTCGGGGGTCACGGCCCGTCATTCAACAATACATATCAAGCAGTTTGTCAAAGTTTTGTCATCTATTTTTAGGATTCCCGTGTTCACAGCCGCATATCAAAAGGGTCAACGCTTGTTCTAAATGCGGGGAAGATATCGTGTGTGGTCCTACATCACTTATAAATTTCAGTTTTGTATCCCAACAGTCTTCTTTTTCTCTCTCACACGATGTGGTGATAATTCAATTTCCAAATTTTATCTGAATATGTTTCATAACACCGAAAATTTTTGCAGCCTTTTGTTGTGGTTTTTGTTCGAGCAGTTTTTATAAGGTTACACAGGTCCTAAATTCTCACAAACATATATTTTTACTTGGTATCGTTTTTCCATTATTCTATATCCTAGTGAAATATTAAACCCTGTGCCGGCAAGATTTTCAGGAAATTCATCAAGATGAAAATGCAACTTCACTGTTCAACTACTGACTCATATTCTTGTAAACCCGTTTTTCGTTAAGACATCTAAGGTCATTACTGCAAACTATATTATCGTCAGTGGCAAAATATGGCAGCAAATCTTTTTCACAAGCACGATAAATTGTTATTCTAGTATCGATTGTAACTAATTTTTACTTTCTCAGTCGTTTAACTCATTATGTTTCGAAGGTTGAGGATTTGATATTTCCTAGGTGTGAAATTCGAAGAAGTATCATAGTTTTCTTCTTCGGTTTCCTCATCATCATCATATAGCATCTTATCTCGTCTACTGCAGGACATGTCCACTGCTGGACATCAGCCTCTTTTATCCTAAACCTCGGTTTTGGGCATCTTGGCTGCAGTTTGAAGACATCCTTTTCAAATCGTCCGCCATTGAATTGGCGGCCGTCCCCTATTTCTTTGTGCTTTGTCTCTGGGACGCTGTTCTATTATTCTCTTCGTCCATCTATTGCTTAACATTCTTGTCATGTGAGCAGCCCAGGTCCATTTTAGGTGTGTGATTGTTTTAATTGCATCCGTTACTTTGCTCTTCTACGTGGTTCTTATTTTGTTGACAGTTTTTCTGTCAATGTTAATGTTTGCGAGCCATATGCCAAAACCGGGAAAACGCGATGATCGAACACTTTTCGTTTGAGACAATTCGTTTTATGTGATTTAAATATAATATATATATATATATATATATATATATATATATATATATATATATATCAGCTTGCCAAAGGCAGTCCAGGTCAGTCCTATCCGTCTGTTTAGTTCGCGGGTCTGCTTATTTCTTCCCTTTCGGATCTCCTGTCTCAGATATTTGTTAGAAGTTATGTATTGAATTTGTTCCCCTTACAGCATGAGGTTACAGCTTAAATTGGGTCGTGGTAATATTGATTTTTAACCCTAGTTTCTGGGAAGTTGCGGGAAGGTCTAAGACCATTTCATTTGCCTCGTTTAATCGGTCTGTGATCAAGACGATATCGTCGGCAAAAAGGGGGTGGTTTATCTTTTCCCCATTTATATTTATGCCCTCACTGTCTAATTCTATCTTTTTAAGAATAAATTCTATCAGTGTTGTGACCTTGTCGGACGCCCGTTTCGATCTTGAACCGATCTGTTTCCGGGTGTGTTCTTATTTTTGCTGTTGTCTGCTGATATCTGTGTCGCAGAATGGAAATATAGCGCTGGTCTATGGCTTGTTGTATTCTATACTTTTTTCTATTACTGTTTTTATCACTTGTAGATGGTCATTTGTTCCATATCCGGTCCGAAACCTGCTTGTTCTCTTGACTGATACAGGTCAAGTTTATTTTTAAGCCATGCGTCGGTTATTTTAGTGAACAGTTTATGTAGGTGCGTCAGCAGACTTGTCAGTCTGTAGTTCTCTAGGTTTGTGATGATGATGGCATAATTTCATATTTGTGGGGTTGTATCTTCGTCTAAACATTTATTCAAGACTTGGGTTATTTGAGTAACCCACTTCCTCCAAGTTTGATAGCTTCTACAACGACACCGTCTTCTCCGAGTTTTCAGGTTATCTGGTTCAAAATTAGTTATTGATGTTGGTGGTACTGGTATTAGAGTGTGTTAGAGGTCGTTGTTTCAGTTTGACACTTTATAACTGAAATGTCTACCGCACAAAATTGACAATCCTGAATCCTGAGTTTAAAGGCAGATCTTTTCCCATTTGACCACTGTCGTAGAGATACAACACAACTTTGGCATACAGTATTCGGCATTTTATCTCGTTATCCAATGTCGTCTTACAACAGCCATGCTCAAAGTTCCTAGAAACTACTTACCCTTTCTTCTAACAAAAGTTACATCTCATGCAACAACCACTAACTTAGTTTTCGTTTTGTTGATACACCACCATACGAAGAATTTCTTGTTATTCCTTCATTTCGTAATAAAGACAGTAGTATACCTTAAATTATCAATCAGCACTCCATTGACTGATTGATTGTGCTTCTTCAAGTGCTTCCGGGCGTATCAACATTGAATAGTACCAGGAATTGAATCACATCATATAACACTGCTAATAGTAACTAGTTTTAATTAACAATACTTTTGAAAAAAGGATTTTATTCCAGAAATTCTATGTTACTGATTTATTTTTTACAATGCGGTTTACCTCCTATCCCAGAAAAACCGTGCCATGATTCATTTTCAAATTGACTATAGTTTTTTCCCAGTGAAATTTTGCCGCCAGTCACATTTTATTTCTCTTGTCACCCATTTTGCCCTCGTTCAGCTTGAAAAATTTAGGCGAAAACCCTTCATGACAATCTTCTGATTGACGATAAAAAACTTTTTATGTGTCCGTTATGTCGCGACATGAGTACATTATCTTTTTATATCAAAAAAGACATCTCACTTATAAGAAGTAAATTCGCAACGAAGGGCGGATGGTGGAATGCGATGGGAATATAACATTAAGTCAGATTAACATAAAGGTAATATTTTTGGCAAGACGCCCTAATCTGATTTTGGCAAGCTTCGGTAATTTCATGTATTCGTAACAATTACTGCCTCAATGGCGCCCATTATTCAGAGTAAGTAATAAAAGTTTGCAGACGAAAAATTATTCCGCAAGATAGTTTCAGAGTCATTTCATTTCCCAAGTTTGTAACACATGTAGACAGATAGAATGAAAATAAAAGAGTTCGTTATAAAATACTGTAAGAGATTGGATGTTTCATATCCCCTAGATGCCTGACATAAGTTGGAGTTGCTTCCTAACCACCAGAAACATTCCTTCGAAAGTGCGCGTTAGCATGACTTGTGGCAAAATAAAAAAGGGATTCTGTTCCTTAAGCTGCAATTACAGGACCTTCTTAACCAATAGACGAATGGTACCACCTGTATCTAGAGGTTTATGTTTTCTGTTTGTAGGCTTATGTTGGTTGTCACCATCATTTTATTGTTTAGTACAATGATAATCTTGCGTGGCATTATAGATCGTTCTGTCAACTCTATTTGTCCATTTGGCATTCTAACTGTGTATGTACTCAGAATTCCTACAGATGCAGCTGCTTTCCCGCTTGCAGCGCCTGTCTCCATCTGCTTCTATGTTCCCAACCATTATTTTGAGAGTAACATCACATTTGTTCGGGATCTAGGTGAGACCCTGATGTCAGTGGGAATAAAGAAACTTTATAAACAGACAGATTATGTACAATTTAAAATAAAAAGAGTGGCAGTCATTTGAGACTGAACGTTGGAAGCGAAAGCTTCTTACGAATTATACTTATACATTTTCTCGTTATCTCACTGTCTCTAGTTTTCTTTATTTGTGTCACTCTTCGCAATGGATACAAATATCAGATGAATTAAAATAATTGTCAGTATTTTGGTACGAATCAAGTATTTATCCTAATTTAATTCTTAGAACTCAAGTTTTGTTCTTAGCTAAAATCATTACAAACACATAACATGTATACAAAACAATACATTATATACCTATATATTCAACGGTAGCAACAATTTAAATTTTTTTAAGTTCGTATTCAATGTAATATCAAAATGAGTTTTACCCATTTTATGTCAATTGAAAATAGTACATAAAATTAATTTATAATGACATAATATTTAAAAAAGTATAACTGTTCTGGGTTGCGAACCCGAGAACTTTGGATTTGCAGTCGTGCGCTTTAGACTGTGGACCACTTGTCTTTGGTGGATATAAAGGCTCCGGATGTATATAATACATCAGTCCCTCTATTGAGTACTTTGTTTATTACGATAACAAAACGATGTAAACAAAGGACATGTATTGCTTAATGTGTATCGTTCTAACAGTCTATATTCGTTGACAATATGAAAGTTCAATGCCAATTTGCCTATTCGTGTGGTATTATTGTCAATTTCTGACGTATGACACTTATCACCAAGAGAGAATTAGAGTATTTATTAGAACGAAACGTAAATTTTGTGCAGGTATTCTATATTATTGGTTTATTTCCTATTTATTATTGATTTTCTATAAATAAAAAAAGTCTTAATGTAAAATGTTTGCTTCATAATATGAAGCTAGTCAATATTTAAATTTAATGGCAAGTTTAATGGTGTTCGTTCTGATATCTCTAATTTCATGTATCGCAAAGAGAGACTTGAAGTTTTTATTAGAACGAACAGCAAATATTGTGCAGGCATTGTAACTATATATTAGTTTATTTTCTATATATTATTGATTTTCTATGAAAGAAGAGACTCTTAATATATTACTTGGTTCCTGTCACAGATCATACAGAGAGAAGTCCCTATTTCTTACACAAAGCCAGAGTGTAGTGTCGGTCGGTCGGGTTGGGTCAGGTAGGGTCGAAACAAATGGAATTTAAAGTTATGCATTTCATTCCCTTGCTTATCTATTTTCATATGTGTAAATGTGTTAACAAGTTTTCGCTTCAAAAATGTTTGACAATATTACGTGACGTAACTAAGGGATTTACGTTAATTTTTAAGCATTTTTGAAGGGATAACACCACAATACTTACTACTGTATATTTCCAAACGTTTTAGGGTCTAGGCCAGACAAAAAAGTACATAAACATTCATTAAAGATGCTACAATCGTCCTTTAGGAACAACTAAGGTATTTGCGTTTGATAATGTACAGGTTAATAAAGCTCTTTACAACTTAGAAGTTTAGAAACAAACGTAAAGTTGCCACAATTATCATTTAGAAAACAATTCCCAATCTTCTTGTCTCCATTGTTTGATCCAGTTCTGTCTCCTTCTTGATCCATCGGTTTTCCTGACAACTTATGTCGTGTCCGTATTATGTATTATCATTTCTATAAATTTTACAACTTGTCTTAACCTCCATCTTTATTTTTAACATCCGCTCTTCTTTGTTTCTTTCCGTTGTTTATAACCCGCATGTAGGTCATAATACTACACACAATTTAGTGGTTTTAATACTATCTATTCGAGATTTTGCAATCAAAGGCAATATACTGTTTCGTTTCGGGAACCCTCATGAGTTGCGCTTCTTTAGATCAATTATTGAATTCAGTAAGAATAATTAATAAACATTCGAAATGTCAATTAGTTGAGGGAAGCGCAACTGATGACGGTTCCCTACTAGAAACAATATATCGCCTTGCAAAATATTAAAGTTAGATAACCACGTAAGTGTGAAAAACAAACTTGCAAAAGTTTTTGTATAAAACAAGTTACAAAAAGAAATATCAGTGGTTTTTTTTCCGTGGAACACTAGTTTTCCACAAGGCGAAATCCTTCTTTGCTAATCCGCCACCGTAATTCATGAACTTTATCAAAGAATTACGTATGAACAAACTACAGTCATGGAAAAACTTTTAACTCGTTTAATTCAAAGTTCGTACTTATGAATATCTTACCTTCCTTGACATGAAAACTTAGGGAAAGCTTTGCTGGTAATCCTCTTCTTCAAGTTTTCCAATGTATTTCGCCGGGAGAACAGGTTTGCATATATATGTAATTAACTTATTATTGATTATAGTTAAATATACAGTGCTCCTTAATCCTTTCTATTAAATATTCATTTAGTAATAAGGCGGTTTCCAGCTGTTTCAAGCCCGCATTTTGGAGGAGTTTACTTTTCAAGGGTTTATTACGTTCGAATAAGCCTGAACAGTTAACAATTCTCGATGCAATTGTGGTCATATCGATTTTAGTTCATGTCGAATCTGAAATATTAGTTCGCTACCTTGCTTACGTACACAATGTTGGTCTATCAATTCAATAAATGTGCATACATACGTATACGTTGTTTTGAAAACTCGGATGTCATTGGGTCAGCGGGATTATTATTACAAAACACGCAAAGTACTTAATTGGACGCTGTTAACTAGTTCAATCTTGTTTTCTATTGGAATCGGTTTGAAAGGAAAACCAATCGTTTGCTGTTTGCAATAATTCATCGGATTTTTCTAGTAGCGATTTCCATTTAAACGTATTCAACTATATACAATATAATATCCCCATAGGATCCTACAGCTGCAGATTCTTTTTATTTACGCCTATATCTTCAATAGATTTGGTACTTGGAGCCTCAGCTTTTGTCATTTGTTGCACTGACCTATTCTTTTCTGATGGCTCATCACAACCATCGTTGAGTCTTCTGAGTCCAAATACTGATGGTTCTCCAAACATGTAAACTTTCTGCCGTCGCGGTTTCATCTCAATCTATCGTCCTCATTCTCTGTCTCTACTAATTGAGTGCCCTTGGCGAGAATTTTGCCACAATTTCCATTGAAGGGGTGCTGGCTGGTATTATAAATTACTCATAGAGTAAGTCTCAGCACGTTGTACCGCCAATCAAACGTGAACGCATACTGTCTCATTAGATCCATTCACAAAACAAGTCAACTTGAATGTGTGTCATTAGGCCCTTATCCCCCCTATCCTCATTATTACTTCAGCCTCACCCTGTACTAAGATTGAGTCATTGGTCTTATTTTTTGTCAAGGATCAGCTAGCCCAGTTAAGTTATAAAAATTAACCATCGTCGTAGACTATCTTTATATTTGTGGAAATAAACCCATCACACTTGTATAAACGTCGTAATTCACATTCCAAATCTTCCAGGTTCTAGATGAGACCCCGTGTTCAGTGACAAGTATAAGGAAATTTTAAATTACTGTGACTTTAGTTCCAGTCTTCAATATGATTTCAATATTAAATCTGTTGCCTATTCGTTTTTGCCTTTCTGAAAGACCCTGTGGAATATCTTCGATGCACATTCCATAGAGAATATTCAAAAAAATGTATGAATTAGATGTTGCGGTTTTAGTTCAATGCTGGTTCAATGCAAGTATATAATTGACGAAGGACCTTTAGCGGAACAATCAATAAACACGTGCGGTCACATAAACGAATCACCAAATAAAAGTTATCACTAACCTTTAAGTCGAAACTCTGGTGTTTTCTTGGTTCTTCTTTCTTCTGAGGCTAGCCCCGTGAACAGTTTTTTAGAGCTTCTTCTGGACAACACGTTACACAAAAAATAGCGACGTAATGTTCATTGATTGAGCATACAAAAAATGCTGGTTTAACAACAAATGATGCGCTTTTGTAAACACAAAAGAAACAAAATGAAAGCGGTTTAGCGGTCGTTACGAACGAAGTTACTAACTCGCGAAATCGTAACGCAAAAAACAACAATAAGCGTCGTCTCTTCAGACGGAATCAAAAAAAAATGTGTCCAAATAATTCGGAGCATAATACACGAAACTCCCAAGCGTCTAAACAGCTCGGGAAGCGAACCACGAAATGTCAATACTGTCTATATTTTATACACTTTTACGATTAGCATTAGCGCGACGGAATGTTTTAGAAAAGGTGCAGAAGTTTAAAAATCAATGAAGTAATTCAATCAAATTGAACACAATACACTAAACAAATTGCGGGAACGCACCACCCTGTATGTATATAGTTGTTATGGTAAAAGTCTTTCTTGAATCTGAGTTTTGCTTGGAGAAGAATGGTGTTTATTTTTAGAGTTTGTTTTGTGTTTAGTTTTGTTTTATCCTAAAAAATGAGTTTTGATTTCATTTCTTTTGTGTATTCACATCGCCAAATTTTGTTTAAATCTTCATAGAATCAATAGAATATTTTAGCTCCTATTTGATTTTTCCCGTTTTAACGTCTATCGCGTCTGTGTAATACCCAGAACTGTACATTTTCATTATTCAGAATCTTCCGAAAATGATCCTGGAATGTGTTCATAATTCCGGATATTTTCAGAGTATTGTATTTCTAATTGGGCAAAGGACCAGAAACTGCGGAGACGACATTGAATGTGTAATTATTGTAGGCCTGATTAATTATATCCTTTATTTTTGATAGCAGAGTCCTGAATTTCAGGAAGGCAGTCATTGTTGTATTTTTTATCAAGTGTCTTCTTTCTTAAGCTTAAAGTGGAAATTTTCTTTAAAAGTGTTTTAGGAAGGTAGGTTTTTTTCATTACAAAATCTTTCTGAGCTTTTAATGTACTCTTTGCGTTTTAGATTATGAAGCGCCTAGTTTTCTTGTGCATTTTAATCTGTTAATGCCCTTTAACTCCTGCATAAAATGTACGATGCTGTTATATTCAGTTTAAGGGTGAAATATATTTTTTACGCATTGGGAATGTGAATTATTCTACTACATCTGAACCTAATAGGGTCATCAGATATCAAAAGTAAAATTTCCATAGGTAATGATTTATAGCAAAGAAGAACACATGAACTGAGGACCCTTAATATTGTGCTAAGTTGTCTCAGTAACCCCCCTCCCCCAATTGCTACTACTTCAGCAGTCCGTGAGATTAGAAGCAAATCCTTGAATCGTTTTAGCGAAAATGGTGATTACAGACACTTGGTGTTGGATACACAGTTTACTCTCAAAAGGTATTTCTCTGAACTATTTCAGATTACTGGACTCACTACTGGACTTTCTTGATAATATACACAAAAAACTTGGCAAAAATTCAATAACACCCAAAAATGACTTCGCTTATTTGATCTGCTTAAAATTTAGAATGACAAGTTGATAAACTGAATTTAGCCAAAACAAAAAACGGAATAGCTTCTTCCGAACACAACCACTTTTCCACATTATCTACAGTTTCGGCAAAACAGGAACTTAGGTTTTTGGATTCTTTCACAAATGCAAAAATAGTAAAATAATCAAATTTAGGTTAGGACTTCGGAGCATACACAACAAAAGAAAATGTAGAAAATCAGACAATTTTATTTGGTCTAAGAAAAAGAACTTGACACTTTCCTTTCGAGTCTCGTATCGTAAACATCGTTAGCAATTCGACATGTCACCCAAGACAAGCGGTAATTCTGCAAAGAAAGCCGGAAAAGCTCAAAAGATCATTTCAAAGGCTGGCAAAAATAAGAAGCGCAGGAAGAAGGAAAGCTATGCCATTTACATTTACAAAGTATTGAAACAAGTACATCCGGATACCGGTATTTTCAGCAAGGTCATGAACATCATGAACGGTTTCGTCAACGACATTTTCGAACGTATTGCTGCTGAAGCTTCCAGGCTGGCATACTACAATAAACGTTCCACTATTAGAAGCTGGAAAATACAAACTGCTGGTCGTCTATTGTTGCAAGGTGAACTCGCCAAGCACGCAGTCAGCGAAGGAACTAAAGCTGTTACCAAATATACCAGCTCCAAATAAATCAGACAATTTTTATTAATTAATTAATATTATACTTGATAAAATCATCTGTCTCCTCGGAAGTCCTCAGTTTGTTTTTTAAATTGTTTTTCAGGAACACTTTAGAAACTAATGCGATTTTTCCCAAAATTAAAATTAATCGTGTTGTCTCAAATTTAGTGTACTATTATTTATGTGACCCCAAAGTTTGACTGGTTTAGAATGTTCAGTTTTGAAAAAAATCGTTATAATTACAAACGCATATTCGCAATTTTTCAAAAAAATACTGGCTAACTAAGTAAAAACACAAGAGCAATAAAGTACTTTTTCTTTAACAAAATCTTCGTCTTGTATTACCATTTAAATTTTGTAATCGAGCTCAATTCTGAAGCTTTTAAAATCAAAATAAAAAAAGCAAAAGTCATTTTACCTGTTCATTAGAGTTTTCTCTCCTCAGATTTTTTCCTCTTTATAAATATTGTTTTATATTGTGTGATACTTTTCTGTGTTTGGAGACGTTTCAACTGCAACACTGGACTTATATCAATCGCTTTGTATTACAATTCGAGGTTTATTCTAAAATGTTCGGTTTGATGCTGATTTTCTTGTTTGTCAAAATTTTTGACAGTGACAATTTGTCATTTGGCGATCACTTGATACTGAGTGTATCGCTTTTTGCTATTCTAGCAATAGATTTCTCCAATCCAATTCGAGTTCGATTGACGATGCTCCGATTTCCACGTCGTTTCTCATCATACAGATGGCTTCTTTAAGTGTTCCCTTATTTAAATTTTCTTATTTCAACAAGATCTTTGTTTTATCCCAGTGTATTCTATGACTGCCGGTGGTGATTAATACATAGTTGGACAAATTTTATTTGTCCACATGTTTTCTGGAAATGTTATATTGGTATGCCTCTTTCCTTACTTCTAAAGATCTTGACGGTTCACCGGTATATGTATGGCCCCAGTCACTTACAACACTGTAAACACAATTTTTGAAATTCTGAACTGCGTTAAATGGTTTGGTTTCTATGAGGATAGAGTACAATGTATTATTTGTTTAACATCGTATTTATTTCCTAACCGCTTAATTTTTTCCCATACACCTGGCAAATATGGAATTATGTTCATAATTTTGTTTGGGTTTGTGTTTGGTTGATATTAGTGGTGGTGTTGGTTTTGTGCTGTTGCAGGAAAAAATCTTAGTAGAGAAACCCTAACGAACAGGCAAAATAACCCAAAATCTCCTCATCAATGTATTCGAAACTACTTGCAAATAACTCAAGTATTTAATTTTCACACTGTTTATTGACTTTCGGGATTATTTGGAATGAAAAAATGTCCATTCCTTGGATAGTGTAATGTTTTTATTTTGACAATCTGGTTCTTGGATTTATTTAAAAACTCACTATAAATTATTTCCGGTACTTTAATTTATATTCATAGAACTATTTACAATTTATCATTACTATACGGCAATCGAATACTTACTCAGCTCACCGCGTTCCTATATTTCTTCTCGGAATTCTCCAGAACGTCAAAGACCCTCCGAGAGATTTCGTCCATGGACGACTACTTCATCAAAGCAAGCCGCCGACCTCGATGCGCCAGACGATCAACATGTCGGATTTGCCGAAATATCAGATGAATGCGGCTTCCACGAATTATTGGATGAATTCCCGTCACAATAGGATAGCATCCACCCCCAGAGCTTCTCTCCGCTCTGAAAAATTTCTGATTTTAACCAAAAAAAAAACAAATTAAAAATAACGAACAATATCGAAATAGTTCCTGAGGACTTCCGAAGATTGTATGTGTTACGTATTCCTTGGCTGCACTATTAATGCGGCTTATTGTTGCAATGTTATTAATCATACAAGGCCGTTGCGACAATGGAAGCCACGACAGTGTACAGTTTCTATTCGAGATTCGTCATAAGCTGCGCTACCCTCCAAAGCAACTATTTTACCAACCTTTCGAGGTTTTTAACGCAATACAAGATAGCATGATTACGCTACACACCTCATTAGTTGCACCACCCTCAAAAACCAAAATCGTGGTATCTAACCATGTAATTGAAGATTTCACTTGGAGTATATACACCATCGTTCAAATGCTTCTAAAATTTCCAAAAACTGATGTCGCTATTAAAGTAGTCTAAATATTTAAATATTCTAATTTTGCAACCTTGTACTTCATTGATATCAGACAAACTATATTTTCCAACTACATCAAAAAATGTTTATTTGGAAATAAATCTGCTAACATGCGTTATAACGTTTATGATTTCAAATTAATATTTGTCTGTTATGTTTATCAAATGAATAGGTGAAAAATTGTACTTACATATTTGAGAAGTTAGACTGTTATTCAGATTATTTTCTATTTAAAAATCGCTACTAACGAGTGAACGTTAATAATTTCGTTTTTATTATTGACCTTTTGTACGGCAATGGTGTTCAGAATCTCAACTTCCATCTTGATTTGGGTCGGTATGACGACACCCAAATCACTGTGTAAGGCTAATTCGCTTATAATTCAAAAGGCTGGATGGATACCTAGCTATTTTGACAGCAGAGGCGTTATAACCTGTAGTTTGGGTATTACTTTAGGTGATACCGACCAATTAATGAAAATTTCTGTAAAAAAGAATCCGGTTTCTTTAGACCACCCTGTTGTTTCTCATTGAGACGATCATTATCAGACGACCGACGAGAATGACCTACAGGTGTTACCAATTTCAAACTCGACTCTTGGGTAAATTATCAAAAATAAAAGCACACAACTTCTTCTTCAAGCGAAATTACGAATTTACCCGCTAAAAAAACTCATTCACCCTATTTTTAATTTGCTATTGGGACTCATTATGGTTAATTTTTACACGAACAAAGTCCATTTGCGAAGTTTTAGTCTCACTTTTACTGGTGTTTGCTGCTTTAATGTCATATAATTACTAAAAAATAAGAATTTTACTACTGGGCGTGTTTTGTAAGAGGAAATATTTTCCCACCTAACGACAACTTTACTGTGGGCGACGTATAGTCCAGGTCATGTACAGAATACAGGGCTTTTTGCTGACAAAATTAATAGGTGAGTGAAACCAGCAGCAAACTTTTCTAGGAATAAATTGTGACTAATTACCCTTTAATACGAGGGTGAATCAAATATGAACCGGACTTTTCTTTTAAAAATTTTATTGGTACGATCAATACAAATTTTAATACATATTATTTTTCTACATAGTCTCCTCTCTTATGTATACATTTTTCCCACTGAATCGGAAGCTTTTTAATACCTTTCTCAAAGAATGAAACTGGTCGTGTCGATAACCAATTGCGCACAATCGTTTCTACACCTTCGTTGTCCTCAAAGTGGGGGCCTCCCAGTTCTTCTTTAAGTGGCGCAAACATGTGGTAGTCACATGGCGACAAATCAGGACTGTAAAGCGGGTGTTCAAGGGTTTCCCAATGCATTTTGTTCAATTTTCCTTGAGTCAATGCAGCTGTATGTGGCCCAGCGTTGTCATGCAACAGAATCACACTTCGGATAGACATATCCCGCCTCTTTTGCCGATAGGCAAGTTTCATTTGTTGGAGTAGTTCGCAATAATACTCAGCATTAATTGTACGGCGTTCGTGCAGAAAATCGATCAGCAGTACGCCTTTCGAATCCCAAAAAACTGTTGCAAGAATTTTCCCTGCAGAAAGACGGGTCTTGGCTTTCCGCGGTGCCGCCTCTCCAGGTTTTCGCCACTCCATGCTTGCACGTTTGGACTCCGGGGTATAATGATGCACCCATGTCTCATCACAGGTGACAATATGTCTCAAAAACTCATCCCCTTCTGCTCGATATCTTGCTAACAGCCTTTCACATACGGCTAGACGGTTTGCTTTCTGATCTTCCCTTAGAAGGCGAGGAACCCATCTTGCACACACTTTTCGGTAACCCAACTCATCTGAAATGGTTGATTGAGCACTCCCGTATGATATTCCAACGTGTTCAGCAATTGCCATTACTGTAAGATGGCGGTCACCTTCAATCAGCTCACGAATTGCGTAGATATTCCCCTCATTGATGCTTGTCGTGGGACGGCGTGCAT
This sequence comes from Octodonta nipae, assembly GCA_034190945.1. Classification (NCBI taxonomy): domain Eukaryota; kingdom Metazoa; phylum Arthropoda; class Insecta; order Coleoptera; family Chrysomelidae; genus Octodonta; species Octodonta nipae. Next base: position 16,554,659 of record CM067216.1, read on the forward strand.
GAGGCTCATTTTCCACTGTCTCTCGGCCATCTGAAAACTTTTTGTGCCAGTCGTACACTTGGGTCCTTGAAGTGTTTCATTGCCGAACTGTGCAGATAGTCGACGCAAAATTTCAGACGGTCTAACGCCCTCCCGCGCCAAAAATTTGATAACAACACGTTGCGCAACAGACGTTTGCACCTCTTGCTCTGACATCATGCTACTAACAGCGCATCGACTACGCCTCGCCAAACCGACGAACTCCCCTGTTCTTAACATCCCTACCTAACATATATTGAGACGTCACGCCACTCGAATTACCTACAGGGCGAGAAACAGAAAAGTCTGGTTCATATTTGATTCACCCTCGTATGTATCAAGCTTTTTTTATAAACAACAGAAATTTCTAAACTCTCTAGAAAAATAGTTTTTGGTGTTTGGTACTGTGTACAAGGTATAGAATTGAAAAACTGCGAATTGACGAAAGGAGCTATTAGAACTTCAACTCTCATACAGTGGCGGATTAACATAATATTAAGAAAAACAGGAAAGCAAGTACCTAATACATCGTCAACTGAAATAGTTAAGGCAGCACCTATAAAACTATTTGAAATGTTAACTCAAGTTTTTACTATATGCTTAGGAGGACAAAATCTTCCCCATGACGTCAAGCAGACTATAATTTCCTCAATATACACTATATAGAATCGAAAATGAGACGACCGAATAAGAAGAGCATTTTGGATTTAGATCGGGGTCTAGAAAAACATTTTTTGCTGAGGAAAGTTATAGGGAAAACTATGAAATAAACCCAAGCATTTAAATTATTGGAACGCATCCATAGTATAAGAAATATATAACTTTTGTTGACTTTTGAAAAGCCTACGATAGCGCACCTTCAAATAAGTTGTGGAAAATAATAAGAAAACAGGGTATTACAATACCTTATAAACTTAATTAAAAACTTTTATAGAATAACAGCGAGTATGGTCAGAGTGGAAAGAAGAATATCAGCAGAATTTGGTGTACCTATATCTCAATGAAACTATGAAGGTTTGTATGAACAATAGTACATGTATGGGAATGCCAATTGTTGATAACACCATATAATATCTTATTTTCGCGGACTATCAATTAGTCAAACCATCAGATGAAGAGGTCTCAATGCGGAATAAGATGCGAAACCTACGAGAAGAATATCGAAGAAAGAAGAAGAAGATTTAGGATAATATAGGGAAGACTGAAAACCTCATCATAGGCGAGCTCAAGATGAATCAATCAGAGGACACAACAAGTTCAGTAATGGGAAATCAAATTAGGAGTCTGAAACAAAAATCTATATTAGAAATTTTGATAGCTGTCGGAATAAACTTAGCAGTTAGGTATGGAATATGGTCAGCCAAATGCTCTCTATGATTCCGCTGGCATAATATCATTCTTTTAGCGAATTGTTTCATATATATTTCACATAAATACCGCTCTATTTCAGCATCGATGCGTCTGATGTTTTCGGTTAGCTCTGGAATCGTAGCAAGTTTGTTGACATAAACCCACAGAAAAAAGTCTGATGGGGTTACAACGCAAGACCTCGGTTCCCAATTCATGTCAACCATTTGAGAAATAACATGGCCAGGTTATTTGGTCTAAAGTAAAGTGACTGCTGTGTGACATGTAGAAAATTTACAAAACTGTCATTGAAACCCTCTCCACTAATGGCTCGGAATTATGGGGGCTAACTACGTGAAATCCGCTTGCCAAAAAGATATGACATTGAACTGTAGAGGGAAGTTGAAGAAGGACCAGCCAAAAAGGAAGGAGTAGATGTAGAAGAAGCACTAACACGATTAAAGCAAGAACTGATTTGCTTATTTTTTTACAATTGCAGTTGATGATCTAACCGCTGAAAGTTGAGAACTGCAGAATACAAATCCGTCCTCCATTTAGCTGAAGGAAGTAAAAGCTTTATTCAGGTAATTTGAACGTTTTATAAGTTGATTCGTTGACTAATAATTGCCGATCGAATGTGAGTAGTCTATAACGGATGAAACAGAAGAAATCAGCAGAATCGCAGAACGCAAATTCCATTCTAGTTCAAAACTGACGTGGTGCATTCCGTGTAGCTGTACCTTTGTACGGATATATACTTCAAATGAGACCAATTACACAGATACGCAATACGATATATAGAAATAATTCGAATCTAAATACATCAGACTACATATGGTGTCGTTATGATTGATCATTACTCGTATACGAAAGAAATGACAAGCTATTAATAAAAACGACAGCTGCAGTTCTACTCTTTGGTGTGGAAATTATAACGACTCAGGTAATTTTATTATATATCGGACCTTCATAATTAGCTTCTCCGAGCAATTTGTAATGTGTAAAAAGTCTTAAGTATACCGGGTGAGACAAGTAATTAAAGAAACTGTCAGTTAGTTGGTTTTAGATTCATGAAAAATGACGCATTTCTGGGTAATGATTGATGACACTTAAATATGTTAAGGTGATAGGTGAAATAATATTTGATTTAACAAGGCTTCTTCAAATGGTGCATGCAGGATTCGTTTATTTTGTTTATTAATATGTAATGTACTATGTTTGTAAAATTGTTAACGATGCTAAATAGCTAATTCTTGACACATCTAATCTGAAATCAATTGGTGATGTTTAAGAGATATTGATGTTTCTGTTTAGGGACTTACATCACGATGTTCTATATTAGGTTAGTAGTACACAATTCAAAGGCACAATTTATAAAGTAGATAGTGCAGTGCATTTGCCCCCACCTCCTATTTCTATCTATATTAACAAAAAGCTTCTGATTCCCCCTCCCCCTAGATAAAAAACCTGCCACCAGCTATTTCGGGCGGCTTCTTTTTCTGTATTCGCTTAAACATGCGAAATTGTGCGATACGCCCTGTTAAATCAGAAATTCTGACACCAAATTTTTTTGGCAATTCAACTAATAAAAATGTCACGTTGGCATATTTGATTTGAAGACACATGATATATATTTTTTAAAGTACGGGTAAATTGTTTTTATTCTTTGTAACTTACTGATGCATTGAAATATTATTAAGGAAACAAAAATTCATAGGATAGCAAAGATGTAGACTTTTTCTTTAATCAATCTGAGAAATCTGTATTATATTCAGATTGATTGTGAGTGTTTGAAAACTTATTCTCCATTTCCAGTAAGTTCCAATAAATCAGATTTAAATTTTGTAAATCTGTCTTTTTATTGATGGTATTAGACTGACCGTTAATGAAGACCATCTCCAAGAAGCTACGTTTAAAACTGTTACATTCAATGGCCAGAACTTGGGGATTTTCAAAGGAAGCAGAATGATTATGTTCTAAACAGTGGGTGGCTAAAGCACAACTTTCCTTTTTTAGTTTTATATCACTCTTGTGTAAGGTCATTCGGTGTTTCAAATTTCTTGACGTCTGACCAATATAGGAAGCAGGGCAGTTGCTACAGTCGATTTTATATATAACGTTGGATTTAAGATCATTAGGAATTTTATCTTTTGTTTTATAGATTTATGAGCAAATTTTATACTAGTTTCGTTTTTGAAGATCTTCAATACTTTTGGAGTTAGTTCTTTGATATATGGTATTGAGGCATACAGTAATTTACGTTAGAAGTTTCTTGGTTAATATTATTTACATGAAAATTATTTAGGAATAATGTTAACAAAAAAGATAAGAGCCTACAAGCTACAAGTAAGCATAAGCAGTTACTTTATAATATAGGTATATAGATGGGTTCAAAAAATTTTACAAGCAGTTGCATATACTGGGTTGTTGTTATAAATGGTACAGTAAAATTATAGTTATAAAATGTGCTTCAAATATGTGAAATTGTTTTGTTATATAGGGTAGATTATGAGCAGTTGAATAAATACAATACTTCACATATGAGGCAAATTAAAAATTATCGATATACAGGTATAATTTTAACATTAGAAAAATCGAAACAGTTAGTAGTTGCAGAGGATTTATACTTATACCGGGTGATTTTAAAGACATCAGAGCGGTTGCAATAACGTATGGAGTTGAATTATAGTTGTACAGGCTGTTTCAGAAAATGATAGACAAATAAGTTATATGGGGTGACCATTTTACAGAAGCATATACAGGGTGGTTGCAATATAGAGTGAATTAGAGTTACACTTACAGAATGTGATCGAAATAAAAAAACGAAAATATAAAAAGTTAAAAAATATGTGGAAATATAGAAAAAGAATTCAAATTAGAGAGAGTGAGGGACAAAGAGCGAGAGATAAGAATACGCTAAAATAATCAATAGAATTGTACATTAAATCAGATAAAAAATAACGGTTTTTATTTTAGGTCAGTCGAAGTTGACCTCATTTGGGAAGGGAAGCGCGTACAACAGATTTTTTGGGGGCTTAATTCCCTTATCTCCCCTGAATCCGCCAATGAAACTAAAGCTACACGAATCATTGACAATACTATTTTTAGTTTTTGATAAACCATTTAGTAACAAAATTAGGTCTTAAGTTGAATTACAAACAAAAGCTTGTAGGGAGACTTTTTGTAGGGAAAATTCATAGCGTTTTTCTTTTCTGGCCGAATGTTTTGAATGGCAACATTTTCACCGAACGACTGTAGATTAACGCTGACCTGACGGCGATGTAATCTGTACGGCATTAATGCAGAAAAATAACCGACAAAGATAAACACCCATTAGATATTATTAAAATAAATAAGCCACCATGCGGCATTCTCTCTTCCTGTTGCTGATGATCGTGTTTTGTTCTTAGTTTATCCTCGTTCATTAGTTTCTTACTGCACGCGCGCACACATACCGCAGCATCTCAGGTATATAAATAATTTCGACGAAACGATTTTCTTCTTCGGACTGTTATTTTATGAAAGAAAGTAATTGTCGTGTGAACTTTTTCACACCATTAGCCGGTGGAAATGAATATCGTCATTTGGAGCGAAACGAATTTTCTACTTCTTATTACTTTTCAGGCGTCTTTGAGCAGTTGGCTGTTTCGCTGGATTTTAATTAGCCTAATGATGATACTCTGAAATGTGATTTCGGTTCATTAGATTTTTTTTCTTGAACGTCTGTTTGACGTAGGAAAATTAATCTTAAGTGAAACGAAGAAGATATCATACTAGTTATGATCATTATCTTTTTTTAATATTATATGGTACCAGGCCTCAACGAGTTCGTTAGATAATGTCTTTGTAAGAGTTAAGTTCATGAAAACATTTCTGGAAAGCAGCGATACATGTTTTCTCTTCGTTTTTTGATGTAATATCCAACACGTGCGGTGGCATAATTATGGCGTTCCTTTGAATGCTTTTCACGAGGTTTTTTTTAGGACATTGGAGGCAAATCAAATTTAACATCTCTATCTCTATCAAATTTTTCACGATCTTACATGTTTTCGTTTTGAATTTACTAATGAATGAAGGTTTATTTACGGACCAGCCATTTACAATAAAATTAAAATTTAGGAATATACCTTTACAATAACATTAAAAATAACAAATATAATTAAATGTATACAAAGTATAAAATTTTTTATTAAAATTAGGGAAATATCACAATGAGTTTTATATTTTTGAGCTAAACACATTCAATGAATAATTAAAAAAGTCAGTATTCCAGAAAAACGTATTAAAGAAAATGAGACACTATAAATTGTTATGTTTATGTTTTTTTGGGCAATAACACCACAATCGAAATAAAACGAAGTATATTGATGGAAAAACCAAACGTTTCAAAGTCTATTCTGACTTCGTTGTCAATGGCTTTATATTTATTGATTTAAATTGCAAAATGAAAATTTGATTTTGCAACCAAAAGTTTCAAAGTCTATTCTGACTTCGTTGTCAATGGCTTTATATTTATTGATTTAAATTGCAAAATGAAAATTTGATTTTGCAACCAAAAGTTTCAAAGTCTATTCTGACTTCGTTGTCAATGGCTTTATATATTTTCATTTTGCAATTTAAATCAATAAATATAAAGCCATTGACAACGAAGTCAGAATAGACTTTGAAACGTTTGGTTTTCCATCAATATAAGTCGTTTTATTTCGATTGTGGTGTTATTTCCAAAAAAAAAAACATTAAAATAATCAAGAATATGCCACAAACAACGTTGAGAAGACAACCATAAATTGTTCTATGGAAAGGGACATAAAATAGGTTGTAGTTTCACAGGGTTCTGTGTGGGATATTTATATCTATCATAGATAATAGCTCAGGACAATTTATTAGGCCATTTATTATTTTACAAAAAGTTCTTTGGTCAATATAACACCTTCTATAGAAATAAGTTAATTGTGTTCAAAGTCTCTTCATATAAAATTTCTTCTTTTGAAATGCCTATCTTGAAGCCCACATCTTTCTCTGTTCCCTTTCAATGTGAACTATAAAATGGGTAGAATGCGGAGACCATATCTGACAACCATATACTAGAACTTATATAGGAGCAGAGCAAATTTTTGAAGCAAGCTATGCTACTAAAATCCTGTAGAGTTCTCTTAATAAAGCCTAATTATTTTAATACCCTATTGGTTACAGTGTTCACATGGAAGTTAAAATACAAATGACTAACAAACTTCTTTATTATCAAGTTGAATAATAAATAATTATCACAAAACACTTGGTTATACGTAATTGTGTCCCATTCAATCTACGCCATTCACACAGTGCATTTAAATCCTCTTTCAGCTTTAAACAGTCTTCCAAAGTCTTAATTATTAGGAATATATTTAAATTATCATCAAATAAAAGGCACTTAGAGAATCTCACACATTGTATTCAATCATTTATGAAGATAATAATTAAAATGGAAGCCAATTGTGAACCTTGTGGTACTCCGAAAAAAACTAAAAATTTTTTGGAAAGATAGTTGCCAATTTTTACATGGTATAAATCCAGTACAATAGATTTCCAACAATACCATAGTTTTCGAAATTTTTACGGTTAAACAATTCTTAACCTGGTCAAAAGTTTTACAGAAATCGGTATAAAGCCAATTTGGCATCCATCATCAACAGCACCCCTCAGAAACTGCTCATAAACCAGCAAGTTGCTTACAATAGATTACCATTGAGAAAACCACGTTAGTTTTCATTTAAAATACATTCAAGTGGGTTTAATCTTTGACTCTACAATAATTTCAAAAACCTTTGCTATTAAAGAGATTTTGCCGATTGCTTTATGATTAGTAACCTCAGTCTTGGCACCAGTGCTGTATATAGGTGTTACAAATGATTTTGTTCCAAATATCAGGATATATAACCGTTTCAATTGACTTTGATCAGAGTGTACCAAAAATATCTGCTAAAATAAATGAGCATGCTTTAAAAAATACTACAAGCATATCATCACGTCCTGTGGACAAATTATTTAAAAGCTACAGCTACAGATTATAAACATCAATCATAGAAATATCACCAGTACCTACTTGTAGATACTGACTTAGGAACATTAAAATTATACATATCACATCTTTTATCTCAGTAAAGAATTGAAAAAAATTCGCTAAAATAATTTATTGTTACATTTCTATCATCACAACACTCCTTTTTGTAATACAAGGCTTTCAAGGGATTTAATTCAGTTGATGTTGAAATAACTTATTTTTGACACTAAAATTCATGATTCTCTATGCTCTAAATTTTTTCTGGAAATTCTGGAAACGTGTATTATTTCCAAGACGTTCACAATGAAAAGCTAATGAACTATCCCAACAGAGGAACAACATGATTAGTATAGATAATCATAATTTGTTTGTTGGTTGGTAATCATACGGAACTGACTGTAAATAGTGTTCCGTAATGAAAAACTACATTAATTTACTAACCAAAAAGTAATTAGTTCGAAATGACAATATTTTTAAATCTAACAAAATGGTAAATCAAAATTCAATTATCTGATTATAAACATTTTTGTTATAAAAATTCATGTTTTGGAAATATAGGCATAAAAATTAATTTGTTTTTAATTTTAGTAGATTTTCCACGGAACTCCAAAATTCTCGGCCAAGAATTCCCGGGATTTCCTGAATACTCGAGAAATATGTAAATAAAGAATGTATAATTTTTGTCAGTGTATTGAACCTAATAGATGTCGGCGACATCTACCGTCTAGTGAGTGATTTAAATATATGAAGGCATACTATGCTATAACATATACCATACTCTTGACAGATGGTTCAAGTGTTTTACATAAAAACACAAAAGTAAATATATATACCGATATATATATATATATATATATATATATATATATATATATATATATATATATATATATATCCACATATTTAGAACTATATCATTCAACGTATAACAGCCGTTTCGAACCAGGAGTTCTCGTCAGATACGCTTCCCTGAATGACAAGTTCTAAAGTGAAATACTTGGTACTCCAGGTTTTATGACTCTTTTTACTGAGCCGGCTCATTTCGTTCAGCTCACCAAAAAGAGTCGTTCACAATGAGTGGTTCATTTGAACGATCTCCTAAAACACAGCTGTTTAGCCTTAGGTGGATTTATATAATGTCTCTACTTGTGTAGTTTACTGCTCAAAATAATATTAAAGTTTTGCTGACTCATAATTTAAAGATCATTAATTTACGTAAATTCAAAATTTTTATTTTTGTATTATTTGGTAACAAAAATAAGAAAAAAACTCTAAACATTAAAATGTAAACGTTCTAAACTCTCAAAACAAACAAAATTATTATGCTTACTTATAATTCAAATAGAAATTTATATATCAAAAACACTGCAAAACAATAACAATCCTGTGCCTTAGTGCCTGTCATAATAAAAATTTAAAATACCCATTCATCGATTCGTTGAAAATAAAACCTTCCGACCAAATTTTAAAATACCTTCATCTCATGAACCAGACGGCTGAAGGCTCTTTTCTCTCCACTGCTCCGAGCCGAGGTGACTGTGAAGGTCGAAAGATTGAACTATGAACGAGTCATCGAGTCTCTAGTTCATGATTGAACGTTGAACGTTTAGCACATCCTATGACTCTCGACTCGCTGGAGCCGAATGACTCTATTAATGGTTTCAGTTCAGCTGTTTGAATTAACTGTGCCGCTCATTCGTGGCACATGTAGAAGAGTCGTTCGTTTTGAACGACTCATTCACGAACGACCCAAGCCTACTTCATATACTTAAATCACTCACTAGACGGTAGATGTCACCGACATCTATTAGGTTCAGTACACTGACTGTTGTCTTACTGATGTGTATTACATCCAAGTATTTCACTTTAGAACTTGTCATGCAAGGAAGCGTATCTGACGAGAACTCCTGGTTCGAAACGGCTGTTATACGTTGAATGATATAGTTTTAAATATGTGGACATATATCTGTATATATGTATAATTTTTGATTAAATCTTAATATATAAAAAATCCGTGTCACTGTGTATGTTCCGAATAAACTCAAAAACAAGTCAACCGATATTCATGAAAGTTGGCATATATATGTAATTTGGTCCAACTTAGATGATAGGATAGTTATTATTTAAATTAATGGTCTTAATAATTAATAATAAACTGATCATCAACGTTGGTTGTTGTTATTAATCGTACGTTCCATAAGTCAGGAACAGATGGGGCGCCTTGACCAAAAATATTGTACATCGACTGGCGCTTCATTGAACATTAACTGTGATTCATTACGATTAAAGATATTTAGAGTATATATACTATTGAATAAATGTTATAAAAATATTATGTTAATTTTTGTTAAATTTGTCTTTCAAATCTGTCTTAAATCACTCAGCCACAGCAACGCGTGGCCGGGTCTGCTAGTATAAAATAAAACTTACGTAAGTAATCAGTCGGGGCTATTGCAACCACGGGGCAATTGTGCCATTTGGCTATAACTTTCGATCTATAAGGGAGGACTCTGTATATACCAACCAAGTTTAACTGTCAGTTCGGGAAAGATCAACAGAATTCGAAATTAGCGCCATAGAATGATCTCGATGACTCTCGAATGTAAAAATTGTATATAAATAGGTTCTGGGAGCTCTAGTTAGTTAGTCTTGTCATAAGTTCAGTTTAGTGTCATAAGTAGTACAATGTGAATTGTGTTTTGTGTTGTATGTGACAAGAAATTTAATTAATGGTTAAGGATTTGTTTTCAACGTTAGTAAAGTAGTATTAATTAGACAAAAGGTGTTTAATTGAACCCAAGGGATCCGTAGTAATATTTACATATATTGTATATCTATCGTTGATTCATTTAGTTATGATATTCCACATTGACGTATGTTTTGCGGGTTGCATTAGTGTAAGGTGTAAATATTTTTGGAGCACATTATTTTAAAACGTAATATGGTTTGCTAGTAGCTAACTGTTGCAGTTTTCTGCTAAAATACACAATTTTCTATACAACAATATTAATTAAGAACGAGATTTCTCGAATCTCGACGCTTTATTTCTCGTCTCGAGTAGAGTCAGATTTCCCGGGAATGCTTCGAGAAGTCTCGACCAAACTCTAGTGTGTACGCAATCCTCAGAAGGCGAGTTCTAGTCGCAATTGCCCGTTTTCCTTCTGTAAATATTATGTCGAGGATGGCAAAATTCTACTTTAATGCATTCTCGTATTCTGTATATAGTAGATTATTTTTTTTAAACGTATTTATATGAATAAGTGAAAACAGACAACTAGAAGTTTGGATGAATCCAGCCACCAGAAGTTTTAGATGCACCATATCCTCTTCATTCCAAAGTTGCTATTCAACCAAATGTTCCAAATATATAATTAACGTTTAGAAATGTCAACACTTTTGGGATAGCGTGTTATATCCCCTAAAACAATTTATTATCTTGCCTTCAAATGATTGTAGAAAACTAGTACATCTAGAACAATAAAACTCGAAAACTAATGTCGAAACTATGTTTGTATATCAATTGGCATTAGTTTAGCATCGTAGCTTCGTATATTATGCCACATTTCGCTGCGGAATAATTAAAATTAGCACGTGGACATCAACGGGCCTTTACCGCTTTCGTCATTTAGTTCTGCTAATGTTAATTGAAAATAGACAGCAGTTTCAATAGGAGCTGCATAATGCAAAATACGAAACTTTTAATATTATATGTTTGCGACCGTTGCAAATGAACTATTCACACATGAGCGAATGTAAGCGAATTCTCGACGTGATGCTTTCTTCGGCGGTCATCCAGTTCGGAAAAATATTTACTAGAAACGCCATGCTTTCATAAAATAGCCTACAATGAAATCATTTATCTGGTATGAGCATCAAAAGCGCGCATACAAATTATCTGCTACAGTGATGATCGAAATGTCCATTTTACAATTAAATGTGATGAATCAGCTAGTATTGAGATGTATTTCATATAACGTTGTTTTTAATTTGTTCTATGCACGTCGAGAAGTGCCCTTTGTGATACGCAGCGTACAATTAAGAGAAATTAGCTGTGAATCAATAACGTTAGCTGTAAGTGGTATGGGAAGTGTTATTGTAATCATTTAACAATTCACTAGGAATGTTACTCTGAACTAACGAAGCAATTTTCACGAATTAATTCGGCATTACCACACACGGGATTAGTCAAACTCAAGAACTTATGTGCAGCAGCAGTTTTGCTCCATTCATAATAAATTTGATAAAGGACTAGATAATTTATGGTTTTTATTTTCTGTTGTTATGCCGCGTATTCACTTTCCTATTGCATACTATTTGGGTTAAATTTATTTAAAACGGCAGTTTTTAACCGATAAACATCATTTGGTTTACTTTTTCCAAGTTATATGTACATTTTCGACCATATTTATATTCGTCATAAAGTTGAATCGTCTAGAAGCCGGTACAGTTTTCCATTAGAATTCTAGCGACTTCGGAGCTCCGTCGTAAATTCTTGGAACTTCCGACGGTTAGTTGCTTGCATTTTCTTAACTTCTACCTAGTGGTGTACCAAATAATTCTATCTTTTAGGAAAGGTTCTCTTAGTTGGAATTGTTTCTGGAGATGTCCATCGAAGAAATGATCTCTTGGTGTGTTTTCTGGGAGCTAAACTAATCCATTCACATTATTCTCTATCTATCAAATTTATCGTAAAACCTTCTAGGTGCAAGTTCCTCTTTATTGTCCAACATTTATAATTGTCTATCTCCCTCCTTGTCCTGGCCCATATTTCCGAAAGTCTCTCCAAATTTTCATTCTATGTCCTCTAGCTCTTCTAAACAACTCTTCTCGATTGCTAGTACTCATTATTAAATGTACCTAATCTCAAAATCTCGGCAACCTATGCCTTTGATAAAATCTGGACCCATGCTGTGTCTGCCACTAGGACTTTAGGCCAGATGTGATTTCTTCCAACTACAGTTCTACTTCTACAGCGCTCTGTACTATTATTGCTGAAAATCTTCCGCAACTGGCTGGATTTTAGATGGCGTCAAACATCTGGGTTTGAGGTCGGTTGTGATGTGATGTTGCTGTCCTGTCATAGATGATCCTTGGATGACTGGACAGCCACTGGCTTCGCAAACTCACCCACCTGGTTACTGTTTTGATAACTGGGGAACCGTTACAGTTCAATTGACTCATCCTGGATTGCGAGTGTGTATCAGCCTATATCTCTTTGTACCAGACTCTCAGCCTGATATGTATATCGAGGTTTCTAATCCCATTTATAAAACGTTAAGTGACCCACAATCTTGGAAGTTTTCTTCAGATTTTTGTTTGTCCACTGGGGTTTTTGACTGAAACATTTTACATAGTAGCCAAGGACGAGATTAGACGCTTCTAAGAAGGCGTTGTTTATTCTCGGACATCTTCGTATAATGTTCTAGAAAGCTTTCATGTGTTGTAACTTATTTATCTATTACGTTGATATGACTAGTAATCTCTGAAACTACTGACTCGATTCTAAAAATCCCTTCACTGATGAAAAGCTTCACTATCTGTGAGTAACATAGGCTTTATTTGTTTATACTTAAAAATATTGTATTACATAAAATTTATTGGTAGATCTACGAAATTGTCAAGTTTTTTTTTGGCCCTTCAACTTGGCCATGCATGGACCTGTTTCCTGCTGCTGACATAGCTTGGTTCGTTTTGTTGATCCAGCCTAATCCGTAACATATTAATATTACAGAGCTGAACATAATCAATTTATTAATATTCATGATTCATTGTCATCAAACTGAAGGTTTTTTCGTAAATGTCGGTGTATTCTTAAGTGATTGGGCTTATGTTTTTCCACATAATTTCAGCATGGTATTTAATTAATATTATGTTGGTTATTTACTCGTCTTGTGTATGAAACAGGAATGTTTAATCCCAATTTAACGCGAGTGAAACCGCGGGGAATATTCAGGTTCAGATATGATGACGTAGGTAGGTTTCAAAATAATAACATGTAGTATAGAGACAAAGGATTGTTTTATATTTTATCTCAAAGTGGCTTTGTAATAATTAAATTTCTAAATCCCGGAGAAATAATATTTTAAATGTTTTATCTTTAATATTTGAACGTTAGCACTTGTGTCGACAGGAATTGAAGAACAAGCAGCTCCAATTTAATTCGGTACTTGAGGATTCCTTTTCGGGAGAGAAGAGAGTAACATAATAAAGGTTATTTTTAATAACGTTCATAATCCTCGAGAAAATTTGTGTTAGTGAAGGGTCGTATTTTATAACCATTCTCTGAAAGTGAACATTACGTGGAATTTGATGGGGCGTATTCATCATTTTCTCTTGATTTTCCTCCTTCTCATTCGTCTTTTTGTAATGCCAACAAAGCCAGAAAAAGCTTTCATCTTCTTATTATAACGCGGCTTTAAAATGAGAACAACCTTCTTTAACTTATCTGTCTCATCTACAAACGTATAAAACAAAACCAGGTGGGGTTGGTTGGGAAAGATCGATTAATTGCCAGGAATGTATTACAAGGGTAGTAACGTTGAAAAAGAAACACACATTGTGTGCTGCCGCTATAAATAAACTATTTTTGTAAATGAGGACGAGGAAAAAGAATGTTTTGTTTTGATTATAAAATTTATAATGTTGCGTGATCATTCACAAAGTTGTTTCACATATATTCGCGTGGTTAACGATTAACAAAAGCAAATACACTCTCAACCGACAATCGATTGAACTCTCACACTGAACTCCACGACAAAACCAATAAATATACCGGGTATTTCGGAGTGTTATAAATATTGCAACTGTATGTTTCCTGAATGAAAGTTGTGGCATCTTTACTAAATATTTATGGCCTTATTAGTAATAACACCACATTACTTGAAAATGCTGTATATTTACAAACCTTTCAAGGTCTTAGTCAGACTCTCTTGGCAAGTGTAATGAAAAAACTATATGAGAAAAACGACAAAAAATGACAAGTACATCAAAATTGAAAAACCAAGGACAAAGTTAAACAATGATCCAACAACTTCTATAAAAAACAAAATATACCGCTTACTTTACAATCACGACATGAATTTACAGGACAAGAACGTAACACTTACTCCACACTATTTTCAACCACCACATTTCTATGGGTTGCTAAAAATTAATAATCAACTCAACACCCTGTAAGACCAATTGTCTCCATACAGTGAACTCTCAAATTTCTTTTAAAAATTATTTCACCTACACAATTGCTCATTTGAACATTGATGGAACTACCAACATTTTGTACGAAAACAACAAATTTTTAACTAAATGCTGACTTCTACCAACAAGATTTTGGCATGGCCATGGGTTCCTGGATACCTCCAGCAACATATTTATGAAAAAAATTGAAATAAAAACAATTTTCTCCAAACGAATTAAACCTTTAGTTTTGGTGGCGTTAGTTTTGGTTGATGACATATTAGTTACTTTTAGAACATAATCTTGAAGACTTACATGCATTACTAAACGATATAAACAACCAAGAAGTTTTCAGAAAACCGACTCACACTTACTGGCTTTAACTCCAATCATCTAAATTCAGTAAAAAGATCTATCTTCAAATCTTCCGAGTTCAATAAATTTAATAAAGAGAAAACTTTTATAAAACATTTGCTTTATGCCAATAAGTTCCCAGAAAATGTGTTAATAATTAAACAAAATCGAATACCAAACAATCGCTAACAATCAACATTTAACTCCACTAAACAACAGGGACTCTCAAGAAAATGACATTACTATTATAACGGTACCATACGTACAGGGCCTCTCCGAAAGACTAAAAAGAGTTGACAACAGATTTAAAGTTAATACCTCATTTAAAACAAGAAATGTCAAAAATCAACTGTATCAAAAATAAACAAAAAAATACAGTGCAAAATTAGTGATGGGCAAATTCAAATGATATTAATAATCGATTATTACAACTCTAGTGATTTTAATACTTTTATGATTCTAACGACTCTCGCTTGTTTTATTGTCAGATACGTAACCTTTGCTACATGTCATCGGCTGCCCTGTGTGAATATTTAAATTTAGGTAAAATTATACTATTAAATTTTTCCTAAATATTCATTTAATTTAAAATTTATTTGTGAAGGAACTGTTATTAATACTTAATAATTCAAAGTACAATATAATGTTCCTTAATCTACATGAACACTTAATTCATCAAATCACTTCGCATTGCAATAATTGCACCGTACCCTGAAAATACAGTATTTACATATTTTTTCTGTTCAATGAAAGACGTAAACAATCTACTACCTAAGACCGAAAATCTGGAACGAACGAAAGTGCCTGTATATGAACTCCGAATGGCAGAAAAGCACTTCTCGATTCGCAAGGAAATCATTCGGACTATAACTCGAATGCAGCATCGCTCTATCTGTGGTATCGCTTGTCATTCGGTGAATGTTTTGAGTTAAATAATCGATTATTTTTCATTCGAATACTTTGATTCCATAATCGGAATACTCGAGTGATTTTCATAATCGAATGATCGATTATATTTCATTCGAATAATTCCATCACTACTCAAAATACAAAACAAGTGCGTTTATTAAATTCCTTATGAATTGTAATAAATTCTGTATTGGAGAAACTAGAGCTCTAAATGTTCGAATAAATACAATGTCCCAATTTGTGAACTTGCCTATGACCCTGGTCATAAAATACAATTTTCAATCGAGTGCTTTATTTTGTTAAATCATAACAATTACATCCCTACTACCTCCGTAGAAATCAGTCGTTTCCTGTTACAGATAATTAAGGAAGATATCAATAATAGTCATGTCCTTATGAACACCCCAATATCAGGATTGTTCATAAGCTTTTTCCTAGGTTTTCCCTTTTGATTTTAATAGGATCACAGAATCAACAGAGTATTCTGAGGATAACTCCTTTAAAATTCTTCAAATTTGAAAGGAACTTTATTATTATTTGATCGTTAGAATTTTCTGGACTACCTAGTATATTATCAAATTAAATTCTCTTAGTTATGTCATACGGCACATAATATTGTCAAACATTTCAGTTTTAAATTTTACCATTGTCATTTTTTTCATATAGTGTGTTGATTGCCATTGACCTAGAAAATATACATTGAAGTATTGTCGTGTTATTCCCAGTAAGTGCGTAAACATTATTGTAACTGTAGTCTGAAAAAAAAACAATGTCATACAATATTAATATCTCACTTTAATTTCAGTTCAATCTTCTCGTTTTTGTACAAAATATTTTTATTTTGTGTTATACATTTCATTCAACATATCTGGAAACAAATTACTCAATTTTTATCGACTTTGGACACGACATTTTCAAACTGTTTCAACTTGGTGGAAAACTAAACTATTTATATATTATATTTAACAATTTTGTCAAAATAAAAGTATTGAATAGAGTGAATAATTTAAATGCAGGCAAACCATGTTTCATTTGTATGTTGATAAAAAGTTTAAATTGTTTTACATAGTCTAAATGAACGTTTGCCGCGAATATATGTCTTTAGCATTAAATAATAAATTGGTTAACTTAAATTTGTGATAAAAGAGGATTTTTACAATTATGACATCTCAACATTGTAATACATTTTTTTTAAGTTTTCAAAAAATGTATTGAATCGGTTTTTTTGGATATTTTGCCAATATTTTATTATATAGCTAAAATACAAATTACAATTGCACACTGAAAATTTTGTTTTTTTTTTCAAAAATGTTACATATTATAGATGTAAAAAGTATAGGAAAATAAAAGTCTAAGCAGTTAAATTTACAAATTGACTAATTCCTTCCGAAATATTTAATTTTAGAGTTTCAGCTTATAATAAACTCTAAAATATATATGTCGATTCCAGGAACCAAATGTTTTGCTAAATTCATAACAATATGAAATATTACACTCAATAGGTAACCTCACTTTTGATTATTATAGAATGCTTTGTTATCGGTCAGCTTTTATACAATACTAAGTGAACGGTCAAAATCGCCTCACCATTCGAAAACTCATTCAAGACCGGTGACAATTGAGCCACTGGCCACTCGTAAAGGCCTTTACTTCCAGTTCATTGTCTAAGAATTCTTTCATCCAGATATTCGGTTACTGCTCGGGCCGAGTGGAGAAACGCACTATCTATTGTGTTATGATCTTCAATTATTCCCCATAATTGAATCAACAGTGTGTGAATTTGACTGAAAGTGTTTTGCAGTTGTATATTACTAGTATAAGTAACTGGTCAACACTGTAAAAAAATCTATGCTTTAAATTGTCCTTAGTATATTAACGATGATTGATTAATAAAAGCTTCATACGAATATCGAATGTTGAATTCCAAATTCGTGATGGGATTTATTGTTTCTATAAAAATGCGAGTTGCTTACCTGGGTCAGCTTCAGTAAGTTCAAGGACCAAATGGCAGAGGGTCAACAATGAATTAGGATGTGTTCTTGTCGCTTGTTGATTGCATATATAAAAGTTTGTCATTATCTTGCTTTTCCGAAAAATCATCAGTCCCTGATCATGCATTCTGACTACGTAATACTGTACAAAAACACCGATGTACTGTCCACGTCATTCCACTACTATTCTCGTATCCAGCTAGAAGCTATTGAAATATATTAATATCCATAAAATAAAGAAGATGGCCTTGAACTACGACGCGCGATACTAAAGCAACTCGCTAGACGCATAGTCCACGCCCACTCTATCTCCACTGTCCAATCAGAGCTCGCTAAACCCTCCCGGTCACCTATAAATAACAATGCAGCACCGCTGGAGAGTGTGATCCGTCTTTAGCAGTCAACGAGATTTCACCTTCGTCCGAAGAAAGTAATTCCAATAAATCAGAGAAAAATTTTATCCTTGGAAAACCACAGCTTATCCAAATAAAAGTACGTTCATTCTTTTTCAGTATATATTCTTATTCTAATACTTAAAATGATTTTATATATATTCACATGAACAGCATTATTTGGAAAGCATTAATATTCTCACGAGCTCAGATCTAGACATAAGGGTGTCATATTTCACAGTGTCAACATCGCCTGAATTAACGAATGCCGTATTATAATGAAAATGAATTTTTGCGAGAAATCTGGACGTTTCACCCGTATAGGTTGATTCAGTCTACTTATGTATTATAATTTTTGGTTTAACAGATATTTAAACTAGTTAGCAGTACCTACTTCTTTTGAATCCCAAAATCTGCATTGTATTTTTGCACCTAATGGGATTTCTATTGTTTCTAAGGAAATTTAGTGTCTCGAAAACCTACAAATTGTCCTAGATGCGAAAGATATTTGATTAGATGACAGAAAAGAATGCACCCGAGTAGCAATGTTTCGCAGTCCATTTAAAGAACGACTGCATGATGAGGTTGCGATAAAGCTAGCCATCCAGACAGTCTTATGCTAGCATTCGTCACTCCTAAGGTATATTACCTACCAGAAAGGGCACAGAAAAAGGCAAAGACAATTATATAATATTGAACAGAGTTTTGAAGTCCTCTGAAATCCGGCCAATTGCCGGAATCTTCCAGTTGTGAACCAGTATCAGCGAGCCAATGTTCGTACAGGCTGAGGCAGAAATAGAGCTGCAGCAAGGCGAAACCAATATCCGGCAACTTGAGTTAATGAAAATTTCAGCAGAATCCTCAGATTTGTCATTTAGGGAAAACACAAGTAATCTAGACAGATTGGAGACCTAAAAATCGGCTGTACATAATCCAAGCACCAAGATAAAGGATCAACTGACTTTGTACTAAGGTAGCGACGTGTCTTATTGGGTATAGCAAAATTAAATGGCGGGTGGGGTGTTACAAATAACGCTCTCTCAGTGGGAACGCCAGTGCCGAATAGAAACTTTTAGAATGACCGAGCTCGCTACACTGCTAACCAAATGAAATCTTAATAGCAATTTTATGCATCGAGAATTAGCTCAATCAATTATTAAAAATGTATTTTAGTCTGAAAAAGCACATTATTTTCGCATATTCCATCTAAATCGGATAATTACATTTTTTGTCATCATAACTAATTGTGAAATTAAAAAAATAGTTAATCCAATATTAATGGATTTATCCACAATCTCTTTGATCAGAGTCGCCCTCCGTCAGTAATCGTAAAATTCCACTTCAAATCAAGAAATTGATGACAGAAATGTTAAATCCTTGTAATGTTGTATTTTATTGCAGATCTCGGCATTCGTACAAACGACAATAGCTTGAATTTCCTATATTGTCTTGTTTTCAAACGCAGTATTAAAAATGTTGCACTTTACGATCCTTAGTAAAAATACTTTGAAGTTGGCATATCAGTAAAATATCATGGGAAGATGTAATAATAAAAGTTATTAATATATAATTATTGCTTACATTAATAAGATAATCTTAATAACGACCTTCGTCTGAAAGACATTTTGATGTAAAATATTGTCGTAAAGATTAAATAAACTTATATACTTAAATATTTATACAGATTTTCTTGTTCGATGAATATTATTAAAAACAAATTGTGAAAATATCTATAGAATAATTCAAGGGGTTCCACAATCATGTCAATAAGCTATTAAACTGTTGTAAAAAACATTCGCTGTCAATGTCTTGTAGGATCTAGGTAACTATAATCAGACTATGCACAAAAGAAGAAACTGTACTTCACACACGAAAAACTAATGACCCTTATCAGTAACATAATTATTCATCAACCCAAAATGCGTACTTGTCTTACACCTGGTTCTTACGTACCACTTACCAAAGGACAACCCAAGTACCCAGGATCCAGCAAAGTTTTAATGATTTCCTTTCAAGACATTATCAGCTGAACTACATACTCACTGAACAGCAAAAACGATGCATAAGCAATTCGATAGGATGCAAATAATAACACAGGTCAACATTTGAACTAAGCGGGAACACGGCATGCCTTATAGTGTACTAGGGGTTTTTCGAGTCGCTGATTACGATGAGAGGGTCGGTTGACCTTCATCAAGTCAGGTTCAAGCGCATTTGAAGGTCAAATCGAGAGAGTTTTTGTAGAATACTCTCGATTTGACCTTCAAATGACCTCTGGGAAAAGCGCAAGGTCAAACAAACTATGGATTCGAACTCAGAGACCTCAAAAACATAAGCAAGATTTTTTTTAGATTTATTGGTAGACCTCTCTAGGTTTGACCTTCAAATGACCTTGAAATAACCTCTGACAGAAAGCGCAGTCAAACAAACTACGGATTCGGAATCAGATACCTCAAAAACATAAGCAACAATTTTTTCAGATTTTTTGGTTGAATTCTCTCGATTTGATCTTCAAATACCCTTGGCTCTGACGTGATGAAGGTCAACCAACCGTCTCATCGTATTCAGCGACCCAAAAAACCTCTAGTAACCTATACGGCATGCCGTGTTCCGACTTAGATCAAATGTTGACCTGTGTAACTAATAATAATTGATCTGTTGTCTGCAATAAAGCCCATGCCAGATGAAAAAATCTTTACGTGGCTACAACAACACCTGCTATTCAGTTTCACATCATTAGCTCAAGTTCTGGAAAATTACAAAGCAATTAAGTTTTTAGATCATGCTATGTCCTTTTGGCAAACTAGAATCCTGCTGAATACAGTCTACTATTCGTACATACTCACAAATTCAAATTCGAGGATTTTCCCGGGACACTTGTAGTTCTGCCTTGCTATGAACCCACTTTCACCTACTACTAATTTTGGTTTCAACTTCAACACTTCTTAAGGTTAGTGACAGCTGGTATACAATCTGCACGATATGCTTAATAGTGGGAGTGCCCAAGCGGTGATTTCGGGATTTGCTAAAGCGCGGCAGATTAACATACAGGGGGATAGCTTGTACCTCCACCAAATATGAGCCCCATATAAATGGCTGCTCTTCAAGGATAAAGGATCAGATTATTCAGAAATTCTCGAGCGCGTCAGATTAGGTTAAGGTGAGTTAAGTGGGAGGGTTACAAACTTGTAAAAAACGTCATCTCGACATCTTCGAGCTAATTTTTTTTAATTTTGAAGGAAATAATTCAAAGGTAATTAATAATATATAATCTGACGATTACGACTACAAGGCGTAGTAACAAAAATTCCTCGAAGTTTAAAGCGTGCAACTGCGTGATGTATTCCCCATTCCGCGGTTCTATTCCTCACTCACTCTCTGCTTACCTATTACTGTCTGACTCCGTCCCACTGTGGTTTCTGTTGCCATGACGTCATCACAGCTGATACACAAACTCGTTCGTGGCATGGTAGTCTTTTTTTATTTGTCAGATTAGCCGAATCCCTCCAGAGTGTTTCAAAATGGCAATTTTTTGCAAATTATAATAATGGCACTTAACATCCCCTTAGAAAATCTGACGTGCTCAATTTTTTTTATTTACAACCCCCATCATGCAAACGAACAGATTAACATACGTACATTATTAAAAATACGTAGGACATGAATGCTATCAATATCTGACAAACTTGAGTATGTCCATACAACAGTTTTTTTTAGATTTTTGAAAATCTATAGCCGCTCCCCCCTCCGATGAAAAGGTTTACATTATATAACTTTTGTTTTTCATTTTATCATCTAAGCTCTACCAACCAATAGGTCTCTATGACGCTTGAGTAAATCCCCATTTAGCATCGTGTGCTCCTGTACTATAAGGTAGTAGAAGCTTTCTCTATTTAAATCTTTATGAAGTTTGGTCTAGATTTTCGGTACTTGCGGACAGCTGGTGCATACCTACCAAATATAACATTTTTTAACCACTTAACATAACTCTGCTCCACTCTATATTACAGCTGCAACTGCTAATGGACTTCGCTTATAAGCATTTTTCTGATATTTTTTTAACCACCCTGCAAAGTATTATTTGTCTCCACCTTTATATTTCAAGCACCCCTTATATGCAACATTATTTTTATCACACTGTATAACTATAATTTTACTTCTCGTGTTTCAGATATTGCATATATGCAATAGCTCATGTTTTATTCATCCATTTTTTTTCAAGATTCAATTTTAACCAATTAATCATGTTTTTCGTAAGAATAAATTTCATATTTATACAAGTTTATATATCCTGGAAATACATGAAAAAAAATTTTGCAGTCCTAATCAGCCCCTCACCAATCAAAAAAAATTATCCAATATCTCCCAAACTACAAGTGCTTATGGGCCCAACCTATATAATAATTTTAACCAATATTTTTTTGAACTCACCCTATAGTGCAACCATCCAATATATGCTGCAATTTATTTGCCAGGCAATCTAAATTTTTTTAAACTCCCAACTATAACTCTACTCAACCCTATATTTCAGTTATAATTTTGCTTCGTCCCACATAGTAGGATGAAACTGTTTATGGTCTACCCTATATAGCAATTTTTTTACCATTTTTGAGCTACCCTGCAAAACTATAATTCTACTCCACCCTCAATTTCAACCACCTTGTATGTACAACTACTTATAGGCTACCCAATATAACATTTTTGACCACTCTCTATAATTATAATTCCACCAATACCCAACATAAAACAAACAAACGAACAGACAAACTACAATTTTATAATAGTAAAGATAGATATGGCCAGGTTGGTACTCTACAGATCTTTGCCATCAATGTTTCTGAGAAATACAAAATTTATATATTGGTTACTGAGTTTATAAAATGGACATGATTATGCCCAATTATATTCCTTATAACAATGTACCAAAAGTGCCCTGAATGAGTGTCGTAAGGTCTGTGTCTTAATTTAGATTTTTTAGAAGTCATCAACGAAAACAAGACGGTTAAGATAATGTAAAGCCTCTGCTAACACCGGCAGAGGGTTTCGAGAACCTGATCGTTATGTTTTATAATCTTTGTTTATGTAACATAGTATTAGTGTAGATATTTTCATTATTTCGTGAACATAATTACATGAATTTCCCCAGCAAGTCATTTTATCCGCTTTTAATACGAGTTTTAATATCCGTTCTGAATAAGTAATTTTTCCAAAATATCTCTTGGTATGCATTACAGTTTACGATTTTTTTAATCGCTCTAAAATAAGAGCTGAAGATTTAAAAATAAGCGCCGGGTGGAAATTACAAAACTCATTACATTTTACACCGTGACTGGATAAACACGAAAAAATGAAGTAATTTCAATGTAATATAATCATTTCCTTCGGAATATACCCGGAGATCACTATAATTACATTTTAATCTTGCTACCTTCTACACCATTGGAATTTCTATGAGGATGAATCCACCATAATTGGTATTTGAGAGAAATCCAGACCCTAGATCCAGCATCATGCATAAAGTTTGATGGCCTAAATTGAAAAATTTGTTTTGTTCATTGCGTGATACGGGTTCAAGCACGGTATTTAAAATTTCGTTCGTTCTGACTGCAATACGGTTTTTTTCCCATTGGTCGGTTATGTAAATGACAAGGCAACTTTTCGAATATTGTACCAATTATATCAATTAAGTGGTATTAAAATGCATAAAGATGTTAAAAGAGGCCGAAGCAAAAAAAATCAGTAGTGGAGCAAGATATACGGTTTTCGTGTTGTAATTTTCAAAGCTATTTTATAGTGATTCAGACGTCGTGCATCTGCAGAGTTATAACATTTTCTTTATAGATTAAACTTTTTATTTTCTTTGAATGCTGTTTTAAAACCAGTGATCTATTTTTTGACTAAATTTACATTTGATATTAAATACCATACAAATACGCCTCACGGCAAAGGTGTTACTATTTGGTTGTGATACCAATTTTAGCCAACATTTTTCGGCCCGGTTTCAAAGTGCATACCGCCAGTATGGTGATAATGATATCAAAAAAAAGCACTAGAGTCTTGTAATATTATTGATAATCACTAGTTTACAATTACGTTAGAGGATATTTCTTGCTAATTTTGGGTTGATAAAACCGAAAATGATAGTAAAAATTTCCTAACACGTAGGATTTTTGTGTTATGATTTTTTATTTAAATTACAGCTTGTACCAAAGCAACTTGTGTTCACAATAAAATTGGATGCTAGTGTTAAAACGCCAAAACTGGAAAAAGTTCAGTTTTTAGAAGTGTTGCAGCCAAGGGGTGTAGGGGTCAATCCACCACCAGTAGCCCAGTTTTTGTAAATTAATATAATAGCATCCTAATATACTATGTCTACACCCAAGCAAATCTACTTACCTATTGCTTCTTAATTTGTAAATCCTATTCCACATTTGAATCGAACTGCTAGTTGTTTTTAGTTTTGAGCTTTTTACGTGAACTTTATCGAAATGTCTGAGGTGATTGTGTTTGCGGACAGTGTTTGCTATAGTATATATGCCATATATATATATATATATATATATATATATATATATATATATATATATATATATATATATATATGGCCAGTTTATCCCTAAATCACAAAAGAGGACAATGAATAAAATGACAAAAATATCTTATCACAAATATTTTGGCTGTTTTGTTGGCGGTCAAGATCGAGAGTGGGCTCCTCACGTGTGTTGTCAAACTTTTGCTGCAAATCTAAGTACCTGATAACATGGTAAACGATCTTCTATGCCTTTTACGGTTCCAATGATTTGGCGAAAACCAATTAACCATTTCAATGACTGTTACTTTTGATAGACAAAAGTTTTTGAAGCATAACATTGAATTTCCAGAGATTTCTTCAGCAACAAGACCTGTTCCTCACAAAGAAGGCTTACCAGCTCCAGCACATTGGAAAGAAAATTTGGGATATGATAAAGGCGAATTGAACAGTGCAAAAAAAAACGGACGCTACCTATTCTCCCGAAAATAAGGAAAAAAAAGACCCCATTTAATCGAACAAGCTGAATTAAACGGCTTAGTAAGAGACCTTCACTTGTCCAAGGACCATGCTGAGTTATTGGGTTCAAGACTACAACAGTGGAATTTACTGGCATCAGGAACGAAAGTAGCAATTTTTAGAACCCGTAACCAGGAGCTAAGTTAAGGATGAGAAATTCCATTAAACATTAATTAATGTTCAATTGGCTGCGTGGAAGTCGTTTAAAACAATTGTTTAAACAATTTTAGGAAACAGAAAAATAGAAACCTACGAAAAACTTGTAAAACAATTACTCGAGCACTATTGCAAAATGAGCTGTTGCATGTCATTTAAAATCCACTCCCTCCACTCACATTTAAACTTTTTTCTCGGAAATTTGGGTGCAATTAGCGATGAGCAAGGAGAAAGGTTCCATCAGGACATCTTGACAATGGAGTAAAGATACCAAGGCAGAAGGGATCCGTCAATGATGGAGATTACTGTTGGTTCCTTATGAGGGCAATCAGCAGTATACGCGAAAGTCAGCATTTGCGTAAAAATTGTCTACAAAAGATTTATTGTAAATGTATTTTGGATCCGTTGTAGTAAATAAAACCCGTTATTTTTAAAATAACTTTTTTTATTTAAACTTACAGTATAAATTATACCAAAATTTGAGAAAAAAAAACATGTACTCTGTAACACAAAATCTGTATGTGATGGAAAATTTTGGAACTCAAAGTCGTAATCAGGACCCCTCAAATACCCCCACAGACCTCTTAGCACATCAGTCACAACTTTTTCCTTCGATTTGTTGAGTAGTGTAATTGCCTCTCAATGCAGAAATGAGACTGATTTCGGATGCCACGAACTTCAGTATATGGCACATTGCCTCTTATTTTTACAGGATTTCTTAGTTTTGAGCTCCTGCTTCTGTATCCACCTGCAAATTTAAGCGAAACCGATTGAGTGAATGAAACAACTTTTTTGAGTTGTCAGGAAGCTCTAATGCTAATGATCTGAAGTTTGCAGGTAAGCCTCTGATGGCAGCCCAATTCACTCTGAGGTACTGTTTTTTATTTATCTTTTATTTATCTTTTATTTATACTCCACCCACAGTTACTGAAGTCTCGAAAAATATTTCTTTATTTTCAATATATTTTTCCGAAACTCCTTGATGTAACCATACAAATTTCGCTTTTAAGTATCACATGCAATTGGTTTACTAATATGTAACTATAAATTTTGCACGTTTGACAATTAATCACACCATTTTGTTGTGGTTAACGATTAGTCTCCTGGGATTAGCTTGTACCCAAATGACGATCTCTAACCCTTCCTGTACAAATGGATGCGTACCCTGATTAAATACAAGCGCAAATCTACATCTGTATCATGAGTAGGGTAGGGAGTAGGGGACATATCCAGTACTGTTGGTCTCGGTGGAGACTCACATATCTAATGTTTTGAGAATATCTCTTGGAAGTCTTTAGTGATGTCCTGCTATAGTTCTTCAAACTCGTACAAAGCTTTGATATAATTTAGTTTCAGTTTCTGGTCATTCCATTAAAACCACATCTTTCCTGATCCTGATAGTGTTCCTCTTTATTCGGATGAAATCAAGTAGCTATTCAAACTCTTCCTTGGGTTGTTCCTGAACATAGGCCATTATTTACCATTTGTCGCTATCTTATCCAGTAGATCTCATTATATCGTTTATTAGATGGGAATTTCCTGGATAATCTCCTCAAATGAAGCCTTCATTTTAGTATTACCTAGTCCACTTTTCAATCTAATATATCGCCTATTGTCGAAATGCTAGGTAAGTTTTCTCCAGTTCGTGATCATGCTGGCCCACTATTCGCTCTTTGCTACTCTCACATGGCCTGGGTAGATCCATTTTGATTCAGCAGTTACTTCAATGACGATTTTTACTTTTGTTATCTTATCCAAAGTGTTTATTCTGTGTTCTGTGTCCAATATTTGGCGCTCCACTGGTTTTTGCTTCACTCTTAGTTTGTTCATATATTGTTCCATAAGAGTCAACGTATGTCAGAAATAGATTGATTGAACACTGGGTTAATTTTATATGTCAATTAAGTCCCGGGACGGCTGAATATTTGCTTAAGTACTTCATTTGTCTAAAAGGTCAAGGTTATTCCTGTAGTAACTTTGACCAAGGAATCCGATGGTGACCTTGGATTTGACCTCATTTTTGAAGTTCTTTTGAGGTCAACCTCATTTTTTAAATAAGAACCCTTATTTTTATTGCGGAATCGGAAAGAAGTTTTACATTCAGACATGTATTGAGGTAACCCCTAGAGGTTAAGTAGAGCTCAAATAATGACTTCTTAAAAATCTCGCGAGTTCAGGGGTAAAACAAGACAAAAGTCATGTCCTAAGTAAGTCTTAACGAGAAAATCAATGGTGACCTTGGATTTGACCTTACATCTCATTTTCAAGGTCATTTGAAGGTCAACCTCATTTTTTCAAGTAGAAACCCTTATTTTGATCCCGGATTCGAAAGGAGCGGGACATTTTAAGTATGGATTAGAACTCAGCTACCCCAAAAACTCCCGAGTAAGAAATTTCCAGCCAAACATTTGCAATTTCTATGATTTTCATCCACTATCCTGAATTCGCCATCTTGGATTGGAAAAAAATAAAATTACGTTAGTTGATTTGAACACAGCGACCTCCATAACCCCCGAGTAAGAAATGTCAAACCAGAAGGTGTCATTATTTCACCTCTATTTGACCTCGCATTCCGATTCAGGAATAAAAAGTAAGGGTTTTCATTTAAAAAATTGTGGTTGACCTCAAAATATCCTCAAAAAATGAGGTTCAAGGTCAAATCCAAGGTCACCATCGGATTACTTGGTCAAAATTACTAAAGCCACCTTTACCTTTTCTAGAAATGAAGTACTTTAGCAAATATTCAGCCGTTCCGGGACTTAATTGACACCCGGTATAAATGAGAATATTTCTGTGTATGTTCTTTATAGAATCCTAAACGGCTGGACCAAGTTTGATAAAAAAATTGTGTGTGTTCAAGGGGATTCGAGAATGGTTTACATTCACAATTGGACCCGGTATGTGACGCTAAGTTCAATTTCTAGGAATTCTTTTATTACGACTGGGCCGGTTTTGATGAAATTTTTTCTGTGTGTTCAAGGTGATTCGAGAATGGTTTAGATTCAGAATTCGACCCGATAGGTGGCGCTAACATTGGGTTCTAGGAATTTCTTTTATTTTTGACGATTTTTTTAAATTTTTTTCGCACATTTGTATGCGATTTATCGAATTCTAATATAAAAAAAAACATTTGGTGATCCCGCTAATAGCGACATAACAACGTCTGTCGGGTACGCTAGTTAAAAAATAAATGCTGAAAAAATCATCCTGTAGATACTATAGCTTTAGGTCATTTTTTCTCTCCAAGTTTCGTTAATATGCTTGGAATGTCCACGAAATCGTGTGTCTTTTATTTAAACAGTTTGTTTAATCAATTCTGAATATTTCTTGTAATACGCAATAATTTGTTAAAATCATGAAGAGTCTGACTAACCTTTTTTATTGTAAAATACACAATTATATAAAAAAAAACAAACGAACATAGTCAGAAAACTCGAGGGAAAAAAGAAACAATTCAATTTGATGACTCATTCGATTGGGCAAAACAACTGTCAATTCACGTGGGACCTCACTTGGGACAACGTTCTAATCTATAGCTCTTCGTCTCCTATAGGGTAAGATACCCCTTCTGTCGATTTTTATGTCCATAACTACAGTTAATTCCTGGGTTAACGCACTACAAAACTATCCCGATCTCAACCCTAAAGTTATATTCGATTTACTTCGTTATTTTCTCCCAATTCACAAAACTTATCTGTTCATCGAAGATGGGTCATCAACTTTTTCCCAACGAAATGTCGTTTTTGCCGTTGTGTTCCCTTTTTCCCCTTGACGAAAACTATTCGAAGATCAATATCTCGAAAGCTCGAGAATGTATTTGCTTGCTGTTAATATAATAAAATGTAAACAAGATCGCCCATAACACAAACCCAGCAAATGAAAACAAACAGTATTCTTGCGGTCTTATCGCCCCCTAAACCGCTCATAATAAAATAAATATTTTAAGAAACATATGTCGTCGATCAATGAAAAAGGAAAAATGTTTACGAATATTTTCAGATCTTGACGTTTCTAGAGTAAACTGTTAGTTTTGAATATCTAAACACTTTGTTTGCTCTAGATGTTGATTCGTTTAAGAGAGCCATCCAACCACCCGATGGTTAAAACCTGAATACACTTGGAATTTATACAATATTTCTTTTCTTCGTTAATGAATGTCTCCAGTCCTTATTTACCTCATTAGTATATTTTGCTGAATAGGCTCTTGGATTTAATGAAAGACCATCTGATATTTGAATAATAATACGCCTCGGAATATCAAATTAAGGATGCCTTGTGGAAATGTTTAATTTTGTATTAAATTGTTTTATTGTAACGTTTTATTTAATAAGTTTTGTTATATAAAGTAGTTTTGAATATAAAAATGAAAATTGAAACCTATTTCAAATAAAGCAAATTAACAACCTCTAACTGAGTTCAGGCATTCAAGATCGGAACTTTTAAGGCACAAAATAAATAAATCGAGGGAAAAATTGCTTTAGTTAGAACACAGATAAAAAGTCATAAATAACGCTTTTTTTAGCGGGAAACGCCATCTACTTTGTTCCAGCCCTTTTACCGGCAATAAAGTTCCTTTTCATTATTTTGCCTGTTCATTGGGTTTTCTCTCCTAAATTTTTTTTCCTGCAACAGGTAAGTATTTGAGAATTTTATATGAAGAACAAAGTGTATTAACGCAATTTCCTATAATTGCCGGATTACTGGCTATCTGTACAGAGATTCTTCCTCACAATAGGGATGTTACCAAAAGAACGGAACAGGTTCTTAAGAACAGGTTTGCACCAAATGTTCCGCGAACCTGTTTTTTGAAAAGGGCTGAACCTGTTCATTAGAGGAACAGATGCAATTAAAAGACTCACATCACAAAATAGTGACTTGACTTGACGTTGACATTTGTCGAAATATGACACATTAATTTGTTTGTTTTGGGGATCAATTGCTTAGTAGATGAAGCGCTTGCTTCGAAACTAAGTTCTCTTTGGCCTAGCGGGTTCGAGTCCGGCTCACACCTGTAATAGATTACATTCTAGTGTGCTATGTGTAAAAATCCGACTAAAAGATCCACGAATTCGAACAAAAAAATGTGTTGGTTGACATAATTGTCTAATCCTGTAATTTTTAATTACTTTAATGTTCTTAAGGTGACAATGTTTTTAATGTAATGGAAAAACAATCCAAATACTTCTGAGACAAATGTTTGATCAAACAAGTGAACTGTACAAAAAAAGTAAGTTTCATGTTTCATTGCGATTTGCGATGGTTAGAATCTTTAGAATTGAAATTTTTAAATTTCAAACTGAAATAGATATTAACATATCAATTTCTTTAATATTAATTATGAAATCAATTGTTCTTGGTTGCTTTTTTTAAAACCTTACATTCACACTTTTCTAATTACTAGTTATATCCTAACACCAACATATACATCTCGCCTTTACTTTCTATTTTTTAATATCTCGAGATATTATTTTAATATCATAATTTCTTAACTGGAATGAGCAGTGAAGAAAGTGAGGTAAAGAATAAGTTCTTTAAAAGACAGATGAACAGGTATAACGGAACCGTTCCCAGCGCGGAACAAGAACAAATGAACCGGTTCGCGTAAATGAAGTGTTCCGTAACAACTTGTTATGAAAAGAACGGAACAGGTTCTTGAGGAAAGGTTTGCACCAACTGTTCCGCGAACCTGTTCTTTGAAAAGAACTGAACAAGTTTATTAGAAGAACGGATGTAATTAAACGAAATATATACAAATTTTCAAAGTTCAGCTTTTTGCAAATGCGAAACCTATCTACGTATTAATCTGTTTTATAGATAGATGTCGCTTTTGGAAGAGCATAAACCTTCTGGAGGTAGCTTGCAATGCACAAATGTCGTGCCAACAATAGAAAGAGAGGGCAGTCAATGAGCTCATTGGATTCAGTTCCCAATACAGTGACATTGCTTCTTACCCTCCCTATTGCCCTCTAGCCCCAAGGCTAGAAAGAGGGGCAATATTTGTGCAAGTCAGGCTATCTCTAGGAAGTAAA
This sequence comes from Octodonta nipae, assembly GCA_034190945.1. Lineage (NCBI taxonomy): Eukaryota > Metazoa > Arthropoda > Insecta > Coleoptera > Chrysomelidae > Octodonta > Octodonta nipae. The sequence continues at coordinate 16,586,116 of CM067216.1, forward strand.
TGCTCTAAGCGATGAACAGATGCCTACAGTCATGACAGATGAACAACGTTCTGTAAAAGAACAGATGAAAACTCTACCTCACAGTTATTCTGAGAGAAAGATGTCTACAAAATGATCAACCAATATTCCTGTGTATAAGTAATGTATTGTATATTGTGTTATACTTACCTGTGGTGGGAGACGTTTCAATTCCGAGTCTGGAGTCTTTGGCAATCGTTTAGTGTTGTATTTCGAGGTTTTTTTCTAAAAAATTTTGTTTGATGTTGATTTTGTAGTTTGTCAAAAAAATTGACAGTTCCTTTTCATTGTCATACTCTTCGCAGAGCTGATTTATATACGAGGTGTGGCTATTAATAACGAGGCTGACATCTCGATCCCTACAACTCTATGTGGATCTTCCACTGTTCGAGACCGTGCTGGAAGTTCTCTTCTGCTAGCTCCTTCAGGACGCCTGCTGCTTTTTCTAGTTTCAAATGACTCAATTTTTATTTTTCGTGCAGATTTCACCAGAGGGAACGGTAGAAGTCGCCCAGCGTAAGATCTGGCCAGTAAGGTGGATGGTCTAACACTAGCATGCTGGACATATACCTCTTAACAGACAATGCAGAATGTACCGTCTTGGTCAATTATTAATATGTAAAAATTTATCTCCATTGATTTATGTACGAGGTGCGGCTATTAAATAACGAGGCTGATATCTCTATCCCTACAACACTTCATGTGAATCTTCCATAGTTCCAGACAGTGCTTCTTCTATCAGCTTCTTCAGGACGAGTTCCGCTTTCTCTTTCACAGCTTCAACGGTACTGCGCAAAATCTGGTGGGTAGGGCGGGTGGTCTAGCAATAGGATGCTGGACTATAATCTATGCATGTCATTTATATGTATATAACATTGGATTGGGCACCATATCTCAGCTGTGCTAATTGTCTCAATTAACAAGAATTAAATTGCGCTTAATATGTATGAAGAAAAGGTGAAAATTAAGTCAATTCTTGTATAACATTTGAACGTTTAACAGTGATCATAAATGTGAAAATATCCTTTAATATTTCTAAAGTTTTAAACAGCCAGTACATGTAAGTATAAACTTGAACTAACAAACAAATAAATCACCCGGAATTCGAATATATTTTTATACATTAAAGGAAACCAAAAACACAAATCTGTTATCTATATAAAGACTAATAAAAGTATTTTATGTTGAAAGTTATTACACATCATCATAAATGTTCATTAACTGTACAAGTACATAGTTAAAGCCTTCCAACTTTACAAATTATAAAAACAATGCTAGTGCGACACATCCACGCGAATATTCATCCAACAATAACTAATATAATTTTATTTCTCTTTTAAGTACCCAAACGGCTGGTGTTCGTCAATGAGCGTATCATATTACGGCTAATAATACTGACTGAAAAAAAGCGCACAATGCCACAGAAGTCTGAAAATTAATTTTTAAAAGCATCATAATATTTCAATAAGGCATTCTTTATTGTTTTTGCGTTATTGCCGATTTTTATTGCAGTCACAGGTAACTTGGCGACCAGTTGTGAATGGACATTGGAAACACTTTGTTCTCTTTTTCATATGTACTACAATGTACTTTATACTGTTATGCATTTGAGACGTATTGATTTCAAGTATTTTTTATGTGGTTGCGATTTGTTTGTATTCGGTTGTTACTGGAATATTTGAACACTTTGCAATGTAAAATGAATAATCTGAATTTTGAAATATTCCTAATTTATTTCCCAAAAAGATTATGGCTCTAATCTTTTCCGTGAAAAATGGTCTGGACAGCTGAATATTAAACTATCATCACTAGATTTTACCAAAAATGTTAGTCACTGTAGACAAGACCACCGAATTATGACTACTGGTGGCTTGGTAGCTTAAAGCTTCAATTGCCCTAACAATTGTTTCTTAGAGCCGCTTTTAGTTCGATTCAAGTTAATTTAGGGGTTTTGTAATAAGAAAAGGAAGTGAGTGTTTAGGGATCATGGGTGAGGGGAAGATTTTAAGGACTCTTTGATGTAACGATATTTCTTTCCCTATTCAAGGTATGTCTAAGGTACCTTACTGTTTATCTGCTATGGACACTGTTTGTTGGAATGGGCTAGATTAAGGCTAAAAAAGTATGACCGACATGTGATTTACGCATGGTAACATTGCCTTGGTATCTTAATAAAAATAAAAAAAACGGGAAAGGGTGGTGCAGTGAAGAACATCTTCATTATTTACAATTTCTCTATTTTAAAATTTCAATCCCACATGGATTATGTTGAATCTAAACAAGTTAATTTCATCAAGAGATTCTCAAGTAAATTCACTGGGTACGAAACTTTTAGAATTGTATACTACCCGTTTGTATATCCTATGTTATCTTATTGTTCAGTTATTTGGAGAACCCATTGGGATTACCAAATCAAATTACTTGAAAGACCTCGTAGATCCTCTATTCGCTATTTTTCGTTCAAATGTGGTCAGCTTATGCACTTCTCAAACCACAACTGTTGTAACATTGCTCAAACCCTTAAAATTCCTGAATTGTACTCATCATTGACAAGAACTGATATTGTTTTTGGCTTTAAAATTATTAACAACAATATAGATTATATTGACTTATTGGGTAGGTTAAACTTTCATATACCTAAACAACATCTTCGAGACAGTTACTATTTTTTTGAGTCAGATTATCATTGGTTGTCACCTATGGAAAGAATATCAGAACTTAGAATAACACTCTTCGTGGCTTGATTAATATAACTGTAATGTTGCAAATGTTACTATAAACTCAAAAGTTATATTAAAGTATTCTTAAGCATTTCTAAGTGTTCTTTGATGTTAGTTTGTTAATTATTTCTGTACCGTTTCTTTATGTGTTCTTACATTTTGAGGTATAAATATATGTCATGTAAATGGGGTTTTACCTCGTAAATAAATAAATTTCATGGAGATTTTGTCCATATCAATAATTTGTTTTCATGTATATTCTTATATAAATTGAAGACCTTCACCGTATTTGTTCGACAATCTATCTCTGTAGGCACTAAGCTCAGAAACTACCGTATATACTTTGATATGGTTTTCACTAGTAAATAGACAGAACTACGACGAAGGTTTATTTACGTAATTTATAAATATTTGCTGTAAATTATTAGGATGATATTTGTCAATTAGGTAAAAACATTATATGGAAAAGATGCATAAGGAACTGTTCTTCTCTAATAGGCCTGAAGATTAGTCTGGAACACTATATATATTCACCTAATAAGACCAACAAATTGAATATGTCACAAGATGCACGGTAAGAAAACCTCATTTTTAGTAAATTTACTAAATTGAGAATCTAAAAAAAAAGAAAATGTGGAATTTTGGATTTAAGTCAAACAAGGACATTTCTCTGCCATAAAAAGCGTACGAGAACACAGTTGACGTGCCCTATTTATGTTCATTTAGTTCGAAACTCAAACACAAAGTGGCAGTGGGGCGCCCCACCGCCTGCCAAAATCTCAACAGCTAAACTACTGATCTTACCTTATGACGATAATTGTTATAAAATACATGAAATGTGGAAAACTAAGTTTACGTTTATTTTGGTAACGATTTGTGTACTGTTATCCAGTGACTCATTCACTGTGAATGAATTCAAAGAGATGGGACAAGGAATATTAAAGAATGTGAATATATTTTTTTATTTCACAAACCAGTACTTATTACCAAAAGAACAAAAGAAAGGATAAGGCAAGTATAATAGAAATATTCCACACAGATCCAACGTATGGTAGCCATTGCGGACAAAAGCGTTTGCCGAAAAAAATAAAATCAACAAATTTTGGGAAAAATATGTCAAGAGACGTAGCAAAATTTGTCGAAAATTGTCACAAGTGCCAAATAAATAAAGCCAAAATTAAGCACACAGAACCTATGCAAATAACTCCAACCCCACAAAAAGTTTTCCTAATAGTGTGTATGGATACTGTATCACTTCACAATTTAAGAAACAAACTTTACTTGTAAATAAGTCTCTATTAGTGAAATCACTATCAAAATCGCTCTCTGAGATTAACTCATTTACAGAAGGAGCAACGAGGGACTTTTATGTTGATATGAATTTAATTGACCAACTTTTTAATTTCAAATTTTCTCCTAATCCAAATTATAATAAGGTTAAGCCTTACCATATAACAGCCTTGAATAAGATTATGGAGCATATAAAGAATTTCTATTGAAAATAGGTTTCTTTGTTATTTCAAGTATGAATGCAGCATCTATCGGTGATCGATTTTGTCTGAAGCTCCGTCCTCCTTCACCGATTCCGGTCTTTGCCACTTCTTTTGATATCATTTTCGTAAGTAATTTTTAGGATCGAACGCAGGAGCTTTATTTTGCGATAGTTTTTGTAATGAGTTTCGATTCTTTCCATTACAATATGGCATTTTCTTCGACAGCTCTGGCTCTTTTTCTGTACTTCAGTATTTCCGTTCAAGAAATCTATTTATCATTCGGTAATGTTTGTCGCTTAAGCAATGGAATGTTTTTTTATAATTCAGTATTGTTGGTAGCTTTATTTATTTAGAAAAAATTAATCACATTTCAGTAGTTTGATAAATTTATTCTTGTCAAACAAAATTAATTGCAGAATTAATGTAAATCATGTTTCGAAAGTACAGCATTTACTGAAGATCTTAAAAAACAATTCCCATTTTCATGTATTTATATGAATTATAAACAAAAACATTGTAGAGAAATTGTAAATAAAATATAATGCCACGGTTAATTGGCAACCAAAACGTTCACATATATTTTGTATACACCGATAATTTTTCAACTTTTGAACTGATCTGAGTAAAAAATATTGAAACCACTTCATTCTTATCTTCGACTGAAAATCAATGCAAAAACAATCTTCAACGGATTATAGTTATAAACATTACTGATAAAATGTAGATGAAAAATGGTGGGGCAGATAACATTAATATTAAAATCACCAAAAAATTATCCTATTAAAAAAACCAACGTGGCTTTATTATCTTAAATGTATAGATGTTATTATATCTACAGCAGACACTTCATATCAAATTACCGACTATATGTCTTACCTCTAAATTGGCTAAAATATTTGAAAATGTGTTATAGAATTCTTGATTATATAATAAAACATTTAAAAAAACATAACCGACTTGTAACTAAAAAGCTAAAAATAATTATAACAAAATACAATTCTAGCAAATAAATTACACATTCAATGTTGTTAGGTACCTACCCAGGAAGTAAAAAATGTAAACATTAAAAGGTGCTCATTCTGTACAAATTAATTACCTACCAATCTAGTATATTTTTGAAGTCGGTGCCAAGCAAATCTAAAATCCTTCATTGCGTACTTATCTACAGTTTTAGATTAATCGATGAGCATATATATATATAAAAACGACGACTTGAAAACCTCCCTTCGGAAGTCGGTTAAAAATTAAAAGAAATATTGCCAAACGAAAAATAACGTACTAAAACAAGAAATATTTACTATTTATTTTTTTAATCGGTTTTGGTTTGATTTATTATATAAATAAATAAATCCTGTTTAAAAACAACTGTTTTTACTAATTCACAAACTTCAATTGGAGCTTGCACCAATTCAATAATATTCGTAGTACAGTATCTTTAAAGCAGCTTATACTAACAATATTTATGTATTATGTTCAAAAATTCTCAAAATTAAATTTCGCAAATTTTAAATAACTCGTAAATTTTTCAGTATGCCAAACTTGTTCATTATACTTGTAAGTGGGTAATAATTTCCTTGTATAAGTTTCAAAATATGCAAATTTAGTTCTTAACGTAGGCGGGTTTAACTTAAGATCAATTTGTCGACGGCCTTCCAAATCAATTTGATATTTGATTTTAATTGAAATTCCACTATGGACTTATTGTTCACAAAAAATGTATAAACAGTACGTAACTATATAAAATTTGGAATTAACGAGACTAAAAATAAAAATAAGAGTTGCGTTCCAAGCAACAAATGAAATCGGTTCTAATTTTTTTTGTTTAAGAAGAAAAATTGAGAACTAAACTTATGATGTTTTTTGTGATGGTTTTCCCGCAGTGATAAAGCCGAAGGTCTAAAACGTAATTAAAAGTTAATTAGATCGGTTTGTCATTTATAAAATCCATTTTGCGATGTGGAGGTCCGTTTTATTTTAAATCCTTAACATTAATAACTCTTAATATTCGATAAAGATGGTTTCAAACCGAGAAGGGCGACTTTTCGATTTCCTTTTTCAGCAAATGATTCACTAAAAAATAATTGACTATGCAAACAAAAAAATTTAAAATTATATTACGACTGGATGAGATCTCCAGTAAGCAACATCCAAGCTGGTGTATTTTATTGTATTTATGTTCAGATATTTAAACCCCACAGGGGATCTTATTTTGGACAGGCTTTCCCAAAACAGCTTCAATAAACCTGCTAAATTGATGATACAACTACTTCGGTTGTTTAATAACAAATATTAACAACAATTTTCATAACGTTTTATCGAGTATTAATTTACTCTTGCTTTGCAGTCCTTCATTAAATTTAAAAATTATTTTTTATCTTTCCTCGTCATCAGTTACTGCCTTTTTTCCTTTTAAGAAGAAATTGGCAGTTTATTCAAGTCTTGTATCATAAATACCAAGGAATGACCTGTAATTTCATTTTTAAAAATTTAAACGTCTAGATCTGCATAACATAATACTTAAAAAACCTTTATGTACGTTCGAGAACATGCGCTTCCCATTTTATAATATATATATATATATATATATATATATATATATATATATGTATTGGATGGTTTCCGGGAATTCATCCGCGTTCCCCTGCCGGGATCGATGGTAAAGTGACGACGTTTCGGCAGAGTCACATCTGCTCTCTTCAGGTCGGTTCGCATAATTCTCGTAGCCTTCTGCTTTCGCTTCTAGTTACTCGAATACTAATATTTTCAGGAGCGCGCACGGTGTTATATAGTCGCGGCTCGGCGCCTATTGGTTGGCAACGTGAACGGCTGCGTGTGATTGGCCCTGGGCGCTCAGTGTGGACGCCTCCCGCCTGCTAATTTGTAATTTCCGGTTGAGTTGTTATTGGACGGGTCCGGGCCGGTACGGTGTTTATTAGAATTTTCCAACAATTCGATAAGTTCTGGATTTCATTGCGTGCGTTTAGACTGTGAGGCCTCTTCGCTATTTCAATTGCCTCTCTTACGAGTCTTGATTTCGTCGTGGTGACTCGAATACTGTATTTGATTAACTAGAAGCGAAAGCAGCAGGCTACGAGAATTATGCGAACCGACCTGAAGAGGGCAGATATGACTCTGCCGAAACGTCGTTAGTTTACCATCGATCCCGGCTGGGATCAGTTATCGTCTACGCGGATGAATTCCCGGAAACCACCTAAAACATTTAGTGCTAGCGAAAAATATATTTATTTGTAATAACTTTTTTTGTAAACCTTTTATGGGTTTTTAAGACTTGTGGTCCAAAACATTACTTGACGACGTACACTTGTAATTTTTTAAAACTGTTAATTACATACTCTTTTTTTTCTTCTAAATCTGTGTTCGTGTTTTTGTTTAATTTTCCTACGTTATACCTACCCAGAGTGTTGAATTTATATAATTTTTCTGTTATAAGATGATGTTGAAGATTACATTTGTTAACATAAACATGTGATACATTTTTATCTGGGATATTATCCACGCCTCTTAAAGTTTCTGCTTGACAGTGATTTTTCTAACATGCTTAATAAAACTTACTTACCACATTTCTTGATTGAAATGAGAATAAGAATTGACCTTATAATTTGGATCTGTAACTGCCATCAACGTCAGTCATCAACCACTGTTTACCATCCTCTCAACAATAGAAATATGTTGTGACCTCAATCGGACAACCAGTTCAGAGGCTACACGATAACTAGCAGACGCAACTGCTTATTTGTTTGGCACTAAGGGTCATACCTCCCTCCATATATCACTCCTTATCTCTATTCTACATGATAGGTGTCAAAATCATACTGTCTTTGGTCGGTGTCATTTGATTACATTTTCATTTAACAAGCCATCTCTCCTGTTCTCACATGTACATGTTAGAGCCTCCGTTTAAAACAATTGATTGTAAATATTTTTAAAATGCAAATGATCAGTTTTTTCAACTATAATATTTTTTATATCGGGAAAACAATCAGGATCAGTCATATAATATCCGATTAAATGAACACCAATCAAAAATGGGTAAACATGTGTGAAACAATTTCAGAACACACCAGTATTAACACAAATAACAACGAAATTGGCTAAATCTGGAAACATTTGATAGATATCGAATTATTTCAATATGCTAAACCGATTGAAAATAAAAATAATCTATTTCCTGTTTACTGATGCCAACTTCTAAATTAATAAATTAACTTATACTGTACAAAGCTGTATCTACATGTGATTAGATTAGTTGCAGTTTGAGACAAACTTTTACCTGTTATTTTCTATTTAAATAGGTCTTAACCCTCCAGATTGTCGTTATGGCCAAATAGCGTTGTTGACAGATTTATATGTTTAGAAATAAAACAGAGTTCGAACCACCGGTGCACGACGTCTGCATCATGATAAATTCGTTTTTCGTCATTCAAGTGCCTACTTTGATCTTGTGTAGTTTTCAAAGGCCCGACACTATCGTATACAGTCACTGCATCTATTAAATATCTCTCCCCCTCGATTGTAAAGCTACTGTAGATTCAGCCACTTCAGAGTATAAACTGCTATACCGAAAATAGGGGTGCGTTCGTTTGGTGTAGTCGCTGTATAATTTTCAGTAACTGGAGTTTTGATTTGTCCAACATTAATTTTTATCGAAACTCTATGTGAGGTTCTTAAATACCTGATGCAGATATTGAAAGTAACTTTTTCCAGAAATATTTTTATTGAAATCCAGTAATGCACTAATTCGACATTAGAAGTATAATGTAGTTAAATACAAAGAGGCAATCCAGTTTCTTGTGCGTAGGACTGGAATATAACTGTTAATTAATATTCTCTCAACCAATAGCTAAACTAATAAATTTTACAAAATAGAGTAGTTTATATGAATATATAAACCTCCGATATTTTTCAAAACTGGTTCTAATATTTTTGTTAATATTCACCATCAAAATGTTGTTCAGAATCCATTGTTTTAATTTCTGTTTTAAGTGTCTTGAACTCATTTGGGAGTTCATTAAATAATCTAATGGCCATGACATGACTTATTTTCTGGCTACTTCTCTTTTTAATTTTCGGTATTTGTAGACATTTAAACCTGGTTTTAGGAGTAGATATAATGTATCTATACTTAATTCTTTATAATGATGTAATAGAGATTATAGCTAGAAAAGTCGATCCAAATACATTGGGTTTTTGTCTTCTAAACGTTGTTTGTGGCTTTATATTTATAAATATAAAGCCATTGACAACGAAGTCAGAATAGACTTTGAAACGTTTATTTATTTAGAAAATACTATTTTGTAAACGTTGCAGCAGGTTAATATTATAATAACCTTCAGTTTTTCTTATAATGTATTCAATAATTTTATTTCTGTACCATGTTTTATCATAAGTTACTATCATAGTATCATCTGCGTAACAAAAGATTCTTCAAATGCCATATAAACAATATAGTACAAGTATTCTTCTTTGGGGAATATATGTAGATAAGATATATACACATATATGTATATTAGTGCGGTCATTAAAAATTAAATGTATTGCGACGCACCCTCCTTTTGATGAAAAAACACTGGGAAAATTTTCTTTTTTTAAATTCAAAACAAAACGTGCCTCTAGACGATCTAAGTCAATTTTTGGGTATAATCCTCAAAAATTCATCACTCAAATCTTAGATGATTATAAAAGAAAAAGCATTGAAAATACGAATGAAAGCTTACTTGAGACTTGGAGTAAAAAATATCATTTGTACTAATGTAATACTAAAATAGAAATATCAATTTTAATTTCTGCCGAAACGTCATCATTTAACTAGCGACCCGGTAGGGATCAGTTATCAACTACGCGGATGAATTCCGGTAAACCACCTAACCTATATATATGAAGAAATATTTATCCGGGAATACATCCGTTCGTTATATTGATTCATATTTGAATCCTGTAGACGTTTCGCCAAGGTCTCACTTGGCATTCTCAATGCGTTGTTGCGGTGAACTGAGAGGTGATCTACCTGAGCTCTTTATTTTATATGCCTCCGTCGGGAGTTTATATCGCACCTGATTAGTCGGTGTTGACTCCGCCCCTTTGCTGCCGTGTCGGGTGTCTCACTTGTTGACGGGTTTGTATTTTGCGTGGCTAATTCTGTTTTATTTTGATGTTGAATAATTGTCTTTCATGTGTTAGAAAGGTGCAGGGCGTCATCTCTTTTGTTTAGATGTCCACTGTCTCGACACCCACCAATCAGGTGCGATATAACGTCCGACGGAGGCATTTAAATAAACAGCTCAGGTAGATCACCTCTCAGTTCACCGCAACAATGCATCGATAATGAAATATATATATATATATATATATATATATATATATATATATTGTTACGAAATTTACCCAAAGCCGACCCTGTGTCATTTCAGCACGACAACAAACGCTTCAAGATAAAAAAATACGATTCTCGAAAAGGCTCGGCAGCGGAAGTAACGATGTTGATTTCTACTGGAGAATTCTACGCTGGTGATATAAAAGAAGAACGCCACGATCGCCAGGCAGATATACCGCGACGACTAGCTTATATGAAAATATATTGTGAATCAGCTGTTTTAAATGTAAATAAAGTTCTAGAAAAGTGAAAGTAAATATTAGTTGTTATAATTTTTAAATTGAACCCACGAAGTACATTGCAATTTGGTGTTAGAAGTGAAGGATTAAGTACAGTGAAAAGCGTAATTTGATTTATGGAAACCCGTAGTATGGACGAAACTACCAAAAAAATAGTCACGCAGGTTTCAGAGGGACTGGACGAAAAAATTGCACAGATTCTAGAAAAATGTGACAAGAAGGAAAAACAACATCAAGAAGAAATTCAACAAAGGTTAGTAAAATCTTTTGATGAAAAACGTAAAATAGAATTAGAAAATCTTGTCACTACCATGGAAGAAAAACAACATAATTTAATTGAAGGATTATTCTCGAAATTGAATGAACAGAGACAAATTGATTTTAAAATAACTGAAGAAAAAAGACAAATGCAGTTCGAACAATTAATGCAAATAGTAGGACAAGTTAATGAAACAGTTAATGAAAGAATGCAAATAGTTGAGTCAGATATAAAAGAGATAAATGATGACATTAAGACCATAAAAAATACCGTGGATACTCTTGAAACAAAAGTAGATGATCTCGATTCCATCCAAAGTCAGGTAAAATTTGAAATCAGTTCAATTCAAGACACAGTTCAAGATCAAATCAGTTCTATCAAGCAAACAGTACACAGTGAAGTACAAGATAAAATCAGTGCAATCCAAAATAAACTAGACACAGAAATTAAAAAAATGCAACAGGACTTACAGCGAGGAAAATACCAGAACACCGTGAGTACCAAAGGTTCTTTTAGTAAACCACCCTCATTCGACGGCAGTTCATCTTGGCCCATGTATAAACGGCAATTTGAGGCCGTGGCTACAGCTAATGGATGGGATAATCAAGAAAAATCTACTTCTCTGGTAATTTCGCTGAGAGGTCCGGCCCTAGAACTCCTCCAAAGCATTCCAGTCGATGAACAAGGCAATTTCGACAAGATCATCGCCATCCTAGACAAACGCTACGACAATCAATCCTTGAGCCAGGTATACCAAGTCCAACTCAGTGGAAAAACGCAAAAATCCGGTGAAAGCCTCCAAGAATTCGAAGCGGAAATTAGACGGTTAGTTCACTTGTCCTACCCAGACCTGCCAGAGGAAACGAAAGACCAGTTGGCCACACAGAGTTTCATAAACGGCATCAGAGATGTGGAAGTACAAAGAAATTTAAGACTGAGTGGCGTCAAGAAAAGTAGTGAAGCTCTACTTCGGGCTTTGGAAGTAGAGGCCGTCATGAACATGTCCAAGCCAAGGGTCCGAGCAGTTTCCTTCAACCAGGAAGAGTCAGAGTCACAATTTCAAGCGTTGCTGGCTGGTCTGAACAAAATATTAGACCGGTCACAAAGAACTGGCACCAGAGGGGCATGTTACCGCTGCGGACGGACAGGACACTTCCAACGTGATTGTCGAGTGAGGCCACCTGAACGATCACCGACCAGGGGTAACCAACAAAACAGCCACATGTCCAGGGACCGTCAGTCAGTCAGCATAGGGGGGCGAATGCTGACTGTTCCTCCACCAGCCCCCAAAACGTTATCCATCCGGGGATTTTGCCGAGATAGCGGCAGCCTAGTCATCAGAGGCACCATCAATGGGCGAGCAGTTACCATCACCATCGACACCGGCGCCGCTGTGTCCATTGCCAAGTCCAGGGTTTTGAGAGCATCAGAAATTCGGCCAGTTACCAATAACATCCAGCTCAGAACAGTCACCGGCGAGTCCATGTCGATACAGGGTGAGGCAGATGTCGTGCTACAGATAGGGGACAACATGATCCGGCATAGGGTCCTGGTAGCGAATATTGAGGACGATTTCATACTGGGAATGGACCTAATTAGCCAGCATGGATTTATGTTCGACCCGAGATATGATGTTCTTCGGTTCCTAAATGAGGAATTTGTATTGACACGGCCCGTCAACAGTTCAGTCACCTCCATAAAAATTGTGGCAAAGTCTTCAGCTAGAATTCCCGGTCGAACGGAACAGATTATTCATGGGCAGCTAGACAGCAATCCTGGGAGCTGCGTTGGAATGGTGGAGCCCGTACACTCAGCTCATGACTACTTGGTTGGACGGGCTATAGTTAAAACCGGACGAGATATACCAATCAGAGTCCTGAATTTGTCCAACAACGACATCAGAATTGCCAATGGTCAAGAGATAGCTTGTTTCGAGCCAGTAGAAGCCATCATCAATTGTGAAGAAGAGTACCAGACGTCGGTGAAGGAGACAGGGCCCGATAAAGAGTTCCTACAACAGTTTGCTGACCATTTGACACACTTGACACCAGAGAACCAGAAGAAAGCCAAGCAATTTATCACAAAACACTGGCAAATTTTTAACAGTAAAAATGGAACCACCGGTCGCACCAACATCATCCAGCATCGAATAGATACCGGAAAGGCTCAACCCATCAGAATACCACCTAGACGACTACCATTGGGGCAACAACAGGCAGTCGAGGAAAACATCGAGTCCATGTTACAAAATGGAGTTATTGAGCCATCCATCAGTCCATGGTCTGCTCCCGTCGTGTTAGTTAAAAAGAAGGATGGAACCACCCGATTATGCGTGGATTACAGAAAGCTGAATGATGTCACGAAGAAAGACAGCTATCCACTACCCCGAATCGATGACACTTTGACCACACTAGCAGGCTCCCGTTGGTTCTCCACACTAGACCTAAAAAGTGGATATTGGCAGGTTGGCCTGCACGCAAACGACAGAGAGAAGACAGCGTTCTCCACCAGTAAGGGGCTGTTTCAGTTCACGGTCATGCCCTTTGGGTTATGCAATGCACCCGCTACATTTGAGAGGCTAATGGAGTATGTACTGAGCGGGTTAACATGGAGGACGTGCTTAGTATAGCTCGACGACATTCTAGTCATGGGCCAGACATTCGACGACCATCTGAAGAACCTGGGCGAAGTATTCTCCAGAATTAATAACGCCAACCTGAGACTCAATCCGAAGAAGTGTTCCTTGTTTCAAAAAGAAGTAGAGTTTTTGGGCCACGTAGTGTCCGAGTCAGGAATCCGCACCAACGAAGACAAGATAGAAGCCATCCGCGATTGGCCAGTTCCAAGAGACAAACATGAACTCCGAAGCTTCTTGGGCCTATGTTCATACTACCGGCGTTTTGTTGAGGGATTTGCCACCATCGCCGCCCCTCTACATCGGCAGACCACTGATAAAGAGACCTTCCATTGGAATCAGGGTTGCGAAACATCATTCAGGCGACTGAAGGCAGCACTATGTTCCAGCCCAATCCTAGCCTTTCCTACACAGTCCGGCAAGTTCATCTTAGGCACAGACGCCAGCAACACAGGTTTGGGAGCCGTCCTATCCCAGGTGCAAGATGGTGAAGAGAGGGTGATCGAGTACTACAGCCGTGGATTCTCGAAGCCAGAAAGAAATTATTGCGTCACCAGAAAAGAACTTCTTGCAATAATAAGGGCTGTAGACCATTTCCACAAATACCTGTATGGTCGCCATTTCTTAATCCGAACAGATCATGCCGCACTCAAATGGCTGCTGGACATGAAGACACCGGAAGGACAACTGGCCAGATGGATGGAGAAATTACAGCAATACGACTTCAAGGTGGAACACCGTGCCGGCCGGTTGCACAATAATGCCGATGCCCTATCCAGAAGACCCTGTAGAGCGGAAAGCAAGCATTGTCTGAAGACGGAACAGCGAGAGGGTATCTCCATCAGGCAGATCCGAGTGCAGGCCAATGAAGACTGGACAACGGAACAGTGCATCCAGGACCAAATGGCTGATCCAGACATCGAACCAATCTTGTCACTCAAAATGAGAGGGGCACCCAGGCCACGATGGGACGAGGTAGCTAGATACTCCGGCGTGCTGAAATCGTTATGGGCTCAGTGGGACTCTCTAAGAGTAGACAATGGAATGCTCAAGCGAGTTTGGGAAAGCGCTGATGGACGAGAAACCAAGTCCCAACTGGTAGTTCCGAAGAAAAAGGTACCAGCCATCCTGACCGAAGTACATGATGGAATTACCGGAGGCCACCTGGGCATGAATAAAACCCTAGACAAAGTTCGCCAGCGGTACTACTGGGTGAATTACTTCGAAGACGTCAAAGCTTGGTGCCGCAAATGTGCCACATGTGCCGCCAGTAAGGGCCCGAAGACCCGGACCAAGGGTAGAATGCAGCAGTACAATGTGGGCGTCCCATTTGAGAGAATTGCCATCGATGTCGCCGGTCCGTTTCCCGAGTCTGAGAGGGGGAACAAATACATTCTGGTCGCAATGGATTACTTCAGCAAATGGCCTGAGGCATATGCGATACCCAACCAAGAGGCAACCACGGTAGCGACGGTGCTAGTAGAACAACTATTCAGCAGGTTTGGCGTCCCGATGGAATTACATTCAGACCAGGGGCGTAACTTCGAATCGAATGTATTCCAGAAGGTCTGCACGATGTTGGGGATCAGGAAAACGAGAACAACACCATTACACCCACAGTCAGACGGAATGGTGGAAAGATTCAACCGGACCTTGGAACAACACCTATCCAAGGTCGTCAGCAATAACCAGCGTGATTGGGATGAGCATATTCCCCTATTCCTGTTGTCATATCGCTCTGCTGTACATAATAGTACAGGCCTGACCCCAGCCAGGGTCTTATTCGGAAAGGAGCTGCGATTACCATGCGACTTGGCATTTGGCTCCCCCGAAGAACCTCCCCAAGACATCGACGATTATGCCGACCAGCTCCGAATAACATGCTGGCAATACACGACTTAGCCCGAACGCAGATGTTGGCCACCAGTGACCGGATGAAGACGCGATACGACCTCAAGGCCAATTCAGCCGGGTTCCAGGAGAGGGACAAAGTCTGGCTGTACAACCCCCAACGGAGCAAGGGTAAATCCCCAAAGCTTACACCCGCCTGGGATGGTCCATACGAAGTGGTCAAGAGGCTGAATGATGTCGTCTACCGGATCCGTCGAAACCCCAAGGCTAAATTGAAGGTGGTTCACTTAGATCGACTCGCTCCCTACCATGGAGGGGATGTTTCTGATCGGGACGATCAGAATTAAAGGGGGGGCAGTGTTACGAAATTTACCCAAAGCCGACCCTGTGTCATTTCAGCACGACAACAAACGCTTCAATATAAAAAATAGGATTCTCGAAAAGACTCGGCAGCGGAAGGAACGATGTTGATTTCTACTGGAGAATTCTACGCTGGTGATATAAAAGAAGAACGCCACGATCGCCAGGCAGATATACCGCGACGACTAGCTTATATGAAAATGTATTGTGAATCAGCTGTTTTAAATGTAAATAAAGTTCTAGAAAAGTGAAAGTAAATATTAGTTGTTATAATTTTTAAATTGAACCCACGAAGTACATTGCAATATATATATATATATATATATATATATATATATATATATATATGTTTTTAAGTTTTCGCGGGCACTAAATGTTTTAGGTGGTTTCCGGGAATTCATCCGCGTAGTTGATAACTGATCCCTGCCGGGATCGATGGTAAAATGACGACGTTTTGGCAGGGATCAGTTATCAACTACGCGGATTAATTCCCGGAAATCACCTAAAACATATATATATATATATATATATTATTTATTACTTAGCCATAATTTATCAATAATACTCTTCAATGAGCAGAAAATGAATGAAATGGAATTTTTATCTCTGAAAGTATTGATACGAAACAAATTAGATAATTATTTTACCTTCAAAATGAAGGAAACCGATACAAACGGATATAATATTGAGTTACCTCTATTCAAACACAGGTATCGAGAAAATTGAATATTTGTAGCAAACCTCTGGAGGGCTATAATAACTAATAGCTACGAATTCTGTATTAATTAATAGTAGGTCGGGGACAGATAATGGATCTGACCATAAGTCAGTAGTTGCGCTAATAAGATTTAAACGGAATATCACGCAGTTGAATTCACAAAAAGTAGTGGAGTAAGAAAACGTCTAGGAGGAATGAATTAAATATACTGAAAAATGATGACTCTTAAATCACATAAACAAATACAATAAACGAAAAAAATCGGACAAGTACGATGATTATTAGCGCATTGTGGGTTCCGTACTTCCAAACCTAATTACATCACAAGTAATGCTGCTTCAACTGCAAGACCGAAGAACGCAGATTTCAATTTGTATGTATCGCTCTATATATAATTTGATGGATTTTGCTGAGAGCCGCCATCTTTCTGTGCTGCACCAAAAACCTGTCTGCGGAAGCCGAAGCTTGGCTGCATGAGGTACTCATGTTGACTGGGGTTTGAATCTGGCGAATGCATGAGGCCCAGCTACCAATTAGACCCGGCAACCGGTGCATTCCGTGATGACGTCACGCTAGGAACACGTAGTGCACCATCCAATCAGATGCACCCACCTAGGACACGTGACGACACTCAAGGCATCGGTACTGCCGGATTTCCTAAACACAAACTGAATACTTATTTCTAAACTAAACTGAATACTTATTTCTAAAATTTACCTGTAATCCTAAAAGGATATGTTCAAGAAATATAACTAATAATTTTTTTGTTTATTTCACTTGTGATGTGAAAATTTGCTGCTTGTCGAAAATTGATGATTGTAGATCAAAGAAACGTAAGGCGTTGATTTCAAAAACGTTTTATATCCTATTTTATATTATTTCAATTTGGTACTTCTAAGCCATCCCTGAGAAAAGTCTTATAACTAATGGATGAAAACTATGCAAAGCAACTACACTTAATATAATACTAACAAATTCACCAATATAATAATTTTAACTAAATAAATATAATTATGTAAAAACGGACAACTACGGTGGCTATCACGTGACGGAGATGAATTCGCTATTAATTAAACGTCTGTGTCCCCAGTTTTGCTATCTATGAAGATGCGCTTTACATGACAATAACTGTCTCTAGACAAACTGTATATCAGAATCTTGGTGTAAGTTAATAAAAACTAAGTAACTATTTTTTGTTAATTCACAAATAACGGCGCTCTTTGGAAGCATAATTACAAATTATTAAAATGTAACTAAAATAGAAAACTTACTGCGATTTGTATTTTATTGTTTACTTATAATCATAAATTTAACAAGCCCGTAAAAACAGGGTGCTAACTTTTGTGCGGCAGCTTATTTCCTAGTTGGTAGATGAAAATGCATTTAGGCTTTTTGTTCCGACAATCAATAAATCATTTCGGATCCGATTCCTATTTCTGAAGTATTTGGGGACGTAGTGCTCACATCGGAAAAGGTAACTCTTGTTTCCCCCTAATAAATTTAGGAAAATCCAAGTGAGTTGTGCTTTTATGTATTGTACGTTCACATTAAATTTTGCATTTACCGTTTCTACGGGCTTATGATGAATAGAGGAAAATATTAATGCACTTTTTGCATTGACGGGTCTGCTGTATCGGGGAAAAGTGCCACGGAAGAAGAGCAGCCAGTGGGGTTGTTAGGAAACTCATGTTTCCAAAGTAGTTTTTTGGGGTTATAAATAATGGAGGCGCGACAGGATTATTGGGCCGTTAATGGAAACCGTAATTTTCGGGACAGGTTCTTTTATCATTCATACCTTTTCTCCCACTTTACTATATCTTGGACATCCCATTTTTGCCTAATATGTTCGTTCCTTTCTCAGTCCTGTCTGATCTTTCCTACTACTGATCTTAATGTTTTCAACTCAGCTATTCATGGCGAAATACTAGTTCTTCCATACTATGTCTCTGAATTCACCGGCAAGGGTTTCTGTCTCCTTCTTTGGGATATTACTTCGTTCATGACTTTTCCTTCATTCCCTTCCTCCTTCAAAAAATAATTTCTCCTTACTTTAAGGCAGTGATTCCCAACCTTTTTTGTACCGACGCCCCCCTTTATAAAAAAATGTTGCGCCAACTTCATTTTTCTAGAAATCTAATTTCATAAATACTCAACTGATATTATAATTTATGTAATGGGCTACACAATAATATACAATATTATGTAAAAATATTAATACAAAAATAATTATTTATTATAAGAAATAATAATTTTAAATGTAATAAAAACAAATATTACAAACATACCAAAAAAGAATATATAATTAATACAACATTATAAAAATTTAATGCGCCGGTTGAGCTTGTTTTTGGGTACACATTTTCTCAAACCGTGGTATCATTGAAGAAATCGCGGTTGTTACCTCCTTTTCAATCACTAAGCGAGATCAATACTTTGTTTTTAAGACAGCTACTATTGAAAAACCAGTTTCACATAGGTAAGATGTTACAAATGGCAATAAATTTTCTAAAGCTTTTTTTGTCAAAGTAGGAAAATCATCCTTTACTCGTAGCCAAAACGTAACAATATTATTTTCGTCTTGATATATCTGCTTTAATCTGCTATCACTGGATAAGTCAAGTATAATTTCCGGCTCTGCTGTCGTAAGGCTACAATCATCATATTTTGCAATCACAAATCACCTTCTAATCCATTCATATTTGGACATGCCAAGATCTTTAAAGTAAAACAAGAATTGTTTCCATAGACTGGTCAAATGATTATTAATAAGAACTTTACTTTCTTCTATATCATTCAATTAAAAGGATTCGGAAATTTTGATTACGATATTTGTCATTGTGAATCCTTTTAATTTTTTAATTTTTTTTAATCTCTTGTTCATTTTGTGTTAGTAGCATTGAAAACGGGGTCAGATTTAGACCTTGAAACGTTTGGACTTTTGAAATATACATACAGACTTTCAAGTTTATGTGGTGTTATTCCCAGAACCCAGAATAAAAACTCAGTTCCAATTTTTTCATAAATGCAGTAATCTTGTCTTTCTGCGTAAAAGCATGCATTTGAGGCCCTTGCATTGATTTATTTAAAGTCTTTGAAAAATATCAACTAAATACGCAAGTTTTACAAGGAATTTCGAGAAAGCCAACGTGCCTCACAATAATATAGAAGTGATCTATATTCTGAACCCATGTCCCAATTTTGCGAGAAGCCTTGCTCTTAATGAGCTATTTTTGATAATATTTACAACTCTTACAATAACTTGAAATATTGTTAGTAGATCTTTACCCATATCTCTTGAAACAAGTGGAGCTTCTTCTGTGCATAGTCGAACACAGTTCTCCTACAGAATGTCATTTTCATTAAAAAATTATCAATGATATTAAAAACTTCACTTGCTGTAGTATTGCATTCAATAGCTTTACAGAAGAACATGTCTTCTCTTTTTTTGACACCTGTTCGACTTTTTTGGTTTGTATTCGAAAATGATATTTTGGAAACAGCCACATGCCCCCCTTGCAACAGTTTGGAAACCACTGTTTAACATAACGTTTCTATAGTATTTTTTCCCACTGATTACAATGAAATTTTCCAGAATTTGTCTGTTTTTCAGTTTTCCTTTCATCAATGTCTTTTATATTCAAATAGTTTTAATCAAGTTAAAACGTAGGTAATAACCAAAAATGCTATTTTAGAATTTCTGTCTTACTTATTTATAAAGTTATATTTTGGTTTACCGGATTCACATACATTGTGCTATCATCAATTTTTAAACCCACTTTGATAAATTTATTTCGACTACCGGATCATTTCCATGAACTGCAACAAAATCAGAAGGTGGAAGAGAGAAAATGAATAATTTTAAAAAGCGTATGCCGAAACATAACTGGCCTCGACATGCGCGGGAGATTTATGCAATACTGTATAAAATCTAATTTTGTGCTTTAATTTCCTACCGTGCTTTTGAATTCACAAGCTGAGTAAGTTTAGACACCTATCCAAAATGAAATTAGTTGAAATACCGTTGAACCGAGCAACATTTTCAGCTGCAATATGTCGTTTCCTGTCGTCTACATATTTAGAGGAACACCGACCACTTTTCTATTTAAAAACAGATCGTATCTATGATTCCATCGGGCGTATCTCCACTACATAACATATGTCTTTTCGACAAGATAGTTACATAAACGTCGTCAAAACATTTATATCTGATTAGGCGAAATATTTCGGGCCAATCCAGAGTCAGGAATAAATTTAGTTTGTTCAAAATTCACGCGAAAAATTGACCGCCGAGGATTATATTCGTGGGATTAGTGAAATTTTGCGCCGGTATAATTAACTTAATTTCACGTTTTCACAGCGACAAAATATCCGCTTTCGACGTAAAACGTTCAGAATAAATTCGTGAATGATTCAAATCAAAAACATCTCAGGACTATATTCTTTATCGAATAATGTGAAAATGCTAATGTAGGGTCATCGCATCCATTTATGTCAAATTCTCAACTTTTGACACATGTCGACAATTATTGTTGGTTCTAGATAATAATAGCATAATCGGCACTTGGAGTATGCTCAAACATACAATTTTAGAAATATCTAACGAAAATCTAAAGCCAATTCCTATGAAAACGAACATAGAATGGATGGATGACTCATAAAGTGATAAGCTTAGTAGATAAAAGACCAGAAACTCTAAGAAAATAAATAAGGAAATAAGAAACAAAATAAGAGTAGCCAAGGAAATCTCGATGTGACAAAAATGGGAAAAAATTGAAAAAGAATAGCACGCATGACTCAAACAAGAAAATAACAGGAAAACACACTGTACTCAGAGAAGAGTAAATTTACTAGAAGACACAGACGGTAGAATAAAGTGATAAGGAATAGAAACGTCAACAATGGGAAAAGTAAATTAAGGAAATGTTCATGGACAAAAGACAACAACTAGATACCAATGATGACCATACACCACATACTCTTAAGAGTGAGATTTTACGTATTATTAACCTACTGAAATACAATAAAACACCGAGTCCTGACTAGAAAAACTGAAAGGCATGTTTAAATTCAAAGATGCTATATATAATAAGGAATAAATAATTAAAATTTGAATACAAAATACTAGAGTTTAATTTAATAATGTGTTTGTCCACCGCGGTTATCTATACACTCCCCAACACGTCTTGGCATCGATTCAATGAGGTGATCTATTTCTTTTTGAGGAAGATTATCCCAAGCGAACAACATTTCACGTCTTACAACCTCAAAAGTCTGTGGGACGGGTGTGGATTTCCTAGCCTTCTACCCATCAAACCCCAATCACGTTCTATGGGCGAAAGATCGGATAATCGGAGTGGCCATGGCAACAGATTCAAATTAGTCTCTTCAAAAAAGCTTAATCTAACTCGAGCAACATAAGGCAGGGCATTATCTTGTTGAAATTTGGGATCCATGAGCCGATTAAGGTAACGGAGAACATACGGCTCCACGACTTCCTGAAGATAACGTTGCGCTGTCATGTTGCCTCCAACAAAGATTAAAGGTGACTTATTTCCATGTGCAATAGCACCCCATACCATAACGCCTACTGTTCCGGGTACATGTGGCTCAACATTAAATTGCGGTTGACGACTTTCTCCGCGACGTCGTCTCACCTTCATTGGCCATCATCTCCAAGCAAAATCTAGATTCATCAGAGAAGACCCTTGATGTCATTCCACAATCCAATGATGTCTTTGTCTGCACCACTGTAGTCGTTGCCATGGATGCTCAGCGATCAGCACAAGATGGGGTCGATAATGTTGCAGTGTAGAAGACCTTATACAGCGGTAAACCGTTTGGATACTTACTATATGGCCTTGTTCTCCTAACCACACATCAGCCAAACTTCAAGTTGTCGAAAATCCATCCATAAGTCTTAGACGTCGATCTGGAAGTTCATTTGTGCCCCATCGACGTCCGGTGCCTATTCTTCTCCGATTTTGGGTAGTTTGCTTATGCTGCTGTTTAATGAAATAAGTCAGGTAAGATTTCCCACGAATGGCTTGAATTATTTTTTTTATCACTACCTAAAAAGCATAGTACAAGGAAATGTAACGACTACCAGATTTATAAGCCTGATGATTCATGTTCTCAAAATACCACTAAAAATCATACCCAGGAGAACATATAACAAAAACAAATTTGTTAATACATTATTGTCAAAAAACATTAATATTTATAAGGGAGAAAGGCAGGGGTGCATTCTCTCAACCCACACTTTATAATATACAGGGTGTTTTGTAGAAGATTCGCCAAACATGGAGGACAGATAGGAGGGCTCATGTGCTATATTATGTAGCCCATATAACATGTAGATAGCTTAAGGTTTTTTTTAATTTATTTTTTTTTTCTTAATTCTCAGATTTTTACCTTTAAACTATTGTAATGTTTTCGAATCTATGTTTGTTTGCTCTACTGCTTTCGATATTTGACACAAATAATTGGTTGAAAAAATTACATGAGTCCACAAAAGGCGAGATTCCATAAAAAAGTGATTAAGTTAAAAACTTTATCACATTACAAAAAAACACATCGAGAACTTCCAATGCTTACAAAAACTTCTCTACTTCAACCCCTATATATCACACGTATTGGAAAGTAATCAGTATCCCAATAAAATTTGAGATTGTAACTTACAAGGTTGGAACTACAAAAATTAAAACATCCACCAAATTGCAATAATTTGTTATAAATTTTGTTCAAACAGGATTCTACCACTACGGATACAATCGCGACACCTCATTATAACTCTCACAGTGGTAGTCTCTAGTCGCATCTTATCCCATATTATTTCAAATGCCACATTTATGCTCCTTGGTGTTTATTTCTCTCCCATAAACGAGTTGCTAGGCCGGTCCCCAGACAAAAAAATCAAATGACTCCCTTTGATTTTTTGTAAAGGGTCAGAGTATAGTGCCAGTTCTCTCAATCCACGCGTTTGGGAATCAATTGTCCCGGAGCTCTCTG
The DNA here is from genome assembly GCA_034190945.1 of Octodonta nipae. Taxonomy (NCBI): domain Eukaryota; kingdom Metazoa; phylum Arthropoda; class Insecta; order Coleoptera; family Chrysomelidae; genus Octodonta; species Octodonta nipae. The sequence goes on from CM067216.1 coordinate 16,609,808, forward strand.
ACAGTTCGCTTTTAATGTGTGGACAGTCATCTTTTTTGAATATTATTGGTCTGTCTCCAATCGGATTTCATCTCTAAAGATCGATCATTTTTTGGAACGCAACATTGATTCTTTCCCTTAACTCCTCCTTTTTTCTATTTCTATCTCGTAAATGACTTGAATTTTCGATGAATGATTTAACGATCTTATTAGATAGAGTCCTATTGGAAGACAGACCAAAAATATTCAAAAAAGATGGCTGTCTAGCACATTATAGGCGAACTCTCAGAGAGTTCCCTGAAAATTTATTCCCAAACGTGCGGATTGAGTGAACTGGTCCTATACTCTGGCCTCGAAGGTCGCCAGACCTGACTCCCTTTTAGTTTTTGTATGGGGACGGGCCAAGCAACTCGTTTATGGGAGAGAAATAAAAACCAAGGAGCAGTTAAGAGCATAAATAAATGTTGCTTTTGAAATAATATGGGATGAGATGCGACTAGGACTTCCACTGTAGGAGTCAGAAAAAGTTGTCACGATTGCATCAAATAATACGTGTGATATATATTTTGGAAAGGGGTTAAAGTTTTTGTAAGCATTCGAAGTTCTCGATGTGCTTCTTATTTTTTTTTAATGTGATAAATTTTTAACTTAATCACTTTTTTATGGAGCGTCTCCATTTCTGGACTCATATCATTTTTTCAACCAATTATTTGTGTCAAATATCGAATTCAGAAGATCAAACAAACATCACAGATTTGATCTATGTTTATTCGGTGAAGATACTGTGAAAAATAAAAGAGTTACAATAATTTAAAGATAAAAATCTGAGAATTATGAAAAAACAAAAGATCTAGAATTACTCCACATAGTTAAAACACAAAAAACCGCTTACCTTGGGTTCTTTCTAAGAAATGAAAAAAATTAGATGGTAGACGGCTACAGATCGGGAGACCTTTGCGGATGTGATCGCCTTCGATGAGCGAGAGGACACAAATAGAAAAAGAACAGTTCACTACTGCTACCTTGGAATTTGGGTGCTAGGCAACTGAAACTTGTACCGCTGGTGTTCTTGTTATTGCTCTATAATATATATAATAAATAGTTCTTCTGAGATATACTAGGATAAAACAAAGATCTTGTTAATTTAATTTAATTTAATAAAAGAAACTTAAGGAAGTGAGTTGTATGATGGTAAACAGCCCGAAAATCGGGGCACTTTCAGTTGATCTCGATACGCGGTTGGAAAGTCTATTGCTAGAAGAGCAAATACGGTACGTCCAGTATCAAGTAATTTTTTGACGCACATGAAAAATGGTTGTCTTCTAAATGTTGTTTGTGGCCTATTCTTGATTACTTTTATGTTTTTTGGGCAATAACACCACAATCGAAATAAAACGACGTATATTGAAGAAAAACCAAACGTTTCAATGTCTATTCTGACTTCGTTATAAATATAAAGCCATTGACAACGAAGTCAGAATAGACTTTGAAACGTTTGGTTTTCCTTCAATATACGTCGTTTTATTTAATTGTGGTGTTATTGCCCAAACAAAACATAAAAGTAATGAAAAATGGTATCAAAACAAAAATTTGCGATTTAACCTTCTTTTAAAACACACAGTAACTGAAAACAACTACAGATTTGTAGTTGAGACCTCTCTACAATATAAATAAACACAAACAGACAACTAATAGTCTAGAAAAAACTGAGGAGAGAAAACTCTAATGTACAAGCAAAATAATTTCTTATATTTCTTTTTCTAAGAAAATATATTTTTGTGACACTGTTTGATATTGGTTCAGCATTTTGCGTTGCATACTCGTATTTATTTTTTTAATACAACGGGAATGAATGAACTATTTGATAGCTTACAATATTTAAATGTTTCACAGTATATATTAAGCAAATGTACAGTAGTATTAAAAATGTAGGTTTGAATTATGTAAACAGACATTCCATTTTTTTTTTCTGTATTGCTATATGTTACTGCATTAAATTTCTGTAAATACATTTGTTAACGATAAAACGCATGGAAAACAAAGAACACGTTCTGCATTTATTTAGCCACACCAAAAAGGAATTTTGTTGATTTATACACAGTAAATGATTCATAAGAAATGTCTGCATTGAAATAAATATTATAAACAGTTCAGTAAATAAATTTGTTACAACTTTATCGCCACCGGTTATACCGTATATCATACCGCGTGTCATAAAATTGTTCAAGTGCCCGTCGAGTTTTTCCCAATCTGAAACAGAAAAAGCAAACATCTGTTTCGAGAGTCCCGTTGCCAGATAGCGATACTGACAGATTTATCTGGTGATGTAGTAGAAGTTTTTTTTCCAGCTGTCATTGCATCAGAAGTTACAAGATGATAATTTAGTTTTTGTGACAAGCGCCTGTTTTGATTTCGACTAGTCTGTTTGATAAATATATCCCCAATAGCAGGTTATAAATCTGATATGACCCGGTTATGTATGTGGTGCTTTTATTTGCAGATACGCATCGTAAAGTAAATAACTTTGATAATATTTGTTTATTAATTGGATCAACCATTACTCTGTAGCCTCATTGTGGCAAATAAAAATGAAAACAATGTTTGATACGATAAATTCTGGATCAAACAGCATACAATATAAATGTCATTGTTTTGGTGTGGCTTGTCACGTGTCAGTATGTACTTCGAATATAAAGCTTGATTTGAAACGGAGACAAATAATTTTACCAATTCAAAACCAACGTCTATGTTTCATTATTATGAACTAGGCTATGTTCCGAGTGAGAACCGCGTCTGAATTGATTAAGTACTCGACGTTTCGACTTCTGCTTTGGAACCATTATCAAGAGACAAAAAGTGAAAAAGAGTTACAGAATCTAGATCGAAATCGGGGCCTCAATCTGCCTACTCCCCAAGAGTCATTAGTTAACTGAACTCAATGTGAATCCGCTCTGCTTCTTTTATTTACAGTTATCGTTCGACTATAAGGGGATGTCTCACAGTAAATGGGTTGTGCGGTAATTGATTGGGTGTTGGTAGGCGTGTCTCGTTTGTTTAATCTGGCAATTACGGAGTTCCATGCTGTAGGAAGGCGGGAGCTGTCATCGCGTCGGTTTAGACAGAGGGGTCGTTTCTCTATTCCTATAGCACAGCGAATAGTGGATGCCCTAAAGGAGTTAAGAGATACGAGAGTCCTACTGTCCTCGAAGTTGATAGAGTGTCCTGTTTGAATATGATGATGTGCGAGACCTGAAGTCAACCATCGAGAACATGAACATTCTCTGCCAGTTGCAAGAAAGATCCGACTTAAGTTAGCGATTGAAATAGATTCTTTTAGGTTACTTTGTACTGAATTATTTGTAAATGATATTTTTCATGTCAATATCCTATAATTTTGTCATTTTTTCTTCCAAAAATTAATATTTAAGAACGAAATATATTTCAGAATTATGTCGGTTTTGCTGTGGTGTACATACTGCTTTAAAGTTTAGCCAAAATCTTGTTTTTAACAATTAAGTGACAGGTTATTAAAAAGGCCTAAGTTTCGAAAAATGTTGTTTGCTGTCTCAAGACCGTTTAGAATGATTATTCAATAATGAATAGAATTTTGACTTCGATTTTGCTTATAATTATGCTTTTACCTTTCCATTCTTTATATACTTGAGATTCCAATGAAATTGTGCATGTGTTTGACATTTATTGAATATTCTAATGCATTTGAACGTCATACTTCACTACAAAATTACCTACAGTTATACACAAACTGTTGAAGCTATTGGTATCTAACAATACATTTCGCCTAAGGTTTATTTCAGTTAACATTAAACACGTATTAAAATAATTCATGTTGCAAATATAATTAGCAGCGCATTCGTGTTCAAATGTGGTTTACGTTTCAAACATATTAGTTCCTTTATCTCTATATGTTACCGACACGCCACGATTTAAACCCTTTATATATTGTGAATTTCATCAAACGATTTGTTGTGTAGTACAGTTTCGAATCCCTTGTGAGAGCATTTCATTGCTGTCCGCATTAGTTTGATATCATAAACGAAATTCATGTAGCCAGTCATTTGTTAATTTCTTTAGCCGTGATCGCTATCCCGTTTCGAGTTAATTATCGCTTTGGCCCCGCTAAATTATTAATAAAATCTAACCCCTAGTCTTTTAATACCTCAGATCCATTATCTTTTCGCGAACAGGTTCTAAAATTCCCATTGAAATAAATCTTCTAACAGTTCAACGCATTATTGATTGTCAAAATTGCGAGCAGCATGTATACACTATATTTCTACATTGTTGCCAATTTACACAAATCTGATCGCGTGTCTGAGCAATATTAATCACTGTGCGGTACCTTGACGGGTATAGTAACCCGCTTCCCTCCCCTGCCTCTTCTACGATTTATCAACATACATGTCGATCTATATATATATATATATATATATATATATATATGTGTATATATATATATATATATATATATATATATATATATATATATATATATATATTAGACTATCTAAAACATTTAAAATCGTCATTGCGAAGAATTCCTGCACATAAATCTCAAAGCGTTCAATCCATTAGTAAAAACTGACCACAAAGGATACAATATCACAATAACCGCTTTTCATTCAGCTGGTTGTCCTTGAGATTCGATCATTTTTTTACCTACTTTACAATTTTGTCAAGTGTCAGGTCGGTTTCTTTTGTTCTATTAAATAAAGGAAATTGGATTGAAGCTGATATTACCAACTCTTTTTCCTTTTTTTTTAATTGAAATACGCTTTACGTATAGAATGGCGGTGTAAATCATCCCAAATCCAGTTATTATTACGAATTATTAAACCTCAATATAAACCTCTACTAGTTATGTAATTATAGATTAATCGGAATCAATCAAATTTGTCAAATTTAAAAGATAAACGATTTTTCTAGTTCGTATAGTTCTGTAAGTAGTTAGCAGCCTAATTGAATAAATTATAAAGGATGATCTGAGACCATAATTTAAGTTAACACTTCTTAAAGCCTTCAAGTGCAACACGACATACTGTTTCTGGTCCAGTTCCCCATCAATTGCACATCTTCAAACTTTGAAACATGAGGTTGATTTTTTTAATAATTAGACCAGTTTTTATTTTTTCTGAGTTCTTTGTGAATAACACCACATTAACTTGAAAGTCTGTATATTTCAAAAAGTTCAAACGTTTCAAGGTCTAAATCAGACCCCGATATCAATGGTATTAACACAAATGAACAAGAAATTAAAAAATTAAAAGGATTCATAATGACAAATTTCGTAAATCACTATTTGACATTAATGTTTGACAATCAAACTGATGTAACTAAGGGAACTTTTTTGAAATATACAGACTTTCAAGTTTATGTGGTGTTATTCCCAAAGAACTCAGAAAACAATTAGACCAGTTGCCAGTGGAGCTACATAATCAGAGGCCCTTAGTACTGTTTGCAGCCGTACCAAATATAACCAAGGTTTGTCTTTAGTAAGATGGTGACTAGGCAATCTTTAGCCAGCCTATGGTAACAAGACTATGTGGGCCAAGGCCTGATCATTATTTAGCATTTGCAACGTATTGGGGGAGTTTTAATGTGATTTACTGTTACATTACTTGTACGCCCTATCCACATCTTCATTCCGTTTCTGTTTTATGTTTTGTTCTGTTTGTATCCAACTTTGTTGTGACTCTAATTCTTCCGAATTTATACCGCGCGTGGACCACCCACACTCAAGTGAATACAAACTTTAATTGAGATCAGAACTTTTCATGCTCACCAGAAACTACACCTAGTCTTCATTTAGGAGTTCTTGCTGGTTATTTAGCAAAGCCCCAAAAAAATATGGATGAATCATAGTGGGCACACGATCAATCTGGTTTCGAAACCAAAGTACAAAGTAGAGATTGGAAGTATATGGCGTCCTATATTTCGTAAATTGCATCAGCTGAGAGCTTCCTATGTTTTTTGATGCTGAAGGCGTGGTTTTTGTTTGATTCAACAGGTCATTGCTCCAACTCGTATATCCTGTGTTCCAATGACCACAAGTAAGCTCAGGGGACATTCCTCGTATATCTAGGGTTTTGGTCTATAAGACTGTAAAAAAACATTATTGTAGATAATAATAATCTGTACCTAACCCTGACATTAATTATTTTTTACAGATTCTTAGTATATTACAAAGTATTTTTAAGTTCTTCATCAGTCAGGTATTTAGTCTCAAATTATTTGAGGATGTTGGTTATTATGTTTGTCCATTGGGATTTTTTCAGCTTCTTTTCGAATTTTGATACAAACGAGTCTTGAGACTTAGTATTGTTTAAAGCCAGCACTTGTGGCTTGGTTAGGTTCAGTCCCTACCACACGCGTACCTTGACCAGTTTTTGGGGGCTGATTTGAATTATTGCTCTTCATAATGATACCTCAGCAATAATTGCAAATGTAGATATACTGAATAATATTTAGCTTTAATTGGGGGGGACCCCAAATACTCCTTTGTACGCCTATTGAATATATAGTTTTTGAAAAATGCCCATTTCTTTAGAGGAAATTCTTACAACTGACAAAAACATTTGTTTTGAATGCTTCAAAATCCAGTATTAACATTCTCGTTGAAGACCAGCGCTAACTATAGGTATATAGGTTTGTTAGTTACAAATCTTTTTTCTGTTTTTTATATATTCTATTTAAAAAATAATGAGAATGTAAAAAATGATGGTCGCATAAGAAAATCTTTTTTTTTTCATTAAAAGCAGTGAAAGATGAAGAGAACATGAAGACAAATTACCATCAATAATACAAAGTGATGAAAAGAATGACAGTTATTGTAAAACATTTTCAAAATATTTAAATTTATACTGTCATTAATAATGTTCTTCTTCCAACAATTTATCTTAATAACGTCATTAAGAGCGTCTACAATGTCCGAAATGGCCAATAAGACGTTAAAATCTTAATAATGAGCTGCAGTATTTCGAATCATTAGGTGATCGTGTACACCCATTACACTGAAGATTTAATAAGATTTGCAACATCGGATTAATAGGCATTAAAGACATGTGAAAATCTTGTAAACCAACCGATATTTAAGTTAGTCAATTATTATTTACGACAACCCGTAGATTTTTTACAACGTCTCAACCCGAAGTTACTTAAATTGCAGCACCTAATGTTACTTGGTCGCTTGAAGGAAGCTTATCGTTTATTAGCAGGTAGATCCGTTCTTGTAAGGAATTCCAAGAAGTCAACAGATATTTCAGGTATTATTTGTGAAGGACATAACCGAGGATGACCCTACTGAACAAAATTCAGTCTTATTTTACTTTCTACTAGGGATTGTTGTCCAAATTGGTAATTTCCTTGTAACATAGAAAATTTTATTTTTTAAAAATTGAGTGGAAATTCATTTTCAATTAACAAAAACTGTTGTTAAATTGTCACAATATGTGAATTTATTTTATAACTCCCAAGCTGTAAACCTAATTTGAATCTAGTGTTAGACTGTTTTTAATGGAAAAACGCTCATTGGAAAACACTATTGCCGATGATATCTAGATTTAAAACGTTTCGAACATCAATGAAGACGCAGAGGGACTAGGTCGACCAGTTGGGGTGGCTTTGCTCAAAAACATCCAAAAAATTCGGAAAACTGTTAATCGTAAAGTTACATTGCAAGAAATATCTGACATCCTAAAGATGTAAAAAGACACCGGGTTCAAAGTTGAGCATGAAAATTGGGGATGAGAAAAACAACAACGAATTGGTTCTGTTTGAAGCTGTTTACCCTTTTTAAATTGTTTTAATTGCGTCGGTAGGTAACAATGGATGAAACATGGATTCGTCTATGTATATCGGGGTCGAGAAGAGAGTGTAGGGTACGAGGGCTGTCTTTTATATTTCGGGATTAGAGAACAAAAACAAATATTAATCATCGAAAATCGCTTTATTGTTTTTCAAAATATTCCCCATGAAGACCTATACACTTTTGCATGCGTTTGAACCAATTGTCGAAGCACTCTGATTGAGGTATCTCCAAAACATGCATTCTAAACGCAGCAACCGCTTCTTCAGGTGTCGAAAAACGTTGACCTCTCAGTTTGTTTTTTACGTACGGGAATAAAAAGAAGTCATTTGGTGACAGATCAGGACTATACGGCGGATGACTTATCAAATCGATGTTTTGAGTGGTCAAAAATGCAGTTGTTTGAGCCGATGTGTGAGAGCTCGCATTGTCGTGGTGAAGAGTGATCCGTCTTCGGCGGTTGGTTTTCCTCATTTCTTGGAAGACAACTGGCAAACAAATGGTTGTGTACCACTCAGAATTGACTGTTCTGCGTTGTTCTAGTGGTACGGTTGCGACATGTCCAGTTTTTCCGAAAAAACAGGCGATCAGTTGCTTGGAAGGCTTCGTGCGCGAACAACTTTTGTTGGATTTGGCTCATCTTGAAACACCCATACAGTCGATTGCTGTTTACTTTCGGGCTCATACGCGTAAATCCAGGATTCATCACATGTCACTATGTCATAAACGTGTTTTGAAGCACCGCGATCGTATTTTTTGAGCTTTTCTTTCGACCATTCGACAGGAGCCTTTTTTGAACGATTGACACATTGTGTGGGATTCAACGCGAACAAATTTTTTTGACATTCAAATGTTTATGCAATATTGAATGTATGCTGGCCCCACTAATGTGTAAGGTTGACTCAATCTCACGATAGGTCACATGACGATCTTGCAATATCAGTTCGCGCACAGCATCAATGGTTTCCGGAACAACAACTGTTTTTGGACGACCTTCACGAAATTCGTCTTGGAGTGAACTACGACCTCGATTGAATTCACCATACCATCGATAAACAGTGGTCCTTGATGGAGTTTCATCGCCACAAATTAAATTAAGTTCATCCATGCACTCTTGCTGACTTAATCCACGTCGAAAGTTGTAAAAAATAATCGCGCGAAAATGTTCACGATTTAATTCCATTTTTTGGCCGAGATGAATCCTTTAAGTTACTGTAAACAACACATAGCGCTCTTATGTCAAAACGTTCTGAGTACATATAACCTCAAAAATATCAAACTTTAGGATAGAGCTGTCAGTTGTCAGATTGCAACACTAGGGTTGTCCAATCCCGGAATATAAAAGGCAGCCCTCGTAATAGTTGCGTTGTTGTTTTTTCTTCGCATACTTGACTTGATTAAGTGATTCTATTACTTTACTTGTTCGAATTTGTCAATTGTGTAAAAATTAGACTTACTTTAAATGCCAAGAACTTCTTTGTATCTACGGTGTTAACCATACCACAAAATTAAACTAGCCACTCTCCCATTTCATGGGGCTTACCTTTGAAAATTACAATTGATCTCTATCAGTAATTTCAAAATGATTAAATTATCCAATATCAATATTTTTTACCACTTCAGTTCCTTGGCCGTACATCTTCCGTTATACATTTTAGGCATTGCACCTACTTTTCCGTAATATAGTCATCGATTAAACTTCTACCATAATCAATTTTCCACGGGCAAAATACGATTTAAAACATTTTTAATAAGCACACGATGAAAATGTGAAAATGCATACGTCGAGAAATTTGCAGAATTTACATTACAATGGGTTTCGTTTTAATAAAATGTTATGAACAAAAAAATCCTGCAAACTATTTTTCATTTTCTTTTGTAAGAATTCTCTAAACTTTCACGTTAATATGATAAACTACATTTTTTTCTACAAACACTGACATTTCCAGAAATCAAAGACTAACAATCTGCCAGATACAATGATATATTGCTCGGGGGCTTTTAATCATTTGCATTGCTTTATACTTTCTTTGCAATGTAACGTTTTTGTATACAAATGCATCAGTCATAATCAGGTCGGTACACAGTATTATTTATTCTAAGGAATATTTAGCACAAGAAAATTATTATTCTTGCTTTCTCTTTTTGTAGCGGTGCACCGGGGCAAAAATATTACAATTCAAAACACAGGGAATTATTAAAGGGAATACAATATAATTTAGTATACTCTTTTATCCATATTTTCTCTTCAGCGTTTCTTCGTTTTTTTTTAAATAGGGTTGTTAGATACAACAGAAACGGTTAAATAGCTAAAGGCTTCATACCAAGTCCATTAAAAATTAAAATAAACTGGCATCTTTTCAAGCTGTTTTATTGGTTATAAACTAAAAAACAAATTGATTTTCTTCTTGTTGCCTGTTCATTGGGTTTTTGACCTCAATTTTTTTCCTGCATCAGATAAGTATTTGAATTTTTTTTATGGAGAACAAACGGTAGTAAGACAATTTTGTAAAATTGCCCGGCTTCCTAGGAGTCTGTACAGAAATTCTTCCTCACAGTTATTCTGAGAGAAAAGATGTCTAAAAATTGATCAACCAGTATTCCTGTATATAAGTAATGTATTGTATATTTTAGATTTTCTTGGGAATAATACCACATCAGAGTTCAAACTTGTGTATATTTTAAAACCAAACGTTTCAAAATCCTGTCGGATTTCGTTTTCAATGGATATAAATTTATAAAGTAAAATTGAAATATATGACAATTATTTTGACAAATATGTTTACGTTACTATGGATAAATTTCTTTGATTTTAAATATACAGGGTGCACAAGAAATTCCAAAGATCATTATAAATCAAAAAAAAATTTTCAAGTTGGAAGAACTTGAAAAATTGTCTTCAGAATTTATTTGTGGCGTTCCTAGGGACGACTTTCTTTTTAAGATAGTGCATTTGAAAAAAAAGGCGATCAAAGAATTCTGATAATTCATTGATCCCATTAAAGTCATAAGGGATGATTTCTACCAACAAGATTTTGGCATGGCTATGGGTTCTTGTCTGTCCCCTGCCTTAAGTAACATCTTTATGGACAAATTTGAAGAACAAATGATTTTTTCAAAAGAAAATAAACCGTTGGTGTGGTGGCGTTATGTTGACGACATATTCATTATTTGGGAACAAAATCTGGAAAATCTGCAGGAATTATTAACCGACATAAACAACAAAGAACCAACCATAAAATTTACATTAGAAATCGAACAAAATAACAAACTACCTTTTTTGGACATTTTAATAACAAAAACACAATCTTCATTTGAAACAGAAGTTTACAGAAAACCAACTCACACTAACAGATATCTCAATTTTAACTCGAACCATCCAAATACGGTAAAAAGAGGTGTTATTAAATCTTTATATGACAGAGCAAAGACTAACTGCTCAGATACTACTAAATTCAACAAAGAAAAATCATTTATACAAAATGTTCTAACTGCAAACAATTACCCTCAAAAATTTATTAACAAAGAGTTAAATAAAATTGAGCACAAAACAACTGACAACCAACACCAGACTTCACCTAATAATACTGACAACCAGGAAAACCACATTATAACAACAACAATACCATATATACAGGGCCTGTCAGAGAGATTGAGAAGAGTAGGCAACAAATTTAACATCAAAACTACATTTAAAACAACAAATACGCTTAAATCTATTATAACAAAAACAAAACCAAAAAACGCTACGCAAAACTCAAAAAATTGCATTTATAAGATTCCTTGTGAATGTAATAAGTTTTATATTGGAGAAACCTCTAGACCTCTTAATGTTCGAATAAATGAACATCAAAATTACATAAAGAAACGTCAGTTCGAAAAATCAAAAATTTGTGAACATGCTTGGGACCAAGGCCATAAAATACAATTTCAAAACACAACAATATTACACAAAGAAGAACACTGCACAAAACGAAAATTAAAAGAATCTGCCTTAATTCTGTTAAATGAAAACGACTGCATCGCTTCTACTTCCGTAGATTTCAGTCATGTCTGGTTGCCGATAATTAAAGATGAAATTAACAATGGGCATATCCTTTTGAACAACCCTATATCGGGATAGTTCATGAGGTTTTTCCTAGGTTTTCCCTTATGACTTTAATGGGATCACTGAATTATCAGAATTCTTTGATCGCATTTTTTGGCAAATGCACTATCTTAAAAAGAAAGTCGTCCCTAGGAACGCCACAAATAAATTCTGAAGACAATTTTTCAAGTTCTTCCAACTTGAAAATTTTTTTTTGATTTATAATGATCTTTGGAATTTCTTGTGCACCCTGTATATTTAAAATCAAAGAAATTTATCCATAGTAACGTAAACATATTTGTCAAAATAATTGTCATATATTTCAATTTTACTTTATAAATTTATATCCATTGAAAACGAAATCCGACAGGATTTTGAAACGTTTGGTTTTAAAATATACACAAGTTTGAACTCTGATGTGGTATTATTCCCAAGAAAATCTAAAATAAACTAGAAGATGCCACAAATAACATTCAGAAAACAATTAATGTATTGTATATTATGTTATACTTATCTGTGTTTGGAGACATTTCAACTCCGACTCTGGAGTCGTTGTCAATCGTTTAGTATTGTATTTCGAAGTTTTTTCTAGAGAAAATTCGCCTAGATTTTGATTTTGTGACAATTTGTCGTTTCTTTTTTAAATTTTTCAATTCCAATAAGATCTTTGTTTTATCCCAGTCCATTCTATGACTGCCGGTGCTGGTTAATACATAATTGGCCAAATTTGATTTGTCCACATAAATCTAAATCTCTGTTGCCCTCATATTAGACTTGTGTCAGCGAATTCAACTCAGTGAATGACATCACAAGTGAAAGGAGGCAGTTTTTTCTGTACGAGGTTCCAAATCCGTTACAAATACTTGCTCAAGTTCCGCCAACTATCCCAGCCTACACCACTAGAAGTGAGATAAATTGGTAATTTCCCTGAACAGGTTCAACCAGTTCCACTCACAAACTCATACGTGTTGCAAATACCCGCTCCAGTGCCTGCAACTATTCCAGGTCACACTAACTAGAGGCGAGATAAACGGTTATTTTTCATATACAACCGAATCCAGTACCTGTTTCGAATAACTTCCCCAATTCGACAAACTGTTCCAGAGTACAGTAACTAGAGGTTCAGTAAACCAGTATTTTTCAGGTATAACTAAATCCAGTTCCAAACTCGTACCTGTTTCAAATAATTTATGGGGTAGACCACAAGGAGTTATATACTATGGTTGAAATATAGGACGGATTTGACTCAGTAAATATGGGATGGATTCTACTCCGTCCTATAGTTTACAGAAGGCAGCTAACAAATTTATTCTTGTCCATGGCAGGCGTATGTACAGGATGGTTGGTACATAGGGTGGAGTGGAATTATCTATAGTTATACAGAGTTGTCAAAAAAAAGTTCAAAAAAGGTTACATGGCGTGGTCCATAAGGCATAAATATATTTTGGGCTTAAATTAACTTAACTAGAAAGTAAATAATATTTTTTCTGCAACAGTTTTTCTGTAGTCGGTACCAAGTAGTTTTTTTAACTTATATAGGGTATAAATAGTTTGAGTGCATATCTTTTAGGTGGAGATAATATATACCAAATCAAACAAAAAAACTCTTATACCGTTATGGCCTATAAACCTTAATGTAAATTATTGTCAATCTGGCAACATCGAGTCCTGAAAGTACAAGTAATTAGTTAATTAGAATTGTTTTGTCGAGAATGTGATTTGTTTCAGTAAATAAAACATAAGCGGTATAGATATTTGTGAAATACATTTCATATTAGCTATTAATTTTTGGAAGAAAAATTCCTGAAATTATGTAAAAGCAGAGAAGGATGATAAGATATTTACATATTATTTAGAAAGAACTCGATACAATGTAATGCAAAATAATATATTTTAATCGCTGAATTGTTCAGAAACACATTAGTTAAATTTAAATCTCAGTACTTACCTAATAAATAAGCTTTAAGCAAAATTACACCAAACTGCAGGATTTAATCCACAAATATACGAGGGCTGCCTTTTATATTTCGGGATTGGACAACCCTAGTGTTGCAATCTGTCAACTTACAGCTGTATCGTAAAGTTTGATATTTTTGAGGTTATACATACTCAGAACGTTTTGACATACGAGCGCTATGTGTTGTTTACAGTAACTTAAAGGATTCATCTCGGCCAAAAAATGGAATTAAATCGTGAACATTTTCGTGCGATTATTTTTTACAACTTTCGACGTGGATTAAGTCAGCAAGAGTGCATGGATGAACTTAATTTAATTTTTGGCGATGAAACTCCATCAAGTACCGCTGTTTATCGATGGTATGGTGAATTCAATCGTAGTTCACTCCAAGAGGAATTTCCTGAAGGTCGTCCAAAAACAGTTGTTGTTCCGGAAACCATTGATGCTGTGCGCGAACTGATATTGCAAGATCGTCATGTGACCTATCGTGTGATTGGGTCAACCTTACACATTAGTGGGACCAGCATACATTCAATATTGCATAAACATTTGAATGTCAAAAAAATTTATTCGCTTTGGATCCCACACAATTTGTCAATCATTCAAAAAAAGGCTCGTGTCGATTGGGCGAAAGCAAAGCTCAAAAAATACCATCCTGGTGCTTCAAAACACGTTTATGACATAGTGACAGGTGATGAATCGTGGATTTACGCGTATGAGCCCGAAAGTAAACAGCAGTCGACTGTATTGGTGTTCCAAGATGAGCCGAATCCAACAAAAGTTGTTCGCGCACGAAGCACTTCCAAGCAAATGATTGCCTGTTTTTTCGGAAAAACTGGAGTGGTACACAACCAGTTGTCTTCCAAGTGATGAGGAAAAGCAACCGCCGAAGACGGATCACTCTTCACCGAGACAATGCGAGCTCTCACACATCGGCTCAAACAACTGCATTTTTGACCACTCAAAACATCGCTTTGATGAGTCATCCGCCGTATAATCCTGACTTGTCACTGAAAATCACTTCTTTTTATTCCCGTACGTACAAAACAAACTGAGAGGTCAAGCGGTTGCAGCGTTTAGAATGCATGTTTTGGAGATACCTCAATCAGAGTGGAAAAAATGCTTCGACAATTGGTTCAAACGTATGCAAAAGGTATAGATCTTCATGGGGAATATTTTGAAAAACAATAAAGCGATTTTCGATGATTAATATTTGTTTTTGTTCTCTAATCCCGAAATATAAAAGGCAGCCCTCGTACCCATTTTTCATTATAAATAAACATTTCACGAAAACTACCTAGACTTATAAACTAGCCGTTAGAATGTAAACAAAACAAACATTACAAAAACTACCAATAGCCACGTTATGTTCGTTGGAAGGAACAGTGAACATATGAGTTATCGCAGCACGTTCAATCAGTTTGGGGTCTAATTTCGATTATTTTTTAATTATCAAAAATGAAGTTTAGCAGTGTTAAAGTGATTAGCAAAGCCATGTGATGTCTTTTGTAGCTGTACTTGAAGTTCCAGAAGCGTAAAATAGTCTGTGATCGTTAAAATGGGTGTGAAATTAGTATCTACCATTTCATTTATTTTTACAAAATATAAGGGTTTTTGATTTATTTTCACCTGAATTGTTATTCCTCAAAATCTTTGAACTCATACCGTTACCACCCTGTATATCTATGTGAAAACGCCGTCATAATTTGTATTATTATTTTTGAGCTGAATTATATCCTGATACAAAGAGAAGTTGGTAAATATGTCTAAAACGCGTCCTCAGTTCTGTAGTTCACCCGTTTTTCTTATCAGACACATTGTGCATCATTCAACTGAACTGAATATCTGTTGATTCGATATCTGAAGAGTTATTAGCATTTAATTTCCTCCATATTGTGTTATTTCGTTCGTTTTTTGAATGAACTTTCGCCGAAAGCTAAATGACTTGAAGCAGACAGCTTCCGAAAACACTTATTATCCAACAAAGAAAATGAATTACATCGTCTTGAAAAGATCTCCCTCCTTTGGTTTTCTCTATTTTGGCGAAGCGCTCCTCGGAGCCGCTGAGAAATGGACAGCTTCATTTTTGCCAATTCCACACCGAGCGCTCTGACGACATTTCCAGATCTATAAATTTTGTATTCTTCCTTGGCAAATAGCAATAGCCCATTACATGCAGAAGTAAGTTTTATATCATACGTTCTCCGGAATCCACGTACAAAAAACGGTTTTTGTTGATGGCAATCGTTTCCAATGGCTGGGAAGTATTCCTAATTCAGTGGAATAAATCGACGACAGGGGCATTGTGTTCAAACCGAAATCAATAGCTACCGAAATGATGTACGTTTCAAGGAAAATACCAATATGGTTAGTCTTTCGAATTTCCGTGATTCTAAGTTATCAACCATGCAATATGTGATCCCAATAATTTCATGTCCCCTAAATATACAGAGTGGAACAGCCAAATTGAATAAACAAAAATATATAGGGTGTGTCATGTAACAGCGGCCAATATCAACTGTCTTATTTTAAATGCAAGCCCCTGTATATTATTTATTTCTTGGATTCTCCAGAAAATTTTAGACATAATTCATGTACAATTTCCTTCACCTATCTTTAACTGTTTCGGAAATATTAAGTGTTTTCAGATTTATTACAAAAATTAACATTAAAAAACGAGTTTATTTTATTGTAGAAATTCGCTACATACAGGCAATACTTAATTCCACTTTAGCTCTTGAGATAGTAAGCAAAAACCATTCCTGCGTCCCTTTTTACTGATTTGAAAAAAAAACACTTTTGTTTATTTTCGTCAAAACTCATAGTCTTAGCGTCTTGTTGTCTGGCTGCATGACAGTTGGTGTCAGTGCTATTGTCGTTTAAATTTCGTTAATTGTATGTATTAATGTTAGAAAAATGGTTCATTTAACAGAAATGCACAAAATAAACATTCTACAAATGATTGGTAGTGGACACAAATGGAAGTTTTCCGCTTATTTCACATTTCAATTTTCCAAATTTGCCGCCTGTATCGCAAGAAACAATTAGCAAAATAGGAAAGCAGTTACGCGCGGTTGATCATGTAAGACAAATAAAAAGTATAGCTGTAAATGATAATACGAAATTTGATATTATGCTTGAGTTTCAAATAAAACCATATAATTCTGGTCGAAAAGCAGCCCCACTGTTCAACGTTAGCCACAAATCAATTTTTCGAGTATTAAAGGAACGTATTTAGAAGATGTTTTGTTTTCTGATGAGAGCACATTGACACTCCACTGTCATGTTAATCGTCAAAATTGCCGCTATTGGTCTAATGAGAATCCTCAGTGGATGACAAAAAAACATACGCACTTATCCTGAAAAAGTTAATTTTTGGACATGAATTGTTGGAAATCATATAGATCCCTTTTTCATAGATGGCAACTTGAGTGGAGATAAATTTAGAAATTTAGAACTGCTCCAAAATAATGTCGTGCCAACTTTGTCAAACTTATATATTGATCCAGTAAACCTACAAGTTCCTGCCAATTCAATATAGTTTCAGCAAGATAGAGCACCGCCCCATTACGAAATCAATGTCCGGCAGTACCTGAACCAAATTTTTCCAAGTCGGTTTATTGGGAGGCGCCGATCGATTGAATGGCCAGCACGATCTTCCGATTTGACGCCATTGGACTATTTTTTGAGGGGATATGTCAAAAGTATTGTATACAAAACTAAACCCCTCAACTTTAATGACCTAAAAATATGAATCACGCTTACGATTAGTTCAGTCAGGCCTGAGGTGTTGAGTAACGTTAGAAGACATTTCTATACCATATTAGCATGTTGCCAAGACGTTCGCGGCGAGCATTTTCCTACATTGACATTAATGTTTTTTTTGTTTTCTTTTTTATATTACTAAGAAATAATTAGTATTACTTATTAGTTTTTATTTTATTTAATAAATCTGAAAACACTTAATAGTTCCGAAGCAGTTGAAGGTAGGTGTAGAACATTATACATGATTTATGTCTAGAATTTTAGAATTCCAAAAATAAATAATATACAGGGTCTTGCATTTAAAATAAGAAAGTTGGTATTGGCCACTGTCACATGACACACCCTATATATATTTTTTTGTTGAAAAAATGCTCATTTAAAAATACAAATCGACGTGTCCAAGCGTTTTTCCCAACACGCCCTCCTTTATTCGTTATGGAATTTATTCCATTGGGCTGTTCCACACTGTATATTAAAGTTTTAAAATCCTTTTATACCGTGTACTCCCCTTAAAACATAGTTAATGGCCAAATTCCTTATAAAGTTACCTTCTTAGTGATGTGTCACACTTAGTACTTTCCCTATTATTAGCATTGATTGAAGGTGTGGAAAGACGTATGACATGATAGACATGATAGAAATACGCCCCCTTTTAATAAAAATTCATCGCCATTTTGTCGTGATCTGTTTTAATTTCTTCCTAACGTTTAATCTGCACTTGTGGCGGATATCTTTTGGGACGCGGACGTAGGTGACGCCTGAGTTGAAAAGGACCGTCCAGCGTCGAGCTGAGGCGAAGTGGTATACAATCCTACCTGTCGGCGTGCCCTGATTGGCCAAGTTCAATCGAGGGCGGAGACTGCAATGTTTCACTAATAGCTTTGGTTTTGCGCGTCCGACAGCAGGATACCACATTCTGTTTTAACTATTTTGATGTTTATATATTTCTTCGGTTACTCACAGAAAGGTACTGAGATGTGGTTGACAGTATGAGGTCTTCCTATTAAATACAGCGACTACACGCGCAAAAGGCGTCCTAGAGGAGCAGGGAAGGATACTGGAATTTTTGTTTTATACCAGTACGAAAACACGTTTTAGTCCTTGCAGTAGTGAGGTTAGAAACAGTGCTATAAATTGTTGAAAGGGGCCTATGGTAAGAATTCTCTATCTCGTGCACGTGTTTTCGAATGGCATAAAAAACTTTCTGAAGGTTGAGAAAGCACCGAAGATGACCAACGTCCAGGATGACCTATGTCTGTTTCAACTCCTCAAATAGCGAACAGAAACAATGAAATTCAAGCGGAGATCGTCATATGCCTATTCGGATTATTGCTGAGATTGTAAACGCCGTTAAAGACAGTCTGTGTGAAGTTGGTACCAAAACATTTGATCTCCAACCAAAAGCTTTTCCGTGTAGAGATCTGCTCAGATTTTCTTGAGGGGTTGGATGGAGAGCCCGAATTAATGGAAAATATTATCACTTGCGATGAAACTTGGATATTTAAATGCGATATTGAAGCTAATCGGCAATCAACCTACTGGAAAACTCCTGCATCGCCAAAGAATGAAAAACGGAAGGATATCGAAATCAACTTTTAAAGCCATGCTAACCGTTTTTTTTTTCGACATTAACGGTATAGTGCTGACTCAATGGGTTCCAGAAGGTCAAACTGTAAACCAAACCTTGATAGTATCGGCAACACTGCAAGAGCGAATCCGGAGTTATAGACAAACAAATCATGAATCTTGCACCAGGGCAACGCACCTGCTCGTAACGCGCTGTTTGTGAAGCGTTATTTAGCCACTAGAGGCACTCCAGTGCTCCAGCACGAGCCGTATTCCCCTGATTTATATCCCCCTTTAACTTTGTTTCCGAAGATCAAGCCTACCTTAAAAGGAAGCCTGGTATAATCAATTAAATGCTCTTGGAAAAGAATACTTCCAGCATTGCTCTGACTACTGGAAAAAACGAATGGAACGGTGTGTACCGAATGGAGACGAATGCATTGAACGAAAACATTCGATTGTAGAATAATTTTTAAAAGAAAACTCTTTCTCATAAGCAGTCTCGTTGTTTAATAACCAGACCTCGTAGATCGGTGTGTAGGTAATGATTAACGTAATATGACCCTTCTTTTCCTGGATTCGTTGTTTACCCTTCAAATATGCTGAAATCATAATACAATCTATTTGCAAGCTACTGTATTGACTACGACCCAATACACATCAACGAGGTCTACTATTTTTTGTTTATAGCATTGTCACCATCCTGCCTCTTCGGAATGGCACGAATGAACTCCGTCATACTACCAATACGCACATTAAATTCACTACATTTTAATATCACAACTTACGTGTTTATTTTGCCATACTAACTCTTCAGCCAACACTAAGAGCTTGAACTGATACCTCTAGTATAACTTCTTTAAACGTTTTCAATAATTGCTAAAAACGAATTCGATATTATACACATGTCAAGTACCTTCTTGACAAAAATACATTATAGCGAAACGTGTTGAGTAGTTGTTTTCTGAATGTTATTTGTGGCATCTTCTAGTTTATTTTAGATTTTCTTGGGAATAATACCACATCAGAGTTCAAACTTGTGTATATTTTAAAACCAAACGTTTCAAAATCCTGTCGGATTTCGTTTTCAATGGATATAAATTTATAAAGTAAAATTGAAATATATGACAATTATTTTGACAAATATGTTTACGTTACTATGGATAAATTTCTTTGATTTTAAATATACAGGGTGCACAAGAAATTCCAAAGATCATTATAAATCAAAAAAAAAAAAAAATTTCAAGTTGGAAGAACTTGAAAAATTGTCTTCAGAATTTATTTGTGGCGTTCCTAGGGACGACTTTCTTTTTAAGATAGTGCATTTGCCAAAAAATGCGATCAAAGAATTCTGATAATTCAGTGATCCCATTAAAGTCATAAGGGAAAACCTAGGAAAAACCTCATGAACTATCCCGATATAGGGTTGTTCAAAAGGATATGCCCATTGTTAATTTCATCTTTAATTATCGGCAACCAGACATGACTGAAATCTACGGAAGTAGAAGCGATGCAGTCGTTTTCATTTAACAGAATTAAGGCAGATTCTTTTAATTTTCGTTTTGTGCAGTGTTCTTCTTTGTGTAATATTGTTGTGTTTTGAAATTGTATTTTATGGCCTTGGTCCCAAGCATGTTCACAAATTTTTGATTTTTCGAACTGACGTTTCTTTATGTAATTTTGATGTTCATTTATTCGAACATTAAGAGGTCTAGAGGTTTCTCCAATATAAAACTTATTACATTCACAAGGAATCTTATAAATGCAATTTTTTGAGTTTTGCGTAGCGTTTTTTGGTTTTGTTTTTGTTATAATAGATTTAAGCGTATTTGTTGTTTTAAATGTAGTTTTGATGTTAAATTTGTTGCCTACTCTTCTCAATCTCTCTGACAGGCCCTGTATATATGGTATTGTTGTTGTTATAATGTGGTTTTCCTGGTTGTCAGTATTATTAGGTGAAGTCTGGTGTTGGTTGTCAGTTGTTTTGTGCTCAATTTTATTTAACTCTTTGTTAATAAATTTTTGAGGGTAATTGTTTGCAGTTAGAACATTTTGTATAAATGATTTTTCTTTGTTGAATTTAGTAGTATCTGAGCAGTTAGTCTTTGCTCTGTCATATAAAGATTTAATAACACCTCTTTTTACCGTATTTGGATGGTTCGAGTTAAAATTGAGATATCTGTTAGTGTGAGTTGGTTTTCTGTAAACTTCTGTTTCAAATGAAGATTGTGTTTTTGTTATTAAAATGTCCAAAAAAGGTAGTTTGTTATTTTGTTCGATTTCTAATGTAAATTTTATGGTTGGTTCTTTGTTGTTTATGTCGGTTAATAATTCCTGCAGATTTTCCAGATTTTGTTCCCAAATAATGAATATGTCGTCAACATAACGCCACCACACCAACGGTTTATTTTCTTTTGAAAAAATCATTTGTTCTTCAAATTTGTCCATAAATATGTTACTTAAGGCAGGGGACAGACAAGAACCCATAGCCATGCCAAAATCTTGTTGGTAGAAATCATCGTTTAACTGAAAGTAAGTTGTTTTCGTACAGAAAGTGAGTAATTCCATTATTGTGTTGATAGATAAACGAGTTCGTTGATGAAGTGAATAGTCATGTTCCAATAATTCTTTTACTATAGGAAGTGTTTTAGCTACGGGAACATTGTTATATAAGTTTACTATGTCAAAACTTGCTAGTGTAAATGTATTTTTGTATTGTATATGAGACAATTTTTCTAAGAAATCTGCACTGTTTTTAAGATGAGAAATGGAATTACCTGTAAGTGGAGAAATAATTTTCAGCAAAAATTTTGAAAGTTCATTACATGGAGAATTTATGGAACTGACAATTGGTCTCAAAGGGATGTTGGGTTTATGAATTTTTGGTAAGCCATAGAAGTGTGGAGGTTTAGTATAATGTGGAGTGAGAGTTTTGCGTTCTTGGTCTGTAAATTCGTGTTTGTGACTGTAGAGTAAACGGTATATTTTGCTTTCTACTGAACTTGTCGGGTCTTTGTTTAGTTTAGTGTATTGTCCTTGATTAATTATGTTCATAATTTTGTCATCATAAATAATCATAATAAAAACATATCAACAAATACTACTCGAGACAAGAATTTTATTTTAACAAAAACTGTTATTAATCTTTCTGACAAACAACTAAACATTTCTGAAACTTCAGTTTTACAAAAAGGCCTTAATTTTGCAATTACCCCGAAAACAGTTCCTAAATTTGACGTTATTAGTGCTATTGAACAAACCGCAAATAAATTAAATTCAAGTGACGCTGAACAATACAGGATTAGAGCGAAAATTGAACTAGAAAAACCTTTAAGAATCAAAAATAATCTTTCTAAAAATGAATTACATTCAGTTAAAGAATTAAGAAATGATAATTCAATCAAAATTTTACCTGCAGACAAAGGCAATGCAACAGTGATTTTGAATAAAAATGACTATGATGACAAAATTATGAACATAATTAATCAAGGACAATACACTAAACTAAACAAAGACCCGACAAGTTCAGTAGAAAGCAAAATATACCGTTTACTCTACAGTCACAAACACGAATTTACAGACCAAGAACGCAAAACTCTCACTCCACATTATACTAAACCTCCACACTTCTATGGCTTACCAAAAATTCATAAACCCAACATCCCTTTGAGACCAATTGTCAGTTCCATAAATTCTCCATGTAATGAACTTTCAAAATTTTTGCTGAAAATTATTTCTCCACTTACAGGTAATTCCATTTCTCATCTTAAAAACAGTGCAGATTTCTTAGAAAAATTGTCTCATATACAATACAAAAATACATTTACACTAGCAAGTTTTGACATAGTAAACTTATATAACAATGTTCCCGTAGCTAAAACACTTCCTATAGTAAAAGAATTATTGGAACATGACTATTCACTTCATCAACGAACTCGTTTATCTATCAACACAATAATGGAATTACTCACTTTCTGTACGAAAACAACTTACTTTCAGTTAAACGATGATTTCTACCAACAAGATTTTGGCATGGCTATGGGTTCTTGTCTGTCCCCTGCCTTAAGTAACATATTTATGGACAAATTTGAAGAACAAATGATTTTTTCAAAAGAAAATAAACCGTTGGTGTGGTGGCGTTATGTTGACGACATATTCATTATTTGGGAACAAAATCTGGAAAATCTGCAGGAATTATTAACCGACATAAACAACAAAGAACCAACCATAAAATTTACATTAGAAATCGAACAAAATAACAAACTACCTTTTTTGGACATTTTAATAACAAAAACACAATCTTCATTTGAAACAGAAGTTTACAGAAAACCAACTCACACTAACAGATATCTCAATTTTAACTCGAACCATCCAAATACGGTAAAAAGAGGTGTTATTAAATCTTTATATGACAGAGCAAAGACTAACTGCTCAGATACTACTAAATTCAACAAAGAAAAATCATTTATACAAAATGTTCTAACTGCAAACAATTACCCTCAAAAATTTATTAACAAAGAGTTAAATAAAATTGAGCACAAAACAACTGACAACCAACACCAGACTTCACCTAATAATACTGACAACCAGGAAAACCACATTATAACAACAACAATACCATATATACAGGGCCTGTCAGAGAGATTGAGAAGAGTAGGCAACAAATTTAACATCAAAACTACATTTAAAACAACAAATACGCTTAAATCTATTATAACAAAAACAAAACCAAAAAACGCTACGCAAAACTCAAAAAATTGCATTTATAAGATTCCTTGTGAATGTAATA
Organism: Octodonta nipae; assembly: GCA_034190945.1. Taxonomy (NCBI): domain Eukaryota; kingdom Metazoa; phylum Arthropoda; class Insecta; order Coleoptera; family Chrysomelidae; genus Octodonta; species Octodonta nipae. Next base: position 16,633,773 of record CM067216.1, read on the forward strand.
AGTTTTATATTGGAGAAACCTCTAGACCTTTTAATGTTCGAATAAATGAACATCAAAATTACATAAAGAAACGTCAGTTCGAAAAATCAAAAATTTGTGAACATGCTTGGGACCAAGGCCATAAAATACAATTTCAAAACACAACAATATTACACAAAGAAGAACACTGCACAAAACGAAAATTAAAAGAATCTGCCTTAATTCTGTTAAATGAAAACGACTGCATCGCTTCTACTTCCGTAGATTTCAGTCATGTCTGGTTGCCGATAATTAAAGATGAAATTAACAATGGGCATATCCTTTTGAAAAACCCTATATCGGGATAGTTCATGAGGTTTTTCCTAGGTTTTCCCTTATGACTTTAATGGGATCACTGAATTATCAGAATTCTTTGATCGCATTTTTTGGCAAATGCACTATTTTAAAAAGAAAGTCGTCCCTAGGAACGCCACAAATAAATTCTGAAGACAATTTTTCAAGTTCTTCCAACTTGAAAAAATTTTTTTTTGATTTATAATGATCTTTGGAATTTCTTGTGCACCCTGTATATTTAAAATCAAAGAAATTTATCCATAGTAACGTAAACATATTTGTCAAAATAATTGTCATATATTTCAATTTTACTTTATAAATTTATATCCATTGAAAACGAAATCCGACAGGATTTTGAAACGTTTGGTTTTAAAATATACACAAGTTTGAACTCTGATGTGGTGTTGAGTAGTTCATGTATAAAACATTTTTTTTTTAAATATAACCGACTTCCACCTATAACTAAAAAGCTGAAAATTATTATAAAAAAATACAACTCTAGCAAATAAATAACACATTCAATGTTGTTAGGTACCTACCCAGGAAGTAAAAAATGTCAACATTAAAAGGTGCTCATTCTGTACAAATTAATTACCTACCAATCTAGTATATTTCTGAAGTCAGTGACAAGCAAATCTAAAATCCTACATTGCGTACGTATCTACTACTTCATCAAACTTGAATGTTTCTTGGCACCGACTTCAAAAATATATTAGATTGGTAGGTAATTGTACAGAATAAGCACCTTTTAATGTTTACATTTTTTACTTCCTGGGTAGGTACCTAACAACACTGAATGTGTTATTTATTTGCTAGAGTTGTATTTTGTTATAATTATTTTCAGCTTTTTAGTTATAGGTGGTAATCGGTTATATATTTTTTTAAATTTATTTTCAACTTTTTATTTTTTTTTGAACTCAGGTAGTTATACCACCAAACTCCACTCCACCCTATATTCCAACCATCTTGTATATACGGCTGCCTATGGACCACTATCATTCTACTCCATCCTATATTTCAATCATCATATAAATGCAACTCCTTCTATCACTTTACTTTGTGATTTTGTTTGTTATGACTAAACACCCTGTGTATAAACCCACCAAATAGCACTTTAGAGTTTGACATGTGTTGTCACTGAATTTTCTATTAGGCCGGGAGAATGTGACAATCAAAAGCACCGTCTTCGCAAAATGGAAAAATTTTCATTTAAATAGGTATTTGCCTGGTATACAGACAAAACGAGCTTGGTACTCATTGATCTAAGGAGCCGAAAATACTATGCTTTACTACCTATATGGTTGAAATGTACATAGAAAATTTTCAAATTCGCACTTAAAACTTCCAGTGCCTACAATTCCCGCACTATTACGTTGGAATTAAAATATTTATGAGGAAATGTCCGATGAAATTTTTGATAAGAATCTTGGAATTTTCGGCGATTTTCTGCAAACCTGCAAGTTGCATGTCGCTGAAAAGTATATGAGATCACCTAGGGATCTTCCTTAATGGTTAAACTTTAAGAAACTACGCACATCCATAAGGAGTTTTCGAAAAATCGAATAGGGATATTGGTCCATTTCCATACACGCATGTGTTCATTCACAAATTTCATCACATTCCCAAATTTGAAGTTTCACCAATCCGGCTATATACTCTACTAAACGAGACCATATTCATTCAAAACAGTTCACCGCAGGAGAAGAAATCAGGTAACATACGCACAAAAAAAATAGTGTCAGATATCATAAGGACGTTATGAGACGAATATTTATAAACCATCTTATTATGACATTAATTTCCGGCTAAAGATAACTTCTGGGATCATTATTACTGTAGTTAGATGATCATCAGTCGCTGCTTATTTTGCTGCCATTTCTGCTTTGGATTTTATTGATCTCGAAATAGCATTTATAGCGGTAAACATCACAAGATATAATAACGGCAGACCGAAGAGCTATTCTTTGACGTACCGGTAAATAACATTAAAACATAACCAATTTCAGTACTACAGGCGACTTTAAACTAATGTTCTGAGCCTCGAGGATCACCAATATCGAAGTAAGTTGTCTACGAATAACTGCTGTATATCATATAGCGTGGTTAAAACCAATAAGTCCAGCTATGGTCATTTAAAACCAATTAGTGTTTTAAAATACTTCTTCGACTCAAAGAACACCTTTGATGTCTACGGGCTGAAGATGATGTGCGTTTTTAAGGCCTTTGATGACTCCTTAAGTTTTATGGTTATTTGGAGTTGATTTTTTTTTTAACTTTTGATATCTTTAATTTACAAATCGGGCCATAAATTGTTGATTGATTGTTGATTGTCTTGCGGTTAATGAGACAGGAATTATTGTATAATTTTGTAGTGGAAATTATATAACGGTAAAAGACTACCTTTTTGAATCTGCTATACTCATATCGAAATCTTCAAAATTCACATACTGCTTTCATTGCGGAATAGGTGCAAAACAAAATTAAATCGAATTCTATAATTGACTGTATGGCTTTTCGTAAATGTCCTACCTTCGAGGTTGAAAAATGTTTACCAGGCAATTCCTTTTTGTGTTTTGGAAATGTATAAAAGTCCGTTCTAAAGTAATCAATTGATTTTTTACTCCATGTAGGAGCACAATAACTTATTCCGTTTGTTTTTTCATACCAGAAAATGCTGTATGTAGTTTTTCACACAAAAAAGACTCAAAGGTCGAAAGGAAAGTATAGTTTTGTTTTTTTCAAGTTCATAAGAATGTATCTAATTACGCTAACAATGCAGACCAAATTTGACGTATCTGAGTTACCAATTTTGAATATTCTGCCTGACCATTGCAATTGAGTATTTAACTGTTTATTATTATTAATAATGTTGTAAAAAGCTCGCAGAATATTTTTTCTTTATAATTTTTAATACTAACTAAAAAAATCGGGAATTAAATCAAACAAAAATAAAGCCCGGTAAACGCTTCATTTTTTCTTTCTGACGTAACTAGTGGGTCTTCCAAATCGAATTTATTTCATTGTATTGTTCTGTAACGAGTCCTTAGAGTATATACTTCTGAAGGTAGCCTGAAATGCACAAATAATGTGGCAAAACAGAAAGAGAGGGCAATAGAGACAGTAAAAGGCTATTTCACTCGATTGGAAGCTGATTCGACAGATCATTGACAGCTTTCACCCACCAAGTGAGATAACATGATGCTCTTTAGAAGTATATGCTGTTAGCTGGGAACCTATACATGAACACAGAAGCACACACAGAACTTACTTTAGGTAATTTTTCTATGGGCAAATGCAAATTAAGATCTTGACGACACGACGAATTTCAGCTCGTATTTAATCACGTAACTTTTCTATTTAAAATCCTAATTTTCTATTTCCTGTATTGCAAAATTAGTTCGTATTTTTTTAGAAGATTTACATAAAATGAACATAATTAAAAATTATCTTCTAGGATTTCACCAGCCCAATCCATATTTTGAATACAGTCAGATACCGAATTTGCTTTCCTCACTTCTTTTCTGTAATAGATTAGTAGAGAAATTTTTAATGGAGACAAAGTGTAGTAGGGCAGTTTCAAAAAATTCCCCGGATTACTGGTTGTCGCTTATAGGAAGTCCTACTCACAGATGTTCTGACAAAAATAAATCACTAAAATATGGTCAACCAATATTCCTGTATTTAAATAAATGTAAGGTATGTTCAGTATACTTATCGATCTTTTGTGGGCATGTTTCAACCCTAATTTAGATTTGTTGTCAACCACTGTTTTTTTTGTTTTAGTGTTTTCATAAATAAAATTTGATAGGCAGTATTTTTCTACTTCCGTTCACTTGATACTAAGAGTTCCGCTATTATATTCGTCTGACAATATGATGTAGGACTCCTACTCACTAAAACCGCCTATTTGCTTATTTATCAGTAGCTGAAAGAGCACCCAGAACCACCTGGAAAGATATATCTTCAGGAACAGCCCGAACTTTCAGCACATGACCACCTTTCACACTGCCTAAGTTCCTTCTTTTTTGACAAGGAAGTCCGCAACCACTCTCTAAGTCTTACTACTCACCATTATACATTTCCCGCTTTTATGGTGTACTCAATCGCCTGCACCACAGACACTCGATATTCCCACCATCTCTAGTAGGGAATGCATCTGTGTTCAGGAGTATCCACTTCTCCACAGTACACACACACTTCATCTTCCACCAACAGTAGCCGCATCAAGTACTGCCGAAAACAACATTCCCCGGAAACCATAGTTTCTTGGTCAAGCCAAAACCTCAAGTCCGGTACCAATAACTTCGTCTACTGGCCAATACTCGGGTTTGCCACTCCTCTAGTCTGCCAATAACCCCTCGATTTCTTCCAGTCCCACTTCCTAAGCACTTGTCTCTCGTCCCTTCTCTCAATGCTCTCAAGTATTATTCTCTTCTACTTTTTAAAATTTTCTTCTTATTTCAAAATCTTGATCTTTCTACTTGCTGGTTAATACGTTGTTGGACAAGATTTATTTATCAACCTGCTTTCAGGAAACGTTACTTGTTCTTTTTTCTCACTTCTAAGGGCCCAAAGTCTCAACTGTATATGTGTGACCACAAACCCAAAGTGCACTGAACACGCAATTTTTGTCACGTTGAGCCGTGTTAAACGGTGTTGCACGCATGTCATAATGTACAGATCGTAATGTATTATTTGCTTTAACAACCATTATTAGTTTATCACATAAAAGGACTTCAGAATTGAGGAATTGCCACATCCCAAAGTTAACTAAAATACCTCTAATAAATAGTAATGTGATTGTCGAACTATTAAAATTTATTTGGTGAACATACACATAATAAAATGGTAGAGGGCGCTACGTCTGTCTGTTAAGGACCAAAGCAAGCCCATTGCACATAACTAGCTCATTCTTCCAAATTTAAATATTATTCATAATGATTGAAAGACGAAAACTGGCAGTTTCTCAGAAACTTAATAGATTTCTAATGAATTCAATTCTCGGCCTGCAGCATTCCCACTGATTTGTATCAAAATGTATACCCAACACATCTGCGTTTCTCGCAAGGCTTTCGTCCTCTCAAACGATTTAGTGCCTTCCAGCAAGTCAATATATATGCGAAAAGTAGTCTAATTACGTTTGAAGGGGTTGCGTCCGAATATTCCCCGGAGGGTATGGATTTCTGGAAGTCGTCTGGCCTGTCAGACCAATGACTAAAATTTCGATTAATCATAGAAGTTTTGACAAGACACCGGAACTTTTATATTTCCCATGTTTTAGACTATATTATGTATGAATGGAAAATATATTGAAGGGATGTTTATTTTTGTTAACAGTTTCGGTCAATATGGGGCTCTAAACTTTGCAAAATGAAAAATGATCGTTAATAACTTAGCGCGAGCTACCTTTTTGAACAGGGAAATATTAAACGTGAAGAACGTTATTAAAAAGGAAGACAATGTATCATGCATGAATAAAATCGCGTTTTTTAGATTCAATAAAATCCAATATTTCTGAAGTGAAGACGTATAGTGAAATATTGTCTTTGTTTCCTACTTAACGAAGGTCGTGAAAGAGTTTTTACTCTTTTCCTTATTTCATCTTTTATATATCTGTCTGATGATTTCTTTAAATGATCCCAGTATACATGAGTGGTTCGGCAGTTTCTGAGTACCTTTCTGTATTATTTGGTGTCTACAGCTTCACCGCTTGTAGAAAATCCATTAGCTATGCGGTTATTGATTTACCACTAACTCATACGCCAAAACTTTACATGCTGAAACCAACTCCACAGTGCAATAATGGAGTTAAGTCTATCGAAATCAGCCTGAGTTCACCTCGATTGTATCTACACTCGGTAGCTCATACAGATCCAGTTTAGGTCTTAAATTCTTACGTTCAGTGTCTGTAGTATTCATTGAATAGAAACGGGTACAATCTTTTTGTCCTTGTTTGTCAGTGGGTGCTGAAAAATAAAAGTTTAAAAAATATTCCTACTAATACTCTCGTGTCCATTGGCATACTGTCGGATTATTTTTCTAAATCAACATCAAGTGGATTATGGTATTTATGATGAGAAGATGATCCACAGTTCCTACCTACCTACCAGTTCTTTGGGTCTTATTTGTCCATTTTTCATGCTATTCTCATGATAATGATTTTTGGCATTTTATATAAACTTACGACTATAATTCTCTAATTGTCTCCTCTTATGCAGTCGGATTTTTACTTTTTAAGTGTGTTCTGCCATGTTTATTTCTCCTAGAATTTCCAAGTTATGAGCCGTATATGTGTTTATAAAACATATGTTTTACATGATTTTTTTATATTTGAGTCTTATAATTTGGTCATACCAACAGTGTTTTATTTTTTGTTTTCATCAGCGTTCTTATATTATGGTATTACTTTGTACTGTACCCACATAGGGGATCATTATCCTGACTTGACCATACAATTTATGGCATCCCTCTAAGGCACGCTATGAGTGCCTTTAGGGGAAAATTCACTAAACCCCAGTTATCCTGGATATCAAAAGGGTTTAGCTCTGTGGGAGCCCTTGTCAGGTTTTCAGGCCCGTGGTTGGAGTCGTGGCGGCAGTTTCCCATGAATTTCCTGACCGTCCGGACTGTCCCTAACAAGACGACTTTTTGCATTTGTTTGTAAAGATGTTCGTCCAGACCGAGGTATTTTAGATTGTTTAATAGATGTTTTGGGACTAGTCCTGTCGTTGACATAACAATTGGTACAGTTCGTATGTTGTTCATGTTCAACTGAGTCTTTATTTGAAATTCCAAATCTCTATATTTGGTTATTTTCTCAGCCTGCTTGATATTTATATTATTGTTGTTAGGAATTGCTATGTCAATTAAAGTTGTTTTCCGAGAGACTTTATCTACCAAAACTATATCTGGTCTATTGTGAGCAACAGACCGATCGGTCAGTATCGTGCGGTCCCAGTACAGCTTGTAGTTGATATTTTCTAAAACAGATTCTGGTTTATATTTATAGTATGATAATCTTACCGACTGTGATAATTCATGTTTCAGTGCTAGTTCCTGGTGAAGTATTTTTGCCACAGCATCGTGTCGTTCTTTGTATTCAGTTGCAGCGAATGCTTGACAACCTCCTGTGATATGCTGGATAGATTCAGATGTTTGGCAACCGTACCTGCATCTATCGTTGTTAATAGAAGGGTCTTTAACGATGTACTTTAGGTAGTTCTTAGTTGGAATTACTTGATCTTGGATTGGCAATATAAAGCCTTCCGTTTAAGGGAACATATGACCAGAGATCAACCAGTAGTTCGACGCTGCACTGTCGACATAATCTTGGTTGACGTCATTTATATGTCTTCCATGAAGGGGCTTCTCTTTCCATTTCAGCAATTTCTGATCTGTAGTCTGGTGGTGTAATTGGACATGTTGTTGTGTCAGTCGCAGTGGTGTTGAGTCATCAACCTGGCACATGACTCTATGTAGATCAGAAAATTCTGCGAGTTTCTGGAAATGACTACGCAAAAAGGAAATTTGTTGATCTAATAGTTTACTTAGATCTGTCAATCCTCTTCCTCCTTCGTATCGTGGAAAAGTTGTACGTTCGACAGAGCTCTTTGGATGGTGATTTTGAGCTTTTGTTAGTAAAACTTGAACATTTCGTTGTAATTGTTCCATGTCAGTCTTGCACCAATTAACTATACCGAAAGAGTAAGTGAGCACTGAACACGCATAGGTGTTAATAGCCTGAAACAGATTTTTACTGTTTAGTTTGGTTTTCAACAGTCGTCTTACCCTTCTATAAAACTCTGCTGTTAGGTCCTTTTTCATAGTCATGTGATCAATACGTTGAGCCTGCTTTATTACAAGGTATTTATAAGTATGACCTTCCGCCATAGATTCAATTGAGGTGCCATCTCCCATTTCGAAGTGCCCCTGCTGTATTTTGCCTTTAACTATATTAATAATTCGGCATTTGTCTATTTTTATTTTTCATCAGCGTTCTTATATTATGGTATTACTTTGTACTGTACCCACATGGGGGATCATTATAATTATTGAAATATTCGTGTTGGCGAATTTGACTAGATTAAATGTTTTCTCAGAACCTATGTTTAACTTTCGACGCAAAAAAGGGGTGTTATAAGTTTAATCTGTGTATCTATGTATCTGTGGCGTCATAGATCCTATACAAATGTACCCATTTTGATGCTTTTTTTGTGTTTGAAAGCTGACGCGATAGAGATGGTTCTCAGCCATAATTAAAGAAGATTTATTCAGCCATTTGAGGTTCAACAGCTCATGTGCTACTTCACAAAAGAGTCTTACTAAGAATTGTTTTAACTACTCGTAAACGACTGGACCGATTTAGATGATTCTTTTTTTAATGTGTTTGAGCGGGCCCTTGAATGGTTCAGATTTACAATTCGACCAGGTAGGTAGTTGGCTTAGCAATAAGGTTCTAGGAAAACTTTTTTGAACTCCTAGATTGCTGGACCGACTTTAATGATTTTTTTTGTGAGTGCTTATGTGGGTCTCTGGATGGTTTAGATTTACAAATGGCTCCGTCAGATAGTGCAACGGTCGGATTCTAGAAATATATATTTTTTGCACATCCAAGCAGCTGGACCGATTTTGATAATTTTTTTGTCTGTATTTGAATGGCCCGTGATAGAGGTGGCACCTAAATACTGGACCTGATCAAATAGAGCAGGTGCGCATCTATGAGTACTAGTCTCAGATATGAAATTCCAAACATAACAATTCGGTAGTTTGGGATTTGAGATTTCATGTGTCGGGGGTTAATTAAATTTTTAATTTTATCTTGTTATAGTTATCTCTAGTACTGGTTACCATAGTATCGTCACTTATCTGACAAGGTACATCGTATACATGGAGTTGACATATGTTACTCCTGCAAATAATGCAAGAAATATAAATCATAAATATCTTTGTTTAATTTTTAATCTCATCTTAAAGTATAAAACGGGTTAAATAATCAAAAATAGCACCTGGCACCAAAATTCAGTTGCATCCTTGTAACGTCTTCTATGAATCAATTTCTCCATAATTATTGAATCTATAAATTATTTAATTCTTAAATATCTTGAGTATAGATTCAATTGTTTCACCTTACGAGTATTTTGCGTTTTTCACCCATATTAGAATTTTTCCGTCCAATTGCCTTTGAAGTAATCTTACTGCCACTACTTTACATTGATCATCATTTTGTCATGTCGTTTTTCAGTGCTTTTACATAACTTACGAGTTTCCCTTGGGTTCTGTAATTTCAATGATGTTGCGCTTTGCATTCAAAATATCACCCGATGAATATTAAAGGTAACTGGAGTTCTTTACTGATAGCAAGGGATAAGCTCTGGTAGCTCTAAAGATAGTTCTAGATTACAGGTTCTGCGTACATACGGCGTAATCAACGTTCTATATCTAATATTACACACATACGTTGACTGGAATATATGCATCGACGGCGCTGAAATAATATTATATTGGGTATACGTAGCGGTATTTAATTCAGATCATATTCAAGATTAATATACGTTCATTAAAGCATTTTCATGTTTTTAAAATATGCATAAGCGATATTCGCAAGGTGTTGAGAATATGAGAGGGATGATCCAGGGGTTTCGGAGAAAATAACACGATATATTTACCAGCTTTCTTTTACTAAGGCTGCTGAGTTTTTTTCAGTTATTTAGGTTTTGTCAGAAATAGATTTAAGGATTGTTTTTTTTTTTGGTAAATGTAGACTGACTAGGTTGTTAACGGAGTGGTTATTAAGAATACGATGTATGAATCTATACTTGATATACGAGGATAAATAAAAATTTACTGCTTGAAAAAAGTAGTGATATTTTACATTCTTTTAATATGTTTATTTGAGAAAATAAATCTTAGAACATTCATTTCAACTTTGGCGTTTTCGGTATATCATGAACATTTCTTTCCAGTAAGCAGTTGCTTGCCTTTTGACTGAAATAAACCTGGCGAGGTCTTCAGTATGAAGTTGTGGCGTCAAGAGGCTTTTTAATACCTATATTGGCAACGAAAACATTTAACAGGATGAAAAATAGGAGAATAATTAATCTAAAGGTGGAGATCTACTCCTCGGAGCCCCATCGGATCCGATTCTTTAGATTCTCCCAATGAAAGCAAGATCCTAAGGAAATACAAAGATTTGAGAGACTACTCAACTTTGGTATCCGGAATGTCCATGGATGGACAACAAAAATCAAAGAAATGGCAATCACTGATGCAAATCACTTAGACAAAGGATAAGGGAAGCGACAGAGAAAACTGTAGAAGAGGTGTTTAACACGAGGGAATGACTAAGTCGGAAATAACAATAATAATGAAAATGATACATCGTGTCCCTTCTATCAATAACGACATATGCAAATATGATTGCCAAACATCTGAATCTACCCAGCATATCACAGGAAGTTGTCAAGCGTTCGCTGCAACTGAATACAAAGAACGACACGATGCTGTGGCAAAATACTGCACCACGAACTAGCACTGAAACTTGAACTATCACAGTCGGTAAGGATACCATACCATATATACAAACCAGAATCTGTTTTAGAAAATAACAACTACAAGCTGTACTGGGACCGCATGATACTGACTGATCGGACTGTTGCTCACAATAGACCAAATATAGTTTTTGTAGATAAAGTCTCTCGGAAAACAACTTTAATTGACATAGCAATCCCTATCAACAATAATATAAATATCAAGCGTGATGAGAAATTAACAAAATACAGGGATTTGGAATTTCTAATAAAGACACAGTGGGACATGAACAACACACGAACTGTACCAATTGTTATGTCAACGCCAGGAGTAGTCCCGAAACATCTATTAAACAATTTAAAATACCTCGGTCTGGAAGAACATCTTTACCAACTAATGCAAAAAGCCGTCGTGTTAGGAACAGCAAGGACGGTCAGAAAATTGATGGGAAACTCCCGCCACGACTCCAACCACGGGCCTGAAAGCCTAGTAAGGGGTCCCACAGAGCTAAACCCTTTTGATCACTAGGATATCTGAGGTTTAGTGAATCTTCCCTTAAAGGCACGCATAGCGTGAGGAGTGAGGGACTGTGTTGCCATGCATTGTATAGTCAAGTGAAGGATGAAAATGATCTTGGTACAAACAAGAATTATAGAACTTGCTTTAAGGGTTCATGGTAAGCACATGCATCACGTATGTCTATCACATTTTAATGGTTGCTCATTGTATTCAACAGTAAGACACTTTTCAACCCCCTTTGAAACAAAAGCGAATAAATGGTGGACCAAAATCTCTCACCAGCTGGCGATCTAATACTACCAAACAAAGGATAATCCTACAACAGGGAAAGGATTTTTATGGCCATATTACAAATGGAGATCCAAGAAGTAAGAACCCCACAAGAATTGATTATTCCAGCAGACTTGAACGGCAGTTCAGGTAGAAGAGAGCGTAGAAAAGTAGAGAACGATGACAGGAATGTCACTTAGAAATGAATTGTAAGTCAACACCACACGCAATAACAATCTGAAACTACTTCTAGAAGAAAAGCAACAGAGCGCAACTAATGAATGCAAAAACTCATAAAACTCGCTCACAATTTCATTAGAGAATTTGCAAATATGTAGATAGTGCTCTACCATTCCATCATATTAAGTATTCAAATATACGAATATAACATACATGCATTAATCAACTAAATACCAAATGAAATCCTTCGAAACATTTGTCTTTCCAACTAAGGTTTCTTTATGCTAGCAGCTTTCTCGGTTAAAACTTCGTTTTATTTGTGTTGCCAACTGTAGCACTTAACGCTTATTCCGAACGTTATTAAGAGAATTGTATAGAATCAGAGCCAGGAATACCGAAATCGTTTGAGCAAACACCAAATGGGCCTGTAAATCGGAATGTGGAGAAATTAGCACTGCGCTTTTCTTCAGGCTGAAAAATACTCGTTCGTGAAAACCAGCTAATATCAGTGGTTTTCAATAAAAATTCATGAATTTCTTTTCGCGTTCTGAAACTTTATTTTTCCGGAAAGTGGCACTTGTTAGGTGCAAAAGTTGAGTCCATTTCAAAGCGTAAAGGAGAAATCGTTGCAAAGTGGTTCATTGGATTTTTAAAAAGATTATCCTTAGAAAAATCCTCATCGCAAATTGATATTTAACGAGCTTTAATATTCATTTTATGAAAGTTTTCGTGTTTAAGTGATGAATTTCTTTTTACACTATTTTCGTATTATAGCAGTTTGACTCCTCAGAGGTGTTGATCAGTTTTATAAATTGATTGAGTTTTACCAGTTCTATTTTATATCCTAGAATTCAGGCTACTTGTAGTGGCGATGATTATTTATTCCTAAGCTCATATATATTTTTTAATATCTAAAAGATTCTACACATATTACCAAGAGTATTTTGTATCTTCTGATATTTTTGGCTAGTAATATTGAAATCCTATGTCCGGTATATTTTATTTTTAACCGACTTCCAAAAAGGAGGAGGTTATCAATTCGTCGCGTATTTTTTTTTGTATGTATGTTACCTGATTTCTTCTCCTGTGGAGAACTGTTTTGTATGAATATGGTCTTGTTAAATAGAGCATATATCCGGATTGGTGAAACTTAAACTTTGGAAAAGAATTCTATTGGTAAAGTGATGAAATTTGTGAGTGAACACATGCATGCATGGAAATCGACCAATATCCCTAACATATTGGTCGATTTTTCGAAATTTCTTATGGATGTGTATAGTATTTTAACATTTAATCTATTAAGGAAGATCCCTAGGTGATCTCATATACTTTTCTGCGACATGGAACTTGCAGTTTTTGCAGAAAATCGCCGAAAATTCCAAAATTCTTATAAAAAAATTCCATCGAAATTTCCCCATAAATATTTTAATCCAACGTAATAGTACGGGAATTTTAGACACTGGAAGTTTTAATTGCGAATTTGAAAATTTTCTTTGTACATCTCAAGCATATAGGTAGTAAAGCATAGTATTTTCGGTTCGTTAAATCAATGAGTACCAAGTTTGTTTTGTTTGTATACCAGGCAAATACCTATTTAAGTGCAAATTTTTAAATTTTGCGTAGACGGTGCTTTTGGTTGTCACATTCTCCCGACCTAATAGAAAATTCAGTGACAACACATGTCAAACTCTAACATGCTATTTGGTGCGTTTATACACAGGGTGTTTAGTTATAACAAACAAAATCACAAAGTAAAGTGATAGAAGGAGTTGGATTTATATGATGACTGAAATATAGGACGGAGAATGGTTGGAATATAGTGTGGAGTGGACGTTTGGTGGTATAAATATTTTGAAAAAAATGTGGAATTAAAATTATATAGAGTGATTAAAAAACTGTTATATGATGTGGACGTAAACAAATCATATACAGGATGGTTGAAATATATGCTGGAGTTAAATTATATTTATACATTGTGAATAAAAAAATATTTATTTTATAGCCCATAAGAAGTTGCATAAAGTGTGGAGAGGAATTAATGTTACACGGGGCGATAACATAAAATGTTAAATATGAAATAATTTATGGGATAGCCCACAAGGAGTTATATACTATTGTTGAAATATAGGACGAATTTGATTCCGTAAATATGGGATGGATTCTACTTCGTCCTATAGTTTACAGAAGGCAGCTAACAAATTTATGCTTGTCCGTGGGCAGTCATATGTACAGGATGGTTGGTACATAGGGCGGAGTGGAATTATCTATAGTTATACAGAGTTGTCAAAAAAAGTTGAAAAAAGGTTACATGGCGTGGCCCATAAGGCATAAATATATTTTGGAATTATTAAGTCAACGCGTACTAGTACATTTTGTTGGTAAACATTTACCTGTTAATTTAAATGAAAATGTATCAATGTGTAATGTTGAGGCTTTCGATGTTACCTGTTTTTATCTATTAAGGTTATACATACAAAATAAAAAATAAGGAACAAAAACTACCTGAGTTCAGAAAAACTAAAAAGTTGAAAATAAAACATTAAAAAATATATATAACCGACTTCCACCTATAACTAAAAAGCCAAAACTAATTATAACAAAATACAACTCTAGCAAATAAATAACGCATTCAATGTTGTTAGGTACCTACCCAGGAAGTAAAAAATGTAAGCATTAAAATGTGCTCATTCTGTACAAATTAATTACCTACCAATCTAGTAATTTTTGAAGTCGGTGCCAAGCAACAATTAAGTGTGATGAAGTGGTAGTACGCAATGAAGGAGTTTAGAATTGCTTGGCTCCGACTACAAAAATTTACTAGATTGGTAGGTAATTAATTTGTACAGAATGAGCACCTTTTAATGTTTACATTTTTTACTTCCTGGGTAGGTACCTAACAACATTGAATGTGTTATTTATTTGCTAGAGTTGTATTTTGTTATAATTATTTTTAGCTTTTTAGTTATAGGTGGAAATAGGTTATATATTTTTTAATGTTATATTTTCTATTGTGAAAAACGATATTAATGAGTTTTGCAGAATAGTTTCTGCGTTGACGTTTAGGTAGTATTCCCATCGGAATCATATATCTAGTAGTTTACTTTTTATGACTTTATAAATGATTTTTAGATAAATTATTACAATGATAACGTACCTCCACAACAATTATTTCGGAATTAATTAGGAAATAATTAAGAAAATGAGAGCAACCTACAAAAAAACAAATTTTAGAGTAGTTTGTTAAATTCAAAATAAAAATTTGTAAATATTGTTTCAATCAAAAAAACATAACAAGCCCAGCTCGAGCTTGAATAAAAACGTGACTTCTTTCGAAAGGACATTTTTTTATTGAAATTCATAAACCAAAAAAAAGCCGTGCTGCATACACGGCATTTTCCCGCTGAGGTTAAGTACAAAACTTCTGCATTGAATTTATTTTCTGTCAGTGAGATTTCCAACTAAAGTTAATGAGTATTTAAAAAATTTATAATCAAATGTGCGGTGTAAAGTTTTTAATCAACATGTGTTCGAAAGAAAATTACCGAGTGCTGTTTAAATGAGATTTTTGATATACCACCATAAAAGTGAACATGTTGAAAATGTGATTTCCGTTATGGGTGGGGAATTTTGTATAAAAAGAGCATCACGATTTTATATATTTTTTACTGCTTTGTTTCAGTCAAATAAGATCAGAGTGGAAGTTATTTACTCAATCGGGATGTGATTTGCTATATGCAAATGTGACACTTAAAATACATAAACGTTAACATTAATTATCCCAGTTAGATTTAAAACAATTAAATAAAACTTACTTGCCAAGTAAAGTACCTCAATGACATGATATTGAAAATTGAAGACGCGAGATGTAAGACCGACATCTAGGATTTTCAAGATAATCAGTACACAGAAGTTCCGAATCTGGAGCCGTTCCGTGTAATTGCTGTTCTTCCTTAACTCCTAGGACAGAATCTCACGATAAAATTTTCAGGTTACTTCACCTGTCAGAGATATTGAATACTCTTTTCGAGGTGTCATTCCTTTGTACGCAAGACAATATATATTATATATAAATATAATATATACTGTTTCTGGTCGGGAACCTTCATCAGTTGCGCTTCACACAATTGAATGTCCTCTCGAACACTTCTTTATGCATTTGATGCATTTCGTTAAATTTAAAGACGCGAGATGTAAGACCGAGATCTAGGATTTTCAAGATAATCAGTACACAGAGGTTCCGAATCTGGAGCCGTTCCGTGTAATTGCTGTTCTCCCTTAACTCCTAGGACAGAATGTCACGATAAAATTTTCAGGTTACTTCACCTGTCAGAGATATTGAATACTCTCTTCGAGGTGTCATTCCTTTGTACGCAAGACAATATATATTATATAAAAATATAATATATATTATTTCTGGTCGGGAACCTTCATCAGTTGCGCTTCCCACAATTGAATGTCCTCTCGAACACTTCTTTATGCATTTGATGCATTTCGTTAAATTTGAAGACGCGAGATGTAAGACCGACATCTAGGATTTTCTTACATCTCGCGTCTTCAACGAAATCCATCAAATGCATAAAGAAGTGTTCGAGAGGACATTCAATTGTGGGAAGCGCAACTGATGAAGGTTCCCGACCAGAAACAATATATATTATATTTATATATAATATATATTGTCTTGCGTACAAAGGAATGACACCTCGAAGAGAGTATATTGAAAATTGTAATTCACGGAAAATAAAGATTGAATAAAAATCCGGAAACAATTTTATTCTGTTTATTGGGTTATCTATTATCACCAATTTTCTATAAGAGGAACTTGAGTACTTGGATCTTCTTTTAGACAAATCTCGCAGACGTTTCTTCTCACTTGGCAGTCTCAATGCGTTTTTGTGGTGATCTATCTGATATTTTATGTGGGCTGTGTATTTATAAGCATCGTCGCGGCGCTAATTGGCCAGTGTTTGGCACCGCCCGCTTTACTGTCATTTCGATCTCGTCTCTTCTTCACGGTATTGTTTTGTGTTAGTTTGTTGGTTTATAACTGTCGTTCATGTACAGGATACGTGCAGGGCGTCGTCTCTTTTGTTTAATTGTACAATTTTTTTCGATTTCAATAAAATTACAAAACAAGATAAGTCAGGAAAGATGTTGCAATCAAAAAAGTTAAAAGATCTACAGACTATGCCTGTGAACAACAGGATGGGCAGAATAATGGACGCACTTCGTCATTGACGCAAAACCCCACTTAGGGTTGTAATGCTTCTAAAAGAAGAAGATTATCGAAATAATCTATAATCTGGTTCCCTCTGACCGTCCAAATACAACATTCCAGTGTTAGACCAACCGCCTTTTTCGCCAGATCTTGCACTATGTGACTTCTATCAGTTTCATACCGTAAAATTTGCATTAAAAGAAACAAGTTTGTCTGAAGCTGTGCAAGAGTAACCGGAACGCGTCCTTAAGAATATTTCTAGCACTGCTTTGAACAGCGGAAGATTCTCATGAAACCTTGAAGGGAGGGCGGTGGTGTGTAAATTGAAGTTGATAAGAGTCAGTCTCCTTATTTATTAGTCACACCCTCACACCTCGTATAACGAAGTTTTGAAATACATTTAATATCAGAAAGTGGGGTTATATAATGAAGAACTACTTTTAATAACAGTAGCTCATCTTGTTAAGTGACAAATTTAATTCATATTATGAAAAACAAATTTAAATTGCCAATGAAATTTCAGTTTCACATTTGTCAAGGAATTTTCTACAACAAATATTGAAACACTATTTTTGCAGGAAGAAATACATCCAATCCTACAATGTAATTTCTGACACATTCTCATGCATAAAACCAACATTTTTGGTGCGCTGTTTGACTTTTCATATTCCGTCTCGTCGTGCATATACACTTCCCGGAGGAATTTCGATGTACCATGTCCACGACCAAACTAAATTCACCTCTATGTTTGATCGCACTGTTATCGTTCTTCAAATGTTCCAATAAGTCATATTGAGATAAGCCATTTGTGTTTATTGAGCAAGGTAAATAGACCGAACGAGATATGAGGACGTTCTTCCGATAGTCGTTAGTGTGAACTCGACCAAAATCCACTTGCAGATTTTTAGGGACATAATCAGAGACATGAGATCGAGCTTATGCTTTCCATAATATTGAGATATAATTAAATATTGAAAGTAGATGAAATAATGCATAGTGTTTGAAAGTAACTGTATTTGGAAAATACCAGGTACAGGTAGGTCGTGTGCAAGAACAACTTCGATAGTGATATCAGAGATAATCTCATTAAGTAAATTGGTTCTAAAAAATTGCCTTGACTTTTTACAGTACAAAGTTTATGGGAAAGATAAGCACTGAAAATTGCTCTAAGGAAAAACTGGAACTGGTAAACTTAACAATGCAGTGGAAAAAACTGTCATCGGTCTATGTCAGGATCAATTCTTCAACTGCAGTATATTCTCACCAACAAATATTGTTTTACTTGATGTAGCAACAAATTACCGACAGATTTTCCATTTACTTCTGCTCTGACATCTTGCTTATTATCCAAATTTCAAGATTCTAGGTCAATGAAACACTGAATAAGTTTCGAGGAGTGTGTTTTGTGTCTGCCATAAATGACTGTACCACCAAAGGACGATATGCCCTAGCATTGGATATATTTAACTTCAAACCTGTACCCGTTGCTGAGAAGAGATCTTATGAGGATGCCGTTTCTTCTTTTTGAGGTACGAAACTCTAAAAATATGGTCTTTTGCTCATCAGAACTACGATCCACACCACTAAAGTACCACTTTTCGGGAATCAATGGTTAGTTCTTGAACGCTACTGATCCTTTGTTCAAGTTTGACAGTTTAATGTAGCTTCATCGGAAAAGGTTATGAAAAGTACGTGTTTAGCATTCATTCAACGACTAGAGGTCTGGTCACGCGTCAGTTGGTCCTTGCTGGCGTTGAGGTAAAGATATTTAAGCAAAATTCGGTGGAAGGTTCCTGGTGATATACCTAAGAGCTGAGACCGATAAGATAATGACACCGTGGAACAAGAAAACATGCCAAGTATGGGGTCACTTTTTTTCACACACAGGTTGGGGAAGATCTGAAATAGATAATAAGCAACAAATGAAAGGGACATGTAAATTGCAATACATGGGATTCATAATAATTATTAATTGCACATCAGAAGAAGAAAAACTAAGAAGGTCTGAGTAATACATGAAGAAATATTCTGAGATGTGTTTTAGCCAGTACACTGCCTACATTCTATTGAAACATCTTCAATGACGGGGGGTTTGTAAGCGACATATACATCAGGAGATATGAAATCTTCAATTGTGATTGTACATATAAGCCTACTCACAAGAAATTTTCCTCAATAAGGGAACAACAAAAATATTTTCCAGTTCTTATATTTAGGTTCGTAGTTTTCCAAAAAATGGCTACAACTGTTGAACCATATCATTTATAAAACTACTAACATAGAACCAATAAAAGTTTAACGAATTAAATTTTAACCGAAAAAACTATAAATTATTACTATAGTTTTGATAGCATCTTATGAAACTAAATTGTTATGTTTCAGTTATCACCTAAAGTTTCGTGGTAAGATTATAAAGTAACGACTTCTAACAGCGAAAGCTTAGAAATGTAGAAGTTATTTAACGGCATATTATTGAAGTTATTTTTAGTTCACTTATGAACGAAACAGTGAATTCCATAATCATCTATTAGCAAATGATTATCAAACATGTGTAAATTTATATTCAACTGCTACTGGATTATTTTATCATTTATTATGATAATTGCAGTTGGCTTTGCCTCATTAGCACGCCCATGCTAAAACGGTTTTCGCAGTAGTCACTGGAAACAAGAGAACGGGTATTTCTGTCAGAATACTCTTTTGGGACATTACGTTAAGTATACCGCAGTGCAATGCTTGCATTGAATTAAATAGTCTTGTCGGTGGTGTAAGGCATTATTTTTTTATATATTTTTTAACGACTCAGTAGTAATTTTTAATACTGTGAAGAAGTTATCTACGTTCAGGAGCTTTGGAGCTCTGTGTGACGAAACTGCTGTAAATTTAAGGATTAATTGCTGTAAGAAAAATCCAACAAAATCAATTTGCAGTGATACTATGAAACAAGATTTTGAAAAGTAAAATAAATGCAGGGAATTTGATGTTCTTTATTAAACTTGGCCAGCTTTTAATATAGACCTAGACAAAGGATCAAAAAATATAGTCGGGGAGCTGGTTACCCAAAACTGTTAATGCAATGATAAACTACCGCAGTTATATCATAAATAATACAAGGTACAATGGCGGCTTGCTACATGTCATGTAGCAAACCTCATGTAGGGTTGATGTACAGTGTGGAATAGCCAAATGGAATAAATTCGATAACGAATAAAACAGGGCGTATTGGGAAAAACGCTTAGACACGTCGATCTGTATGCGCATTCTTTCAACTAAAAAAAATATATAGGGTGTATCAGTGGCCAATACCAACTTTCTTATTGTAAATACAAGCCCCTGTATATTAATTATTTTTTGGATTCTCCAGAAAATTCTAGACATATGTCATGCACAATGAAACACCTACACTTACCTTCAACTGTTTCGGAAATATTAAGTATTTTCAGATCTATTACAAAAATTAACATTAAAATTTTTTTCACAAGTTTGCTACATTACAATTAAAACCTAATAAGTAATACTGATTATTTCTAAATAATAGAAAAAAACAAAATACCATTAGTGTCAATATAGGAAATGTTCAAAATGCTCGCCGCGAACGTTTTGGCAATATGCTAACCTGGTATAGAAATGTTTTCTAACTTTGCTCAACATCTCAGGCGTGACTGATCTAACCGCAAGCAATGTCATCTAAGTTGAGGGGTTTAGTTTTGTATACAGTACTTTTGACATATCCCCAGAAAAAGTAGTCCAGTGACGTCAAATCAGGAGATCGTGCTGGCTATTCTATCGATCCGCGCCTCCCAATCCACCTATCGGGAAAAATTTGGTTCAGGTACTGCCGTACATTGATTTCGTAATGGGCGGTGCTCCATCTTGCTCAAACCATGTTGTATTGGCAGGAACTTGTGGGCTTACTGGATCAGGATATAAGTTTGTTAAAGTTGGCATAAAATTATTTTGGAGCAGTTTTAAACATTTATCTCCATTCAAGTTGCCATCAATGAAAAAGTGACCTACTACAAAATGATTTCCAACAATTCCTGCCCAAACATTAACTTTTTCAAGATCTTGCGTATGTTTTTCTGTCATCCAGTGAGGATTCTTATTAGACCAATAGCGGCAATTTTGACGATTAACATGATCGTGAAGTGTAAATGTGCTCTCGGCAGAATACAAAACATCTTCTAATTGGATCACATTGTTATCTAACCTTACCATCATTTGTTCACAGAAATACGTTCTCCTATCGAAATCGTCTTCCATGAGCTCCTGTGCGGGCATCATTTCACTTTCCTTTAATACTTGAAAAATTGATGTGCGGCTAACGTTGAACAGTGGGGCTGCTTTTCGACCATAATTATGTGGGTTTTCTTGAAACTCAAGAATAATATCCAATTTTTTATTATCTCTTAGAGCATTGGCAGCTACTTGTTTTATCTGCTTTACATGACCAAACTCGCGAAACTGCTTTTCTATTTTGCTAATTGTTCCTTGGTATACAGGCGGCAAATTTGAAAAAATTTCTTGAAATAAGCGAGAAACTTCCATTTGTGTCCGTATGTTATTTACATAACCAATCATTTGTAGAATGGTTATTATGTGCATTTCTGTTAAATGTTAATTTTTGTAATAAATCTGAAAACATTTGATAGGTGTAGGACATTGTACATGAATTATGTCCAGAATGTTCCAGAGAATCAAAAAAAAACAACATACAGGGGCTGCATTTAAAAAAGAAAGTTGGTATTGGTAGTGTTGAAAAAATGCCCGTTTAAAAATACAAATCGACGTGTTCAAGCGTTTTTCCCTACCAGCCCTCCTTTATTCGTTATCGAATTTATTCCATTTGGCTGTTCTACACTGTATATGTATATTTTGAGGCGTTCGTATTTAAACGCAAACGGAGTTCCATTTTCCGACAGGCAAGCTTTTGGTCGTCCACAATTATCGAGCAATGTTACCGTCCCAACTGGAAGTTCGGGAGATCCACTGAAGATTTTTTGGAAATGGAAAGTATTTTCTCAGGTCTTTTCTTAACAAAAATAATTCTTCATTTGTCAATTGTAAAACTCAGTTTCAAGAAACGAACTTTTAACGGTTAAATGAATTTCTACTTAGTAGTCTCACATGGAAGATATATCCTTTTCTTGACAATATTTTGGACTTGCGTTACACAATCTTCACCAACTGAAGAACCTTGAGAATATATTTGTCAGAGTCAAGAATGCCAAAAGCAAAGGCTCGGTCCTAGGAAGTGTTCCAAGTTCCAGAAGGAATTAGAGTTCATTCTTTTTGATAACTAAATAGTTAACAGGTCATTATCTAAAACCGTTTCTTACACTAGGTTATTGTTAGTTAACATTGGTGGAAGTATATTATAAAACAACAGGGCGTTGATATGTTTTTGTAGATTTTCAAGGAGATATTTTTTACTAAATGTTATAGATGTTCAGCTAGCTAGCAAAGAAATAAAGTCGACATACAAATTGAAGCTTATGAACGTATGAAATCATTCATTCATCCACAGAAAACAGAGTTTCTTTGGAAATTATCTAGACGGCTTTGGACTGCATTATTTATTGAAGATTTAGTTATCCATGCATTCGTTTTTGTTACAAACTGCCGCGACGTGGATGGAAATGACCTCTATGTCCTCCCAGGTATGAAGGGAAACCCTCGATTTTTCCATGGTTTTTAATGTATACCGTAAAAGTTTGTCAAACAGTCCATAAAACACCCTTATAACGTTGGATTTTGAGTAATCTCGGCACCCAATTTACATAAGTTTCCCAGGTTGAAATTTTTAGTTTGTCTGCAGATGAGATCTGTCTTCACCTACTTTAGAACCGATTTTACCCTTTGAATCAATTTTACGGGCTGCTCCTTCATCTCAAATGTTTTGAAATTGATGCATCTGGCTAAATATGTGAGTACTTTCTCATTTGTTCGACCAATGCGAAGTTTGCCATGGACTCGTTTAACTCTCCCTCCTAATCTCAACCACCACCATCTGCATCAAATCAACTACTTCTGGGACTGTCCTCGTATAGGTTTAATTTAAACGATCAAAACACAGTATTGGATAAATAAAGGATGTGCTTGATATTTAGACGTTGTCATGTTTTATATATGTTGCGCATTATTTGTTTGGAGATCCATCTTCCGTCTAAAAGCTTAAATCAGGGTCTATACCACATGATGATGAATATCAAACTTACAAACATGACCATCGAAAAGCTGACAAATTGAGGAAAAGGAGTAACTAATTCAGGTCGCCCAAAAGAGTTAGTCACGTCTGTAATCGTCAATAAAATCCATTACAGTTTTGTTAACCCAGACTTAGCACCTAGTAATTTTTGTAATATATTATTCAAAACATTAATTTAAGATATAAAATTGATCGATATCTAAAACTTATTTTTGTTTAATTTGTAAGTAATTACATGAGTGTGGCTACCAATTCATTGACCACACTTCAAATCTTGAGACATTAGAAAATATTTTCCTCGAACTCCTAGACTAATAATATCCTGAATTATGTTGGCGCCAACATTAGCACTGTAAGCGTTTTGGAATTTGGACAACAAACTTAACTTGTCTGTAAATCAAACTATTTGACTTGAAAATATTTGCAATGAAATTAATAAACGAAAATTGAGAAATTCAGTTGCATATTTTTACTGACTGCTTTAGAAGTTAGTGATGTAAGAAATCTTACTCATGCTAAAGTTTTCAGTTTATGAGAGCGGATTGTCTCTTCTGGCAATCTAATTTAACCCGCAAGAAGAATGTGCACTAAAACCATTCGTAAATAATAGAAATCCGCAATCTCCATAGAGTGAAAAATGACAAAAGCCGTTTAAGACTATCCGTTTGAATGGCTGCGAAAATTCAGCGATTTTTTGTACCCCACGAATGAGTAACAACGCTGAGAACGTTGTACACGTCACAAAATAGTTTGCTCAAAATATAAAGCAATTTTATCAGCGTCCCTTAGAGCATTGTGTGTTTAGTAAGAAGGCACAACATTTGTCAACCATCACCGTACAGGGATAGTTGGTATTCCTGAAGTTCTAGTTAATATTGCCGAAGTTGTGTTCAGAAGTTTGCCATTGTTTCCTGGGCAACGTCACACATTCGGTTATCCTTGTTAACATTTTACGGTTTATTTGGCTTCATTGCTGGAAATTTAGTACTCGACGAAAATTTTTTGTTGGAATGTTAATTTCGAGATTAACACAGAAGGGGACGTTACTCTCAGATAGTTTCGGTTTTAAAACTTTTGCTAACTGATACATGAGATATATTACCATAATTTGGTAAAGGGATGTTTTCGTAATGGTAACTGAGTAAAACAATTTTACGAATTAAATCATACACCTCTATGTTTCTGTAAACCTTTTCTTGAGTTCATCTTCTATATACAGGGTCTTTTATTTTAACTTGTAACGCGATAAAAGAAGTGAATTGACCAAAAAGATGTATTATGTTCGTTCACCGGTAAACTGCATTTTGTTCAAACCCATGAGATGACTAAATGTGGCAAGAATAAATTCACAATGTCCTCGAATGATATCGCAAGAATTTTCAATGCCCTGTTGCAGTTCTTTCTTTAGTATCTTCTCCTTTTTTAACCGACTTCCAAAAAGGAGTAGGTTATCAATTCGTCGCGTATTTTTTCGCTTTTTTTTTTTGTATGTATGTTACCTGATTTCTTCTACCGTGGTGCACTGTTCTAAACGAATATGGTCTTGTTTAATAGAGTATATATCCGGATTGGTGAAACTTCAAATTTTGGAAAAGAATTCTATTGGTAAAGTGATAAAATTTGTGAATGAACACATGCGTGCATGGAAATCGACCAATATCCCTAATATTTTAGTCGATTTTTCGATAACTCCTTATGGATGTGTATAGTATTTTTAACGTTTAATCTATTAAGGAAGATCTTTAGGTGATCTCATATACTTTTCTGCGACGTGCAACTTGCAGTTTTGCAGAAAATCGCCGAAAATTCCAAAATTCTTATCAAAAATTTCTTCAAAATGACATAACGGACATTTCCTCATAAATATTTTAATTCCAACGTAATAGTGCGGTAATTTTAGGCACTGGAAGTTTTAATTGCGAATTTGAAAATTTTCTATGTACGTCTTAAGCATATAGGTAGTAAAGCATAGTATTTTCGGCTCCTTAAATTAATGAGTACTAAGCTCGTTTTGTTTGGATACCAGGTAAATACCTATTTAAATGCAAATTTTTCCATTTTGCGAAGACGGTACTTTTGGTTGTCACATTCTCCCGGCCTAATAGAAAATTCAGTGACAACACATGTCAAACTTTAAACTGGTACTTGGTGGCTTATAGACAGGGTGTTTAGTTATAGCAAACTAAATCACAAAGTAAAGTGGTAGAAGGAGTTGCATTTATATGAAGATTGAAATATAGGACGGACTACAATGATAGTGGTCCGTGGGCAGCCGTATATACAGGCTGGTTGGAATATAGGGTGGACTGGACGTAAAAAACGTATAAAAATGTTGAAAAAAATGTGAGATTAAAATTATATAGGGTGATTAAAAAACTGTTATATGATGTGGACATAAGCAAATCATATACAGGATGGTTGAAATATATGCTGGAGTTAAATTATATTTATACAGTATGATTAAAAAATTATTTCTTTTATAGCCCATAAGAAGTTGCATAAAGTGTGGAGAGGAATTAATGTTACACAGGGCGATAACATAAAATGTTAAAAATGAAATAATTTATGGGGTAGCCCATAAGGGGTTATAAACTATGGTTGAAATATAGGACGGATTTGACCCCGTAAATATAGGATGGCTTCTACTCCGTCCTATAGTTTACAGAAGGCAGCTAACAAATTTATGCTTGTCCGTGGGCAGTCGTATGTACAGGCTGGTTGGTACATAGGCTGGAGTGGAATTATCTAGTTATACAAGGTTGTCAAAAAAAGTTGAAAAAATGTTACATGGCGTAGTCCATAAGGCATAAATATATTTTGGGCTTATTAATTCAACGCGTACTAGTACATTTTGTTCGTAAAGATTTACCTGTCAATTTAAATGATAAAGTATCATTGTGTAATGTTGAGGCTTTCGATGTTACCTGGTTCTGTCTATTAAGGTTATACATACAAAATAACAAATAAAGAATGAAAACTACCTGAGTTCAAAAAAAAACTAAAAAGTTGAAAATAAAACATTTAAAAAAAAATATAATCGACTTCTACCTATAACTAAAAAGCTAAAAATAGTTATAACAAAATATAACTCTAGCAAATAAATAACACATTCAATGTTGTAAGGCCCCTACCCAGGAAGTAAAAAATGTAAACATTAAAAGGTGCTCATTCTGTACAAATTAATTACCTACCAATCTAGTATATTTTTTGAAGTCGGTGCCAAGCAAATCTAAAATCCTTCATTGCGTACTTATCAACTAATTCATCAAACTTGATTGTTGCTTGGCACCGACTTCAAAAATATACTAGATTGGTAGGTAATTAATTTGTACAGAAAGAGCACCTCTAAATGTTTACATTTTTTACTTCCTGGGTAGGTACCTTACAACATTGAATGTGTTATTTATTTGCTAGAGTTATATTTTGTTATAATTATTTTTAGCTTTTTAGTTATAGGTGGAAGTCGGTTATATATTTTTTTAAATGTTTTATTTAATCCCGTGTATAGCTTTTGTCCGTCGTTGTCGGCTAGATTTCTTTCTAAAATTGCGTTGGTAATTCTCTGTAACCATGTATTTTTTTCAAAGAGGTCCATTATTTGTCTCCGTATTGGTATTTGATCAGTTGTTGCTTTTCTGTGTCGTCTACTAGCGTTCTTTCTACTTTCAGGTTCTCTAAAAATCCATATTTCTGTGCCATTTGCATTACTTCGAAACCATAGATATTTATCGGCCGTAATATAATGTTTTATATTCTCTATTTTGTTTGTGTTCTGATGTCCTTCTGCTTATTACTGCTCATGTTACCTTTTTTCTTTACAAATTGATGTGCTGCCATAATTTAGCACTCAGGATCCTTTTTTTCTTTAGAAATTCTGTGTTTAGTTGTGTCCTTACTTCCCACTAGTGTTGCTTTGTGCCTGGATATACACATTTCTTACATTTTCTAGTTTTCCCGTTTTCCCCCTTTTAGATCAGCCACACTCAGTAGTGAACACACAATTTATGTGGTCTGAAACAAATTAGGTTTGTAATAGGGCTAGGTCAGGCGAGGCTGGTGTTTTGCAATACATTTGTCCCCTCTGCGCTGAATGTCAGAGTTTTAATTGTCACATTTGTTAAATAATTGTTGAAACTTGCTCTACTTGTAACCTTATTGTAATTTAGAGCTTACAATTTCATATTATCTTTCTCTGCCACTGTTATATAAACGATTTTTGAGAATGTTCTATAATTTTCCTTTAAATAAATTAAATGTATATAGATTGGGAAACATGATTTTGAAAGTAGTGCAATATATACAAATATACTATCACAAACTGTTATTATAAATAAATTGATAAATAGCTGAGCAGGGATCACTGTCAGAGGGTATCACAAAAAATATTTCCATATATGAAACAAAAAGAAATAGTAAATATTTAGTAATAATGTGGCCAATTTTTTTAAAGTGAATATAGTTGATTAAACATGAACAGAAGTTTTTGTTAAAATTTTTTTAAATCATGAAATGTTAAAAATCTGAGGAGATTAAGGTCTGATCGGCATTATATTAAAAATTTTTGAAAAACATTTGAAAGAACGTGCAGTGCATCCCATTTTGGTTGAGATTGCCAGGTTACTCGGTTGTTATTGAAGATAGAGTCTTGCGGTTTTCACATACCTGTTCTACTTTTTTGTGAAACTCAGGATGGCCATATCAGATTTTGCGTAAGTGTTTCCATTTATAACATACAGGGCGATTTTGATAATTTATACTTTTTGGACTCCTTCTATATCTACGAAGTTATTAGAAATACTCTTGCGCTAAGAACTACGTCTAATAGAAAATTTTGCATAGAATCCAGTGGAGTACTCAATTTTTTTTTCCGAGTATGTTTTTGAAGATACTACACAACATTATATATTTTTAAATGGAACACCCTGTATTTTATTATTTCATTGAATTCGTTATTTTTTTCCCTTTAAAATAATGTATAATACAATACACATGGTATTATTAGAAATGCTAAAAAACACTAAAAAGCTGTGTTTTTTGCTAGTAGACCATGTATTTTCCATTTAAAAGAAGAATCAAACAAATAATTCCATTTGAGATTTTTTATAGGAGTTTATGAGCAAAGAAAAATAATGTTAACAATAATTCAATAACATGAAACACGAAATTTAGGTACCTAAAGGCAACTAATAAATAGTTATACATCGTTCATTATGTATAACAAACAGAACAAGTATTACAAATCAAATATCTATCTTAAAATTAATTTTGGACATTATTTATTACCTTATTGATTTAACTGTTCAAATTGTTGTCCATTTTCCCTAACACATAATTGTCAAACCTGAGTGCATTTAAAATTATAACAGGTCGCCTTTGTAAATCCCGAAAAGCTGCCTCCGTTGCGGCACGAAGTTCTTCGCGACTGGTGTGTCTGTTGGTATATATTTTATTTTTCAAATAACCCCACAAAAAAAAGTCCAATATAGATAAATCGGGTGATCTTGGAGGCCACCTAATTGGTCCATGTGTTCCTATCCAACATCCTTGAAAATTATTTTCTAAAAAGCGCCCAATTAATCTAGAATTGTGGGCAGGGGCGCCATCTTGTTGAAAGTGTATAGAACATCTTCCAATATTTCGGGTAATAAGTCTTCTAGGATTGTCAAGTACCTATTGGCGGTAAGGGTTCCTTCAAAAAAGCGGTACTTTATTTTTGTCCCCAGTATGAAACAGGCTACATTAAAACCAAATCGACCCTGCTGTTGTCGCTCAAAAATGAAGTGCGGGTTCTCATCATACCAGTATCTTGTATTCTGCCTGTTAAATATACCGGCACTGCTTATATGAGATTCGTCTGACCAAATAACTTTCCTTACAAAATCATTGTCCCTTCGGGTTTGGTCTAAAAACCAATTGCAAAAATTTAACCGTCTTGCTGCATCACCAGGATATAAGTGCTGGGCAATATTGACATTGTAAGGTTTAAATTTATATTTTTTTAAAATTCTTTGGACCCGTGATTGAGAAACTCCAGTGTAATTTTCTAATTTCGCACAAGAAGTCTGGGGATAGGCATGAACGCTAGCTAACACATTTATTTCATTCATTTCTCGATTTTCTTTGTTATACACCTTTGATCGAGGTTTAGAATATGCACTAAAACTTAGTAAATTATTCTTTAGTTTAAATATAGTTGCTCGACTAGGTTGATGCCTCTCTGGATATCTGAAAGTTTTAAAAACGCGATTTCATGAAATATCTTATGGTAAAATACTCGTACTTTATACCTGTCGAAATATAGTTCTAAGACAGTGTGATCAGATTTGCGTTTTTCTCTCCAGCGCTCACTAGATAAAAAATTGTTCCGAAAGGCGGAATTCTATAATAATTTTAAATGGATTCATGCGAGATGGAAAGGTTTGCCAATTATGTGTTAGGGAAAATGGACAACAATTTGAACAGCTAAATCAATAAGGTAATAAATAATGTCCAAAATTAATTTTAAGATATATATTTGATTTGTAATACTTGTTCTGTTTGTTATACATAATAGTTGGTTTTAGGTACCTAAATTTCGTGTTTCATGTTATTGAATTATTGTTAACATTATTTTTCTTTGCTCATAAACTCCTATAAAAAATCTCAAATGGAATTATTTGTTTGATTCTCCTTTTAAATTGAAAATACATGGCCTACTAGAAAAAAACTCAGATTTTTAGTGTTTTTTAGCATTTCTAATAATACCATGTGTATTGTAATATACATTATTTTAAAGGAAAAAAAAATAACGAATTCAATGAAATAATAAAGTACAGGGTGTTCAATTTAAAAATATATAATGTTGTGTAGTATCTTCAAAACCATACTCGGAAAAAAAATTTAGTACTCCACTGGATTCTATGCAAAATTTTCTATTAGACGTAGTTCTTAGCGCAATAGTATTTCTAATAACTTCGTAGATATAGAAGGGGTCCAAAAAGTATAAATTATCAAAATCGCCCTGTATCTTATAAATGGAAACACTTATACAAAATCTGATATGGCCATCCTGAGTTTCACAAAAAAGTAGAACAGGTATGTGAAAACCGCAATACTCTATCTTCAATAACAACCGAGTAACCTGGCAATCTCAACCAAAATGGGATGCACTGTACACAATATAGAAATTTTACAATGGATGAATTGTATATTGTTTTCAATTTTAATTGATTCAAAAATAACATTTGTAAAATAATTCAATTAGCAAATATGAAATGTAAAAATTTTCTTTTGGAAATATCTCTAGTTACTGTAAATATTTAGAAAGCTACAAATATGATAAAAGAAATGTAGATCATAAAAACTGGATCACATTTAGATTGAGACCTAACTGAATAGGTAATTTTTGTTTAATTTTTTAAGCAAGCTTCAGTTCAAGATATCAGTTGTACTAAACTGAAAATAATTATTTTATGAAATGACACTGCTATATGTTATTTATATAGGTGAATATAGTAAAATAGAATAGAAAAGTCCATATCTATAGAGTTTCAATTAGAGGAAAATCACTAAAAAATTTATAATACATTCTATAACTTCAAATAATTTCAAAAGCTTGTAACGAGCAAGGAATTAACTACTTGCGAACTATCTTTTGTAATATAAAAGTCTTTGCTCTGTTATGTTTGCTGCAACTAGTATTAATTTTCGCAACATAACTGCATGCTATCTATCCATTGTGCCTCAATAACGATACACTTAAAGTTCGGAATAATTATATCTAATTCGAATGGTTTCCTTTGAAACTGTTTTATAGTTGCAGATTGAATTGGATCGTTTATTGAAATGTTGAATGTACGACGTAAAGAGAGTTTCATACCACACACGCATATTGAGATTCAATCTGATCCAGATATTTCAGAGTTATAAAACTGAAAATATGCTTTTCTATAAAGCCAGTCTTGAATTCCTACGTGATCCGATTACATCAACACGTATGCTATAAATGTGATGGTATCTTTATTCAGTTAATTTTACAGTAATATTCCGAGCCAATATCATATATATTGGTTGATATGTGGACGATAATTGAATGCATGTGTTTGTACATATTTCGAAGTAATTTCGTATGTTGGCTTTTATGTAGTAGACCAGTGGATATATGCTGACAAATGAGTTTGTTGTGTATGTTTGGAGCGACTATAGGAAAGGTAGTTTTCCTTAATACTGTTGGCGGTTTCCCTATATTTTTAGTTCTTCCACAAATATAACATTCCGAGTTTGTGACCTTTATCCTTTTTTGGTGTCATTTCGTTGGAGGAAAACTACCGAACTGTGATTAGAACACGATGTATTTCACTAATATAAAGTGCTTCTAGGGGCCTCACTGCTTTGGAGACTTGAAGTTCTTAATATGAGATTACCATATGTTTTAATATATCACAAATGACCACAACTCGACTTAAGACTGTGTGGTCCGCTTGACGGTCAATAGAAGCTAACCATACCCTAGCATCACTGTTTTAATCTCTCATTCAGGAAAACTACGAGAACGGTAATCTCCAGTTAGGCTATTAGAAGATGGTAGCATGCATTTCGTTTGAGAGTCAGAAGAGGCACTACTAGGTACACGATATCGAATAGGAAGTATCGATACTGTACTCATGAGTTGTATCGAAACAAAAGTATCGATACTTCGTAGTATCGAGTACTTTTCTTAGAGCCTAATGCCTAATGCCTAATGCCTACACAACTAGATATCATGACTCAGTCAGTCAGTAACGTCAGTTCAGCTTTAGTAGATAGTAGTCTAGGGCCTAGGCAGGTGCTTCGCTTCCGATGGTAAATTTATTCCGATTTTTTTGTTGATTCTATTGCAAAATCGTCTCCTAAAAACAAATACGAAGGTTGCCGAGCAGTAACTTGGTCGAGAAATTGTTTGAACAACTTTTCGACACATAAAAAATCAACTTTTTCGCGTCGAAAACCATTTTTGGGTTTTTTGAGTCATTCTGAACAACAAAGCTCTCTTATGATGTTTCTCCAAAGTTGATTGTCCTTGAGTTATAGACGATTTAATTAGTTAGAAAAAACCCATACGACATTTCCAAGTTTTATAAATTATCATTTTTGAACCCACAACAAACCAAACGACACTTTTAACATTCATGTGCAACATCCCGCAGAGGTTTTTGGGATTATTTAATTGTAAAGGCTTTATTTTTAAATGTTTTTCACACCCGGCTGAATTCCCCAGGCATTTAACAGACCTCAATTGTTTATTATTTATTTCACAGAAATAATTCCCAACCGGGGTGGGCCTAGAATGTATTAAAATGTTTGTAAATATACTCTAAACGTCACATTACGATATTTTTTATTACTCTCTTTCTTGAATTTGGCAGTTTTACTTAATAAATAAAATTATTAAACATTTCACTGACTTTTATTCACTTTTTAACCGAATTCAAATAGGAGGTTCTCAGTTCGTCGGTATATGTTTTTTTATTTGTGTTCAGCGATTACTCGGAGGGGGTTCTAGGAATTTAGATAATTGAACTGGATTTTGTTAAGGGGGATCCCCAAGTGGTTCCACATTTTTTCAAGGACATAATTTACATCGTTTTTTAGAAAATCTTTTTTAACCGACATACATTTTGTGGAGGCGATAGTGTTCAAAAAGAAATGTCTCTGTTCGGAACCTGGGCTGTAATAAATTGAAAATATATTGGAATTAAATCAAAAACAAATGTCAGTTAATCAACTTCAAGGTGCAAGTTCTCAATTGGTCTCTATATACAGTATGTCTACATAGAGAAAAATTTATTTTTCATAAAAAGATTTGCATTGTCTGAAACACAGATTACCATTACATGTCACTTTTTAAACGGTATACCAGGTTTTTCAGCAAATATCAAATTTATATACCCTCTTCGAGGTGTCATTCCTTTGTACGCAAGACAATATATATTATATATCAATATAATACATATTGTTTCTGGTTAGGGAACCTTCATCAGTTGCGCTTCCCACAATTGAATGTCCTCTCGAACACTTCTTTATGCATTTGATGCATTTCAATATCAAATTTGCTTAAAAGTGAAGTAAATTTGTTTTTAATAATATCTAAAATTGTTACCAAACATTAGGTATTATATTTAAAATGTCATCTTATTTTACCACTGTGCTAAAAATTCTATAATAAATATTCATGTCGCTTTTAGAATCCTAGGTTTGACAGAAAAATAACAATTTTGCTTATAAGAAAAGTACTTTTACTTTTTTTAATATCTCATATGGTTATGAATCAAAGTTTATTAGAACTGAAAACTGCATCAAATTGTGCTATATCACTAACAATTTTATAATGAATATTATTTTTTAATGAAAAAAAACTGATTCATTATAAAATTTCGCAGTGGAGTTAACAGACATAAAAAAAGTTGAATGTTCTCAAATCGTCTACAATACATTAATAAAGAAGCAAAGAATATTTTTTCCTGCAACATATAATATTTTTTCTTAAGTCTGTTGCAAGTTAAGGTGAAAATAATTAGAAAAGTGCATTAATCAGTTTGCAATTTGCTGTCCAACTTGGCACTGACTTCATAAAAAATATTTAATTGTTGCAGGAAAAGTTATTTTTTGCTCTTTAATGAAGTTCCTTTTTTATTTTAATATATTTATATATGTTCTTCAAATATTTACTTTAGTTGTGACGTGTAAGTATGAATTTGCTAAAATAACAAGTTCATCTTTCTCACACATCAAATTCAAAAGAAAAAACTCATACTTACATAAGCAACGTTATCTTATATAAATTTAGTAAATTTATTACAATATCGAAAAACGCTTAATTTTCTAGATTTAATTTGTAAATAATTTTCTGTCATCGCCCCAACACATTAAAAAATCTCTTATGCTAACTAATTTATTTATTTTTAAGCTACATATTCATTGGCCTAGTTGAGCTGGTCGAATTAAAATGTGTTTGTTGTTTTAGTAATAAGCCGGTATCATCTCCAATTTGACGGTTTATTTGTTTATCATTGATAAGTGACTTGTCATCAGTTTATGCGAATAACGACGGAAACAAATCGACTATATAGCTAACGAAACCAGTACTGATTCAATCACCAGACGTGTCGCAGTCTTGCACTCGGGGATTTTGTTTATTAATTTTCGTCGATTACGGGAAGTGAACGATCGATTTTTAAAAACGTCAAAGTTATTAGATGAATAAGTGATTATTGTGTATATTTTGATTTTAAATTATTAAGTACGTTTATTGTTTGTTCTGACTTGGACTTCAAGTGTCGTCTAAGCCAAGGACCCCGAAAACTCCTAGTGATTTTCACCTTGTAAGAGTTATGTACACATTCTACGAGTTTCTGAATTACAATTCATCATTCCATACATCAAAGTGGGTTAAATAATCATGATTGAGGTAGGTATTTGGAGTAGATCTACGTGATTCATATTTAGATACAGTCACATTTCAAGTGATTCATTTTTTACTGAAAAAATTATCCAGGCTTGACGAAATTCTAGGCATTCGGCTATTCATGTGTATTAGCCGAGGCCATTTAGCAAAATTAGTATAACAAAACCAACACCAAGTGTTACAAGGGTAAAATGTGACTAATTGGAATTAAATTCAACATTTTTTGACCATTTTATTTTTAACATCAAAAATCTGCAAAAATAGAGAAAAATCTAGTTTAATTTTCTGCAAAAGAATCTTCATGTAAAACCTTGTTTGCTACCATAAACAATGTAGCAGAGAATTGAAAAAACAAAAAAAATATGTATTGAAAGTCGGAATTTGATAAATATTTTGAATTTGGAATGTAAGAATATAAAATTTTCAATAAAAACGTAAATATTGATGTGTTTTGTATCATTTTATTACGCAATTTATTGGTAAAAATAATATAGACGGATTAATAAATTCAGTAGATAATGTTAGAAAATACAACATACTCAGAGTGACGGTACACTTAATTTTTTTCAGTGTAGAGCAGGCAATACATGTTTTATTTAGTGTCTTAAAAAAGAAATTAAATTGCATATTATTCAATATTTTTCCAGAAATTAGTTAATCAAAATTGAAAATTTTGTTCAATTTGCTGGTTTTATAAATTTGTATGACATATTGCATTGAAATAGAAGAAATCAACAAATTGCTTACACATATTATTCAAAAAATTATGTCGAAGGCAAAGTAATACAATTGAAGAGCATATTAAATAATTACCCCCATCTTAAATTACTGTACAATAACTGGCATCATTACAATGTTCTGACAAATAATTTTCTTCTATTGTTAAATATTTTATTTTGTCGTTATGACGTTAAATACTTGGGATTAGCAATAAATTCTTTTCAGCGATTCACATACTAAATCTGTAAAATATTGTAAAAATTTGGATAACCCCTTCGGAAGAATAATCCACAATAATTCGCTAGTAATAGCTAACGACGAATCAAAAATGAAATTTCTCCAAAACGCCATTAAGGGTTCTATACAGGGTGTTTTGTAGAAGGTTCGCCAAACATGGAGGGCAGATAGGTGGGCTAATGTGCTATATTATGTAGCCCATATAAAATCTAGATAGGTTACGGTTTTTGTTTAATTCTCAGATTTTTACCTTTTAACTATTGTAACTTTTTTATTTTTCACAGTATCTTCATCAAATAAACTTAAATCAAATATATAATGTTTGTTTGCTCATCTGCATTCGATATTTGATACAAATGGTTGGTTGAAAAAATTATATGAGTCCAGAAATAAAAAAGTCATTAAGTTAAACACTTTATCACTTTACAAAAAAAATAAAAATAAATAAGAAGCACATCAATAACTTCGAATGCTTTCTAAAACATCTCTACTTCAACCCCTTTCCAGCGATATACCACTCATATTG
This sequence comes from Octodonta nipae, assembly GCA_034190945.1. Lineage (NCBI taxonomy): Eukaryota > Metazoa > Arthropoda > Insecta > Coleoptera > Chrysomelidae > Octodonta > Octodonta nipae. Next base: position 16,669,909 of record CM067216.1, read on the forward strand.
GGAAGTAATCAGTATCATAATAAAATTTGAGATTGTAACTTACAAGGTGAAAATTACAAAAAATAAAACCTAGTCAGTGTATTGAACCTAATAGATGTCAGTGACATCTACCGTCTAGTGAGTAATTTAAGTATCTGAAGGCATACTATGCTATAACATATACCATACTCTTGACAGATGGTTCGAATGTTTTATATAAAAACACAAAAGTAAATATATATACAGATATATATCCACATATTTAGAACTATGATTCGAAACGGCTGTCATACGTTGAATGATATAGTTTTAAATATGTGGATATATATCTGTATATATATTTACTTTTGTGTTTTTATATAAAACACTCTAACCATCTGTCAAGAGTATGGTATATGTTATAGCATAGTATGCCTTCATATACTTAAATTACTCACTAGACGGTAGATGTCACCGACATCTATTAAGTTCAATACACTGACTGTTGTCTTACTGCTGTGTATTACATCCAAGTATTTCACTGTAGAACTTGTCATTCAAGGAAGCGTATCTGACGAGAACTCCTGCTTCGAAACGGCTGTCATACGTTGAATGATATAGTTCTAAATATGTGGATATATATCTGTATATAAATAAAACCTACACCATATTGCAATAATTTGTTATAAATGTTGTTCAAATTGTCAGAGTATAGGGTCAGTTCTTTCAATCCACGCTTTTGGGAATGAATTGTCCAGGAGTTCCCTGACAGTTCGTCTATAATGTGCTGGACAGCCATCTTTTTTGAATATTTTAGGTCTGTTTTCCAATAGGACTTCATCTAATAAGATCGATAAATCATTCATTAAAAATTATTATTATAGATATAAATAGAAACCAAGGAACAGTTATAGGAAAGAATCAATGTTGCGTTTCCAAAAATGGGGGATGATCGATCTTATGGGATGAAATCCCATTGGAGGTAGAACAATAATATTCAAAAATATGACTGTCCAGCATATTATAGGCGAACTGTCAGAGAGCTCCTGGTCAATTCATTCCCAAACGCGTAGATTGAGAGAACTGGCCCTATATTATGGCCTCCAAGGTCACCAGACCTAATTACCTTTGATTTTTTTCTCGTTTATGAGAGAGAAATAAAACCCAAGGAGCAGTTAAGAGCAAGAATAAATTTTGCTTTTGAAATAATATGGGATAAGATGCCACTAGAGACTACCACTGTAGGAGTCAGAAAAAGGTGTCGCAATTGCATCCGTAGCGGTAAAGGCCAGTTTGAACAAAATTTATAACAAATTATTGCAACTTGGTGTAGGATCTTTTGTAGTTCTCACCTTGTAAGTGACAATTTCAAATTTTATTATGATACTGATTGCTTTCCAATACGTTTGATATATCGTTGGAAAGGGGTTGAAGTAGAGAAGTTTTTGTAAGCATTCGAAGTTCTCCATGTGCTTCTTATTATTTTTTTTGTAACGTGATATAAAGTCTTTAACTTAATTACTTTTTATGGAACCTCGCCATTTGTGGATAAATTTTTTGAACCAAACATTTGTGCCAAATATCGAATGCAGATACGCAAACCAACATCATAGATTCGATTTAAGTTTTTTCGGTGAAGATACTGTGAAAAATAAAAAAGTTACAATAGTTTAAAGGTAAAAATCTGAGAATTAAGAAAAAAAAAACAAAAATCGTAAACTATTTAGATGTTATATCGGCTACATAATATAGCACATGAGCCCACCTATTTGCCCTCCTTGTTTGGCGAACGTTCTACAAAATACCCTGTATAATGTATAACTGTGATAAGGAAAAAAAATGCTTAAAAGAATGAAGTAACATTTTGACAAATTGATCAAGATTCAAGATTACTTTTCAAAAATCGATTACTGTGAAAAAGTAAGTGCACTCAAAGATTTATTTGAGTGTACTGAACCGCATTTTTTCTTACTTACTAATCTGGTTCAGATTTAATATTTAAGTAATTATTTTAACAAGAACTACTAAAATCCACCACATCTTGTCAGTATTAGTATCGAAAGCAAGTAAAAATCATCCACACTGTCGGCTTCTCAAATGAATGAATTATCTACATACCTACACAATTTTAAGTTTGTATGAAACCCACACAGCACAAGACGAACCACTGAAGACCAGACTCTTCAAATAGCCCCACAAAAAATAAATCACAATATAAAATGATCCTGGTACTGTTAGCCCGTTGACTTCTAGTACTATTATCATTCTCTAGGGTGGAGATCACCATCCTCCGCAATCACCAGATCCTTATCCCCTTGATTTTTAATGGACTTACACCATACTCGGAGTAAGAATTTGCTTACTACTTGAGTCTCGACAGAATAATGATTTAAAAGAATTCATAGTCTAGATCGAGCTGGGTATCTGTGCCTACTTAAGACACGAATCGTTCGAGTTTTCACAATATTATTATATTTTATTCAGCAATAGCACACTTTTCAACCCCCTTCGAGACACAAACGATAAATGCTGGATCAAAATCTGTCATCAGCTTACGGTCTAACTCCCCAATCCTCAGCAGAGGACTGAACTAGATTGTGCTGGCAAATGAAGTCCCTACGTTCTATCTAAACTCGAAAGCTATTTAATTTCAGTCTGACTTTTATGCGAAAAAATCGCAATTTCATTATTTTTTCTTCTCCTAATGTATTTCGTTTTTAATAGCGAAATTTCCTAGCCGGAAGATCTAATGACTGTGGGGTCGGTAACGACGGTCCAATACAATATTAACAAAACGTAGAAGGAATTTGAGCAGCCGAAAATTTAACAAAAGTTGACCAGGTAGTAGAATAAGAAAGTTGTCGGATAAAGACCGCCCCGACTGATGAGGGTGCAATCGACTGTCCGTCCTTTTTCATCCCTCTCTGCTGCGTTTCAACTGTATCCACGCTGCGTTGCGATCGCTCGGAACTCGGAACGCGATCAGTGAGAATTTGGTTGTTGGTGTATCTGCACGCATTTTTACTCGGGTATCTTTTCGTGAGCATGCTTTTCATATCAAATATGTTGTTTGGCTGGTTATTATCAGAAGTGCATTGTGATGGATTTCGATGAAGAGGGTAAGTGATAAAATATCTTACTCTACCCGTTTGTGACTGTTTTGGCTTTGTCCGTTTTGAAGTTTGTGTTTGTAAGTATAGTTTACTATTTTCGAACTTTGGCTCTTAAAAAATTATTTCTCAAAAAAATAGCAAGAAAAAGACGTTCCAGCTAGAATTTTATAAACAATAAATTTCTTAGTGTCTGCTGTACGTTTGAAATTTATCAAAAAGCCATTAGAAATAAGTTAAAGGGACTAATGTGCTTTTAAATTTGTATCCTTGAATTAAGCATGTATTTGATTCAGAATTAGACTGTATATAATTCACATATAAGAATATAGTAGTAACGATGGTGGTTATAGACTTTAAAAGACCTTTTGAAACAATCCTTTGTCAAAGATTATTGAAAACTTGCAAAGGCAAAGGCTTTAACGTGGTCAGACTGAAAGGTAGCAACAGACAAAATAATTGTGTAGTGTCCAAACGGAAAGTTAAGTTTGATGTGCTACAGGGATCCCTGCGGGAACCGCTCCTATTTATATTGGAACTATCCTGAATTTATATGCAGACGATATAGTCATTTATGTCTATGGAAATAATATTGAAGATGTATAAATGAAAATACACAGGCAATTAAGGGTTTTTGAGGGATGGTTAAAAGTGAATTGCTTAAGCGTTTGTGAATGCTAAAAGCGATAATCTTAGGTAGAAGTAGTTGTAGTTGAAAAATACTGAAATTATATAAATCAATTGTTCCATATTTTGAGTACTATCCAACTATTTACAAGAGTTACAAAACCAACACAAAATGGAGCTACGCATATTATGTTGAAAGTTGACAAATATACCATACTTAGATATATACTTTATTGCCTATACTTTATGGGTGTAAACCTAAGACTTAGGCCGGGCACAGACCTACCGTTTCTGTTGTGTTCTTATAAGAACAGAAAAGAAACCGGGTCGTCGCCACACACTTGCCGGTCGACGAGCTTTCTTGATTTGCCCTCAGTCGTAATCTAGCGCTTGTGGTAGACACATCGAACACATCATGTTTCGTAATAGAACAATAGAAGATGACGAACCGATCAAACGCACAGTTGTAGGACAACTATGGTAAAATCGCCAGCGCCGGGTTGCAACCGGGCTGTGTGTGCCGATATATGGAGTTTGCATGTAATTCATGCCTCTTTCTTACCGGTGAGAACGTTCTTACCGGGGACGCTGGCCGGTTGCTTTCTGACCGGGCGTCCTTGCCGTTCCGGATCGGTAGGTATGTGACGAGTGATATACTTTGCATTGCATTCTAGCCTTCCGTTACAATTCTTTTCTGTTCTGTTCTTATAAGAACAGAACAGAAACGGTAGGTCTGTGCCCGGCCTAATTTAGAACAATGTTGTTTTCATTTATAAATTTGTACATTGGTGCGAGAAATTCATCACTACAACACCAGGACTAATATGTAAAGAAATCTGTTACCAACAATTGTGATGGTCTGTTTTTGTACAAGTCGTGTAAAATAGTCTTCATGAATTTAAGAAAAATGTTGCATATGTAAAAACTAATTATGTGAAAATAATAGATTTAATTGTAATAGTTTTACTATGAATTAATGTTAATTAAATATGTAAGCTTTTATGTAAGGACAGAATGAAAGAATCAATTCTTTTGGAAACTAAGAAATCAGTTGCGATATCGGAATATGCTTTCTACCATATGTCTCTACTTTTTCGTTCAATAATATACAAACTGTCTGGACATACTTAAAAAAGGACTTATCAATATTATATTTATTTACATAGAACAGTCTGTATACGTAGTAAAATTAACCTAACAGTCTCAGTTTTTGTAATAACTGGAAATTTTGACATGATGTTTTAAAAATGATACAGGGCTGCAAATAATTGACAACTCGCTTATTGAAAAAGGTATCAAAACTAAATTATACAGTTTTTTAGTACTTAGAGTTCAATAACAAATCGGCCTTTAGCATTATCAACACCTATTTTTTGATAATTGCATAGTTCGCTTTTATTTTGATATCTTACCTAAGCCCGGGATCATTGCTTTTTCATGGTTAGTTACATTCTTCCCAAAGGTTAGCAGTTGTTTATGCTGGTAGATAATTATCCTTGTAAATGAAAATTTTGGTCGCGATAGTGATGGAAAAATCCGATGAGCGCATATATTTGTTCTCAAAAGTTCTTGAGTCTTTCCTCGAAATTTTTAGAATGCTTATCTCACTTTGTACAATTTCTTGAATTTAACCCTGGAGTTATTTCAATTTGCAATAGCGGGTACAAATACTCATCTGGATCATATTGTATGCTCCTTATTCTTATATTTAAGGGTATGCCTAAGAAATTATTAGAGAAAGGCTTACAGTATTATATATAGATCAAAGAGAAGCAAAAATGTGTTTAATATAGCCAAACAACTTTGAGACTTATTATAGTTTAATGCAGTTATTTGACCCTGTATAGTTTCACTGTTAGTTCGGTAATATATCCCAGTAATAATCCTGTCTTTCATTGTTAGGATTAAAATTTTACTTCAAATACAAAGTCTTTCATTTAAAAATTACTAACTTTAACAAGTACCGTTTTTAGAAATGACCGTTAAAATCCATAAATATAATTTTAAATTATGTTCACATAAACCTTGCAGAATGTAAAAATATTCTCTTTTGAGAAATCGTATCATACAAATTTGACCACCCTATATTGTCAGAATCCAAAGACTGCAGCGAATCTATGATACAATACCCTTTCATTCACTGTGAGAAATGTAACACAAGATTTTAAGGTTGCAAAAATATTCTTGGTTTACATTTGACTATACTACACAAAACACAATTCTGAAGTCGTATCGAATCACTGAAAGCAAGTCAATACTTATATAGTTTCTAGTCAGGAACCTTCATTAGTTGTACTTCTCTCAACTGATTGAAATTTTGAATATTTTTCTGTATTACGGGCATACAAGTTCACGCGAAATGAATATCGGCATCTATAAATTTCAGGGATAACTGGCCCGAAAGGTATCATTATTGCTTTGGTGGGTTTTAGATAACCTATGAATTGTTTCGTGTGACTTTTATCCTAAGAATGACAGGGAAATGGCATTAGCTCCACTCCCGATTTGAGGGGTCTGTGGAATAGTTTCCCCTCAAACTCCTAGATGTCGGTATTCATTTCGTATAAAAATATTTAATTTTCTTGTATAAATGAAACACATGTTTGCAATCAAGGACCGACATTTAAAATTATTCAATGCAAAAGAACAAGTTTGATGAAATGAAGACCACTTGCAGCAAAATCGACGAGCAGTATATGAAGTTGTGTAATAAATTGTAATTCAAATTGAAAATTAATAGACAAAGTGTTGTACTATGTATGTCGAATATCTTCCAACGAAATCTGAACATAGAATTTTTAATTTCGGATGAATCACATATTTCAACAAGATAACTGCAGTAATTTAGGATTAACTTAATAGATATCTGGATACATGAAGAGATTAGTAAGAGAACAGTTCGGGTTTTATAACTTTTTATAAGTTTATAAAATATTTCATATTCATTGACACCTAATTTCAGATACCGTACTACCCCAAATTTTTCCATAGTGATTTATTTAATACTATATAGTTTTTATATCATTCGTCCTCATCAAGAGGCGGGGTTGGCTTCATTTTTCCCTCCACATTTGCCTTCATCCAATCGTGTATGATATCCTGGCCATCTCCATGTTGATTTCGTAATACACTCTCCCACGTAATCTATTCTTGTCTCCAGTTTTATCCACTCATTGAATATTTTATCCCTTAATGTTATACCAACTATCGCTGTTGAAATATTGCTTTACATTACCTGAATTTTATGTAGGTGGTGTGTCCCTAATGCCCAGGTGTTTATTGCCTGCGTTAGTACAGAAATTACACATTGTTCAAGCACTTGGTACTTCATTTTATAGTAAATGGCATATTTCTGTTTCTTAAGAGGACATAGATTAACATCCAAAAGGTTGTTTTATCTGTAGGTTATTTTAACGTGACTTTTTGCAACGAAGTTCCTTATAGCACGTTCTACTCCAGACTTCATTTCGAAAAAAGCGTAATACTTGGATCATCACTACACTTTTTCGACAGTACGTTACAGCTATGGATGTAGTGAAGTGTACCTTAGGGTGCTACTGTATCGGGAATAACGAACCAGGGACCTACGTCATGTTACATTATTTGTTACACTGTTTCCTTTCTAAACTTCGCAAAACGCTGAAAATATAGCTACAACATTTTCAAACATCCTTTAAACAATATTCCACATAAGATTTTAGAATTAAATTGTGAAATTAAAACAATTACTTTATAAATATTAACAAGACTAATCGGAACAGATCTTAAAGTTGTAAAAAGGAACACAAATTGAGGTGCAATTACATGTCCGTTATTTCACAACACAGCAGCATCGTCCTTGCATTTACACATTTTTTGCGCTCAGCAATAAGCTCATAATTCTCTTAGCATCGTCGTTTATAAAAATACATATTGATATCCCTAAGTATCTTAAAACATTTCGGTAAAATTTTATCAGAAACAATCTACATATAATAAGTGTATCTCTGCAACCAAGTTGAAGGTCAACTTCTTGCACATGATACCCAAAGTACGTTTCATGAAGGTGACGTGAATGTCGGCTTTGTATTGTGCTTTACGGCACTTAAAAGGAACCGATTTTGTTTAGTTTTAATTATTTTTCCAACAGCAGTATAACTTGCTTTAATATTTACCATAGAACTCGTTTCGTCATATTGAAACGCCTACCATGTGCATACAGTTTCCTGTCTTGAATGCTATTTGACTTCAAGCTTAAGAGCATAACTGATTATTATGGTTTCAACCAATAAGACGTCATATGTGACAATTTCGCTCAGTAACGAAGAAACTTTTTCACTCCCTGTTCGAAACTTTAATTGCTTTTATGTTTCTTAGGAAAGCACACAAACTGAACTTTGTCCTGATTTAACTATTTTAACTTCGTTTTTATTCAGTTATTACTTTCTGTAGGTGTAACTTTCGCGCATTGGTCACTTCGTGGATTGGTCACATTGTCATATGTTTCACAATTCATAGAGTACGCCCCCACTTACTACTTTCTCTCTTAGATTCATTAGACTTAAGCCATAAGGTGTGGCATGAGACTTGCCTCGTAGATTATTACGTTTTGTTTGTGAGCCTGCAGGGAACCAATAGCGTGGTATCCAGAGGTCTCAACCCCCTGAACATATAGATTAGACATCTAATCTCTGTTTATAAACATACTGTTGTAACCAGTAGCTAGAAATAAGGTAATTGTTTTATATTTGCATATAACTAGGTTTTTGGGAAATATTGATCTAAGCTTTCACGGGTCACTTAGAGTTTTTTGGTTATGGTGACGTGGTCTGATCCAACCGTTTCCCCACCAATTCCTCAAGTAATCTTCGACCAAGTGTTACGTGTTGACTTTGGTGGTAAAGCATGTTGGATAATGCGGATGGACTGACGTGGCTACCAGACTGTGTCCTTCATTTCTGCTAAATTTGTTCTTGTCTTGTATATTTGTGGTGTTAATCTTGAAGTCACACTACTTCCTGTTTGTGTTTATAATCACGTATATCACGTTTGGTGTCTGGGAGAATACATGACATTTAAAGCAGCGGATTCTATAGTGAAGTTGTGCTATTGGTTTAAAGATGAAGAAGATATTTTTTTGATGTGTATGGATCTTTTTATTTGACTTGAGTTGTCTGAATTGTTGTATGTCATTTGTCGACACCTCACGATCTAAATCTATCTATTATTCTTCTTATAGAGCGATAAGACTGAGAAAAACTAACAGGATTTTCACCATTTTGCTACGAATTGAGTATTCTAACGTGAAATTTGAATCTTTATCTAAATATTGGCACTTTGAATTTTTTTTAGATCTAACTAACATATAATTACTCTACATTACCTTTATTCTCAGTGATAGGCGACACTGCATTATTGTAGTTTTTGTGGTTTATATTACACAGATATGAATACAATCTACTATCAATATGTATAGTCTTAATGGAGGTATGATATCTGTAGAGTGCACTCATATCTGGTTATTTTCAACAAGTTCAACATTAAGCATTATTCTTATTTTGATTAATTAATAGCGGGCGTAAACCGCAAACTCATCAGCTTTGACATTGTATGCAAATCATAACCAGGCATATCGTGAAAGGTTTCAGTGCATACTATGAGTCCATTTAAATTTCTAATGTTTACAAATAATATCTAAAACTTATGTTCATTACAACTAATATTGTTAATGTCACTTAACCGACTCTACAGTAGTCTCACATGCACCAATATCTTCATCCTTGTGCCATGATAATGTCATAATCATCACCATTGATAGGTTCCAGAATTACAGTTGTTCCCATTTTCTTAATTTATAGGTTTTTCTTTTTTATAAATGACAAAGACTGTTGACCATAGCTGGACACTAATTGTAATGTATGCTTTTTTTACTTAATACTTTATTTTTTTCCAGGGTGACGGTGCCATGGCCTGGCATGAGAAAGTTCGGCCTGGCCTACTCCTATTCCTTGTTGCGCTCACTATGATATCGGAGGCAGGAGCCAAAGCCTTAGGTAAGTACCTTCGTCCATTTTAAAATTATTATAATTTTAATGAAAACAATTACTGTATACTACTAATATTATTTATTTGAAATTCTTAGCAGTGCCATTCAAACGAACGTTACACTAATCATCATTGCCAGTGAGAAACTTAAACATTATTACGGTGGGCTCACTTTTAGTTGTATTTAGAATGATATGTTTTGTGATGATTTTTGAGTTTTAAATCCCATATATCTCGCAAAAGTAAATTTAAAGAAGTCGTCCATGATCTTTTTTGTTGTAAAGGAGTCAAAATATAATGCGAGAAAATTCGCGAGGTAAGACGAAAGCTTTTTAAGAAGTGTACGATCGATAGTTATTCCCCGTCTCTGTTTCTCTTTCTTTCTGTCATTCTTAGTAATGGTTATACATTTCAGAAAAATTAAAATTACTACTATTATGTATATATATATATATATATATATATATGAGATACGTATGTAGTCTTGGTATGTAGAGGTCAGGTATAAATTAAAACAATTTAATCATTAGATTACAACGTTTCGGGGTTTAATATTAATTAATAATTTACCCCTTCATCAGGTAATGTGATTATATGCCTTTTCACACCGTGGAGTTTACAGGTTCTATTACTATTTGTCATTAAAACATCAAACTGCTCTAGAAATTCTTATCCTGATTAAAATATAAAATGCTACAAAATACGTTAAAAACGTTTGACAACTGACAACACAAGTCGATATTGACAAGTTTTCGTGATAAAATGGAATATTCTAACGAAGAAAACTGAATATAGTGGAATGTTATATCATATGCCATAAAAATTCAGTTCGTGCAGCTGAGGAATACTTTCATAGATATTTAAATCGTCGTCAACCTGCTCTGTGTACATTTAAGAGACCTTACGATAGTTTACGCAGATATGGATCTTTTACTAAGCCACCAAAGGAACGTAATCAAATTAACGAAGCAGCACAAATAAATGTTTTGGCAATGGTAAATCAAAATCCATCTACATCAACTCGTGAGATTTCGGCAGAAGCTGGCACATCTCAACGAACTGTAATTAAAGTACTGAAAGCGCACATGTTCCACCCGAACAAACTTTCAGTTTCTCAAACCCTCTTCATGTAGAACAAAGACGACCCCAGATAACATTTGGTTTTAATGTTTGGTGTGGTATCATAGGATCTACTATTCTGGGGCCCTTTATCTATGACGAATCACTTACTGAGGAGCGCTACTTGCATTTCTTGCAATACACTTTTCGAGTCATTTTTGCATAATTTGAATTTGAGAACTCGTTTAGAAATTGAGTGGTTCCAACATGATGGAGCACCTGCTCATAACTCGTTATTACTAAGATAACACTTAGATAATATCTATCCAAACTCTTGGGTAGGAAGAAATGGCCCACGCGAATGGCCACCCTGGTCTCCCGTTTTGGCAATTATAGACTTCTATTTATGGGGTGCGCTAAAAAACAAAGTATAAAAAATAAAGTATGAGACAGTTGGTGAGCTAAGGGAGGCGGTATTTTAAGCAATTGAAGAAATTTATAGGCGGTCTGTGAGGAAAGCGGTAATGTCAATCTTAAAAAGATGGAATTTTTGTCTAAATAACAATGGTGGACTTTTCGAACATAAATTGTAACCATTATTATGTACTTTAATTTCTTAAGTTTTTCAAAGTACCTACTTATTTAGTTTTTTCGTTATATCTGATATACCTAATAAAAAATCGTTCAATGTTTTTTGGAATAGTTATTAATAAATCAATCTATTTCATGGCTAACTACGTTAAAAGTGAAAATAAGAGAGAAAAGCATCCATAACTCCGTTATTTTTATGAATAACTACATCGAGTATTATATTGTTTAAAGCTCTAAAATGTCTGATTTTGTGAGGTCATAGCCAACTATGGTTGCCATTCAAAAAAAGATAAGTTTGTGTCATATCTCGAAAACGAGAGCTGTCACGCAAACGAGGACCTGACAATCATATTCGGGATACAATTCCCTTCAATTTTGATATTTACACTTTTTTATAAAATCAATAACAAAGAAGCTAGAGGGATTTGACTAAATCGACACAATTTCGTTTTTTCAAAATATCTAGTAAGCCATGACTTTTTACAAAAATCCGAAAGTGTCATTAAATTGGGCCAGTAAAACTGCAAATCTGTCCCAATTTAACAATTGCTATATCTCCGCTAGTTTCCGAGATCCCCATACTGATTATCAAAAAAAAACACCCTGTATATATATATATATGTATATATATATATATATATATATATATATATATATATATATATATATATATATATATATATATATATATATATATATATATTACTATTCTGTTACCACTCAAGTATTAATCCTAATCTGTTATTTAATTCTTATTTTAAACTGCAAAGGAACACATGACGTGTAAGTTAGTTTTTATTTAAAACATATCTTTTACAGATTTCAGACATACTTCACCTATTTAATATTCGTAATTACAACAGCTTAAATTATAGAACATTATTTAAGTAGGTATTTTTTAAATATCACAACTTCTCCTGACTAATTTTTAAAATAGTTTTTGTAGTTTAGTTTAATCCAATACATATTTAAAAATGAATCGGTAAAATACATTAAATTAGTATGGCGCATTTGTAGCAAAAAGTTTTTAGAATATCCCATAGTAAATAAGAAAAATATATATGTACTACATGTCCTGATTGAAAAAAATTAACAGAACACGTGGCTTAAAATTAATATTATTTTATGTTTAGCAATTAGCATCATACCCCCTGTTTACACCAGCGCTATTCTAGTCATTTCTTGAACTAATGCTTTCAGGTGGACACTTTTTCAGTTTTTGTGGACTTCCAGTTTATCATTCTTGTCTCCACCCTCCATAAATTTGTCTTGTGTGTTGTTCCAACTTCTGACGGTGTATGTTACATGGGTATTTCAACTTCAAGCAACTGTGGTGTCGGTCGGAATAAAGTGTTAAAGCAAAAGCAACTTCAGTTTTTTCATTTAATTACTATCCTCATTTATTTTCATATGTGTAAGTGTCGGCCTCCGTTAAGAAGCTTTCGCTTCAAAAACTTCGGTTATAACACAAAAAGGCGCGCTGACCCCTAGACTATAACCTTACTTAAACAAATCGTTAACTTGCTCGATATTTGTTCAAGTCTCATGATGCCTCTATGATAGTTTAATTAATTGCTTACTTTATAGAGAAAGTTAAATTATGCTATTATTATGCAATGTACTGTTTACAGTGGAATTGTAAACACTTAAACCTATATTTTAGATAAATTTTGTGCAATATATATGGAAACATGGAATCTAAATACAAACCCCCGCATTTGTCAATAAATCATACGGAAATAGTACCCTGCAGACTTCTGAATTATTCACAAGGGTAGCTATTCGAAAGAGTCATATCATTTGATCACATTAGTAATCTTTTATCTGTCAGAAATATCCAGAATGACCAACAAATATAATATCTATCGATCTCGAATAAATATTAGATGTTGTTCTACAGAACTTGAATTCTAATGAGTTAAAACTACCGGTTCTTCGATGGACAGTTCATGAAATGCCCATTGGTTATACATTAGTTTGTCAATTCATGTTGATAGTGGAAACAGAGAGAATTTTAATGTGTTTGCTTGGTATTATGGAAATATTGTAATTGAAAATCGGAATTCTTATGCCATATGTGAAATCAGACGGATTCTTTTCGTCTAATGGAAAGCTTGTTATCTTTTTAACTGGATTTTTGACGGAAATAAATTTGGTTCATATTGAAAATATATGGAAATTGTACGCAACTAGAATGTAGTATTTTGAAAGTATTTAATTTTCGATTAGAATATTTTAAACCATTATTGCTTATACATATTCACTTCACAACAATTGAAATAGATATTCAATATTATTGAATCGAAAGCTTCTTCCCGGGGACCCACACTTACACATAAGGAAATGGATTAATATGGTAGCAAAATGCAAAAATCAGACTTTGTTCTGAGAATTTATTATTTCGATACTTCTTTGATCTTGAAATACCCTTACATCTTAGTTTTGTGTGTAAACAACAGGTACCAGGTTATATATTAAAAGTACCTTCATTTTTCAATACATTGTCGTAAATAAACAAATATAACATCCAATTAATATACAATACTAGCACAAAATTTCGTTCTCATAAACATTCTATTTCTCTCTTTCCGATATTATAAATTAGAGAATTGACGTATGTCAGAAGTCAGAACGCCACAAAAACGTGCAACGTTACCAGTTGTGTTGTGTTACCATGTTGCCATTACTTTTGTGTGCTGACCAAGTTCATATTATAAAGTAAACATTTTACATTAATAAATAAAAATAATATTTGAGTTTAGAGTAAAACCCCATTTTTAAATTCTTTGATATACTTTAGAACATATACTCCTGGAGGTAGCGTGCAATGTACATTAATAACGGACCTTAGAGCATATACTCCGAATAAGTTTAAGACCATAATCAAAAAATTGTGGTATTTTAATTTTAAACAAAACGAAAAATTATTTTCTTTTCAGGTGTGTCTCTGTTTGTGTATCAAATTTATTAGTTATGAAATCATGTTAAGTACCTTTTAAATTTACACAATTATTACCATACTTATAATAAATATTTCCTAGGAATTCAATTATTTTCTGTTAAGTTTTTAAAATGTAATCATCTTAGGAAAAATTTCAAATTCCAGAACGACGTTAATAAAAAGGACTCAACCTGACTTGACCATACAATGTATGACTGCACACTCCCTCTAAGACACGGATAGAGTACCTTTAAGGGAAAATTCACTAAACCCCAGATATACTATATATCAAAAGGGTTTAGCTCTGTGGGAGCCCTTGCCAGGTTATCAGGCCCGTGGTTGGCGTCGTGGCTGCAGTTTCCCATGAATTTTCGGACCCTCCGGGCTGTTCCTAACAGGACGGCTTTTTGCATCAGAGTTAGTAGAGATAAAGATGACCGAGGTATTTCAAATTGTTTAATAGATGTTTTGGCACTACTCCAGTTGTTGACATAACAATTGGTATCGTTCGAGTGTTGTTCATGTCCCATTGTCTCTATTAAAATTCTAAATCCCTGTATTTGGCTATTTTTTCAGCCTGCTTAATATTTATATTATTGTTGTTAGGGATTGCTATGCCAATTAAGGTTGTTTTTCTAGAGACTTTATCTACCAAAACTATATCTGGTCTATTGTAAGCAACAGTCCGATCGGTCAATATCGTCCAGTCCCAGTACAGTTTGTAGTTGTTATTTTCTAAAATAGATTCTGGTTTGTATATATAGTAGGGTGTTTTTACCGACTGTGATAGCTCGAGTTTCAGCGCTAGTTCCTGGTGCAGTATTTTTGCCACAGCATCGTGTCGTTCTTTGTATTCAGTTGCAGCGAACGCTTGGCAACCTCCTGTGATATGCTGAATAGATTCATATGTTTGACAACCATATCAGCATCTGTCGTTGTTGATAGACGGGTCTTTGACGATGTACTTTAAATAGTTCTTAGTTGGAATTACTTGATCTTGGATTGCCAATATAAAGCCAGAGATCAACCGCTGACGCTGAACTGTCGAGATAATCTTGGTTGACGTCATTTATATGTCTTTTTTGGAAATGATTACGCAAATTAGGAATTTGTTGATCACGTAACTTGCCTATATGTGCCAATCCTCTTCCTCCTTCATACCGTGGTAATGTTGTACGTTCGACAGAGCTCTTTGTTCAATGTCAGTTTTGCACCATTTAGCTATTATTCAAGTTTTCTTTCTTCATGTTTTAATGTATCAGATTAAACTATATTACAGCAGCTATTTTGAAGAATAGTCTGGAGATAAAAATAACTACTTAAATAATGTTCCTATAATTTAATATGTTATAATAAAAGTGAAAAAAGAACTAAATTACACATTAGGATTAATGCTTGAATCATAACAAAATAGTGACAATTATTTCAATTTTCCTGAAGGATATGTCCATTACCAACAATGACACATAGAAACAGAGACAGGGAGATAATGAGACCGGAAGTATATTTGGTTAGAACCATTCGCTTCCATCGTTTGGTCTCAAATGACTGCCGCTCTTTTTTCTTTTAGTTTCACTAACACTGTGTATTTAGTAAAAATCAAGTTTGAAGAATACGTACCTGCAGATCTCCGAGCATCAGTATATTAACTGGAACTGTTCCACACTTGAGTTCACACGACTATGTATTATAGAGAAAACTCACCTAATATTGAAAGTCGGACTTAATGAATTCCAGTAGTACTCTAAATATTACAATCTGTCAAAACTTTAATGACGGTCTACTTTAGAAATTAAAGTTTAAATAGATCATAAATAAGTTTTTATTGGATAATTTTTCACACTATTTATGTTCTTCGAATCTGAACTGTTTTATATAATTAAATGAATAATTGCAAAGGGAGTACGGATGTGTAATATTTGGAATATCTTCTATTTAAATTGTTAGACGTATAAAATAAACCCAGCCCGTTTTACTCTTTTGGCTTTTGTTTAAAACAGTTTCATATCTGTTCAATAAATATTCCAAACTCTCTGAGCTTATTTGGTTTTTTACACAAGATAACTCTTAAGAGACACTGTTTTCAACAAAGATAAACAAGCTTTATTTCCTGTGTTTGGAGTTATCGCAGTCGATTTATAGAAGTTTAAGTGTTTTCAGGCCATATGTTTTCTAAATCGATGTTTACGCCCCTTAAAATGTTACTACTGGGTTAAGTGTAGTGATAACGGATAATTTCTTTACGCTACCGGGGCTGGCGCATCTGAAACAAAGAAAATAATGTTAACAGAAACTTCCTTGAAAATTTTCTACCACAACGTTTTACAGTATTCTAACAAATACATTCAAACATTACTCTATTTTTTTCATTTCCACTTGCCTTCTCATTAAATTACCAACCAGAACACTTAGTGTTCACTAATGATACAATTTGAATCTATAGAGGTATTTAAAAATGTATAATCGATCAATTCTATTTGTCGGTAGAGACTGACCCGGCTATTTCTGACAGTTAAGAGATTACAAATGCGATCAAATGATATGCTTCTTTTGAAATCTAAACCCTAGTTAATAATTCAGTAGACAGGTAGATACTATTTTTGTTTGATTTATTAGTAAATGGAGTTTTATATTTAGACTCCATTCATATAGACGAGAATATTCTTTGAAAAAAAAAACGGTAATGTGATAATTTATTTACTGGGACTAGAAGTTGCTTTTTCCATGTAGTTTCCAGGTGATAAATAACGAATGCGAATACGTCAGTTTAAAATATCAAACAGTGGAGCGAGGTTCGTCCGATATGACATTAAGAGATTTCCAAGTTTTAATATTCCACCCATATAATGTGATGCGAAAATCTTATCAGTCTGTAAAAATGAGACTTCATATTGAACTATATAATAAAAATATTTATAGTCTCATGTTTTTACAACACAATAAGGTAATTAAATATTTAAGCTTATGGCCCAATCATAAATATTACAAAATTTTGATTTGCAAAAAAATGTAGATTTTTAAGAATGTGGAAATGCTAAAAACTTGGTTTATTAATAATTAGTTCTTTAATAGTAGAAGAACCCTTAATGTGAAGTAGATATTTACAAAAAATAAGAAATTTGAACATTTAGCTATTTGAAAAACATCTTCAAATTTTGCTATGTAGTGTACTACATAAGATTTATTAAGAAACACCTGATGATTCATATTTAGAAACCGTATGTGTACATTTTTTCACGCGGAACCTCATTCGTTGATTTATAAATGGCGAAACTGCAAGTGGTGACACGTTTCTAGAATTATTTCTTTCCAAGTTTAAGGTAATTTCAACTATAAGTCATCGACTGGCATTTACTACAAACCGCTTAATTGTGAAACCCGCGACCGTTGTAATTTATATTTCTGGGAAATATTTATTTCAAACATCAAGCATAATTAGCAAAATACGTGGTATAATGTTCAAATACACCTTGTAAAGGAAATGCTTCACTTAACAGATAAGCAAAATCTCTATCGAGTGTGTTTACATTTTTTATTGCATCAAATGCTGCTTTTTCAATCTTTTACATAATACTGTGTCAGGACTGTCAGGAGACACTATTCAGTCTTTAAATAACAAATACTCCAACAGTGTAATGTTGAAATTAATGCTTTTGTAGTTGTAATTCGATACCCTATTTTATTAATAAATACCATCTTGCCTTCTTAAATAAATACATTTTTAAAAAAACAGAAACCGACTTCAAAAGAAAATTAACTAAAAAGCATGATATAATATTTTGCTACAATTAAATATTTTTTATGAAGTCGGTGCCAAGCGAAAGTGAAAATATTTTTGTTAGGTGCATTGATGAGTTGAACTTTGCAACTTGGCTGTTCAAATTGGCACCGACTTCATAAAAAGTATTTAATTGTAGCAAAATGTTATTTCATGCTTTTTAGAATTAAACAATATTTGTACTCCGCCCTGTATGTCAGCTATCATTAATTTCAAACTGCTGTGAGCTACCTTATATAATTATTTCTTGCATTTTACTAACCATCCTGTAAGCTAACCTTTTTTTTCAATTCGTCCCACGTTCCGAATAAAATTTTTCAAATTTTATAATTTTTCCCCATTTTCTAAGAAACGGTAAAAGCTATTTTAATGAAAAAAATATGGGACCACTTTGCTATATCCCCACACCGGATCCCGTAAAATGGTCGAAATTCCTCGAGTGGTTTCCGAGTAATCGGTGAACAAACATAAAAAAAAAACATAGATACAGACGAATTGGATTCAAATAGGCAAACATATAGAGTAAGCACTTTTTGGGAAATAACACCACAAGTCACGAGATTTCTGTAAATTTGCAAACGTTTCGGAGTCTAAGTCAGACTCCGTTGTCAATGGCAAAGAAACTATGAAAAAAGGCACAATTCTAAAATGTAACATTAAAATGTTTGACAATATCTATTATGACTAAATATTGCCCTGTTTGGAAATGCACAGAGATTTCCTGACTTGTGGGGTTATTTCCCAAAAACTGCTTAAACATTGAAATAATATGCCACAAATATCCTTCAGAAAACAATGTAAAGTAAGCTATTTTCTACTTTAATTTTCGACACACTCTCCATTTGTACTTGTCCTAACAATGCTTCGATAGCCTTTCTGAAAAATTTATTTCCGATCAGTGCTCACGTAACATCATTATCACTCAAAATTTATTTCGATTTTGGGAGGAGCATTCACTAAGGCCCACGTCTGGACAATATTGTTCCCCAACTGGAAGTATTGGCTGTGCGAAATGTTTCTTTCAACTTATTTGGTCATTGGGCATTAATTCTGTGTAATAATTACCTACAATTGTGGCTTTCCAAAATATCGAAGTCATCATCCGGAATCACAAGAAATTTAAGCTGTGGAGGGTATAGGAGAGTTTCCACCGTACTCTTCGTGCTTTGGTTTCTGGATCATAATGGAGGAACCAAGATTTACATAATAATAAACCAGCTTTTTACTACAGGGTATGATACAGATGATACAGAAGACTCAACTAATGTTGATATTAGCGTGTGATGAATCCGAGTAGGCATATTGTCTTTTTATTGGAAATATTTTAGAACTATTCTGCTCGACTGATTCCTTAAGAAAACTAACACCAAACAACAAAATTACTTTATAGACATAACCAATGACTACAAATATAAATGGGTTGAAAAATGTTTCCCTGAACATAGTAAACAATTACTAACCGATGCCAAACTTCTTTCCATTGTAACCAATAAGACTTAAATCTAGGTATTGTACGCATTGACTTTACTTTACGTTTTTGTCCAGCAGGTAACAGCGTAAGTCTGTTTATTTACATTTTCAATTGGGATTAACTTCCTAATTCATATTGTTTAAAGTGATTTGGGTGTGGAAACTTGTTTGGAATCAGTGATTCTTTTGTATAAGTGTAAAAAACAATAATAAATTGGTATTTCAGTGTTTTACATGCAGATAAACGGCATATTCGTTTGCCGAATTATCTTCCCACCAGTAAGTGTCAGCTCATAAACGTTGTAAAAAAAGAAGTAAATAAAAGTATATTTTACATGTATAAATAAATGTTTTGATAATTGCTATTACATATTAGGAAATAAGCCACTCATTATTTTTGTTATTGTGCACATCTTTTAATGCATTTCAATACATTTATATTTGTGGACTAGGTACGTAGTTGTATTATTTTGAATCTTAATAACATAAGCCCTAAATTTAATGCCGATTGGACGCTACTGTTGGAGCCGGAAGATTTGTAAACAAATATGTGTGTGCCTCCTTCTATTTTTGTCTCATGTTTCAACCCATTTTTCGTTTGGTCGTATATAAAAGTGCCGAGTTCATTTATATTAGTAGTCATTGGACATAACCTATACCGTCAGTGTCAAACTGTCAAACATTTAAATGTGGTCAACCCTCGTGTTTGAAATAAATATTTTACTTGTTCAGCAGGAAAGTATTGAATTCAGTAATTCAAATTCACAGTTTAAGCGTACATCTGAAAAATATTTGAAAAATATGTTTTTTTACATTAACGCAGCCTAGTTAACAGTCCTCTTCATTTTTTACAAATAAAAATTGAGGTGAAAATTTTTATGCTGTTATGAATGTATAAAAAAATTCGTGCAACAAAAGATTTGTTTATTGAGAAGCTTTTTTCATGTGTGTATTTTTAAAAACGTATGCATTCATTATTGAAAATGCAAAGCCCTCAAATTGGAATGGTTTATGTATAGATTAGCTATAGTTTATTCGTTTGAACTTTGAAGTGCATGCAATACAAGTTACGTTTGCAAAACATTTATATTCGATATCTATAGGTGTAATATTGTTATACCGAACGATATTGGAATGATTTTGTAACTGATTATCTAAATTTAATCAAAATACGACATAAGCAGTGATTCAGGGCTTGAGACATCATTTGTATATTTGATCACAATCGTTTCAGCTGTTTTCGAGACCGCCGTAACATACATAACGTTTTGTATACGAGTAGATAAATTCGTACGAATAATTTATTTATTTTAATAGTGTTAATACTATTTTTATGTTTGGTTTGCATGGTTTGAAATGCCAGTTGGCCGATAAATAAGTATTAATCAAAATGCATTCGTTAATGTTGTAATATTTTAACATTTAAAATCCCGGTGAATCGAATTTTCTCTTCTTTACTGATCGATTTGCAAAGAATAACCCTAAATGCGTAAAGAGGTTTGCATTTATACAAGTATTGCTCCTTAAGTAATATTAGATACAATACGAGCGCTATGTGTTGTTTACAGTAACTTAAAGGATTCATCTCGGCCAAAAAATGGAATTAAATCGTGAACATTTTCGTGCGATTATTTTTTACAACTTTCGACGTGGATTAAGTCAGCAAGAGTGCATGGATGAACTTAATTTAATTTTTGGCGATGAAACTCCATCAAGGACCACTGTTTTTCGATGGTATGGTGAATTCAACGAAGGTCGTAGTTCACTCCAAGACGAATTTCGTGAAGGTCGTCCAAAAACAGTTGTTGTTCCAGAAACCATTGATGCTATGCGCGAACTGATATTGCAAGATCGTCATGTGACCTATCGTGAGATTGAGTCAACCTTACACATTAGTGGAACCAGCATACATTCAATATTGGATCCCACGCAATTTGTCAATCGTTCAAAAAAAGGCTCGTGTCGATTGGTTGAAAGAAAAGCTCAAAAAATACGATCGCGGTGCTTCAAAACACGTTTATGACATAGTGACAGGTGATGAATCGTGGATTTACGCGTATGAGCCCGAAAGTAAACAGCAGTCGACTGTATGGGTGTTTCAAGATGAGCCGAATCCAACAAAAGTTGTTCGCGCACGAAGCACTTCCAAGCAAATGATCGCCTGTTTTTTTCGGAAAAACTGGACATGTCGCAACCGTATCACTAGAACAAGCAGTCAGTTGTCTTCCAAGAAATGAGGAAAACCAACCGCCGAAGACGGATCACTCTTCACCACGACAATGCGAGCTCTCACACATCGGCTCAAACAATTGCATTTTTGACCACTCAAAACATCGATTTGATAAGTCATCCACCGTGTAGTCCTGACTTGTCACCAAATGACTTTTTTTATTCCCGTACGTAAAAAACAAACTGAGAGGTCAACGTTTTTCGACACCTGAAGACGCGGTTGCTGTGTTTAGAATGCATATTTTGGAGACACCTCAATCAGAGTGGAAAAAGTGCTTCGACAATTGGTGTATAGATCTTCATGGGGAAGGGAATATTTTGAAAAACAATAAAGCGATTTTCGATGATTAATATTTGTTTTTGTTCTCTAATCCCGAAATATAAAAGGCAGCCCTGGTATAAGATGAAATCGAGAATACTAAACTACTGAGTTGACATAGTGCAGAGTTAAAAACCATTCATAATAATTGAAGAATTTTTCGACGATTTATATTTTAAATTTACATTTAAAACTCAAAGTTTTTTAACAATTTTGTTGCACACAATTCCAGTTATTAAAATTTATGAACTATATCCAACACATCCTGATGCCCAATATTTTTATCAGGATGTTTCTGATGAAAAAAATTAGCAGTTCTGCGTGCACAGGGTTCTTTCTTGTAAAGAATAAATTATAATAAAATTGACGAAACCACTACTAATAATAAATTGTTAACATTCACAGTTGCAAATATCTTTTTTCTCTCACTTTTTTATCTCCGTATTTATACTCAGTTTTTATTTTTTTACGGTTTCTAGGCCATTAGTTTGTAAAAAATATTTCTGATTTAAAAAAATTATGAGTCAAAAGATTGTCAAAAAGAGATCTTTTAAAAGAGGTATCGCATGATACCCCTTTGTATTTATTTGTATGTTTTACTTTCATAAATTGTTTCTATTGACTTTATCACTATTGTTACTGGCAATACTACTATTATTAAGTAATAGTTACTCCTTTACGACCACTAGAAGCAATGCAATTGAAACAATTAGTTCGTTGGGTCTGTCTCCTCTTAAAGCGCCGTGCTTGGAATCGGTATTTAATAACTTGTTCAATAGTATGCACACAGGATGGAGAACGAAGAACCACCCGGACTTAATAGCATCACCAAGCTAACTACTGGAACAGTAATTTCCAGTGAGACTGTTAGAAGATGGTTGCATGCATCTCGTTTGGTAGCCAGGAGACGCGCCTTGTACCGACGGTTAATAACACAGTCAATGGAATTTTCAAGACTGGAGGCATTGTCTGTTTTTCGACGAGTCCGCATTACTTTTATATACCAGTGATGATTGAATACTTATGGAGAGACAGAGGACGATATAATAAAAGTGTAAAGGCCCCAACTACTTCCTTTTGAGGCCCTAAAATATCGGTATAGTGTAAAGCCTATAATTGTGCTACTTACTTGAGCAATAGGCGACATATTTTTTTTATTGATGATACTGCCCATTCCCATCTTTGAAGAACCACTAACGATGGAATAGCATATCCTGGGATTTCAAGATTCGAATGACCACCGTGATCACCAAATATAAACTGTACTGAGCATGTTTGGGACAATTAGCCAACAGCAACTTTAGAATAGTTGAGAAATACATTGACAGTACATTTGGACAGCAATATGTACAGTATATTAATAATGTGATACAAACTGTTAAAAGCAGACTAACAGTATAAGGGCATCAGAAGTGGTCATACACTTCAATTGTTGCACAGTATACAACAGTGTACTGTGAGTGAAATAATTAGTAACTAGATTGTTATGAATTTGTTTCTAAATTAAGCAAAATAAAATGTACTGAGTGAGAATTGAAATATTATCATAAAACAAACATTTTCTGACAATTTATTTAAATATTGATTTTGGAATTAAAACTTCACGCACGATTGATATTTAATACTGAGAAACAGCAAGGCCTTCTTAAATTTCTTTTCTCATTTTTGTTCGTAATATTATTCCTAATAGAAACTTGTGACGTGTACGACTGTTTAATTCATTTTTATGCATTTTCCCTTCAGTTTTCTGAAATGCTTATTTAATGTCTCTAAACTACCTACCTTCAGATACCTCAATATTAATTTATTATTTTTCTAATATCCTCATTAAGTTTTCTTTCCAGAGCATTAAATTTATTGTACTTTTTAATGTATTACTATTAAAATAATAGCTATTTATGATTTTATTAAGCATTTTCTGTTAAATACTTTTTCCTTTGGCATGCATTTATGAAGAATTGATGACCTAAAAAATGTTGAAACTAGAATTTTACATTTCTAAATTTTAAATACAAGTTTTGTTTATATTACACAGAAAATTATTGTGTTAACCTAGTTTTCAACGCTTATTTTCCTTCACGTCAGATCTTTGTTCTTTAATTTATTATAGTTCAGAATTTAATTGGGTATTTATTTAAATTAGATTTAATTCGTATATATATGTATATAACATATGCATAAAACGTATCGGAAAATGTTTATACATGGCCCGTGCGTGCATATATCGACTACATCCTGTAAGAAACCTAACTTGTATATAAAACGACTATTTTGATGCAATAAATAAACTGCTGTCATTCCAATGATTTTCATTTCGGATAATTGAGATGATCATTTTCCTGTCCAAATAACTATAAAAATAAATATTTATGTGAGATATTGTCAACTTTTAATGCATTTTAATTTTTAATGTTCCCTGCGGAAGACAACCTGATAGATTGATGATGGTTCCGAAGCATTCACACGCCATATTGCATTTCGTGATAAACGAAAGTTAAATGGGAAGATTGCACCCGTTAAATCATTTACAAAATCGTCTGCAAGCATTTTTAATTGTCACAGAAAAGATTAGATATCACTGGTTTTTCTTTGATATCCTCGGACTATATACGAGGGTGAACAGTATGCCATTTTTCTTATTTGTCTATTATAATAAGAAAACTTCCACAATACGTTTTTTTTCAACTTCTGCTAACCACTCACTTACTGATGACATAGCGTCATTGTTACTTGGGAATTTTTGCAGACAAGTTTTGGTATAGTCGCTAGGGGTCAAGTCTGGAGAATATAGTGGCTGTAGTGTTAATTGGAACCTCTTTTGATTAATTGCAGCCATTGCAATACAAGACAACATTGTCTTAATGGAATTTAGATCTTCGTCCTTTAATAGTATCCCGGTTCCCACACAATCAACCAAAGTAACATATTCAGCATTCCCAGAAGAATCTGAGACTATCACCTTCTTAGTTGATGGCGCCACCATGAATTTACGAGGTGGTGGAGAGTACTTTGGTTTCAGGATCGTAATGATAGACCCACGGATCATTCATAGTAACAAACTTGTCACCATAATTCCTCACTACTCACTGTCGTTTCTGATGGCATCAATCTTGCCCTTCACTTTTTAATGTACGCACCAACCATTATCATGTGCCTTATTAATGTTTTGATCTATAGCGTGGACATCTGGCATGAAGAGTTTTGACAGTTCACTCTTTTACAGTTGAATTCACGGAACCAGCGTTTCGCTACATCGTATGATACACAAGAATTTATATAAGATCTGTAAGAACGGCGGGAGGTACAACAATACTACTTTTTACAAAAACCCAAAACTGTTAGTGGTAGGTTATATATGAACCTATTTCAAAATACATTTTTATGTAATATTCAATCAATGGCTGACATGTTACTAGACTCAGCAGACTTCCTAAACTGAGTCCAGAATTTATTCGCTTGGTTTTTCTCTCATCACATCGTTTCTCTAGCATAGAAAGTGTAGCAGGTAAATTTCGAAAAATATTTTTCCTATCTTATCATTATCTTTTAGAAAATGGAGCTTTATAGCTTTTACTAGCCGGGAATATGTGCCATTGCACTTCGTTTTACTTGGTGGGAAGTCCAGTGAACATTGTATTTCGCACTTGGACTGAAAACAACTAAGAATACATGTCTTGAATTGTTGCTTAATAGCTTATCAATAATAGTCAATCAACTGTTCACAGAACTGTATGTATAACTTTTTCTAATGATTTAACCACTGTGCCTCAATTAATTCATATTATCCAACAATTGTGTGTACATATATAGGACTAAATACCTTGGCATGTATTTTGAAACATACAAGTATTGGACTAGTCATATTAAAAAATTATTCCACTTATTTTGTTATATCTGCGCTCTTCCATTGTTTTGGTTCTAAGGAAATTGTTGAATTCCAAAGTTACTGTACTAGTAGTTGACCCCCAAATGTTTTTAGTACATCTCTTTTTATGCTAACAGTTTTGAAAAACAGATGAATGGTAATACCGGGTGCTTCAAAAAAATGTATACACACTTTAAACTATTGTAGTTTTCCCGCTCTACAAGGCTAATGTTATATTTCTTCGCCAGGTGCCAGCATAATCGTCCCTCTATGTTATATTATCAGTTGGAATTTGTAATATCAACATGGGGGACGTACGTTTGAGTTTTGAAGAACGTAAGCAGGTTATTAAGTGGTACTGGAAGTTTGAGAATGTAAATGAAGTTCAAAGACAGTGGATACAGAACCACCTTCAAGATTAACAATTACACGCATACGAGACAAATTCGAAGTTCATGGAACAGTGTGTGATGTGCATAAAGTGATGAGTCATCAACGGCAGTCTTGGAACTGTTTCAACGCTTTCCTAACAAATCTTCAAGGCAAGGGGCACGTGAAAGTGATGTAAGTGCTAGCAGCGTGCTACGCATTCTGAAGAGAGGCAAGTATCGTGTTTACATTCCAAGGCTGGTGCAACAGCTAAATGACGACGATCCAGATCGAAGGTTGCAATTTTGTGAATGGATTCAGGAGATGGTGATACGTGAACCGGGATTTATGGGTAGCATCATTTGGTCGGATGAAGCCCAATTCAAACTTAATGGAACTGTCAATCGGCACAATTGTGTTTACTGGTGTGAAGAAAATCCTCACATTACAATTGAAAAAGCTGTAAATTTGCCTGGTGTAAATGTGTGGTGCGGTTTGTCTTCAAGGGGACTCATTGGACCTTTTCGATTTGAAGGCACTGTAACTGGTATTAATTACCTAACAATGCTTGCTGATTCCATATTTCCTGCCATTCGTGCATTATACGGTAATGATGATTTTTATTTTCAACAAGATGGTGCTCCGCCGCACTATCACAGGGACGTACGAGCTTACCTGGATCAAAATTTGTCGGGCCAGTGGATAGGACGCAGGGGGGCAATCGAGTTTCCAGCACGCTCTCCCGACCTTACACCACTGGATTTCTTCTTGTGGGGCACAGTAAAAGATGAGGTGTACAAACGTAAACCACGTAACCTAGACATTCTTTGGAATGAGATTCAAGCAGTGTGTAGAGAAATCTCATTGGACGTTTTGATACGATGTACAGAATCTGTGGTGACTCGTACTTAGAATTGTATTGATGCTGCAGGTCACCAATTTGAACAGTATTAACATTTGTTATTTATGTTTCATTTACATTGGACTTTCAGCTTTCTATTTTCCTGAAATTTAACTTCGTAGAACGGTAAATAAATTTTCTATGGAAGTTCAAAGTGTGTATACATTTTTTTGAAGCACCCGGTATATCTGCTTTCCAGGGCTCCTGAATGATGATAGGTCAATCCGTTGACATAATATGGACCTTTAAAAAGAGTTTCCTATAGTTATGTTGTTATTGTTTTCTGTTAACAAAAAAGCTTTAAAAATAAAAAAAAATGTTGGAAAACAGAAACGCATCAATAGAAAAGGTTACATTTTATTGCAGTTGGTCGGTGTATTGATTTTAATCTCTATTATTTAAAAAAAGTGCGGCAGTCTTTAGAGTCTGAACGATAGTTTAAATATATTCGCTTCTCTCGTTATCTCCCTTTCTCTGTTTCTATTTTTAAGTGTCACTATTTTGTTCCGATTTAAATATTAATTAATTAAATATAAAATTTGTATTTTTAATTAAAAAACAGATTAAATTATGGGAACATTATTTAAGTATTGTAAATAGAACTCCTGACTGTTGTAAACGTGATAATTTCGTGGGATTCAGTCATTCAAACCACATATGCTATTGTGATACATTATCAGATCAGTATAAATATAGTTTGCTAATCAATATCCTAAAAGACACAATTTTTTTAATTATCTTTATATAAATTAATGTTTAATAAAACTCTTAACCTACACTACTATTTACTTAATAAATTAGACAAAAATATACGAAAATATAAAACGGCTTATAGAAAAAAACATTTCAGGTCTAATTAGTAAAATTATGTTTTTTAAAATTTATTTGCCAAACTAATGTGACAATTTAAGTCAGCTGAAATGTACCACATACACACTATTTACCTACTAACAAAATCGAGACTATGGAACATAAAAAAATAAATTTTAAAAATCATAAAAGCCGTTTTATATTTTCGTATATGTTTGTTTAACTCATTAAGTAAGTGCTAGTGTAGGTTATTAGTTTTATTAAACATTAATTAATATCAAAATAGTTTTTAAAAAATTGTGTCTTTCAGGATACTGATTAGCAAACTATATTTATACTGATATGATGATGGTTCATAAATAAAGCCGAAACGTAATACTCAATAGCATATGTGTTTTGAATTACTAAATCTCATGAAAATATCATGTCAACTATTTAAGTACTTATTTTTTAAATATCACATCTCCAGACAATTCTTCAAAATAGCTGTTATAATATAGTCTAGTCCAATACATAAAGAAAGTGTCTGTCAAATTGCATTAAATTAGGGTGGCGCTGATATAGTAAGACGGTGAATTTTAAACAACACGCCAAAAGTTATTAGAATATCTTATAGATATTTAGGAAAATATATATATATATATATAAATATATATATATATATATATATATATATATATATATATATCTATATATACATATATATATATATATATATATATATATATATATATATATATATATATATATATATATATATATATATATTACATACCTTGATTGTAACAAAGACAAAACCGGTGGTTTAACTTTAATACTATTTTATATATAGCAATTCACATCGTAACCTCTTTATACACCAGCACAATTCAGGTAACTTCTTAAACTTGTTATTTAATACTTTCAACTATTCACTTTTTTAGTTTTATCCCCTTACAAATTTTTCATCAATGCCTCTACCTTCTATCAACTTGCTCTTTTATGTGCTGCTCTCACTCTGTTCTGAATATTACAAACAAAGAATTGGAAGGTTTATTAGAACGAAGAGCAAATTGTGTGCAGGTGTTGTATATTACTTCGATGTTATATTTGTTGATTTACTATAATTTTTTGATTTTCTATAAACGAGGAGATTTTTAACATATACGTTGCTCCCTGTTTCTTACACAAACAAAAAACAAGTTGTATTGGTATTTCAAGCTCAAAGTAGTGTGATGTCGGTCGGATCGAAGTGTCGAAACAAATGCTAGTGTGGACCTAGTTAAGAAACTTTGGTATAAATAAACAGTTTGTGTAATTCGGTATAAAGTTCATAAAAATATTTAGCGTCAAATATTTCTTTTTTCTCTACTTTACGTTTTCCTGGCTCTTCTTCCGTGTGATTTGAGTTCTCACATTCAGGAAATCCAAACAAAAGAGAAAACTAACGAAAAGATGACCCGATACAAAAAAACCTATTTCCATCCTACATCAAATTCCACCTGAATAAAAAAAGTGTATATATATCTTTTGGTCGGACATTTATAAATGAATGTCTTATGTAGACTTTCTATTCTCATTTTTATCTTATTCATATAACACCGTGGCTGTTCGGCTGTAAACTCACTGATATTATTGTATTATTCTCTGCGGGCCGCTAAAAACCCCGACTTTATAAAGATTTATCCATCTTGTAGCTTTCAACAAGAGTTCTGAAGAACAGATGTTCTAACACAAAACATTTGAAAAGACGTGGAACATGAGGCATTAAAATAATCCGGCTAAAACGAGGCTTTAAACAATCACGTTAGAAATAATAAATATATTGTTAAGCCTGCTACCGTTTAAGTGCACTTGGGAAAATAAGAAAACATGTTATTTGTTTGTTTTCTAAACACATATATCTCGCTGGCGATGGTTTTTTGATCTTATTTCCTCGAGATAAACTCCCTCCGTGCAGGTGAAAACGGAAATCAGATTAAACGTAACCCATTCTTTCAACAGTGGAACTGGATTTTTCGCCGTATAATCTTTTAGAGACTATTAAAGATGTTATTAATATTTGGATTGGCGTACTCTGCATTAAGTAATCCTACTGCCTTATTTAATTTTCCAGCAAGTGTTAAATCTGCGAAGCATTTATTTTATTTAAATAATTTGGTCAAGTTCGAGTTGGACTCGCATACTTAGGGTTCCGTACCACCTTCAACATTCGAATATTCCAGTTTCAGACAAGCAGGGAATGAGTGCATTTTCTTATACTTACCCTTATATCTTTTAAAGGAAGCGTTTTAAATTTATAAAAAATATACACTTTGATTTTCCACACATAGACTTTTCATTTTATCTGCTTCAGGATTCGCTTGAAATTTATCATAATACATATGTATTTAATTTTCTAATTTGGCCCCAAAAAAATTACATTTGAGTTTTATTCTATTAATAAACTTTCAGAGAAGTCTTTTATTACTGTCTGAGTTTTGAGGCTCCGTAGATTGGAAGATAAAGGGCAAAATAGGTCAAGTTTTAAATTATAAATTAATAAATCTGTTATTCAAATTATTAAAAAATACAAATAACATATATTTTTCAAAATTTAAATAGTGTAGTTTCTAAAGTGTTAATTATGTCGATGTTTAATATTTTTGTAAATATCTTTTAAACAAATGATTTAAAAATATGATATATTTGTAATTCACATAATGAACCTTTATCTGATATATTACATGATGCGTTTGAAAATTGAATCTTTATTTTCCATTTAATTGTATAATTTGTCCCTATGGGGGTTTTCTCATAATTTATTTTCCGTTTAATTCTTTTATTTGGGGGCCCAATAATAGAATTGGGGGATAACGGGGGGAATGGGTAGTTTTTTTAAATGTTTTTTTTATATATTTTAAAATATTCATTTAAAAAATATATATTTGTATTCGTCATAATGAGCCCTGTGATTTGATATATTACATGACCCTTTAGAAACAATTATAATTTTTTATTTTCCATTTAATTCTATAATTTGCCCCCCAAAATGAATATTAGGGGTTTCTCCTTATGTTTCCAGTAAAGTTCAGGTGAGGAGCTATATTTCCATTTTTTCAAAATTGTTCAGCTTATGGTTTCGGAGATTAGGGGGGAATGGGTAATTTTTTAAATATTTTTGTTCATATCTTTTGATTAATTTATTTTAAAAATGTGAAAAAATATATAACATAGGTTAGAAACAATTTTAATTTTATATTTTCCATTTAATTCTGGAATTTGCCCCCTAAAATTAAAAGTGGAGGTTTCTCGTTATTTTTCCAGTAAACTTCAGGTCAGAACCTATACCTCTAATTTTACTTTACGTTTTATAGTTTCGGTGATAAGGGGGGGGATGGGTAAATTTTGGGATATTTTCGTTAATATCTTTTTAAATATATATTTTTTTAAATATGAAAAAAATATATTTGTGTTCCTCAGAATGAGACCTTTCATTTGATATATCACATGATGCGTTTGAAATTTTTTTTATTTTTAAATTTTTATTTAATTCTATAATTTGCCCCCCAAAATTAATATTAATGGTTTCTCCTTATTTTTCCTGTAAAGCTCGGGCAACGTTGTATATTTCCTATTTTTTTCAAAATTTAAATTTTAGGCTCAGTAGTTTCGGAGATCAGGGGGGAACGGTCGATTTTTTTAGTTTTTTCCCCCAGAAATACCCCTAAAATCAAAATTTCTTCCTTTACGATATGTACTCCTGATCGGGTCACCAAACTGTACATTGATACCAAATTTCAACCTCTTCCGTCCAGTAGTTTAGGAAAAAATTGCTGTGATGTGACAGAGGCAGAAATCCTGAGTGATATTATAAGGGTATCCGTATATTGTATATACGGAACCCTAAAAATTATATTGAATAGGACTCTTAAAAGCTTAGTAACTAACTACCTAATAATTTCAATAAATATTTGTTAGTAAGGTTGAAAAATTGTGATTATAAATAAGGGACAAAGCTGTAAATAAGCGTTTACACTGTCTGTCAAGTCATTTTGGAGAGATGCATTATTTGTCATTCAAATGCATTTTTAGATCTAAAAACATTTCATGTACTGCGAGACGTGCGCAGTTGGATTCGATAACTATTCAAACCAACCTGAAGAGGTAGCTTTGACTATACGAAAACTTCGTAATTTTACTAACAATGCCAGAACGGTTGTCAATTGCTACTAACTGGTATTCGGAACCGTAGGATACATTTTAACACATAGCTTTCTTTATTAATTTTTTGAACGTTGTAAAGGACTAGTTCGCAAGATTTTAAGAATTTTTTAACTAATGAACTTAATTACTGCAAATATAGATTTGCTAACTAACCAAGAAACAAGTATTCCCGATGTAAATATCTATAGGTCCTTATTTATATACCCAATTAGGCTTATCTAGAATACTCTTGTAGACAGACCTCGACTAGTAGTTTCTTACCTATTTATTGCTATTTGGATCTATCTGTGCCTCTTGTATCCAATCAGTCCTGTAGATCTCTATCTCATATTGCAAATATTACAAGTAGTGTAAATACGTTCGCTGTAATGACTGTGGAAGTTATATCTTATCTCAAAAGTATTCTTCTTTGGTCCATTCTGCATTCTATGCCATTTTATAATTTCTTGTGTTTCTCTCTCGCGGTCCATCACTTTGAGAGGCGTCTTATGGATCGTGGACTCCATTTCAGGAATATGATAGTGCTCTTGCTTTCGCTATTGCTTCGGCAACGACTTCTTGTTATGTTTCCTATCTTGATGTTACCTCTTTGATGTTTAAGTGTTATGCCCAACATTTACAGTTAATTGTGTCACTCTTAGTTTGATCATGGATTGTTCCGTTAGGGCCAAATGTCCCAAATGCAGCCCTGAACAACTTTAGTGACTTTTCTTCTCTTTATTAGGACGCCGTTGTTATCCTGCCTATGTAATTTTCGTTTTATATTATGTCCATCTTTCAATCTTCGTAATTGGTTTTCACAAGAGTCTTGTTTCCCCGTTTGTGTCTATTAGCGTTTTGCTGTGTTATTATTATTAAATAAATTAAGGTTGTTATACATTGTACTGTTTTTTTTGCTTGAGTTTAGTCTATAATTTCTGGACCGATCCATGACCACTTTGTTCTTTTTTGGAGGAGAAGTTATTTTTGATTAGACCATGTGCTTTCAGTAATTGCAGAAGCGTACTTTCGTTTTTACTTCTTTCATCATTGCTAAAGTTCCCGACATACCCTGCATTTCTTTCACATTTATCCCTATTTTTGAATTGAACAAAGTTAGTAGGCCCTAACTATCGTCTACCTGGATCGTACACAAGTACCTGCGACCTACTCACTCTACAACATTTGTGCAATCCTTTATTGCATCAGACAGTTTTTCTAAAGTTTAGTTTTTTTTTGTTCTAAATACTAATTTTATTAAATTGATTTTCACCACATTCAGAAATTTATTTATCAAATAAACTTAATGTACCGCAAGCGAATACGAGATAGTAGTCTAAAGAAGAAATTCCACAATAACTGTCGCTTTTAATTATTAATTATTGCTTATTCTGAAGTGAAAAAGTAGAACAATGGCAAATCTTGGCTTTCACATATATCAGAACCTATATCAATCGAATAAAACGTGTTTTCTTTAGTTTTTTATAGATTAGTAAACATGTCGTACATAAAAACCTCACAAATCACTAATTGGTGTCACGCAAAAAAAGCACGAAACAGACAGCTTTACACGAGAACGATTTTGATCGATTGACGTCACTGGAATAGTTTAGTTTTAAGGTTTCAATTCTGGCCTATAAAACATTCAATACATGGAGCAGACCAAAAGTCATTAGCTCTCTTTAATTGTCCGTCATTTTTTCGAGATTCATTCGTGGTTTTTGTATGAGTCGTAGGAATGGGGTTCTATAAATTAACAGCAATACTACATTTGCTGCAGAATCGTAACATAATGAAGGCGGCACGCCATACTTTTCAGCTGGCCTAGTTTTATATGGGCCCAATGTCATTTAGTCATGTTCCTCTTGGTTTGGACTGTCCAAAAATAAATCTTTATTTGTTTCATATTTTATCTTCATTCTATATCTGTTATGAATTGAGTAATAATTACATATACCGGGTGACCAGTCTTAAGTTGTAAATAATCAGTTGACACAATTGATATTTTCTTCATTTTATTTTTTTATCTTGTGCTTTCGCTAAAATCTGAGATTCGACGTCAAAGATTAAAACTATCCTGAAAATTAATGTAATAGTAAATTGAAGGCGCTGGTCTTTTCTGGCACATCTAGTTTCTCCTTGTGAAGAGCTACGATTTGAGATATACTCCGTTCTGTTTCCTATTGCGTGTATTTTATTCTTTTTTTTTTCAAAGCTTCCTGTTCCATTGGTGTACTTAAGATTGGAACTCTTCTTGCCTTGCGGTCTGCGATGTTCATAATTATGTGGGAAATGATCAATCAGTACGAAGATTCTTAAAACTTTGGGGCCTGAAATTTGGTTGTATGGGACATCCTCCTTGAGTAGGCGTCGCCTCCTAGATGGTTTATCCGTTCCAAGAACTGAGAGTCTCCACAATTGCCAGTTTTCGATACCGAAAGCTTTACGTTTATTTTTTTTTTGTGTTGTATTGTCAATAGCTGTTGAAGCAACAACAATTAAACAATGATGAAGTTATCTGAATCAAAATTAAATCTGATGTGTTGGGGAGTCACTTAAGATTTTAAAATTCAATAATGTCAATGATGCAATGGATGTTTACTACTAGCCACAGGAATTCTAAAATTTACTCCTGAGATTGAATAAATATTTCCAAGAAATCAGTCCCCGAAGTGTATACCTAAAAAAAATATTAGTATTTTTGACGCGACTGTGAATAAGGCATTTACCAGATCGGTGTGCTCCGTTTTCTATGTTATTGGGATTGGGACAAATATACCTAACATTTTAGTTGATTTCTTTTCTATGACTTGTAACATGAAGTTATTCAGGAAGTCGTTGAAAAATCCAATATTGCTATCAAAAGTACCATCGAAGTGACTCATAAATTTTTATTTTCAACTTAATAGTGGGGAACTTTAGGCAGTGGTATAGTATTTATTGTTTTGAATGTTCATCTGGGATTTTCTCTCCTCGCAATGGTTTCTGAAAAATACAGATAAGTTAAGTACTTGAATATCAAGGTGTAGTATCTAAGGGCAGTTTGTGGAAACTGCCCGGAACACTAGTTGCCCTCTTATAGAAAAAACTCTCCCGCAGGATTAACTGTGAGAAAGTAGGTCTACAGATTTGTCAACTAGTATTCCAGTATAATATGTTGTGTATTTTGTGTTGTACTTATCTGTTTTTTGTGACCTTTCGATTCCTTATCAGGAATCGTTGTCGAACAATGTTTGCTTGAATGTTTTGCACTATATTCGCTTGACTTTTTTGGTAATGTCAATTGACTGATTAATTGACTTTGAAGTTTCCTTTTTGATGTTCATTCCTCAGAAGTTGTTGCCATGCAACCGGAATCTCTACAGAAGGTGTCCCGATTTCTCCGTTATTCAACAACATGCAGACACTTTCTTTGATTTTTCTTTTTTTGGTATGTTCTTCTTTAAGTAGTATTTTTGTCTTATTCCAGTCCATTTTGTGTGTACCATTATCCGTGAGTACATGATTTGCCAATCTTGATCTGTCTATAGGTCTTCTTCAGACGTTGTATTGGTGCTCTTTTGTTCTAATTTGGAGAGGGCTTGATGTCTCACCGGTATATGTTTTTCCGCAGGCACAAGGTACACTGTACAAACAATTTTTGCAACTTTGAGTACCGTTTTCCGGTTTTGTTTTGGTCAAATTTGATCTTAAAGTATTATTTGTTTTAAAAATCGTTTTTACTTGGTATTTATTGCCAATACGTTTAATTTTTTCGGAGAGGCCAGAAACATAAGGAATAACGTTTATAATTATCAGTTTGTGTGTTGTTATTTAAATTGGAAGTATTTTGTGTTGCTTGTGTCGTTTGTTGGTTTCTCTGTTTTTTCTCGATTTGGTAAATTGTTTTGTTTATGAAATATCTTGGGTATTCGTTTTGTTCTAAAACTTCCTTTATCAAACATAACTCTTTCTCGAAAATTTCCTTTGTTGCTGAAACTGCTTTGGCTCTGTCATATAAGTATTTAATAACTCCTTTTTTACATTTAAAGAATGATTTGAATAAAAATTCAAATATATATTAGTATGCGTTGGTTTCCTATAAATGCTTGTAGTGAAATTGTTGTTTGATCGGTCAACCATTCAAAATAATCATTTACCTCCTCAATGATTTAGAAACTACTTAAGTATTTATTGTATAATTAATTTTGTTAAACCTTACATCAACGAGCTCATTGTGTTCATTTTGTTCGTATAACTGTTACCTATCAATTTAAAAGAAAATGTTACGTTCTGTAGTGTTGGGGCTTTCGATGTTACCTTGTCCCAGTCAATTAAGGCTATACGACGGTGTAAGATTAGAAGGTGGACCGTCGTCCTATTCCCACAATACCAAAAACGCGTTCCCTTAGTGAGGATTTAAATCTTTAGTCACTAGATGGCGCTGCGTAGCATGTGTACCATTCAAGGTCATTACCAGTCTGCTGGTACTTTTTTCATCATTAAACTACCTTGTCATACATAATTGTAGCAAATACTGTATACAATAAAATTATTTTTCATTGTTCTGTTGAAGTTAAGTTACCTTTCTTGTGCTCTTTAGCTTTTAGGAACTTCTCGTCACTAGATGGCCTGAGGTATTACAGTTATATTTTAAAAATTGTGCAAATTTAAAGCACTATTTACCATTTTAATAATATTTGTGTACATAAGGAACTAACCCAGATTTAATTCTTACGATATTTTCCATCTTTTGAACAAATAATTGGTACCCGTGTTATGGTGGCGACATCGGTAGTTGTTAAATGAAATCCACATTAATTTCTCAGCTTTCGATACCAGTCGGTCCACCTTCTAAGCTTACACTCTGGGTTATACATACAAAATAAAGAATAATACTACTCGAATGTGAAATAGAAGAAAAAATCTGAAAACAAAATATTTACAGATGTCAAAAAAACTAAAAAGTTGAAAATAAAACATTTAAAAATATATTAACTGATTTCCAACACTAGTCAGTAAATAGCGCTTTCACTGTTGTTAAGTTCCTACCCGCAAAGTAAAACAAATTAAACAGCACATTCTGTACAAATTAATTTCCTATCTATCTAATATATTTTTGAAGTGGATGCCAAGCAACAATCAAGTTTGACGAAGTAGAAGATAAGTAAACAATGCTGATTTTAGGTTTGCTTGGAACCGACTTCAAAAATATACTAGGTAGGTAATTAATTTGCACAGAATGAGCACCTACATTTTTTTACTTTGTGCGTAAGTACCTAACAGTGGCTATTTATTGCCTAGTGTTTTGTTTTATTAATTATTTTCAACTTGGATGTCGGTTATATATGTTTTTTAATGTTTTATTTTCAATAAACTTTTTGTCGTTTTCTTACACTTATGCTGCTTTTTTGATGAATTTCATAATTTTCTGGGTCCACAGAAGGGTTTTGACTCAGTTTCCTCAAAGGGACTGTAGACCTTAATATTTGAGGTACGCAAACCTAAAATACAGATAAAGCAAGCATTTAAAAAGCGAATTTCAAATATTTCGTCTGTTATTAAATCTTATAGAAAATTATTTTTAATCGTTTAATTAATGGTTGAGAGTCACAGCGTTCGCAATTCCTGTATCGATTTATTTTTGGTACACACCATGCACCCCGATGCAAACGAGAAACAATTCTCATAAGCGGTCTAACCCAATTTCAACCTCTTACTTCATAATTACAGCATCTTACGAATGAAAATTAATGTCAGGAAAGCCTTTATTAAATACTTTATGGGTTTATTTACCCCGGTAGAAAAGATTACGGGGACAGAGAATGCCATACAGCGGCACAACTTGTTCCTAATCCCGACGTGAATTTCTATGAGAAGGAAAAACATCACGTTTTGTTGGAAAGTTTATCTTTTATAAAATTATCGAATTGTTGAGAGAGAGTATCTTTCGTGGTGGCTTTGGCGTATTGGCATTGTTCGTCCCGTTTTCTGCAAAATGCTGCATTACAGGAATTGTTTCTAACTATGCCATAATTTCCACGGCGATGTAGTCTGCATTTTACCAATTCAATAAAAGCAGTAGCGTCGTCTTTCGATACAACAGCGTACCGCATAATGCACTGGATGAACAATGGAATGGATGGAATACTGGGTATTACTCAATAAAGTTTTGCTTGAAATAATGATTTTTATAGACATCGTATGAATTAGAGTTTCCTTTTGCGGTTTCTTCCGTTAAAACGAATATTTCGTTTTACTAGATTTACTAAATAATAGTGTAAGACCGAGGACGTAATGCCTATTTACCTCATTTATTAAATGCATTCTAACCTTTGTATTTTTTAAGGTTCAGTATTTTAAAAACAAATTTATGCTAATAGATTTTTTAAAAATCTCTAAATATAACTAAAATAAGTTTGCTTTTTGAACTTGAATTCAATAATAAATTCTACAAACGGAAGAAGGATATTTCAAATATTACAAAGATTCGTTCCTACCCACAATTGTATGAATTAGATGCAGCATTAATCTATTATGCAATAAAAAAAGGAACTTTCAGTACAATCGAGTCAATATAACACTAAATTTTATAATCTATTGAACACAAAACAATATATTGTTTCTACTTAAGAATCTTCATCACTTGCGCTTCCCTTTACTGGTTGCAATCTCTAATAATTATTTATGTATCTGAATTTAATTTTTATCAACAAGTTAATGTCGACATCTAGGAGTTTTAGGGTAAACAAGCTGACAGGGACCCCAAATCTGTTGGACTCTGTTTAACGCGATTTTCCTATGATTCCTAGAATAGAAAGAATACTCACGTTAGCGTAAAATGCGATCAAATGTTAAGTTCAGTTATGTGTACTAAATACATAAATAATTGTTCGAGATTTTAATCAAGGCAAGCGCAACTGATGAGGTTTCTGGACTAGAACTAATATATAATCTTGCCTTGCCAATGGATTGCAAAATTTGGAAAATGTAGTAACATATTTGCTCTGGTAGGTTTTTGTTAACCCAAGAATTCTTTTGTGTGATTTCTATTTTAGAATCACTGTACGACTCCTGATCTAGTGACTCTGTGAGCTAATTTGTCCTGAAACTCCTAGATTTTGATATTCATTTCGCGATAAAATAGCTAATATCTCCTTATTTCGTGAAGTTAGGGAGTCATCATTCTCACTACCTTATCGTGTCAAAAGCTGGACACAATACTTTATTATTTGCGATGTTTTTCACCCTGAACAACGGGTGGCCTATTTATTTCACATTACATCGTCACTCGAGCTTGCAGGCAGCTGTTCTCTATTTCAGCATGTTGGTGCTCTTGGATCTAGATTCTTTAACTTTTATTCACCGGTACTGAATAATCAAACCCAGAAGGGAAACCCTTATCGGAACCTTTGATGTTGTGGGGTCAAGATTTCGTGACCTTGAACAGGAATGGGCCATTACTGTGGGAGTAAATCCTGGCGGTAACTTTAAATGCCATATGGTAACAAATGTCTTATAAAATTGGTACATGTAGAAACGCAAAATATATGGTACATACCTTTGTGCATTATTATATATCCTAAATAAGCTTACTGTTGTTAGTCTGAAGTTGGTAGGCAATGTAACTGGTTCCTCGAAGTCTCCTTATACTTCCATCGTCTTGAAGTGGTTGATCTCACAACGTTTCAATAGCTGTGAATCTGCTATAGTTATATGGGTCGTATTTATATTATATCCTTAACCGGTCATGCGTCGCCGGTCATGGTCATTGGGTTTTATCTGGTCAAATTGCCGGTGATGCGTAGCAGCCAAAGAAGAGCTCTCCAAATATTTTTAATTTGGACGCTGGGCTGGCTAATTATATTTTCGTTCGACATTATATATGCTGTCTCTATGAATTTCTTTTGTACCCGTGCTCTTCCTTGTGAATTGCTCTAGCCTGGTCCCATTTGATATTATGGTGTTCGGTCCATGCGCGATTAGCTAGCCCAGACTTCGTTACCTCTGCCCTTTGAGTAGCTGTGCGGTGTTCCTTAATCGTGGTGTCCAGCGGTCGCTTTGTCTCTCCAGGGCTTCTGGTGTGCTGCAGAAGCCCTCAAAGAAAAACAAGTGAAACTTAGAGAAGACCTTTTGGCGAAAGGATATCCGGAAACTATCATTACCAAGGCGTTTGAAGAGCTGGACAAACCACCTAGGCAGGAAGAGGACACCACGGTACACCAACTCTACTATTACCGTATACTAAAGGCTTGTCGGAGAAGAATTGCACACAGCTATGGAATCAGAATGATCTTCAAATGCAACGACACTTTGAGGAGCATGATAACAATAACGAGGCCCTACGCACCAGCAACACCAAATAACTGCATATACAGCATACCGTGTGAATGTGGCAATCTTTACATTGGAGAGTCAAAGCGACCGCTGGACACCAGGATTAAGTAACACCGCACAGCTACTCAAAGGGCAGAGGTAATGAAGTCTGGGCTAGCTATTCACGCATGGACCGAACACCATGATATCAACTGGGACCAGGCTAGAGCAATTCACAAGGAAGAGCACTGATACCAAAGAAAATTCATAGAGACAGCATATATAATCTCGAAGGAAAATATGATTAGCGAGCCCAGTATCCAAATTAAAAATATTTGGAGAGCTCTTCTTCGGCCTCTGCCGCTACGCATCACCGGCAACCAACGCTGATTGGACCAGATAAGACCCAATGACCATGACCGGCGACGCATGACCGGTTAAGGGTATAATATAAATACGAACAATACTCTGAATTCCCTATCATTCACCTGATGACGATAGCAGATTCACAGCTAAGCTAAGCTAGCTTAACGTTGTGAGATCAACCACTTCAAGTCGATGGAAGTCCAAAGAAACTTTGAGGAAGCTTACTGTTGGTTTACTTGCCATTATTTAATATTTTTCAAAATATTTTGAACAGCAAATTGTAATTGTTAAATACGTTGTAAATAATATTCACAGAGCTGGTTATAATAATAACATTTCTTTGATCATAACCTAGACTAACCTAACACAAACAAACCATTCTGTGATATAAAATAGTGGATAGTTTGATTATTCTGTGTCTCAGATAAAACAATATACTTCATGGTTCTGTGAATTTACTGCAAAAGTAATGGCTTGGTCGCACACGTGCAAAGAAATTTGTACCTGGGGGAAACACTGATTGATCTCTGATAGTACGTCCGACCATTTATTTTTATATGCTTATGCTTATTTATCGTTGTTCTTGATTTTGTATCTTTTATTCTTACATTCTTATTTTCATTTCATTCTTGTATAATGTGCGTTATTTTCTATTCTGCTTCTCGTTATTTCTTTGGCTAATAGTTTGTTAACATTTATGTATTCTACTATAATTTCCTCTATCATTTCGCTTTTGTTTTAGTTTTTAAATGATGTAATATGTGCGTATAATTTATAAGCTTTTTTATAGAAAATAGAGGAACGGTAACAAAGCGGAAACAACTTACTGCACTTCTAGTGTTGCATAAATATATACAATTAAATATCAATTAAAAACAGTTACTGACTGATTTCGTAAATCGTATTAATCATTGGTAAAACTTGTGTTATTAGTTTCGAATGAATTAATATATAGAGTGTTCAACAAAAGATCCAATCAATATTTGAATTTGTATAGGATATTTTATTTGACTTTGTCATTTGTAAATGAAGTTTGGCCACATAGTAATTAGAGAAAAGCTAATAATACATATATTTTTCGTCTTTCAGTTTATCTAGGTAGCTTAAAGACCTTGATTATGGACAGAAATGAAAAATTTTTGATTCGTCAAACTTATTCACGTTAGAAGAGGAAAAATCGCAAGTTTTGCGCATTTACTGTTTGTCGGACGACGAAATCGTTTGTATATCAGACTCCATTCACGTTAGTGTTTAACTACATGTCTAAAAAACAAATTTTGTTCCCTCAGTTGTCCAAACTAATAAACGTCAAGTGTACTTCATTAGTACTAATGTAGCTTAATCGAGCTTAGTTACTACTAATGGTCTATGGTATAGGCGTACCCAGAGGGAATAATTTTTTAAGCATAGACCAATCCCTTCCCGCATCGACAAACTGACCAGTGACCCTCCCGAAGCACTAGCTGGATACGCTTATGATCTATTATGCTATATCGTTATTCTTCATGGAGCCTAAAACCAAACAATTTTGTCAAATACTCTGCGAATGCCAAGGAGAACACATAAAGAACTATAACGAAATTAAATTGCACTGGGAACTGTTCTAGATATTTTATTGTTGAGAGTTTCAATAGTTGCTTAGGTCTTTGTTTCTGCTGTAGCACTTATACATTTTTTGTTAGCTACAACTCTCTTTGTTATTTCAATAATATTACTTCAACCACTTGGAACCCCTGATATA
Source organism: Octodonta nipae (assembly GCA_034190945.1). Classification (NCBI taxonomy): domain Eukaryota; kingdom Metazoa; phylum Arthropoda; class Insecta; order Coleoptera; family Chrysomelidae; genus Octodonta; species Octodonta nipae. Next base: position 16,712,526 of record CM067216.1, read on the forward strand.
TTACCACGATATGGCCTGCCCATGTCCAGGTTTTGGTTGTGTTAAAAAAATTTGCTTGATCCCTTTTTAAATTCGGATTATAAAAGGAGAGGAAAACCATTACAATGTAAGATTATTGGTTCATACTAGATATAAAATGATTTCCCAAGTAGTTATTATCGTTGTGAGAATACAGTTTCGCCGAAATTTACTATAATGCGGATACCGATTTCCTTGTTCCAAGATCCTGCAGATTTCCTTTGTTTACGCCACTGAAATACGGCAGCCAGTTCTAATCTCGGATATTTCGAGTGTTAAACTAGATTTTCTGTAACCGAACGCTAACATAATCTTGAAATTAAACCGGCATAATTAGGTACATAACTGTAAGTTCAGACGTTTCCGCTTTTAATTCAAAAATATTAATTCGAGTCAGCGTACACGGCCGAATCTAACAAAACGCCCGTAATTAGATAGTTGTCTCTTTAGACTAACAACACGCCGGGCGTTTAGCACAATTTTAAGCACTTTGTTATTTGTTAATTTTTATCGCAACATGACGGATTTCTTTAGAAATTTTAAGACAATAACGAAATTACGAAAGAGGCAAAGTTTTAAAATAAATTTTAACTGACACCAATATCAGAACATCAGGTAAGAGTAAGTTTATTTCTATATTTTTTCATAATAATATGAAACGTTTAGTTCCTTAGCCATATCAGTATGTTGTTTTTTCTCTTATAACTTTCTGACTTTACTAAAAAATGTACAATAAATATATTAAAAAAAAACAAAAAACAACTCTTAACTACTTTAAACCATAATAACAATAATGACACTACTAATAATTTATAGTTAAAAAACGACTTCAACTGACTTAAAATAAAAACACTTTAGAAACCGTGTGCAATCAATCACTATTTTCTGACATATATTCTTTTTTTATCTGATTTAAGGTACAATTCGATTGATAATTTTAGCGTATTCTTATCTCTCTCGACTTTGTATGTTTTCCATATTTTCGACATACTTTTTAACTTTTTTATTTGTTTTATTATTTGGACCACTTTCTATAGATGTAACTCATATTCACCCTATATTGCAACCACCCTGTATATTTTCCTATGTTTTGGTCACCCAGTATATAAATTAACGGTCTATCATTTTCCGAACCACCCTGTACAACCATAATTCAACTCAACACGATGTTGCAACCGGCCTGTATAAGTATTATTCTATTGTTTAAATCTACCTGTATACCTTTAATTTTATGTCGCTCCGTATAGTATAAGCAACTACTTACATTCCATACTATAACATTTTTTTAACCACCCTCTATAACTGTAATTCCACTCCACTTTTCAACCATCTTGTATATGCAACTGCTTCTAATATTTTTTGAACCCTCCACCCTATAATTCAAATATGGTTACTGCATAAGCTTATTCAATTTGTATAACTGGTTTTACTCCACTGTTATTTCAACCACCTTGTATACGCAACTACTTATATGCCACCCAGTAACACATTTTTGAACCAGTCTGTATAACTGTAATTCGATTCCACCTTAGATTTCAACCATCCTATATGAAATGAAACTACGTATGTAGCACCCAATATCACATTTATTTGTTAATTTTTTTGAACCTACCTGTATAACAATAATTTTACTTGGCCCTATATTTCAACTGGGCACATTGCTTGCTGCTTGAATTTCGATTTACGTACACACACACACACACACACCTTCCACCGTATAGCAGAGATCGCTCACAAAATATTTTTTCTTTTTGGTACACTAATGGAATATTTTGTGCCATTTCACTCCCCTGTAAGACCCGTAAAATGAAATCGTTACAAACACCCTGCACGTTATACTGTCATAGCATATCTTGACATTTAAGCTAGGTACGAGTATTTGCTATGAAAATTAAACATTTACATTAATGTTTACAGTTTTTTTGCAGATATTTTTCGGATTTTCAGAAAAACGGTATGTTTTATGTTATAGAAAATCATACTTAATCCAGCTCGAACATCTCTTTGTGGAATACCATTTAAAATATTCAAATTGATTGAGCTGTTTTAAAGAAAACTGTGTAGATTATTTAGTACTATTTTTTCTGATTTTCTACAAAGCTATAACTCTCACGATATAGAAAATTATTTGGTATCTTTCTGTAATATTTCTTAAGTCAATGCCGTTTAAATCATCAAAATTGACCAACCGTTTTAGAGTAATAGAATTGATAACCTCCTCTTTTTGGAAGTCGGTTAAAAATTAAAAAATAAATTGAATATTTTCAACAAAAAAAAGTACTATAAAACTGTTTCAAGTTTCTATTTATAATTAATTCAATCCTAGAATTCGAATAACCATAATTATATTCATTTAGTTTAGTTTAGTTTATTGCCCAACAGAAATAAATCCCATTACAGGACAAATATTATAAAATAATGAAACATACTAATAATCCATGGTATCTTAAATATTTCAAAAAAATAAAAAGAATAGAAATAACACAGAATATTACAAATATGACATCATAAATTTTAAACACAGTTTTAAAAAGAAATAAAATAATTGACAAGAGACTTTTGCTAGTAACTGAACCATAATGACCTGTCATTTGTTGTATATATGCTTCAGCGATTGATTCAAAATTGTCATAGTTAATATCATGGATTCTAGATATACTGTTATAATTTCTACACATGATGAATAATAGTGTTTCAGCATCTAATTTCGCATTACTAATAGATCCTCTCTAAATTATTCACCACAATAAAAACCGAACAGACAAAAGTTTAACAAAAAAAAACCTATTACCAGTGTGTGCGACTACGGATATAAATAGGGGACCAAAATTTTTGAGTAGTAACGGAACGTTTACGAGAGCAACTGAGATGATATAGGTTTAACTCATCTATCGTAGACTAAGAAAAGTAGTGTGTATATGTATTTTCGGTGTCACGATTGTTTTAGAATGCACAGAAAATTTATATCAGTGGTGTCAGAACTGGGTTTATACGTATTTTAAAATCTTAATTTATTTGTGCCAATTACGATAAACTTGAGGCTGCTGTTGACGAAACTGGCAAAGATATTTTCAAACGCGTTACCAATAAGCTGGACGAGAAACTGAATAAAACGAGATAAAAAGTAGACTAGTCAGGAAATTCAAGAGAGTCTAGTAACAGCTTTTGATGTGTAATTTGGGAATGTTGTTACCGCGATGAACGATGAACAAGCTCATGCCAGTACAATGAAAATTGAACAACAAAATTTAATTGAAAGGTTATTTTCTAAATTACAAGGTGAGCAGAAACTGAATGAAAAAGCCTTAAACAATTTAAACAAATAATGCAGTTAATAATACAAATACAAATGCCATAAATAATGAAATTGAGATTATAAAAAGTTTTTGAACATGACATCAATTCTATTGAAAATAACGTACAATGTAAATTTAGCAGTATCCAAATTGAAGTGTAGATGGTGATTAATAACATTCAACAAGATTTGCATAGAGGCACATATGAGAACACCGTAAGTCCCAAAGGTCCCTTTATAAAACCACCTACTGTTGATTGTGGTTCATCTTGGCCTATGTACAAAGGGCAATTTGAAGCAATGACTACAGTTAACTCTTGGGATAGCCAAGAAAAGTCTACTTTTCTAGTAATTTCTTTAAGAGGCCAGCGTTAGGATTTTGCAGTACATTCTTGTTAATGAAGTAGGTAACTGCGGCATGTTCAGTGCAGTCCTAGATAAAAGGATATAAGAATATTACTGAAGCTCTGCAGCGTGCTTTAGAAATAAAGACTATAATAGACATGTCCAAACTAATTCTGCAAACAGTTTCCGACGGTCAGAAAGAATAAAAGCAGTTCCTTCAGGAAGTACTGTCCAAAATTAACCAAATAATTGAGACAAAGCAGAAAAAATCAACCAGTGGCGTATGCTATCGCTGTAAACGTACTGGGCATTTCCAACGTGACTGTAGGGTGGGTTACCAGACAGATCACCGGTGAGAATTGGCGCCAACCCACCACGACCACCAGAAACAACCCGTCAGTGTAAGGGGTCAATGCTGGGTAATATGGTCTTCACCTACCAATGTTCATACGTTTACATTTTGGATTGCTAATTTGTTTTTCTTTGGTAACCAGCTCTAACTTCTAGCTTAATGGCATATCTCTCAACAATTAGTGAGTTAAAATAAAGCCCTAATTATAAAACCTGCTGCTTATCCAGTAACGAGTGTTCACTGATATGAACACCTAAATTTGGGGAAACTACTTGGTGTAAAACTACCCTAAGGATCATATTTTTATTTTACTGTTATATTATCCAAAATGATTTGCCAGTTATATAGTAATTAGATATCTCAAGAAAATAAACTTACTTGAATACAAGGGAAACATTTAACACTGTTGGTAGACATTTTTCTTATTCTTGCTCCATGTTCATTTTTACGCTGCCGTTCAAGAGGAAACTTAAGCTGCGTGCATTTTACACCCCACGTTCATTATAAGCCGGTAGCTTTAAAACCCACGTCTTGGTGTTTCACTCTCTATTAAATGTCGGAATAAATACTTTAAATTACCGTGAATACGTTAACCCATAAAAGTATAAAACTTTTTACGAACACCGCCATGTTTAAACACTTGCAGAAGTTCACAAAGGTTTATGTGTCACGCATGTTTCCTCAGAACATAAGTTCGCATTGTTTTAACATCGAAATCGTAATAGATGATTTTTTTTAAATTTAATGATGCAGTTACTTTTGCAACATACAACTTGTAGTTGTCGGAATTTAGGTGCGCAATTATATTTTCGCCGTAATGAACTTGGTAAATGTGAAACCGTGACAAATTAGTGACTCCATTTTTTTATCACAGGAGTTCTTCTGTCTGTTCGCGGCAGTAAACATTATCTCTACTGCAATGTTACTTTATGTTAATCTCTTCTGTAAATAAATTAAAAACCTGGCCTATGTAAGTTTGATAAATAAATGAGAATCAATTTAATACAAAAGTATACGCCTTAACCAGCTATTTTAAAGTTTAACATCAAATAATACGAATATTGTCTCAAAAGTACCGGAGCCAACAAAGAAAACTTTTGTCTCGAGTGTGAAGTGATGGACCCATGTTTCATCCATGTTTGTTTAACGGCACCAAAATTCTGCCTTGTTACTGTGAATATTCTCTAACATTCAAAACATTCAATTGCAACATCTGTACGTTACTGTTTTTGCAAACGCGGCACCCATCTTGCAAAGAACAATTCATTTAAGTGAGTTATTCTTCTAATTACTACTAAAAATTAAGGCCATTTATTTTTAAATAAACATTTTAAAAAATAAAAATTGGTATTGGACATGGTTTTGAAAGCATTTTTTAAGTATGTTCATTTAAAAAAAATACAAATTTATCGCAAAACCCATTGCTAAGTTCAGTTTCATTTATAGAAATAAATAAAGTTACTGTTGAGAAATGTCCTTTATAAGCCAATTAATATTGTAGCAAAATTAAATTATCTAGACCTTAGCATGTTTGGGTTAAGTTGAATGTCACAGATCCGTGAACCGGCCTGACGTAATCCTATTTTGGGACTGTTATCAAACACACAAAATTAGAAACAACAAAATGCGTTTTCATTATATGGTGAACGTGATAAGATTTATTAATATTTACAAATTTACACATGGATGTTTCGATCACAAAAACAACTACTTGATATTCATCTTATATCAGTGAATGTATTTTGTTAATTTTTTTTAGGGCTCCAGACCCCTTTTTTCAAAATTCGGTACTGCCTGTAAACATTGAATTATAAAAATTTGGCAAGAAATTAGGTCTCACACCACAAGAAGAGATGAGAGAAGATAACCTAGAAGACCATTCTCTATCCTTATGGATAACATTTGAATATATCTCCGAAATTAATGAAATAAGTAGCCAATTCCAATGGCGGATGTGAAGTTACGCAAAAATACGTCAAACATAAACCTCTCAGGGAGCATTATTTTTGGGTTTAACATTGGTATTATTTTAGATTTAATTTATTGTAATAATTCAGTTGTTTTCTGTACTCTGATTAATAACCAGCTAGAATACTCCGCCCTTTCAGTAGCTATGCAGTGCTCCTTAACACTTATGTCCAATCTCTTTCTTTGTCTCCCCAATATAGATTTCCACATTCACACACACTGTATACACAGTTATTTGGCATTGCACGAGTATCTATCCGGCTTTGTTTTTGTAATCATGCTACTTAAGGTGTCATTTTGATTCTATGTCTGTGTCCAAATCGTCTAAGTTTTTCCAAGAAGTCTTTAGTGTATGCCAAAAATTGTTATCGTGGTTTCCTCTCCCTGCTTAGGTGGTTTATCCAGTTCTATAAAACGCCTTGTTTATGATGATTTCCCGATATCCATGTCTACTCTTAGTTTCACTTGTTCTTCTTTGAGGACCTCTGGTGTGCTGCAGATATTTTTGGCTCTATAGATTTACTGTTTTAATCATGCTGATGGTTGATTAGAATTGTAGTGTAGGTATAACCCTGTATTTGTAGCCTTCATGTAGACCATTTTTGTTTTACATGTACGGTTAAGGGTACAGTTCATCTGAATTTTCCATCATTAACCTGATGACGATAGCAGATTCAAAGCTTTTGAAACGTTATAAGATCAACAATTTCAAGACAAGTCCAAGGAAAATTTGAGGACGAATTAGATTGTCTACCAGTTTAAGCCTAATACTATTAAATTTGTTTAATTCACTGTGTATTCTTCACCACCTTGCTACAAAATTATAGTTTTTTTACTGGCATTTCTTTTTCCTTGAATTTTATAACCCACAATTACGTAATCCCTTCGAAAAAATGAACTCAAAGAATCGTTAAATCGATAATACTTTGATTTATGAGGAAATTTGTAAATGAATTAAAATGATTGAACGATCTTTTTACACATGCCGACTTTAAACACCGTAGTATTTGACACTTCTGCAGAGACATATTTAAGTATTTAAGAAGTTGCGTGCCACGTGATGCTGATCATTTTTCGTTTCCTAAAATCGAACCTAATGGAACATTTTAATTCGTCACCAAGAGATATAAACCGGATAATTACTCCATTTTCCAATCTACGATGACATATGTTAGTCATTAAAAACTACGCAACATTTAAGGTTAAACATACCAGTGTCAATTTCAATTAAAATTATTAACAGATGTTACGAGGGCCGTAAAAGTCCTGAACGGCATCACCTGGCGGAAACACCGAACGGAGATATTGTACAGATTTTGATAGAAAATAATCGTGCTTTCTGTAGATGACTATTATGCGGGCGCCCCTCTTCCCGAGCCTCTTGCCAAATTTCTCGCGTGGATGGTATAATCTTTCCAAAGTGAAGTGCAATTTCATGAAAACTTAATCAGCCGGCGGCACTGGACAAAAGTTTAAATCTATTTATTGGAATTATTTTGTACATAGAATCGTGTGCTTACATTTTTTTATTTACCAGTGGTCGCCCAGTGGTCGAAATTTGACCTTATTTCATCAAATTGTAAATAAACATTATTAAGGTTACTTTTTCAAAAATATATTTTTGTTCCTACTTATAAATGTGAATGTAAGTTTGTTTGTTACGCTTTCACGCCAAAAAAATCGCGGATGGTAAAAAAAATATTTTGGCAGACACGATTTTGTCAAAAAACCCCAATAAAGTTCAAACCCAAGTTGCTGTATTACCGACGGTCAAATTAATGTAGCTATAGCTTCAGCTGCTTGGAATTGTTCTATCATTAATCTTATTTTGTTCTGTAACTTATAATCAATACTAAAACTATTTCAATTTTTGAAGTTAGGTGCCCGTTTAGTGTTTTAGTTATTACTCCCTGCTTTTAATTTTTATTTTGTTCTATAAGTTTTGTTTTAGTAAATTATTTCAATAAAATATGTTTTCAGTTTTTGAAACTTCATTGTAGTATTTTTTAAATACTGAATCACATTGATTCAGTTCTATTGGAATGTACCAATCTTTGATATTTATTGAAGGGCTTGAACGCGAGTGAAACCGCGGGTAAAAGCTAGTAACAAATAAAGTTGAGGAGAAATCAGGGAAATAGTTGTAATTACTGTTATGTTTTCTTGGGCAATGACACCACAATCGAAATAAAACGACATATATTGAAGGAAAACCAAACGTTTCAAAGTCTATTCTGACTTCGTTGTCAATGGCTTTATATTTATTGATGTAAATTGCAAAACGAAAATTATTATGACATTTAAATTGACGTTAGAAATTCGTTGTTTTTAGATATACAGGTAGCACAAAAAATTCTAAAGATCATGTATTATAGTTAAACAGCTTTCAGATTAGAAGAATTTGAAAGAGTTGTGTTTAGAATTTATAAGTGGCGTTCCTAGGTACGACTTAGTTATAAGTTAATGAAACTCAAATCCTGAACTTTACTCATTGAATTAAAAACTTACCTTTACCTGGGTACTATAATAAGTTGCAAAGTTGGGAAAGCCCAATAAATGGCGATTATTAAGTAATATAAATTTTCCTGGGTTCTATTTCAGTAGCATGACGATGTGGAATAACTTTAGGAACGGTTCCAAATTTGTTAGTTTTTCGATTAATTTAGTCTATTCTTTCACATTCGAGTCAATCGTCTTATGATGTTCCCTTCAAGCAATATGGCGGCACTATTACTGTTATTTGTTTGGCATTGGCAGTATGGACGTAAATAATGAAATTTTTAGTATATTTTATTTAATGAACGAACCAATATTATAAATTAAATTTAGTATTCTGCATTGAAGGTCATCAGTAGCTAGTACAAAAAAACAAATATAAAGAAGATCGGTTGAGGGACAGAGAAGAAAATGGTACCGAACAGTTTTGTCTTTGCCTATTTATATATAGATGCCTGTTATTAACCCATGATTTGTCACATTTAGTCAGTGTGACATTTTAGCTATTAAAAATAGGTCGGTCCTGTGCTGTCACAATAACAATTTTCATTTGACATTAGAGCAACTATACTATCTGTGAAAAATTGTCAAGATAGTGTTGATCCTGGGCATTACATAAGCTTTTTTTCATAATTTCACACGCAAAAATAAACTTGAAGTTGGTTAATCCCGTACTTTATACCAATTCTTTGATATAGTGGTTGATATCGTGCTTCATAAACAAACGAATCCGATAAACAGCTTCCAAGTTGTTTACAGCTATTTTTTTCTGTTATATTTAATTTTCAGCGCTTATTAGAATCATTATTTGATCTCGTTTCACAAACGGTTGAGTTGGTCTCCTGAGGATGACGTGGTACACGGAAATGAAAATTAAATTAAACGATCTGGTGGTTTTGAGAATTTGACATTATAATCATCTCCACCAGACTGAAAATTAAATGATATTACTGGATCATAATTCTAGTTTTATTTAATTTCTATGAAGACTATAAATATTTTGCAGTTTGTGTAGTGGTAATAATTTTAATTGCAAAGCAGAAGAGTGGAAATAACTTAACCGTAACACAAAGTTAATTGTGGAATTTGTAAGGCAGGGCTCTTATGAAATATTTGTTCATTTTCAAATTGCTATATATTCAACACTGTTACATGTTAAAAATATGTGAGTGACATATGAAAATAACGCCTTTTGGCTCACATGTGACATATCCAGCACATAATTGAATTGGTTCTACATATTTTGTAGCGTCATCTTGTCAATAGTCACGACAGCATCAATGATAATGTAAGGAGTGTACTTTGTTTAGAAGTTATCAACCAATTCCCCAAAAATAGTCAAAAGGCGTTAAATCTGGTGACCTAAGAGACTCAAAGGCTCAAAGCGAGGTCATCTACGCACTGGATTGGGTTGTGTTGAAGTTCTAGTGAGAGTATTTCCCTTTCTTTTGGAAAACTAGATCCCTAAAATCAGCCTCTAGGTGTGGAAACAAACAACCACAATTTTAATGTATCGAGATTATTTGTACCAACCACAGTTTTGTCACTAAAGAAAAACGACCCATACTTCTTTGTGTGCGATTTCCTGAATATTTGAGTCATAGTGGTATTGTTTTCGGAATCATTTATTAATGATTGAGGAACATGTCAAGGAACCTCTGCAAATTTAAATTGTATAGGTAGCTGTTCTAGTAACATTATAGGATGACGAAGGGGGATCCTTGGCATTCATTGACAAATCCATTTTGATGTCCAACTGGAAATTAGGAATTTGCAGATTCCAGTAATGGAATATGCTCTCATCATTTGTAAATAACTATTTGTTTTTTTTTAACCTTACTCCCGAATTTGTTGAGGTGAACAATCGGAATTAGACACATTTGTTTTAGATGACATTAACCAATACTTTATAATTTGTGTCATTAAAACATTGTTAAAAACCTGAAACGTAATGAAATGAATTAAATAAATTTTTCATGTAAGATTTTTATCTACAATTCGCTGTTTCTTAGTACTCAAAATGTTGTCAACACAATCTCCTCTTTGTAAATACATGTAAAGCCTTTTCTCATGTAGTGCTTCATTCGACTTTATAGAAGCATTTTCAGGATCTGGTATGTAGGCCGGCGTTCGTTGCATATTCTTTGAGTGTAATATGGGGGTGAATTCTACGATTGGTGAGATAATAAAGGTAAATAAAAAAGATCTCCCAGACAATCGCGTCAATGTTGTAAAATCAATTTCTGGAACAAGTGTGAGCGTTTTGCGTGGTATTTGTTCTACTCGTTTTTGAAGATATTCGCTTTTCTAGTACGTGACGTTGTTTGGCAGTCAGAATTGCCTGACGAGGCGCAACGTTTGTTTTATGTGTAGCTAATAATTGCTGTTTGATGATCCCATGAAAGAGTTTCCAGACGTTTAAACACATAAACGGGGTTCAATCAAGTATCTTACTGATAGAAAGCTTTCTAATCCGTTCACAGAAAAAATGTCATTGTTGGGATAGTTAGATCTTTCTCCTTCTGATACCTGTTTCTGTTGCCCAAACATATGAAAGGCACATGGAAACAAATGGGAGTATAACTTGAGTGTTCAAGAAAGAGCGTATTTGCGTGATTTAATCACGATTTAGAGCTCCTGAGAGTCTTGCGTTATAGTGCAAATGAGAACATCACTAATCGCGTGCTGACGTTATTTGTCCGCTAAACATGTCTTGCTTCACTCAAAAACTTGCACCTGTAGGCCACGTTGACAGAACTTTTCCGGCTGCCAAATTTTCTCACCACTACAAATTTTCTCTACTCCATACTCGTTCTCTTGCTTTTCGCTACCCATCTTTGCGCAGGTCAGATATGGTCTAAAGAAGTTTTCTCTTCTTCAAACCGATTCACAATTGTTGACAATTGTCTTCCGCACATTCTTTGCTGTATCTGTACCAAGACCTGGAACCCACCGCCATATTTTTTTGTATCCAGATTCGTATGATACAATGGTATGGACACTTCCAACACTGTCTAATGGAACATTTGGGTTTTAGTAGAATCACCAAATTAGGCTTGAGGCCTACTCAAAATTTCCGTATTTCACACTAGTAGTAAGGCGGGGGCGGTGCTGTGACACTTTGGTAACATAACATCGAGTTCTCAAGAAAGTCATCTTAGGAGAGGCTTCTGGTTCTTGTACAACAACTGTTGTTACACAGCAAAAGAATCGGAAGAAAAAGAATAACTTTTAGTATGCCTCGCAAGAGAGGCTCATGCGGAAGAAATGTTTTTGCAGAGAAGAAGGAGTTCTTGTATGTTTCGTAGAAGAGGCTCCTAATTGTTGGACAACAAGAGTTCATCCAGAAAGGATTCTGAAGCAAAGGAAATTCTCGTACGTAAAAACTGATTTCTTATAGGACAACAATATCCGTAGGCTTTTGTTAGTTGAAGGTGTATAATTTGTTTCCTTACTCTACATGAAGATATTTTGTAGGAAGACAATGTCCATAAGGTATGGGTATCAATTTCTTGAAAGGTTTACTCGTATAATGTGTTGCCTGACAAAAGTTGTTAAAGGGGAAACAACATGCACTAAACTGACTTTGTTACGACGAACCTAGGCCAGTGGCACCTAGACTAGCCTGGTTCCGCCTTATACTATATTATTTTTAGGATACACTAAATAACATCATATTTATTAATAATTGTCCAAACCGAAATGAGTCATTAGCAAAAGCTCATTGCACCATAAACATTGGTGCTTCCTGTTCTCACATGTCACCTGATCATGGGTGAAGGTAATGTTGACGACGGAGCACACCTTTTTTGTAAATTCCTACTCAGTTTGGCATTAAAGGTACTAATGATGTAATCAGACATTTCGAGAACTGATTTTTATAGGAAATATGCATCCAGTCTAGACGGGAATTCGATTTCTGAAACTAAATTTCGAAAGTTTCGTGTAATTTGATCATTTCTACAACTACATTATACCTCAAAAATACATAAAATAAATGAAAAATTACTAGAGCGAATGCGAAATTACAAAAAAACTTTATACTGAAAAAAAATTAGAAAGTCATGTAATTTCCGGAACTGATATCCTACCAGTCTCGGTATCGTAAAGACACAAAAATAATCCAGACATTCGATTTCCGGTTTTGATGAACTGTCTGCAATCCTACTCGCACTTCCCGTTTTTCCACTACATTCTCCTTCAAAAATGGGGTACACTGTGTACTGAGATTTTGAAATTTGTCATGGATTACATCTTATTCATTCTTCTAAAAGTGTTTTTGCAAGTTTATATTTACTGGAGAAAGGAAGTAATCGAAGCGAAAAACATTTCGTGGGATAAAAGATGTAGACATGTTGAAAGTTGTATCGGACGGGAAACAAGATTGGAGAGTTTTAAAAACACTACAAAAGCAAAGATCAACCTCATAATTATAGTTTAAAAAAACTAAAAAGAAAACAAGCTTTAATTGCAAACCGAACTAAAAAGTCGAAAGTCATTTTTAATTATGAACAGTTTATATTACAACAGTAGAAAGTCGAAGAATCAATCATAATTAATTACGTCAAAATAAAAATATAATAAAATTTAAGTTATTAACAAAATAATTCGATTCAGAGTAAAAAGCGTGGGGTGCATTGCATTATATTTGCATAACTCAGCTCTCATAAATAGTTGCCAATAGAACAATTGTAAAATTTAATATTTATATTTTGAGGTAATTAATCATGATTGATTGTTCGACTTTCTACTGCTGTAATATAAACTGTTTATCATTAAAAATTGTTTTCTACTTTTTAGTTCGGTTTGCTATTAAAGCGTGTTTTTTAGTTTTTTTTAACTATAATTAATTTATAAGTTTTTACCTTAAGTTCTACTACTGCCAACTAGATGGCAAACGCAGCGGTAATAGACGAATTTGCCATTTAGACAAGAACAGTGACAAAAAGACAACAAACGCGAAAATTCAACTTAAAGAATTGTACTGTCATCGGCCCTTGATACGTGTGCCAACTTTCAAGTTAACCAGTTAAGTTGGTGAAAGTTACGTTGAAAGTTTCCGTTACATAGATACATACATACACGTCAATCTAATAAAAGCGTGTTAATAAATATGGGTGTGCTGCAACTCATCTCAACAGTCTTGAACAAACTAATCAGATACACACAAAAATAACAGTTTATAAATCAATAGTAGAAAGCATAAAACTCACTGAGCCACATGGATAACAAGAAAACAAATAAAACACAAGGTAATGGCAAGAGAAATGGGGTACTGGAGAAGAGCGTTTGGAATTACAATAAAAGACAGAACTAGGAACGGAGTGATTAGAGAAAAGACGATAATATCGACAAAGATACTGGGTACTGTAGATGGCTCAGATGGTACGGACATATGCGGAAGATGGCCGAAGTAAATAATTGACTGGAAACCAAATTAAAAAAGAAAGTGAGGCTGATGAAGCAACGGGCAGAAGGGGTTTAAGAGAACAGGGCCAACCATACGATATGGAGGTTATGATGCAGAATCCGACGATTAAGAACCTATTTTTAAACATTTATTTTATAATGATGATTTATTTATGATAATTCTTAGTGATTTCTCTAGTCGAGTAAAATAACTATGAAACACTATGCGGAATCAGAGCACCCCATAAATTAAATAAATTATTAGTCACTTTTCTTATTCCACCCCATATTCCGTTTGTTATTTCACTTTGTATAGACGCCTGCTTGTTTGTTCATTAGAATCCTTATATTCAATGTCAGCGGTGTACTTCTTAGTTTTACAAAAGTATAGGCTTTCATCTTATATTTAACAAAAAAGAAAGAGAACCCACATCGCGCTATTGTTTAGCTTGCACGCTAAATTATTCAAATGGAATACTTTTTGTACAAAATGTGGGTTATATCAACTGATGCAGAAATAATTTATCCGAAACCCGGCACATCTTGTTTTCTGTGCTACGAGAACAGAGAATGATCCATGCGCAAGCCGAATGATTTAATGCACACGAAGAAATAAATTTAATTTGTTTATGGCAGGTTTAATACATTCCTCATAAATCTAGCACTGTACATTGCGTCTCTATTCACCAAGCATTACGATGGATCATCAACGGGAAAAACAATCAATATTTATGTATGCACGAACGTGGAAAGAATTCAAAACAAAGGCAGGGCCCGGGGAATAGTTGTGTTTGAAAATTGGGCTCAGCGTACATTTCTAATTGGTTGGTCATTCGAGGCTAGTATTGTGTTTATTACAAAATATATAAATAAAATTAAATGGATCATTCCATGTCAAATCGACAAATAGTTGGACGCGACCCCCACCGATTCGGATGAATTTTGATAGAGAGTTTTGTCTCATCATAAAACGAAGTTATGCCAAAGGAAAAAATTTAAAAAAAATCCTAAAAGATATTCAAAATTAAAAATTTCACTGTTTTTCCGATTTTATGAGTTTTGTTATTTAATATTTCAGAAACCACTGAATATTAAAAAAACCTGGTACATTTTTAGAAGACACTTAGAGGTATGAGAAAAAAAAATTTGGAAAAAATTTTTTGAAAATTATCGAAATTAAAAAATTTTGAATTTTTCAAAATCGTGGAAAGTAACCATCGCGGGAAAATTGTGGCCTATATTATACCTCTAACATATCTAAAGAAATTCTGAAAATTCCAGAGGGGGGTGTTCTTTTTTGTTTTAAAGATATGAATTTTTGAATTTTGGCAAGATAGTTTTTTTTCTATTTTTCCAACTTTTTTTGTTGAATATCATTATTCTGTCACATGATTACCGAAATTTGAGGTCTAAAATATTTTTCTTATGTTAATGGGATGTAAAACCATAAATATCTCAAAATATATTATAGATTTGACTTTAAATCAAGACTTAAATAATGTTAAAAGTGTCACACTCTGCCATCTATGTTCCCATCAGTGAAATCACTATCATCGATAGAGCCCATACCAAAATTCACTAGAGGGCCCTATTTCTTATGATTATTATTACTGGTAACTGGGTGACCGAGCTTTACTCGTAAATTCAAAGTTCCATCATAAATATACATATATCAAAATAATCGGACATTTGCTATGTAAACTTATTTTGAACTACCTAATATATGTTTTTCTTACATTTTTTAAATTACATTGTGAAATCCTACATTCCTGCTCTCTCCCGTATTTCAACCACTCTATATATGCAACTGCTTATGGATAACCCATTCAAACATTTTTTAATCACCCTGTATAATTAAAATTCCACTTGATTCCATATTCCAACCATCCTGTATGTGCGACCGCTTTTAGGCCACTCTACAAGCAAGCTATCCTATAATACATTTATGTTCAAACATTTTCTTAACCACTTCGTATAATTATAATTCCGATTCACCCTATATATGAAACTTTTTATAAACTACCAAATATAACATTTTTGTGCTAACATATTTTATATCACACTGCATAACTATAATATTACACCACCATATGTTTTTAACTACCCTGTATATGCATTTGCTTATGGCCACTCATTGTAATATTTTTTGAACCATCATGCATAATTATAATTTCAGTACATCCTATATTGTAACCACCCTGTAAATACTGAAATTATAATTATGCATGGTGGTTTAAAAAATATTACAATGAGTGGCCATAAGCAAATGCATATACAGGATAGTTAAAAACATATGGCGGTGTAATATTATAGTTATACAGTTAGCACAAAAATGTTATATTTGGTAGCTTATAAAAAGTTTCACATATAGGGTGAATCGGAATTGTAATTATACGAAGTGGTTAAGAAAATGCTGAAATAAATATATTAGAGGGTAACTTGCTTGTAGAGTGGCCTAAAAGCGGTCGCATATACAGGATGGTTGGAATATTGGAATTTTAATTATACAGGGTGATTTTTTTTTAATGTTTTTCCTTTGGCAGAACTTCGTTTTATGATGAGACAAAACTCTCCACCAAAATTCATCCAAATCGGTGGGGGTCGCGTCCAACTATTTCTCGATTTGACATGGAATGACCCAAATGCAACTGTTTAATATCAATAAACTGCTTTATAAATTCACAGCTAGGATCAAATTGGGCTGGAATTAGAAAAGTTTTCTCACGAAAAACTTTTCCATTTGAAATAACCACTGGCATTTTCTTCCGATATTGATAATTTCAAGATCAGTGCTAATTTCAGGTGCACTATGTTTGCGACTGCAACATGTCGTTCTTTGTGTTCAATGGCAGCCAACTCCTGACAACCTCCTGGAATGATTCTGGTGTTTCACAACCATATCTACATCTGTCGTTGTTCATAGAAGGATATACTTCACATCCACATCTTCGTTGGCATTACTTGGTCTTAGATTGCCATTAAAAAAATATCTCTGTACTCAAGACATCACCAGATCCATATATAGGTCATTTTACCAATTGAACAGTTACTGAACAGTTGACTGGAGGTGCAATGATCTTGTGAATAGAGTTGAGTCATCCACCTGACCTATGATGTCAATTTTCTTCCTCCTTCACACTGTGGCAATGTTCCGTTCGTCAGAGCTCTTTTTGGTAATAGAACTCGAATATTAAAGTTTTCCAGAGGTGGTCACCACTCAACTGATCAAGCCAGTACTAAATGGGCCAAGTATTTTTCTACTAACCTCTTCTTTTACCATATGTTTTCCAATATTATTTACCTTTATGGAAATGTGTACAAACAAGACATTTTGTTTATACATATTTCTATTAAGTACTCCAGTGACGACTCCGTTTTTATTATAAAAACTAGACACTCTATCAAGTAAATTAGTTGACAAACTGTATAGATTCTTAAAATTCGTCGTCCTGTCATTTGGTGTTGAAGAGAACATCTGGCAAATTTCCTTCACGACTTTACTGTCAGCTATTTACTCTGTTAACACGTTTGGCATACATTTGTCTCTGTTTCCTTGATTTCATTAAAAGTAAAAAATTTGGAAATAATCATCCTCAACATCATTTTGCAATTGGTGACAGAGACGTCGTTTTTATAACATCATTAGTGCTACTGTCTAACGATTTTGAACAAAATATGCCACAGTGGGTCCTTGGAACTAGAATGGACACAACTTTTGGGAATGCTTAGCTATGAATGTCATGTAGTTATTCTTCTTTTTTTAAAATCCAGTAATATTAATTTTTCCCAATAACGTATCGATTCTAGTGGAATTGATACTCATTGGGCAAAATTTTTTGAAAATAAATTAGTCTCACGTCATGTCTCACTTTCATCCAACAACTGTCTCCGTGTAACATTTGATATCGACCCCAATTCCTTGGCAGCAAACTGTTGTGTGGAGGTGTTTGTGCAGTCACTTACAACTTTTAACACCAAATCTCGAACACACTTTAAAGGAGAACGTACAACTGAAAAGGGAATCAGATTTTACTGATTCATACACTTTCTAATTTCATCATTCTGGACGGGTTGGTCTGTAAAAAAAACATGTACTCAGTTTATAGCTTCTCTTCTTTTTCTGCCACTTGGTTTAAAGAATTTCCCCAATTATGCCATCCTGTGACT
This sequence comes from Octodonta nipae, assembly GCA_034190945.1. Classification (NCBI taxonomy): domain Eukaryota; kingdom Metazoa; phylum Arthropoda; class Insecta; order Coleoptera; family Chrysomelidae; genus Octodonta; species Octodonta nipae. The sequence continues at coordinate 16,730,576 of CM067216.1, forward strand.
TGCATAAACAACGCGCTGTCAGGTAGACGGTTTATTTCGAACCCTCACTCAGGTTTGTATACTTTGAGAAAATTCACTTACTTCAGTTTTTCATCTACTCGTTAAGGAAGTTTAATGATAGCGGCGGAAAATGTACAGGGAATATTTATTCTTTGCCAAGTCATTAATCTTATCCCTGTTACACCTTTTCAATTGAACATAAAACCAGGCGTAATAAATCTTTCAGTTTTCCAAAAAAAAGAAAGAAAATTCGCTGTTATTACTATTCTCGTGAAAAACACTTTTCTTGATGGTGAAATACGAATGGAATGAAGTTGTTTTATGGTGTATTTCTAAATTTTCCATATAAATACGAAATTTTTTGATAAATGATGTATTCTGGCACACTTCAAAGAAATGAATAAAATAGCAACTGCTGTTATTTTGGTTTTATTGCTGGTAAAATTCTCATTTTTGCAAGAGAAACTAATATTGTTTACTGAAGCATTTACAATGTTTTATTTCTTAACTAAATTTTAATTTGTACACAAAGCGAAGTTTCAGCAATAAAGTAATTAAAACTGTTTCTCACATTTTCTGCGCATTTGTTCCGATTAAAATACAAGACCAGCCATTTTTTTGCTACTTTTCTAAATGAAGTTAATCAAGTTATAAGTATTTAAGCAACAAAAAATCAACTAAACTTTTAAGTACAAAATCATATTTATGATATACAGTTTCTTTTCTAATGAGTCCCGAAAAGGTACGGGGTATTTGTAAATTCAACAAATAAATATACAAATCACAAAACACTCCTCTAACCAACAATAGAAACACTGGACATTGCAGCCCATTTGGTCGAAATGCTGTATTTCACTTGCAAGAGATTTCGTAGTTTGATTGCCTACACTCGATCTGTAAGATAACTCTGCAAAAAATAATCATGGGGCGTAAGATAGGGGCGTATGGGAGGCCAACTGATGGTGTCTCGACGAGAGATCATTTATTCCGGGGAAAAGTGCGGTAACAACAAACCATGGTTTTGCATTAAATCCTCCAAACTCCTGCAGTAATGACACTAAAAAAAATTAATATGTCGCAATATCCTTACTGTAAGCCCTCACCCTCGGCCCTCAATAGGACATCAATGCACACTTTGGACTATGTACTGGTTGTTCATGTTTGCTTCTTGGATTTTCGTTAGCCCAGTTTCTGCTTGTTTACGTGACCATTTAGTTTAGTACAGTATTTCGCTTTTCCGCAGCATTGCCGCAGTACTCTCAGGGTTAGTAGGAAGACCCTTGATAAGAAGCAAGTGAACTCTCAGTTCTATTGGTTTAATATATGTCGAACCGATTCATTTGGGGACTGGTCACTAATAATACCGTTGCTATTATAAGAGGCGCCCTGTGCTACCCTTAAATTCTTAGTGTGGGTGGTCTCTTCTATTCTAGAGAGTCTTTTTCTCCATATGGTTGGTATCCTTGTGACCAATTGCAACATGCACTAACTCATTGTTCTTGCAGGAATGCGCTCGAAGTTGCAAACGATTAATGTACAATATGCTTGGTGGTTGCCCCTAGCACTTTGTCTACTTTATTCAGAAGAACACTAGTGACTTTTGTGTTCTAAAAAGCGCTGGTCCACTTTGGAATCAGGAACTTACGTCGAATCTCAAGTTTTTAGTGGGATTGCAAACTTCAGGAAATTTCGTTGATTAGTCCCAGGACTGGACTGGCAAACAAATTATTCCCCAAACGTAGAGCTGCAACATTAAGATTTTTAAAGTGAGAGTGAGTAGTCACTGACCAGACCGGTGTGCTCTATCTTCGGCATTATTTTCACTCATCATCATGTGATATTACGCTCAAGCGCCGATGTAGTAGTTCGATTGAAAATCGAAAATTAAACGTAAATAGTTACTATGTATAAAATTGAAACCAGATTCCTAAGAAATAATACTTTCTCTTGTTTATCAAGTATTGTAATCAATTTTAAATATTTTTGGTTTGATATTTTTTTTGCTTATGCTGTGAGAGAATGCTTCTTTCCAAATTTGGTAATTCTTGGTCAGTTCTGTAGATTCAGATGAGTGAGTTTGAGATTATTGACTGTGTTTCTTTTGTTAGACTTGATTCAATTCGAGGACACTGCCAGTCCTTGAGTTTGACTGCGGCGTTACATCTGTCAAAGAATAACATAATAACGCAGGTGCCCTGGGGTCAACACGGCGAGGAAGAAAGAAGAAATCTTTCGACTCTTCCTTTCATTGCGGATTGCACTCGCTAATAGGGAACGTTAACTTGCTACCATTCGCGGGAGTATGCCTGAACGCCTCTAAGGTCGTATTCTTCGAAGTCAAAGGTGGCAACAATATCTGTTGGAGTTCCGGGAATCAAAACGTGCAATATAATGTGACTTTACTTAGTCATCGTAGCTCGCTGCTGCCTTAACACTAGCTCTAATCAGATTTGCAGTAAAGTTGTTTTGAACTTAAATATATCAGACATGGGTTTTTTCGTCAATCTTAAGAATCTACATGGAGCAGATGCAGTCCAATTGATGAAAGCATGGACAAGAACTAACCAGAAGTTAGCTTCGTACCACAACAGAAAGATATTCTTGCTGAGGTGCAGGAGTAACAATGTAGTTCCTAAACACATCCCTAATAACACCAAACAACTAAAAAAACTGTTCAGTGGAACAATGGAAACGTCGTTAACATACAGGATCCACAACTTTACTGAAAATTTGCAACACAAGATTCTCAACCTTGAAATTGAAGATAGGCTGAAGAAGCTAGAAAACAAACTAGCGAAACGTTCCTAAACCAAAATATATTTGAATCTAAAGTAACCTGGTAATTTTATTGGAGCCAAACCCAACAAAACTATCTATATCAGAAGGGTTTTATCTGTAGAATAAAGAAGAGTTGTGGACGGGTTACAGTCCAACAGATGAAGATGTGGATAAATAACAACAACAGACTAGCCTCCTTTCACAATAGAAGAATTTTTCTTTGGAATGCAAGAGTTACAACTTGATCCCAAGACACATCAATAATAGCACTATACAATTTAATAAGCTCATGAACGGAGAAGTTGGTTCATTCAAGATTCACAAATTAACAGCAGGCCGAAGAAGCTGTAAAACCAACAGCGAAACGTTCCTATGTACAAATAAATTTAGAACAAAATCAAATTCCCTTTTGTTGGAACATACCCAAAATAAGAAAGTCCAAATTTATATATATATATATATATATATATATATATATATATATACCTAATTATAATGGTACCGGCTGTTAAAATTAGTATGCAAACGAATTACGGGTAGCAGCCAAAGACTAAATAAGTGTACTCTTTTTTATATGAGAGCTTTCGGAATTCTTTTATTCCTTCGTCAGTCAAATACTGAAAAAGTTACAAATTATATAAGTGAGAAACCATTGAAATGTCGGAGGTAATATTATAAGGGATGAGAGTTTTTTTTTTATAAGTTTAAGAAAATAAATAAATAAATAAATTTCCAGACAAGATCTAAAAGTAAATAATATATGTACATATATCCCACAAAAACAAAAACGTATGGGTTGAATAGATTATTTTTTGATACATATATATATATATATATATATATATATATATATATATATTATCACACACGTGCAAACATATACACATATATAAACATACATATACTTACATACACTCATACATGCACACATATACATATACTTTCATACACATAAATATAAACACATATACATATATATATTTTTCAATATATTGGAATTGTTAATACGTGAATTTAGTATCAGTCATCAATAGTATCAACTGAAGTATTGACAGAAGAGTTTGCTGTTAGTCTATCATTATCCAATTTCAACAGGTTACAATAAATTACATTAAGATCCCGTACATTAGTCCTTCGATTAATGCTGTTATCATAATTATTGATGAAAACCATTTCTAAAAAATTTCGTTTAAAAGTATTACGTTTTAGAGCTAAAATTTTTGTATTTTCAAAATCCGCACTGTGGTGATTATTAAGACAATGTATGGCTAAAGAGCAATTTTCTTTTTTTCGCCTTATATCACTTTTATGTGATGTTATTCTGTTTTAAATTTCTAGATGTTTGTCCTATGTACGTAGCAGGACAATCATTGCAATTAATTTTATATACTACATTGGACTTAAGGTCTTTAGGTGTTTTGTCTTTAATTTTATTGAATAAATCACCAACCGTTTTTATGGATTTATATGCAAATCTTATACTACGTTCATTTTTAAAAATGCTTACAATTTTGGGAGTAATATCTTTAATGTACAAAAATTTTAGCTCTTGAACGTAATACTTTTAAACGAAATTTTTTACAAATGGTTTTCGTCAATAATTATGATAACAGCATTAATCGACGGACTGATGTACGGGATCTTAATGTAATTTACTGTAACCTGTTGAAATTGGATAATGATAGACTAATAGCAAACTCTTCTGTCAATACTTCAGTTGATATTATTGATGACTGATACTAAATTCACGTATTAACAATTCAAATATATTGAAAAATATATATATGTATATGTGTTTATATTTATGTGTATGAATGTATATGTATATGTGTGCATGTATGAGTGTATGTAAGTATATGTATGTTTATATATGTGTATATGTTTGCACGTGTGTGATAATATATATATATATATATATATATATATATATATATATATATATATATATATGTATATGTATGAAAAAATAATCTATTCAACCCATACGTTATTGTTTTGGTGGGATCCATGTACATATATTACTTACTTTTAGATCTTGTCTGGAAATTTATTTATTTATTTATTTTCCTAAACTTATAAAAAAAACTCTCATCCCTTATAATATTACCTCCGACATTTCTATGGTTTCTCACTTATATTTGTCATCAAAAAAATTTTTTTTTCAGATTTGGATCTAATTTCATGAAATTACAACCAAAAAACTGAATGTTACCTTGTTTAATTCTCTAGACATGCTAATATTATTTTGTGAACCTCAACTTTACTAAGTTACCATTTAATAAGTTCAAATGCGAACACGCTGCAGCAGCAATTATATTTACTTAAAATTACTTAAAAAATTAAAGCAAAAAAAATAAGTTACTAAAAACCGCAAAAAGTTGAAAGTTTTGTTTAGAAGTTGTCGTTAATGGCTACGTAATATTGTATCTAATTTTTATTCATGATGACTTCATTTGAACGTAGTGTTTTATCAAGAAAACTGGATTGAAACTGGAATGATTTTATTTCCAGATATTCGATTCATTTATATTGATTGGGCCCCAGTTTAACACTCCCGAACGCCCGGCATCGCCATCGTTTACCAAAAGCTACTGAAGCGGGTCCTGATCCCCCACGCTGGCAAGTAAAGAACCCTTGTCGGTTTTGTCTCCAGAAAATCAATAAAGATCCGAGCATTGAAGCCTCTTCTGGAGTGGTTTTAACCCTCTAACAGCGAAAGTTACCTCGTACAGCATTACACACCTGTTTTAATGTGCGTTGGTAATAAGGCCTTTTCTGGTTTAACAAATTGTTATTCTCACCACAAGGTGCACTCAGAACTACACATCGCCTTAGGGTCTATAATTTTAAAGTTATAATTTCATTAAATTAGGGTATAAATTAGACATAATAATAATAGATCGTATTAAAAAGTTTCTGACGATGACGGGCCAGAAACCGCTGTGAAAGTAATCATTAGCAACACTACGTCCATTGTTCGGCGGTTTTATCAATAGTCTCTCGTATTATGTGCCGGCTAGGCGGGAAATTTGCATAAGTTTCTATTATACAAGACGAAATGGAAATGTTCTTTAAAAAAGAATAATAGACTTGTGATTGTAATACTGATGGGAGTTGACCGTTAACTGCATGAAAATCCATTGAATATTAATTCAATAAAAAACTAATGTCAAAAGTTTATTCCCACACTAGGAACTTTGATGAAACTGTTAAATAATGAAACACGGGGATTAATAATCCACAATATATTTTTTATTTTATATAACGAATACGAAAATATTGTTACGTGGCGGAATATGTAATAGTTAAAGAATTATCAAATATTAGAAGTAGGAAAATTTGCCACCTACGAGGGCTGCCTTTTATATTTCTGGATTGGACAACCCTAGTGTTGCAATCTGACAACTGACAGCTCTATCGTAAAGTTTGACATTTTTGAGGTTATACGTACTCAGAACGTTTTGACATACGAACGCTATGTGTTGTTAAAGGATTCATCTCGGCCAAAAAATGGAATTAAATCGTGAACAGTTTCGTCCGATTATTTTTTACAATTTTCGACGTAGATTAAGTTAGCAAGAGTGCATGGATGAACTTAATTTAATTTTTGGCGATGAAACTCCATCAAGGACCACTGTTTATCGATGGTATGGTGAATTCAACGAAGGTCGTAGTTCACTCCAAGACGAATTTCGTGAAGGTCGTCCAAAAACAGTTGTTGTTCCGGAAACCATTGATGCTGTGCGCGAACTGATATTGCAAGATCGTCATGTGACCTATCGTGAGATTGAGTCAACCTTACACATTAGTGGGACCAGCATACATTCAATATTGCATAAACCTTTGAATGTCAAAAACATTTGTTCCCGTTGGATCCCACACAATTTGTCAATCATTCAAAAAAAGGCTCGTGTCGATTGGTCGAAAGAAAAGCTCAAAAAATACGGTCGCGGTGCTTCAAAACATGTTTATAACATAGTGACAGGTGATGAATCGTGGATTTACGCGTATGAGCCCGAAAGTAAACAGCAGTCGACTGTATGGGTATTTCAAGATGAGCCGAATCCAACAAAAGTTGTTCGCGCACGAAGCACTTCCAAACAAATGATCGCCTGTTTTTTCCGAAAAACTGGACGCAGAACAGTCAATTCTAAGTGGTACACAACCATTTGTTTGCCAGTTGTCTTTCAAGAAATGAGGAAAGCCAACCGCCGAAGACGGATCACTCTTCACCACGACAATGCGAGCTCTCACACATCGGCTCAAACAACTGCATTTTTGACCACTCAGAACATCGATTTGATGAGTCATCCGCCGTAAAATCCTGACTTGTCACCAAATGACTTCTTTTTATTCCTGTCCGTAAAAAACAAACTGAGAGGTCAACGTTTTTCAACACCTGAAGAAGCGGTTGCTGCGTTTAGAATGCATGTTTTGGAGATACCTCAATCAGAGTGGAAAAATTACTTCGACAATTGGTTCAAACGCATGGAAAAGTGTATAGATCTTCATGGGGAATATTTTGAAAAACAATAAAGCGATTTTCGATGATTAATATTTGTTTTTGTTCTCTAATCCCGAAATATAAAACGCAACCCTCGTATTATGTTTTGAATCTATACAACTATATTTTTTAAGAAAAAAACTTTTTAAAACGAATTCTTAATGAGGACCTTAAAGCCTGTACTCACTGTTCTGGTAATCCAAGTCACTTATGAAAACGTTTTGGTGACCAAATTAATAGTACAACATAAAGTTGGAACAAATAACTTTTCCCCTTTTTTACGAAATTTGTAAATAATTGGGGAACTTTAACTTTACCAATTCCTTGCTCAGATAATTTAAACAAAAACATTTTTTAAGTTTTTAGGTTACTTATAGTCACCGACAAAGTTGTTTTGGTAAAACATAGATGCTATAGTAAGGAGTAAATGATTAAAATTTGAATAAAAAATACCAAGCAGTTTAATTTTTTATATAATTAAGTTTGTTAATAATGTGTTTGTCCACCGCGGTTTTCTATAGACTCCCCAACACGTTTTAGCATTGATTTAATAAGGTTGTCTATTTCTTCTTGAGGAATACTATCCCAAGATACTTGTATTTGACCTCCAAAATCCGTGGGGGCTGGGGTAAATTTCCGAGTCTTCTACCCAACATATCCCACACGTGTTCTATGGGCGAAAGATCGGGGAATCTGGGCGGCCATGGCAACAGATTCACATAGATGTCTATTAAGCCACATCGGACAATTCACATCGCCAAATTCGGAATATGTGCATAATTTATTGCTAATTTATTGCTAATTTTTTGCTGCAAAAAAAATTATTGCTCCTACCGTTTCCGAGAAACAGTGCCCGATGTGGCTTAAGACTTAAGCTACATCGGACACTGTTTCTCGGGAGGGGTTAGAGCAAAAAAAATCTTTTGGGTTAGAAATGAGCAATTAATTAGCAATAAAATCAGGCACCAAGAACAACTGGACATCTCTATTAGTTTCCGAGATATAGCTATGTCCGATGTGGCTTAAGACTTAAGCCACATCGGACACTGTTTCTCGGAAACGGTGGGAGCAATAAATTTTTTTAGCAGCAAAAAATTAGCAATAAATTAGCAATAAAATATGCACATACTCCGAATTTGGCGATGTGAATTGTCCGATGTGGCTTAATAGACATTTCACATAGGTCTCTTCAAAAAATTTAAATTAAATCGAGCAAAATAAAGCCGAACATTATCTTGTTGAAATATGAGATCCATACATACGGCTCCACTACTTCCTGAAGATAACGTTGGGCTGTCATGTTACTAAAGGTGACCCCACTTCCATGTGCAATAGCACCCATTCCAAAACGCAAGATGGCTTTGTGCTCCTAACCACTCATGAGCCAAATTGTTGTCGAAAAACGCGCAAATCGCGCTTACGTGGGACACAGCCTTAGACGTCGAACTTGAACCTCATCTATGCCCCTTTGACGTCCAGTGCCTACTCCTCTCCGATTTTGGGTATTATCAACTACGTTTCTCAACATCTCATAACCGTAGTTAGATTTCTGTCGTGCGGTTAGCGATTTCTCGAAATGAATAACCCACCTCTCGTAAACTAATAATTCGGTCTCGTTCAAATTCACTTAGCTGGCGATACATTCGGCGTACACGTACTGTATTCCTTTGAGTATTACTAGACATCGATTTTGGATCCCAAACATGTAAATTTTGAAAACCTGAAATTGTATAGATTAATTGTTACTTTGCAGCAATTACAACAATTATAGGACTATAAGGTACGAAAAAAATCTAGACTTTCAAGTAGGTAATAATTACTTTTATGTTTTTTGGGCAATAACACCACAATAGAAATAAAACGACAAGAATATGCCACAAACAACGTTTAGAAGACAACTAGGTAATAATGTGTTATAAGTAAAATTAAACATTAAATTTTATGGGCTGTTGGAGGATTTATTTTGTAAAGGAATCACATAAAAAAATGTTTTTGTTGTCACGGATATAGTAGAATATACTTATTCTGTAATAGATATGCCAGTCTAGCCCAACCTTTTTATTATTTGACTTCTTCTTGGCTTCTGCCCGCAAATTTCATTTTTTTGGAAGCTGCTCACTGGTTCCATGTATTTTTCAAATTGCCTTTTTTCTTTTCGCATATAACTTTGCTTTTTCAATCTGGCCTACGTGTCTGTCACCTCTTTTACTTTGTAAATGGTTCTTACGATTCAATAGTTGGTGTTCAGAAATCTTTCCTTTCTTGTAACACCTCTAACTCTCTTCAAGTACTTCATTTTGAGTGTAATTTACTTCCATGTCTTTTGACGAAAGTCCATGTCACATACCCGAAGGTTAGTTTGTATCTGCAAATACTTTGCTTTGATTTGTGTATTGTGTTATTAATTTCTACATTTAATGATTAATGATTCTCAATCATTCGAATATGCTATATTTTATTTTTATATTCATTTCTAATTTATCACCTAAGAGTATCTCTTTTAATTCGGCCACAAAATCGTTGTTTTTTCAGGATTTCCAAGAGACAAAATCCCATCATTAATTCACCTTATCCAGGACCATTCGTAAAGCTTGGAAGTTTCATTTAACGTTTGGATTCCTTTTGTGGCTACATTTTTTTAAAAGATAGAAGATCATAATTGTATCTTCATTTTTAAGAATTATTATCTCCCATTATATCGTACAATTTTTGTTTTACCTACCAAGAATTTTAGTTTTTAATTATATAAAATACTTATTGTCATCTGAACGGCTGCATTGCATTTTGAGGCTTGACTCTTGTAATAAATTGGTTTAATATTTCTAAACAGTCTTTCATATCCATAAGATCTTATTCAAGTCCAATTACTGGCTATTTACGATCGTCAGAGCAGCTACAGAAATCAAAACTTTCTCAATATTTTGACATGCTTTGTACCGTATATATTATTATTTCCGACTTGAAAATACAATGTATGGCATCACACTCCCTCTAAGGCACGTTATGAGTGCCTTTAGGAGAAAATTCACTAAACCCCAGATATGAAAAGGGTTTAGCTCTGTGGGAGCCCTTGCCAGGTTTTCAGGCCCGTGGTTGGAGTCGTGGCGGCAGTTACCCATGAATTTCCTGACCGTCCGGGCTGTTCCTAACAAGACGGCTTTTTGCATTTGTTTGTAAAGATGTTCGTCCAGACCGAGGTATTTTAGATTGTTTAATAGATGTTTTGGGGCTAGTCCTGTCGTTGACATAACAATTGGTACAGTTCGTGTGTTGTTCATGTTCCACTGAGTCTTTATTTGAAATTCCAAATCTCTATATTTGGTTATTTTCTCAGCCTGCTTGATATTTATATTATTGTTGTTAGGAATTGCTATGTCAATTAAAGTTGTTTTCCGAGAGACTTTATCTACCAAAACTATGTCTGGTCTATTGTGAGCAACAGATCGATCGGTCAGTATCGTGCTGTCCCAGTACAGCTTGTAGTTGATATTTTCTAAAACAGATTCTGGTTTATATTTATAGTATGGTAATCTTACCGACTGTGATAATTCATGTTTCAGTGCTAGTTCCTGGTGAAGTATTTTTGCCACAGCATCGTGTCGTTCCTTGTATTCAGTTGCAGCGAACACTTACAACCTCCTGTGATATGCTGGATAGATTCAGATGTTTGGCAACCGTACCTGCATCTATCGTCGTTAATAGAAGGGTCTTTAACGATGTACTTTAGGTAGTTCTTAGTTGGAATTACTTTATCTTGGATTGCCAATATAAAGCCTTATTATTATTATTATTAAAAAATATTCTCAAAGATTCGTCTTTGGCGGTTGGTTTCACTCATTTTTCGAAGAATTTTGACAAAGAAATGGTTGTGTACTATTCAGTATCGAACATCTGACATGGTACACTTTCCAAATGTCCGTTTTTTTCCGAGAAAACACGGGACCATTGGCTAAGTCCTTTGCGTTTGAACAACTTTTCTTGGATTTGACTCATCTTGGAAAAACCATGCAATCGACTGCTGTGTACTTCCGAATTCATACCCATAAATCCATGATTCTTCACCTGCTACGATATTATAGTTGTGTTTTGAATCACAGCAATTCTTGAAATCTCCTTTAAACCAATCGACAATAGCGATTATTAAATTATATCTGATCAACGTGAACAAATTTTTTTTGCAACCAATTGTTCATGCAATATTCAATTTATGCTGACCCCACTAATGCTCAAGTATGCCTCAATCTCACGATAAGTCACGTGATAAAGTTTCATTTGTCAAAATTATGAGTTTATCACCGTGTATTCCAAGTTTATCCAAAAAAATTAAACGCTTAAGTTATAAATACGAAGTTAAAACAGCTTTTAAAACAAATAATACAATGAGATCTGCTCTCACATATAGAATTGAATTGAGTATACAAAGTGCTTGTGTTTGTGGCCTCACATATCAGGGTGAGACATCGAGACCTCGATATGTAAAAAGAACGAAATACCATGACGACATTTCTCGAAGTCACGTGAATATCTTGTCAATATCGATACCTTTCTTTTAATATTACCATGTATCCTATATTATTAATACTAGTAGCGCTAAACAATTTTTCGTTCGTATTATTAACGTAGACTTCTGTACTTCCTTTTTTTGATAAAACCAAAACACTTAAAGTGACTTCATTAAATATGGTGAAACTGTATAATGTCTTCTATTGTTTTTACTACAAACTGCTAGTTATAAAATAATGAAAACAATAAAGTTGTGAAGATTTCCGACACTTTCGTATTAGAAATCATTGTTGAAGACAAACGAAAACATCTCCAACGCCCGTGAGTATTAATTCTGACTTTATGACGTGAAAAGTATAAAAATAATTCTTCCTAATCATTGTCATCCTACCGAAATCGCAATGTCATATTTTATTAGTTTTTCGAAGACTGAAAGGTTCATTATGCCTTTCTTCTTTTATGTTCAATTAAAAAAGGTGTAACAAGGAAAAGATTAATGGTCCACTGAAGCACATACTTAACGAGTAAATATTTTCTCTGCTCCTGCATTTTCCCTGATTTATTATTAAACTTTACCAGCCGGTAATTTTAGGTGAACACCTTGGAAAACGGTAAGTAGTAGATTACACAAAAAAAGACAATGGAATGCTATGACAGTTTGGGATAGCCCTTAAAATTAAATGGTTATAATTACATTAGGCTGTTTGGAAACATTTTGGAGGCATTTAGTTCGTGTTTGGCTGATAGACATTTGATATGCAATTTTGGATAGTGTCAAAATATCCTGCGCAACAATTAAAGTGGCTATTTTCAATTTTTCTAAAATTTATATTGAAAATTAATCATAAAAATAATTGTAGTGTATGGGAATGTTTTTTGACATTTTTTGCTAATGTTTTTCTGTAAAATTATACCCTAAACACGAAATGTTTTATATAAAATGCATTTATAGACTATTATGAATTAAACAAAGTAAAATCGATAAGGAATAACTTCCTTATTATGGGTCTGTCACGACTCTAGTCGATTTTAATGGAGAATTAAAGTTATTAAACAATTATCCATGAATTTTCTTGGATTCGTAGATTTTTTTATATATTTTGTAAATGGGGAACGGTGCAATTTGTAGTTTTTACCAAGATATACAGTGATGGGCAAATATTTGGAACCAAGTAAATATCTCTGGAATTATTAGAGATATCAAAATGAAATTTGGAAGGTGGATACTGCAGTAGATTGCCTATTTGTTTCCAATTTTTTTTACAATTTTGAACTTCCTGTTTTACCGGAAGTAATGTCGATTTTAAAATTTGCAATTAAACAGTATAGTATAGTATAGTATAGTATTTTAGTTTCTGATGAAACATTTTATTGTGAATACAAAAATATCGGGTTTGATATTGTTCAATACCTACCGACATATTAACAGAAAAGTAACTAAGGAAAGGAAAAATTCGATGGTAGCTAAACTCGGTTCAGATTTCATTTACGCCCGATATAAACAAACCGCTCGGTAAGGATTTGTATTTCTATTAGTCAATCGGTGGCATTTTACCGTCACAGCCAACAGCACTGCTTGTTCCATAGTCGAATACACGTTTGTTTAAATCAGGCGCAAATTAAATCTGAATCAAGTTTAGTAGTCCATGAAATTCATTGCAGAAGTGACAGTAGTTGTCAAAATAAGTTATTAGTTTTTTTTATTTGAACGTATAAAGATTGTATTGTTTTAATTTGATCGTAAAATGGCCGAATTAAGTGAAAGAGAAAGAATAAAAATATTAATGATGATTGAGTATGGGGAGAGGAAAAGGACAAATCAAGAAGTTTGTGACCTTTTTAACATTGTTCATCCGAATACACAAATAACCCGTTCAGTAGTGACGAAGGTACGACACAAGTGGAACAGTTAGCAATTTACCAAAAAGTGGACGGTTAAAAAGTTCAGGTAATGCAGGTGTAGCTCAAAATGTTGCTATATCATTGGAAGAAAATCCTCACTTATCCACTACCGACCTCGCCAATATGCATGGAATTAGCCCTCGTTCAATAGGAAGGATATTAAGGCGAAAAAAATATCATCCATACTAAATTCGCCTCGTTCAAGAACTCTCCGAAGCGGATTTCAACAGACGTTTGCAATTTTGTGAAACGATGATGGATATTTGTAACCGTGATAATAATTTTATAAGAAATGTGGTGTTTTCAGACGAGGCTACATTTTGTTTAAATGGTACGGTTAATCGACATAACTGCCGCTACTGGTCGCAAAGTAATTCTAATTGGGTACAAGAGGCTCAGACACAATATCCCCAACAATTGAACGTTTGGGCCGGCATTTATAATAACAGAATCGTGGGACCCTTCTTCCTACCAGAAACTTTAAACGGAGATAGGTATTTACAGCTCTTGGAGACACAAGTTATTCCGGCATTGGAGGTAAATGGACAATTACCAAATAATATCTGGTTTCAGCTGGATAGAGCACCACCCCATTACGCTCGCCTTGTTTGAGATCATTTAGATAGGACATTTCATGACAGATGGATTGGAAGAAGGGGTACTTATGAATGGCCTGCACGAAGTCCCGACCTTAATCACCTAGACTATTTTCTGTGGGGTTACTTAAAGTCTAAGGTTTATGACCAAATAATTTTCAAGAATTAGCTGCAAGAATAACTCAAAACATACAGATAATTACACCAGAAGTAATAGCTAATGTTACTAGAGAATTTAAAAATTGACTTGCTTATTGTCAAGAAGTAAACGGTGCTCAGTTTGAACATCTAATACATTAAGTTAATAATTATGATTATGTATTTCTTTAATGGATATTAGATTTTTCCTTTCCTTAATTACTTTTCTGTTAATATCTCTGTATGGATTGAAGTAAACAATATCAAACGCGATATTTACTTCCGGTAAAACAAGAAGTTCAAAATTTTTAAAAAATTTGGAAACAAATAGGCAATCTACTGCAGTATCCACCTTCCAAATTTCATTTTCATATCTCTAATAATTCCAGAGATATTTGCTTGGTTCCACACATTTGCCCATCACTGCATATAATTTACATGCCAAAAAGTTTTACTGTATTAAATAGAATTAATACTATACTTTTATAATTTATAGTAATTACAAAAGTTACAATTAATAGCTCCACGATTTTTGACAATAGATATACGCGGTTACAAAATAAACTTAATTTGAGACTAAGATATGGCCCATGATTATTTTAATCGCCATTGTGGCCATACATTTGGTGAACAAAAAAAGAAAATAATCATTAAACTTTACGATGATTGAATTGATTGAACTTGGAGAACAATCAACAGCTACAACTAAGGTAAACAGTAATTTTCAGTAACACTATTAGAAGACGGTTTCCTGTATCTCGTTTGAGAGCCGAACAGGGGCGTTGTACACCTACAGTTGTCTCTTTTCCGACGAGTCAAAATCTCGAATACTTAAATGGAGAGAAAGATGATAACCAGGTAATGAAAATGTAATGGCCACTTCCTTTGGAGACAGATCTCAGTTTGTGTCTAAGGAGGCATATGTTTTATGCCACATGCTGGTGTAATAGGCGACAACTTTGTTTTTATTGATTTGCTCTGCGCGAATTATCAACGATTGGATAAAATATCGTGTGATCTCGAGAATGGAGTGGCCACCGTATTCACCAGATATGAACTGTATTGAGCATCCTTTGGCAAAAATGTTCAGGCAATTAAACAGACCGCAATAGCCTCCCCAAATTTTACCACAATTAGGAAATGCATTACGGTGGTCCTACCATAGAGGTATTATACGTAGAGCACGTGAAGTAACGAAATTCATGTAATAGCAATAGAAAGAGAGAGAGAATAAGCGGCTCGTTCCTGATTGGTCAGTGTTAGTGGTGACGCCTACTATTGGTAGGGTAGACACATAGCAAGCGCACCCTGATTTTGTCTTTCTCTTTCCATTGTTATTACACTGCCACTTACAGTAACGCCCATACCTAATTCACTCTACGTATAATACCTTTATGGGTCCTACAAGCTATTAAATCATTTGTAAGTGTACTATCAACGTCATATTAAAATATTTTTTATTAGAACTTTTCACGAATTGTTGCAATTTTGCACTTCATTTGTACATAGTGTATACAATTGAGAAGTCAGTAGTACCAGTAGCCAGTATGGTTCTGAATGTATTAAATCTAGATATATTACAATCATAAGTCGAATTTTTCAAATTTTCAGTAGAGACAAAAAACCGAATATTTTTGCAATAAGGAGTTCCAGTTTTTCGTGCTAGGGCTACTTTATCATAATAATGCAGCTATCAAAGTATTAGTATATAGACTTGTAAGTATTTTCAGTTTTATGGATATCAATATTTATAAATTATTCGTGAATTAAACACAAAATAGGAAAATTTGGATTTACACGGTTTTGCACCTTAGCCATCGATATGCTAGAGGTTATTTTCTGCCGATTTAAGCTCCAATACCTTATTCCAAAATTACTTCCTAAGGCCGCTAGAGCCCTTTAGAGATGGCATTGGGAAGTATTTTTTAATATCTTGAACAAAATACTACAGAACAAATCGAAAAATAAATGTAAGTTGCTAATGACAAATCATCCACTGTATTGGCATTTTTTATTGGAATGTTTTTCACTTTTCCTGTATTTTATGTCAAATTTGAAAACTTTGTACATGGCAGCGATTTTAAAGACAAGCACTTTTTAAAACAAAATACGTACTTTTTTGTTAACTCACAAATATTCGAAAATTTATTTCATGAATTTTTTAAACCGAAATAATTAATAGAAAACCAATATACTTATTAGTTTTTTCTATTTATACTTGTAATTTCAAATATGGACAGATTAGTATTACTTCCAACCGACCGAGCAGAAGAATTGTGGAGCCATTTAACACCTTGAACGTGTTCCAAAAAGTGTACATCGACTTAATATTTTATTTTAGCTTTAATATCATATTCTTTATTATTTAATCTGAGATTAACCTTATAAGAAAGTTTTGATTCACAATTCGCCTGGTTACTTCGGTTAAACTCAATATAAACAAAACACCCATTTATACTAGTGCATCGGTCCAATCAAGCAAAATAAACTTACGTCGTGTATAAGTAATGAATTTACGTTATTCTAAGTGATATTCAGTGCAAATGCATTTTCATTCGATTGAACTAAATCGCCCAAACAATACGTTACACTGAAATTCACTCATCTAACAGATTTTATGCAGATAAAGCAACGTACTAAGCAATTTCTGAATATTAAAAGGCTTTGCCTAGAAATCGATTTTAGTTTGAGAGTAGATTAATGTAACAAGCAATACAGTAATGCCTATAGTTTAGTTTATTTGCCTGCTTCTCAACAGTTTTGTTAATTGATTACAATGTTGCTCTGTTGTGTTGGGAGTTTCATCTAGTTTCACTTATTGTTGATTGTTAATCATACCGGATATGAATTGTCTACATTTTGATAGAGTTAGTTTTTTCAAGAGGCAATAATAATTAATATCATTATTCCCTAGATTTTCATAATTGAAATACACATTTTTTGTAAACCCATTCACATTCTAAAATATTCATACTTATATCCACTGCAAAAATCTGTTGAAATATTTCATTGAATATTTACTTTTATGGAATTATTGGGAGTAGCACAATACTTGTAGAAAATTCTGTATATTTTAACAATCCAGACGTTTCGGGTTGTAAGGTAGATTAGGCAATAAACTCAAAATGAAAACGTAGAATACGTAAAAACCATTTGATTTTTTTACTTTACATATTCCACATTTCTACGTTTGGAAATCTGCAAATATACAGATTTTTCTTCCACTGTGGTGTTGTTCCCAACAACCCCTAATAGTCCGGTCATTATAGTAAGTTCACCTCGGAATTCGAGATACCCAGCTGTAAGTCTGTAAATACTTGTATACAGACACCCAAAAAGTTGTCTCAAAACCTACATATGGTAGGGTGTACGCAACTATTAAATTTCAAGGTCAAAGATCACAAAAATCGGTTTTTTGCGCTTTTTTGTAAATATCTCATTTCCTATGGGTTTTTTGCTATTTGTATTTATTATCAACATTGTAGAATACAAAATTCTCTACAAATTTTGTTTGAAAAAATTTTTCATACGGTGAACCGTTTTCGAGATAGAGGGTGGAGAGCGCGCGGTCACAGCATCACTTTAGGTCAACCGGTGCCTCCGGTCAAAAAAGCGCCATATATAGTTGATAAACTATCGATAAATCAATGATTATAAATATTTGTCAATTTTTATTAACTATTATATTTTATCATTTTTTCCTAACCTATGCACTTTTTATTCAGTATTAATTTATTTAACAACACTTACCTGCCCATGTAATTGCAGAATTATTAATGAAAATATAGAAATTATATTTGAATTTAAACCTAATTAATATTAATAACTTCTTACATGATAAAAAAACAAATAAATTATGAATTTATCTTTTTATTAAAAAATATCATTCAATACATTTATTTTTATTAAAAGTAAAAAAATGGAATAAAGGGTACAAAAACTACAATTTATAATTTTAATCATCTTCTTCCTCTTCATCGTCGTCTTCCGGCTGCTGGTAAATTTCAAACTGGTCTTCATTATCGTCTTCAACGACATTTGTCTCAAGTTCTTCCATGATTTCGGGGTCAAAAGTTCCATCTTCGTTAATGTCGCTCTGATATGGTAGAGCATTGAGACAAGCTTGCCCATTACATTGGCCACAAGCTAAGGAGCATTGCAAGCCCGCTTTCCTGCATCCGCATCGCGAACCACAACCACTCTTGCAGTTGCAGAAAATTGTATTTAGCAAATGTTCTGGAGCAGGTAAAATTGTCATGATAGGCTCCAGAAAATCGTTTCGTATTGCCCAACCCCATACCAGGGGTTCCAAATCATGCCCTAACCAAGTTTGAACTTGATAATATACACGTTCGAAATGTTGATGAGCAGCTGCACTTGTTGGTGGAATATTTGAAAGCTGCACAGGTTTATTAAGTTTTGTAGACATGACGTAATGCATATAACGAAGATGATCGAGACTTTTCACAGATTTCGGAGCATTATAGACTGCCAATAAGGTTTGAGTTCCACTCTCTAATAATCTCTGGGCCGAACAATTTTCTTCCTCAAATGCTGCAGCTAGTTCATCCAAATTTGTCAGTTTCTCAAAAACTTTTAAAAATTATTTTTTTCCCTTTTTAAAAAGCGCAGAAGTTGTGTCACATCCACTTGATGCGTGCAGAAATAAAATATGTGTTTTGGAATGAGGATAATTATCAAAACTTTTAGTCGAGTATATCTCCGTTTGTGACCGCGCGCTCTCCACCCTCTATCTCGAAAACGGTTCACCGTATAAAAAATTTTTTCAAACAAAATTTGTAGAGAATTTTGTATTCTACAATATTGATAATAAATACAATTAGCAAAAAACCCATAGGAAATGAGATATTTACAAAAAAGCGCAAAAAAAGATTTTTGTGACCTTTGACCTTGAAATTTAATAGTTGCGTACACCCTACCAGGTTTTGTAGACAACTTTTAGGGTGTCAATGTACAAGTATTTACAGACTTACAGCTGGGTATCTCGAATTCCGAGATTCTTACCTAATTTAAGCTTAAATGACTGGACTATAAACAAAAAAATATTTTGTGACAGCACAAAAATTCATGAAATAAATCAAAAAAAAATCTGGCGAACATAAGTATTTTTTGAAACATTTTGAGCATAATATTTCGAACATGAACTATTTCATAACAATTTTACAATATTTCGCTGAAATATATTTGAAATAAATATCGTTGAAAATATATCGTGAAATATTATAGAAATATTTCAAATAGGGTTTGTCTCTGGTATACGAATATTTCGGGAAATATCGTGAAATATTAAAAAAAAAACATGAATTATTTTATGAGTATTTTAGAAATATTTCATGTAATGCTATTGGTTGGAAACTTTGTTTAATTAATTTAATTCATGTAGCCCTGCACTCGATTCCACCGATTTGACGCTTCAACCAGAAATATATATTGTAATATTTTTATTTTCACAATCGAGTTCAGTTCAGTTCTTGGATACAATTTATATTCACAGAAGTATTTAAAATTTATCTAAACTATTCGGCAGTCGAATACTGAATAAATGTTATCGCCAGCTGTCCGTATTTAGATATTTCTCTCGGAATTCTCTAGTAGGTCCGTTGACCTTCCGGAAATGTGTTCTCGAACCTTCGATAAAATTCGACGAATTTCCATTTACGCTAGCCGTCCCGTCGATAGCCAAACATTTCGGATTCCCATAAATATCGGACGAATGCCAATTGTACCAGATATCGGATGAATGCGGATTGCACCAGATATTGGATGAATTCTCATAACAATATTGACAAAAATGTCCGAAATAATGACTATTAAAATAAGATCAGTAATAAATTTCATTTGCGCATTTTATTTAATCAACCGACTATTTAACCACTGACCTGTAAGCGTTACCAGTTGCCTAATATTCTGAGGAACACCAGTGATTTTCTCCTGCTGTATATTTCTATTCGGTTAAAATGTTCCATTAATAAACTGCAAACAATCAAATTATTCCTTAAAATTCGTACCAACTCTTCAACGGTTTAGAATGGCGCATGCATCCATTTGAGCCTCTCCACAAAACTTCTCGTTAATTCTAGCGATTAACAGAACGATGCAAACGCGAAGTGGTCTCATCAGAAAATCCCAAATTGTGTATGATTATTCACCATTACACATTTCCATTATCTTTCTCGAAATAGTCGAAATCTTAATCGCCTTTATAAATTTCACTTTCAGTATTTTACCAACAAAACGAAGACTCATCTCATGTTTGAATAAAAATATTATTCTTGGACCTGGCAGGAGCGGACCCAGACACGTGCTTTGGGGGGGGGGGGGAGCGATCCTGTACTAATTTATCTAAATAAATTGTTTAACCCAGATTTCTTGGGTTATTATATCAAACATCGTTCTGGGTTTAAACCCATAGAAGCTACCTTCTTCTACTCTCTTAGAGTTACGATTCCCTCGTTTTAATATTAAATTTACTAAGTTTGAAGCTCTCGGTTGGATACGCCCATGGGACCTGTTGTTACGTCCTGCTACTTTTAATCAGAACATGCAATTGTAAGTAAATGTATTTGTATCTTTTCCTACTATCCTCTCTTAAATCGACGTAATTTGTCAAGTGGTGTAAAAAAGTATTATTCTGATAGTGACTGACATCTCTGGATGTCAGGTGTCTCGAGCGTTATCATTATTCTGTCTTTTAAAACATTGTCGTGAACTTCGATAACCATAATGAAATCAGACACCAAATTCTATTATCCACTACGGGCATTATTTTATTTTAGTTAACTTACTTCATTACAAGTTGTTGAAATGTTAAGTCATCTTCATCTATTGCATTTCTATGCCACCTTACTATTTAATGTTTTTTGAACAAACTTATTTTTCTAGATCGATTTCAGTATTTTCTATTTTGAAAAAACTGCCAGACTCCCTTACATGAATAGGTAATGTGGTGCTACTTATAGGCGTATGTTGGAGGTACATTTCTAGCAGAGCTAATTCAGGGTATAATTGCGGAAGACGATCAACTTAAAATTGTGAACAACTACGCACTAGAAATAAACCCTGGAGAATTATGGAGTTGTATTAAAGTGTTGTGAAATCCCAAATCCCTACTGAACAAAAAGCGAGACGCAAATGTTGTAAAATCATGAGGTATTTGCTCTTAAGTCCGTAATTAATGTGCATTACATGCTACCTCCAGATGTATATGCGCTCAAGTCCGATATTAACGAACTTAAATTCACTCTAAAATCAAATATTATTTAGAAGTGCTTATGTATGTTTGCTTAATAATATGAGCTTGGCCCTTGCGTAATGTGTGCTGAGTTCTGACGTACGTCAAATCTGTTTATTAGAACGAAAAGCACATTTTGTGTTGGTATTGTATATTAGTTGAATATTATAATTGTTTAATTACTACCATTTATTGATTTACTATGAACTCTATTTTTTGCGTTTTCTTTGTTTACTGTTCCTTATGTATAAGGGTGGGAATCCGTTAAGAAGCTTTCGCTTCAAAAATCGGAAAGGATTTGGCGTCCCATTCTTGCGAAGATAATAGAAGATGTGCCCTTTATTTCTCTATTCAAAATTACATTAAAATCGTCCTTTTCGTATTACAGATATTTCCATGAGATACGAGAAAAATAAATTGGGTTTCGGTATGTTCGAAAAATAAAACACCTGTAGGATCTCAGTGAATATTTAAATTATGTTTTTTTTTTCTCTTAGAAGCAGTTACCTTATATAAGGAGCAATGGTTATCTTTCAGGCTTTTCAGGATAAAACAATTTTCTGTATATCAAATCGCATCTGTCTACTTTTCGGATGAAATATACTGAAATACACGAATGTCCTTTTGAACTCCTTTTCTTTATTACTACTGAAGCGTTTCATAATTTTTGTAATTTCAAACATCGTCTAGGTTCTCAGCCTGGCGCAGCACAAAAACACCGTACAATTTCCTTTCGTATACGTACACATTTTTTTTTTTTTTCAAGAAATACAAACCGTTGCGTGCTTCTGTCTTCGAACAATCTACTCCGAGGTTTTTTTTTAAAGATAATTTCTCTTTACAAGATAACTTAATGCTAAAGTTTAGACATTATGCGGTGAATTAAGCAATCAAAAGGCAATAAAAGTTTTTTTCAGAACGTTAAGGAAAATTTGCATTTCAAGGTTATGAAGAAATTCTGATGGATACAATGGTCTTACTTTTAATACAAACTAAACTTCAGGAATATCAAGTATGGAGTGAGGGATTAACTTTTTGAGCTTTTCGTGAAATTATGTTATTATACAAGGCGATTCAATGGAAAACTTATTTCTGAAAACTTGATTCTAACAATTTTAATCTAACAATTTCCAAGCCTAAATTTGTGTACAAAAAACTCTCTTGTTTGTTGTGTATACTTATCTACTGTGGAGACATTTTATCTCTAAATCTGAAGCCGTTTTCATTCACTGAAGCTTCATTTCTGATGAAAGTAGATTCCTTAAGTTTTCCTTTTTTTTTTAAATTTTCTCCTTTCATGGTGCTGGTCTTGTGGTGTGTAACAAATTTGATTCATCTACATGTCTTGCTGTTCATTATTTCTTACGTTTATAGATTACGAAGTCATCCCGATATACAGTGAGAACGCGTGGGTTGGAACAAATTCATTTAAAAGTCAGATGTTGTTTTTTTTTTTGGAAAAACGCTCGGACACGTCGGTTTTTTTTGAGTGCGGTTTTCCTGATGATAAACTCATTTGTACAGGGTGGGCCCGAAATAAATTGCGACCAACAATCACCTTATTTTTAGGACATTGTACATGAAAAATACTTAGAATTCAATGCAGAATTCAAAAATAAAAAAAAAACAAATGTTTCCGTTTGAAAAAATGAATTTGATAGTCGCAATTTATTTCTGGCCCACCCTGCATAAATGAGTTTATCATCACAAAAACCGCAGTCCAAAAAAACCGACGTGTCCCAGCGTTTTTCCAAGAAACCAACACCTGAATTTTAAATGAATTAGTTCCAACCCACGCGTCCTCACTGTATATATATATATATATATATATATATATATATATATATATATATATATATATAGCTTTCGCTTCTAGTTACTCGAATACGAAGCGAAAGGAGAAGGCTACGAGAATTATGCGAACCGACCTGAAGAGGGCAGATGTGACTCTGCCGAAACGTCGTCATTTCACCATCGATCCCGGCAGGGATCAGTTATCAACTACGCAGATGAATTCCCGGAAACCACCAAAAACATTTAGTGCCCGCGAAAAAATAAAAACATATATATATATATATACCACGGACAGTATTGCAAGAATTCTACGGAGACACAATATCGATACTATTTTCCATACAGACAGAAAAATAAGCACGGTGTTGAGGACTCCGAAGACGAGGATCCCTTTAGAACAACAGGGAGTGTACGAGATTCCATGTGCAGACTGTCATAAAACCTATGTGGGGCAAACTAATAGAAGACTTCAAGCTAGACGTGATGAACACCAGAACGCTGTAAGAAAGCAGGAAAAAACAACATCCATTGCGGAACACGCCACCACGATGTCACACCGAATAGACTTTGAGAACACCAGAGTACTGGCAAATATAGAACACCCGAAATCAAGACTCGTAAGAGAGGCAATTGAAATAGCAAAGAGGCCTCACAGTCTAAACGCACGCAATGAAATTCAGAACTTATCGATTTGTTGGAAAATTCTATTGAACACCGTACCGGCCCGGACCCGTCTAATAACAACTCAACCGGAGATAAAAAATAGCAGGCGGGAGGCGTGCCCACTGAGCGCCGAGGGCCAATCACACGCAGCTGTTCGCGGTGCCAACCAATAGGCGCCGAACCGCGACTATATAACAGCGCGAGCGCTTCTGAAAATCATAGTATTCGAGTAACTAGAAGCGAAAGCGAAAGGCTACGAGAATTATGCGAACCGACCTGAAAACGGCAGATTTGATTCTGCCGAAACGTCGTCATTTTACCATCGATCCCGGCAGGGATCAGTTATCAACTATCTATGCGGATGAATTCCCGGAAACCATCTAATACATTTAGTGCCCGCGAAAACTTAAAAACAAATATATATATATATATATATATATATGATCACAAACATTATTCGCTTCTAGCGGAACCATTAGTTGAAAATCCTAAAAGTCAGTCTTAACAAATCGCGTCTACAAATTTCCCCGAAAGTTTATATAATGACGAGGATTATTCAACATTAGAATTGCCTTTGCAAAACACATTTGCTTTTGGCTCTTTTCTTTTGTTACTTACCAAAATACACCAAATACCCTCGTACCGTAGAGACTTATGACTATTTTGTTTCTTAATACAGTCACATTGAATTCCAAAAATCGTGAATAGTATGTTTAGACTAGTCAGACATGACTCAAAGAATCTAAATCTTCTAATTTTTACGTACTGCGAAATGCGAATATATAGTTTTGTTTTACATTTTCTCATTATTACTATAGTTTCTTGAATAACTAATTCGAATATTGCGAATGCCTGTAGGGCTTTAATTTTTTTGTCCAAATCGGAATATTTCTAACCAATATTTTCCTTCTGAATATTCTATTGTCGCCTTTCAATGGAAGTATTTTTTTATTGTTCGACAATGTAATTTCAACTCCACCTCAAGATAAATATTTATATAAGCTTTTCCAAACATTTTATTAAATTATTGAACACCGTTATGAATTTCGGTGAGGACAACCGAAAGAGGTAAAGTTTTCAAACCTCAAAATTGCCACAGAAATTTCTAGAGTAGAAGAAAATGTTCGTTAAGTCAGCTATTAAAGATTCATTTCTGAATAGGATTTGTGTATTGTTGGCAGTATTAATTTTCAAATTAATTAGATTTTTTTAAATTTATGCAGTTCAATTATAATATGATTTTACATAAATCAATCAATCGAATTAAAGTATTTTCGCCCCAATTCAACTGCTGCTACGTTCAAGACTATTTTGGTTTCCCAAATATGAAAAAAAGTCTGCAGATAGTAATTTTCATAATACCAAGAGGCCTTCAGTAACCATATTTTTTAATACTAACTTTTCGAGATTTTTCAATCCATTGATCATAAGACAATATATTGTTTCTAGTCGAGAATCTTCATCAGTTGCGCTCCTCTCAACTGATTGCATTCTCGAATAATTACTTATGTATACAGCAGGATACATATAAATGAATTTAATATTTTATCGCGAAATGAATTCCGACATCCAGGAGTTTCAGGAAAATCTAGCTCACCGAGACTCCAAATCGGGAGTCGTACTGTGTTTAATGCCATTTCCCTGTGATTCCTGTGATAGTATAGGATAGATGAGACAACTCTTTACCTTTTGTTTTTTAATATTATGCAGTTTTGATGTATTCTTTATGATATTAAGCCTTCTGATGTATCTCTCTTAAGTTTATGACATGGGATTATAACATAGGTACCTCATAATTATTTTGCCTGTTCATTGGGTTTTCCCTCTTGATTTTTTTCCCCTGCAACAGATAAGTATTTGCAAATTGTATATGAAGAACAAAGTGTAGTGAGGCAATTTCCTAAAATTGCCCGGATAATGGCTGTCTGCACAGAGATTCTTCCTCACAGTTATTCTGGGAGAAAGAGATATCTAAAAAATGAGCAACCACTATTCCTGTATATAAGTAATGTATTGTATATTGTGGTATACTTATCTGTTTTTGGAGACGTTTCAACTCCGAGACTGGAGTCGTTTGTCAAAAAATTTGACAGTGACAATTTGTCGTTTGGCTATCACTTGATACTGAGGGTACACAGTTGATTACTTCACTGAAACATGTGCTTGAATTCATAACAATTTTTAACTTTGAGCATGCAGTCTCATAAAATATTTCTTTAGAGCAATTAATTAACAATATCTACTGAACATTATCCTTAACTTATGAAGATTTTATTTATTTTAAAAGATCTATATAATAATATTATATTTAAAACTGCCCAAATAAATCATTAAATTATTACAAACTAGCTTTTACCCGCGATTTCGCTCGCGTTAAAGCGCTTAAATAGATACAAATATCATTTACATTCCAAGAGAACTACGTCAATGTGATTCAGTATTTAAAAACTACTACATACAATGAAGATTCAAAAACTGAAAACATGCTTTATTGAAATAATTTGCTACAACAAAAGTCAAAATGTATTTTACTTTAACAAAAATAAGTAATTTTGAATTCTAAGAATTTAAAATGAGAAAACGACAAAAAATAAGCAAGAATTTGTCGTTCTATAGTTCTCGTAACCCAGATAAGAACACAATATAATATGTATTAACTAAATATTAAATCTCTATTATATTTTTTTACAATATATGGATCTACTGTAATGATATGCAGTTTTGTTAACTGCTAATAAAAAACTCATGATTTTTCGCCATTTTTGCTCTCTCATTGATTTGATTTTGTCAATATTAACGGAATTTATGCATGCCAATAATGAAAATGGTATATAAAATTGATACATAAATTTAATTAATAACCACGTATACTTAAAAAATGTAACAAAATATACATATAGCTGGTTTCGAATCCGACAAGATAAGATTTGCAGCCGAGCGGCTTACACGCTCGACCACCCTTTCTATTTTGTCATACCTCTTTAAGATTACTTTTATGTTTTTTTTGGGCAATAACACCACAATAGAAATAAAACGACGTATATTGCAGGAATACCAAACGTTTCAAAATCTATTCTGACTTCGTTGTCAATGGCTTTATATTTATTGATGTAGATTGCAAAATGAAAATTATATATATAATATATACTATCTTTAAGATAGTATATACGTGTCGCATTAAAATGACACCAGCGTCTCTATCGCTCAGGTAACATACGTTGATTACATAACAAAGCGAATGTATACATAGGACATTCTCTCCATCAGACGTGCTTTTCTATAAGCGTTTATATTACTTAATAGAACAAAATAACAACAATAAATAGAAAATTTTCAAACAGCTGCAGTTGTAGTCAATAAGATATTCTCTCCATCAGACGTGCTTTTCTATAAGCGTTTATATTACTTAATAGAACAAAATAACAACAATAAATAGAAAATTTTCAAACAGCTGCAGTTGTAGTCAATAAGATATTAATTTGACCGACGGTAACACAGGCTAGGCTAGGCTTTGAACTTGCTGGATTTCCATTTTTTAGTGTCCTATGTCCTTTCTCATTCTTCCAACTGATCGATTTTTCGGCCCCTTACTGGCTGAATATACGTCGCATTTATGGCACCATTCTCTTATGTCTTCGTAATAGTTCACCCAATAAAATCATTCTGGTACCTTATCAAGGGTTTTATTCATACTTAAGTGACCTCTAGGATGGCGGGTACTCTTTTATTGGGTACCACTAACTGAGATTTGGTTTCTTTCCTATCGGAACTTTCCCATATTCTCAACTCGAAGAGAATTTCATTGGGCCCACAACGCTTTTAGGGTCATTCCTTGACTAGATATTCCTTTCCATCGGGGTCTGTCCACTGTCAACGGTCTTCGAATCTGGGCTGCGAATATTGAGACAGCATACAAGGATGTCGATACAACTGAAACGAAAGATCGTTTCCATCTTACTTCTCACCACCCTCCAATTCAGTCCATCATTACAGTCCTCAATTCTACCAGTATTCCAAAGATCGCCATATGTTGGCTTGCCATGCGAAAATGTTTTCGTTACCAAATAGAAGAGGAGGTCCTTCCCTATCATTGTCATTGGCTATTCCTCTGGTCATCCGAAGATCTCGAGCCACACAATGAGCCAGGGAATAGTCTATGGACACCTCAAACAGACCTCTGTGGTCACGTCGTGCTGCACGTTCTGTCCATCAGAGTACAGTGCCATACATTATTCGAAGGTGATCTCGTCATCGGCTGGTTGGAAGCTGCGAACTTGGGCTTGGTCAACTTCGTCGTCATGACTTCCGGCATAAGGGGCTAACCTATTGAAAAACTAGGTTTTCCTTGAGGTAGCTTCCTTATTCTGTAGACAACATCGTTGATCTTCTTTACAATTTGGTAAGGTCCCAAGATCTCTGTGGCTTGGACGAATGTGTACAAAGTTTCATGATAATCAGTTGTGTACATTTGCCGTGAAAGCCTAACTTACATCCACATTTATAATATTAGTATGGATTGCCAACGAATAAAAATAGACTTTTATAGAAGTGCACGCCCTAAGCAAAATACGTCATATTTGTAAAAACACAGTTTTGCACCTTAACACCAAACCTTTATTTAAACACTCAACGCCGTTTCAACCACTCTAAGTTGTCACCATCAATGATGATCATCCTCTAAGAATATGTTTACAAAGTTCATGATAATCAGTTGAGCAGTTTTGGTGTGAAAGCGTAACAAACAAACTTACATTGACATTTATAATATTAATTTTCCAAATAAATAAATCACTAGTAAACCAAATTTTCCAACAAACTAATTAATATTACTTAAAAAACACCAAACACTTGGTTAAATTTTCACTATTTATTTTTTTAATTTTTGTTTGACATATGTTTCGCCAAGACTGGCTTCTTCAGAAATTGTAAATACAATGAAGAAGAAGTTTTTTTAAGTAAAATCTTAAAAATGAATTTTTATCAAGTGAAGACTGAAACAATCATCAAACTAAATAATATCATCAAAATTACTTCCTAACTTAACGTATGCAGGTATCTATATCGTGTTTTGAAGATACGTCACTAACATGAATGTTATTTAACATATTTAACATCATAAGGCCTGAATGTGGTTTACCTAAATTCAATTATAAATTCTTTCACATTTTTAAGTAGTTTTTATATCAGCTGAGCTATTCATACATTTGAATAAAATTTCAATTTTTATTTTAATGTATTTATTGTCGCCCGACTCACACGTAATTACAGACACGTTCAGCAAAATTGTTAAACGCTGCACTTTCATGAAGATTCGCATTTTCCATTGGCAGGATCTTTATTACACTATTACAGTTGAATTGCATTCACTTGAACGTTATACCGGAAATTCCTTTGACTGATGTAATCAACAAAGTAAATTATATCTACATAAATTTATTTCACGAGCGCTGCGTATTTTATCAATTTTATCAGGCCTGTCAATCCGAGCTAATTCATTTGTTTTCTAATTCGTGTCAATAATCATCGTACAAATATTGGTCGTTATATTGTGAGTTATGTTTTGTCAATATATTTAACATGCAGAATGCATTTACGATACTTTTATATAATTTACGATTATCGTTATTATGCATTTTATAATTTAATTCAGTGAGAGAAAAAATTGAGAGTTTATTCTGATTTAATGTAATTCATACTACAAGTAGCTTTAAACAGCCGAATTTAAACAAATTATCAAATTAAATGCCATTTTGCCTTGTATCAATCATACCTCATGTAGAACATGTACTTATAAAATAGGTAGTGTCTTACCCTTGTGCATTTTCGTCATGTTCTCTGTTCTTCTGGTCCACTTCTTTCCACAATACACTTGAGATATGCTTCTCTCCTCTCAAGTCCTTAAGTTCTTCAGATCATCACCCATTTATTTTTTCAAAATCTCAATCTCTAACTTTGACTTGTAAAAACTAGAAAAAATATGATGTTTTCGTTCCATCGTGTCAGTTCTTCAGTCCTACTTAAAGTAAGTTCGTTTTACCGTAACAAATTAGCAACAGAATGGTTACAAATTCTGTCGTTTTCAGAATTTTTATATCACTATTCCTTAAAAAGTTATATATCTATGTCCCCTCTTTTTCTCGAAATCGGCGAGAGCTACAAAATCTCTTTCAACGTTATAAATAACAATAAAATTTCCCGTTTTCAGAATAATGATATGATATCTTTATTAGATAAAAACTTAGTTATGTTGTTTTCTGAATGATACTTGTGGCATATTTTTCAATGTCTAAGTGCTTCTTGGGAAATAACACCACAGTTTAAAGAAAATTGCTGTATATTCCAAACGTTTCGGGGTCTACATCAGACAGTTATGACTAATGTAGCTTTGTCTACGTTATTACTCAGAGTCCCGAAGAACTACATAACCCGTTCAGCGGGACAAATTAGCAACAAAATTGCTACAAATTGGACAGCTTTCAGAAATTTGATACCTCTACTGGTTAGAAAGTCACAGCTATGGCCTTTATAGCTTAAATTTAAGTTACAAAGACCATAATTTCTCAGAATCGCTAAGAGCTACATAGGCCTTTCGGTATGACCTATCAGTAACAAAATAGATACAATATCTCCTCCCTCTTTCAGAATGTTGAAATCTCGATAGGTTCAAAAGTTACCGCTATAGACACTTGTAACCTAAATTTAAGCTGCACAGACCATTATTTCTCGGAATCACTAAGAGCTACATAACCCTTTTAACATGAAAATTTAGCAACGAAATGGCTACAAAATCTGCAGCTTTCATAATTTTTAAATCTCTATGGGTTAAAATGTTACGGCTATAGACTCTGTAATTTAAATTTAAGCTACACACGTCATTATTTCTCGAAATCGCTAAGAGCTTTTTCAGCGGGATGAATTGGCAAAAAAAATTGCTACAAAATCTGCAGTTTTCATAATTTTTACATCTCTATAAGTTGAAAAGTTACTCATTATTTGTGGAAATCGCTAAAGGCTTCATAACGCTTTCAGAATTTTGCTACTTTCATTAGTTAAAAAGTTAGTTATGGCCTTTGTAGCTTACATTTAAGCTACAGTGACCATTATTTCTCAGAATCGCTAATGTATACATTACACTTTCAGTGAGACACAATAGCAACAAAATAGTTACAAAATCTGCTGCTTTCAGAAATTTGATAACTCTTATAAGTTACTGCTATGACCACTGTAGCTAAAATCGTGACTTCTCGTTGTCGTTAAGAGCTCCAAGGTATTTTTAACGTAATACATTATCAAGAAAATGGCAACAAATTATAACACCGATTTTAATGTAATTTCTTAAATGACTTCGCTAGAGTAATAAATCTTCTACATATTGTAAATTATATCACAATTAAAAAATTAGACCGCTTGTAAATACTGGAATAACGGAAAGTATTTTGATAACATCGATTACAGTTTTATTTGGAAATGTTAGTGTAGCTCTGCATTATAAATCGTATTTCATTAACCATTTTTTGCCAAAATATGTTTCAAACGCCATTAGCTAATGTTTCCAAAAAAAACACTAGTAGATAGATCATCACATTAGACATGTCTGTAATTATATTAAAGTAACATAACTAGGGCCCCATTGTATCAACTAGGCCCGTGAGTATCTCACGTAATTTCGAGATCATTTATATGCCCCTGGAGACCGGCACTAAGGGCACTAAGTATAAAACCGGTCACGTATTGGTGGTGAAAAGTTCTCCCTTCGGTTTCAGTTCAATGACTTACGGATAGGATTCATTTCCTGGTCGAGCATGAACGTTTGACACTATACCAAAAACTACTCGACAGTTATTTGAAGTATTACTTACGGGTTATTTAACCTGTGTCAACTTAGAACTTGATGGTTTGAGTAAACACAAAAAAGTCGTCGGGCGTTCGGGTCTTGATTTGATTTCATATTTTATTACGGTAAAAAGTACATTCAAGTTTAAGATTAGTTTGCAGAATTGTCAGTATATCATATGGGACAACTAGGATATAATATTAAACGCAAATTTTCCAATTTTCATTATACCAAAAATAAAAAAAAAAGTTGAAAAATTCTTGTGAAGAAATTAGAATACCGTGCATAATTAAGATTTTATTGAAAGGGAAAATTTTCTAGACCTACTGCACCTATTTGAAAAAAAAAAGTTTTGATACCAGTACATGTTTTGTTGAAATCCAATCTGACAAATAGTCAGTTCAGAAAAATATAATACATTTACATTTTTTATTTGGCATTTATTTTCTCTTTATCTCAGTTGTTCTAAATTACAGTTGTTACCAATATACTGTGTGTGGAACTTTAAATAATAAAGGCGAAATTGGATGAATTAAATTATCAATAATTATAATAATCAAATACAGGGATGTGGAATTTCAGATAAAGAGACAATGGAGCATGAACAATACACGAACGGTACCAATAGTTATATCAACGATATTCCCAAAAGGTCTATTAATCAATTTAAAATAACCTTGGTCTGGACTAATATATTTAGCAGCTATAACAAAAAGCAGGGTGTTCAAAAAGTTCAAACATGATTTGATTCGCCACAGTAATCATGAGTCTGAGAACCTTGCAAGAGCTCCCACACAGCTAAATCTTTCTGAAATTTATCATATCTGGGGTTAGTGAATTTTCTCCTATAGACACGCTCTCTGTGTATTAGAAAGAGTGTTTGTGTCACACAGTCTATGGTGAAGTGATTGGATAATAATCTGACAAAACAACAAGTTCAATTACACCAACAGTCAACTGATCTGAAACTGATCCATTGGAAAGAAAAGCCCTTTCATGGAAGGTCTATAAACGACTCAACCAAGAATAAGTTTTAGTACAGATATGGTTGCCAAACATCAGAAATAATCCACAATATTACAGGAAGTTGTAAAACATTTGCTATAACTGAGTACAGCAAGAAAACCCTGCTATATCTAGAAACAATCTGTTTTTGAAAATAATACTATAAGCTATACTGTGACCACAGGATATTAGCCCACCAATCTATTGCTCACAATAGACAAGTCATAGTTTTAGTAGATAAAGGATCTAGAAGAACAAGCTTAGTTGATATAGCAATCCTTCACAACAATAATTTAAATACTAACCAAGCCAATTACAGGGATTTGGAATTTTAAATAAACAGACAACGAGACATGAACAACAAATGAACTGTACTAATTTTTATGTCAACAACAGCAGTCCCAGAGATTTACTAGCAATGTAAACACCTCGGTCGTTCGTCTAGAGACAGCTTGGACAGTCAGGAGAGTTCAGGGGTAACTCACCATAGAGCTAAATCCTTTTGATATGTATTTTTGGGGTTTAGTGAATTTTTCCCTAAAGGTACATTATCTGTACCTTAGAGGCAGTGCGAGTGACATACTTTGTATGGTAAGTCGTTATAAAATTAAAATTACTTTGGTCAAACAGTTTGTATAATGGTTGACCTTTATCTTTCTATAGAAATCTTCACTTTTACTCATTGTCCAGATTGTAGCTTCAATAATAGAGAATAATTTAGCAGCATTGTTTAATTAAAGTATTTATATATTTATATTATAAATTATAAAGATGCAGTAAAGACTTTATAATTTTAGATTTTTAAATAATAAAAAATAAAAAAAAATAATAAAAAAAATATTTAAAAAAACGCTCAGCAATGTAAAGATTTGCTGCTGACTTAGACTGAACCCGGACCAAATGGCCTTTTACGAGGGATGCCTTTTATATTTCGGGATTAGAGAACAAAAACAAATATTAATCATCGAAAATCGCTTTATTGTTTTTCAAAATATTCCCCATGAAGATCTATACACTTTTGCATACGTTTGAATCAATTGTCGAAGCACTTTTTCCACTCTGATTGAGGTATCTCCAAAACATGCATTCTGAACGCAGCAACCGCTTCTTCAGGTGTCGAAAAACGTTGACCTATCAGTTTGTTTTTTACGTACGGGAATAAAAAGAAGTCATTTGGTGACAAGTCAGGACTATACGGTGGATGACTCATCAAATCGATGTTTTGAGTGGTCAAAAATGCAGTTGTTTAAGCCTATGTGTGACAGCTCGCATTGTCGTGGCGAAGAGTGATCCGTCTTCGGCGGTTGGTTTTCCTCAATTCTTGGAAGACAACTGGCAAACAAATGGTTGTGTACCACTCAGAATTGACTGTTCTGGCGTTGTTCTAGTAGTACGGTTGCGACATGTCCAATTTTTCCGAAAAAAACAGGCAATCATTTGCTTGGAAGTGCTTCGTGCGCGAACAACTTTTGGTGGATTCGGCTGATCTTGAAACAACCATACAGTCGACTGCTGTTTACTTTCGGGCTCATCCGCTTAAATCCACGATTCATCACCTATCACTATGTCATAAACGTGTTTTAAAACACCGCGATCGTATTTTTGAGCTTTTCTTTCGACCAATCGACACGAGCCAACAATTTTTTTTGACATTCAAATGTTTATACAATATTGAATGTATGCTGGTCCCACTAATGTGTAAGGTTGACTCAATCTCACGATAGGTCATATGACGATCTTGCAATATCAGTTCGCGCACAGCATCACTGGTTTCCGGAACAACAACTGTTTTTGGAGGACCATCACGAAATTTGTCTTGGCGTGAAGTACGACCTAGATTGAATTAACCATACCTTCGATAAACAGTGGTCCTTGATGGAGTTTCATCGCCAAAAATTAAATTAAGTTCATCTATGCACTGTTGCTGACTTAATCCACGTCGAAAGTTGTAAAAAATAATCGCATGAAAAGTTCACGATTTAATTCCATTTTTTGGCCGAGATGAATCCTTTAAGTTACTGGAAACAACACATAGCGCTCGTATGTCAAAACGTTCTGAGTACGTATCACCTCAAAAATGTCAAACTTTACGATAGAGCTCTCAGTTGTCAGATTGCAACACTAGGGTTGTCCAATCCCGAAATATAAAAGGCAGCCCTCGTATATAATATGTACCTATTTCTGGGATACCCTATGTTGTAAAATCTAGGGGAATCTCCGGCCCAGTTTAAGTATTACGAAAGGAATCTGATTAAAAAATGATTTCAAATATGGGTTTTTTTTTTAACCAACCATATAAAATCGACATTGTGTACCATAAATACCATATAAATGTCTGAAAGTAGAACCGAAAAAATGAATATATCTGAGCAAAAAGATAATACTCATCTATATTCTGTTAGAGAAACATAAAGAATGTATTGAATTCAGCTAATCCGTTTAGTTTATTTGTGTCATAAACTAACCATTCAATAATTCATTTCGTTTCAAAATAGAGCCTTCATCTAAATTTTATGGCTCAAGTTGGAAATAAACTAATAAATTTTACAGGAAACTTGGTGTAATTCCAATTCGAATCAATGAAACTATAATTTGTTGACAAATAAACGTCCAAAATGATTTACGACTATTTTGACGATCAAATCCTATTTCATGAAATACAAAATAAAATATTCATAAACGTCTTTCAAAAGTTTCATATTGAGTTGAGCCATTATTTTAATAGAAAAATCGATAAGAATTGCTGTAGTTGTCGTCGAAAAAAGGAAAACGAACCATTAGGCAAAATGAACCCCAAGTTTGTTAGGAAAACAATAAAGTAATACGAAATCAATATTACGGTTGAGTGTTACGAAAAATATTTATGAAAATCGATTTTCAATTTTTCAGTTTATATTTTGAAACGATTATGACAACAATATTGTAGCATGTCAAGTAAAGAACATAGGAAACAATAAAATTATTATTTCCACATTAGATACAAAGCTTTCATTTCAAAACTAGCCACCCAAAATAACTTTTAAAATATCTTTAAAAGAAAAAGGCGAACAAAAAACACGTTAATTTATATATAATATTTTACACGTATCGGTCACTCTGCAGTTTCAACCCGTAAGCGGAGGTGAATATCACTTCTAAAACTTTAAATACAAAGTGGTATCTTTTTAAAGGCATCTTTTTTGCCAGTCTTTTGACAAATCAAAATCAGCTCACACTTCTCCACTATTCTACGTCTAAGTTCAGGAATATCGCAAGGTTGAGTTTTATACACCTCAGTTTTTAGATATCCCCATAAAAAAAGTCGAGCGGCGTTAGGTCGGGTGATCTTGCTGGCTATTCTATAGCGCTCCTTCTTCCAATCCATTCATCTGGAAATGTTTCATGAAACCAATTTCGTACAGACAAGACATAATGTTGAGGTAATTAGTAAAAAATAGACCCTTAAAACGAGGTATCACATGATAGCCCTTTCTTGGTTTGTGTTCTGGAAAGAATCTCATTTGGCAGTTTTAAAGGTGAAAATCGGAAAACAAATAGGAGACATTTTGAAAGTGCTTTTGTATTTAAAGTTTCCTTGGTGGGCGTGGACTATAGGTTCGTTCCTTCAACCGATTGTCGACCGATCGGCAATTGGTTAATGCATCGGTACATGAACCGTTTTTTGCGCAACTCGATGCATCTACCAGTCGGTGGCTGCACCACCGGTTCTACCCTGAAGCCGGTTGCGAATCAATCACCGTGTCACTTGGAACACGAAACTGAACCGTTCACTAAACGGTTATTGTTTTGAAGGAACGCTATTTTTCTTGTGCGCAGGTACGCGACCGTTGTATATCGACTATCTAGGTTGAAGGAACGAACCTAATATGATCGTTGTTCAAGTGCGGTGTCATTAATGGTTTTTATTGCTTTACTTGCTAATTCCCTTGGGTTGTGACCATCGGTGGCGTTGTTTATAGCCCCGATTTAATAATAGGAGTTTTATGGAGGGATTTTTCTAGAAACGCCTTCTACGTTTTTGGCAAGTTTATAGCGTGCCCTCATTTATTTAACTCCCCGAATTTCTGAATTTCGGTAGCTTCCCGAATTAGTATGTTTCGGTGACTTTCCACGTTGGCGATTTCCTTGCGCGTTTTAAAACGTTAGACTTTAAAACGAGGTTGACGGCTCTTCTGCCATACTTTCGCGAACAGCAGCAATGTTTTCCACAGTAGGAACTCTACGAACACGCAAAGGTGTTTTCACATCTACGGACCGGGTTTGCTGAATTTTTAGCACAATTTTCCTGATTGTGCGCACATTTGGTCGATTATGCTGACCAATAAAATCACTGCAGGATATTCATTATGATTTGAACGCCCATTTTCATAAAAGCTACAACCACCTAAACGCGCTGCTCAATGCTGTACCTGTCCATTGTTGCATTTGTCAACGACTGAATCGTCACAAGAAATGTTAAACCAGATTTGAGGGTTAAGTGTGGTTCACAATTAACATTGACCCTTAAGACCGGTTCACACGTTAAATTATTTTTTTAAATGTACTGGATAAATAAAATGTTTTGCGTTGTTAATAGAGTCAGGTGAGTTCGATTTTAAAAGCTGGAAAATTAACAAGTCTAACTGAACCTAACTTTCAACTTGTTGCCAGATGGCTCTCTATAAATTCACACGGAAAACTAAATTTTTGACAACTTTTTTGTGAAGCAAGGTATTCAGAGGTTTCCGACGCTTAACGCCGCCGCTGGATTCAGGCGTACACTTATTACTACACTATGCTTTGAACCGGTAGCGGTGCAAACTTGAAAGTTGAAATAATTGTAATGTTTTCAAGTCTAGATAGCACTTAAAATAATAAATAGAACCATAAAACTCAATTTGTTCAAGTTGATCCAAATTACTTCTAAAAGCTATTCAAACTCATATTGGCAGTAAGGTAAGCACGCCGAATTTGCTCAATGAAACGAGATACCGTTTACATTTTCGTCGGAATAGCTCATGCCATTACCTAAACCCCGTTGTGTAACTTCGAAATAGATTTAACATGCATTAGCCGGCTCAGCGGGATGAAACCGACCCAAAAACTTCTCCCTTCAATATGTTGTTGTTAATGAACACATTGTAATATTGAAAAATAACATCGCGGTACTTCGCACCTGACATCGTGTTTTGCGTTGCCGCTTCATCGATCAATTTTTGTTTAATCCAACCGACATTTGATAGTGCGATGTTTCGAAGGCTTTCCGATTATATTCCGTAGCTTTCCGCGTCCAGGGCTTATCAGTTAAACCAGGTGACAAATAAACTGAGCCACTACTTTCATTGAGTCTAACGGAACACTTTCTTTTTGCCTCATACTTGCACGTAATTTAATATCTTTGGCGGGGGGCCCATCGCTGCTGTTTTACGGCTATTAAACAGTTACTTTCAACAAAAGTTTGATGCAGGGACACCGTTCCTTCAGTTAAATTAGTTTCTCCTTGTGTGTACAGTGTGTCTTTACAATAGTGTCGAGTGCCCATAGAAGATATTTATTTTTTATATTCAGATTTTGTTGCAAACTAGTAAAGAACCAATATGTTAACTAATTCCTAGTCCTGACGTACTAACTGTACAAGCTCCAAGAGTTACTCTTTGACAACTCCTTAGCTGTTGATGGTGACTCAATGATGCCCATTTGTGCATTAAACGATGTAAAGCATGGCCTTTTTGTACTTCCCACTAGTGTTACTCCGAAATATGTGGCTACATTAGCATACGTAGCTAGGAATTATTCCATATTCCACTGGCTGAAATCAATTTCAACTGACTAACTCTCATTTAGTTTGAGCTTCCATTTATTAGTCCATCCATGGAATTTGTCAATTGTCTTTTGTAGTCAATTAATTGTTTCTAGATTACCTTTAAAGACTGCTACTACATTAGTATTATCAACTATATTTCCGTAAACACGACCCTGAGAAAGTCCGTTAAGATTGTTTAAGAAGGATGGCATTTAATTTATTAAGTAATCCTGTCAATCCAACCCCTGAGTATCAATTCTCGCTACTTTTAGGTGGATAGGAGAGGTAGTTCCACCACCTCAATAAACACTACTTTGTTTGTTTCTGCAAACTTGCATACATGTTGCGAACATGTGTTTGCACATGCCCGGTTATTCCAATACAATAAAATCTGTTTCATTAAACCGCTGGTCAATTTATTTTTCATACGTTCATCTAGATGTATCATTATCATATAGACTATCATATTCCAATTCAAACGTAGCAAACATTCATTAGAAAAATTCAAAATGAATCTAGAATAATAACATAAAAGTGTAAGGCAGCTCCTTCTAATTTCTAATATATAAAATTCGGTCCTCATGTAAAAAATTCACAAAAATTTTAAATAGACGCAAAGTAATTAATGCGCATGCCCCAAGTTATTTCTACCATTTCTGATAGCCTCCTGCAAACAACCTATTAATACAGCAAAAAATGTACTAATTGGTCATTAATATCCTAAATCATCCTCAAATTTAGCGGATAGAGTACAACGAATATGTACATTAATAGGTATACACCATCTGGAATTACTTTTGAAGAAGAGTGAAACTCTATATGGAGGCTGGTGCCGGTCCAAAGGCCACACTTGCCGTCTGAGTTTCGGAATTCTATAAACGCCCGAAATCGTTGATCTCTAAGGGTGCGTTTTTACTGCCCTGCGGAGCTGCGCAGAACACCATCAACGTTACGAGGGCTGCCTTTTATATTTCTGGATTGGACAACCCTAGTGTTGCAATCTGACAACTGACAGCTCTATCGTAAAGTTTGACATTTTTGAGGTTATACGTACTCCGAACGTTTTGACATACGAGCGCTATGTGTTGTTTACAGTAACTTAAAGGATTCATCTCGGCCAAAAAAATGGAATTAAATCGTGAACATTTTCGTGCGATTATTTTTCACAACTTTCGACGTGGATCAAGTCAGCAAGAGTGCATGGATGAACTTAATTTAATTTTTGGCGATGAAACTCTATCAAGGACCACTGTTTATCGATGGTATGGTGAATTCAATCGAGGTTGTAGTTCACTCCAAGGCGAATTTCGTGAAGGTCGTCCAAAAACAGTTGTTGTTACGGAAACCATTGATGCTGTGCGCGAACTGATATTGCAAGATTGTCATGTGACCTATCGTGAGATTGAGTCAACCTTACACATTAGTGGGACCAGGATACATTCAATATTGCATAAACATTTGAATGTCAAAAAAAATTGTTCGCGTTGGATCCCACACAATTTGTCAATAGTTAAAAAAAAGGCTCGTGTCGATTGGTCGAAAGAAAAGCTCAAAAAATACGATCGCGGTACTTCAAAACACGTTTATGACATAGTGACAGGTGATGAATCGTGGATTTACGCGTATGAGCCCGAAAGTAAACAACAGTCGACTGTATGGGTGTTTCAAGATAAACCGAATCCAACAAAAGTTGTTCGTGCACGAAGCACTTCCAAGCAAATGATCGCCTGTTTTTTCGGAAAAACTGGACATGTCGCAACCGTACCACTAGAACAATGCAGAACAGTCAATTCTGAGTGGTACACAACCATTTGTTTGCCAGTTG
This sequence comes from Octodonta nipae, assembly GCA_034190945.1. Lineage (NCBI taxonomy): Eukaryota > Metazoa > Arthropoda > Insecta > Coleoptera > Chrysomelidae > Octodonta > Octodonta nipae. The sequence continues at coordinate 16,771,152 of CM067216.1, forward strand.
TCTTCCAAGAAATGAGGAAACAAACTGCCGAAGACGGATCACTCTTCACCACGACAATGCGACCTCTCACATCTCGCCTCAAACAACTGCATTTTTGACAACTCAAAACATCGATTTGATGAGTCATCCGCCATATAGTCCTGACTTGTCACCAAATGACTTCTTTTTATTCCCGTACATAAAAAACAAACTGAGAGGTCAACATTTTTCGACACCTGAAGAAGCGGTTGCTGCGTTCCGAATGCATGTTTTGGAGATACCTCAATCAGAGTGGAAACAGTTCTTCGACAGTTGGTTCAAACGCATGCAAAAGTGTATAGATCTTCATGGGGAATATTGTGAAAAACAATAAAGCGATTTTCGATGATTAATATTTGTTCTTGTTCTCAAAGCCCGAAATATAAAAGGCAGCCCTCATAATAGGTTTTTCAATAGAAATCCTAGATAGCGTTTTGTTTGAATATATAGTATCTACTATATTCTATCAGCTACAGAAACATATTGTAAGAATGAATGGTATTATTGACCAGTTTGTATGTGGTTTGCTTTTGTTGAGCATTAATATTACCAACGTCAATAAATTCAAAAGCGCGACTTTTTGCAAGCATACCGTTAGTCCAATCACCAGTGATTTTTAAGTGACAACATTTGACAGCTGTTATATATTGTTTTCTAAAATCCCAACAAATATCAGTGTTTGTGACTGACTGCCCAGAACGGCCGGGTCCTGAGAACGAAACCTAATAATTAAATTTATGGATTATTTTATTTTATTAGCTACATGGGAATTATGAATAGGACAGAATATACTTGTCCAACAGATATTTTATGACAAACCCTGCATATCACCGTGCATGGCTTTTTAATGGAAAACTTCCAGTCGAACGGCTAATCCAAAAATTATAAACTTCCTCAATTTTCCAGAGTTTTTGTTTAATTTTCATATCGTGTACATGTTTTTCCGACATTTTGTTCATCAAACTTTTGATGAATAGTTGCAGAAATTAGTTGAGCAACTTGTTCAAGCAGCTACTGTGTCTTTTCAGACTCGAACTAGCAATTTTGATATATGGAGCCACATACTAAACTTTGGTAAACTATTTAGTTCCACATCGCTCTTTCGGTATATATTCGCGTCACAATATGCGAAAACGTAGACAGCGAATAGTCGATATATAATGGTGACACAACAAAATAATTAACTTTCAAGTGACTAGCGAATTCAGATGCAAAATTGATAATGTATAATAATTATTAGTGTGCCATATTGTTTGCCCCATTGTTCCTCAAGTTTTGCGACGTGTGTTATGGCAAACAAACAACTCTGACAGGGTAATATAATAATTTCCCTCACAAAATTGGGACAAACAAAGCGCCATACATAAAGGATCACTTCGTCAACCTATTCTTGATTAGTTAGCCCGGGTTCAGGGCTGAGAATAAGAACAGTATGCAGACAATAAGTTTTCATCTTTGATAGTTACAAGGTTCATTAATCTCTTTACTGGGACGATTTGAACAGAAGATAATTATCGTGGACATTAAATTTGCCGTTTCGAATATAATTGCTGTAATCTTCCTCCAAGTACGTGTCATGTGATGAACTAAATCATGGAATACGAAATTAAAACATTTTGGTTATTAAAAAGTCTTTAATTCATTTCTTAAAATCAGTACACAGTGTTATGATAAAATTCTACACAGAACTCACAAATCTAGCAATTGTCGCTTTTTTTAGGGTTCCGTATATACAATATACGCATACCCTTATAATATCACTCAGGATTTCTTCCTCTGTCACATCACAGCCATTTTCTCCTAAACTACTGGACGGAAAAGGTTGAAATTTGGTATGAAGGTATAGTTTGGTGACCCGATCAGGAGTACATAACGTAAAAGAAAAAAAATTGATTTTAGGGGTACTTCTGGGGGGAAAAACTAAAAAAATCGACCGCCCCTCCCTGATCTCCGAAACTACTGAGCCTAAAATATTGAAAAAAATAGGAAATATAGAGCGTTGCCCGAACTTTACAGGAAAATTAAGGAGAAACCATTAATATTGATTTTGGGGGGCAAATTATAGAATTAAATAAAAATTTAAAAATAAAAAAAATTTCAAACGCATCATGTAATATATCAAATGAAAGGTCTCATTCTGAGGAACGCAAATATATTTTTTTCATATTTAAAAAAAAAATTATTTAAAAAGATATTAACGAAAATATACCAAAATTTACCCAGTCCTTATCTCCTTAACTATAAAACGTAAAGTTTTGAAAAAAAATAGATTTATAGGTTCTGACCTGAAGTTTACTGGAAAAATAAGGAGAAACCTCTACTTTTAATTTTGGGGGGGCAGAATTAAATGGAAAATATAAAATTAAAATTGTTTCTAACCCATCATGTTATATATCAAATGAAAGGGCTCATTATGACGAAAACAAACATATTTTTTCATATTTTTAAAATAAATTAATTAAAAGATATTAACAACAATATAAAAAATTTTACCCATCTCCCCCCCTATCTCCGAAACCATAACCTGGAAAATTTTGAAAAAACAATGGAGGTATAGCCCCTCACCTGAACTTTACTGGAAAATTAAGGAAAAACCCCTAATATTTTTTGGGGGGGGCAAATTATAGAATTAAATGGAAAATATAAAATTAAAATTGTTTCTAACCCAGCATGTTATATATCAAATAAAAGGGCTCATGATGAAGAAAACAAATATATTTTTTCCATATTTATAAAATAAATTAATTAAAAGATATTAACAAAAATATAAAAAATTTTACCCATTCCCCCCCTTATCTCCGAAACCATAAGCTGAAAAATTTTGAAAAACTGGAAGTATAGCCCCTCACTTGAATTTTACTGGAAAAATAAGAAGAAACCCCTAATATTCATTTTGGGGGGCAAATTATAGAATTAAATGGAAAATAAAAATTATAATTGTTTTTAACGGGTCATGTAATATATCAAATCCCAGGGTTCATTATGACAAATAGGTACAAATATATTTTTTAAATTTTTTTAAAATGAATATTTTAAAATATATTAAAAAACATTTTAAAAAAATTACCCATTCTCCCCGTTATTCCCCAAACTCAAAGGCTTAATTTTTTTTGTTTATAGGAAAAATATGAAAAAAAAACTAATTCTATTACTTGGCCTCCAAATAATAGAATTAAACAGAAAATAAATTACTAGAAAACCCCCATAGTAATATTAGGGACAAATTATACAATTAAATGGAAAATAAAGATTCAACTTTCAAACGCATAATGTAATATATCAGATAAAAGGCATATTTTTAAATCATTTGTATAAAAGATATTAAAAAGATTAAACATCGACTTAATTCCCACATTAGAAACTACACTATTTAAAATTTGAAAAATATAGTTTATTTATATTTTTAAATAATTTGAATAACAGATTTAATAATTTATAATTTAAACTTTGACCTATTTTGCCGTTTTTCTTCCAATCTACAGAGCCTCAAAACTCAGACAGTAGATTATAAAAGGCACCTCTGAAAGTTTATTAGTAAAATAAAACTAATGTTACTTTTTGTTGTCAAATTAGAAAATTAAATACATATGTATTGTAATAAAAATCAAGCGAATCCTAAAGCAGATAAAATAAAAAGTCTATGTGTGGAAAATCAAAGTGTATATTTTTTATAAATTTAAAACGCATCCTTTAAAAGATATAAGGGTAGGTATAAGAAAATGCACTCATTCTCTTCTTGTCTGAATCTGGAATATTCGAATCTTGAAGGTGGTACGGAACCCTAAGTATGCGAGTCCAACTTGCCATTGACCAAATTATTTGAATTGTCAAGCCATTGCAATTTGACAACTCCCCACTCGTTGACATACTTCTACTTCTTTCTCTACTTATCCACTTACTTAATGGATGTTTTCGACCACAGTTTCCATGCCTTCCCTATGTGTGGATCAACGTCTGTATTTCACACATGCCTGTTCACTGTCTTATATTCCGCTATGACATTTTCTTCCGTCCCAATCCTCTTCGACCTGAGTAACTGGAGAAGACAGTACTTATGGTTACGCATGATGTGACCTAGTCTTTCTTTTTTAGTGTCGAAGAGTTCTCGTTCTTTATTAATACATCTGAGTATTCTGCGGTATATCCACATTTCGAAAGCTTTCCAATTTGTTTATAGCACTTGCTTTTAGTATCGAGCTCTCCACACCGTATATAAGCACCGACCAGACGTAGCATTCCACAAATCTCGTGAATACGTAAATTGTTCTACTCGAGTTTTTCTTTCTCATCTCATCCTCTAAACTCATCCACCTCTCTCGTGACAACCATGAATTTTGTCTTTTGACTCCATTGACTCTAATTCCAATTTCATTGTCCTCTAGCGACTCCTGAAAGATAGCCTCTGATTATACTATATTGAACGAAAGCGGTGATATTATACACCCCTACCTTACTCCTCTACGAATACAGATGTTTTTGGTTAGGCCGTTCGCTAATCTAACCGTTCTGTCTAAATTAAGTCTCCTGAGGAGCTGCATAAGTTTAGGTAAGTTGAACCCTATCGAAAGCTTTTTCGTAGTCTATAAAACATTGAGATACGTTCTTTCGCTGATCGTAGCAGTTCTGTACTAATATCTGCGTCGCGACTAGTGCTTCTCCCGGGTTTTTTATTATCGTTTTATTTATCGTCTGTCGGGCCAATAAATACGACCACATGAAAAAATTCATTGGGGTCAAATCTGGAGGTCTTAGTGGCCACTCAATTAGTCCACGTGTACCACTACATCTTCCATTACAGTTGCTGTCCAGGAAGGATTTAAATTTTGCGCATGTTGGGATCTGGGAAACAAAAAGTAGCTTCATCCGAAAACACAACTTTATCTAAAAATTGGAGATCCTTCTCACAATGCCACTTAAAAATTTCAGAAAATTGTAAAGATGAAGTTTTACTTTCTTTGTTGTTGTGTGAATGTCTGCCACATTTACGTAAATCTTTGACACCTTCCGTCACCAAGGACTTCATTAAAGGCAATGCTTCTTCATTAATTAAATTTCTATGCGTTTTCTATCTGGTTAACGAGCAATTTTGATGTTGAATATTTCGTAATGTCAAATAACTGATGTAGGATAAACGTCACATATTTAAAACTCAAAGCGACTGATCGAGAGGAATAGACACAAAATTATTTTCCCGACAAACTTGGTGAGAATCTCTGGTAAACAGTCTCAGCTGTAACAGGCGTACGAATTGACCCTTCATAATGTATTTGACTAACACATCAAATCAATTTGCATCGACCCTTTTTCTTTATAGCACGTCGGAGCTTATATAAAAGTGAAACAATAATCTTCGTCGTTGGTAATATTGCCGGTTTGGGGGAATCATAGTTTTGTTTCAAAGTCATTGTTATTTAATAATGTACAAAGTGGCTGGTGTGCTGTACACCAGGGAAGAGTTACAGCCTCACGTTCTTCCTTTGAATCGGCGATGAACAAGATTTATTTCCATATGAGATAACGGGTATACTTTCTCGGCCCAAGTTCGCTCTTGGCGGCTTTGAACTAAAATATTTCAGAAACTAAACGCTGTTAGAAAGCTTTAGTACGATTTATTTTTGTATTATATATAAAAAGATATTCCCTGCAGAATTAAAAGTTATTGCAAAAAACACCGTTAGGCAGAGCTGAAATTTCCTTATACTGTTTTTTAACGCTACATATAAAACTGAATTAACTCAGTAAATTATATACGAACACAACGTAGTTTATAAGAATCGATAACAGTTTTAGTAAGTCTATCCTAAAACACTACCCTCAGTGAAAACAGTGGATTTTATTCAGCTAAAATTAAAATATAAATCCATTGATAACAACTATTTAAGATGAAGTCAGAAGTAATTTTTTTTCTGTCCATGTCATATCTGTAGTCGATAGGGGGCAGATATGGGGAATTCAGGGGGTGTTTCAGCAACAGCAACATGGTGTGTTTGACTGTTAACACTGTGTTGATAGAACAGCATACGTTTAAACAATTTTCGAGCACGGTTTCGCAATTACACTTTCAGCGCTATCCTTCGACATACAAATTTTCAAATGAGACTCTTCCACACTTGCATTCACTATAACAAGGTTTCATTACATTTTATGATACTGAAACTTATCTAATTTTATTATACAGGGTGTAGATGAAAACGCTTCTTTACCGATGTACCGTTTTAATGGCTGAAAGTGGTCATTTTGAGCAAATAATTTGATCTCTTTGTTTTCAAAGTTAGGGAAACTTTTTTTTAAATGATTTTAAAATAATAAAAGCATATTTCATCACAAAAAATTGTTTGTTTTTACGGTTCACATGAAATTGATCATTTTTTCCACTAAAATAGTGGCAGGTACGAAAAAAACGCAAGAAATGAAAAAGATTGCGAATTCATAAGAAAAATTCATTTACAATTTTTGTCAATTGCCAGGGGCGTTCTGAACAAAAGTTGTAGGGGCAGATCTTATTAAGAAGACTTCATAGAGGAATTATTGCTCCAAAATTGAACTAAATATCTCGAAAACTTTAGTTTCAGAAGAAAAAAGTTTTCAACAGTTTGTACATTGGTAAAGAAGCGTTTGCGAACATATGTTCATAGGAACTTTTCGTCATAAAATGACTCGATGAAGCACATCTTAAAATGCTTCGCACTTATTCATTTATAACGCCGTAAATATGTATTGAAAATGTAAATTGCAGGTACCTGTATATTTAAAAACAACAAAAATCTTATGTCAACTTAAATGTCATAAATCACACTTTCAATTTGCAATTTACATTTTCAATACTCATTTTAAAGCCATTGACAACGAAGTCAGAGTCGACTTTGAAACGTTTGGTATTTTCTTTCAATATACAGCTTTTTTAATTCAATAGTGGTGTTATTCCCAAGAAAATTTAAAAATAATAACCTATACTATCTGTACCACAAAATGTTAAAAATTAAATCAGTTACTCAAGGGCGTAGCATAGAAATGGAGATTTTGTCTAAAAAAACTATTGTGTTATTGTACCCTTTTACATATGACACCGATATGTTCATTTGTAATCAAAATGTTTCCGATATACAGGAGGTCCTTAATGAGAACTAAAAAAGAACTCTTTTTTTTTAATAAACGATTGTGACTTTCTATTGAATTTTATTTGTAACCAATTCTACCATTCATATTTTCTTTGTATGCAAAACGCTTCCCATCTGCAGAATGCCCTTAAAAGAGTTAATTGGAAGACATGAGTTTAAAACCACTCAATTATATTATTCCGCATTATTCTACAAAAACAAAGATAAAACAAAAAAAGGTTATAAATCCTATATTAGCAATGTAAAATCTCCGATCCTGCAGAGAAAGTTGTCAAGTTATTTCAAAAAACATGCATTAGATTTTCCAATTCTAATATCACTACTATTAAAAGTCGAGTTTAAGAAGAGATCTATATTGTATGTCTTTAATCCACTTCAAAACAAGGAAGAGGCTTTTAGTTCGTCTTGTTCAGAAAATCTAAAAAATATATTTTTACGATAAAATTTGGCGGAAGAACAGGGATAAATTGAATGTAATTGTCGTTATTCGGATTCCAGTTTAGTTGAAAATAGATACGTTGAATGAAATTATTACACTGACTTCAAAATATCACTACAGAATTTGGATTTATTAAAAAACTCAAGAATTTGCATCAAACATTTTGAACAAAAGTTCAACATAAGGGTAGACAAAGTTCGAGTAAATAATGAAATGAAAGAATTTGACCAAATTAATGCTATCAACAGTTTTTGAAGGCCAGCCAAGTTATTTGTGTAAGAATACTACTACTGTAAAAAGACTTGCTACTGTTGAAGAAACTAAATAACTTAGAATTGGTCATAAAGGTCAACATAGAATCCCCCCCACTAAGAATTATTAAAATTCTCAAGAAATTAATAATGTAGGTTACATATTAAAGTTCTTCAAAAGTGGCAATTGTATAAAAAAAGACTGCATTTTGTATGAAGAAGACTACTACATTTTTATGTAATTTAAGAATCATTCCCAAAACTGAAGCGTCGGTGTGTATTCGACAAGGCTTTAGTGTAAGTTTGGGTTAAAAAAAGAAAATGTTTTAGCGGATTTAAAGTTTTTAGAAGAAAAAATGAAAAGTTTTGATGAGCTGTATGTAATAGATTCTTATATTAACCAAAATTACTCAGAATGTATATAAAAAGACACTTCTATGGTCACGTGACTTTGAAAATCGCTTGATGCGCCAGGGTTATTTTTTATTAGCGTGCCCTGAATACAGATAATATTTTTTGTTTAAAATTCCCAATTGAGTTATTTTTTGTGTTTTAAAGTTACTTGTTGTAATATCAACATTGACCTCCGTTCTGATTTCCCGTATTGTTAAGTAACAGAAATTAATCAGCATTTTTTTTAAATCTGCAACATTTCCAGTGTTAGCTTAAATTTTTTCTTCTGTATCAAATCATAGCTAATAAAAATCACGGAACTATAAACTCGAAAGGCATTCGCCACTATCTTTCATCATCGAATCTGTGCTTTCATAATAATCCCTTTCTTTATTTAAATCTTTTGTTTAAAATCGTTCTCTTAGTCAATTTCAAATATAATCACCCCGTACTTAATGCCAATGAATTCCTATTGTTCTAGCGGTAAATCGAAATGCAAATGCTTCAAAGTCTTTCACGACTTATAATAATTGTCAGCTAATTAGGAAAAAGAATTGTCTGCCTGAATTCTTTGATATAAGAAGTTGAACGTAATTCTATTTGATTAATAATTAATATCGGTGAATAAGCTCGACGGTGCAACGTTGGCGCCGAAAAGAGTTATTAGTCCAATTAAAGAGAAATCGAGATCATGTTATTCCCGTTCCTGAAAATTAAGAAGCTTGCAACAAAGTATAAATCAAGAGAAAAAGGTCCCGAGAAAAAAACTCCCCCCGAAAGAAGTATTTTTCGGGCGTTCATGTCGGGACCAACCTGCGTTGGAGATTACTTCTAAACCATAGAATTGAAACAATCTGAAACTTATATAGCGTGACTAAAAAAATACAATACGAAATCCAGGCTGCGACACACAATACAAAAGAAATGTATCAATTCGATTTTGACACAGGACATCCGAGGTGATAATTAAATTGCCAGATTGGAGATTATCTATATACAAGTAGGCAAAGACAAAACGGTTCGGTACCCTTTTCTCCTCTGTTCCTCAACCGATTTTCGTTATTTTTGTTTTGTTTAGTAGTTAGTGATGACGTTCAATGCAGAATACTAAAATTTATTTAGAATATTGGTTCTTCAATTACATAAAATAAAAAAATATTAATTTACGTCTACACTGTCGGTGCCAAACAGTGCCGTCAGATTGCTTGGAGAGAAAATCGTAAGATGGATTGACTCGAATGAGAAAAAGAAACTAAATTAAATGAAAACTAGCAGATGTTGATCGGTTCCGAAAGTTATTCTACATTGCTATTGAGATCTCTCCACCGAAAATTTATATTATATGAAATGACCATTTATGGGGTATTCGCAAGTTTAAAACTTTCATTTCTCTCTAAATGATTTTCAACAACAGAATAAATAAATGCAACAAATAAAGTAAAGAAATAAAAAAAGAATTTATTTTTTAAGGCCGCTTATTTCAAAATACCAAACGTTTCTAGGGCCAAATTTGACAAAAATCTGTAAAAATATACTACCACATATATTCACAACTCTTCACGAAGTTTAATGCCGGCTCTAGCGAATTGTAGTTTGATATTTGACATTTGGCGTAGGTACTGTTTACTAAAACCTTTCGGAATTTCTCCAATATTCTGTTAATAAATAGGGGAGGGCAATGTGTATTTCTATTATATTTTAAGAACATTAATTTCTCGGAAACAATAAGTGATGCAGGTATGAAAATTGGTACAAAAATCCTCCTTAAATGACAATAACTGAGTTGTTTTTTGCTCTTGCGTTAATGCACGTTACTATAGGGCCAAATGAATATTTTTACATTACGTGAGATATAATAGCTTGAGACTTTTATTTGAATGCAAAAATGTCAAAATGGTAGAAACGTTCAGACACGTCTAAAACACCATAAACGTCAAAAAAATCTAAAAATGTCAAATGCGTCCTTAGTTGTTAATTAACTTTGACATTTGTGAATACTTCTGTTTATTTAGCTTGCCCTCTTTATTTATTTGTTTGATTAGGTCAAATCTAGTAATTAAAATTTCACCCCCTTCCTCTTAACAGATTGATCTTATATTTGGCGCACACATTTAGTTCTGACGACAATACAATTTAATACATTTTGTGTCTTGTAAATCCCAGATGACCGCCACTACAATATAGCGGATTACATATTCTTTCACAACTACCTCAAATGGGTATCAAATGAAAGGGCTAGAATAAATGAATAAAGTTCACTATGGAAAAAAAAGAAAATACAATATGGCCGCTAACATAATGGCGGATTAAGTATATTTTTTTTTTTCACGCCCCTTCAATATGGGTATCAAATAAGTGTTGATCTACCACCCAACTCAAGATTCAGAACTATTTGGATAAAACTGATATGTAGTAAGCGTTTTCCGCTCGAGACTTGGGCGCATCTTGCCTTGGGGGGGGGGGGGGGTCGACCGTTTGATGTCCCTTAGTCTTGGGAACAACATGGTTACAAGTGACAACTGATAATAAAACAAAAACTAACAAAAATAAAACAGAAAGTGCAACGCAGCGAAAAAAGGCTTGAAAAGGCCAAAGAAAAATATAGAACACAACTTGCAAAATAGAATAAAAATGAAACTAATAGTCGAGTACAAAATCGGAGAGAACAGTTAGCATCAGAAGCACATGAGCAACCTGAGGCCAGATTAGCAGGGCAAAGTGAGAGCCAAAAGCAGCTGGTAGCATCTGAAAGACCTGTTCACGTGAGGCTAGATTAATAGTAGAATGAGGAGTATAATGTAACAAAATAAAAAACTAAAAACTTGAAATAAATTAAGTAAAAAGATTTTTATTTATTTAACATTAATACAATATTGATGTTAATAATGTACTAAAAGCTAAAAAATAATTCATTAGGTCCTAGGTACCACTCATCACAGCACTCTCGTCATCATTCTAGGACATTAATCTGACAAAAACAATTTTATTTTTTTGTCTGATTAATGCCCTAGTTGGAGAGGAGAGTCTAGGACCAATCAAATTATTTTTTAGCTTTAAGTACATTATTAACATCAATATTGTGTTAATTTTAAATAAAACCATTTAACTTAGTAATGTATATTTTCGCAAAATTGACCCTGACAACCTCTTAATCCCCATCCAAGTTCATGCCTTACGTTCAAGTTACACCCAAATGAATGCATAAATTAATATCCATAATTGCCCTTAGAATCACTGTAAATTTGATCACCTTTATTATGGAGTCTTTCTGCTGTGGAAAGTAGATCAACGAGGTCATTCTCTCTTTATTGTATTGAATAAATTCCGTACAGCTTCAGAATAAACAGTCCTTTCGAACTCATCTGGAAATATACGAGCCTAGAGGTTTTATAAAGCCTCGTTCTCGCCCCTTTTACAGTCACTAATATTTTCGTTGTCTCGCCTTAATACCGCTTCCAAAGTATTCGGCATTTTCCTTCTAAAAGATCGTCATAAGAGCCCGGGCGTTCGTTCTGAAACGCATCCTATAAATAATTAATATGTGTATATGCTTGAGTAACTCGTTGAATAAGTCATCAAGCAGTCGAGCACCAGAACACCACCTCCTCATACGACATAACTTAAAATCCAACGAAGGGGAAAATTCCCTTGTTCCATATTTTTATCACCATAAAGTACACTTATTTTTCAGTTTACGATCTGTCCCGTGTATCCGTGAACATTGTCGTTATTGAGAAGTTAAATAAAGACGGAAAATAACGGACACGACGTGCCGGGCCGGAAAAAATCGGCAATTTTGTAGGATTACAAACTTTTTTTTGATTCGTAGGCACGGAAAATGATTACCCACGAAAATCGCTTTTGGTGAATGGTTCTTAATTGTTGAATTAACGGATAAATACACAACCAGACTTATATGGGATCACCCTGTAATCACAAAAGAAATTTTTAAGGGAAAAATGTAAACATTAAAAAGCGAACAGATTTGTTGCAAAAAAACACAATTCTTTTTGCGCATGTATTGTTTCTTCAGTGGTAGTATTACCGTCCCATTTGCGTTGCGCGTCAATGCTAATTAAATATTATTTTTGAAAATCTGATTAAACATGGGGTTATCAGAAGTCCAACAGGGAAGAATTATTGCTATACGCTGTCCGTACAGGGTATGACGCAAAGGGAAATTGCACGAACGGTCGGAGTTGTAAAAGGGTTGTTTCAACAACTATAAAAAGTTTCTGGAACTGTAAGAAATGGGCACAAAGGAAATCTTGGAAGAAAAAGTTACTACAGAACAACATGACCGGTTCCTAGTTCAAACAGCACGAAGAAATCCCACAACATCCCATCCAGAGCTGCAAAGTCAACTTTTGCAAGCAACCGGTGTTAGAGTTTCAGTGAAAACTATAAGAGACTTTTAGTACAGAATTGTTCGGTAGAACACACTTACGGGTTCCATAGGTTATCTCCGCAAATTAAAATTGTCTGCCTGAATTGGTGTTTGGTGCATCAAAACTCAATTGAAGATTGGTGAAATATCATATTTTCAGATGAGACCAGAATCAGTCTACAATCAGGTGATTGGCGAATTCGTGTACTAAGAGTCCCTGGGGGACAATCTAGACTCCGTGCTGCTCGATCCGTCTCCAAACGCAAGGGGACTGTAACTTTTTGGGGGGATATTATAAATGATGAGAATACTGACTTGATTAGACAAACTCTAACAGATCCGATGTATGTGGAATTAGTGCTACAACCTGTAGTCAGCCTTTGGAGAGATGCTTTCGGCTATTTAATTTAATGTTATTAATTTAGTGTATTTGGACCTATCAATACAGCTTTCTCTACCCAAAAGAGCTGTATAATAATAGCACTTTTTGAAATCATTTTAAATGAAGCTGATTAAAAGTCTATTTATTTATTTACACTCTACACACTTAGCAAATGAGAAAGTAGAAGATTTCGACGAGCACGACACTTTTGCTACTAATTAATTATTTAATATAGTATTTATACATTTTATAATACTGTACATATGAGAACACGTCATCATTTCCCCCAATGTCCAATAAATCATTAATATACACAACGAATAACAAGCGTCCCAATATAGACCCTTGTGGAACTCCGGTAATAGTCTCTAACCCCTAATTCAAAGCATGACCTAGTCAAGTGTAATGTAGTCTATTACTAAGGTCACTTTGCATTAAATCATTTGCATGCCCATTACTTCATTACTTCATAGCAGTTTACCTTTCCTAATCGAATTTCGTGATAGAGCGTATCAAACGCCTTAACTGGGTCAAGGAAAGTGGTGATAAACTCATAATTTAGAATTTGATAGACAACATTTACCACAAGAGTTGTTACATTTTTGGTATCAGATTTCTTGATAAAACCACGTGGTACTAAAGATGATATAACACATGTAGTAAATATTATCTAAAATCAATTTTTTGAAACCAAAATAAGGGTACAATTCTTTTCTGTTACAGATAAATAAGTGAAACTTCTAATGGATGTGGAGTAGATCAATTTCAAAAAATTGTATGGACTATTGGTTATATTTTGCAAAAAATCTCATAAATGTTATGACAGACAATAGGTGTAGTGTACATTCTGTATATTTCTATATTCAACCTTATTTACACAACATGTGAGAAATATTCGACCAATATTTTAAAATTCTGGAATGGATAATTAAAAATGTTATATTAAGACAAGTTTTAAATTTTACATGGTTACATATATTACGCCATGTCCATTGACAGAAAATTCGTCGTTTCTAGTCCGTTTCAATTATTTTAATTATGAACCTTATTTTTTGGTAATTGGTAGTTACACATTTTCAATAGCAACTATCACGCTTGAACCAAATGTTCCCAGGTATCCAGTAGCATTCAATTCCAACTTAAATTTTGGTATTTTAAAATATGTAGACATTTTGTTCAAATGCGATATTTATACCTATAAATATGAAAATTTGAATTAGGAGATATAGTGGTATTTAGACTTACTTAAAGATATTTTTTATTTGCAGGTGAGTTCGATACCCAAGTTGTTCCTGGTAAGACTTTTAACATAATACATGAAGTGCTTTGTCGCCCCAGCTTTATTAATAAATTACCTATTAATTGTGCAACCAGTATTACAATATTATATTTGCTTGCATTTATGGTGCATAACCAAGCTTAAGATGAAACTCTACCAAATAGAGTTCCAGATACAGAAATCTATTAATATTTAGAACCGTTATCGATTTATAATATTTATAATTATTTGCCGTTTCTCGTTTAAAATTCACCAGTGAGCATCTGCAACTTGAATTTTGTCTTCACGGACGGTATGAAATCATATCCAAATAGTTTTTGTGTGATCTTGGGCTCCAATTTACCCGAACTAAATTGATGAAGAAGCTTCGAAGGAGAATACCGTCGTATGTAAACATAGTTTAGAAACGTTCATCCTATTGGTGCCCCTGTTCTCTCAATTAAACGATGGGATTGTTAAAATTTGATGCAGGACGGAATATGGAAATATCAACGATTCAATTAAATGCCGGTGGTCGGATAGAACGATAACGGTTAATTAATGTACGGGGCGATTTTATGTTTTCGCAAATACCACGGGTGTATGCTTGTTAAAACTCTATTCTAAATAAAATTTGATGGTGTAATAAAATCGTAAAGAATGCATTTGTATAGCCACTTTTGTTTAATTGCCCCATTCAAACGCATGTTTAAGATCATCGTGGACGCCATTATTGAACCTAATTATAATATGTGATAATATCAGAAGTAAATAAAATAAATCATTATTAGGGTTCTCAAATTGTTACTGGTAAAAAATCATTTGCAATTTTTTTAGCATGAGGGCATAACGCCGAGAGGTTTTAAAAATAAAGAGCAGAGAATGATCTAAACAGGAAGTGCAACCCTTAAATAACCAAAAACCAATATAAAAAGCAAAAGTCCATAACAAATTCCATGTTTCTAGTTGTCATAAAAAATCCACGTATCCCACTTCTGACACCACTTTTGCGAATTTTCACTGTAGTCTGAAAAAAATGTTTATACCAAAAATAAATAGCCTTTATTTTCACTGCAATTTAAAACACATTAATCACACAAAATATATACTTTTTAAAACGCCGATGAACCCTCGTTCGTCAGCTGTTTGCACCTTTGCTCTCTACTAAAGTCACTATCGTTTGTTTCCATTCTCTCTAGTATAGTACTGGAAATTTTGGTACTTTGTATACCCGCATTCGTACTTTGTACATTGTTTGTTTCAAGAAGAATAAAGATACTATGAGATCAAGAAATTCCATAACATGGTCCCTAAACAGTCAAATATAGCTGAATTTGATTACACATGTTTAAACTTGTAGATCTGCAGTTCGTTAGTTTAATTCACAGTGAACTACAATTGATAAACTTTTTTGTTTGTTCTGTAAAAGACCTATTGCTTAAGTTCAAACAGCATTCGTTTTTTTTTTATTTTTTTAAATTGTGCTTTGTAAAATCACTAGATCTGTCGAATAATCGTGTTCTGTAGTACGTTATATGTACATTATACAGGGTGTAGCATAATGCAGTGCAAATATTTTGGTATTCAGTATTATGGAGTGTAGAGTGAAAGGAGGACAAACTTATATGGGAATAAAACTGAAAAAGTGTCCAGCGGACGGTTTCAAATAAGAAGTTCAGGAAATGACCAGAATGGCGCAAGTGTGACCACAGGGTATGTTATGAAGTTAATTGTCAACGGATTGAAATACACAAATCCTACATTTAGAAGTGAAGCGGCTGAAAAAGTGAGAATGATATAAAATTATTAGTAAAAATCGTAAATAAAACGTAGAAAATCTGTTATGTGAACTTCTCTTTGTAAATGGTTGTCTCCGTTTTTTGTAATCTCTGCAAGTGATGAGTTTATAGTGTGTTAATTGTGATATAAATTAATAAGCGTGTGCCCCAGTTTTGACTTTTTATAAAACGGAGTGATTTTGTAATTGTTATTTTCTTATAAAACTTTTTGAAACAGTTAAACATTGGGAAAAATTTGTATATTTGTAATATTTTTATCCTTGTTGACAAATAGATGTTGGTGAATTAGATGTAAATAAAAATTATTTAGTTTTACATTCTTGTGTTCATATTACATATTTATTTTGAAAAGTTGGTGTTTCTAGTTCCTTGCTCACCTTTCTCTGGATAAAAGGTAATTAACAATTCTTTTCATCACTGAATAAACTGCTATAATTAAGTTATCTCTTCTGTTATCATTATGGAACAAATTTCACTTGCATTTTATGCTAGAATAGTTTCTTTTTCAATGATTCTAACATTTTCACACGCTGGTTTTCCATATATTTTTTCTTGTCTCCATTAACTACAATTAAATGACTATTTTTGGCATCTTTCTGCTGTAGGTCTATTTTAAATATGTCCAAAGGTACGCCTGGTGAATGGCCCTGGAAAATTATCTTAAGAAGTTTGTTGAAGTTCTCGATGGACAATGCCATAATCAGTTTAGTAATTATATAATAATGGGTTCTTCAAGTTTAATTTGTGTAGGATATTTATCTTGACTCCTAAAAAAATGTACAAATAAAATTTTGCTTGCAAGTCATTTTTATCTATGTGCAATGTATTTCCTTGACTGAATACATTTATTAATATTAAATACAAATTTTACCAATCATTTTAAATCTGGTTGTTTAATTATGATGTTTAAATTTGCAATTTTTGGATCTGTACTTACTTTACAACACATTTTAAAAAAAAATTCTTTATAGGTTCTGTTCTAACTGCATAAACTCTTCTTTCTTATTAATAATTAACCAATCTTGAGCGTCAGTTTTTGGTTTTAATGTTAGCTCTCAGGCATGTAACAAAACCATCTTTTCTTATTTACCCACAAACTTTTTGTTGGTTTATTTCACAGATCATATGGAGAGAATATTTTGTGGGAATATAATTAACTGAAAATAATTTTCAATTTAATCATGTCAATAATACTACATTTATAACAAGTAAATAAAAACTTTACAGCATTTATTTTTAGAAATAATTACTTTTCATTATAAAAAAAACATATTATAATCTGCTGTTGTAATTTGTAAAATGTATAGGTTAGAAGTTTCAATTGTCTTTTAAATGTTATTCTACGAACAAATTACCCCGTCGTCCCAGTGGCGCCCCCAAATTGATACCCTTTTGTGGACACTTTTTGATACACAGAGTGTGTCCTCCTTTTACTCAACACTCCATATTCAGTATAAATAAAAAAGTCTTATATAACATATGTCAAAAAGTTTATTGTTTTATTTGCAAAACTTATTGGAAAAAAATTGTTACTTACTTGTATTTTTAACCATTTCTTTGCAAAACTGCAACAAGTTTATCCACTACCATTTTCTTCAAATGAAGGTATATTTAAAGCAAACGCAATTAATAAACAGAACTCATGGCAACATTGAATTAAATTTAATTTCCTTCAATAAACGTAGACCGTAATATAGGAATTATTGAGGAAGAGGAAGGAAGAGAGTTAGTTTTATTTCAATATTAAGTAAATTAAACAATTTTCTGCGGCTATTCTTCAATTGTGAATTTTTTGTTTCTGTTTAGGAACTGTAAGCTTGGAAATGTTACCCATGAAATAAAAAACAACTGTGTTATTGGTGAGTTTTTTATGGCATTGCAAATGCAAATTAATTGTAAAATTTCTAAATTCTATGTTGATAGTGCCGGGTATGATACGTTTTAGCCTCCTACACTTTTATTTTTTGTTATTTTTTAAATTTCAATGCAGGTACGTAAGTTATTATTATTCAGTCCAGGAAATGTTAACAAAAACAGCACTAAGTTTCCCTATAATAGTTCAGTAAACTGATATGTCATATTGACATTGTTTTTTAATGAATGTCTGCTTTTGAAATAATTTATCAAGAATCAAAGTAATATCATGTCATAAATGAATACAATAAATATAAAAACTTCGTATTTCTAAGAATCTTCATAGAAATTTAAATAATAGATTTCACTATTTAGTATACTTTGTCCGTTTGTCCAGTCTAATGCAGGTACGGCAATGATGCCAAATGTATTAATTTCCAAAAACGTAATAATGAATTGGGTCCTTAAATATTCAAGATTTGTTTTAATTCATATTAACCAGTGCTACCACCTGACAAAATATCTGCAGTGCATTATATTACATGTATATAGTTTTGCCAATAACTAAGATACATAGCAATTTGTAGATAACTATTTTAATATGACTAAACATTAAACTGATTCGCTAACAACTACTGGATAATATACACATTATTTTGTTTGAAAAGATTTACCGCATTAGAGACTAGACAGACTTATTTGTGATAAATTTTGTTCAATCGTTTTCAGTGTTTGGGGATTACTACCTTCTAATGCTCACGAAAACATTCTCAGCATAAGATACTTAAACGCTGTTGATCCAATAAATCCGTTAATTCGACGGTAGTCGCCGATACGAAATAGAGATTTCATTTTGAATTTCAAGTAGAACTGCTGATTAAAGGGTTTATCAAGCCGTGACTTTCTGCAAGGCTTCGGGTGGCGTGTCACACTTTGAATGGAGCGTCTTCATCTCTTGAGAGTGACAAAGTAAAGCACGCAGAGAGCAGTGAGGGTGTGAACCAAAACTCTCTTTACTCTCTAGTGCAGGAGATAAATCAATACCTTCCCAAAATCTACTCTCTACCCACGCTTGGCTTTCCCACTGTTAAATTCGGCTATACCAACGATTTCGCGTTTCAACGGCCAGACTGTCGCCAAACGTTTAAGATTTCCCGCCGAGGTACAGCGTTTCCGAAAAATACGGTCCGGTAAACAAATAAATTTTAATGAAATCACGATTTGTAGACGATAGTTCCTTTGAATATCGATAACAGGAACGATCTCCCGCGTTCCGATACAGTTATCCCCGCAGTTACTCTCAAATTGAACTGTTAATTTGTTTTGCTCAGCAGACACCAATATATCGTCTCTCTGTTTCCCTCATTTTCATTGGCGGGGTGGCATTCATAAAGTTTTCGTCGTACAGACAAACAGATATTTGATTTTAAAGGCACAAGTAGATTTTAAAAATCTTGCGGAACAGTTTTCCATATTAAATAAAAACAAACAGAACTACAGCAACAGTTTCATTGAAAACATTACTTTTGAAGACTCGAGATGTAAAGACCGACATCTAGGATTTTCGGGGAAACTAGCACATAGAGGTCTCGAATCTGGAGCCGTTCCATGTAATTGCTGTTACCCGTAATTCCTAGTTTAAAATGTCACGATGAAATTTTCGGGTTAACTTCACCTGTCAGAGATATTGAATACACTCTTCGAGGTGTCATTCTTTTGTACGCAAGGCAATATATATAATATATATGTTTCTGGTTAGGGAACCTTCGTCAGTTGCGCTTCCCACAATTGAGTGTCCTCTCGAACACTTCTTTATGTATTTGTTAAATTTCGTTAAATTTGAAGACGCGAGATGTAAAGACCGACATCTAGGATTTTCGGGGGAATTTCAAATTTAACGATTTTAATGTATCAAATGCATAAAGAAGTGTTCGAGAGGACGCTCAATTGTGGGAAGCGCAACTGATGAAGGTTCCCTAACCAGAAACAATATATATTATATATATATTGTCTCGCGCACAACAGAATGACACCTCGAAGAGTGTATTCAATATCTCTGACAGGTGAAGTTAACCTGAAAATTTCATCGTGACATCCTAACCTAGGAATTACGGGCAACAGCAATTACAAGAAACGGCTCCAGATTCGGAACCTCTATGTGCTAGTTTCCCCGAAAATCCCTTGTGCAACTCCGACCGTTCGTGCAATTTCCCTTTGCCTGATACCCTGTACCGACAGAGCAATAATATTCTTTATACTTCTGATAACCCCACATAAGGCAGCAAATATGGGATAGTAATATTGCCACTGAAGGAACAATTCCTTTTATGCATGTATACCAACCTGTTTTTTCAGCTAATATGTACGCTTTTTATTATGTTCACACTATTTCTCTTAAACAAATTTACAAATTTTCTTCAATGATTTGAGTGTTGTTTCATATAAGTTTGCTTGTGTGTAGGTATTGATTTCCATCTTAGTTATTTACTTTTAAACTACCTCACAAGGGAACCATCACAAAATATGTATAAACCGTAATAGCTTTATTTACGAACCCCATATAATTACACCTACGTAGGCTTTATAGCTAAACCGGAAACTAGCCGACGGAATGATTCTAATTTTCAGTTGCCCATTTGCCACACAGATTTGATTTGGGAACACGTCGTCCACGTGAAATTAAGCTTGTCTCTCCTATTTTGAATAATTAAATTTTTCGAAATTGCACTGAGGTATTAAGTATTGCGACAGATCTGGGCTTCGCCCACCACCTCCGGAATACATTTGCGACTACGTTTGAATCGGCAAACATTGTATCAACAGTATTTCTAATTCTTCAGCGGCGAATATGAGTGTATCGTGTGGGTTATTAGCGCGATGATGAGGGTGGCACAAAATTATAGTTTTCAAAGCATTTGCTGAAAAACATCAATTTATAGCGTGGGTTTTCAGGGCGGGAGGTAACATCGTAAGTAGAGGTTTGTTTACCAAGTGTTTTAAAATAATTATAAATTTATACCGAGTTCATTCAAATTTACCCAAGCAAGAAACAGACATTTGGAAGTTTTTTCTCAAAGTCAATGAATTCACTGTAGTTTTCCGGACTGTTTTGCCGTGGTCTGGTGCAATTTCTACTGAAACGTTTCATCTGCACCTGCGCAGACATCTTCAGCGGCGTTGGTGTAGTTTATACCTCCTCAGCTCCAAGCGATGGGAGCATAGTCTGCCCTGATTGGCCAGAGTGAAGTGAGAGGGCGGAGACTACGGGCCTAGAAGACGCTTTCGATGTCGGAATGTGGGGTACCAAATTGTACTGGTCTTTGTATATTTTCACGGCTTCCCGCTGGAGAAGGAAATGATAGTGGTATTTAATTTGTCAGGTTTCCTTCTGTTCAACTTGAATTAATACCGCGAAGGATTAAATGTAATTTAACGGTTTTATTTTTGGTGCTTGACCGTCCTTCTGAATTTTCTGACAATCATTCAATGAATAAATAAGTCTAAATAGATTAGCTTTATCATTAGTACTGAATTAAAGGGAAAAGGGGGCTAGGAAAGATCCCTGAGGTACATACTTGGATAATGCTCCAGCTTGAAGCTTGGTACCGCTGATGAAGCAACAAGGGATTCAGTATTTTTATATAATGCACTAATAAACTACTAAAAAATTTTCAATTTCGACAAATTCACCTGAAATAAACAAATAAAAACATTTTTTTATATATTCATAAAGTGATACACTGACTCTCTAAATATGTACATATATCTTCCAAGGAGAATATTCGATATAGTACAAGTTCCAAAAAGGAAACACAAATATGTACATACTATTCCACTTCATTTTTATGTTGCGAAGGTAAAAAATATAAGAGTGTATTATTCAGAATACTTTATGAAACAGAAATTGTTCGCAGGAAGTTTTCAAGTGGAAACGGTAAAACATTTTAAGTGGGCGGAAGGGCTGTCTCCGTATCTGTAAATAAAAGTATTTGTCAAAATCAAGTTCGTTCGTTAAGTCTAATAAAATTTGTTCAGCTGTCATAAGTTGTAATTTAATTTAATATGAAAAAAGTTGATTGGAAATGAAAGTTTATTAAATAAAAAAATTTCTTCTCAGGAAAATCGTTATTTAAAGTAAATTTTCCGTTATCACTTCGCAATATTCATCGATACTAATTAAGCTTCACTTCCTGTTCTGCTTCCTGTCTGATTTACTCCAAGTTATTGTTTGTTGACACCGGCCTTTCAGTGGCAGCATTAACATGATGCACACTTCACAACTAGATTATATCAAGAATTCGATTTCTACAGGTAATTGAGTCTCTTTGTGCAAATAATTAGATTATAACTTCCTCCAAGTGCTTAGGTAATAGTTTTGAGTGTTCTCGTTGACCGCTGAGTCCTCATTGTTTGAGCTTGAAATTTGAATATTGGGAGTTGTTGTTTTATTATGTAGACTTCCAAGAAATTAGGTAGGTTGCAAACCTAGGATGAAGCTAGAGGTAGCGTAAATTTCTCAAACGGTCTCTAAAATAGGATACTTACTTACTATCATTTCACTCATATAGCAATGTTATCCCCTCATATATACAGGGTGTTTTGTAGAAGGTTCGCCAAACATGGAGGGCTGATAGGTGGGCTCATTTGCAATATTATGTAGCCCATATAGCTTACGGTTTTTTTTTTAATTCATTTTTTTTCTTATTTCTAAGATTTTTACATTTAAAATATTGTTTTTTTTTATTTTTCACAGTATCTTCCTCAAATAAACTTAAATCGAATCTATGGTATTTGTTTGCTCTTCTGCATTCGATATTTGACACAAATAATTGGTCCATAACTGGCGAAGGTCATTTGGATTAGTTTTTATCGTTCTTTAAACATAGCCATATCATTTGTCGTTAGTTTAGTTTAGTGTCAAATGTTTCAAAATGTAAGGTCGAAGAAAATATCATACAAAATTATATATATATATATATATATACCAAACTTATAAGTTTTATTTTGGGAAAGCAGCAGTGAAAAACGTATTCTTCTTTATCTTTATTTACTCGAGCTTTCGATAATAATTTATATCTTCATCGGGAGCACTACAAAATATGGCCTGTTATACATTAATGTCCGACAAAAAATACACTACTTACAAAGATGTGAGATATTCCTGTCAGATGTTCTAATATGGTGCATGGTGAATAATAATTGTATAATGGCAAAATCCCGGGGAGATGTTAAGAATTGTAAAGCAGAAACACATTCAATATTATCATAAACTTATTAAAAACTAGTACAAAATTACGCTATTGTTCAAAACTTTTTATAAAAATTAATAGAAAGGAAATGTATCCTATCAGTCTACAAACTATGGTGAGCGATTAAGACAAAAATTTTTAGGTTATACCGCCAAACAGAAAAACGTCACTGTCAATCAGCTTGACAATGTCAAGTTCTATGAAACACGTCAGTGTCTCGTGTGACAGGTATCACGGTACAACGAAAATTACAAAACTGCAACAAATTTAAAACCACAACCCTTTAGCTGTTGTGTGGAAATTAAAATGAATTTAAATCACTATTAGACATTTTCACTTCTACTGTTCTGTAAACTCATTTTTTGGGTCTTTTTTGTTATTTATTATTATTTACCTTTTTTCCAATAGGTAGGCATAAATGGCACTGAGCTTGTCAATGTCTTTTTTGGAGTTCAATGTGCTACCCTCTTGAAAAATGTGAACCATTTCCAAAAACTTCCTTTTCCTATTTGAATTCTCCACTTCCAGAACCTCCACTAGTTCATAATCCATCTGGTGTCCTGTATTATTTTCATGTGTTGCCAAAGCACAAGATTGGATGTTCCGTCTTGAATCACTTTTGTGTGAGGTTAATCTCTTGCTAAGGGTACGGCTGGTCTCCCCGATGTATACTGATTGGCAGTTTGTGCATGGGATACTGTACACCACATTGCTAAGTTTGAGTTTGGGTGTCTTGTCTTTGGTCTTTGTGTAAACTTCCCTGGCCACTTTTATGTTTTTGGTGGCAACTCTGACTTCAGTTGGATCAATCAGTGACTTAAGTCTGTTAGTGAGGGTTTCTTGATAAGGTAGAACTATCGTCTTTTTGGGGTTGATATTGTCCTGTTGTATGTCTGGATCATTAATCTGCCTGGTAGGGTTTTCCTCTTGTGAATCTCTCCTTATGGGTGTGTTGAAGATAAGTTTCTTGAGTAACCTCCTCGGGTAACCATTCTCCATCATCAGTTCAAACAAAATTTGTAGGTTCTTATGTATGAGCGTGTGATGTGTAAAATGTCTAATAGTGATTTAAATTCATTTTAATTTCCACACAACAGCTAAAGGGTTGTGGTTTTAAATTTGTTGCAGTTTTGTAATTTTCGTTGTACCGTGATACCTGTCACACGAGACACTGACGTGTTTCATAGAACTTGACATTGTCAAGCTGATTGTCAGTGACGTTTTTCTGTTTGGCGGTATAACCTAAAATTTTTGTCTTAATCGCTCACCATAGTTTGTAGACTGATAGGATACATTTCCTTTCTATTAATTTTTATAAAAAGTTTTGAACAATAGCGTAATTTTGTACTAGTTTTTAATAAGTTTATGATAATATTGAATGTGTTTCTGCTTTACAATTCTTAACATCTCCCCGGGATTTTGCCATTATACAATTATTATTCACCATGCACCATATTAGAACATCTGACAGGAATATCTCACATCTTTGTAAGTAGTGTATTTTTTGTCGGACATTAATGTATAACAGGCCATATTTTGTAGTGCTCCCGATGAAGATATAAATTATTATCGAAAGCTCGAGTAAATAAAGATAAAGAAGAATACGTTTTTCACTGCTGCTTTCCCAAAATAAAACTTATAAGTTTGGTCTATATTAGTCAGCAAGAACAAGCCGTTTGGTTTATTATATATATATATATATATATATATATATATATATATATATTTAACGGTAGCAACAATTTAAAATTTTTAAGTTCTTGTTCTATGTGATATTAAAATGAGGTTTATTCTTTCTATGTGAATTGAAAATAATAAATAAAATTAATTAATAATGACATAATATTAAAAAAAATGTTCTCGGTTTGGAACCTTTGGATTCGCAGCGTGCGCTTTAGACGCTGGGCCACTTGTCTTTCCTTTAATATAAAAGTTCCGGATGTATAAAATACAGTCCCTCTATTGAGTGGTAAAAATACTTTGTTTATTACAATAACAAAAGATGTTTTGCTTAATCTGTATCCTTCTATGAGTCTATATTCGTCGATAATACGGAAATTTAATGACAAGCTGCCTTTTTGTGTGGGATTCTTTTTAATTTCTGACATATGTCATGTCTCTAATTTAATTTAATTTATATCACAAAGAGAGAATTGGAGTGTTTAATAGAACGAAAATCAAATTTTGTGCAGGTATTCTATATTACTTGGATGTTTTATTGGTTTATGTCCTATTTATTATTGATTTTCTATGAAAGAGGAGACTCTTAATATATGATCTGGCCCCTTTTTCTTAGACAGAGAACTGAATTGGATTGCTATTTCAAGATCGAGGCAGTGTGTAGTGTTGGTCGTGTCGGTCGGTCGGTCGCTCGGATTGAAACAAATGAAGTTTCAGGTTATGCATGTCATTCTCTTGCTCATCTAGTTTCATATGTGCAAGTGTGGGTCTCCGTTAAGAAGTTTTTTCTTCAATAAATGTTAGTTAACTAGCTTCAAAAAAAGAAGGTTCTGAATTCGTCTTTATATACTTATGGATATGGATTAAAAGGAATGCAACTTTATGTCTTCGATATTGTTTTTTTAAATTTATTTATTTATGTTCTTTTAACCTGAGTAATATTCCGTCCACAACGCTTAGAACAAATTGTGGATCAAATGAAAACATACAGTATTCTGTCGTGTATTGAATTGTGTTGTAAAGTATGTTATGAGAAGCACTTACATAACAATAAATCATTATTTTTGCCATTGTCAAAAGTTTGAATCCCGTTTGAATAGACAGTCTAAGAGGCATTTCTCAAAAATGTCAGAGACATTAAGAGTAATTATATTAGGCGTCGTGTTCAACCAAATACGAAGAAAGTTCATCAATTTCGGCATTGTCAGAGACGCTCAAAGGTTATGAGAACATTCTCCACTGTACAACATTCGGGCTATGATTTCTATAGGTAATTAATCTGTTTTTGCGCAATTGCCAGGCCTGTCAAGATGATGTAGTGCCGCACAACACCATTTTCGTTTATAACATACGTGATATCATTTCGCAGCATTCAAATTCAATTGTGAGTGGTGCCGTAATATAAAAATGATGGAATATGTGAGAAACGAGGACGTAATTCTCGCGAAGATATTATAGTAGATTTCGACTTCTTTTACTACTACTGCTGTGCAATATCTCCGGAAAGATATATCAGATTATCATATACATAAAGTCAACTCTAAGTCGAGTCCCTTGAGAAACGATGAAAGTTTACTCGCCCTATTTCCAGCTCTTTTCGGTTTTTATTTTCTAAATATCCTTCCTAGAATAGGTTGGCCGTATTAGGTTTTTCACAAAGACTTATCTCGATGTTAACGCATTTAAAAACAACAACCATAACTGAAAGTTTATGGAACGGTTTCAGAAATAGGGTTCCTCTGTTGTTCATAAAACTTTCTTGGCGCTTTGCTGGACATTCTCCCATTTTCTCATGACGTAAACCACTTCCTGGATTCCGTATACTCACCTAAGGAAAAATAATAATGGAAGTTTCTGATATGATGTGTTAAAATGCAAATATCACATCTGTCGCCAAAAAAAATTGAAATCGTATTTGACGTTCAGTTTGCTAGTCTAGTATAATGTTCAATATTTTTACGTACGTCTTTGAAACTTTGTAAAACTCCTGAACTATTCATTAAAATATATTTTCTGTTTAAAACCATTAGGGAAAACATATTAATATCATATTATCACCTAGTCTGGTACAGGCTTGTTGAAAACAATATGACTGTGACTTATTACATTCTTATCTACAGGTAAGAGCGACTAAATATATTAGAAGAAGATGCAAATCAATCGCTTTTCGGATTTTGGACTTTAGGAATCGCTATAATTTTTTTCGTTATAAAGCTAAAAATTTCTCCAATATATCACTTGTAAGGAATGTTAATTATATGCAAGTTTTTAAGTTATGAATTATAATATTTTTAAAATACCTTTAATAAATTCACAACAAAATATTTTGCAAACACCTAAAATGTAAAAGTGTGAAAATAACGGATATCAAATGGAAATGCTGTGGAACATGACAGCTTAGAGTTGTTAAAAGACTCAATTTTAAAAGACGGTTTGGTGTTAGGGTGCAGACTGTGTTTTTTAAAATATAGCAAATACCAAAAATGCCAAATTGTTTTTGACATTATTTTTTTTATACATTTTCAATATTTTTAGCATTCTTTGCAATCTTTGACAATTATGTAATTTACATTTTGGATATACATTTTTTGGATTTTTGATGAAATTAGTTTGAATACCTTCTTTCAATACGACTAATGATTGTATTATTCTTTTCGATCTTTTTCGCTATATATAGCGTTTCCCTAACTACTGTTAATATTTCTGTACTAGATTATTTTCACGTTTATCCACTCATTCCATCACAGCAACCATTTAACATTCTTTCTTCTAATTTGATTTATACATATTAAAACTTCAAATAATAAGTGATTTTTATCACGAGAATTTTAAAATCTGTTGATTAATGCCAGAGATGCCACCTATATACAAACAAATAAATTTTTCACCTTTATATAAGTATATACTATAAATAATTTTAATCCTGGAACTAGGCTTTATGTTCATCAAATTCATTAAAATCCGTTCTGTTGTTGATTACAGAAGCACACCCAAAATCTTAAATCTATCCCACAGGAACCCTTGAGTTTTATGGGATTAAAAGTAACCTAACTCTCCCACTCATACAATATCTCTATACCTACAAAAAATCACTTCTATCATTTGCTTTGGTGCTGCGTGAAAAAAGTACAAACCAACAAACATACTCTCTTGTTTACAGAAGGTAATAAATAACAATTTTGAGGCACCACCTATGAGTATCGGGTCTTTTTTAACATATACTCAGTGACAAAGAAATCGCAACACCCAGTCGGAGACGTTTAAATTTAATATTGTTTTGTTAAAACATAGATGCTATAGTAAGGAGGAAATGATTAAAATTTGGTAGTTTGATGAATGTACACTTTTACAAAAAACAAGCTGTCTGATGCGATCCAAAATCGATGTTTAGTCGAATGTATGGGAGACGGGTTTTTCATTTAGAGCAACCACTAACCGCACGAACAGAAATCCACCTACTGTTATGAGATGTTGTAAAACGTGGTTTGAGAAGACCCAAAATCGGAGAAGAGTAGGCATCGGACGTCGAAGGGGCACAAATGAAATTCAAGATCGACGTCTAGGACTTAATGGCATTTAGAGACCGATTTTCGACAACTCGAAATTTCGCTGATGAGTGGTAAGGAGAACAAGGTCATCTTGTAAGTTACCGAAAGGTTTACCGCCATATAAGGTCTTGTGGAATGCAAAGTGATCGGCCCCATCTTGTGCTACCTCTGACCGCTGAGCATCGACCGGAACGACTACAGTGGTGCAGAAAACGACAACATTGCAATGTGGAATGGCATCAGGTCGTCTTCTCTGATGAGTCTCGATTCTGGTTGGATGGATATGATGGTGTAAGAAGGGTTAGACGACGTCGAGGACAAAGGCATCAACCCTAATTTGATCTTGAGCGACATGTACACCGAACAATAGGCATTAGGGTATGAGGTGCTATGGCACATGGAAGTAGTTCACCCTTGTAGAGCCGTATGTTCTCCCGTAATCGGCTCATGGATCGCATATTTCAACAAGAGAATGCTTAGCCTCATGTTGCTCGAGTTGGTTTAAACTTTTTTTGAAGTGACGCATGTGAATCTATTGCCATGGCCGCCCAGATCCCCCATCTTTTGCCCATAAAACATGTTTGGGATATGTGAGGTAGAAGGCTCGAACATTTACCCCAGTCTCCAAGAATTTTGGAGCTTCTAAGACAAGAAATACAAGTAGCTTGTGATAATATTCTTCAAGAAGGAATAGACCCCCTAACTGAATCAATGCCAAGATGTTTTCGGGAGTGTATAGATAACCGTGGTGGACAAAACCGTTATTCTCAAACTATAATAAAAAGATTTAAACTCCTTTGTATTTTTTTATTCAAATTTTAATCATTTACTCCTTACTGTAGCATCTATGTTTTACCAAAACATTATTAAATTTAAACATCTCCTTCTCGGGGTTGCGATTTCTTTGTCAGCAAATATATAAACAATTAATGTATACCTGCAAATATTTACGGTATAGAGTTTTTCTCATTTTTCTTATGTAATTAAATTTTTATTGTAGTTGACGTTCATCTGTTTGCCTTTGTAATAGATGATGTGGGTGCAAAGCTTTTCTTGCATTAAAGCGTTTCATAAAAGATCTAAATTGTTATACTTCTAATGATTATAAAAAAATTATTATTTTTCTTCAGACAATAGGCGGAAAATGAAAACAATCGAATATAAGTGCCCCGAAAACCCGTAGGCGGCACATAAAAATGTTCAACCATAACTCATGAAAGGATTTATTGAAATTACACATTGTAATTCTTCACACTTTGGGCCTTGGCATAATTCATTCTAACCATATAAAACACAACAGTGAAATATTTCCAACAAACTACCTATTGTATATCGCACATATATACACGATAAAGCCCGCCCATTATGTCGGGTGTCATGTTTAATTGATTTTAATGTAATTCTTACGTATATACTTCGTTTGTCTATTGTCATTTTTATTTATCAATTTACTTCTTGTATATTTCGTACGGCTGTCGACAATTTCTATTTTTGATTTACTACATCGTGCACTTCCAACTCCACAGTCACAAATGTCGCTGTTTTATTCTTCCTCTGAAGAGGTGTATCAAAATCTTACTTCTTAAGGATATAACATGTAGCTATTTCCACGTCGTAAAAACGTACTTGGTCTATTGTTTTCGATGGTATTTAATTTTAAGGAGTAATATTCATGCCACGTTTCTAGCTATTCATGCCACAATCATTCTGTCACAATAACTATCGAATAAAATTTATCTTGAGATTTTATTTCTTTTCCCGCCCACACCCGTCGGGAAAGTTGGATTGTGCTCCTTGTAAAGAATAATAAACTGTCCTCTTCTCGAAATCTTTATCTCGTAGTATTTTTGTTAATTTATATAGGTATAGCTGGCGTTCAATGGAATGCACGAATAATGTTCTTCTTTTACCCAAAATTAAAGCAAATGATCAATTAAGCATAAGTTGCCATATATTTTTAGCATGTCACCGTCAATAACTCCCTGGGCATAGAATGGTGGGTAGTCGTGTTTTTTTTTCAGTTTAAACAATTTCAGTTTAATCAAAGCTTCACCTGTATTTGCTTTCCAATTTTCAGACTGCGATAGACCCAGATGCCTGTGCTCAATTACATAATTATAATTCAATTCACTTGAAAACCCTTTTTTTAAACAACTCAATTTAAAACTATAAATATCACACAGGTTATCGGTCCGATGGTGATTGCGCTATTGTAAGGCCTGGGAGGTATATTGGGGTTATTTGACCTTTTATGTGGAGATTTGATTTAAGTGTAACGGTCTGCTAGTGCGGTTCTCCATTTGGGTGCGTACCGTTTGTTAAGATTTGTTTTCAGTTCCTCTATTTTAATAGCTTCCGTAACGAGCCTTGTGCTATAATTTTCATTTTTAGCTAATATTTTCATCTGGTCGAAATCTATTTGATGGTCGGTATTTAGATTGTGTTGTGACAATACAGACTTCGTTGTTTTTTGCTTTACTGCATTTCTGTGTTTTTATGTTATGTTTAGCTAGGATTCTTCTAATTTTGTCCGTTGTACCACGGACAAAAGGGACGTTTTCGTCCTCTCTCTTCGTTTTGCGTTCTTGTGCAAGGGCCTTCTGCATTATGTGGTGGTTATAGCCATTTGAAATTAATGCTTCCTTCAAAATGTTCATCTCGACCTTGCTGTTTTCGTTGTCTGTTAAAGTTTTTAATCTGTGTGTTAAGGTTTTCACTACTGAAAAAAACAGAGCGGGGTGATGGTGCGAGTTTGCGTTGAGGTATCTGTTTGTATGCGTGGTTTTCCTTTATATCGTATGCCCTATGGTTCCGTCTGATTTCTTTTTTATTTGTAAGTCGAGAAATGGCAGTTCGTTGTTTTGTTCTGTTTCCTTGGTAAATGTGATTTTCTGGTGTATTTTGTTGAGGTGATCCAGAAATTTTTGAAATTGATATCTACCATGTGGCTATATAGTAAATGTGTCGTCGACATATCGTAGCCATAGCTTAGGTTGGTACTTCGTGGTGTAAAGAGCGTGTCTTTCCATCTTTTCCATAAAAAGATTTGCCAGGACTGGGGACAAAGTATGTGAAGCAGTAGTTAGCTAGGATTATGATATGTCCCGGAGGGTGATACTTTTCTTCAATGTAGTGGAGTGCCTCAGTCACAGGTACCTTTGTAAATAGGGAGATCACATCGAAACTCACTAATATGTCGTCGTATATTCATCCTTTGTATTATGTCCAGGAAATGTTACATCGATTATTCCGAGGAAGATGAGTGAGATATCATCGAAACGTCAAACTGTCTTTTCTAAGACAACTAAACCATACACACGAGAAACCCGAGAACCTTCAATGACATATATATATATATATATATATATATATATATATATATATATATATATATATATATATATATATATATATATATATATATATATATATATATATATATATGACGACGTTTCGGCAGAGTCACATCTGCCCTCTTCAGGTCGGTTCGCATAATTCTCGTAGCATTCTGCTTTCGCTTCTAGTTACTCGAATACTAAGGTTAGTATTCGATCTCATTTGGCATATTCAAAGCTGAAAACCTTATAGGAAGGTATTTACAAGATAATGGTAGAATCTGAAAGTTTCTTTCTTTTAATTGATATTAACATTTTTTTCTCGTGGTATTCACTGCGCCCAAGGCCCCAAATTCCCACCATCCGCCCCTGTGCTCATTACCACATCTCAGCAATTCAACAGATACACCCGGTATTTCTAAATTACCAGTTATTTGAGCTAGCGACACTGACAGAATATTTCTATTAAGATATTGACTGCTATCTTAACAGGAAACCGTTACATTGGAAATATAACATCACGTCAGTGAAGTTCTGCAGGACATATATCAAAGAATATCAATACTCGCATATCTATAAGAATTAACATATTGAATTTCTCGGTGGCATTGCGGTAACGAAGTCTGAACTGTTCTTGGAGTTACGTTATAATTCTTATTTGATAATATTAATTCCTTCGGAACTCTCGCTTGAAGAATTTGAAAAATCGTCATTTGTAGATTTGTTTTTGTGTTGTGCATAAAAATTATTCAGTCGTTGAACCTTTCCTGGCAGATACATGTGCCAACTTTAGAGACCTCATTTCGTTAGTAAATAGAACACACATATCTTTCTGGATTTACATTATAAAAGTATTTTTTACGTCATTATTTATTCACATTCTGGTTATTGATCGATATCTACTTTTCAAGATGGTAAAGAAATGTGGGTCAAAAAAGGAAACCTTAGATACAGAGCAAATTGTTGTTAAACGATACAGTGACAAAACAGAAGAAAACTTTAACCAGTATTATCATGAATGCATCAAACAGCTATATATAAGCAGTATAGACAATTTATGTATACAGGAATAAATTATTTGCTCGTTACACAAAATAAACGTAGTGCTGACGATTTTATTAGTGTAGAAGCATTAAAAGACCTCTTTTGTTGTCTGAATGATAATTGTAGCATCTCTCTATATTTCAAATATTCCAAACGATTGGGCACATATTTGTTGATTTGGAATATCATATGGTGTGTAAGATAGAGATTATTTAACTAATTATCTAATGAACAGAATCACATGATCAAAAATATACAGTGCTACATCAAACGGTAAATTCTTATGGGGTAACAAAGGGCCATTGTTCTGGGGCCTATATTGTTCGCTTTTATATAAGTGATCTGCACCACTGTATAGAACATTCATCCTTCAACATTTAATACGAGGGCTGCCTTTTATATTTCGGGATTGGACAACCCTAGTGTAGCAATCTGACAACTGACAGCTCTATCGTAAAGTTTGACATTTTTGAGGTTATACGTACTCAGAACGTTTTGACATACGAGCGCTATGTGTTGTTTACAATAACTTAAAGGATAAATGGAATTAAATCGTGAAAATTTTCGTGCGATTATTTTTTACAACTTTCGACGTGGATTAAGTCAGCAAGAGTGTATGGATGAATTTAATTTAATTTTTTGCGATGAAACTCCATCAAGGACCACTGTTTATCGATGGTTTGGTGAATTCAACGAAGGTCGTAGTTCACTCCAAGACGAATTTCGTGAAGGTCGTCCAAAAACAGTTGTTGTTCCGGAAACCATTGATGCTGTGCGCGAACTGATATTACAAGATCGTCATGTGACCTATCCTGAGATTGAGTCAACCTTACACATTAGTGGGACCAGCATATATTCAATATTGCATAAACATTTGAATGTCAAAAAAATTTGTTCGGGTTGGATCCCACACAATTTGTCAATCGTTCAAAAAAAGGCTCGTGTCGATTGGTCGAAAGAAAAGCTCAAAAAATAAGATCGCGGTGCTTCAAAACACGTTTATGACATAGTGACAGGTGATGAATCGTGGATTTACGCGTATGAACCCGAAAGTAAAGAGCAGTCGACTGTATGAGTGTTTCAAGATGCACTTCCAAGCAAATGATCGCCTGTTTTTTCGGAAAAACCGGACATGTCGCAACCGTACCACTAGAACAACGCAGAACAGTCAATTCTGAGTGGTACACAACCATTTGTTTGCCAGTTGTCTTCCAAGAAATGAGGAAAACCAACCGCCGAAGACGGATCACTCTTCACCACGACAATGCGATCTCTCACACATCGGCTCAAACAACTGCATGTTTAACCACTCAAAACATCGATTTGATGAGTCATCCGCCGTATAGTCCTGACTTGTCACCAAATGGCTTCTTTTTATTCCCGTACGTCAAAAACAAACTGACGTTCTTCGACACCTGAAGAAGCTGTTGCTGCGTTCAGAATGCCAATACCTCAATCAGAGTGGAAAAAGTGCTTCGACAATTGGTTCAAACGTATGCAAAAGGTATAGATCTTCATGGGGAATATTTTGAAAAACAATAAAGCGATTTTCGATGATTAATATTTGTTTTTGTTCTATAATCCCGAAATATAAAAGGCAGCGCTCGTAATAAGACAAATAGGTTAGGATACCTAGCACAAATGTTGTAAATCTATATAAATGATAAAGAAATAGAAGCAATTAACAAATATAAATTTTCAGTGAGTAATCATTAAAAAATTGCTATCCATTTGATGCAATGGTGTATAGTAAACACACATTTTAATTACTGTATTTCTCTGTTAATATCCAGTTCTAAACAACGTATCCAAAGGTACTCTAAAAAAATGTAAGTATGCAACAGGATATCTTTGATTGAGTTTTCGCTATTTCAATGCACTACCAAGTCATGTAAAAGATGCTCCATCTTTAAGGCATTTTACAACAAAAAATATGAGAGTATATTACTAAAAAGATACTTAAATGCTTGTGTAATATTAATAAATTAATAAGTCGCTAAATAAATAAACAATTGGTAGTAAGTTACTACATTTGCACACAACCTGTAGGTATACACATACTAGAGATAGAGCTATTAATAATTCACTTATGACCAATGAACTTAATAGTATTGCAGAATCAGTTCCAAATACAATCGGTCATACTGTATACAGATTCACAACGAAGTTTGTTGACTGTTTACTCAATAAATTAATTCCAATTACACTTTCGTTTCAAAGCTGCTCAATTGTTAGAGCGACGATAAATTGTCCCTCTTTGTTTTGCTCTCGTTCCGTATCGAAAATTTAAAATTCTTTTTCGAACTCCAATTTCGACATTCCAATTTCATATTCTTTACTCGTCATTCGAACATAAATGAGCATTTTAATTTCTCTTTCATAGCATAACTGCGATTCGTTACTGCAACTACCCTTTGAAAGTCGATATTAGGTATTTGTCTGTCTGGGTTATCATTTCGAGTGGAACTGACAAAATTTGCCACCAAGTGCCATTGGTAAAAATATTCTTTTTGTTATGCCAACTAGAAAAACAGATCGCAATCACACAATACGTGTCTGAAGGTTGAAATATTGAAACATATTTCAGGAAGTAACGTATTTTTCATTTGTCATATACTCATAATGGGTCGTATAGTTTTACAAAACACACAGAGAGGTTTTGAAACGAAAGCTTTTTAACGGAGGCTTACACTTATACACGCTAGAACGACCGAGATAATTTCTTAAATATAACAATATTTAATGTTTATTCACTTGTAGCACCCACTGCTTAGTCAAAATTTAGTTAGACTTATCTCTTTTCTTTAAAACATTTACTGTAGCTTCTGTTCCTGTACTGCGTTACTTGACTCTCTCTGTGAATTAACCAGCAGTATTCTCCCATCATGTTGCTATTCCTCCGTTCCGAAAGTCGTTTTTCCATTAATTTAATGTCTTGATGGATGCCCTCTACTTGCTTCTCACTGAGGACCCAAATTTTCAGAAAAGAATATCCCTCTTTTCCATTTTGCTTTTGAGCAAAATCAAAATTTCCTACAAAAGCGTTTGAAGCATTACTCAACATAAGACCTTATCAAATTGCTTCATGGCTTCATGGTACTGAATTTTCGATGTAATGGGAGTAGTAGAATTGTTTCTGGATCCACCAGAACTTTTCGTTCAACATATTTTACATTGTTTTTGAGATTTTAGAGAGCAATGCTCATCTCCATTGGCATATAAAATATGAAAGTCACTTTACTGGCAAAGAAAGGTTTTTGTAATTATGTGAATACAAATGACTTTAAGAAGAGCAAATTGTTGCTATCTTACGCAGTACACCTGAATTAGCATTCAAGCTGCCATCCAGTGCAGTTCAATCTTGAAACTGGAATATTGCCACCGTGGGTTACTGGTAGATTATTTAGAGTTTGCACGAATGATTAATAAAAAGTATCGAAAATTCCAGTAAATTCAAGAAAACAAGACAGAATTACTACACAAACATTCGAGAGCAAATGCGAGAGGCATAAATATAGGACGACAATCGGCGAGTTCAGTCCCCGAGAGTATATACCTGAGAAAATTAGTATTGAAATATTTATTGTGAAATTTGGAGAGAATAAAGAGGATTCATTGTTGGTGTCAATCAATTGTTTTGAACCCACAAACTTCTCAGCAATATAATACACATATTTTTTAAACCAATTCATATTACACCATAAACATACGTGTTTTCTGAATGATACTTGTGGCATATTTTTCAATGTCTAAGTGCTTCTTGGGAAATAACACCACAGTTTAAAGAAAATTGCTGTATATTCCAAACGTTTCGGGGTCTAGATCAGACCCCGTTGTCAATGATTAAGAAACTACGGATTAAAGAGACACAATTCTAAGATGTAAATTAAAAAATTTGACAATGTGTATTATTTGATATTTGACGTAACTAAGAGAATTTTATTTGTAATATACAGGGTAGCACAGAAATTTCTAAAGATCATATAATCATAAAGTTCCTTTCAAATTGGAAGAATTTGAAAGGGAGATTTTATGTGGCGGTCTTGGGGGGACTTTATTATAAGATAGTGCATTTGCCAAAAATGCGACCAAAGAACTTTGTTGATTCAGTGATCCCATTACAATCATAAGGGAAAACCTAGTAAAAACCTTATGAACTATCCCGATATTGGGTTGTTCACAAGAACATGACCATTAGCAATTTCTTCCTTAATCATCGGCAACCAGGAACGACTGAATTCTACGGAGGTAGTAGCGATTCAATCGTTTTCATTTAACAAGATTAAACCAGACTCTTTTAGTTTTCTTTTGGTGTTGTGTTCTTCTTTGCGTAATATAACTGAATTTTGAAACTGTATTTTATGACCAAGGTCCCCAGCATGTTCACAAATTTTGGATTTATCAAATTGTCGTTTTTCAGAGGTCTAGAGGTTTCTCCAATATACAATTTATTACATTCACACGGGATTTTATAAATGCAATTTTTTGTATTTTGAGTTGTGTTATTTGGTTTGGTTTTTGATATAATTGATTTTAGTATATTTCTTGTCTTAAATGATGTTTTGATATTATATCTGTTTCCCACTCTTTTTAGTCTTTCTGATAGACCCTGTATGTATGGTTTAGTTATTGTATTAATGCGCTTATCTTGGGAGTCAGTGTTGCTTGGTGAAGTTTGATGTTGGTTGTTAGGGATTGTTTGGTATTCCATTTTGTTTAACGCGTTATTAATAAATTTATTTGGGTAATGATTGGCAGAAAGTCATTTTTTATAAACGTTTTTTATTCATTGAATTTATTGATATTAGAACAGTTGGTTTTTGCTCTGTCATATAGAGATTTAATGATACATCTTTTTACTGAACTTGGATGATTAGAGTTAAAGTTGAGATACCTGTTAGTATGAGTTGGTTTTCTGTAAACTTCTGTTTCAAATGTCGATTGTGTTTTGTTAATTAAAATGTCTAAGAATAGTAATTTGTTATTCTGTTCAAGCTCTAGTGTAAACTGAATAGTTGGTTCTGTGTTGTTTATGTCGTTAAGTAATGCATGTAAATCTTCAAGATTATGTTCCCAAATAACGAATATGTCATCTACATAACGCCACCAAACCAAAGGTTTACTCTGTTTTGAGAAAATTGTTTGTTCTTAAAATTTTTCCATAAAAATGTTGCTTAAAGCGGGAGACAGACAGGAACCCATTGCCATGCCAAAATCTTGTTGGTAGAAGTCATCATTAACTTGAAAATATGTTCTCTTTGTACAAAATGTTAGTAGTTCCATTATTGTATTAATGGACACGTTGATTTAGTAAAGAATCTTGTTCTAATCGTTTTTTTACTGTGGAAAGTATTTTGGTGACAGGAACCTTATTGTATAGATTCACAATGTCAAAACTTGCTAGTGTGAAAGTATTTTTGTATTGTATATGTGATAATTTTTCTAAGAAATGTGTGCTGTTTTTAAGATGAAAGTTAGACTTACCAGTAAGTGGTGAAATAATTTTTAAAATGAATTTTGAGAGCTCACTGCATGGAGAATTTATGAAGCTGCCAATTGGTCTTAATGGAATGTTGGGTTTATGAATTTTAGGTAACCCGTATAAATGGGGCGGTTTAGAATAGTGTGGAGTAAGATGTTTACGTTGTGGTTCGGTAAATTCATGTTTGTGATTGTAAAGTAAGCGGTATATTTTGTTTTCTATAGAAGTTGTCGGATCTTTGTTTAATTTTGTATATTGTCCTTGGTTTATTATGTTTTGAATTTTGGATTCGTAGTCAATTTAATTTAAAATAACCGTAGCATTGCCTTTATCTGCAGGTAAAATCTTAATAGTGCTGTCATTTTTTAAAACTTTAATTGAATGTAATTCATTTTTCGAAAGGTTTTTTTTTGGCATATAGGTACAGCAATTTTCTTTAAACTGTGGTGTTATTTCCCAAGAAGCACTTAGACATAAACATACGTGTCCTGAATTCTGCCTCACAAGTGTATGTTTTCTATATGCAAACTACTTTTTCTCTGCGTATAAGTCCGCGTCTTCAAAAACTTTAATTTTAACGTAAAAAGGTGTAAATTTTATTTTTACGATATGCAAAGATGAGATTAAACATGTAGGAGCAATTCAACCCAAAAAAACGGAATATCCTTCCAGTATGCGTGACTTTAGTAAAAATGCATATCTTTTGCACTTACCTGGAACTACGGACACACTCGTAAAATTTTACTGATTATGTGAAAAATTTGTTTTACACCGAATAAAATTTCCACATTCACTGGAATTTTACGACAATTTGGGAACATGAATTATGTTGTATGATAATACTCGTAAAATTTTCTGCCGACAAATAGAAAGTAATTTCTCTAGGAAGTGAACTATTCTAGATGATGTCCTGTTACACCTATCTAACCGAATAATGCGAAATGATGATGAATCACTGTCGATATTGTTATGTTGTTTTTCCTTCTATAATAGCTATAATCTCTAGTAATTAAACATTTCATTGTGTTTTTGCATTAAGGGTTTCACTCCCCACTTCTCTAGAAAACATATAAGTACTTATTTAAATTAAATTGTAGAAGGCCAGTTTCAAAAACCCGGACTTTTATTATTGCCCCCTTCCCCTCATAACTTTTTAACAGAACAAGATATGAACCTCGAACAGAAACCACGTAATATTTTGTCAATTAAGCAAAGTTTTGACATAAAAATTACATGTGTCACATTTGTCAGTAGCAAATTAGCACTCTCAACATTTTTTCTCAAATGCATCACAAGACGACCCTTTCCATTTGAAAAAATAGTTGACATCATCCCTGTAACACTGGGCAGCATCTTATTCCATTTAATACAATTCAAGTTCTGACTTTATTTATAGCCATTCGAGTCCAATTCTTCCCACAACATACTTCTTCAGTTCTCGTAAGTCCTTAAGTGCTTCAGCTCTTTAGCTTTTCTCTTCTGCAGTACATTTCTACTCCAGTTTATTTCTACAAGGTCAACTCTTCAAAAATATGTTCTTCTTCTCAGTCTTTCGAGCCAATTCCTCAATCCATCAGTCCTATAGTTCCTCCTCTTTATTTCATTTAGTCAAAGACCATTTGCCCAAAGTTCTCTTCAATACAGTCCTTCACTTCTGCTCAGGGATCTTAAGTCCTTATAAGGTCACGAGGAATCAATGGGACACTTTAATTTAGTAAACTTTTTTGGTACCCCAAGTATATTAAATTCTATCTACACAACGCTTGATTACGACAGCCGGGATTTTTCTGTTGGGGGCACCTTCCCTTAGCCGAAGTTTTAATAGAAATTACTTTTATGGTACTAACCTTATCGGCATTTCACTACCTATTATTTTTGTTTCGGGGTTTTCTCCTCTATCTAGATTTCTACGTTGAAGGAGTAGCAACGGAATACCATATATCCCCTGTCTCTCCACGTGTGTATTCTGTTTCTCCAAAGGTGTACCCTGTTCTTGTCTTAACATCATACTATTTTGACTTCTGCACCCTCAATCCCTCTTCTTTAATGACCCTAAAGATAAGACATTACGCCAACTCGAATTTAAAAAATTCTGTTTAGAGTATGGCGTGTATTTGTGTACATACACCACTGGACCTCTAGACCTCCCAGTCCAACTTGTCGTAAAGACAAACCCTGCAGAAATCAGCACTTGGTGCTAAATGCTATTTCTAGAACATCAAATTTTAATTATCAAAACTGACTCAAACTGTAATTGCCAAATTTGGTCGACCAAAAAGGGAAAGAAACAAAATAATAATAAGAATGAATACAGAAATTGATAAACGATTTCAGATTGAAACCACAATCTGCAGTCTTTAGAAATTGCTGCTCAGTATTACAAATTCTTAGTTACAGAAGTGATTATTGAAAATTCCTGTGAATGAACAGAATTTTTAATTTGATTCAAATTTATTGCAGCAAACTGAATTTATGAATTGAAGGCAATTTCGGGATTAATCAAAACTAGTAATACATTTGATATTGGATCTGCATTGCGATATTTTATTCACGCCATGATTAATTTAACGTGATGAACTGCGATACATTTTAAATAATCAAAGATGACTTCATTATTGCTATTTATATAATTCCAACTAATTAAATGATTTCATGCAAGGTTAAAGACCAGATAAAATTAATTTGAAGTGAATATTATTGCACGCTTGATTAAAGAATACGTTTAACCTTTCAGCAAAAAATGCAAACAATAAAACATTTTTAAAAAATATATAACCGACTTCTACCTATAACTAAAAAGCTAAAAATAGTTATAACAAAATACAACTCTAGCAAATAAATAACACATTCTATGGTGTTATGTACCTACCCACGAAGTAGAAAATGTAAACATTAAAAGGTGCTCATTCTGTACAAATTACTAATTCATCAAACTTGATTGTTGCTTGGCACCGACTTCAAAAATATACTAGATTTGTAGGTAATTACAGAATTTAAGCACCTTTTAATGTTTACATTTTCTACTTCGTGGGTAGGTACATAACACCATAGAATGTGTTATTTATTTGCTAGAGTTGTATTTTGTTATAACTATTTTTAGCTTTTTAGTTATAGGTAGAAGTAGGTTATATATATTT
Source organism: Octodonta nipae (assembly GCA_034190945.1). Lineage (NCBI taxonomy): Eukaryota > Metazoa > Arthropoda > Insecta > Coleoptera > Chrysomelidae > Octodonta > Octodonta nipae. The sequence continues at coordinate 16,812,526 of CM067216.1, forward strand.
TTAAAAATGTTTTATTTTCAACTTTTTAGTATTTTTGAACTCAGGTAGTTTTCATTCTTTATTTTTTATTTTGTATGTATAACCTTAATAGACAGAACCAGGTAACATCGAAAGCCTCATTACACAATGATACTTTCTCATTTAAATTGACACGTAAATCTTTACGAACAAAATGTACTAGTACGCGTTGACTTAATAAGCCCAAAATATATTTATGCCTTATGGACTACGCCATGTAACCTTTTTTCAACTTTGTATAACTATAGATAATTCCACTCCAACCTATGTACCAACCATCCTGTACATACGACTGCCCACAGACAAGCATAAATTTGTTAGCTGCCTTCTATAGGACGTAGTAGAATTCATCCCATATTTACGGAGTCAATTCCGTCCTATATTTCAACCATCGTATATAACTCCTTGTGGGCTACCCCATACATTAATTCATATTTAATTGCAGCATATATTTCAACCATCCTGTATATGATTTGTTTATGTCCACAACATATAACAGTTTTTTAATCACCCTATATAATTTTAATTTCGCTTTTTTTCCAATACTTTAATACGACCAAACGTACAGTCCACCCTATATTCCTAGGACCACGGACCACTATCATTCTAGGCCGTCCTATATTTCAATCATCATATAAATGCAACTCCTTCTACCACTTTACTTTGTGATTTTGTTTGCTATAACTGAACATCCTGTCTATAAACCCACCAAATAGCAGTTTAAAGTTTGACATGTGTTGTCACAGAATTTTCTATTAGGCCGGGAGAATGTGGCAACCAAAAGTACCGTCTTCGCAAAATGGAAAAATTTGCATTTAAATAGGTATTTACCTGGTATACAAACAAAACGAGCTTGGTACTCATTGATTTAAGGAGCCGAAAATACTATGCTTTCCTACCTATATGCTTGAGATGTACATAGAAAATTTTCAAATTCGCAATTAAAACTTCCAGTGCCTAAAATTACCGCACTATTACGTTGGAATTAAAAAATTTATGAGGAAATGTCCGTTATTTCATTTCGATGAAATTTTTGATAAGAATTTGGAATTTTCGGCGATTTTCTGCAAACCTGCAAGTTGCAGGTCGCTGAAAAGTATATGAGATCACCTAGGGATTTTCCTTAATAGCTAAACTTTAAGAAACTACGCACATCCATATGTCATTTATATGAAATTTTTGATAAGAATTTTGGAATTTTTGGCGATTTTTTGCAAAACTGCAAGTTGCACGTCGCAGAAAAGTATATGAGATCACCTAAGGATCTTCCCTAATAGATTAAACGTTAAAAAACTATACACATCCATAAGGAGTTATCGAAAAATTGACTAAAATATTAGGGATATTGGTCGATTTCCATGCACGCATGTGTTCATTCACAAATTTTATCACTTTATCAATAGAATTCTTTTGAAGTTTCACCAATTCGGATATATACTCTATTAAATAAGATTATATTCATTCAAAACGGTGTCCCCCGGGGGAAGAAATCAGATAACATACATACAAAAAAAAGCGAAAAAATACGGGACGAATTGATAACCTCCTCCTTTTTGGAAGTCGGTTAAATAATTATTATCTAAGAGCTTTGAGATGTTAACTGGGTACGGAACATTAACATACTTCAGAAATGTACTTTTCAGTTCCTTGTCGTAAATTATATATATTTTATTTACGAGGGTAGTTCAAATATAAACCGGAATTTTTGAATAAACGCACGAAAAATTTAGTGTCGTAAAAGTGGCTGCACTGGATGTTAGACTGGTCTGTTTACGAAGCGTAGAGAACAGTCGGGAGCGCGTAACCTCGCTTTTTAGTGTAGTTATAGCCATGAGCGAGAAGGAACAGTTAAAGGAAAGGTTACGCTGTCACCGGAGAAGGTGTTGGGTACCGTGTTTTGGGACATGAGAGGAGTAATTGCGGTTGATTTTCTCACTAAAAAACGAACTGTGAACTCGCATATTATAGTAACCTACTAAAAAACACTGTGCCTACAGATCAATAGTAGTGTCCGTAGTGCTATATTGCTGCAAGACAACGGCAAACCGCATATAGTTCGGCTTACGATGGAAACATTGAACTATTTGGGTTGCGAAACACTGGAACACCCTCCTTATAGTACCAATTTGTCGCTTTGCATCTATTATTTATTTAGTCCATTGACTGCGACTCGAAAGCAATGCAATATGAAACAACAGTTACTCTGTAAATTTTTAAAATAAACGGGGTACTATAATGTCCTACACGATCAAATATATTCCGTTATTTCAAAAGTATGACGGTAAATTAAATATAAACGAGATTGTATTAAAAAATATATTTTTCTACGCAGTTTCCTACTTACAAATACATTTACAGCATCCTAGAAAGAAATTAGCTGCCACAGAGGCCAGTTATCCTCTTCGTGAGTTACCCACACAATCCTAAAATCTTCCACAGCTTTTATAATCGGGCCATGCGAATAAAAATCCCATGAAGATAGTCCCGGACAATAGCTCATATTGAACTTAGTGCATTTCTTCTAGGTCTTATGCAGTTAAAACTACAGTATGGTGCATTTACATCTACAGTATGGTGCAGGGCCTTGCCAAAAATTAATGGACAATATGCCTCGCCGGTAGAAAGAAAACCTTCACAGCTAATAGTCAAATATTGGCCGATATTCTCTATTTTACACCACCTAATACTGACTTATTTGGTCCATTATACGTCTGAACATCGCATCTGTAGAAAAGACGAGGCACCCATCTAGCACATTTTTTACGGAGGATTGCTTGAGAGTTTACGCAAATTATTCCGACCTATACTAGATTGGTTTTCAGTTTTCAATGAATTCCTTGACAAGCTTAATACATTTAGGAGTATAAATTTACTAATGTGTTCCACAATTTTAGAGATGTTTTTGGGAAAAGTTGTCAATTTAGATGATTAGGGTAATCTCGTACTTTAAAACCAAGCATTTTATGTGTAAACTAATGCCCATGTTCTTTGTTTATGACCATTTGTCGAAGTATTTGTTGCTCTATGTAGCAAACTGTTTTAGGAAGTTAATTTTGGTTAAATAACAGCAGTATTAACTTTTGTTTGTGAATTATGTAGAAGAAATAATACCTAAAGTGAAGATATGTTTTCGCCATTTTTAAATTGACGAAAAATTTTTGACCAAAGCAAAACCTAGTATTTAGCGGTCTTGGCCTTTTTTAATCCGTCTTCATATTGCCCTTGATCGCATCTAAGTAGTCTTCTTATTGGTCTTTTAAAGAGTAGTAATTACCTATTTATTATTCTACATTAACAGCGTAGTTGACGGAATTAAAACTAAAAGGGTATAAGCACAAAAAAATATTTTCCTCCGATATTGGTTTGATGCTCAAAAAATGATGTTTTTTAGTAAAGTAGGTTAATTTCTTCTTATTGACTTATACAACCTATGATTAAAATTTTTGTTAAGTGAATGTTTTAAAACGCCTTCATACAATTCCTTTTGGAACTATATGGCATTAAAAAGCTTTTCTAAATTAACTAATTGGAGACAAATTTTGGTATGTAGGTTAGATTCTTGCACATTTAATCTTAAGCTTGTGACTGATTTTGCTCATCAGTGACGACATCTTAACACATTCACAAGCAATTATTTCCAATATCTTCACTCCTGCCTTATTTTCTGTAGCAGATAAGTATTCGAACTTTGTCGCAAACACAAACTGTAGCAGAATATCAATAATTCAATTTATATTAGCATTACTTTCACAATAGAAACAAAATTAAATTGTTTAGATTAAAAATGTTCATTTTAATTGCATTTACATATTAATATAAAAAATAGAAAAAGCTTCACGTTCTTGTTAAGGCCATGTTATTATAAAACCGCAGCACATTTAGTATTCATATTTTATAATGTTTTCTGCAGAACGCTTTTAAATTCTGTTCGTTCATTATTAATGTTTTCAGTATTTCATTCCTGTGTTACATGATGAAAATGTGTCACTAGACATCACAAATCATCCCCTTTCCACTTTCTCGACTTCACTGTCTTTCATTTCTTTTATACAGCAAAAAAGAATTTCACAATATTCATTTTCGTAATGTAGCACAATCCAACAAATGGGAATAAAATGTCATTTGCTCGTGAAAAGAACAATCTTCTGACGAATTTCAATATTAATGTTCCTTGCTTTGATATAAACAATTGTAAGAGTTTTATAATGAACATCGTCTCCACGGGATTTCAGAACATACAGAGTGATCCAAAGGTATGAAATGATTCCACAACCTCAATAAGACTTTATATTAAAAAATGTTTCAAAGAAAGGTCGCTTAGCAAAATCATGTACATGTTTTTGCAAAGAATTTTGTCATTTAGAATTATTACTTTTCAGATGGATTCAAAATAAATACCTAATATTTTTAACCATTAAATAATTAGCTTCTCGAAATTCCTGAAATTTATTTATTGTATTAAATAAAAGAATTGCTTTCTAGGCAAAAGACAAACTCTAAAACTAGTAGTACACTTTTAATGTGAAAATGGTTTACTGACAAACAAAAAATACCGTTTTGATAGTTATCTGCATTACTCACCCTTGTTGGTGATGACAAAAATTGCTAAACAATACACCTTCATTTGATAAAGTCGTACCGCAAATATTTAATAGATATTTATTTATGCATTTCTGATCACGAGATGACGCCATTGCGTGGTCACGAATCCACGAACTCAATTATAATCTAGTAATAATGTTAATGTTATTTAACATATGATGTATTAAGTGGTGCTATATACCGATATTAGAAATGTATCATCAATGTTGAAATAAAACTAAGAATATCTTATTAAGCTATTTATTGAAAAGAGCTCGTTATGTTTTTTACCGGTCAGCATACTAATTTACAAGTAATTTCGAAAAGATTGTTGAGGAGGTCTTGAATTATTTTGTCTGTTCATTGGGTTTTCTCCCCTCCAATTTTTTTCCTGTGTATGGAGACGTTTCAACTCCGAGTCTGGAGTCGTTGTGAATTGTTTAGTGTTGTTTTCGAGGTTTTTTCTAAAAAAAATTTTCGCTTTGATCTTGAATTTTTTGACAAGCAACAAATTCAAGATCAAAGCGAAAATTTTTTTAGAAAAAACCTCGAAAACAACACTAAACGATTGACAACGACTCCAGACTCGGAGTTGAAACGTCTCCATACACAGGAAAAAAAAATTGGAGGAGAGAAAACCCAATGAACAGACAAAATAATACTAATTCACAATTGCGCAGCTTTTATATAAACTTATTTTGATAACTCAACTTTGAGAACACCCTGTAAACAGTCATGTGTGCGGAGAGGAAAGTGGTTGCGACTGTGTATAGCCATTACTGAGGGCACGTAACGCACATTTCGTCACTGTCGTTTTATTTCAGTTCACACCCAACGTACAAATGCAGATCTCTAACATAAAAAGCTTCACTTTAATATACAGTTTTTTTCTCAACATTCAACGGCTGATTGGAATAAATATAAAGAAATCCTTTACTTTTTTCAATCTGGTTGCTTTAGTTTTCCAAAAACTGATGGAAATCATGTTAAATAAAATAGTTGGTCGATCAAAATATATTACAGTTTTTCAACTGGTACCTGAAGCAAGGTTAAAGTGAAATATTCCAGTGGAATTCCGCTATCAAAATTCATAGAAAGTGCAGATAAATCTTTTGTGTTACAAGGAAATCGTTATTGTCTAAGAAATTACCCGAAGCAAATCGCAGCGTGTGATGGTTCAAAAGATACGTCAGTCACCAGAAAACTTATTCAATCGAAACTTCAAATACAACTCGGATTCGACACGGGAAGATATTACAAAACTAAACGCCGTATAGTAGTAGTATTAGCCGATGTAAAAGAAAGTTTGGAATCTCGAACGATATGTAACTGCATTCGGATTTGAGTTTCATTAAAAGGCAATGTTTGACTTTCGGTTTTACGTACATGGGAAAAAGCCTTCAGACCGAAAATCGTTCAGTTCCCTTGTACGCCAAACTGTATAATCGGGCAGATGATACGAAACCGTTTTATCACTTTAATTGTTCAAAAAATTCGTTGAAGCGAAGATAATTCCTTAAGTAACTATGGGAGTTTTATAAAACACCAGCCGTTACCTGCGGTTTCACCCGCGAATGGAATGTAGAATTTTTTGCAAAAAGAACTAGCTTATGAAACATATGGGCTAGGCAATACAACATTTTTTCTAACTTTGTTGAATCATCCAACATAACTATAAATCTACCAATCCCGAATACATTTCACCCAAACTTCAAGTGCTTATGTGCTACATTATATAACAATTTTATTCAACATTTATTGGAACCACCTTGTATAGCTGTAACTCTGCTTCACCCTATAGTGAAACCATCCTGTATATGCTGTTGTTTATTTGTCACGCAATATAACATGTTTTAATAACCTAACTATAGTTGTACTCCACCCTATACGCTATATAACAATTATTTATGATAATTTTTAAGTTATTTCCTAAACTGTAATTTTAACCAGTCTTTATATGCAACTTTTTCTAACATTATGTTAAACACAATATATAAATATAATTTTGCTTCGCGCCACATTGCAGGTATTCCATATTAGCAGGATGCAACTGTTCATGGTCTACGTTATACAACTTTTTTTTAACATTTTTTAATCCACCCTGTAAAACTATAATTCTACTAGCCCCCGATCTCAACCATCTTATATAACCACCCCTTATGTGCAACTTTTTCTAACATGTTTTAATCACACTGTATAACTATAATTTTACTTCGCCCCATGTTTCAAATATTACATATATGTAACAGCTCGTGTTCTATCTTATAAAAAAAATTCTACCAATTTTTTATCCACACTGTTTAACTATAATTCTACTCCACCCTCTATTTCAACCACCTTGTATGTGCAACGACTTATCGGCCACCCAGTTTGACTTTTTTGTACCACCCTGTATAAACATAAATCCATCGATTCCTAATAAATTTCAACAAAACTACAACTGGTTATGGGGCTCCCTATATTTCAAATATCCTATCTGTGCATCTGATTATGAGCTACGCTATTTCACATTTTTTTCTCATATTATTTGAAACACAGTATAAAATATGATTTCTCTCCACACTTTATTTAAACCATCCTTCATTGGAACTTTTTCTAACCTTGTTTGAATCACACTGTCTAACGATAAGTTGACTTCGCCCCATATTTCAAGTACTCCATATATACAACTGCTCATGCTCTACCCTATATAACAATTTTTTTTCTAACTTTTTTACCCACTCTTTATAATTATTAGTCTAGTCCACGTTATATTTCAACAAACTTGTATATGCAACTACTTATGGGCCACCCAATATATCATTTTTTCACCACCCTGTATACTTAGAATTCTAGTCCACCCGATATTTCATCTATCTGGTATATGAAACAGCTTGTAGATCCTAACATTCCTATATAATATTTTTTTAACCCACCTGTATAGCTGTAATTATACTCTGCTACATATTTCAACTATCATATAATATGCTACTTGTGAACTTGGTGGATATAAAACAATTTTTTAACTACCCTATAAACTATAATTCCACTCCATCTAATATTTCAACCACCCCAAATAAACAACTGCTTCTAACATTTTTCTCAACCCATTTCATAACTATAATAATAATAGCTCAAGAAAATTCAAATATTCTAACTGCTTACACAACATATTTTTTAACCACCCTGTATAAATATAACTCTATTTTACTCTTATTTCAATCACATTGTGTATGAAACGACTTCTGACCCTACCAAATGTTATATTGTTATCCACCCCGTATAAATATAATTCAACTCCACCCGTTTTTCAACCACATAGTATACAACTGTTTATGGTCGACTCAATATATCTTTTTCGAACCACCCCGTATAACTTTCCTTATTTAAACCACATTATGTATATGCAGCTATTTACGGGCCACCTAATAGACCTTTCAAGATTTTATAGATCCATGTAATTCTACTCCGCTCTAAGTTTTACCTATCCTGTATATAGAACACCCTGTAAAATTACATTTGATATACAGTTGATTTTTTTAAAAATCGAAACGTGTTACATTGGCGTATTCTGAATTCTGAATAAAAGCTAAGCTGATGGAAGTATCTAATATTTGTTGCATGCGGTGGAACTAATTGATTGTGTGTTGCCTAACATGGTAGTAGTTATTTCCCTATATCTACAGTTCCTGTCAATGTAGAGGGAGAAAATCTATGCCAGTTTTGAAGTCAAACTATAAGCTTCGCAACAAAAAAGATTCAGCAAAAACAGTTGAGTAGTTATTACGTGATGAAGTAACAAACAAACTAACAGACAACTACAATTTTATAATAGTATAGATAACATAAAAACTGTCGTTCCCATATGAAGTGAAAATTTCTGCAACCCACCATTTCCATTCTGTAGCCAAAAGACTAATTGTAACCAGCAACACTACAGCAACTATGCTGAATCTCAGCTTGACGCCCACTTTATTTGTAAACAGAGGGTTCCATTAAACTTAGGTAGTACCCAATTATATGAATTTCATCTTGATTGTCACTATATGCAAACAGATCAATATCAATTGTACTTGGGTGGTATCCAATGCTAAACTTATTCAAAAATGTTGTTTAGAGCTTCTGACTTACTCAAACTTTATGGTGCTGATCTACGTCGCTGTAGTCGACTACACAGATTGTATTTCGTTCGTACTCCATCGTATGTCTCCTACATGTGGTTTATTTAACCTAATTCAAGGGGACGTCTACAGAGCCCATAAGCTGCATCTCAAATTTTACTAGGTGGAGTTTGTATTGGTATGCTAAGTACCATAAGCATGTACGTAGTCTATCTCTATCAATATGAATCTAGGTAGATTTATAAAAAGTGAAAACTGTAGTTATTTATAGGTACTTTAAGTACTAAGAAAGTACAATCTTGACGACACAACATTAAATCATGAAAATGACAACGGCTGAATATGGTACATTCAACATTTCGTTTGTTTAGGTCTTATATTACAACATATAAGTGTAGTACTACTAGGTACTATCGTCTGAAAAAGTGGCTAATTCATGTCCATGGTGCATATTCTGCATAACCGCTTCTTTGTGGCACTTCTGAGGTGATTTCTTTTTAGCTCAGTGTCCTTTACAGACTATACAAACATTACGTCAACAGTAAAAAGTTAAACCCACTATTAATATGACGCGTTTGTTTACTTTTTTTCCGCTTAGACAAAATATAAACAGCCACTTAATACGTGGTTTGATTGAATACAGTGTAGAAGTCGGTATTTCTTGGATGAGTCGAACAGTAAAGTTTACAAAAGTGAAAATTTTGTGTGTTCGTATGTTGATTTTTGCAGTATTAGTTATATATGTTTTGTTTAAAGCATATGTAATAAAACGAATTGCTTAATAGTTTTTATGCAAATTGTGAGTAAATTTCTATATCATTAAAATATGGCGTTTGGATTTACAAGTATAGTAAATCACAAATAATATGTTTCTATTATTAGTAATAATATGACTCCAAGTATTATTTGCAACTCATACTCAGTTACCTGTCATTTAAAACATTAGAAGAAGGAAGCGGTTGGTTATTTATACACTGAACAAATTGAAGCTGATAATCTTGCTTTAAAACTTGATGTTGACACATTAAAAATTATTGGAGCAGCATTATAAGTTCCACTTATAAGTGATGGACCAGTTTCAACTGAAATTGAAGCTAATGCTGTTGGTGACGAAGATAAAGACAACCGGCCGAATTTTTTTCATTTGTTTCCATCTCAGCCGAAACTTGAAACTCAACTTAGAGCTGACTGAATAAAAGTTTATCCTAAATATAAAAGTTTATCCTAAATATAAAAGTACAGTTAAAATAGATTACGAAGGGCTTGTTAAGACACAATCAGACTATTTGAAAGCTCTTATTGACTTTACGCCCGTATTTAGATATTTCAAGAAACACAATACCAAAACTACAAAAGGAAACCCTTAAGTTTTTGTTATAAATGCAATATTACATTATGTAAAGCATATTTTTCCAAATATCACTATAAAACTTAAATATTTTACATATTTGTGCTATCATTACATACACACAACCCAACTTTTTGAAGAGAAAAAGTGTAACAATAATAAAAACAGATCAGTTTTTTTTGTATCCCTTATTCGTTGCGTGTCAATGCTAATTAAACATTATTTTCGAAAATCTAATTAAAAATGCGTTTTGTTGGGATATCAGAAGTCCAGAGGTTAAGAATTATTATCCAGAGCAACAAAGGCAAATTTGCAAGCTACCAAACTATAAGGGGGAGACTTAGCAGTCGAGAAGACAGTTAAGGGTTCCAAAGCTTAATTGGTGTTTTGGGCATCAAAATAGAACAGCTGAAGATTGGCAAAATCTGCTATTTTCGAATGAGACCAGATTCGGCCTACAATCAAACGATCGATGAAGTCGTTTGCTAAGAGATCGTGGGAGACAATCTAGACTCTCGTCCGGTCGCCAAACACAAAGGTGATATTGTGATGTTTTGTGGTAGTATCATAAGAGATCAGAAACCTGACTTGATGTGCATTAGACTAACTCCAGCAGGTCCGAAGGTATGTGAAATTAGTGCTACAACCTGTAGTCACCCTTTGGATGCCCGGATCTTAATCTAATTGAACACTTATGGGATATCCTTAAAGGAAGAGAGCTCGTCAGCATAACCCTGGTAACTTGCTTAGAAGCAGCATTAGAAGGATTGAGAAATATTTCACAAGAACAAATTATTAAGGTCTTAGAAAACATGCCACGTCGAATTCGTTCTTGCATTGATGCTAGGAGGTGGTAATACTGACTATTTAACTACCAAAATCTTATTACCACTATTTTTTAGTTAATTTGAGTTTTTGGTGATATTGGCATTTTTCTTACTTGTGTAATATTAAATTATTTGTTTTTCTTTTCTTTTTTTGATAAATTTGGTTTGGATAACCTGCTTTTTATTATAAAATCATTTATTAGTAGTAAAACACTATATTTTATGTAATTCCTATGTGATTTCATATAAGTTTGGTTATGTGTATAATATGGATTTGAAAATGTGTTTTTCCTATTGACTTTATTTTATTATAACCTACTAAAGTATATTTTTGGAAATTATTCGATTATATTCACATTATAATGACGTAAGTAACTAATAGATTCATATATATAAATATTTTTTAAAAAATATAAAATGTAACAAAAAACGTATATTTCCATTAATTAAAGTCCTATTAACTTCTCTTGCTCTCTGAGGGATAAACCGAATATTGTCGATAATTTAAAAATTCTAACGGTTAATATTTAATACATTTTCGCTTCGTATTGGTGAGAAAACATAGCCGATTAGATTTCATTTAAAATTTTTGGCCGAATTCCAGTGGATTCATTTCAATCGTTTCCACCTCAGTTCACCGTTTACATAAATTGTGTTCTTTTGCGTTCAATATTTCAGGCCGTTGCTGAATTTATGGCTCCAGATTCCAGCGCGAATGCATTAAAAATTCACAAAATATACTGCCTGTTCTCTAACATTCAAATTTCTTTGAAAATAAAAAAACGGATTATAAATTAACTTTTGAGACCTTTAATGCAGAATCTTATTAACTGAACCGAGCCCGAATTGAGCCAATATTTAGTTAACTTCGTGCTTTTATATATTCGAGTAGCCCTTACACGTTCAAAAATTAACACTTTATAATTAAAAAGGTACATGCAGAATTTACGTTTACACATTGAGGGCAATTGATCAAGTAATTAGCTGAAAATAACTCTTTTGTTAGAGAAATTTAAAATAACCAATCATTAAATACCTGGGGGCGTCATATTTTCGATTTGTGAGTGAGCTTGAACAGGTGCTTGTGGATCGTATAAATTGAATATTGTGATTGCCAGCTGTTTTTGATTGAGATATTGTTCTAATTAGTTATAATTGTTTTTAAACACGAGAGTTTTGGGGCAATTGTTAAATCGTCATGATCGAACTGTTTTGGATTACTTGAATAAACGATTTTTGCTACAGTTTCTATTGTTTTTAATCTCTACTATGTTTTCTCCCTATTTCTTCTGCGTAAATTAAATCGTGAAGAGTTAAAGAGTTGGAAACATATAATATTAAAACATCTTTTAAAACAAGAAGTACATTAAAATCTATTATATCAAATCAAAACCAAAAAACACAACTCAAAATACAACAAAATTGTATTTATGTAATCCTTTATGAATTTAATAAATTCTGTATTGGAGAAACGTCTAGGGCTCTAAATGTTCGAATAAACGAACATAAAAATTACATTAAAAAACGACAGTTTGAAAACTCCAAAATTTTTGAACATGCTTAGGACCTTGGTCATGAAATACAATTTCAAAATTCAGTTATATTATATTACACAAAGAAGAGTAAGTACAACACGAAACGAAAACTAAAATAGTCTGCTTTAATTTTGTTAAATGAAAACGATTGTATCGCTACTACCTTCGTGGAGTTCAATCGTTCCTCGTCGTCGAGGATTAAGGAATAAATTTCTAATGGTCTTGTCATTATGAACAACCCAATATCGGAATAGTTTTTTCTGTGATCGCCAAAAGTTAAATTCTCACTGTGAAAATTTTTGACGATTGACAACTACTCCAGAGTTGGAGTTGAAACGTCCCCAAACACAGATAAGTATGACACAATATAAAAAAGACTATTTATATACAGGAATACTGGTTGATCATTTTGTAGACATCTCTTCTCTGAATTGCCTTACTACACTTTGTTCAAATACTTATCTGTTGCAGGAAAAAATCTGAGGAGAGAAGATCCTAATAAACAAGCAAAATAATTTTAACATACATGTTGACGGCCACGGTAGCTTTCAAGAATCCGCTCTAAAATTGTATTTAGTCATATTATACTATTACAAACTCTATTTTGAACCATAGTCAACATTACAGAAATAATTTTTTTGTTGTTAAAAATATATCTTACAAAATATCTCACATGTAACAGAAAAATCTTCACGAAAATCTGTTACACTTTCCTCAGATTTTTGTTCATGTAAGCCGACATTGATGTTTGCTGTTTTTCAGGACAACTATGTCAGCTGAACAAACTACGAGATAAGTCGTCCAAATTATCTTGTAGGTGCTAGTAAACCAGTTAGAATCTTAATATTTTGATATCTTTAATAGTTAGTGTTTTTAACATTACGATACACTTTTAGCATTTTTATGTTTTTTATATTTGCATATTTTGTATATTATTTATAATTTGCACATTTTTGATATTTCTAACAGTTTTGTATAAAGATATCTTATAAAATTTTTCACCTAAGATTAATCAGAAAGTGAATTTTTCAAACTATTTTTCACTCTTTCCCGCGTCCGTTATCAATAGATGTTTCACAAAATAACATCTCCATTCATTTAACGAAAGGAATTAATCCATCAGTTCTCATACCTGTATTACTTTCGTTTTCCTAAATAGAGATTTTATCTAAAATCAATTCCCCACTTGCCCCCCATCGTGTACATGGATTTCCTCAAAATGATTAAACAAGAGTAGGTATATATACCAACTTTGACGCATGTAGTGAACCTTCCAGAATAGAGTTAATCGTTCATAAGATTACCCCCCCCCCCCCTCAAACTCACAAACAAACCACTTTTAACCATTTTGGTCTGTGTGAACCTAAACAAGTCCAGGTTAGTGTTGTTGTGGATAAGTACAGTTCATACGATTTTGCTGTACCACATGCAAGATAAGTATTTGAAATTTCAAAAAATGGGGAACACAGTGTAGCAAAGGAATTTTGGAAAATTGCCCGGATTACTGGTTGTCTGCACAGAAAATTCTTCCTGACATAAATTAAGGGGAAATGAGTATAAAATATTATCAATCAGTAAGTATTTCTGTATAGAAATAAGTGATACTTATCTGAGTTTCAATACGCGCACCCCTAAATATCTGGAGTCTTTATCAATCGCTGTGTGTTTTTGCTAGAAGTTTATTCTTAAATTCTCGCCTTGATACAATTTCTCTTATTCGTAACGTTTTGCCTTGCTACACTGCTTGATATTTCTTAGTTCTATCCTGTTTGTGACACAATTGTTATGCAACAAATTAGTACCACCAAAAAGCAAGACCACCACTTCTTTAACTCTCCAGTTCTTCTCTTTATTTCAGTTTTTCATCCTCATTATCTTCAGCACTTTTCAATACTAGTCTGCAGTTCTATTCAAGACCCTAAACTATTCATCTTTTAATCTTCTTGTAATCGTAAGTTTTTGCCTTTTGACCTTCAAGTTCCTTTTGAATTGATACTCTCATATGTACAAATTTGGTTTATTACCCAGACAAAACTTAACTGGAATTATCTGAGCATTATGACAAATGGAACAAAATAATCTGAATGAACTAAGAAGGATACTGAACCAATATTGCTACAAACTACTCTGGTGCGTTCCCGCAATTTGTTTAGTGTATTGTTTTCAATTTGATTGAATTACTTCATTGATTTTTAAACTTCTGCACCTTTTCTAAAACATTCTGTCGCGCTAATACTAATTTTAAGTGTTTTTGCGTGTAAAATATAGACAGTATTTGTCATTCGTGTTTCGGTTCCCTAGCTGTTAGGACGCTGGGAGAGTCGTGCAATGTACTCCGAACTTTTCGGTGGCTTTGATCCCGTCTGAAGAGACGGCGCTTATTGTTGTTTTTTGCGTTACGATTTCGCGAGTTAGTAGCTTCGTTCGTAACGACCGCTAAACAGCTTTCATTTTGTTTCTTTTGTGTTTACAAAAGCGCATCATTTGTTGTTAAACCCGCATTTTTTGTTTGCTCAATCAATGAGCATTACGTCGCTATTTTTTGTGTAACGTGTTGTCCAGACGAAGCTCTAAGAAACTGTTCCTGCTGTTACGGGGCTAGCCTCCGAAGAAAGAAGACCCAAGAAAACACCAGAGCTTCGACATAAAAGGTTAGTGATAACTTTTATTTGGTGATTCGTTTATGTGACGGCACGTGTTTATTGATTGTTTCGCTAAAGGTCCTTCGTCAATTTATACTTGCATTGAACCAGCATTGAACAAAAACCGCAACATCTAATTCATACATTTTTTTTGAATATTCTATGGAATGTGCCATCGAAGACATTTTACTACTCATTATAGAGAAATATTGACAGTATTCATAAGCGTTGGCACTTTTTTTCACCCGAATTTGTACCAACATTTGTATATATAATTTTCGACAGCAAATACTAATAAATGTTGTACTAAGATAAAAAATGCAATTATGAAACTCATACTTCAAATAATAATCCTTTATGTTTCTTTCAATCCTTATGGCTACTACGAACGAAATATAGTTGATGTGTTCAATTGAATTTTAAAAAACTTGTGTTCTTAATTACAGAAATCTCATAAAAATAAACATTGAAAACATTTCGAAAATGGAAAAGTGATATTCCGGGATTCGGTCGGAATTTCAATGCACCCGATTCCCATCTTTGCAATTTCCGATTTTTCTCTTTCAGCGATAATAGAGACCTAATCGCCGAACATTTTCCGACATTGTAAGCAACTATGTTAGCAAGTCATAAATATTCGATGCAAATATTTGCCGGTCGGGGAGTTAGGTAACGAGAACAGAGATACAGCTATTAGTCCCT
Organism: Octodonta nipae; assembly: GCA_034190945.1. Lineage (NCBI taxonomy): Eukaryota > Metazoa > Arthropoda > Insecta > Coleoptera > Chrysomelidae > Octodonta > Octodonta nipae. Next base: position 16,828,279 of record CM067216.1, read on the forward strand.
AAGCGATGTTCATATTCTGTGAATTGAATTAAAAATTCTTTGTATTTAATAGATAAATTGTCCGTTTTTGAATTACTTCTGGGTCATTACTTGAAAGCCGGAGCTGCACATACATGGATGCTCAGTGCCCTTCTCGTTTCCATTCCGCCAGAATTCCCCTTGCATGTACATATTCCGTTACAAAATACGGTCAATATACTGTGTTGAAACAGATTTTGATTTATGTATTTTTGAAAACTTTGAAGAAATTTCACCAAAACTTTCTCATTGCTTCCAATGTCACAACCTTCCTTGCACAAAATTCAAATCATCATTGGTGATTTGTTCACTGACTGTCAGTACAAGTTAATCAATTATGATCATTTTCCCTCGATGCATGCTGGAAGTTAAAAGATTTATAGTATCTTAAAGAATCCCAACTCCTGTAACTCGGTGGTAGAGATGGAGATTATATATAACATATCTGGATAAATTGTATAAAATTAAAAATAATACTAATACTACATTCGAAATAAAAAGATAGTCTTCGATTCTCGCTTTAGAAGAAATAACAAAATTTCAATAAAATGATACGTTGTTAATATAATTTTATTAGCCTTTTCGCCTTTTAAACAATATCTATTATGGTTTGACCAGCCTTTGAAAAAACTCTAGGCGTGATGGTAAACACATTAAAAGGCTCTGTAACTTGGAAACTAACATTCAGTGATTGCTTTCCCCTCTGGTAAAAGCCTTTAAACCTTTTTTTTCTCAAAATCTCCGACTCATTATGGGACAGACGCTATGCTCTTGCATTTTTATTAACGTTGAATCATCGTGGATGTGGAGTTCCATCTGGTAACTACAGCGTTTTTTAATTACAAAGAAGTACTACGAGTATTCAATTGTATATATTGTATTTATTATCATGAAAATATAATGGAAAAATTTAATTACATTATATTAAATTTTATATCCTAACAGTACCAATTTTATACAGCAAAGAACTGACCTCGACCTACGAAGTACGATTAATATATGTTTTGAGAATACTCAGTTTCCATCCCTAAGGCTACTCTCCCTGTTCGTATTCAAAACCTAGTATTATTTTTCTGTGCGAAACCAAAAAGCTCTCTTGTAATGAACATTATTTATTTCGTAATTATAATTTTAGTTATTTCGTGAATGCAAAAAATTCATACCACTTACAGGTATTTATTTATTTAGCGTATGGCAATAGTATACATGAACTGATCTTATAATATAAAAATACGAAATTACATTTAAACACTAACAATACACAAGAACAAGAATAGTACAGAGTAAAAACAGAAACAGAGCATTTGTAAATAACAAGTCCACACATAGTAATCAAGAACTAACAGATAGGTTCTTTATCCATTCAGTCGCTGCAGGAGGGAGAGTATATATATGTTGGGTGTTCTATATTTGCCAGTACTCTGGTGTTCTCAAAGTCTATTCGGTGTGACACCGTGGTGGCGTGTTCCGCAATGGATGTTGTTTTTTCCTGCTTTCTTACAGCGTTCTGGTGTTCATCACGTCTAGCTTGAATTCTTCTATTAGTTTGCCCTATTAGTACACTCCCTGTTGTTCTAAAGGGAGTGTACGAGATTTTATGTGCAGACTGTCTAAAACCTATGTGGGGCAAACTAATAGAAGAATTCAAGCTAGACGTGATGAACACCAGAACGCTGTAAGAAAAAACAACATCCATTGCGGAACACGCCACCACGATATCACACCGAATAGACTTTGAGAACACCAGAGTACTGGCAAATATAAAACACCCGAAATCAAGACTCGTAAGAGAGACAATTGAAATAGCGAAGAGGCCTCACAGTCTAAACGCACGCAATCAAATTCAGAACTTATCGAATTGTTGGAAAATTCTATTAAACACCGTACTGCCCCGGACCCGTCCAATAACAACTCAACCGGAAATAACAAATCAGCAGGCGGGAGGCGTGCCCACTAAGCGCCCAGGGCCAATCACACGCAGCCGTTCACGGTGCCAACCAATAGGCGCCTACCCGCCACTATATAACGGGGCGAGCGCTTCTGAAAATCTTAGTATTCGAGTAACTAGAAGCGAAAGCAGAAGGCTACGAGAATTATGCGAACCGACCTAAAGAGGACAGATGTGACTCTGCCGAAACGTTGTCATTTTACCATCGATCCCGGCAGGGATCAGTTATCAACTACGCGGATGAATTCCCGGAAACCAACTAATATATATATATATATATATATATATATATATATATATATATATATATCCGTTATTGTTCCCTGGTAGGCCGTCTTGGTATATATGTTTGTATGTTTGATAGGCTGCCCCGCATTCACAATTGTGCTTGGGTTGTTTATTCCATTTATACAGCATATCTGCGCAGTCGCCGTGTCCCGTTCTAATTCTATTTGACGTCCTCCATATATTGCGAGGTAAATCGAAACCCGCAGGTTCCTCATGGATGCTCACATAGTCGAGTACCTCTGGAGGGGCATCCTCCCTCCAACCTGTATCCCATTCCCGGAGACTCCTGAAATCACTTTCATGCAACGCTTTCGCAGTCCTGATTGGTGGATGTCTGGATTTCAGTCTGGTGAGGCAAGCAGTAAGTTGGTGTAGATTTTATGCATCCCGTTATGATACGCATACTCCTAAGGAGCTGAACATCAACTTTTGAGACATGGTGGCTGTTCATCCATACTGGAGCACCATACTCAGCCGCGCTGAAGACGAGACCCATTGCCGAACATCGTAAGGTATCGGCAGTTGCTCCCCATGAGGTTCCACAGAGCTTTTCCAGAATATTATTCCTCGTTTGAATTTTTACAGCCGTGTTCTCTATATGTTTCCTAAAAAAGAGCGTTCTGTCCAGTGTAATACCCAGGTATTTTGGGTTCGGATTGTACCTAAGGCGTTCACCATTCCAGAATATTTCAGGCTCTTGATTAGCCTGTTTATTATTTAGGTGAAAAAAGGAACTTGGAACTAGTCTCCATTTTTTATAAGAAACATCCAAATTTTCGAGATCTTTTTCTAACATTCTCTTTGCTGCATCAAACGATTTAACTTTCAAACTTACAGGTAAAAATAACAAATGTACGAGTCGTCTCATCTAGTTTCCGCAAACCATTTTCAACACGTGCGTCATCCAATATTGTACGATGCCAGGTACTAAATACTGCAACTACCTATAAGTATTAGTAGTGATTAGAAAAAATAATGATAGTAACGAAGTAACCATTAACCGGAAGTAGTCGGTATTCGTATATTTCGTATCTTTTCAAGTAACGAGTAGTTAGCAACGAATGAATACTTTTTCTCCATCACTACTCGGTGGTGAAAAGCATCTAGCTTATTTGGTACTTGAGGTAAATTACTCAGTCCAGTGTCAAGAAGCCCATGGAAGCAATGTTACGTTATTTTCTTGTAAGAACCTCTTCCATTCACCACCTCAATTTGATCTGCCATTACACCATGGAGCAGCTCGTGTCTAGATATCTTGTAAAACTGCCATCCAAGCATTTCCAATAATCCTTGCGGAACCGATGTCTTCAAAAGCCGCAAGTGACGATATTCACGAGCTGAAGTTGCTCCAGATCCTTATGACCGCATGACTACGGTTATAAGTTCCCCGTGGAAATAACTCCAACCAACCCTGTAACACTGTTGATAACCTGCGTACGTTGTTGTAAAACTACTCACTGAAGATAAGATAAATTTAAAACAAAATTAAAAAATGTACACCTGTTAAAGTTTTTTGTCTACATTATTATCATTTTTTATCAGAGATAAAATAGAAAGTGCATTTGCTTGACTCTATTTGGTTGTTCTGATTTTTTATTACTCATTATAATTACTTTGATTTTATTCATCTGAATTTGCTCACCGTGAATTCCGAAAAAAAGATAATCAAAAGTTATATTTCTAATATGAAATTAATAATGGAAATCCTTGGAGAAACTTTATGTATCTTTACCTCCGCTATAGTTGTTTCAAAGGCTCTTATTACAATTAATTTTATTTTAAATTGTCTCTAAAACCTACTGATATCAATAAACTTAGATGTTATACAGTCACTTGATGTTGTTTGTATAATATTGATGTTCATTTATCCGAATATTGATAGCCTACATGTTTCTCCAATATAAAATTGACTTCGATCACATGGATTTTTTTATAAATTCAATAAGTCTTTTTATTTAGTAATAGATACCATTACAACTATTGATGAAATAGCAGAAATGATGGATGTCTGTAAACAATTGTGAAGTTGTTGTCGACAAAATTATTTCAAGTTCACGCTCGAGTAAAAATTAATTTATCGTTTTCTTTACATTATACATTTGCGTTTTTACTTAATTGAAAAATTTGAGGCTATATATTATTAATTTATATTAAAAAAGAACCGACTTCAACTGGCTTAAAATAAAACCGTTTAGAAACCCTATGCAATCATTAACTATTTTTTGATATATATTCTTATTATCTGATTTAAGGTACAATTCTATTGATTATTTTAGCGTATTCTTATCTCACCCTCTCTCTCTAATTTGTATTTTTTCTATATTCTACACAGATTTTTTTAACTCTTTGATTTGTTTTATTATTTTGCCTACTTTCTATAAGTGTAACTCTAATTCACCTTATATTGCAACCACCATGTATATTTTCCTGTGTATTGGTCAACCAATATAAAATATTTGTATATAATTTTCTGAATCACCCTGTACAACTATAATTCAACTCTACACGATGTTGCAAATGCCCTGTATAAGTATTAGTCCTCTCCACCCTGTTGACTGTTTCGATTTTTCTATTGTTTAAATCACCCTGTATACCTATAATTTTAATTCTCACCCTGTATAACTATAATTCCACTCCACCTTATATTTCAACCATCGTGTATAGGCAACTGCTTCTAACATTTTTTTAACCATCCGCCTTATTTCGCGAATATCCTCACTGCATATGCTTATTTAACCATTTTTTGATCCACTCTATAGTTTTACTTTATTCTTATTTCAACCACCTTGTATAGGCAACTACTTATGTGCCACACTACAACTTTTCTTGAATTACCCTGTATAACTTTAATTTGAATCCACCTTATATTTACCGCTTATGTACCACCCAATATCACACACACACACCTACCATCGTATGTAGTATAGAAAAGAAAAGATCGCTCACCTAACAATTTTTCTTTTCGGTACACTAATGGAATATTTTGTGTCATTTCACTCGACTGCAAGCCCTATAAAATGAAAACCGTTACTGTAAGATATACTTTCATGGCATATTTTGACATTTCAGCTAGATATTTCGGATGAAAATTTGACATTTACATTGCTGTTTTCCCGTTTTTTTTGCACATATTTTTACGATTTTCCAAAAAAACGGTGTGTTTTACGTTATAGAAAATTATACGAAAAGCTGGAACATCTCTTTGTAGAATACAGTTTAAAACAGTCAAATTGATTGATAAATACGATAAAATTAAGATTTCCACGTTAAAATGGACTTTAATACGACGTCGAATTTTACGTTTTTTCCAAATCAGCGCTAAAAAATTATTAAAAGATTATTAAAAGTTACACTTTAAGAAACAACCTTGGTCGTCACATGATATTCAGAGTCAATTCAAGGTCGCCATCAGATAGCAGGGGAAAATCATAAACTTTTTGTGTCACACTTTTTCCTCTCCGAAATTTCTCAAGTTAGTCAGCCATGCTGATATTTAATTGGCATTATGTATACTTTAATATACAGGGTATAGCACCTCAAACGAGCCATCTGGAATATCTTGGTTATTTTCAAAACTATTGCAGTAAGAAAAAACAGGTCGAATTTTTTGTTTCGATGCGGAAATTTTTTGAGGTGAATTAGCGCTTGCGCGCATTTAACATAAACAGGCCAATTCAATGACCTTGATATTTGAGATAGGGAAAATAGGTGTTGTCGTATATCATTTGAAAGCCCTTTTTACGGACTATACCGTCATAATAAAAAATTTTATTGCAATTGCTGTTCATATAACAGAAAACCAAACGGACCTAGTAGTAAAACCGGATTATTAAATTAAAAGTTTTTACTGCATGGAATAGTATTAAAAAGCTTTTAAACCATCCTGTTTCACTGCCGCACCATGTAATAACACACAATACAAGAAAAACATTATTTCTTGCTGATATTTACAGCAAGTTTGTTTATCTGTTCTGACCTTTATTCAATCATATGAACCATTGTACATTTAGCTGTCAAGTTATTACTTTACTAATTTGTTGAATATTTAAAAGATAATTCTGGTATACACATTGCAAGAATGTGTTGAGCTGGTAAGTCTTTATTACCAAAATCAAAATTGTGCCCGATCTGCTGCAAGGGTTTTTAACCATGTAGTTTCATTGAAATTCACTGAAGAATAGTTGGTTAATTACTGTTTTTTTTTTCTGATTTTCTAGAAAACCGCAAATCTCATGTTATAGAAAATTATAGGGTACCTTTCTGTACTATTCCTTAATACAATGCCGTTTAAATTATCAAAATTGCCCAAAGCGTTTTTGAGTAATCACTGAGCATACATAAAAAACGTGCCGACGAATTGATAACCTCCTCCTTTTTGGAAGTCAGTTAAAAATATATTTTTTCACTTCTTCTCTAAATATACACCAATGACCACTACAACTTAAAATAGTTATTAGAGGTCATGTTCAATGCAGCTTTCATAGCAACAATAAGAACTCAAGAATACTTGTTGTTTGTTGTGTAAGTTTGCACTAAATTTTAAGAAAAATGAGATTAAAATGACCAATTACTAAAATAAATGTAAGTAAGTCATTATTAATGAATAGTTTCAACTGGTTATATTTAAATTATTAATACTTTTAGAATTAATCTGACAAAGGCCGAAACGTTACCTGTGAAACTGTTGACATAAATAAGGTGATCAGTCAAAAACGAAATAAGAAAAAAATACTCAACTGTTATATATACTAGCAAGGTCGACGAAAATAATACTAAAAACTTTATATATATCTTTATATATATATATATATATATATATATATATATATATATACATATATATATATATATATAACAACATAATTAAATAAATATATATGTAGTCTTGTTGGGTGCCCTGTTCAGTGCATCGTCTTGTTTTCATTTCATTGAATTCTGTTGTATATCACAGATCCGATCGGTCAAACCGGTCTAAAAGGCCGACTGACTGTTCTGTTATGCTTGCTATGTTGCCGATTGGTTCGAATTGCCCGCATGGATGAGATGACATAAAGCTAAAAGCATAGCCCGCAATCACTGATTAGGCCCACTGTGGTGCTCTGTCTTCACATAAGCGAGCGGTATGTATATGGTAGTTTTGGAAATTGCCTTATTTCATTTGGAATGTGATAACAGTAGAGACGTGTATTGAAAATTTGCTATTTTTCCCGATAAAGTTATTCTATTCAGAAGTTAATAGACAAGAATTGAAGCTTCTATCATACTCATTTAAAAAACCCTGGCGAAGGACTTAATATGTAATGGACATTTTTAATCTCTAATGCTAGGCCATACAATTTTTGTAGCTCAGCTCATTATTGAGGTGAAAGCTTCTTAACGGGGCCCACTTTTACACATAAGAAAATAGATGAGCAAAGTAATGAATTGGATAACTTGAGATTTCATTTGTTTCGTCACCGACATCGACACTACACACCGCCTCGATCTTGAAATGCGCATCCAGTTTAGTTCTCTGTGTAAGAAACAGGGACCAGGTAATATATTAAGAGTCTCTTCTTTCATAGAAAATCAATAATATATAGACTATAAACTAATATACAATATCTGCACAAAATTTGCTGTTCGTTCTAATAAAAACTCCAATTCTTTGCGATCATTAAATTACAGACTTCACATACGTCAGACATCAGAAAGAAGACCTTTAAACTTGCCATTAAATGTATGTATGGACTAGCTTAATATTATTAAGTAACCATTTTACATTAAAACTTCTGAATAATAATTTTATAGAAAATCAATAATAAATCAGAAATAAACCAATATAACATACAAGTAATATAGAATACCTTCACAAAATTTGCTTTTCGTTCTAATAAAGATTCCAATTCTCTTTTTGTGATAAGTCTCATACGTGAGAAATTAAAAATAATACCACACAAAAAGACAAATTGGGCATTAAACTTTTACATTCATCAAAGACAGGTTCAAAACAGAGAACAAATACACTTTTTTTAATATTATGTATAATTAATTAATTTTATGTACTATTTTCAATTGACTTAAAATGAGTTAAACTCATTTTAATATTACATAGAATGAGAACTTAATTTTTTTTAAATTGTTGCTACCCTTGAATATACAGGTATATAATTTATTGTTTTGTATAAATGTTATGTGTTTGTAATGATTTTAGTTAAGAACAAAACACACGACATCTTGTCTTCAAATACTTATTCAGATGAACAAAACTATTTACAAACACTTACTCAATATATAAACTTATAACAATTAAATTAGGATTAATACTTGACTAGTAACAAAATAGTGACAATTATTTTAATTCACCTGATATTTATATCCATTACCCAGAGTGACACAAATAAAGAAAAATAGAGACAGTCAGATAACGAGAAAAGGGAAGTATATTTCGTAAGAAGCTTTCGCTTCCATCGATCAGTCTCTAATGACTGACGCTCTTTTTTTTTCATAACTTAGATCTTTCTAATAATAAAACATATATTCATAAAGGCCTAATATGACCACTTTTCAGTGGGTTCATTAGACCCACTTATATTGGTAGGTAGAACGTTCTAAGAAGGTTAACTTAAAAGATGTTAAATTTACAAACAGATGACCTCAATTGAATTGTTTGGAGCTCTAAATATTCGTTCAGTCGTTTTTTCATACCCTAAAATGTCAAATGTTGTTGTAAAATTTTCTGTTTTTTGTCCACTATTTTTGGTCAACTCATTCACTGGAACATTTCGAAGAAACTATTTGATGAATTTTGGAGAACAAGGCAAGCAGAAGGCCGGCCATGCGGATTGTTTCATATGTAGCTTGTCATTGATGCACTGCTTGACAAAGACTAGAGGCTATTCCAGTACTGACTGCGCCATTAGATTTGCGAGAGCAAGTTATCAGAGATATCAACGCGTCACCAGGCAGCTCCGAAGAACTGCCAACCAACCTCACCTTTACTCCACTTTCTAGTTCTGGTGAGGTAAGGTGTGAAACTTAGAAGGAAAGTTACGACTTTTAGGTAAAAATGCTGCGTACTGATATCAATGTTTTAATGCATAATGAAAATTGAAGCCATCTGTACCAATTGTCCATTCAGGGAAAAAGAAATGTATGACATTCTAGTAAATAAAAGTCAGCAATTTGAACTTCCGCAACAGTTAGGCCCAAATAGACTGAATTTCAACCTAGTTCCCAACACATATGATCAAGAATTGTCATTTTACCTCCTTTTTACATTCAGCTTGGAGTGATGAACAATTTTGTGAAGAGTATAAATAAAGATTGCAAAGTTTTTAATCCCTAAAGTAAGTTTATTGCCAGCTAAATGAAGTCCAGTTAAAAGAAGGTTTTTTTATTGAACCACACATTAGAAGATGTTTATACCCAAAGACCGTTATGCAAAAACTTAGATAGAGACAGACTCCTTTGCAAGTTTAGTGAGGGAATTTTTAGGCAGCACTATGAACGAAAACTGCGAACAACTAATTAATAAACATTGAGCTGAGTATTCTGTACCAAGGAGAATGGAATCAGCCGAGGTGTTTGAACACAGAACATGGGGCTCGTTATGAAAGAAAAGAAAATAGAATTAGTGTGCTCAAATTATTATTTTTGGAGTGGGGGGGTCTGTATCTTAGTGGTTGTAGCCTACAAGTTTACCCTCTGGGTGTGTGGGTGTGTGTTGGTGTGGATATCCACATATTGAAAAATGTATAATTTAAAGCCAAAAAACATAGTTCCGTATATTTTTGGCCTTGGCTTTATTGGTTGTCAACTTAATATAATTGTAAATATAGTCGATATAATAAAAAATGAAATTATTTTCTTACTAACTTTTTATTATTATTAAATATATTACATGTGGTTTGTTTACTACAAGCAAAATGTAAATTTTAGTATTTAGATAGGTTTATTCTACTACAATATGATATTCAGTTGATGTTAAAACCAAGGATTTTTTGTTCGGTCAGTGCAATTTTAAATTTTTAATCGGATCCGAAAATGTGTGGAAATCATGAATTTCGCCTGGGACCGTTAAATCAATCTAGAATTTGAAATATTCCCACATTTCTCTTCACACAATTCCAATAACAGTCGTTCTCGCTTTGTGAAGAGAAAATGTGTTTTTATATTGACAGACACATGATGTATATACATGCATTAAAAAAAACCTCCTAAACTTCATATCGATACGTCGTTGTCATGCATTTGTCTAGCGTAAAGAATAGCTGGATTTATAGGATCAGCAAGACCATTGCATGAGCATCTTGACAAGAAACGTAAGAATATCTGAAATATGAAAACCCAATATCTGCGAACATTAGGATGGATCACTACATCTAAACTTCGTATAGAGTTTATTTATTTCCAAATCAACAGCGATATACTTAATTCTAAACAATTCTTTGAGATTTTTGTATTTAGAATAAATTAAATATACTAGGTGAGTATGAGACTCGCTGACATTCCGAAATGCTATAGAATTTTATTCGAAAGGGAATAAAATGAATTATGATCATCTTTTCGAGATTTTACAATCTATTGAACGCAAGACTAGTAGAGAACCCTAATTAGTTGCTCCCCTCCAAGTACCTGAAATCTTAAATAATTGTTTATGTGTTAGTACATATAACTATCGACATCTAGGGGCTTCAGGTACAACTAGCTCTAATCGGGGGTCGTCCTGTGTGTAACGCCGTTTCCCTGTGATTGCTGTGATATACGACACAGTACGACTCACAATTCGGGATCTGCCTAAGCTACTTTTCTTTGGAAACATCTAGGTGTCGTTATTAATTTCTCCATCAAATATTAACAGTGAATTAAATCAAACCAAGTAAAACAACTCTTTAATACAGTAATTGAGGAAAAATAATATTTATGTGGTGAAACCTGAAAACTGCAGGTTTTTTGGAAATTTCTATGACAAACTACTACGTATACATTATAGTAGTAGTGTTTCAGTATAGATTTTTAAATTTTCAAATTGTCTTTTCTTTCGTATTTTTTATGTTCATTCCTATATTTAAATATTAACTGGTTTCTCCAATAGAGAGATTTATTACAGTAGCAAGAAATTTTCCACAATATTTTTTTGAGTATTTTGTTGTGTTTTGTGCAAGGCCGTAGCCAAAAATTTATTTGGTGGGGGTGGGGGCTTCATGAGTGCTGAAATGATCAGGACCGCAAAATTTATAATCTTAATCATGTATTTCAAATATACATGCAACAAATGTATAAATTACAAATTTTGTTTGTACGAAAAAATATTTTAGTTATTTAGGCGGTATTTCTTGAATATTGGAGACTTCTAGAAGTAAGGTGGACAAATCAAAGTAGCCAACCACCTATTAAGCAACGTTTTTAGGCCAAAGAGTAGCCTGAGACAACAAATCTGGATGAAAAAAGAATGTTTGAAAAAGAAGCTTGGTCAGTCTGGAAAACAATTATTGCTAGGCGAATATAATAACTGTATCGTCACTATCAAGTGCTCAAAAAGACTGTCGATGTTAAATGTGACAAACACAATTCATTACTAATCTGTTACAGCAAAGAATTGAGGAGGAGACAAAATGAAGTTCGATATTTATTCTGCACAAACATGCAAAAATATTTCCACAATCATTTATTAAATCTACACGGTTTTTGTTACATAAACCAACCTTTTTGTGCTGCTTTTGAAAATTCCGTACAAATTGGACGTACACATTTTGAAGCACCTTTCTTTGTTAATATTCGATTGATGATATCATCGAAAACGGACGGTGACGCGGAAACAAATAATGTTTTCATTACTGTCGAATACCTTTACTGAAATTCGCAATAACAACGTCACAATGTAATACAACGACCTAATATCGAATGGACGAGTCCTGCCGCAAGTTAATTCCTGTGGTGTATCAAAGCCAAAACACAGATTCATGTTAATTCGCAAATAGAATTGACAGTCATATCGAATAAACCACATCAAAATGGTGTATATGTTGGAATTGTCGGGTGAAAATTTTGAGTGCTCTTGAAAAGTGGTGTGTTTTACCGCAAACAAAGCCATCTGGCCACAGATAAATGATTTTTTAACAAAAGAATTTTTGCTTTATTATAAAATACTTTCATATACCGGGTGATCAATCTGAAGTGTCCTGAGTTGGCAATACATAAATTCTTATGGCAACAGTGAGCAGTTGGTATTGAAAATAAAGGCACACAATAATGATTTCTAATTGTCTTCTGAACGTTGTTTGTGGCATTTTCTTGATTACTTTTATGTTTTTTTGGGCAATAACACCACAATAGAAATAAAACGACGTATATTGCAGGAATACCAAACGTTTCAAAGTCTATTCTGACTTCGTTGTCAATGGCTTTATATTTATTGATGTAGATTGCAAAATGAAAATTTGATTTATGACATGTCAATTTTAAATGTCATAAATCAAATTTTCATTTTGCAATCTACATCAATAAATATAAAGCCATTGACAACGAAGTCAGAATAGACTTTGAAACGTTTGGTATTCCTGCAATATACGTCGTTTTATTTCTATTGTCGTGTTATTGCCCAAAAAACATAAAAGTACACAATAATGAATTGGCACAATTGATAATTTGTTAATAATGACATTTGAATGATTTGAAAACTTCGTGTCAGTTCGTGTTGACATAAGTCATAACCTCAAATATTGCAGAAAATTCAACCAAGGAAATGACTCTTTCTCTTAATTAAGAAGTTAACTAAAGAAAATAAAGTTTTAATATGTAAAAATAAAGAGTATGAACTCGGTGCAAATCAGCAGATTGACTTTGATACTAAAGAGCGTCTAAGAATCCTAATATTGAACAACTAACAATAATCTACTATTAAATGAAAAACTAGCAAATTATGTTTGAGAAAGAAATTAACATCAACTGATAATCAGCAAAATGGCCGATTTGATGCTAATAATTTGGAAAAACTAAACTCTCAAAATGTGCAAATTAATAAGTGCCACATTGAACTACAATAAGGGTTACCTGCATTGAGTATGATAAATATCAAATGCCCAGTTAATGAATGGCATTAAGGGTGGGAATCATTGATAATCATGAAGTATCTTATTCTTAAATATAGACATTGGATGTAATTGGTGCAAAAATAGTGTGGATTTTAATACAAATTGATGCAAGAATTGCTTTTATGGTCATTGAAAACGAGGTCAGAATAGACCAGGAAACGTTTGCTTACTTGAATATACAGATTTTTGTTTCGATTATGGTGTTACTTCCTAAGAACACATTAGTTCAACAAATATCAAATTGACTGCAATTTCGTTAATACCCTAAAAATATTTTAATAAGATCGTCGAACTAGTCCAGTTTTACAAACTAAGGTTGAGTATCATTCGATTCGGTATGGAATAAAAGTTCACAAAAGTTATAAATTATTGTTGTAAATTATTTAGTATATATACATAAATTTAAAATAACCGCCTTCAAAAACATCCTATTTTCAATTAGTTTCATCCCATATTTGGAATAATCACAATAATTTGCTAGAATAGACGCCTATACCAAATTTTATCGTGATATGATTGTTTTTGTTTCTGGAAAACGGTATGTCTCCTGTCATTGAAAAAAATATGGTACGACTTCCGAATCCTCTTTAATACAAGACAATTGAAACTGTCTAAATCAGTTAAGTTGTTTTCGGATAATCACCGAACACACAAAAAAAACAGATACCTACATATTAATTCATAAGCTTCGCTTTTTTGAAGACTGTTAAAAAAGAATTTCGTTTTTCGCGAATGTTTTAAAAACTGTTGCAGATATTACAAATTTAAAAAATTCTTAAATTTAGGTTAGGTTATTTTTTAACGCTTTGAATATGACTCGTACGAAAAAATTCAGGTACGTATTTAGTTATATGAATCGACATTAATAATCTCTCAAAAAAAGTGTGCAATTTTTCAATTATCTATACTTTTGTTGAGTAATTTTTGCTTTACTTAACAAGTATTGTAATTTTAAAAATAAGATTCTTAGATTTTTCCAGTTCTAAAATTAATTTTATAGCTTGTAGTATAACAAAGTAAAACGAAAACTAGTTAATATTTGATTAATGATTTTATGTGAAATCCTTACGGCATTTATTAACTATTTCATAAATTTCTAAAATATTATGAAAATGAAAAAAAAAGTAAATAAATAAAAATTCAGCAGAAAATTTTTAGAATATGAAAAACCTCTTGAAATAACTGACTTTAAATAAATGGTTCCTAATGGTAATTTTTAACAAAATCGTATAAATGTTTGAATAGTTTTCAGTTGTAACAAAATAAGGCAACTGAAACATTTTTTGGTGACTTCATATGTTTTTTTTTCATCTCTTAAATTGCTAATAAAAGTGTTTTTATATGGATTTGTCAAATTGTAAAAATTAAGAAATAAAAATATAAGTAATTCAAAAACTGTGCTAATTTTTTTAACAGATTATTTTCATTTATATATCTAAGTGGTAACTTAAATTTTTTCATTCCTAAATATTCATAAGTAATTGGATAAAAAAAAATAAAAATACAATTAGAGCCAAAGGCAAATTAATGACATCACCTCTTTTGACTATTACTTTCACCTCTAAACACAAATTTTAAATATTGATGGTAAAGTTCAGTTAGTTGGGGCCTTCGGTCACGAAATTCCCAGTTCTTTAAAAACGATTTTTCAATTTACGACATATATAACAGTTTTTGAGATATTCGCGAAAAACTATAACTTTATTTTAAATATATTGTTCATTACTTTTGTAATTTTTTTGAGGTCCCACTTAAATGTTTTCAAAAAGTTCCTCCATATCATTCCTAATCAAATGCCTATTCAACCATAATTTTCGGATAACGCCAAATAGATTGGTTCAAGTTAAATAAATGCATGCACCTAGTTCATCGAAGTATAAACTCAATAGTGTTATAATTACTAAAAACATTATGCGGCCATATGATTTCGCACAAATAGCCTTTGTTTAGGCCTTTCGACACTTTCTTTACAATTTCATTAATTTGATTTCTGTTTGTCGGCACGTAAAAAGACAAAATTCTATTGATGTTTTGGTGACTGAATCGTTTTCATCTAACAAAATTAAAGCAGACACTTTGATGTTCAGTTCAGGGTGTTCCCTCTTTGCGGTAAGATTGTGGTGATTTGGAATTGTACTCCTTGTAAGGTGTTTCCAAGCGTGATATTTTTTTCACCGTTGACATTGTTTTTTCCTCCTGCATGATGTTTTATCGGATATAAAATTGATTGTGTTCAAAGTGATTGTTACAATCTGAATTTTAATGTACTACTGAACGTTCGAGATTCCAACGGGATACTTTATGAAATATATTATTTCTTAATGATTATTAAAGCTGTATTTGATTATTTTGACTGTACATGAGTCGTCAGTTTTTTTCCTGCAATATGTATCTAATACTATAATACGAGCCAAGTTTGTTTATATATATTGAAATGGAAATAAATATGTATCAATAAGAATTAAGAATCAAAATATCTAAAGTAAAGTATATTCATAAATCTAATATAAGGTAATAAAACCAATGTTAAATAATGTAATTGAAATTTTGAAACGGTAGTTCTTTAAAATGTAAAAAATGAAATGAAAACATAATATGCAATGATCGTATAGAAATGATTCAATTATGAAGCTAGACAATAAAATGATGGTTTGTAGGAAAAGTAAACAATTTAACTAGCAAAATATAATATTTTGAGATTAAACACATTTGACATTTATTGAAAATTAAAAAAAAACAAATAGGAATTTAAATAATTATATAACAAGAGTCTATTCACTCCATACAATATAATGAAAACATACAGTAGTTAGAAAATACGAAATTTATCTTAAAATTTTGATGCATAAGCAGGGAAGCGAACTGTCAAAATTTAAATGATATGGAACTTTCACAATTTCATATTTTAGGCACAACAGGGGTAACACGTCACAACTTTAGATTCTAATAAACACATTTTAGGACAAATAACAGATAAAAACGTAATATATCCACATAAAAATTAGTAAATGAAATTTCATCTGTCAAAATCTTCAGAACGAGATTGTGAAGTAACCTACGAAGCGTTTGGTTTGAAATTCAATCAGTTAGACAAAGAGGGAGCGCTAATTCGATTGGGCAACAATGAAAAGTTTTTATTAAATTTGTCAATCAATAACAATCGATTTTACGGGTGACAATATAGACATAGGACATAAAAAATAAGAAATTGCAATTTTATATAAAATGAAAAGATCTCAAGCAAAATTAAATGTATGAGTGATTAAAAATGAACAAGAGGAACGTTACATTTTAAAATAGTGATTCAAAAATGCCGAATAAAAAGACAAGAAGTTAGAGTTAAAAAACTATAAAAGCGAGTAAATACAAGACCAGAGGGAGATTCAAAATTTAGCAGTGCAGCAGTAAACTTTGTTTGAGGTTAAGAAGTGACAGCCAATGTCAAATAGACAAATAAAGAAGTTCAAGTGCATAAAGTATATGGTATTGCACTAGAAGGTGATAACCAGTAAATGGAAAGCAGTTGATCATTGGAGATATAGTAGCAGCAATTCAATTGAATATAAAAAAGTTGTTAACTAACACACACAAAAAGCTGCAGAAATACATCTACGAATAGTAGCAGTTGCAACGGTTGAAAGCAGATTAAAATATAGCAGAGTACTAAGACATCATTCAAAGAGATCAAAGGTGAAACACTAGCCGGTGGACAAGAGGAACAGTTGGAGGATTAAGTCAGAACAGTTTATTTAAAACAATTTATTTGGCGCTCAACTATATACATTATTAATTCAAAAGTTTATTTACTGGGAAATATTTTTTAGTAACAGGTTTTTATATCAAAATTAAATTTCAGAATTATTCATTACATTTTAAATTTGGTTGTAAATAAGAAAGAACTATCCGAACGCAACAAATCTTTTTAGATTAATTTCATTATTTGATAGTTAAGAGTTCGTTTGATGATTACAATTTAATAATGAACATTTGATTTTTGATTGATATAATATTGAGTTTATGTGTTAATAATTATGAAAATATTTATAAAACATAAATATATAATATATTGTGTTTTACTTTTTCCAATTATAACTGGTAAGTCTTTAAAGCGATTACAAATTTATTTGATCAGTCAACGTTCAAGAACTCAAACTGAGAAGAGTGTCAAAAGAAGGTAAAATAATAAAATTGAAAAACATTCATTTAAATAAAATTTAAAAATAAAAACCTCTATTAAAACTCCATAACAATATATATATATATATATATATATATATATATATATATATATATATATATATATATATATATATATTTCTTTAACATTCCACGGAAGCGTCAGTAACAAAAATGTTATCATCTTAAGATATAAAAGTCAGTTTCAAACTGCAATTTCAGTTATCAAACCTATTATATAATGCTAAAGACCAAAATATATATATATATATATATATATATATATATATATATATAACAGGTCAGGGGTTTATAAGCTTATATGTTCGGAGTGTAATAGCTTCTATGTTGAAATGACTACAACACATTTTTCTACCAGATACTCTTAAACATTACCGTGTTCTTATACAAAAAACAGATTCAACCTTTTCTAATCACTTTCTCTTCACTTGAAAACACGGTAATTTTTAATTATAGCAGATATTATTATCAAACATCTGTCTTAGAACAAATTCAAATCCCTCACAATAGCTACCTGTTTCAATTACTGATTTAGAATGGGTTTTTTCGGCCATTATTAGATAATTTGAACTTTATATTCCTATTTTTTTGTATTCAAATCTTCATTTTTTAATGTACTTTTACTTTGTTCAGTTCATACCTTTAGTTAATTAAGTTCTTATTAATGTTAAAAATGGTTTAGTTGCTTAGTTTTTAATTTTCATTGATGTGTATACGTTTGAAAATGTAATTTGTAAAGCCCGTAGCGTCATGGGTACAGCATAACAGTTCAAATAATGGAAAGCATATTGTTTTTAATTATAACGGCGATATTTGTTGTTATATAACCGTAAACAACATTTAGGGAAAGAATTTTTAATTAAAATAAAACAGGTCCACTTGACCACCGTACATGTTTCATTAAGAAAATATCTCTATTTTGCAGGCGTAATTGTTCGTTTAAATTGTTTGACGATCTACCTTGTTCTCACAATATTGGCAAAATAATTATTAAAATTTAATATTTACTCTCAGGCATATACAGTAATTTTGATATGGTCATATTAGTGTTAAACAGTTCTGTTTACTAAGTTTTCTAGGAATATTTATAATGTAACATTTAACAGACTGTCACTGACAATTACAATACTATATTTCTAAAAAATCAAGGAATATTAAGAAAAGGCCTTTGATCGCATTTAATTATTAGTATTTCAAAACTGCCGAGTAAACTCCGTAATATGTAAAGACCTTGACCAGTTTGTAATAAAATAAAAATTTTGACAATAAGTTTATGTTTCGATATAACCTCATTTAACGGGCTTGGCCCAATGATTGAAGAATTCTCAAGCTGACCGTTTTTCCAGCTTCTACAAACCTTTACTAGTTTTCTTTTACTTTTACGGTACTGTATAGTCACTAGGACCCAAGTGTGGAAAATAGGGCAAGCAAAAAGGTAGAGCATTCACTTTTCAGTTAATGTAGTCACCTTGAATTACGAGAGCAGTGTTTACTTTGTAGGATCATACTGATCATAATGATGGTATAAGCTCGACCCATACTAACAGACAAAACCTAACCTATACTATCAGTGTAAGAAACTGTCAAAAATCTGACATAGGAATTTAACAAAGAAATCTACTCTCCCAAATTATATAGATCTGTTGTGAACTTGCTACACGCCTGATCCGATTGGCACAGAGTGTGTCAGGTATAAATGTTAATGACTGAGTCACACTCAGTACATGGAAGGCCCCATTCTCAAAGGAAGTATTTCAGATGTGGCGACGCATCATTATACAGCCGATGTTCTGATATGTGTGTTTGGTAGACACCAAGTTCGCTGGATCTCACGCTACTAGATTTCGTTTTATGGGATCAACTGTATTAAAACAGAAGGGTTAAAGTTTGAAATTTAAAAGAGATAGTAATATAGAAAAACAAAATTCCCTCCTGAATAAATTGTTTTTACGTATTATAGTTCCAAACTTCTCTATCAAATGGACTTTAATAATAATGCTATATTTAGCGAACATTTCACCTAAAGAAACACAACACATGCTCTGTTTGCCCCCCAGATGTCTTAATATATCCTTATTGATTTGAAAAAAAACGGCCATTAATTACTGGAATGTCTTCGATGGCACATTCCATAGAGGATCCAAAAAAAATGTATGAATTAGATGTTACGGTTTTAGTTCAATGCTGGTTCAATGCAAGTATATAATTGACGAAGGACCTTTAGCGGAACAATGAATAAACACGTGTCGTCACATAAACGAATCACCAAATAAAAGTTATCATTAACCTTTAAGTCGAAGCTCTGGTGTTTTCTTGGTTCTTCTTTCTTCAGAGGCTAGCCCCGTAGCAGCAGGAACAGTTCTTTAGAGCTTCTTCTGGACAACACGATACACAAAAAAATAGCGACGTAATGTTCATTGATTGAGCATACAAAAAATGCGGGTTTAACAACAAATGATGCGCTTTTGTAAACACAAAAGAAACAAAATGAAAGCGGTTTAGCGGTCGTTTCGAACGGAGCTACTAACTCGCGAAATCGTAACGCAAAAAACAACAATAAGCGCCGTCTCTTCAGGCGGAATCCAAGCCACCGAAAAGTTCGGAGTACATTACACAACTCTCCCAAGCGTCCAAACAGCTAGGGAACCGAAACACGAATGTCAATACTGTCTATATTTTACACGCAAAAAACACTTAAAATTAGCATTAGCGCGACGGAATGTTTTAGAAAAGGTGCAGAAGTTTAAAAATCAATGAAGTAATTCAATCAAATTGAAAACAATACACTAAGCAAATTGCGGGAACGCACCAATTACATTTCAAGAATAGCGCTCTTCAATATTTATGTGAACATTTTTCCAAATACGTTATTTACAGTATCTCTTAAGGTGAAACAAAACCTCCAAGAAATATTTATTTGCATCAGCAATTAAGGACTATACCCATATATATATATATATATATATATATATATATATATATATATATGTATATATATATATATATATACATTATGCCGTTTCACCTACAGGTGAAAGGATTATTTTTGATTCAGGTATCAAGTGAGTTTTTACATTTGTGCTGGTATGATGTATGAAATATGAAGAATGCAGATAAATAATAAAAGAAGAATAAAAATTGTCATTAAAATACCTTTATTATCAGTCATCATTGGCTGTCTTATTTATTAATTGATGAAAATTGTTTTTTATTATAGTAACGTTTTGTGTTAATTATACTGTGACCGTTGAATATATTTACGTTTTAATTTATTATGTGTCAATGGGTTAAGTGTTTTCTGTGAATGTTGAATATATATTCTTTTATCTTATCTTATGTGTAATTCGCTATATTTTATTAACTTGGAAAATATTCTTGAGAATGCCATTTACTGTGTTAATGTCGATATCAATGAATTCCTTTAGTGTCATCATTTTTTAACAATAAGTTCACCGACTCTCAAAATTATTTATAATATAAATATAAATGTCTTTCAACAACTGAAGAAAACTATAAGTTGTTATCCGTAATATGACAGTAGTGATGTTCAAATGTCAAAATTCATTGTAAGGGAAAATAGGGGCATCTATCCGACGACAGCACACACCAGACCCAATCATATATTAAAATCATTTTGTTGAACATATTGTCACAATGTAAATCAAATTTGGCTTCTACATATGTAATTCTTTACACAATTCACTACAGATCCAC
This sequence comes from Octodonta nipae, assembly GCA_034190945.1. NCBI lineage: Eukaryota > Metazoa > Arthropoda > Insecta > Coleoptera > Chrysomelidae > Octodonta > Octodonta nipae. Next base: position 16,849,519 of record CM067216.1, read on the forward strand.
CTATCGGCTCCCTGCATAGTTGGAATTATCGTCTCGACACAACAAAAAGCAATCGGTCAAGTTGTTCAGGGGTTACACAATCACTGACAGGGGTACCAACATACAGATTAAAATCTCAATCATAGCTATCGGGTTCAATATGCGTTTTTTGACTAAATTAACATATAGTTGTGATTATTAAATAGTATAGAATTTTTCGTGTAGTTTATTATTAATAGTGACTCAGTGTCATTCAAACACTTCTATATTTTGTACAATAATTAGATTTAAAACAAACACATTGAATATTGATCTGTTTATAGTGTAATATCCTTCAGATGTGCAAACACCCTCCACTCCAGTTCTTTTACCCCTAATTTAAATTTGGAATATGCCATATGCTATACAACAGTATAAAGGTAATTTTACGGACAATTTCTTGTACTATTTCGATTAGAAACCGTAAAATAATAATTTCATGCTACTTATGTTTGGAAAATATACCTAATTTATAATTAATTATAGAAAATACGGTTTCAGCTTATAGATAGGTACTATAAATACATTAAAAAACCGCCTTCAAATAAATAACTTAACTATATATGAAATAATTTTTGTGAAAATAATTTGGGAAGTACCTTTATAAGTTGTACTTTGCAACTTCGCTGTTCAAATTGACTTCAGAAAAAGTATTTAATTGTTGGATCTAAAACTTATTTCATGCTTTTTAGTTAAGCTGTTTTTTAAGTCGGTTTTTGTTTTTTAAAATGTATTTATTTTACAATTCTTAGAGATGCAATGGCGTAATTGGATGCAGTTTTCAAATCTAATTAACTTTATCGATATTACCTAAAATAAGGTATTTTATTTTTAAGCATCATTTACTAGCTTGACCAACCTCGTTTACTATTGAATAGAATAACTTGTTTTTCAAATATGTATATATATTAAGAAAATTTTGTGTATGATTCTAACTTAGGTGAATCCACTATATTGTACATGATTTGAGTATCTTCATTCTTTAGGTCTGTTAAGTATCATTAAGTCTCCTCTTCGCGGATTCTTATAATAAATCTTTATACAGTTTTAATTGATATAGCATAATAGGACGTAGTTTTCAATTCTACTAAACTTTTTCTGATAACAATTTGAGTTATTAATAAAAATAAAGGTGCCTTTCTTTTAAACAGAATTGATGTTTCTCTAGTATATAGTTGGAAAAGTTTCATAAATACTTATACAATTTTTAGTGCAATGGCATAAGTAGATGCAGTTTTTAATTTTAATTACTTCTATTTGATAACAATTTTAGATATTAACAAAAAAAGATATTCCCTTTTGATCAAAATTCATGTTTAATGACAAACCTCTTCTACAGTTAAAAAAGTGACATGGAATGATTATAGTGTACGTTTTAGACCAGGCAAATCTGTTTATAAAGCATAATTTTTCTCTTAAAATTATTTTAAAAAAGTAATCGGTTGATTTATGAATACACACTGTATATATAGACTAATCAAAAATCTTCATTTTGAATTTGATTAACTGACATTTATTTCGATTAATTCAATTTATTTACAATTTACCCCAAGTGCCGAACAGAAACATTTTCATATTTTTAATACCAGCAACTCCACCAAAGCTTACTGTACAAGAAAGTCGTTAAAAATGTTTTTCCCGATTTTCTAAAAAACGGTACACGCTATGTTATTAAAAAATATATGGGACCACTTCGGAATCCCCCAAAACTAATCCAATTTCTTTTTCCGAACAGAATTTTTTTTCATATTATTAATACTACCAACTCCACTAACCAAAGTTTATTGTATAAGCAAGTTGGTAATAATGTTTTTCGATTTTCTAAGGAACGGTACAAGCTATGTTATTGAAAAAACATGGGACCACTTAGTGATATCGCGGAACTAATCCAACTTCTTTTCAATTTTTCCCATGTTCCGAATAGAGAAATTTCCATATTTTTAATACCAGCGACTCCCCCAAAGCTTACTGGATAAGAAAATCCGAAAAAAAAATTTCTCCATTCCCTAAGGAACGGTACATATGTTTCAGTATAAACGATCGAAATTCCTTGAGCCGTTTGCAAGTAAACGCTGAACAAACAAAAAAACAGATACAGACGAATTGAGAACCTCCGTCTGTTTGAAAGCGGTTAAAAATAATTCTTCGGGGAAGAGTTTCCTTGATTCAACCATCTTTGCTACGATTTTAACTTCCTTTTGAAGAAAAATATAATATATTTCACACTTGAAATATGGTTTATTAAAAACAAAAAAATATTACCAAAATTAGTCATTGTTGAACTATTGGTTTTTTGAGAAGCTTTTATAGCTTGACCTGTATTGTATTAATGTAACTTCAATAAACCAAACAGTTTGCTTCAGCGCGATACCATTCATACTTCAGTACGCTTACTGGTTTTCCAGTACGGGACTCAAAAAGGTTCAAAAACTATTATTCAAAACCCGGTCCTGAGCTGTAACAATGACATTGGAAAGTCTATACTTATAAGAGGTTATCAGCTTGGAAACTATAAGCTTCTGAACTATGGATAGAAATAATTTAAATAATTGTATTAATTTAATGTATGTGTTTTAATATTTTGTACCTGTTTGTTTCAGAAATTCGCTACGAAACAGCTTATGCATGCGAAGGCAAAGTGTTGAAAATCGAATGCAAGGACGGCGAACTAATAAAGCTGATTCGGGCAAATTACGGACGATTCTCGATAACAATTTGCAATGACCACGGAAATACTGATTGGAGCGTGAATTGCATGTCACCGAAGTCCCTTAGAGTTCTACACAGCAAGTAAGTGAGCAAATGCTTCTCGAATTCTCTCTCTTGTTGGTGTGTTCAGATTGTTCCTCTGTTTGTGATTAACACCATTTCTCCATGGATAACTAACACTTTGGGTCAACGATTTCAACGAGGTGAACCAAACTGAGGAATGTGACGTGCAGCTTTCGATTTTGCTCATTGCCGAAATTTGAAACCGTAATTGGCAAATTCACATTGGTATTTGTTTGGTTCATCTTTTAGTAATGAAAAATATCAGCACAGTTCAGTTACAGAGTAACTCTTTTTTCTTTGCATAATCGTATTGTTATAACAGTTGATTGAATATGTAAAAATTGGATGTACAATAAAAAATATATTTTGACAGAAGATTCTTGTGGTGCAGTACACACTAGCAAGCATTAGAATGTTTCCAGTTTAGCTTTAGTAACCAGATTTTGTTACTGTTACATGTTTTACAATAACTTTAAGTAAGATGGAATATGTATTTATTTTTTTATAACTCTGAGTCGTATTTATTTTAGTCTGCTAGTTTCAACTCAATTCAGAGTAGAGTTAGCTCCACATATTTATAAATTTGCTACAGGATTCGCTGATATATGTCCTTGTTGTATATTACCTTGATCTGGGCCCAGTTAATGTTGTAGTCTTCGTGTGATTGGTCAACCCAGACTTCCCTATTTCTGCCTTCTGAGTGGGCACGTGATGCTCTTTAACCTGGTGTCCAATGTACAGAATTCCGAATTCGCAAGGGATGGCGTAGATTAAATTTTGTGGTACCACAAGAATGCCTGACTTCTTTGTGTTATAATATTCCACAACGTGCTACTTTATCTTGAAAAAACTCTAGAATGGCCATTATGGTTTTCTCTGCCCATTTATTTTTGGCATTCTTGAATACTGTCTTCAAACTCTTAAATTTCGGTACTGTGGCATGGTTAGAGTTGTCTTTTCCACATAGGTCCATATGTGTATCATTTATGTAAGCTGTGTTCTGATCCCAACCGTTGCTCGGTCATATCATGAAAAAGTAAGCAGACACTCTCTTTTATCTCTAGTGAAAATTTAATGGATGGTTGTGATCGATTTCAGTGCTCCAGGAATCTTTGCAGTTCTCTTCTCCTTGTCAAATACTGAATCTGTCGTCGATGTAGCCAGAAGTTAGGTTGTTGATCCTAGCTGTAGAGTGTTCCTCTAACCAGCCAGATTAGATCTTAAGGCATGGAGGTCAAACACTGGAAACAGTTTCCTTTTCTCGCCAATCCATTCTATTTGGAAAGTCATGATGGTTACCAAAAAGTTAGAAGATCACCTTGAATAAGTCGTATTCGGCATCTGGCTCAAACGTTATGATTTGAGAATTTGACGTACTATGAAATCAAGCCTCCCCTGTATTTATTTAAGACACTATTAGTGAACACTGGTGTATAGGAAGTACTATGCAAGGAGGTACTGACACGCCCTCTCCACCAAAGTAACACTTATACGAGGGTGAATCAAATATGAACCGGACTTTTGTTTTAAAAATTTTATTGGTACGATCAATACAAATTTTAATACATATTATTTTTCTACATAGTCTCCTCTCTTATGTATTCCTTTTTTCCCACCGAATCGGAAGTTTTTTAATACCTTTCTCAAAGAATGAAACTGGTCGTGTCGATAAAGAATTGCGCACAAACGTTTCTACACCTTCGTTGTCCTCAAAGTGGTGGCCTCCCAGTTCTTCTTGAAGTGGCCCAAACATGTGGTAGTCACATGGCGACAAATCAGAACTGTAAGGCGGGTGTTCAAGGGTTTCCCAATGCATTTGTTCAATTTTCCTTGAGTCAATGCAGTTGTATGTGGCCGAGCGTTGTCATGCAACAGAATCACACTTCGGATAGACGTATCCCGCCTCTTTTGCCGATAGGCAAGTTTCACTTGTTGGAGTAGTTCGCAGTAATACTCAGCCGTAATTGTACGGCGTTCGTGCAGAAAATCGATCAGCAGTACGCCTTTCGAATCCCAAAAAACTGTTGCAAGAATTTTCCCTGCAGAAAGACGGGTCTTGGCTTTCCGCGGTGCTGCCTCTCCAGGTTTTCGCCACTCCATGCTTGCACGTTTGGACTCCGGGGTATAATGATGCACCCATGTCTCATCTCAGGTGATAATATGTCTCAAAAACTCATCCCCCTCTGCTCGATATCTTGCTAACAGCCTTTCACATACGGCAAGACGGTTTGCTTTCTGATCTTCCCTTAGAAGGCGAGGAACCCATCTTGCACACACTTTTCGGTAACCCAACTCATCTGAAATGGTTGATTGAGCACTCCCGTATGATATTGCAACGTGTTCAGCAATTGCCAATACTGTAAGATGGCGGTCACCTTCAATCAGCTCACGAATTGCGTAGATAGTCGCCTCATTGATGCTTGTCGTGGGACGGTGTGCATGAGGCTCATTTTCCACTGTCTCTCGGCCATCTGAAAACTTTTTGTGCCAGTCGTACACTTGGGTTCTTGAAAGTGTTTCATTGCCGAACTGTGCAGATAGTCGACGCAAAATTTCAGACGGTCTAACGCCCTCCCGCACCAAAAATTTGACAACAACACGTTGCGCAACAGACGTGTGCACCTCTTGCTCTGACATGATGCTACTAACAGCGCATCGACCACGCCTCGCCAAACCGACGAACTCCCCTCTTCTTAACATCCCTACCTAATATATATCGAGACGTCACGCCACTCGAATTACCTACAGGGCGAGAAACAGAAAGGTCCGATTCATATTTGATTCACCCTCGTAATTGCAAATTTGTCATTGGAGTGCCCCGTACAAAGCTGTCATGTCACTTTCTCTAAACCTACCACTAATTAAAGATATCTGGGGGTGCAGTAAAAAACTTTTCACTAGCGGAGCAGAGGGTCCAAAGTAATCAAAGGTTTTACTTTACAACAAAATGAATAAACTCATAGATGACATGTAGAGTATGCTGAGTATGCTTTACGAGGATATTGACAGGTTATTGAACTATTCAGGTCAGTTTTTTTATCTTTGTTTTAGGATTTTGTTGAATTCATCATTCCTTTCCAGAACAAAATGCTCAATAGGTGCTTAGAGTCTGTTTCACATAATAATCAATTCTGACATTCAAATTGTCTACAAATTATTTGGACCAGAGTAGACTACATCATATGTATAATTCTGATTGAAAGGTAATTTGTCGAATCATTTTTTCTTATATAATTGTCTCTCTTACCAGTCTCTATTTCGGAAGTATAGTATCGGCTAAAAAAAATAATGAATATTATTTTCAAAATGAATTTTTAGAGTACATTTTCGATTGTTTGTGCTTCAGTCATAAATGGCAACTTCGATTACGTGTTTCATGGCCTCAATTGTCTCTGGAAAGTTAGCGTAACACTTATTCTTAATAGATCTTCACAAAAAAAGTCCAACGGGGTCAAATCACAGCTCCTAGTCGGCCAATGACATCAGCATTTCGGTTAATTTTTCCATTTTCAAAAGCGGTGCTTAAAAGATCTGTGGTTATATTCGCTGTGTAAAAAGTGGCGCCGTTATGTTACAACCAATTGTCGTCCATGTGATCTTCCTGAATTTTTGGAAACTAAAATGGCTCTGTGATGCGGCTTAACCAAAATCTGAACCAAACAGTCACTTCTTGTGGTTATATCGGCTTTTTTTGCTTATAGACATTATCTCCGAGATGGTAATGAGCTTCAGCCCATTTGGCTAACCTAAAAGGCATCGGCTGGTCTTATGATGGACTAAGTGAACTTTGTTAATTCTTCAGACCAAGGTTTTTATGCAGAATTTTCCTCAAAGAAGTACGTGAAATGTTCAATTGCTAAAAACGATGGACGAGAACGTCAAAGAATTGTTTATGATACCGTTTTACCAACTCACTTCATAAACTAATCCACAACTTCGTTCGAAGCACTTCTTTTTTAGTTTTTTTTTTGTAAATTTCTTACAGTTTGGGTACAAGGCTCAGCATATTGGAAATCAGTGTTCAATATCTACCAATTTTCTTCAAACTTAAAACGTCTTATTTCGTAAATGTCAAATCTAGTTTTCTGTCAAGTCATGAATATTATTATACCTTTCAAACTAGTAGTTCAAATTCCAAAGGTGAAATGTCCCTCCCTTAAATCAAATGTCTACAGTTTTCCGCTACAAGAAAAGTAGAGACAATCCCTATGAACAGACCAAATAATCAAGGACCTCTTCAACAATCATTTAAAATTACTTTTTGTTCTGATTTCGATCTTTAGAGGGATTAAGCCGGTAATACCGCCCAGTATATCTTGTCTTCGACACCGAATGATATTCAAAGCGCAAAAAGTCTCTTATTATTCAGTCGCTATCGGGAAAAGTTATGCCTTGCTTCAGCGACCACATTTACCTTGGAGATAATTGTTAAAACGTGAAATGTGTTAGAATGTGAAAAGTTTCAATTTCCGTCAAATTAGCTTAAGAGGAAATGGAAATATCTTTCGGGGAAATTTCCATAAAGGTTAGCACTGCCGTAATTGGCTCCACCTTGGAAATATTTGAATAACAAACACCGTGAGTGGTTGGAAGTATTCGAAAAAGCAAAACGTTGAAAATGCTCATCTGGATGAATGTGTCACTGAACAAAGCTGTGTATCTCTTCAGCGAAAGATCATTATCACCGGTTCTTGCAACTGGAGCACAACAATTCAGTCAGACTTGCATATCTAGTTTAACGACAATAATATAATTGGCATTATCATGGATAACGATGTATTTTCGGATGCAAAATCATTCTTCTGTAAATTATAACAAGAAAATCCTAGAGAAAATCTCATGGTTGTTTGGTTCTAAATGTTCAAATCCCATAGCATTGCGTCCTATTTAATAAGGTTGAAAAGTGTTGAAGCTCCTTATAAATCGTTGTTATCTTCCTCGTTTGATTTTAGCGCAGACGTCAACGCTAATGGATATTTATAATTAAATTCTACTCAGAAATTAACTCCCATTATTATTTGGTGATCATTAGAATAAAATTCTGAATTTGTAGCAACACCTGTAGGCTTCATTAGACAGTGCCAATTTAATTTAAAAATTCATGATTATGCGCATTATTTTAATCCAGTTCGAAATTGACTAAACTAAACTTATTCTAATCGATGGAATAGTCGACGCGGTTCTATCCAATGGCCAGCTCGGTCACCAGATTTGAGGTATTAAGATTTTTTTGCACGCATATTTGAAGTCGAAGGTATACGTTACGGAACCGAAAACATTAGACAACAAAACACAGCCTTTTTTCTAAGCTATACAAACTTTAAGCCATAAAAGCATTTCCTTAAACAGAAATATTTAAATTACTTAACATCTGTGTAATGAATAATTATTTAAAATTGATTCTAATTGCATATATAGGTTTTAAAATATAATAACCATATTTATTATAATTTTTCAGTTAAAAAAAGTTATATAAGCTATAAACAAATACTGTAAATGTTTAAATTATGATAATATAAATTTGCATCCTTAATACAATTAAAATGTAGTAACAACGAAAATACTTACATACATAAAAAAGCGATGTATAAACATTCAATTTCTATGTTTTTGCTATATCGGTATTAATTTTTAGATGCATCAAATTTATTCTTCGCTTCCAACACGACTGTACAATTTTTTCGCGAATTTTAACTGAATTGTCGCGAATACTAAACAGGATCTAACACCTCAATTTTTCACTAGTAACAATAATATACAGTATGGCCCTTAAGAAAAAAGTGTAAGTCATAGGTTAAAACCCATTTCTTCTATAAAAAAAAACTAGAAACACCATTAGCTTCCTTTAAATTCTTGCCTCAAAAATTACTTCATAGCAGAAAAATCATTCGTAAATAAACACCTGACTAAAATAAGCCAAAAATGCAAGAAAATATCCCCCCTCCCCCTATATATTATTGTGGTCGTGAGGTTTTTCATTTGTTCTCCAGATAATATTCTTGTAAATAAATTCTTAAAAGCCTGCTTATACCGTAACATGTGCCAACATGTTTCAATAAACTGAAGTTTTGAATGAAGCAGTGGCAGCTCCAGGGGGTCATAGCGGGCATGACCCCCTAAAATCGTCACAGTGGCAATTTTTTTAAAATAAAAAGATGATGAAAATTATAACAAAAATAAATAAGTAATATCGGTAAGGCATTCAAAATAATTTTAAGAAATTCGTGACCCCCCCCTCCCAACTTTTGACTGCGGCCACTCCTGGAGTGAAGGTTAAAGTGATTGACAATTGCAGCAACCTACCAGTTTAATTGGATCCAGGTACTTCGTTACATTAAATAGTTTTAATTCTCATCCATACTTGATGTTTGTTAACACATTTTATCAGAAAATGACCGAAATTCATTCCTTATCAATGTCTAATGGCCTGGAGGACCTAACACGGGATAGCACGTTGTGGTCGAAACCGGGCAAACTTTATAAATTTTGTGTACGGTCATTTCAACTTCATGATTAAATTAACAACAAAACTCCACAAACTCATTGTTGAGAACGCCCTCATTTAGAAAATTATGGATACTTTGCAAAATTAATATTTTTCTGACCCGACCGTCAGCGATGCTGTGTTCCTTCTTGGCATGTAAACAGTAGAAATGCAGATGGAATTGGAAATTTGCCATGCTGTCTAAATTATTGGAACTGGCTTATAAATACATTCTAGTAATCTGCCTTTTTAGTGGAGTTGCAAAGGTTTCTATACAAAAGTGGTAAATTATGACAACTCACAATTAACTCAGTTTTCAAGTTAAAGTTGCCTCTCAAATTTCTAGGTTAACTTTAATTGATGAAATTTATAAAAAATAAATGCTTTCTAGCATTGAGGTTTTACCATACGAACGATATAATAATCAAAAACAATTATAATTGAAAACACAAATGGCATGTTTCAATCGTATGATTAGAAGAAAGTTTAATCTGTAATTTGACTATTTGACTTTTACCTCCTATGTATTTTTTCTTATCATTTGTCTAGTTTTGTTTACCATTTATCTAAATTCCGCAGAATTTTATTTTTTTCCATGACATATGTCAAATGCAGCAAATTCCTGCCCAGCACATTTTAGACGACCTGTCAGAGAGCTCCTCGAATTCATTCCCAAACGCGTGCATTGAGAGAGCTGGACCCATACTCTGGCTTCCAAGGGCCCCAGACCTGACTCCATTTGATATTTTTGTATTTTTTAAGAGGGGAATAGAAACAAAAAGCAGTTAAGAGAAAGAATAAATGTTGCTTTTGAAACAATGTGGGATGAGATACGACTAGAGACAACGACTGTATCAGGCAGAAAAAGGTGTCGCGATTGCATCTGTAGCTGTGGAAGCCAGTTTGAACAAGATTGACAGCAAATTATTGCAACGTGATGCATGTTTTATTTTTTTGTAGTTGTAACCTTGTTAGTTACAAACTCAAAATTTATTATTATTGCCTTGGGTTGAACTAGAGACGTTTTTGAAAGCATTCGAAGTTCTCACTTTGCCTTGTTATTTTTTTTATAATGTAAAATGTTAATGACTTTTTTATGGAACCTCGCCATTTTTGGACTCATAATTTTTGCAATCAATTATTTGTGTCAAATATCGAATGCAGAACACCAGGTTAAAGGTTATTTGATGAAGATTCAGTGAACAATAAAAAAGTTACGAAAGTTTATATGAAAAAATCTGGACATTAAGAAAAAAACAAAAACCGTAAACTATCTAGATGCTATATGGGCTACATAATATAGCACACGAGCCCACCTTTCTGCCCTCCAAGTGTCCGCGGACACAGCAACTCTTAATCTATTACCTGATAACGCCTTGATAATGCCAAGTGAGACCTTGGCGACACGTCTGCAGGATTCAAACATGAATCAATATAACGAACGGATGTATTCCCGGATAAATATATGGACTACATATTATAGCACATGAGCCGACCTAACTGCCCACCATGTTTGGCGAACCTTCTACAAAACACCCTGTATATATGAAATAGGGAATGAGAAATATTCATACAAAAATTCAGCTAATATAAAATTAATATATCACTTGAAAATTGAAATTGCTGTTCAGTATGCATAAAAATTTTCTCACGTACGTTTAAAAAAAAGCAAAGGAAGTTATGACTTTATGATGCGGGAAAATTCTATTAGAATTTTTCTCGAAGCATTGAGCTGAAAAACAAGTCAATGAGGACGAGCTTAGCGAAATTCCCTATCGAAATGTACATAAACAAAAGTCAAAGCAGCTCACTCGACGAGTTTTTTATTGGAACACGATGTCTCGAGACCTGGAAAGGCATTTAATTCCGATTTAAACGCTTCACAAGGTATCCGAGATATATCTTTAATAATAATTCTCAGGACATAATTATTCCAAGGATACGCGATTTTGTTTTCTTTTGCTCGAATGCAGTTCTTAAATCATCTTAAATATGGCGAGGTATTTTATTAATCTGAAACAAGTCGCAGCTTACATGTCAATTAACAGCCGGCCGACCGTCAATTAGAAATTTAAATTTTTTGTGGTGATTATTAAGAAAGGCCTCCGACCATGGGTGGCAAAAATCCTTTTTCGAGATCGACATGTGTGGGCTTATTAGACTGGGATCATTTCAAGGAAACTCAAATAACAATGAAATAACAAAATCAAATATCTCGAATGACTATCGGTCTTCAATCTCATTTCATTCTCTCATTATATTATTTTCAGAGCAGTATGTGTTCTTGTATGACGAAGAATTCACATTCGATGTTGACATTATAGTCCGGGATCACAGTGGGCTAAAATCGCGAAATTCGGACATAACGATTCATAAATAGATTGCTGAAATCTAAATGCGTTTACAATAATTTAAAGTTATATGACTTTTTTTGTTAACATATTACTTTCAGGTTTGATGTATAAAGCTTAGTATCAAGTATGTAGGTTAGAGCTGATTAGTAAATTATTCATGATATTTCTATAGAATTTCATCGAATTATGTGCACAAATATTCTAAAGGATTTATTTCCACCTTCATTCAATTTATATAATTTTTTATATTCTACTGATAACACCAACAAATGACACCACGGAGGTGAGGAATATCGTTACTGTTGTGAGTCAAACTCTCAAAGTAATAAAAAAGTCATGCATATTTAAAAAATGTACACACTTTTTTTCGGGATTTCAGCCTAATACAGGGCGAGGTCTGATTTGTTTCTTCCCTAATTTTTATCAGAATGTCTCCGGGAGTAGAAATGGCGATTCCTCTGAAAAAGGATTGATTTTTAAATTGATTCGTATCGAAAGTCAAAAAGGATCGATTTGTCAACAATGTGTTTTAGGTATTTTCATAGAGAACACAAAACGACTTACGCAAAATGATCCGTCTGTATTGTCTTTCTTATACTTGGAAAGTGATACTTGAAATTTAAGAATCGATTTTCTCAAGTACCTACATTAAAAAAACATAAATTTGAAATCGATTCACTAGATCGATCATTGCTTAAAACAATGGAAGTTCGATAGGTTTCAATTTAAAAACCTGTGCTAGCCCCAGCAAAAATTGTACAGTTTAAAAATGGTCGACTTAAACTCTGTATTTGTCATTTTATATGTTACGTTAAAAATGAATTCAAATAAATTTCTACACAATAAAATTTCACATCGGGATATTTTTTCAATTTGGAAAAATCAAATTTTCCGCGACGCAATAGTGAAAATTCTTTTAATGAAAAGTCAAAGATGACGTTTGGGACATTGCTTAACAGAAACTGAAGGAAATACTTGGTACTTCTACAAATTCAGTAAAAAAATATTATTACAGAAAAAAATTATAGTGCATGTCAGGTGCATCAGATTTAATTTTTTCAGCTGGAGGTGACTAGTTTTCCACCACGTCATTTTGAACTTCTTTTTTCGCCTTTTTCACTACTGTGAGGGGGTTAATTTTATTTTTCCAAATTATAGCAAATTGTAACGCAAACAGATTAATCTTTATTCATTTCTAACTTAGATTATTAAGCTACTTAACGAGATAATTAAGCTAAAAAAGTAGGTCTAAAACGAAAAATTCACTCTAAATGGATCATATTCAAATTCTTAACCTAACAAATTTCCATCTGACATTCGCGTTTTCGGTTCAATCAAAAAGCCCAACTAAGGCATTTCTGAAAAGATCTCGCCTGGGCTATTAAAGTTGATTGCACAAAAAAACATAACTACGGTGGACATATACTTTTGAATAAACTTAGGACACAATAAAAATAAAACATTAACAGAAATTGGTTTTATCAGTTGCTGCTTGGAAAGTAAGTGGTTGATACCAGTCATAATCGTTATGGGTCTGTTAGGGCATTTTGTCATCCCACAAACACACATTCGTCGAAAGAATTGACGCCACAATTGAGAAAAGAAAGAAAAATTATAAATTCGTATTTTGATATCTATAAATTTTCTTGCATCTAAATCTGTGACTTCCTCGGCCAAAATTTTCTGTGATCTTTCACATCTATTTTGTTGTGGGTGTCTTCATAAACGCAAAAATTTACTTTTTAAATTGCTTCGGTAATGGTTTCGTATAATACATTTTGGTTGACTTAGATGCTTATTTCAAATCTACGGAGGTTAAATGTTCCTAAATTTCATAAAAACTTTCGTCTATTATCAAGTATATTAGCATATATTTGGTCTAGAACCTATTAGAATGATTTGGTCGGTTACGAAATTTTATAATTTGTCATAAAAGGATTCTGTTTCCTGATTTGTTCTCTCATTCAAAGCCTATATTGCTATGATAGTTGTAGTTCGTTTATTTGGACTAAAACTCTGCCGTCAGTTATGTGACTATGACATAACTGACGTTACATTTTTATTGATAAATAACCTGCATTTAGATTTCTTTTTGGTTTCTGGTTAGCTCGTTAGGATCTTCACTAGATTTTTCTGTGCAATTTCTGTCACCTTGAATAAATTTTCTTTACCTGTGTATCTTTGATACAGCTGGTTACTAACCACCTTCTCAATATCCTAACTAGGAGGGCCGGAGATTTTCTACTTGGATCTCCTTTTCTTAGCAATTTTAGAGTTTGAAACTCGCCCTATGAAGGATTTGATAGTTTTATGACATTATTAGACATAGATTAACTTTTATGACATAGGGGCTGTTCAATTATTACGTAAACAGATTTATTACAATTATTAACCCCCCTCTTTCTCCCTTGTCAGCAGAAGTACCACTAATGTCACCAAAAATATCAAAAATAAGCAAAGCAAAGACTCCGCGCCCCCACCTTATAATGTTTACGTAATAGAAGTGTAAAGTATGGTTACTTTTGAGTACTCGTAACTATTCGTTACTTTTCAGTTAAGTACTCGTGTCTAAATATTCGTTACTCGGTACTCGTTCGGTATATGCGGTGTAAATATTAAGGCTCTCGATTTCGGTATTTAGTATCAGATGTAACGACGTTTCATAAGATCATATGAGTAAATGTAGAAGATATTTCGATAGTGTATGGGTCCTAAACAAACAAAAAAATTCTTTAAAATCATTCCAGCCGTTTAGGAGGAGTTAGAATCTGATCTTAGTGCCACCTACAGGGTGCGGTTGTGAATCTAAACCATCCAAAGACCCGACCAGACATACAAAAAAAATCATTAAAATCCATCCAGCCGTTTAGGAGGAGTTAGAACCCAATCTTAATTACACCTACCGAGTCCAATTTTGAATATAAAGCATCCAGAGACCCACCCAAACATACACAAAAAAATCTTTAAAATCGTTCCAGCCGTTTAGGAGGAGTTAGAATCCGATCTTAGTGCCACCTATCGGGTCCAATTGTGAATCTAAACCATCCAGGGACCCACCCAAACATAAACAAAAACTTTCATCAAAATCGGTCCAGCCGTTTAGGATTCTATAACGGATAAAGGACATACGTTCTCAATATATAAAGAAGATTAGCTCACCATTAAGTGCTTTTAAGTGACTAGTTGAGGCCTTCGAAACAAGCCTGGAAGCAGATTTATCAAGGCCAATTGCAATTGTTGGGTGTTTAGCTGTAAAATACTTCCTTAAATTAGATGTCGTTCCTCCTTTATATGAATAAGTATTGTTGCATAAATTGCACTTTGTCCTCTCATTGGATAACAAGGTAAAATAATTACAAATTTCACTTCGTTTCTGATTTTCAGTCATGCCAAGGAGATGCAAATTATATGTTACTATCAGAGATTCAACATAGAAAAACTTATTTTTCATTAGAAGTATTCCGAGGCACTCACCTAGCAAAATATTTCGATTTCAAACCGAATTTTATAATGAATATATAATATTTACAATAATAAAGTTACAGATTTTCCGAAAATACATTCACACAACACAAACGCAGGGACTAAATCCACAAATTCCACAACCACAAATAGTTCAAAATTCAACTGACATCTTTGTTCTTTTTCACTAAATCGTGTACTTTGGACTTCTTTAAGTTCGAATTCTTAAGGGATGGGCGGCGCGCCATGTGACGTTGGTTGAGAAATCATTTGTCCGCCAAACAGTCTTATAGACTAATATAAAGGCTGTAACAATGCAATTTTATAATAAAACTGTAAACCAACATTTTATTGTTATCATTTCTATATTATAACACATAAATAATTATGAATTTGATTATTAATATAAAACATTTTTTTGACATATTTATTATAAATAAGAAATCTGTAATTACTTCAAAGAAGCTTTCTTAAAATATTGATCGATGGCACTATTCATAGTATTCATTTTGCTCGCCGTCATACAGTTCGACTGGTTCTGCGGCTAAAAAGTAACTCAGCCCATGTCGAGTATGTGTTTACATTACCATTCATCAACATCAAGGATTCGATACTTACAGAAACATTCGAGTACTCGAATAACTATACCGCTGGTGAGTTTTGTATTAGTTGCTTCGGATCCAGGCAAGTTACGAGTACTCGAGTATCGAGTAGTTACTTTCTTACACCTCTATTACGTAATACTTGAATGACCCCATAACGATGTTATAAGTGAACTAAAACCTTGCACCACCCACTACAATGGGATTGCTCTTATTATTAGAAGAAATGTTATACAACTAAGTTTATAACTACATTTCTTCATCATTTGGAACTGTGATCTAAAATTTCTAGATCCAACCATTTTCAAATCAAACACAAACCCACACACCCGAATACAACTATACACAACACATCACTATACTCAGTTTCCCATCAATTCATTTGATATATATCTATCAACTTGCAATTCAACGCAATCAAAACTATACATCGAAACTTATGCAATGAAAATATCAAAATTATTATAAATGAACCAAATACATAGGTATACAAGTTAATGGACAACAAATTTTTCTGGATGTCAAGGGTGCTGCTCTGAGACAAGAATACATGACTAGCAGGTATTGTCACATTTTGTTTGTTTAACAACGAATTTTTGCCTGTAGTGATTTATGCATTGAATACGCCTTTTAAAAGAGTGTCACCTCAAATCATGACGAATTACAAATGAAACTGTGGAAATAAGAATTTATGTTACACAGTTCCTAAACACCAGCAAAATTTGTTGTTCTACTTCGAAACAGCTTTCTATCATAATGTGATAATATCTAAAGTACATACCGCGCATACAGAATAGTCATGAATAATATATCGTTGCTTATAACTTTGAATTGTGCTGATATTTCAATACTAACTTAATACTGTGTGTTTCTATAATCATAACATTACTATTGTTTTCATTTTTATGTGTGTTATTGCTTTTTGTATCTGTCAATATTGTATGTTATAATGTGAAAAACTAAGCGGGGTAGTTTACACTGTTTTCCACAGTGTTATTATCAGCTTTTCATCGCTTATTTTTTTGGAACGCTTTCTAGCAAAATGCTAAATTTGGGATACAAAACAAATTAATTTTAAGTACTTAGATAAAACTGTTTTCCCAGTCTATGTTTAAACGTAAATTGAACTCTTTTGTTTATTTTTTTTCTACACTTTGGTGCTATCTAGATAAGTTTTTGTAATTAAATATTCGTATCAGTGATATGCCATCAATATGCTAAATTTGTTGTACCTATCACATTATAAAACCAGAATTATTACTTTTGGTTTCAAATATGTTAAACGGTTTGATAATAATATTAGCAAGATTGCAGTTTCCGCTTATTAAGTGCTGCATAGTTTTCAAATTGTATTAAAATGATTTTTCAAGTTTCTCCCACCTCATTTATAAATAATTTAGATTTTGGGTTCAATTTTGGTGTGGTAAAGTAGTTAAATCTGGAGACTTAAGTGACGCTTCAATTAATTCTCTTCGGCCTACCATTAAAGACGTTGCCGAAGTATTGTCCTATCATTATGCTACAGTCCCAAGTTTTTTGATTTCGGAAACAGCCGATTCAGTTCGAGAGCGGAATGTCTTGCAGAAATTGTACATTTCCAGGAATTATCCTGTGAGCGTTTCTCCAGTACCCAATAGCGCCAAACCGCCCTTATTTAACTAACTGACCCTTTAGTATAATATTTGAATCTATTTATATAAACAGTAAGACTGTCTATCATTTTGATTAACACTTGTTAACACTTGACTATCTTCCAATTATGTAATAAAAAATCTTCCTTGTAATATTTTCCATGCTACGCTACCAGGCCTCGCATACAGCCCAGATCTGGCACCCTATGGCTTTTTGTTCTTCCTCTAAATGAGGAGCTCGCTCATAGGAAGATATTTCAAAAACATTTTCCGTATTCACAATTTTAAGAAATTAATTTCACACGTATTTTCAGATTATTAGTCTGGCTTTAGCTGTAATTCTGATTTGTACCTTGTACGAGGGCTGCCTTTTATATTCCGGGATTTGAGAACAAGAACAAAAATTAATCATCGAAAATCGCTTTATTGTTTTTCAGAATATTCCCCATGAAGATCTATACACTTTTGCATGCGTTTGAACCAATTGTCAAAGAACTGTTTCCACTCTGATTGAGGTATCTCCAAAACATGCATTCGGAACGCAGCAACCGCTTCTTCAGGTGTCGAAAAACGTTGACCTCTCAGTTTGGTTTTTACGTACGGGAAGACAACTGGCAAACAAATGGTTGTGTATCACTCAGAATTGACTGTTCTGCGTTGTTCTAGTGGTACGGTTGCGACATGTCCAGTTTTTCCGAAAAAATAGGCTATCATTTGCTTGGAAGTGCTTCGTGCGCGAACAACTTTTGTTGGATTCGGTTTATCTTGAAACACCCATACAGTCGACTGCTGTTTACTTTCGGGCTCATATGCGTAAATCCACGATTCATCACCTGTCACTATGTCATAAACGTGTTTTGAAGCACCGCGATCGTATTTTTTGAGCTTTTCTTTCGACCAATCGACACGAGCGTTTTTTTGAACGATTGACAAATTGTGTGGGATCCAACGCCAACAAATTTTTTTGACATTCAAATATTTATGCAATATTGAATGTATGCTGGTCCCACTAATGTGTAAGGTTGACTCAATCTCAGGATAGGTCACATCATCAATGGTTTCCGGAACAACAACTGTTTTTGGACGACCTTCACGAAATTCGTCTTGGAGTGAACTACGACCTCCATTGAATTTACTATACCATCGATAAACAGTGGTCCTTGATGGAGTTTCATCGCCAAAAATTAAATTAAGTTCATCCATGCACTCTTGCTGACTTAATCTACGTCAAAAGTCGTAAAAAATAATCCCACGAAAATGTTCACGATTTAATTTCATTATGTCAAAACGTTCTGAGTACGTATAACCTCAAAAATGTCAAATTTTACGATAGAGCTGTCAGTTGTCAGATTGCAACACTAGGGTTGTCCAATCCCGAAATATAAAAGGCAGCCCTCGTACATAAACAATCTTATATACTAATCTTGAAAGACGTAATTCAAGTAGTTTCTTCATCACCCAGCCCTTGAAGTCCACTATTCAACATAGTCCTCCTTCATTGATTGCCATCATCTTCTATCTAGGACATCTGCTTACTTCCCCCCTATTCCATGCAGCAAACTGATAATTTCTTATCAATGTGAGTTCCGAACTCATCAATCTACCCACCTGGGGACTATTTTCAAGAATTAATATTTTCATTCAAGAGTTTGTGATCAATACTCCTTCACTCTGGCCTATGCGGGTTTGGGTGGGGGTGACGGATTTACAGGAAAGGGCAATATAGGAGGAGAGAATATGGATCTGGCTCCTCCTGGGAGTAAAGTTAGTAGCTAACATAGGGCAGAGTTCGTAAAACCCTTTGGTACCCTATCTTCCACTGGGATCCTGCTACCCTTACCACTTAACCCACCTTGCAACTTTTTCTTCTTTCTCAAGATAACGAGCTCAGTCAAAAGGAAATCGTTTCGAAAATTGGAAAGGATATAAATTCACACAATTGGTGGTGAATCTAGCTTTAGTTGTAATTTTGGATTAAATAAAATTTTTTGTACATACACAAATAGTTGAATTTCAGATTACTGGATCATATTGTTTTTGCTGTTTTAAATTGCATTTCACTCCAGTCAGATTTTATGAATTCGGGATAATTCCTAATATTAATTATCCCCTTATTTAATTGAAATTTGAATCGATTATCAGCCGGTAATGAATAAGGATGATCGAACAAGAAGCTTGCGCTCATGTATATATGTATACGGATGTATATGGGATATATCTACTGCCAGAAGTGGCAATTTGTAATTGGGTTGGTTCAATAGAGATAAACAACCGTGTATAAATGGTATTGCCCGGCGGTGGTACAACAAAAGTAGATTTCATAGCATCATGTTCCCCTGGCGTTCAATCATAGTGACATGATAATTCATTTCAGCTAACACATTTCGACTAATTGAACAGAGATGAATTTCAACGCCATAATTAATATGTATTAATCCAATAGATATGTATATGCCCCGCGACTATACTGACAATTGACGACAAGTAATGCGTGAAATTCGCGTATACTGACCGAGAAAAATGAAGGATATCTATCGAAATTCACCCTCATAACCCAGTGCAATCTTTTGAACTGTGGAGGAGTTTTTCTTTAAAAAATATCCCAACTTCCCCCTATCGGATATCTGAATTTTAGCACAATATTTATTTATTTTAGGGGGCTATATATATATATATATATATATATATATATATATATATATATATATATTTGTTTTTAAGTTTTCGCGGGCACTAAATGTTTCAGGTGGTTTCCGGGAATTCATCCGCGTAGTTGATAACTGATCCCTGCCGGGATCGATGGTAAAATGACGACGTTTCTAGTTACTCGAATTCGAGTAACTAGAAGCGAAAGCAGTAACTAGAAGCGAAAGCAGAAGGCTACGAGAATTATGCGAACCGACCTGAAGAGGGCAGATGTGACTCTGCCGAAACGTCGTCAGTTTACCATCGATCCCGGCAGGGATCAGTTATCAACTACGCGGATGAATTCCCGGAAACCACCTAAAACATATATATATATATATATATATATATATATGGTAAAATGAAAAATGACGACGTTTCGGCAGAGTCAAGTTTTGGCGTTTCATTGCTGTTATTAATGTTTTTGATGTTTTTGGCATTTTTGATTTTTCTGACATTTCTCACTTTTTTTACTCTCCTTTACATTTACGGTGATATTTTCGTTATAACTGTTAGTTTTGTCATTTTAAATTGTCTCAATTTTTCTCGTTTTAGGTTTTTGACACAATAAATTTAATACTTTTGACAAATATTATGTTCTTATGTTTGGTGTATTTAATATCCTTAACGTTTGGTGGTTTATAATATTTTTTTCATTTTTTTGGAAATTATTTTTTTATAAACCTTATCTATGACTTAACATTTCCAACATTTTCTAATATTTTTAGATTTCACCTGCGATAAATCGGAAAATGTCCCCTTTTTGACGAATAATGTCTCTATTCATTTAAAGAACTGAAATCAATGTATGAACTCCCATGCAATGAATAAATACTCCACAATACATTTATCGACTTACGTGATGATCGCTATTGTTAAATTCAGTTATAGTCATTTCGGTTGAAGAACATGTATACCAATATTCGCGCCTGCATCTTGTTTGTTCCCTAAAAATTACTGACACCCATCGCCCCATAACAGAATTTTCGTAAAATATTTCATCAAAAAATATTTCCATTTTGGCAAAATGACGACTCACGTATTCCTTTAGGTTCCGACAAAATAGTAATTTTTTCAAAAAGACATTTTCCCATCTGTCCCCTATGGGTTAATTAAATTTTTGCAAAATCCTAATACTCGTTATAATTTATTTGGGTAGGGAAGTAAGTATAAGCACCAATTTTCGGGCGTCCGTGTCACATTTTATTTTGGAGATATTATTTTTTTTATTTTTAATTTTTTTCTAATCACATATCGGTATGAAATAAACCTTACGACCTACTCTCATACCTATCAAATATATACATGACTCGAGATTTTTATGTTAGGTTTGTAGGTTTACTTTTAAGTTTATATTTAAGAATTTATTAATGTTTAAAATGTTGCCTCCTTACCTTTTGATTACTCTTTTTTTTTTCGAGAACATGTGTTCGAGGCTTCACTTATAACACATATATGTTATTTTATTAATAACATTTATTGAAACCTAATTTTCTCAGGCTATTAATATGTTATTATTGAATAATTGTCACTTTTTTAAATTATATTTACCAAATATTTTTTCTGGATGTGGACACCCTAATCACCTAACGGTATGAAATATTCTTTACGACCTATTCTCATACCTATCAAATATATATAAAAAAAATTTCATAAAAATCGGAGCAGTTCGAACACTAACACCTTGAAACGAGATTTTTGTATATTACGTAGTTTCTCAACAATATTACTAAAGTATTGAATTTCCTGGAAAACAAGAATGACCTCCATTCTAAAATATCGCAAAATAGCAAATCACGTATTCATTCACTTATAGAAAAGGGTCAGCCTCTTAATTCTCATGCCTTTATCACATTTGATTGCCGAAAAATATAAAGTTAAAAAAAAATTCCCGCTTGTGCCCCACGACATAATTGAATTTTTAAAAAATGGTTTAACTCGTTATTTTTTATTTATAAAGAAGAATATATACGCCAGTTTTCAGGCCCGTATCACATTTTATTTTCACGATTTTGAAATTAATTTTAAACAATAGAGCTTTTACTAAATTCCATCTTGTCTAGGGCATCCAACAATTCATCTTCCTTCTAGGTTTATAATTCTTGGATTCTTTGGGTATTCTCAGGTCTGTCATTCCTTCTACCTGTTCTTTCCATTTCATTCGATAATTTGACATTTCCTTTTGTATACTATCTATTCCCAGTTCCCATAATATATCTACACTTCTGAACAAATCTGACCTAGAGCAGCCTTTTACTTCTCTCTAAATTTTCAGCTGCTTCAGTTTTACTCCTCCTGTCTATTATATTATTTGTGACGTTCTGTTAATGGTATTACATATTTTAAATTTGTTTATTACTTTTAATGTTTTTTTATCAAGGTTATATCGTTTCCAAGACCATTAAAATGGCTAACCTTATCTGTAGTATTGTTTTCTAAAGTTGTTTGGCATCGGTCCTGACTCTTGAAATGTCATTATCTTTGTTTTCATTTCATTATCATTTTGTTTCATTCATATTCTCTAAAATTTTCCGTGGTAATGATGTGTATTTGGTCAAAAGCTGAGTAAAAATAAGGTCGCTGCAGGATTTTCGAGTTCTAAACTCGCATAGCTCTTTTCTGTTCAGGTCAGAAATTCTTCAAATCTTAATAAACTGCTGATCATAACAATAACCGTAAGTATATTAATTAGTTTAATCTTTTGTTTAGTTTATAGTCGTGGTATAAGTTCAAATACTTCTTTTGTAAAATTTTAACAAAAAAGTGAAACGTTTTAGCGAACAAAATGCTGAGATTCTTGTGGGAATGATATTTATAGGTCCAATAAAAACAATACCGCATTTTGCCAACAACAATTCCAAAGACGATTATTCATTTATCCCCTCGTGTAAAGCAATCGTATAAGCATCCGTACGCCCAATGTGCGATATTAGGCACTACATATCATAGAAGTAATGTACAGTGCATATGTGCACACAGTTATGTAAATCCTATTTTGTCGTACAATATCTTAAATCAAGTCTTAATGAACAGAAACTTGGGGACATATATCATGGATTGGCATATACCCAAGTGTCGTATAATTGTTTCGGCGTGTATGTATGAAATGCAGTCGGATAGTAATCTACTACAAACTATTTCGTTGCATACGAAACAAAAAGGAGTGATTTATAGAAATGTTCATGGTTTTTAACTAAATATTTTCATTATTATTATTTTTATAATTAAAACTAAGTTTTTCTGCTATAATTATAGAATGGTTTTTGTTATTTGAGAAAAAATTAAAACTGTTAAACGCGATTTATTGTTGCAAAAACAAGATTGATGAAATATCTATGAAAAAGTCCTCCAGATGTTGCTGGTTTCTTAATGCTTTCCAAGAGCAACCCAAATACGCTCAATAGGATTTAAATCGGGACTCTTCGCTGGCTAATCCATATGTTAATTTTTTAATAACATGTCCGTGTGCAGGCTCGCTTTTATCCTAAAGGTTACATAAAGTTGTCCCAAACAAAAACGAAGCCACCTTCAAATGTTTTCCTTGCTTGTACTTAGCAAATCAACATACCTACTTTGTCACAGGCTCCAACATAATTTCATCGATCTATGGTCCAATTAAGAAACTGGGCTAAAAGTGGTGTTACTCTAGCGTATCTTCGAAATGCCGGTTACGTACATTCGACAACACGAAACATGGTTGTCACCCAACAATTCCAAACATTTCATATCGTATCCTCTATTAATAGCAGCCTCTATTTCATTTTGATCAATGTGTTTCAAAGTTATGAACATATTTTTGGGTATTGTAGTGGTTTATTCGTTAAATGTAGTTTTGATGAAATAATTGGCTATAGGAATTACAGGTCATGATTCTTCGATGCTTATAAGCACCTTATACGATGAATGTCAGCGAACTGAACATTTAGATATCAACGACATCTATTGTCATGTTGAGTATGCATTAAGTATGATTCCAATCTCGTGTCAATACATGCCCAGTTGATAATTGCATAAATGGATATTTGTACCCCCCAAATAATTTACAAAGCTCCTGTCACAAGAATTTCAGTTATTTGCACTCATTAATTTTGTACGGGAAAAATGTAATAATTATTTGTGAAAATTCTGTAAAAATTCGTGTTGGGAAATTCCACTAATGACTATTTAGTCCAGCCTGTACGGTTTCAAAAGCCGCTTTCATTACAAAACTTCAATTACATTTTATTGTTTCGTCGAAAATATTGCTCTAAAATTTTTACACACAGAACGGCTATGATATCGAAAGCCACCGTGCAATAATGGCCTATTCCAATATTCACGGTACATTTTACGGCATATAAAGCATAAAACTGAATTAATTTGTATCGAATGACCGAAAAATATCAGTAATAAATGCCAATGAAAAGTTTTAAAAAGCACGTTGACGTTAGAATTGTCCAAACGCATCGGTACTCTTTCGGCGTCATTGAAAATTTTAGTTTTTATGCCGGTCTTAAAAGTTTTATGATGTCGTAACTATAGATATATAAAACACATATAGCGCCCACTAATATTACCTGAGGATTGTCTTCTTTTTTTTTTGGAGCTCGTGTCAATTTTGATGACAGTTTATTGATGAAACTGCAAAATGTTTATTAGACATAAAAGGAAGGAATTATTCTACGTCAAGTGAGAATTATAGTTTCGGGGAGATTTCAACAATTTTGAATACTTTAAAATAAAAATCTAATGTTGAAAAGTTTACTATATTTTAAGATTATGATGTCTTGGAACATCACAAGATAAATTTATAAAATACTAGAACAGATCTTTTTTTATAAAATTTTAGTTTTATCTTAAACATACTGTTTAAGTATGACGAAACCCCCAAAATTGCTATAGCGGAAACCTCTACAGTGGCAAATGTTCCTTTGGCATACGAGAAAATAAGTCAGTTTGGCAATCAGCATTTGTTTCTTACGTTAAGTTGAAGATACTTTGATAGAACACCTAAGGAAACTTTTAGAGAACTAAAATAGCATGGTCCGACAAAATTCATGGGTAGTATTATCAGTCCGACACTCCAAAATTGTTAATTGTATTGAAATTTGACTTCTTTCTCTAAGAATTTAAATATAGAAAACAATGATTTAGTTGTCCGGCACTAAAATGTGGAAAGTCGAAAAATAGGGCTTGGAGCGGGTATATTTAAATTTCTCAATCGGATTGACTTTGATCTGAATTTTGAGGGTAAAATGATTTTCAGGCTAAAAATTCCCACCTATTTTCAGTTACAATATGCAATAGCTCAGTGTCACCACTAGAAATTTTTGTTTGCCTAACCTATTGAGTGGATTATCAAAATAAAAGGATGTAAAAGTTGATTAAAAATAATTTACAATTCATACGATTAAAACTAATTTGCCATGAAATTTAGTAAAGTAATAAAAAGCACAACTGTAAAATTTACAACTTTACTACACATTTCTTTCAAGTAATTCTATTGTTGCATTTTAAAGAAAAACTCTCTCGCAGGATTAACTCAGAGGTATATGGATTTGTTACCTATTTTCCTTTCCACTATGTGTGATTGTATATTTCAAAATATTTTTCTATTACTGAGTCGTGACGTTTCGATTCCAAATCATGTTTGGAAACAATTAGTAGATAATGTTGAATTCGCTTCATCTTTGGTAGTTGTCAATATAGTTTGCCAATTCTGAATTTTTCTTTCTTGACTAATTGATTTTCAAGTTTTCTTTTTCAATAAATAGGATCTGTTGCTATAATAAATCCGTCTCTATAGAGGCTGCCCCAAATTCTTCTTTGTTTAACAACATACAACCACTTTCTTTGATTTGTGTTCATTACTGTGTTCTTGTTTACGTAACATCTTGGTCTTGTTCCAGTTCATTCTGCCTATACCACTATAAGTTACTACATGGTTTGCCAATCTCTATCTGTCTATGTGTCCTCTCGAGATGTCGTATGTATGGGTGTGTTTTTTCCTTACTTGAAAAGGCCTTGATGTTTTACCGACACATCTGTTCCTGCAAACCGAAGGCACACTGTATACATAATTTTCGAAACTTTTGAGTAGCATTTTCTGCTTTTTTGTTAAATTATTATCTCCAACGCATTTAATTTGTTCTAATAAACATTATACCCTATGTTTCCTGTTTATCCGAAGAGCAAAAGAAAGAAACTAGTGTTCCGGCCAATTCCGAGCTAAGTCGATTCCACAGCAGCAACAGCAAAAAGGCGCTAGGAAGTGATGAAGATAATTTCAAACAAAACTTGAAATGATGCGTTGGGGGTTGCAGCACACGCAGGCAGTTGAATTTTAACGCCGTAATCAACAATACACCATTTAATTTAAATAATAGTCATCGCCGACCTCGGCGCTTTATTGCCTGTTGCTGCTGAAATTAAACACTACAAGTCCAGAATAAGAAGATAATAAATAACAAAAAACTCTGCTGCTTAAAAGTAGTCAACAAAAAAGTGATAAACAAAAATTATAATATTAAATTTTGAGCTCAGTACATCCAAAAACATTATAATAAGGCATACCCCTTCAAAAGGTTTTTAGCTACACAGACTAAAAACTTTTTATAGTTTAAGTATTCGACACAGCCATTATTTTTCAAATTTCAATCGATGTTTATTACGATTTTCTCACTTTCTTCGCACAAGTATAAGACCTGTTTACGAGCATAATGAAATCTTTAGTTTTCACTTGCTGTGCAGCTATTCATTGCACATTTTTAATGGCCTTCCCGTTCCTTAAGTATCCCATTTGATTGCTCCATTTTACTACCCTGATTGGTTCGTTTGCTGTTATTTCACCTTTATTGACAACCGTATCTTTGTTTTCATAAATCGATAATTTCTTCACCGTACAGTTACTTCTACTTCACCTGCTTTTACTCTCCTAAGCTCAATATGTTATAAGGCAGTTAACATCTTTGAAAGTCGTTAAACATAAATTTATCTATGCTATAAATTTTTCTAACGCCACGGTATGTTATCTATCCCTAAGCGCAATTACAGCTAATTCTAGGAGACTTCAATGCTAAAACGTTATAAAATTTAATACTCGAATAGGTAATCCCATATCTGGGGTCTTGACAGTGTAAGAGGATAAACTTTGATTTTATGACTGTTCCTTGTTGTCGTAATCGCTATCGGAATTGCCTTTCAAAAGGCCACAGAAAAAATCATACAATATAATATGCAAGTAATCCTTCTATGCAGCTAAGGGTACATTATCTGCAAGCTTCATATTCAAAGCAATCATTTTAAAAACTGCTATTTTACCTTCCACAACAATTGTGAACAGTTGTAGAGGACTGTTATTGAAGCCAACGCTTTTTAACGCAGGCTCTCTCATACACGAGAGAATAAGTAAATAAAGTAAATAAGTAAAAAAATCTTCAGTTTACTGACCAGAATAATGAATTATTAATTACAAAATGTGCATGGCTTTCATCAAAATAACTTTTAAAATATCCTTAAAAGAAAAAGACAAAAAAACGCGTTAATTTATATTTACGGGGGGACACATTTTACACATATCGGTCACCCTGCAGTTTCAACCTCTAAGCGGGGGTGAACATCACTTCTATAAGTTTAAATAAAAGGGGTATCATGTGATACTTCTTTTTATATGTCTTTTTTGCCAATCTTTTGACACATTTTTTACATAGCAATGCCATTTTAAACTTTCAAATTAAAATAATTATTATTTACATTACCTTGTACTTAAATCAGATGTTCAAAATATCCGTCATTGTTGGTAAAACAATGGTAAAGTCGCAGCTCAAATTCCTCCCGCACTTTTTGAAGCTTTTCTAGTGTAATCCGCTCACACTCCTCCACCACTCTACGTCTAAGTTCAGGAATATCGCGAAGCTGAGTTTTATACACCACAGTTTTTAGATGTCCCCATAAAAAAGTCAAGGGGCGTTAGGTCGGGTGACCTTCCTGGCCGTTCTATAGCGCCCCTTCTTCCATTCCATTTATCTGGAAATGTCTCATTAAGCCAATTTCGTACAGGCAAGGCATAATGTGCAAGTGCTCCGTCCTGTTGAAATAGGTTTTCTTCGTCTAGCAACAGAGTTCCGAATTGGTCTATTTGGTTTTCTAAAGATTCGGTTATAAGGAGATTTATTACATTTTCTAATAATTCCAAATACAATTCCCAGTTAAATTTACTTCCACGAATAAAGGACCAATAATATTATTTCCGAAAATTCCCGCCCATACGTTGATTTTCTGAGGATGGTGGTTGTGCTCTTTCCGAAAAACTTTTGGATTAGTATTGTCCCACACAATTCAGCTCTTTGGTTAAAATCACCTTCATTAAGTTTTTGTACCCAATGAACTTTGTATCGGTGCCATTTGGTCCGCTTTAGGAATTATAAAACCGAAGACTGACTTATTAGTTGCTGCATTGCGATCTGACGATTTGAGAAGAAAGTTTTTTTTTAACTTTTCATAAAACATCCAATTGTGTTTCTTCTGATATTTCTGGACGACCTGATTTAGACTGATCTCTTACATGACCCAAGTTCCTAAATTTAGCCTGTACCTGACTTATGGTTGATCTTCTCATAGGTGTGAATCCTATCTTCATATTCAATTAAAATTTCAATAAGTTGGGTTTCATTTACACTCACCATTCTTTACTTTTTATACAATCAAAATTACAATTTAAGTCTTATTAACTATCAAATTTGACATTTATTTGGATAGGAATGCCAAATCAACTTGTTTATTCACGGTTCCGGAAAAAAAATCGAAGTAAAAACGAACAAAACATGGATCTTTAACAAAACAAAAAGCTACACTACTGCAGTGATAACCACCAAATTTGAAAATCGCAGTACTCATTGTCAGTTGTTTTTCTTTGGTTTAAGTGAATAAAAGAGATTTTTTATAGAAAAACTTATGTAACCGATCTAAAATTTAAACGTCCTGTATTTGGAATTACTAGATATTTCAAATCGATATGTCAAATATTGGGTTGCGCATAAATGAAATGAGGTTGACATGTCCCAGAGTTTTCTCTTCTTTTATCTGGATATTTGTTTCGTTTGTTTCATACTTTATGTGTCACCAAAGGAACAGAACCTGATAGAACAATGTGCCCGTACTACGTCCAAAAATTAACTTAAAAGTTTTCGTATATGCTTCATTTTGACAATACGTAGCCTGCCCCCCCCCCTCGTAAAGATAAACTCATCAAATCTAAGTACCGCTTGGCCTTGACATATCAATATTTTTTTATTTTATTATTATTGTTAATACCCGTTAATGTTTCGGGCCGAATCGTACTCTGTAATTTTTCGAATGTAAAAGTATACCTCTAATTAATTTAATTATGCAAATTGTCGCGGGAGCTATTTAAAATACAAAAACATTTGGAAAGGTATTATTATGATGAACTAAGCGGTCGTCCTGTCAACAGTGGGAGTATTAAGATGTTTTCGGTATAGTGGCGTCGGCATATATCTTGTCTAAAACTTAATGTTATTATTACACTAGTGTGAATAATTTATTTTAAACAATATTATCAAAACAGTCATAAACGAGATGAACTACTGGACTGTTTGAAGATTTTTTGTGCCAAATTCAGTGGCGGTTCTTGGGTCAGACAAAAAATATAATAATATATAAGAAAAAAATATATTTAAAACGTGTTTTAGTTATCATATTATCAATGGATAGCTATCGAGCATGCTTTCTCTAAACGATTTTTCCATATACATTAATTTTTCTTAGGCACTTTATTCAGATTAATTTCTAGATACCCTATTCTAAGGAAAACTCAATAACTTTCTAATTGGGAACAATCATCTCAGAGGATTGACTATTATCTCACAGGTTTAATTATTCCGTTCAATAAAGTATATAACAAGCCGACCTAGCTTCATCTGGATTGCCGCAAGGGTCCCATTTCGGCCCTCTGCTGTTTGTTTGATATCACACAATTATTTATCATCCCAACTTTTATTAACTGTCACTAAAATAACTATCTACAATTACAGTTTGGTCTACTAGCTGATCCTGCATGGGCAATATATTGCGATCTTCTTCTCAACACCGGATTGGCTGCAATACCTCTTTCCGTAGGTATAAGCCACAGCCATAGTATTTGAATAACTACAGTTTGAAATCATATCGAAATGATTAACTATAAAATCCCCAATACCCTAGGATATATCGTCCAAAACACTAAGGAGTTCTTCTCTTCTTAAATCTAACTAATTGCAGTCGTCTTATACACTTTGTTCACCATCGTTTTTGTTACACATAGATTATGTTAAAATTTGGGTACTCTGTGATATTCCTCGAGTGTACTTGCAGCACATTAAACTCGCTAGCAGCACTTTACACACCTATTTGGACAAGAAGTGTTGTGTTTGTTTATATCTTTCATTGGTTTCATAATCACTATGGGTGTTAACAATATGTTTAGATTGACAAATGTTCCACTTAATAATCTTAACCCCAAACTTTTCGAAATTGAACCTTAATTTAATGTGAACTATCTCATCCATTGTTCTTCTGTTACTGATTTTTCTTTCAATTTTTATTTTTTATTTAATTACACAAGATTATAACATTTTCATAAAGTATCTTGTCATTACATTGTATACACATCCACGTTAGCATTGTCATTTGTATGTTGCAAACGTAATTACAGTTCTAGAAAGCTAGAACTGGGCACTTTTCGGGAGAAATACCGTTAAATATGAATAGCTAGAAAAGTGACCATTCAGATCGCCAGATCTCACACCCCTGGAATAATTATAACGCGAAACCTCAAAATCTTGATGATTTAGGTTAACAAATCGTCATTTCTACTTATGCAAATATCTTCATTCGAACTACTAGTGTGAGATTCTTACCTTAACCTATAAATCTTATAGGCTCGAATGTTTCTGTGTGGTCTCGACATTTGCGGGTAACATAAAAAAACAGAAGTATTGTAGACCTCTACAGCTTTTCAGTATCCATGGCATGGATTCTATGTTTAATTACATAAAGAAATAAGAAATCGGACCATTTAGATTTATATTCAGCTCCTAATTCTTCAACGGTATATATCTCTTCATGGGGTATTAGTTTAAACTGACATGACCGAGCTGTAAAGTAGTGAAACATTGATGGTGTTACATTGACTGTGTTGTTAAACTTTCTAAACTTAGTGTTTTATACTTTGGTATCTAATATACTACCGTTTAAATTTCCGGTGTAAAATTTCTTGGAATTTCACAGTGAAAAGTCTAACAATGGAGTTCAACAGACATATCTCTGCAAGAAAATGGATTTTTGAATTATTTCACTGTTATGACGACGATTCAACAGACCTTCGAATATGTTACGGTTTTATTGAAGGGAAGTAAGAACGAAAGATATTTCAACTTTTTAAAATGAGAATCGGAAAATAAAATTTCGCTCCTGCTCTATACTGCCATTATTCAAAGGATTTGTGTATAAAAGAACACAACACCCAGCCACCCTATATCTCCCGAATTCGTGTAGCGATTCTCCCCCTTCTTTCACTTAGTCGATTGTTATTTCCTATATTGCATCCCTCATTGTGTTTTTGTTTGGTTATTCATATAGTCTTGTTGGTGCTTTGTGAATTTTCTGGAAACAGTACATTATCCATTCTGATTACTTAGTTTACGCCTCGTTTTTCATCGCAGACCTTGTTCATTTGTTCGGAAAGTGCCTCTTTCCGAATTCTGTCTGTAATTAAATTATGTTTTTCTCACCTCTTCTACTACCAAAACAACTGTAAAAATTCTGACGTCCACATCATTTGAATTCTTCACATTTACTAAAACGAAGAAAAATATACGGTTTATTATACATATACTGGAAAAGAAAAAACTCCTTGTATATGAAAAAACTAATACTACGAGGGCTGCCTTTTATATTTC
Organism: Octodonta nipae; assembly: GCA_034190945.1. Lineage (NCBI taxonomy): Eukaryota > Metazoa > Arthropoda > Insecta > Coleoptera > Chrysomelidae > Octodonta > Octodonta nipae. The sequence continues at coordinate 16,881,463 of CM067216.1, forward strand.
GGGATTAGAGAACAGAAACAAATATTAATCATCGAAAATCGCTTTATTGTTTTTCAAAATATTCCCCATGAAGATCTATACACTTTTGCATGCGTTTGAAGCAATTGTCGAAGCACTTTTTTCACTCTAATTGAGGTATCTCCAAAACATGCATTCTGAACGCATCAACCGCGTCTTCAGGTGTCGAAAAACGTTGACCTCTCAGTTTCTTTTTTACGTACGGAAATAAAAAGAAGTCATTTGGTGACAAGTCAGGACTATACGGCGGAAGACTCATCAAATTGATGTTTTGAGTGGTCAAAAATGCAATTGTTTGAGTCGATGTGTGAGAGCTCACATTGTCGTGGTGAAGAGTGATCCGTCTTCAGCGGTTGGTTTTCCTCATTTCTTAGAATACAACTGACAAAAAAATGGTTGTGTACCACTCAGAATTGACTGTTCTGCGTTGTTCTAGTGGTACGGTTGCGACATGTCCAGTTTTTCCGAAAAAACAGGCGATCATTTGCTTGGAAGTGCTTCGTGCGCGAACAGCGTTTGGATCGGCTCATCTTGAAACACCCATATAGTCGACTACTGTTTACTTTCGGGCTCATACGCGTAAATTCATCATCACCTGTCACTATGTCTTAAACGTGTTTTGAAGTACCGCGATCGTATTTTTTGAGCTTTTCTTTCGACCAATCGACACGAGCCTTTTTTTGAACGAGTGACAAATTGTGTGGGATCCAACGCGAACAAAAGTTTTTGACATTCAAATGTTTATGCAATATTGAATGTATGCTGGTCCCACTAATGTGTAAGGTTGACTCACTCTCACGATAGGTCACATGGCGATCTTGCAATATGAGTTCGCGCACAGCATCAATGGTTTCTGGAACAACAACTGTTTTTGGACGACCTTCACGAAATTCGTCTTGGAGTGAACTACGACCCCGATTGAATTCACCATACCATCGATAAACAGTGGTCCTTGATAGAGTTTCATCGCCAAAAATTAAATTAAGTTCACCCATGCACTCTTGCTGACTTAATCCACGTCGAAAGTTGTAAAAAATAATCTCACGAAAATGTTCACGATTTAATTCCATTTTTTGACCGAGATGAATCCTTGTAAGTTACTGTAAACAACACATAGCGCTCGTATGTCAAAACGTTCTGAGTACGTATAACCTCAAAAATGTCAAACTTCACGATAGAACTGTTAGTTGTCAGATTGCAACACTAGGGTTGTCCAATCCCGAAATATAAAAGGCAGCCCTCATATTTTTGTATTCCAATATTTACTTTTTACCACTTGCCGCTTAAAAACAACAAATATAAACGTCAATAGATACTGAGGTTTCTAAATTAGTTTGTTAGTAATTTTCGTTTTTTTTTTTGCTTTTGATTTGTTTCGGAATTTAAAATACCAAGAATTTCTCATCATCAATTATGTTAAGAGTGTGGACAAGATGCCAGGTCTAGACGACCTGGACTATTACAAGACCAGGTCAGACTTTTTGTACAGTGTACGTCAATGAGGGATGTTATAGGATGATATAATTCCAGCTACAGGACGAATATTCTCTAGGATTATAGTTAATCGAAGATTGCTTGGAATGGGGCTGAGAGCTTACCAACCGATTTTGGTACTGCCTTTTGTACCAGAACGCTTGGAAGGGTGCAGAACTGGTCAATACTGGATCAATGGAATGTCATATACTACACTAACGTATTTTTTTGGGCAGTCATGATGGACCCATGAGGGTCCAAGGATTTCCAAGTGAGAGACGAAATACAGATTTAGCAGTTAAACGTCTGATATCAAGACAGCAATTTATCATGATATGGAGCACCGATGTACGAGACGCAGTTCACCTCTTGTTCTCATCGACGACAAAACTCGTTGGTACAAATCATACCAAATACAGTCTTTCAACAGAATAACGCCATACCTCACACTGTTGGTAGCACAATAACTTTCTTATAAGAATATGGCTTAGTATCTCTGAAATGGCTATCATGATCACCGGATTTGTTTCCTATGCCAACATGCCCTAGCCAACTTGGAAGACCTCTAGGTTGCAATAAGGGTAATTGAGGTGAGTATTTATTCCTCAATATGATGTAAATCATCTAATTATATTAATTCATCACATAATAAAATATTAATATCTTTATATAATAAAATAATTTAGCAAATTGTCCTTCCTGATGTGGCATATTTTCTGTTTTCCATTGTAATACAATATGTATGTATCAACATTTTTTTAAAAACCCATTAACAGCTTGCACAATTTAAAAATTTCTGTGGTTCAAGGGGGGAGGCAGCTGCCCCCATGGACCTGAAAAACCTGCCATGAGCCATTAAAGCTTCCCATAAAATTGCTGACTTCCCCCCTGAACCAAAAAATTTCTGAATTGTCACGCCAGTTTATTGACTTCGATTTACGGGTATAATAAAACTTTGGAATTTGTTTTCGTTTGAATTGTATCCAGTTCACCAACGTCTGAATCTTATACAAGAAAAGAGTGGAAACACTTTATGTATGAAGAAAATATGCACGTGTATAGAATCGTACGCTAACAGACTTTTATCAAGAATAGCGAAGGAAGATCCCAATATTTCAAAATACAAGAGAAAATACAGAAGAAGAAATCCGAAAGATTTGCACGCTATTTCTCAGCTGCACTAAATTTGATGGGGGAAGAATATAGCTACAGCACCACACAAGACAAAAGAAAGCGAAAGGAAGGAAGGAAAGATTAGTTATCAGTAACAGTTTGAAAAGTAATAAAAAGAACATGGAAAGAACAACAGACGCCAAACAAAAAAGCACTAGTAATACCTCTCCAATGAAAAGGGAGCTAAGGAGGAATGTACTACTTCTCGAAAAATGGCACTACAGGATGCTACATACAAGATACCAGTAAAGATAATAAACAATTGATTAGAATATTCAACAACTAGGGGAATACTAGGGGAGATTTAGAATTGGAAAATCAACCAGTCCGCATTCAACAGATTACTTATGATTATTTTGCCTGTTCGTTAGGGTTTTCTCTCCTCGAGATTTTTTCCTGCAACAATATCTGAAAACTGTAAATGGAGATCAAAGTGTAGTATGGAAATTTCGTAAAAAATTGATTGGTTTACTATCTGTCCGTTCAGAAATTCTTCCTCACAGTTATTCTGAGAGAAAGAGATGTCAAGAAAATGAACAACCAATATTCCTGTATATAAATAGCCTTTTGTATATTGTGAGACATATCTTTGTTTGTATTGTAGGTCGAAGTTTATTCTAAAAGTTTTCCTTTGATGCTGATTTTCTTGTTTGTCAAAAATGTTGACAGGTACAGTTTGTCGTACACTGTTGGAGTTAAAACGTCTGCAAACACAGATAAGTATCACACAATATACGAAACTCTATTTATATAGAATAATTCTATGTTTTGAACATTGAAACAGTTAGCCGTCCCTAAAAAACTTCATGGATATGAAAATCAGAAGAACAGAAAATAAAGTTATCGTCGATAGGCACTGTTTTTACACGAAGTGATAAAAGTGGCATCGACACTTAAAAACAAGATGCACAAAAGACTGCAAGAACTCAAGACCAAAGACCACTACTCTAGCTGTTGCATTTATTGGTGGTGTAACCTCTAAAATATTTAGTTGTTTAATATTTAATACATACAGTAGTTCGATTAACGGAGGAAAAATTTATGATACTCCACTCAATAATTTTAGTCAATTTTCGATTTCCTAAAACCCTATACCCAAAACGAAGTTACGACCAAAGAATTTTGTCGTTTTCACTCTATTTTGAGCATTTGTTAACTGTACTATGTCTTCTTTTTTTTTTCAAAAGTCTAAAAACAAAAGTAAATTGATAGCATCACAGGTAAAAATAAAATTACAGTTTTGCCAAAGTATCTCATGTTATTATTAGACAAGTTCAAAAGTGAAACAACCTCCATTCACTGTAACATGTTCGCTGTTTCTTTATCAAGATCGTGAAATAGGATTTTCAAGATTACTTTTTTGGTAACTGAAACCTGCTATTATTTCGTCTTAGGAACCTAATACCTGTCAAGGATTCAAAAATATTTTCCAGCCCCGCGGAAATGAGATGTTTTCGTATGAAGAATGACTATAGATACTATCTTTACGGGTGTAAACAAAAATAAAATTCTAATTTTCTACCAGCGCTTATTCGGAGAATTATTTTTTGCGAATATACGGAAAAAAAGGACCGTCGGAAGCGTTATCGCATGAACTAAAACCCCTTCTTTTATATATTTTTCCGTCTTGTTTTTCACCATTTTATTCCGTATAATGCGCGTAAAACCGCTTATTTATCGGCAGTATATTTAGACCTCGTATTTTGCAACACTGGGATATGTACAATTATTTAAAACGATCTTGCTCTTGGAAACGGTGAATTACGGCCTTCGGAAGGCTCGGAAAAAGAAAATATACGGCCGAAAACCCTATCACTTTATTATTAATTATTCCGGACTGTACATACATACCGCAATAAAATTCAGGCTCGGCATATTTCACACCCCATGCAAATTTTTATGCCCCAACTGCGTAGCTCAAGCTTTTCGTAATCCTTTTTTTTGTGTTGGCCCAAGATTGAATGGCCATTGTCAGACGGAAGACTCTCCTCACTTTGAGAATCATTTTTCATGCATTTTTTTTTCTTCCACAATCAAATGTATAGATTATATATGTATTTTTTGCTAGCGTCCATTAGATATGTTCGGGAAAATCGTCTGATATGAGCTTCTGAAAAGTTATGCTGAGTAGTTTTTCGATGCCACGGATTCGGCTAAAGCTCTTTCAAAGTCTTTGAAAATTTGCCTGTACAGCAGCCGCTGTCAGTTTTCCAATGGGAATATAAATTCGAGAAACAATCGTTTAACTTTCTGGGTTTCTTTGATTTTCAATGCTTTGACAGCGGCGAAATGCAAATTTGAAACACGGTTGTTTTGACGTTTTCTATTAATATCTCTAACACTGGAATTTAAGCAAATCCATTGGCATCAAAACTACCTTAAATTCAAAGTTTATGTTTACATATGTTTTGAAATAACTGCGGAACTTGAGAAAAAACAACATGTACGTTCAAAGTGTAGGTCAAAGTGGGAATAACGACCAGTTGCAGATCTAACAATTTCTGTTTGACAATCTAATTCAACATAACTTTTGGAAAATACAATGTATGCATAGCATTTTTATTCATTCGCAAATTTTGCGATACTGAAATGTTACCGAACCAGCCAGGCCAGGAAGTAATTTCCAGTACAGTACAGAAAGTTGAAAATTCATCATTCTGATGTATTTTTGGACCAAATCCGAGGTCAAAAAAACTCGTACACCTTCGAAATTTTTACTAGAGCCAAAAAAAACCTATAAGGGGTGAAATAGAAAATAGTATTCCAGTCCAGTTGTTAAAACTTAATGAATTGCATTTAAATGGATTTTCAAGTGTACTGATTTTGAGTTGAGAGTAAATACTCGAGTGTATCGAACTTATTAAAAAAACTGTAATTACCAGAACAGGTTGTAATGTCTCATTTAGTGGAAGTATTAAAAAACTTCATCAGTCTGTTTCAGTTGTATCCGAATATATTCGACACTAGGCATTTGTTGTATGATCACAGAATGGGTCTATATAGCCTGACAACGAAAGTTGGATGTCCGAATAATATTCGTGACACAAATGTTAATCGGTTTTCTTTTCGGCTATATATGCGAACAAGATATATCATTAGATATAAGGCATATGTTGGATGGTTATATAATAGATTTTTAGACTGTATTGACATCGAATATTAAATGTTCAAATATTATTCGAGCTTATTATAATAATGTTATTTTTCGGTATTTTTGTTATGAAAATTTAATTCAGAACATGTAAGAAGAATAACATTTACAAATTAATGAGTACATTATAAATAGGTAAAAGTCCAACGAAGTTCCTTGATAGTAGATTTAATATAAGATTAATACAAAACAAATACCTCTATGCTGTTACTTTTCCAGTTATAAGTTAGCTTGAATGATTTAAATAAAATGTCACATAAAAGTAATTGCAGTTAATTTTTAGAAAACACGAATAAAGGAAAATTATTTGGTCGACCTTACTAGCTGAAGGTCTAGCACCTTAATTAATCCAGCTTTTGAAAATAATGTATCTGATGCTACCTACAGATGTTAGTATTTAATGACAATTTCATACATTCCAGGCATTATATGTTTACCGTTCGCCCATTCCAATTGATTTTTACGTCTTTCAAGCATATATGGTCACTATGCAACCATATATGCCAGCGTCAAAAATAAACGAATATTAACCGAATATTATTCGAATACTGAATCGGAAATAACCGAATATCAAAATTATTCGAATATTCCCATCACTAGTAATAACTTGAAAATTTAAATAGAGAGAGAAAACTATAAATACTTTAGATTTCGGATAAGCCTGCAAACTACCTAAAGTGAGGAGCAAGGTGAGCTCTTTCACCAGTATGTATCCGAAATAGAAAAGGGTATGAAGGTAGATGGGATAAAAAAATGATGGCTGATTACTATTGGTTCATAAAGAGAGACACAAAAGAAAAGCTTAAGCGCCAAGGTCATTTGAAAATGAAGTCAAGAGATATTAAAGAAAAAGAGTTTGAGTTACACATTTCACAAATCCTATTTGCTGAAACAGGGTGGCAGTGAAACTTAGATTGTAAATAAATGATGTTTTCCTGAAAATTCTACGTCCAAAGAAGTTTATCCTCCATAATGTTAGGACTCCAGCTTTACTAGAAATAATATTTTCCGCGGTTTCATTGATATCATTCTGATTCAAAAGTAGTTTCTTACAATTAGGGGTAGTTTTCAGAATACCCTAAATTTCAGCGTCCAAAACTACATTAGAATAGCATGGTTTAGTTAAATGTATATAAAATTATTTTTATTTTGTGGGGCTGTGTACTATGACGTGCCGGCGAAATGTAAATTTAAAAAATGGCTGTTTTGACATTTTTGTTAATATCTTTAACATCATAATTTAAGTAAACCCTTTGGCATGGGTAAAAATACGCACCTTAATTACCTTATACTCCAGATTTTGGAAAATACAATGTATTCATAGAAATTTTATTTAGTCGCAAATTTTATACAGGATTCTTAACATAACCCACCAGGCCAGGAAGTAAATTTCAGTACAGTACAGAAGGTTATCACAACAGTTCTAAATTCTTTAATATAAAAATACTTTAAGTTCAGACGTCTACAAAATAAGAAGCAAACTTGTACAAATGTGAAAAACACAGTTTTGCACCCTAACCTTCATGTAAAACACTCGAAAGCCGTTTCAACAACTTTAACTTGTCATTTTTATGGAGTAAACCAAAGTTTGGTTTACTCCATGAAGATCACAACTTAGAGTTGTTGAAACGGCGTTGAGTGTTTTAAATAATTAATCTTTGGTGTTATTTGCACTGTGTCTGTTTACATTTTTGAAGCACCAAAGGTGTCCAAAATATGTTATAAAATTTGTCTACGCCGTCCCTGACTAAAGCAACGTAAAACATTATTCGTTCCAATAAAACATCAATCGCTGGGATAATAAAAAAAGAACTAGGATCTTCAAATGGGTAAAAACTACTGATCTCGACGCTGGGCAAACAAATGTAATACCCATCGAGAACGACGAGAAAAATCGATTAAAGATATATAAGGCAGTATAGAATTCCTGACTTAGTACAGCTTACATAGTGTTATGATCCCGATGTAAATTGTATTCAGAATCAGCTGTTGTAAATATTTTACGTATAAATAACAGTTCTAGAAAGTGCAGTGAATATCAGTTTATAAAATTAATTAAATTTGTACTCACGGAGTTCACTGCAATAAGAAACAAACGTTTCTGGTTATTATTAACAGTGCGAGAACAGATAACCTTAAAGCGTGGTGCAAAATATGTAATAGATTAATTATAATGATTAGGTGAACTTAGGTCCTTTAGGTTAGTTACAGTATTTTCACGCATACATAGACAACACTTTATTTCAGGAAAGCAATAGACTGCCGACATTTTTTTTCAAAATTCACGTGTACAAATTCCTGGGTTACAGCTAACATACTTGGAGAATTATATACTTTGATTGTTTCTATAATTCATGATGATCGTTCGTGTTCATCTTCCACTCAAAATATTTTAGCATATTGATGGCCCAGAGTTAGTAACAAAAATATTATTTTGTTTTTTTTTTCTGTTTTTTTGAAATAATTTAGCTTTTTTCTTATTTGGTTTACAACCTAATTTTTTAATTTTGCTATCTCACCAATTTCTTCTAACAGACTTTAACATTCGTTACATTTATATTTGTTTTCAAGCTGACTTTTTTGTTGCTTTTGTGTGATTAATATTTTTTAACTCAGCACATTAGATACGGTTATTTTGAATTGAGCATTATTTTCAGATGTTCTGACCAACAGAACTGTTCATTGCCAGTGACGAACGAAATTTTCGGCAACCCATGTCCAGGGACCCCGAAATATATAGAAGCACATTATATTTGTACACTACCTGGTAATTTTTGCGTTCCTTTTATTTATTTATTTATTTAATCTAAGAATTTATAACATACAATATTGTCAGAAACGGGAAAGCATTTGGTGTTTGTAAAAGAATTCTTGTATTTATGTGACGGGTTGTCCTATTTAGGTGCACCCATAACCAAAACTGCAGCATTCCAGCTAGTACCAGCATGTTCGGTGACCCTTGTGCTGGTACGCATAAGTATCTGGAAGCCCATTATCAGTGTTTGCCTGGTAAGTTTAGTTTTTTATCACTTTTGCACGCTTTTCGATATTTTTGTCACGTATGAAAATTATATAAAAATGTAAGTAGTATATTTTTATGTAGACCCACAATCAAAACAGACTTAGTGTCATGCCGCATATTGGGGAATAATGGGTATAACATACCTAATCTCCTCGTTCAAATTAACTGGTGACAAGGTGGGCCAACAAAACGAGACTTCACAGACATTTAAACCCAGAACAACAAATCGTTTCTAGGGACAACCGTAGAAACGCTGACCTCAGTAGGATTATTGTTAAGCCGCTCTAAACGTTTGACATTCTAAGCAAACGATAAACGCAGCATCCGATTTGTTAGTATCTTCTGCATAACCAGTTTGTACATTACAATCAATTGCAGGCATTCTTTTTATATGCTTCTCGTCTATATGGTACCGTTTTATTATTTGTTTTATAAATTCATGGAATTTTTGGTAATATCTTGAGCATTGGTAGTTAGTAGTATCCCAAGAATTTTCAACAACGGTTATCGCTCATAGCATATGACATATGGTTTCAGTATCATGTCACTGCACTATAATTAACAGGTATGACAAAACTGACCCAAGGTCATACATAAAAATTTTCTGGTTGTACATTTTGTCATTACTTCGCGTTACTTGCTTACTCTGACGGGAGGAAAAGACAAAATTAAGAACAATCCAACAAACTGTAGATGAACTACTTGTAATAAGTGCAAACCAATTAAATCATATGAAACTCCCTAGTGATACTGTAGTAAGGTTCTAAGGTTCTTCAAGGTAACCCTAAGGCTGTTATGGTCCTGGTCTTGTCGATTTATCGAAATGACTCAATCGTCGATACTATTTTGAGAAATAATTTGCCGAAAAAATATCTTTTATTCAAAAAGTCACCAATTTATCAACCTTTGCTCGAGAAGTACACGTAAAAATAGACATATTCAAACAGTATTAATACTACACATTTCGGATATGTTTTATTCTGCAAGTAGTCTGCTTGCCCAAAGAAAAGCTTTTTATCAACATCTTACAACTGACCTCAAAATTAGAAACTGCTAATATTGATTCTCTGGTCTCATCAAGACTTTTTGTGATGCTGATGAAAATTTCCACGGGCATTATTTTGAACCTAAGCATTAATAGATCGCTGATTCGATTAGTAGTTTTAATTAAATCTCACACAATTTTTATGATTAACTCGAATTCTGAAAGAGAGATAGTTTCGTAATTGCAATTTATTAATTTCACAATAATCTATTAGTCATTCATTTGTATTCATTCTTGAACACAGCTTGCGTTCATCGGTACTTTTATGTCTTCTCTTTTCTCATAAAGAAGTATGAAATTAAACGTAGGAGGTTTCACCACGGGAGCTTTGGTAATAGTTTACTTTGACATTTCACTTTGATTATTTTCAGGGATTCCGTGAACTTCACTCGGCGCTATTCAATTTTTGCATCTTGCTGTCTTTCCGTCTAAGCACCTCTCTTGAATTTTATTGCATTTAATAGCTAAGTATATTATCATCCTTATTAAGAGCAAATTTCTCTTTTTCTGCTTTCCATAAATGGTTTTAGTTGCAGCTTAAAAGGACGTAATACGACTAAAAAATAAAACGCAATATGCTTTGCATTTATATCGAGTGTCATTTTGAAGAGAAAGGGGCAGCAAGAGTGCTATTTGAACTAAAGAAAAGAAAAAGCAAACTAACTGTATCGTTTAGTAAAAAATGATGGAACACACAGGAAAAAATGCAAACAAAAATAGAATCGTTAAGCTTTTCAGAGAGTAAAACGATCAGTAATTCCAAAGACTCTTAAATAACGACAAAAGAGATTACCGATATTTATATCCATGAGACAAATATGATAACGCTATCAAAAGCTTTAGAGAATGTTTACAAAAATTTACATTGGCTGTATAATATGGGAATGAAAAATGCGGAATATCTTCAAAGTTGCTGATGATATTGTTCTTATCACAGAAACCACCGAACAATCAGCCTCAACATGAATTTTAACAAAATTCATACTTAGAACCAAAAATAAGAATTAAAAACCAAGAGCTGTAAATGTATTTTTTAGGACATAGGAAGATGTACATACATCAGACGCTGATCTAGACGGCCTTTCGGAAGTTAAGGAGGTCAGCATGAGAATTAGCAATCCTATAGTTTCTTTCTAGAGTATTGGATCAATGCGATCTACAAACTGCAATGGAGCTCTAAACATTGATCAGAAAGCATAAACCAGCATTAGAAATATCGGAGCTCAAATGGCTTACACATGTTTGATACGGATGAAAAGGAGACTTGTACAACCCTAAGATGGGAGTCCTATACAGGAAGGCGATCCAGGAAACGTCTCTCTCCCACTACAATGGATGGAGTACTTAAAGAGATCTACAGGACTAATTCAAGAGACAATGAATGAGGGAGGGCTATGTCCAGGTCCCCGATTCTTAAAACTCCATTACTTCAATTGACATAAATGAAGCTTACTCCGTATATTAAATTAAATTCATTTGTGTCAGTTTTCATACGGCATACGTCCTGAGTCGATTGGTACAGCCATTTGACGGCTCTACCATTCGACGAAGGACGTATATCATATGAAAACTTACATAAATTAAGATTAATGTATGGGTTAAACTTCATTTATGTCAAGTTTTCATGCGACTTACTTGGAAAGCCGAGTGGTAAAGCAGTAGAATAGTTTCAAGAATCTGGCCCCTGAAGTTTAACAAAAAAGGAGGCTGGTGAGATAAGAAAGGTTGAATTCTCATTTTTGCTAAATAATATGGGTATTTCCCATTTCTATGAAGAAAACTTTCACAGAAAGGCAAGGAGAGTCACGAGACTACATATAATTATAATATCTAAATATAGAAGAGCTAGTACAATAGGAAATAACATTAAAAGCAATGGATTAACATATCAATAGGTGGCATGTTAAAACAATTAGAACAAGTTTACAAAATCCTGTGCTGATTGTTACTAGAAAAAAATTGATCCTACACTTAATTTGTTCAAATTCTGAATACATTCTTCTAATGGTGTTTCTCCCGAAGACCTCCGATAACTCGCAGCAGAAAAGTTTTAGCCTGCTAATAGATATTTTCGAATTGTCCTTATTAGTGTTAAATTGTATTATATATTTTTAGAAATATGACTCTCAAATTTATGTTTGTTTTTTTATATAGATTATACTTTATTTTCGGGTTACTTAAAATTACCAAATGGATCACTCTGTAAACCGCTGTTCATAGCTTTCTGACTTCGAATGTAGACGGTTCATTCCTTTCAGTCACTCTTCATAAAGTGACTCAAGAATATCCAAACCAATTGAAAAATCAATTACAGATCTGATCATATTCTGCAGTTATATTTAACTAGTAATTAGCGATGTAGTACCAGGTTATATCAGCTAGTGTCCTAATATTGTAGTCCTACCTTAGATTCGTAGATTTTCTTGAGCCCTTGATGCTTCTGGTTCTGGACTCTTGTCCCTCTACTGCTCTTTCTTATTGAGATTTTGACCTTTGTGTATCTTTCTTGTTATTGTAACTGTAAGTTGTATTTCCTTGATTGTTTTCACTCACCTGGAATACCATTGATTGATTTTTATTGTCCACCTCTTGTCCTGTCGCTTGTTAAATGTGTAGATGACATCTATAACCTTGGTCTTGTTCCCAATACATTTTATTCTCTTTCGGTCTTTCTTTGTTTTCTTTCTATAGACATTTGTGTAACTAATGTTTTCGTATAATTTTGGTTTTCAGACTGGTTTCACAATCATATGTCAGCCCTGATAGAACCTTTCTTCTTGAGTTGGGTTGGCATTCTAGATTTGAATACTATTGAATTTCTAGTAATAGCGATCAGTTATATATGTGTACATATCAATCTCTGTTACTTTTTATTTTAACTATGGGGTCTCTATCCGCCTACTGCTCAGGTCTCACTAGAAACCTGGTTGAAACGGTTTCAGAATCTAATTGAACTGTAAATTCCAATCTACTAAGTTCTAAATTGTCTTGACGAAATTGAAAAAAACTCAATTTTGACATACTAAACCCAACGCTAATACATATCAAATGGGATCAGATTTCTGGTTTCTGTGTTTCACAGTGGAATCATTTCGAATGAGATAATTCGATTCAGCATTAAAACCTTTACTTCTGATCGTCTCAACAATAATCATTCTTGTTTTATTGTACAAAGATATTACATTGGAAATTTGCCGAGTCACAATATTTTAGATTTCCAGGTCATTAGAGAATATTCTCTAGGTCATCAACGGTGTGTGGAGGCCTTACGTGATGATGTAATATATTACTATGTAGCTTAAACGGAAAATTTATCGCCGTTGATGAGGAGCGAACTGCATCATGCATTATTTAAAACAATGAATGACTCTCAGAAGATTTTTCACCGCTTCTGAATAAGCAGCGCCAATATAGATTGTGGATATTACGCGGGCTTCAGAACGCCGATGAATTTCAACTGTAATTTATCTCTTTAAGAACAAAGAACTTGTGAGGGCCATGAGATATATCGATTTTCATTATATCTATCTCCGCAATTCATATTAATAAATCATCGAATGGCATTTGGAGTGTTAGAGCACTTATAGCCAAACTTATTTGAGCAACCCTTGTTCCCTGAAATAAAGTAGCTGTAAGTGAAGGGGTTTCACACGAATCTTCCTCGGCTTTAATTTACTGTCACAGAAAATTCACCTTTCTCCTTCCCACTAAATTCCCGTCTTGGGATTAGTTAGTTGTTTCCTTTTGCGCGGAAACAACCAGTGAATGGCGTTTCTGTTAAGAGTATTCCCAAAACACATCGTCTCGAAGTCTTTGATATCCAATGCGATGAAATGTCTGTTATATCCGTTTTGTTGCCGTCCTCTTCTTGCGCTCGTTTTATTCCCACCAATGACATAGAAAATTTATAACTCAACTCAGGGGTTTAGTCCAATCAACAAATCAAGATAGCTACGGGATTATCAATCATTATTTCAATCAGTGCACAGGATATTAAAATGAGATGCTATAGTAAGGAGTAAATGATTAAAATTTGAATAAAAAAATACCAAGAATTTTAATTTTTTTTTATTAAATTTGATAATAATGTGTTTGTCAACTGCGGATCTCTATACACTCCCCAACACGTCTTGACATTAATTCAATAAGGAGGTCTATTTCTTCTTGAGGAATACTGTTCCAAGCTACCTGTATTTCATGTCTTAGAACATCCAAAGTCCGTGGGGGCCAGGGTAAATTTCCGAGCCTTCTACCCATCATATCCCAAACATGTTCCATGAGTGAAAGATTGGGGGATCTGGGCGGCCATGGCAACAGATTTACATGGGTATTTTCAAAAAAAAAGTTTAAACTAACTTGAGCAACATGAGGCCGAGCATTATCTTGCTGAAATATGGGATCCATGAGCCAGTTAAGATAAGGGAGTATATAAGGCTCCACTACGTCCTGATGACAACGTTGAGCTATCATGTTACCTCGAACAAAGCTAAAGCTGACCTACTTCCATGTGCAATAGCACTCCATACCATAACGCCTACTGTTCGGTGTACAGGTGCTCAACAACAATCTCTGCCCCACTGTAGTCGATTCTATTGTTTTATTATTCAATACAATCTCCCTGAATTTCCTCTAATTTATACACTTGGGCTCCCACGGCTGTGGGCTCTATCGATGAAAGTCATTTTATGCACATGACTTTTAGTCACAAAAGTCACAGAGAGCCAAATCTGGCAGATAGGTTAGATGTAGCAACAAAAGTAGCAATTTGAAATTAATGTTTTGTAAGTTTAGAAAAAATCTTTCATTTACATCCCAAAAAACTGATGCTGACACCTTCTTGGACAATTTCTGAGCTCTAACAATTTTTAAAGTCGAAGTTTCAAGTTCACACACTTCATTAACCTCTTGCCTCCTAAATGTTATTTCTGGCATGTTCTTGATTATTTTTATGTTTTCTTGGTAATAACACCACAATTGATACGAAAAGCTGTATATTGAAAGAATACATACATAATTTAAAGCCATTGACAACGAAGTCATAATCGACTTTAAAACGTTTGGTATTTCATTAACCTGTTGTTTTGATTCAACATCATGGTTGTATGTCCAAGTTTCATCCATAGTATAGTTGTTTCATTGTTAATGAATGCGTTATTGTGCATACTGCCGACTGAAACCCAAAACCTCAGCCAAACTGTTGCTCTAATGAGATGTCTAGGGCCTCTGCTAAATTGCTAACAGATGATCTTTCAGAATTATATTCTGTATTTGTGCTACGGTTTCTGGTGTTGCTGTATTTTTTAGCCGATCTTCAAGTAGATCATCTTCAAAACTTGTTTTAAATTCGGCAGTCTATCTTTCTACGTTATAATTTAAGTTGAAAGGTCCTTAGATACGTTTAACAATCAAATCCTATAAATTACTAAACTTTTTTTTTCCATTGTTTAAAAATGCAGTGACCCATCAACTTCGAACAGCTGCAAATATAAGCATGAGTTAACAGATCTATATGAAACTTCACAAGTGTTCAAAAAAAAAGTAATGCCAATTAAGAAAATTCAAGAACGGAACTAAACCGATACCCATAAATAGATCCACAATATACCAAACTAATTTCCACCTTTTTAACATATTAATTGTTCTTTTTAGTAGTAAGAGCATTCAAAATTCTAATATCGACCAATCTAAAATTTTCCAAAACCAATTTATAAAAAGGAAGTTCATTTTTTAAATCAAAAATGATGTTATTACTAAAATACCCCATACTTGATAATTATTTTGTTTTCAAATAAAATTCAGTATTCTAACAGCTCCTTACCCTTATAAAAAAATCCTTCCAAAATTGTTACGCCCATACGTTGACCTTTCTGAAGTATTTAATCCGTTTCGGAACAGTTTTATTATCTTGAATTTTTTTAATTGATATTATATTGCTTATTATCAGTTTGTTTCTAGAATTCCGCACTTTAAAGGGACAAAAAAAGGGAATTCTTATATACAAAGCATTTTTCTCGGAAACGACTAGAGGTATTAAGTATTGAAATTAATATCAAATACTAACGCCCCTTGGAGGTGTAGAAAATTCAAGCTTCTACTTTTGATAATGGGAAAATCAAGTGTGAAGTGAAGTATCACAATATGTATTATCTATATAATAATTACATTATTATAATTTAAAAACTTAAATAACTGGAATTTCAGGACCAATATCTTGCCGGTATCGGTGTCAAATATGCAAAAGTCCCCTTTTTGTTACTGACCTCAAAAAAAGGAGGAGGTGTGTTCAGAGATTACGAGAAAACGCTTAGCTAATTTTAATAGTTTCAATTCTTTTCTATTAGTAAAAATCTCGACATAGTCCCATATTTTTTTCAATTCCATTCCAGAGACTGTTTTTCTCAAAATTGAAAAAATCTTGTTTCACTACAGATTTGGCGGAAAGTAACTTAATTTAATTATTCAAATCGTATGATGAAGGAAGGAATTAATTAAAAATATGGTGAAACTACATCAAAATAAATGAGAGGTTTCCAATTCGTCTGAATATACAGGGTGTTCCTAAATTGGAGGTACAAACGAAAAGGGGAGATTCCTTGAATAGTTTTAGGAAGAAAAAGTCCCATAAACATGGGTCCGCCAACGTTTCGTTTTCAAGATACAGAGTGTTAAAGTTTGAAGTTTTTTTTCTCATAGTATCTGCACTTCACAAGATATTCAAATGAAATTTGGCATAGATATTACAATTAAGAGTTTACACCTTGTGACATGCCAATTTCGATTGCAAATCTACAGAGTGATATTTTTTCGGGAACACTGTCCACTGTTGTCCTTCAGAACTTTTTTTTGGTGAGCCACTGGTACTTTCAAAAATTGTAAAGAAAAGCTTTGTTGTTATACCAAACTTTATGTTCTCTTGTAGTTTTGTCGTATCTACTACCGGTTTCGAGCAAAAAAATTTGAATGATTCTCTTGAAATCCTCAGAAAATTCCGAATTGTCATAGAAATCTAGTTACCTACCTAGTACCTGTAGTGAATGAATAAATTTATTCTTAGTTTTGACACATCAAATTAAACTCCTGTGTTTTGAAAATTAAAGATGATTGCATGTTAATATCAAAACATGCCGAATTTTACGAATTCCGAAATGGCTGACATGCTTTCATGTATGGTCTTGCAAATGGTAATTCAAGAGAAGCTAAGCGTCTTTACATGGAACGCTATCCCAATAGAGTGATGCCTGGTCATCGGATGTTCTCTAATATTCACAGGCGTCTTTCAGAAACTGGATCTTTTTCTGCGAAAAATATTAATGCAGGTAGACCACGAAGTGTGAGAACACCACGACTCGAAGAGG
Organism: Octodonta nipae; assembly: GCA_034190945.1. Lineage (NCBI taxonomy): Eukaryota > Metazoa > Arthropoda > Insecta > Coleoptera > Chrysomelidae > Octodonta > Octodonta nipae. The sequence continues at coordinate 16,898,700 of CM067216.1, forward strand.
CAGTGCTGAACGAAATAGAAGAACATCCAGGAACCAGTACAAGAAAAATTAGCGTTACCTTAAATACAAGTCATCAAGTCGTTTGGCGGATCTTGCGGGATTCTTTGCTCTATCCTTATCACATTCAGAGGGTGCAGGCGCTCTTGCCTCGAAATTGTCATCCAAGAATTATTTTTTGTCAGTGGTACCTCAACAGACTATTGAACAATCCTCATTTTGATTGCCAAATCTTATTCACTGATGAAGCCTGTTTCTCAAGGACTCCAATCATAAATTTTCATAATGAACATATATGGGCTGAGGAGAATCCACATGAAATTGCAGAAGCTTATTTTCAAGAGGAATTTTCATTAAATGTGTGGGGTGGTAATATTGGCGATTATTTGATTTGTCCTTTCTTCTTGCCAGGGCGACTTACTGGTCAATCATACAGACATTTTTTAGAGAACGATTTGCTCTTATTATTGGATGGTATACCTCTTATGATGCGACGTGAAATGTGGTTCATGCACGACGGTGCTCCTGCTCATTTTTCACTTTTGGCTAGGGAGTATTTGAACGAAAATTATGTAAACAGGTGGATTGGACGAGGTGGACATCAGACATGGCCCGCCAGATCCCCAGATTTAAATAGTTTAGATTTCTTTCTATGGGGCCATCTGAAATCTCTACTGTACATAACGCCAGTGAATACCGTAGACGAACTGAGAAATCGTATAATAGGCGCGTTTGATACAATTAGGAATACTCCAGGAGTGTTTGAAAGAGTTCGATCGTCTATGAGAAGAAGAACAGAAGCTTGTATAAGGGTTGGGGGAGGACATTTTCAACAATTGCTGTAGTTTAGTTCCTTTGTTGTTATTTAGTTTTTTTATTATGATTAATTTTTGAGTTGTACGTTTCTTGCAGTAATAAATTTTTTTTGATGATTATACCAGTTTATCAAATCTTTTAGAATCATTGCTAGTTTAATAATTCAAAATTTTTTTCTCGAAATCGGTAGTAGATACGACAAAACTACAAGAGAACATAAAGTTTGGTATAACAACAAAGCTTTTCTTTACAATTTTTGAAAGTACCAGTGGCTCACCAAAAAAAAGTTCTGAATTAATTGTAATATCTATGCCAAATTTCATTTGAATATCTTGTGAAGTGCAGATACTATGAGAAAAAAACTCGAAAAAAATTGAAACTTTAACACTCTGTATCTTGAAAACGAAACGTTTGCGAACCCATGTTTATGGGACTTTTTCTTCCTAAAACTATTCAAGGAATCTCCCCTTTTCGTTTGTACCTCCAATTTAGGAACACCCTGTATAGTGTGACAACTTAAGTTGGAATCATAAGGAAAACTTACTTATTATTAATACTAATAAAGAACGTTTTTCTTCATAAATTAATCTGCCTATCCTGACACCTAAAATGAAATCCTCGCATATCACTTTTCTTAATTGTGTACGAGGTTTGTCAATAAATATGAATTTTGCTTAAAAGTAAAACCTTTATTTTTCACAATATCGAAAACTATTTTGAACCAAAGTGAATTACAATTGACAACTGCGTCCAGTTCTCTCAATATATTACAAAAAATTGTAAAGGAAATATTTTTTAAATACAAAAACCGACTAAAAATCACTTAAGAAATAATATTTATATTTTAAAATCGGTGCCAATTAAAAGATAAGATAAGTAAGTTTTCAAACTAAGTATTTAATTGTTTCAAAAGATATATATTTCTTGTTTTTTACACGATTTTGTTTTTTAACAAATAAATTGAGTAAAAAAGCTCATTTAATTTGTTAGTATCTTGACTTTTACTTCACTGCACTTAAATTACACGCGTTCTATTTTTGGCATACATGTTATTATAAATACATATTACATAATTTTCAGTGAATTTTCCTCCTGCTGCATGGCCCCCGTTAGCTGACCACATTTCCCAAGACTACTTATTATTTATTTGAAAAATAATACTTTAGGTCGATAGTTAAAGTGCACGCTAAAATCGAATACATATTACACGAATATCACCTATACTTATGGTAATGGTAATGTCTCTATCGTAAGAAAATTTATTCATATAACAACAAATTACGGGCTACCGCTTCATTAAACATACCCCTGCATCGACGCCTCGTAAAAGTTCCATTAAGAGGTAATTAGATATTAGGAAAAGCTGGCATAATCAAATCTTAAAAATACATCGACTTAGTTTTAAAGCAAATGAATGAGGCAACTGGAGAGCGCTAAATCAATGTTTTGAGTTGAACGTGATGTCCTTGGCTCGTGTGTCGCTTCTATTTGTGTCGAAACAATACCCTTGCGAAAAATGCCTCCGTAATCTGGCAAATTAATTAGGTCGTCCAATCAGAATCTACTACTCAGAAAATTCCGGAGCGAATTAAACTGAAATTCCAATTGAATCTGTTTTATTATCTAATTTTATTGAGGGTCTTATATATAGATTAACTCGCTTGCGTCTCAATAAATTTGGTTTATTTTCTCATCAGTAAGTCTGGTTGTTTAGAAGCGGAATATATTTTTCATTATTTGTTATGGAACTTATAATCAAAGTATGTAGGCTTTCCCGGCCTGTGTCAATGGATTCACTGTAGTTTTCTGGATTGTTTTGTCGTAATCTAAACATTTCATCTGCAGCTGCTGCTGACATCTTGAGTGCCTGCCCAAGTTTCCTCTCCATCTAGGCCTGTCATTCCCTTAGTGTCAACTAGTCTCTATAGCTTCTTTTGCTGCTTCATGTTCGCCACTCATCGATTCGGCGAGTCCAACTGTTGTCCGACCTCTGGCTAGGTGGCCAGCCCAGCTTCGCCTTAGTTTGCAGGCTCTTGTTGCCACCTTACTTACCTTAGATCATCCACCTATTTCTTCCCGTTTCGACGCGCAATCCCGAATCCTTCTACTAGGCTTGTAGTCCCCGCCCACTTCCTTCCCTCTGGCCAATCAAGGCAGAATACGCCCCCACCTGTTGGCATAAAAAGCAGCGCTCCACTAGGGCACTACTAGACACTCCTATTCGGTTCCAGCATACTACGAGGTATTACGTCCACGCCGCTGAAGATCCCGCTAAGAAGCTCAAGCCCCCCCATCTACTCGATAATGCGAGAAAAGATGTTGTTATAATCAAAAAGTAACCCCTTTGTATTTATATCTTTGGTGTAACCTTGCTTCTTGCCAAAGTTCATAATCCTAGGTTAACGAAAGCACCCTTTTCAGTTTTAGAGTCTTAATATATTTGACATAAATATTACATTATAAAATACAGTTAGGATTTTACCAACAGGATGCTTTTCCGGCTTTATTTTTTAGTATTAGTTATTGCATTTTCTGCCACATGCATTAAAATTTGTACTACCTATATAGTAGTCATAGGCATTCATTACGTTTTTGATTTGAATGTTTATAAGCCTGTATTTTCTTAAACAGTGGTTTTAACTAAAAATTTGTATGAAATACCTCAAATTAAATTATTGTCATTATTTTAAAAATAGTGTTATTTACAACAATTTAGGTCAATCTATAAAATGATTCCTACGTGGAAAGATAGGCGATTGCTGAAATGATGATTTTGACGAACTTAAATGCTACAGTTGGTACATAACACGCACAGTCGATACACCAGGCTTATGCAAAACATTAATTGCTATCGATGAAAAAACATTTGAAAACGTACTAAAATCCTGAGGAATGATGTCAAAGTAAGGCTAGAAGGAGTGAGACTCATTTTTAACAATTATTTACAACAAAACTGTATGAAAGTAAGAACGTGCAACGATGTCCTACATCATCCACACTTTTTGAAATATCCTGATAACAAACACTGGCACCAAGATGCTGAAGTATAGTTAGAAATCAACACCCTAAACCTCTTAAGACCTGCAACTGATCAAGTATCAATCGCGCAAGAGGAGGAAGATATGAGATATATGCTAACGAAACTAGATACATAAAAAATAGCCTAACTATTTATGCACTCAGCTATTCTATAAGGCAATAAAAAAATCTAGATGGTCTGCTGGTGGTTTATTACAGAATTCTTATCCAAATTCTTTATGGCATGCCAGAGATCATCCTAGTTTGTGAAGGACGTCTCGATCAACCATAGGCGTTCCATTGGGGACAAATAAGGTGATTATGATGGTTATTCCAGAATCTCTATTCCCAGTTCTTGTATAAAAGCCATCATGGCACCAGCATTATAGGTCTCTCGTTATCCTGCGGAAAGATTTGGTATGGTTTGTAGATAGGGATCTAAAACTCGTTGCAGGATTTCACTAGTATATCAATGATCTGTCAGATTACGTGGATAAGAAACACAAATGATCTGCTTCCCATAAATGTGGTTCAACAGCCAATTCTTTATTATTTCGTCTTTCACCTCGAATTCTTCAGACACGTATGCCGCCCAAATAAAATCTAGATATACAGATTTCTGTATGTTATTTTTAGTATCTTTGAGATTAAAATGTGTGACAATATAAACTGACGAAACCAATATATCCATAAATGCAATATAACAATCTTAGAGTTCTACAAAGAGTGTCAAATATTGGGTTTAATACAAGTAGATCACAAAACAAGCACCTGACAGACGTCACAAAATTTAAAAAAACACGCAGTAGATAGAAACAAGTGGCAAAGAATGGTGCAAAAGGAGAAAGCTAAAGAAATTAGATACGGGTAGATAAAAACTGTTTAAAATAAAAATTCAATTTAAAAAAATTAAATCGACTTACTAATATAATTGTTGTGAATTGTAATTTCATGCATTTTAATAAATAAATAGTAGATGCTTCAAATACTTTGGATATCGTATATATTACGTTCGTAAACTATATCGTGTGACACGGCGCTACCCATTGAAAGCAATTGTTCAAAATGCAATTCAGCTCTAATTTTTATCAGTAACAATTGACCAGTTATGGTATATGTAACCTCAAAATCGCATTTAGGTACGATATTATTGCATTTGGTGACATAATTTTCGCATTAAGCTGCACTATACCCGTATTGAAACTGTCAATTATTGAATAGTGGTGCGCATTGTTTAAACTCACAGACTATACATTAAATTATTTAAAATTCAATAACAAGTGGAGAGACTGTAATAGCCTGAGCGAAAAGAACAGAGTCGATACGTATTTATATATAATTACCGATTTGACATTCTAAAGGGCAGTTTTTAATATCAAATGTTAATAAAGTTTCATTCGTGTGAAAAATATGTCGGGCTGGTAAAGTCACAGGTTTTATGTTGTAAATGCGTGATATATATATTGAACATGCGATCTTTTTCAACTTGTTCGCTTTTAGCTTATTAAGTAATACCAGGGCATTTCATATTCATGAACGCTCTGTTATTTTGTTCGGATTTTTTGAGGCTAATAATATCAACCGGTTTTTTACGCTTGTTTTTAGTTTTTGATGAACATTCTCTCGGAAAGTGTAGCTAAACATGACAGAATCTGCAGAGGCACAAAACGTAAGGGGTGAATTTTTAATTTTCTTCGTTGTGGCATTTATTACTAGAATCGTTTGTACGTATAATCCAGTAATTGATAACATGATGTGATAATGATAATTACATTCCTTTGTTCGTTCGCTCGCTTGTTTGGGTTATTTCTTTCATTCTGCACGGTCGGAAAATTTCTTCAGATTTGTAAAAAATTTTGGATACCGGTCATAAACTAAATGCGTTCAGACAATTTTTTTTTCCTTAAACTGGCACTGACTTAGAAGGGTAAATATGGTTATTAAAAGAAATATGTTAGCATTTTTCAGCCCTTGATACAACATTTCAGCATATTATGGGAAAAGGCTATATATATATATATATATATATATATATATATATATATATATATATAGCGAGTTTCCACAACTTCTCTGGCCTGTTCTCGCATTCTGTTCTCCATTTTCCTTTAACATTTCAATTGCCTCCTTCCAGGTTTTTCATTTGGTTCTTGGTCTCCCCTTTTTGTTTCTTCCTTGGACGAACCAGTCCCATATTTTCTTTGGTATTCTTTAATCGTTAACCCGTAGCTTTTTAGATTTAAATATACTTGTCTACTGCGTTAGCTTCAATACTTCAATACGTTCAGCATCTTTTGTGCTGATTTGAGCAGCTTTGAAAATCATTCCAAGAAATAAAGCAAATTTACCATAATTTTTGCTCAGTTCCTTTAATGATTTTACCGCGTAGAAAAAATGTTTGGTTGACGCTCATAATTCTTTTATAACCATAATTACACTGACATTGACCCGTCTGACAGTGACGTCACTCCACTTTGAAAACTATTGTAAATAATGTAAGGTATCCTCACCCAATCACATTTATATTACGTTTTTTTCCTGCATCTAACTGCAGTATTTTAACATACGAGAGCCATTCAATCATAAACAAGCCTTTTATATATAAAACACAGTTTATAGTTATTTTTCTACATAGTTCTCCTCTAGTAACGCATTTGGCCCATCGAACTGATTATTTTTTCTTCGGGCGTGTATCCAACCACTAGCACACAAATTGTTCAGGCTATTGATCGTTCGCTGAAGTCTCAACTCCAAGTTTTTCCTTGCGAAGCCCAAACATATAAAAATCACATGGTGAAGTCAGTGAAGGTCAGGGCTATAGGAGGGTAGTCAAGTGTAGTCCAATACATTTCAGCCAATTTTTTGGTTGTCAAAGCTAAATGTTGATTCTTGCATGTGATGTACAAACAGGACGTCTCGGTTGAGCTGATGACACCGTTATGAGCCATATGCAGCTCGAATCTGGTCACGAAGGTCACAGGTTTTATTCGGAAACTATCGTGGAGAAAATAAAACAGTAAATTCTGGTTGAAAGTTCCCAAAAGCTGTTGACATCATCTTCTCGGCTGACAAGCCAGTTTTGACAGTTGATCGTCCTAACTGCTCCTTTTCTTTTTTACTCCACACTGGTCCTTTTCGACTCAGAATTTTAGTGGTGAGAAAAAAGTGATATCTCACCGCACAATGCGTTGCAAAAAAGCATTAGTTAAAATTTTTATTATCACGCCTTATGCAACCAAATGTTAAACCTCCCTTTCGCTCATTATGACAACAACTGAACAGACCACAGATCATACAAATAAAATAGATGGGAAACTCAATGATAAAAATTGTGTTAAAAAAATTACGACTAGCGCCACCACGGTGGACAAAAAAACTCCTTGTGACGTACAGGTATCTGCATGTACCCTTCCCAAAAACAAAAAAGGAATCTACATACTATTTATATTTATTGCTTCAAAACAGCACCACTAGATGACCGTACTTTAGAAATAAAACTAGTAATTGAAAATTATTTTTTTATTTATTAAAACAACAAATAAATATATACAATTTAATATGATACATAGAAAATTTCATTGTTAAAACCTAACAAAAAGTGTCAAATTACCATATTATGTACGAAGGTGAATCAAATATGAACCGGACTTTTCTGTTTCTCGCCCTGTAGGTAATTCGAGTGGCGTGACGTCTCGATATATGTTAGGTAGAGATGTTAAGAAGAGGGGAGTTCGTCGGTTTGCCGAGGCGTAGTCGATGCGCTGTTAGTAGCATCATGTCAGAGCAAGAGGTGCATACGTCTGTTGCGCAACGTGTTGTTGTCAAATTTTTGGTGCGGGAGGGCGTTAGACCGTCTGAAATTTTGCGTCGACTATCTGCACAGTTCGGCAATGAAACACTTTCAAGGACCCAAGTGTACGACTAGCACAAAAAGTTTTCAGATGGCCGAGAGACAGTGGAAAATGAGCCTCATGCACGCCGTCCCACGACAAGCAGCAATGAGGCAAATATCTACGCAATTCGTGAGCTGATTGAAGGCGTACTGCTGATCGATTTTCTGCACGAATGCCGTACAATTAATGCTGAGTATTACTGCGAACTACTCCAACAAGTGAGACTTGCCTATCGGCAAAAGAGGCGGGATATATCTATCCGAAGTGTGATTCTGTTGCATGACAACGCTCGGCCACATACATCTGCATTGACTCAAGGAAAATTGAACAAAATGCATTGGGAAACCCTTGAACACCCGCCTTACAGTCCTGATTTGTCGCCATGTGACTACCACATGTTTGGGCCACTTAAAGAAGAACTGGGAGGCCACCACTTTGAGGACAACGAAGGTGTAAAAACGTTTGTGCGCAATTGGTTATCGACACGACCAGTTTCATTCTTTGAGAAAGGTATTAAAAAACTTCCGATTCGGTGGGAAAAATGTATACCTACATAAGAGAGGAGACTATGTAGAAAAATAATATGTATTAAAATTTGTATTGATCGTACCAATAAAATTTTTAAAACAAAAGTCCGGTTCATATTTGATTCACCCTCGTAGAAATATGGAAATTTTAAGAAATAGAATGTATGACAATATACTATACATATATGAATAAATAGTTCATATACTTACACTATATAATACTTTTAAAAAATACCAATAGATTATGAACACAAAAGATTAAACGTAATATATAAAGAAATATTTTACGAGAACTAACTCATGTATAGAACAGAGAAAAAATGGATTAGAAATCAGTTTGTTATGTTTATAAGTACACATCAATCTTGAGTAATCATCAGAAAGTGTAACTGATTAATAAAGTTCTTTTCTCTCAGGTATTAAAATGTTGACTCAATCCCTAAATTTAATATGAAAAAATATAAAAGTAGTTTATTTGTCGACAAAAAATCAATTTATAAAACATGTACCTGACAATGACTCTAATTATATACAACAAATTGCTTGCATGATATTATAATTTATTGAAATATTGTGAATTATCAAACAACCTCTATAAAAATGCCTACCCTTTTGTGTATTTATATTTCTCGATATAAATGACTCAACAGGAGGCCCCATGACCTCAGCTCCAGACAGTTTACTTACTGAAAAGCCTCTTCCTATTTTCAATATTCCCATATGCCGAACTAAACTTGGGGGGTTTGGAGACCGCTTGATTTGGAATATTCCTAGTTTTTCTGATTCTCAACAGCTTCCATAAAATTATAACATGTTAGCTATAAAAGTGTAACAACAATCATGTCTTACCTCTTCGTATTGGGCATACAACATAATCACTAGCATGTTTTTCTGTAGCTTAGGTATACAAAATTGTCTCCTGCATTTCTTGCGTAACCTAAAATAAGGCAATATATGTAAAAACAAGTGACAGCACAAGATATAAACATGAGCATACCATGTAAATAAGGAGTAATTCGTTATTCCTTCCAGTGCATTCCATTTCGAAATACATTTCACAGTCTACTGTTTAAATTTTGCAGTAATTAACTCTTCTAAGAATGAGAAACACCAAAACGAAAATTATATTTCGAGATTTACACTTTATTTTATAAACGACACGTGTTTCGGCATACAATGCCTTTATCAAGTTTCACAGTTTGTGATGCCGAAACACGTGTCGTTTATAAAATAAAGTGTAAATCTCGAAATATAATTTTCGTTTTGGTGTTTCTCATTATGGATTTACATCAAGTATCAGCCGCAACAATTCAGTATTCTTCTAAGAATGTCTAAAAAACAATCATTAAATTAAGCTCAAAAAATATCATAATTAAAACAACTAAGAACTCAACAATTCTGAGTAGCCATTATCTATTCTCTATATTAAAATGAGTTTACTGGTTTGCTATTCATTAGTTTATATACGTACTCTTAAAGCGAAATTATAAGCGATTATTGCATGCACACAGATCGTACAGAGAGAAAATGGCCGATCTTATTGTCAATTGGCAACGGCATGTAAACACGGTTGCATATTATCGAATTTTATTTAGCCCTATTTTGCTGCCGGGGCGCTAGATGACTCTCAATAATTTGAACAATATTCCCTATGAGAGTTTCCACCCCCTGGAACAGACCGATCGGGCTGGCAGCTTAACCATGAGTCATCTAACTCCTCAAAATCGAATGGCTTGTTTATATTCAAATGACCCTTATATAAGTATTAGTAGTTTTGAATGTCTGGTATATTTACTAGAGAAGAAACACCAATTCTGTATTATATAATGCTATTAAACTTATATTGACAATGTGGCAGAATTTGTAATATTTGAATAGTACTTCAGTTAACATGCAAATATGAAGATGCCTTAAATTTTCATTGTTCCAGCTACAACGACGACAACAACAAGCCGACCGAGCCCACCATGGTTGATTACATCTCAACCACCCATGTGGAGCACCATCAAAGCACCATCCGCGAGACCGGCCCACGTTATGCCGCCTTCGAAGTCATCGATTTCGCCACCGGAGCCAGCTCCGGTGCCAGCAACGACCACCGTGAAAACTTCACCCACCACTAGTCATTTCGTACCTAAAATACACACCGAAGCAGTACCACCGCAGCACGGCGAGCCTGCTGAGGAGCCTCCAGTTGAAATGACCACGTTACCGTTCACCACAGTGACGCCCAGGAACGGAGACCCCATCAAGGTTACGGCATGTAAGTCAAAAACGATTTAATTTTTTGGTGTCGAACAAGAGCTTATCAACCAACATTCGTTTTCTCTAATTGATCCCTTTGTTTTTCCATATGACCTTCGTAACGAACTAGACTCTTTACATGTAGCATCTGAAAGTTGCAAAATCTGCGTTTTTTGAGTGTGTTTGATCTTGTTTTAAGCAGTACTCTTCAGTCTGACCATGTCACCGAAGTATTTGTACAAAACTATTTAAAGACTTTATGAACCACGTTTTTATTGATAAATATCTGGAAGATATATTTCTTTGTTATCCCGTTCAAAACTCTTCAAGTAGTCTCGAGATATTCACGTTTGAAAAGTTAAACAATCGCGTTTTCCGAATAGCCATAACTGCAATGAATTACATATCAACGACATCTAAATTGTTTTGCTGAAATGACATCCAATGTCATTGCTATCTAATAGAGAATTTTTATTCCACACTGTCGCTGAACGCTTTCCTTTTTTGACGTTATTTCTCACATAAAGTATTTCTCTTGAGATTTGTCTCAAGAATATGTCGACACACGCCTTAATGTGTGGCTTGGAATTGGTATACACTTAGGGAGGAAGACGAGTTATCGTCACAACTCGAGCTCAAGACCGTGTAATGATCTTAGCGCCAAAAAAAATCAAAACATATTCATACCATCAAGGATTAACAGCTTCTGCAGGTTGACTACCGGAAGAATCATCTCCAGTCAGGCTGTTAGACGAAGGTTGCATATATCTCGTTCGAGAGACAGAAGACGCGTGACACATATGAAGAACAGAATCGGGAATTGTCAGAGAACACCATGCTCAATTTAATTTGGCATTACACCACACAAGCCAAGCACCACAATATTCTAAGTATCAGTAGGAGGCATGAAAATAGTTTATATAGACGACACCCAAAAGTGTGTATTCTACGAGGGCTGCCTTTTATATTTCGAGATTGGACAGCCCTAGTGTTGCAATCTGACAACTGACACCTGTATCGTAAACTTTGACATTTTTGAGGTTATACGTACTCAGAACGTTTTGACATACGAGCGCTATGTGTTGTTTACAGTAACTTAAAGGATTCATCTCGGCCAAAAAATGGAATTAAATCGTGAACATTTTCGTGCGATTATTTTTTACAACTTTCGACGTGGATTAAGTCAGCAAGAGTGCATGGATGAACTTAATTTAATTTTTGGCGATGAAACTCCCTCAAGGACCACTGTTTAGTGATGGTATGGTCGTAGTTCAGTCCAAGACGAATTTCGTGAAAGTCGTCCAAAAACAGTTGTTGTTCCGGAAACCATTGATGCTGTGCGCGAACTGATATTGCAAGATCGTCATGTGACCTATCGTGAGATTGAGTCAACCTTACACATTAGTGGGACCAGCATACATCGAATATTGCATAAACATTTGAATGTCAAAAAAATTTGTTCGCGTTGGATTCCACACAATTTGTCAATCGTTCAAAAAAAGGCTCGTGTCGATTGGTCGAAAGAAAAGCTCAAAAAATACGATCGCGGTGCTTCAAAACACGTTTATGACATAGTGACAGGTGATGAATCGTGTATTTACGCGTATGAACCCGAAAGTAAACAGCAGTCGACTGTATGGGTGTTTCAAGATGAGCCGAATCCAACAAAAGTTGTTCGCGCACGAAGCACTTCCAAGCAAATGATAGCGATAGCCTGTTTTTTCGGAAAAACTGGACATGTCGCAACCGTACCACTAGAACAACGCAGAACAGTCAGTCAATTCTGAGTGGTACATAACCATTTGTTTGTCAGTTGTATTTCAAGAAATGAGGAAAACCAACCGCCGAAGACGGATCACTCTTTACCACGACAATGCGAGCTCTCACACATCGGCTCAAACAACTGCATTTTTGACCACTCAAAACATCGATTTGATGAGTCATCCGCCGTATAATCCTGACTTGTCACCAAATGACTTCTTTTTATTCCAGTACGTAAAAAACAAACTGAGAGGTCAACGTTTTTCGACACCTGAAGAAGCGGTTGCTGCGTTCAGAGTGCATGTTTTGGAGATACCTCAATCAGAGTGGAAAAAGTGCTTCGAGAATTGGTTCAAACGCATGCAAAAGTGTATAAGGGAATATTTTGAAAAACAATAAAGCGATTTTCGATTATTGATATTTGTTTTTGTTCTCTAATCCCGAAATATAAATCGTATGATATATACTTTATACCGATGGCGTAGAAAGCCTTCGTTGTGTAATTGTTGTGTTTTAGAGACAAAGGCTCGTCTATCGCAGTCTTCAAATGACGATCTTCCCGAGTTGAACTTGCTCTGAGTTAAGAATTGCTTCTTCAGGCCACCTGACCAACACTGTAATAGCGCTAACACAGTGCGTTTCAAGCGGTCTAAAATTTGTTCTATTGTAAACCCTGCTTCCCACATACCAACAATGCTTCTCATTACGAATTGATTTAAACGATTGTAATTGTTGCGTATACATATAAAAATATATAAATTTTACGGCAGAGATTTTACTCTTCCACTAAAGACCATTAAATGCTAAAACGGCCTGTGCACTGCGGACATAAACATCGTTATCGAGGGTATGGACCAGAAAGAGGAAGGAGTAGTTGAGTAGGAAAAGTGACTTTTATGGTCACACCGGATACCTATTACCTTAAACTGGCTATTTCGCTCCTAATTTGTGGTAATAAAATAAATGTTGGTCGTAAAAGACATCATTTGATTAAGTCTGTGTTTTATTAAGAATGCAATTCGTCAGTCTCTATTTGGACAATTAGAGATGCTTCGAAAATATGCAAAATCTATCTGTTCCTTTCGCATCAACAGAAAACAGTTTTTGTGTGGTATGTAATGTATTCTTTAGTAGGAGAGTCATTTAAGCTTTTAGCTATATGTAAATGTTACTTTGTTAGATATCTTATTGTATATTAGAGTCACATAGAAACACAGTCGTAAACGTAATTGCCACAAAAACGATTTGACTGTAAAATATTCCATATGTATATTCCAAATTCGTGAATACCCATTAACATATCGGCGTGTCATTAGCGGTATGGGCAAATGACAGAAAGATTATACATATGTAACAACGTGGTAAGGTTTAATCGCCAATTTTATGACTTTTATATAGTGTTCGTAAAGATGATCTCGTTTTATTGCCTTTCACCTAAAGGTATTCAACCGTTTCGAATGTAAACATCATAAAATTTAAGTAGGGCCATGAATACGGGTATAAATCAAACCCATAATCTGAAAACCGTAAAAACTTGTCAAAGCAATAACATCATATTTTAGCCAGATTGGTTCGTTTAATGGGATTTTGTTATATGTTTCCATTGTTTCAAATGTCACTGTTAACCCTTCTGGATGTTTCCGTATATGCGTAATTTACTGCTTTTATTGTTCTCTTTTTTTTTTCAGAAGGGTAAGCAGAATTCCATTAAACCCTAGGAACTTATAGAGCTTTGTACAAAGATCTTTGATATTTTTTTATTTGAATTACCTGTCATTCCATTTTTATTTATTCTCAAATACAACTCAGAAAAAGCCCGAACAAACGGAGTAAAACATGATGCACATGCACTACGTTTCCAATGAAATGACTACTTGATCACTAACTCAAGGGTTTGCAAAGATATTATGTTAATTGTCATATAAAAATTGTGTACATTGTATATTGACAATTTGTCAGATATGTACGTTCTTAATCCTAATGTGAATACAAACCACAGCGATTTTACAATATTCCAATGGCCTCATGAAAGAATTTTTCCCAAAAATGTTCGGCTTAAATTTTTCTTCGGTGGTGTAAACTCACTTGCATTGGCTAGGGACTAAATCTATAGAATATAGCTGGTATTTCACCAACTAGAAGATACTTGACTAGGGACCATTTTCTTGATGGAACAGCGCATCTTCATTCAATTTTGCCAGAAAATTTGGATATTATTCTACCTGTAATGTTCTTTCAAATTTGAATCCCATTGTTCCCTACCCTAGCCATAAGACACCATCATTATCCAATAAGACAAGCCTCTTTCGCCATTAGGGCACAAGCCACACCCCATAAGCTATTAGAGTACTACATTTGTCGACAAGAAAAAACAATACCTCACTATTAAGCACAAACTAGGCGGGAGCAGAAGAGGTCATAACTGCACCGTTTAAATTTTGCATTCGATGAAACAGACCCGAACTGATTGTATTTATTTTTACCGTTAAACAGAATCGGCACTTCGTTCTTGTGATTTAGACGAAAATTACCAAGAACTACTACCAGAGACTTTTAAGTCGATACAAAATCTGCAGATCTATACGACAATAACCGCAATCTTCGTTGCAGCTCCTGCCCTCACCCACGATGCCGATGGAGAGCTCGATAGCCATCTTACCAACTGGTCCAGTCATTTCTAATATACTGACGATCTCTTGTAAATAAATCAAAGGCGTAGCATAGTGATCAACCCTCGTATAGTAAACTCTCAACGGTTTTTTGAAAGTTTTGTACAAATTATAATTATTTTTGTATTAATGACCATTTATAAAAATAAATGTGAGCATACAGTTATCGCGACTTATTAATTGTAGTGGTTCTGTAAAACACGAAAACGGAAAATTACGGTCTGATAACACAGCAATAAAAAGGTCTTCGCGTTTATTCGCTGTATAAAATGGCCAAACCGCTTTTAATTACAATATTTAACCAATTCATTTTAAAAATGAATTGTTTTCCCGATTCTGTTTACGTATTTAATTTAAGCAGAGGTTGAATCCACTTGGCTAGCTATTTTTCGAAACGTTAAGTAATTAAAGGATGCCGTAGAAAAAGAATTAATGCAATTGCATTTTGCGCATAGTACTAATTGAGATAACAATTTTAAAAGTGGAGGTGTTATTTTAAAATGTCATGATATACAAGACGTGACTAGCATGTGATAAATTATGACATGACTGTTGAAAAGAAGCCTGCATGAAACTGCTCTCTAATCGCGCGAGGTCAGCTTAGCTACAGCGAAGAGTTTGTGACAGTAATTTAAATAATATAGATATATGCTTGGGATTAACTTTATTAAAATTGTAGTTTTATTTCAATAGCTGCACTATGTGTAGTTTTAAAAACAAAACACACATTTCAATCATAGTTATATACGTAATAAGGTTAATTCGAGCATCTTCCAGTGTTACGGCCAGAGCGCGGTCCGTAACACTGCCTGCCCCGTTTTGAGTCTGATAGTCCCGATCCGAAAAATCTCCACTCTGTTATAGAACTATCTGTACTAGAAGGTATTGTCATTCTTTTTTCTTTACCGTGGTTAAAAACTCTTCTTACTCGTCATGATCTTTATCTCTGTTGGACCTTTCATCTCTCCAATTTATTAATGTATAGTTCTGATTATCCTTGTCTGTGCAAAACTACTCGACTAGTCGAGCTTCTGATACAGAAAATTGCTGATTTGCCCCCACCCTTCCCCTGTAGAACAAAAACCTATCGACCAGTCCCTCTTTAAAAGCCACAAGTTACCATACCTGGTGAGGCTCTTGCGTCTATTCACTGAAACCATACCTGTGGTAATAGGTTTCTTCAATTCATCAAGTTTCTGATCCAAAAATTTCCCAATGTGAGTGTCTAGTTAGATACATTCCTAATACGAATACACCTTGAACATTGCTATACAGCCTTTTCTAAAATGCATTTTGTAGCCATAACCGGAGCATTCTACTCTTGTGTAGTTACAATGGGTATAATTGTAGCGCAGGACGTCTCAGTAAAATCTGAAGTGGACAGAAGGGTCTTAAGTAACTTCTGTACTTTTAGTTTTCCTGTTCAACTCACCAAATGTCTAGTTCTATTTGTCATTTCTGATCTCTATCTAATAATATTGTGCATTTCGCCCTTCCACTTTTTGGTCAATGATTTTGTTAGTGGTTCCTGAATCTCTTTAGTCGAAATTATTCTAGTGTTTTTTGGTTTTTCCATATATTTTTTCTTCACTTTATTTTTCCATATAATTTTTTGTCATATATACAATTCATCCCTATTTATAAACATAATGATGTTACTTTTTGAATAGTCTGGAAAAGTTTGTTAGCATCGCGAGATTTTCTTAATAGCTGGCCTGCGCCCACTTCAGAGGCGGTACACGAAATCTGTATAAATAATTTATACTGTTATAAAATTGTAAGTTTGTCTGTTTGTTTGTTCGGGCATCACAATAGAAGAACTACAGAACTGGTTTTGATGAATCTTTTTTTGTTACAAAGCCTATAGTTTGACTTAAAATCTGGTAGATATTTTATCTCCCTATATTGACAGAAACGGTAGATATAGCGAAAAAACTTCTACCATGTTGGGTAATTCAATTACTCTATTGGTTCCAGCGCAAGCACCAAATATTAGATACTTCATTCAGCTTAACTTTCATTCAAAATTCGGAATATGCCAATGTAACATGTTTCGATTTAGAACAAAATAAAAAATCAACTGATATATCAAACGTAATTTTACAGGATGTTCTATATATAGGAAACTTGGTGCGGAGTAGAATAACTTGGGTTTAAAAAATCTAAAAAGTTATATTAAGTGTACCATAAGCAGCTGACTATATATTATGTGGTTGAAAAAAAGGGGTGTGGAATTAGTTATAAAGGGTAGTTCAAAAAAGTTATATTGAGTGGGCCATAAATAGTTGCATATACCAGGTGGTTCATAAACGGTCGGAGTAGAATTATATTTACATAGGGTGGTAAACAAAATGATATATTTTGGTTCATAGGTAGAATGTTTATACAGTGTGGATATTTTTTTTAGAAAAAAATGTCTTGTGTAAGTAGTTAGGATCTTTGAATTATGTTCTTAAGTTATTATAGTTATGAAATGTTAGAAGAAGTTGTTTGTCCAGTTTGGTTGAAATATGACATCGAGTGGAATTATACTTTATACAGTGGTTAAAAAATTATTTTATATCAAGTAATTGCATATATAGGATGGTTGAAATATGTAGTGGAGTATAATTACACGTATACAGGTGGGTTTAAAAAGTATTATAAAGAAATGTTATGATCTACAAGCTGCTCCATTTACTGGATAGTTGAAATATAGGGTGAAGTAGAATTTTAAAGATACAGGGTGGTACAAAAATGTTATATTGGGTGACAAATAAGTAGTTGCGTATACAAGGTTGTTGAAATATAGGCTGTAGAGAAGTAGAATTATAATTATACAAGGTGGGTAATAAATAATATAAAAATTTTGTTATATAGCAATTGCTTATATGGAGTACCTGAAATTTAGGACGCAGTGAAATTATAGTTACACAGTGTGATTCAAACAAGGTTAGAAAAAGTTGCAAATTAAGGGTGTTATAAAAGTGTGAAGAGAAAATATACTTTTTCTCTAATGTGGTTAATAATGTGGTTAAAAAAATATGAGGAAAAATTGTTAAATAGCGTGGCTCATAATCAGTTGTACATATAGGATAGTTGAAATATAGGGTGGAGAAGTGTTATAGTTAAGTCTTTAAAAAATGTTATATTGGTTGACCAATAAGCAGCAGCGTATACAGGGTAGTTGTAATACATACAAGGTGATTCAAAAAATTTTGAACAAAATTGTTATATAGGGTGCCCCATAAGCAGTTGCAGTTTTGGTGGAATATACTGGGCATTGATGGATTTATAGTTATACAGGGAGGTACAAAAAATGTTATACTGAGTGGTCGATGAGTAGTTGCATATACAAGGTGGTTGAAATAGAAGGTAGCATAGAATTATAGTTAAACAGGTTGAATAAAAACTTTTGGTAGGATAGAAAATGAAATGTTGCATATATTGAAGTAAAATTATTGTTATACATTGTGATTAAAACAATGTTAGAAAATGTTGCATATTCGGGTGGTTGAAATATAAGGTGAAGACAAATACTTTCCACGGTGGTTAAAAATTATATAGTAGTTCATAAGCAGTTGCGTAGATAAGATAGTGAGTGGAGCAGAGTTATAGTAAAGTGTTTAAAAAATGTTATATTTGGTGGTCCCTCCAAGTAGATGAACATACAACAGGGTGGTTGAAGTATTTTGTAGAGTGAAATTATGGTTATACAGGATGGTTCAAAAATAAGTTTGTTTGACTGATTGGCAGCAGTATATACAGGTTGGTTTTAATGTAGATAGAAGTAAAATTATTATTATACAAGGCGGTTCAAAAAAAATTGATTAAAATTGTTATATAGTGTGACCAAAAAGCAATTGCAGTTTGGGTGAGTGTTTAAATAAAGGTTTGGTGTTAGGGTGCTAAACTGTGTTTTTACATTTGTGACACACTAAGAATTCCACAGGCATTAGGGTGGATCGAAAAGTTGAAAGAAATTGTTATATAAGGCGATGCAAGATTATAGAGTGTTATGTTAGAAAAAGTTTCATATAAGCGGTGGTTAAAATATAGTGTGGAGAGAAATTGTACTTTACTAACTTTACTTTTTTTGGCTCAAAAAATATCAAATAATTGTTATATAGCGTAGATCATAAGCAGTTGCATAGCTGAAATATAGGGTGGAGTAGAGTTATAAGCAGATGTTAAAAAGTTATATTGGGTGACAAATAAACAGCAGCATATACAGGATGGATGCATTATAGGGTAAAGTAGAGTTAGGTATACAAGGTGAGTCAAAAAAATGTCGAATAAAATTGTTATATAGGGTGGCCCATAAGCACTTGCAGTTTGGGTGAAATATATTCGGGATTGGTGGATTTATAGTTAAGTAGGGTGTTTCAAAAATTTGGAAAAATTGTTATATAGGATAACCCATATGTTTCCTAAGTTATTTCCTTTTGCAAAAACTTGTACATTCCGTACGCGGGTGAAACCCAGGGTAACAGCTAGTATTAAATAAAAATAAAACATTTTCGACTGCATGTCTGTGCTGAATGCGACTCATGCGTCATGCTCTTTCATGTAATTATCCTCATATTTAAACAAATTAACACAAAATAATATTAAATTGTACATATAAACCTTCCTCTTGAATCGCTCCATCTATTTATGAAAACCGCATGAAAAACCATTGCCTAGTTTAAAAGTTCTAAGGGTACAGACGGACAGGCAGCGGCAAGCGAATCCCTTTTATACTATATAAAGATTTAAGCCAAAATCTTTATTTGATATTTTCATTATTTATGATAGGAGCTGTCGGTATATTGCTGTTATATATTTAATTGTAAACCGTTTCAGAGCTTTACTGGAAAAATTTTACTAAATGTTTTCGTTTGCGCAATGTGAACGCAGCTTAAGCTAGTATTCGAATATTCGTGATTGGTATAATCATGGCTTAAGTGGCAGGATCTCCAATCGGACTCGTATTTAATTTAGCAGAGTAAAGTCGCTTTTCCGTGATGAACACCATTTAGTCCTTCGCAGAAATTTTCAACGGGGACCTTAATTTCGTACATGAATCAATTTCGTTATTCGCTAGGAGCGCGTCAAGCAGTTTATTTTAATTGGCGAATTGATAAAAAGCTTCACGCCAAGTGTAGAAATGCTAAAAGTATTAAATGCCTGACGGGATGGGATGGTCTGGAACTTTCATCACAACACCCGACACGCGAATATCAAACGAATGGAAAAATGTGTTTTTTCAACGGAAATAAAGTTGATATCAAAATATTTTCATCATTGTTTCATCTGTTATAATTAAAAATGTACGCGAATTTGAGGTGTGTGAAGGTAAATCTAAATTACTGGAACGTTAATTTACATGAAAACAAACTGTTTTCGTATTAAAAAGGGATAGATGATATCACATGCGAGATTAGATAAAAAATATGTAAATGGCTATAGAATAAATTCGTATAAAGTGGTATCGTAACGTGCTACAGATAAATCGGAGTTCCTTGCGTGGCAAATATCTATGGAAACTGGAAAGGGAGAGAACTAATGTTAGATTTTATCTTATTTTAAACACCCTTCATGGAAAACAACAATTTTTAAGCATTCGATGTGAAAACAGCTGTACCTAAATCAAATCACAAGCCACTGGCTATTAATGAAATCATATTCTACTACATTGTATCATTATTTCATGGTTTAGCCTTTCTTGCATATTCATTTCTCTTTTGTTTTCTTGCACTTCTATTGTTAGCTATTTGAAACCAGGTTGTACCTGTTTTGTTCCTGTTGTAAACCATCTTTTAACACCCAATAAGATTCCATGAATCAGTTTTGTTGCCATTTATTGTCCTGATATTTTACCAAACGACTTAGACATTTCTAGTTCAGGTTTTACTCTGTAGATGGCATCTGCTCCCAAGGCATTATTCGTATGTACATACGAATTCTCTTTAACTTACTTACGTAAACACAATGTCTTCAGCAAATCTGCAATGCTTGGTATTTGATGATGTTTGATGCAACTGATGACTAGTCTGAGAGTGATTAATTATCTTAAACTTGCTATTCAATCTGGCTTGCTTTAGTGGTTGAAGGTACAATTTACTTGACTAAAAAAACACAAACACATACCCTTTAACGTTATGACTGTGACTAAGGTCCGACCGAACATTCAGCTTTGGCCACCTTTGGCCAAAAATAGCACCTTCGGCTCAAATTCGACTTCAGTCAAAAAATCAGCTTCAGCTGAAGCCGAAGTTTTCTAATTTTACCCGAAAATAGTCGAAGTTGAACGAATGACCGCGAACTGTGTGCCAAGGACGGTAGCAACGATGTTGTAATATTATATAACTTTTTATAGTAGGAGCTTATCATTATTTAAATTCATAGGTATTTGACTGTTTTTTCAACAAATGTTTATCCCTTAATTAAGAAGTGCTTAGCGTTCCAAATTTTTAAATTTTACACTTTGTGTGATTTTTGCGCTAGTGAATAAAAAATAGTATCTACAGTAAGTTTGATTTATATTATTTCAATCATCATATCTGTTCTGTAAAAAATGTTAAATATTTGAAACTTAGCAAAAGTTTCCTTTTAAAGCAAACTCAAATGGATTGTTAATTATGTATTGTGTTGAAAGATTTGATAATTACTATGTTCCTTTCAAATTGTTAAATAACAATTGGTTACAAAATGGGAACATTGATTACCAAGAAAAATCTTATTGGGAAGGAAACCATCAAAGCCATGAATTTATAATAATAATTTATACACTTCCTATATTTATTGTACGGAAAAAATGGAAGTGTTTTATCAACTTTCATATATTAAAATTGAAAATATCTGACTGAATAAACTTATATACTTACAAACAACATCAAAAGTATTGTACTAACCCAGTATTCTGCAACTCGCAACTAGAAGAATATTCTTCAACTTCCGCCTGACCTGAAGAATATTCTTGCATTCTTCACCTGCCACTGCAATCAGGTCATCCTTACTTTGGGGTCGATTGATACTATTGTCAGCTACATGAAAAACAAGAATTTTACGTTTCTTCAACAAAATTTAGATCCGGCTAGATGGCTGGCCAATAATACATAATCTACTTGTCATAATCCCTAGTTCATTCATTCACCTAGAATCATCACTTTGCAGTTTATTCGCTGAAATGTGTCTGCTCTACCTAAAATAAAAGGGTTGTGTACATAAAAAAGAGATAATAATGCAAGCTGTAAAAGCAAAAATCGTCTGATTGAAGGCGCTTTCCAATTACTGTTTCCAATTAAATCCTGCTGTTTATACTTTTCTGGTTATGTATATGATAATACAAAGACCTCGAGTTGGATTTTCCTTCCGGCTATTTTAACAATTATACAATATCTATTAATAATAATTAATAACAGTTTTATTGCCCAACAGTAATCAATTTACAAAACAATTATATGTAATACAGCATCATCATAAATAAATTCACATTTGAAATATATACACGAGAAGTTGGAAAATCATGTAATAAATATTTTGTCTAGCTGTTTGAGAAATTAAAACAACATCAATTGATACAATCTACATAGATGATCAAAAGGTTGAAATTCTTATTTAGATAGCCTGTTTAAATAAATTAAATAAATTTAAAAATTAATCAACTGTTTATGTGAATGTCAGTGTCAAAACTGCATTTTAAGCAATATATACTACCGTTCTGTTTAAATATTGTATGTTGGGTGGTTCCTAAGGTGTTTGGTATTACTTCAATGGGATCGCAAATTTGCTTAGTTTTTTTATTGAATGTTAGACAGAGTATAATTTTAACGAAATTACATCAATCTAGAGACGCTTTACATGGAACTAGTATTAAAACTGATATCTGGAATATTTTCAGTGCCTTTATTGATAGCAAAGAGTAAACTATAAATTAATGCAATAAATAAAGATAATCTCAAATTGTTTTATAATAGCTCATATTTGATTCATTACAAACGAGGCTCAATAATAAACCAATTAAAGCAATGCTACAATTACCTTGTAAAAATAATTAATAGTTCAATAAGGAAGAAACAAGAAACAAACAATGGATAATTCATTAGTCATAACTAAAATATAGATGTTTCTAACAACTAAACAATTGAACAGAAACCTACAATTTTTCCACGCTTCATATAATGAAGTTTTCAACAATAAATTTATTCTTACTCGGGATATTATACTAGTTACGGATATTAAATTATAAACTGAGTCGTTAAATTTAAGTTATCCAAACCAATCAGGGCAACACGTCTGTGACGATATAAACCATCTAATTTGTAAAATAATCTATAGCGCTTTAGCGCAAAATAAAACTAACGTATTCTCGGTTTCAGGTCTGAGAAAAGGGTAATAAAGCAAGTTTCATGACTTCAATTATGATAAAATATCAAAGAGTTTCTAACTAAAAATAATTACCTAGTCTTTAATTGCTCATCATTTTAAATTCATGCTAACAGTAATACAAGACTTTTTATTATGCAGGCTGGTGTACCATATAAATTTGGGTTTATTAACATTTAATTTATTTATACCAATTTTGCTCAATATTGAACTGCGTTTATAATCGAAAAACTTCCTAAACATAACTTAACATGAATATAAGAAATTGAAATTTTCGCAAATTTAGTCGTAAGTTAATATGATACTAGCGGAAAGTTTATATGTTATCCACACGTGAGGCACTCTGTCGAAGGCCTTTTTGTAATCAGTCATCATTGTTTTGTTAGATAAGTACTGATTTTTCCCGTTATCACACCTGTCAGAATTTTTTTATACTGTTGATAATCAGGTTAGGTTAGGTTCTTTGATCTCCCTTAAATACAATATAAGTTTAAAAGCTCTTACCACTTGTATATGTAGCGCTTGTACAAAAGATATTTATTTATTTTAGACTTTTATTTTGTTTTGTATTATATTAATTTTAAATTCAATAATTTACTCATTCAAATTATTTTTTAATTGTTATTATTTTTAATATCCCCAAAATACTTATTAAACGGTTTGCTAACAGGTGTACTTTGTCATTTACTCTTTATATTCATACTTCATTCTTTTCAAAATGTGAAATGGTCTTGCCCCACGTTGGGCGCCAATTTGCACTTTCTCTTTATTTTTTCTCGTTATGCAAAACACATTGTTGTATTAATGAAATTTCTGATTATGTAGATTATACTTTTCCTTAATTATACAATACATTACTTATTAAATCACTGAAAGGGCTGCTTAAATTAATTAAAGTTGGAAAATAATTAATTGCCTGATCAACGTAAGTCCAGAAGATCCAGTTGAATCGTTTACCCGTATCAGCTTCAGATTGGTCTAAATTTAAATTTTATAACAACTGATCAGTTCACATGAAGAAGTGTACAAACTGTTATTCTAAATATTTTTGTTGACGTATAGTTTTTTCTCAATTGATTTTGTGAGCATCACTCATTATCGGCCTCCCTACTTGCTTGCCAAATATGGTTTAATATCCGCATTTTTTTTAAACCTGAACTAGTTCCTGAATCGGTAAACCACTTTTTAACCGACTTCCAAAAAGGAGGAGATTATCAATACGTCGCGTATGTTTTTTTTGTATGTATGTTACCTGATTTCTTCTCCTGTGGTAAACCGTTTTAAATGAATATGTTCTTGTTTAATAGAGTATATATCCGGATTGGTGAAACTTCAAATTTGGGAAAAGAATTCTATTGGTAAAGTGATGAAATTTGTGAATGAATACATGCGTGCATGAAAATCGACCAATATCCCTAACATTTTAAATGTCAAATCAAATTTTCATTTTGCAATCACATCAATAAATATAAAGCCATTGACAACGAAGTCCGAATAGACTTTGAAACGTTTGGTATTCCTGCAATATACGTAGTTTTATTTCTATTGTGGTGTTATTCCCCAAAAAAACATAAAAATAATATTGGTCGATTTTTCAAAAACTATGTGTATACTTTTTGGACGTTTAATCTATTAAGGAAGATCTATAGGTGATCTCATATACTTTTCTCCGACGTGCAACTTGCCGTTTTGCAGAAAATCCCCATATTCTTATCAAAAGTTTCATCGAAGTGACGTAACGGCCATTTCCTCATAAATATTTTAATTCCAACCTAATAGTGCCAGAATTGTAGGCACTGGAAGTTTTAATTGCGAATTTGAAAATTTTATATGTACATCTCAAGCATATAGGTAGTAATGCATAGTATTTTCGGCTCCTTAAATCAATGAGTACCAAGCTCGTTTTTTTTTCGTATTCCAGCCAAATACCTATTTAAATGAAATTTTTTCCATTTTATTAAGACGGTGCTTTTGGTGTCTCATTCTCCCGGCCTAATAGAAAATTCAGTGACAACATATGTCAAATTCTAAACTGCTATCTGGTGCGTTTATACACAGGGTGTTTATTTATAGCAAACAAAATCACAAAGTAAAGTGATAGAAGGAGTTGGATTTATATGATGATTGAAATGTAGGACGGAGTAGAATGATAGTTACAAAAGGCAGTTAAAAACATTAAGGTGGTCCATAGGCAGCCGTATATACAGGATGGTTGGAGTATCGGTTGGAGTGGACGTTTGGTGGTATAAAAATGTTAGAAAAAATGTGTAATTAAAATTATATAGGGTGATTAAAAAACTTATATATGATGTTGGCCTAAACAAATCATATATAGGATAGTTGAAATATATGCTGGAGTTGAATTATATTTATATAGTGTGAATAAAAAATTATTTATTTCATAGCCCATAAGAAGTTGCATAAAGTGTGGAGAGGAATTAATGTTACACAAGGCGATAATATAAAATGTTATAAATGAAATAAGTTATGGGGTAGCCCACAAGGAGTTATATAAGATGGTTGTAAAATAGGACAATTTGACTCCGTAAATATCATTGGATTCTACTCCGTCCTATAATTTACAGAACGCAGCTAAGAAATGTATGCTTGTCTCTTGGCAATTGTATGTACAGGATGGTTGGTACATAGTCGAGTGGAATTGTCTACAGTTATACAGGGTTGTCCAAAAAAGTTGAAAAAGGTTACGTGGCGTGGTCCATAAGCCATAAATATATTTTGGGCTTATTAGGTCAACGCGTACTAGTACATTTTGTTCGTAAACATTTACCTGTCAATTTAAGTGTCATTGTGTAATGTTGGGGCTTTTGATGTTACCTGGTCCTGTCTATTAAGGTTATACATACAAAATAAAGAATGAAAACTACCTGAGTTCAAAAAAACTAAAAAGGTGAAAATAAAACATTTAACAAAAATATATAACCGACTTTCACCTATAACGAAAAAGCTGAAAATAATTATAACAAAATACAACCCGAGCAAATACATAACACATTCAATGTTGTTAGGTTCCTACCCAGAAAGCAAAAACTGTAAACATTAAAAGGTGCTCTTTCAGTACAAATTAATTACCTTCCAATCTAGTATATTTTTGAAGTCTGTGCCAAGCAACAATTAAGTTTAATGAAGTAGTAGATAAGTACGCAATGCAGGATTTTAGATTTGCTTGGCGCCGACTTCAAAAATATACTAGATTGGTAGGTAATTAATTTGTACAGAATGAGCACCTTTTAATGTTTACATTTTTTACTTTCTGGGTGGGTACCTAACAACATTGAATGTGTTATTTATTTGCTAGAGTTGTATTTTATTATTGGAGTCGGTTATATTTTTTTAAATTTTTTTATTATACCCAAATTTCAAATTGTA
Source organism: Octodonta nipae (assembly GCA_034190945.1). Lineage (NCBI taxonomy): Eukaryota > Metazoa > Arthropoda > Insecta > Coleoptera > Chrysomelidae > Octodonta > Octodonta nipae. Next base: position 16,925,361 of record CM067216.1, read on the forward strand.
TAGTTTGTTTTCCCTGTGCGATCGATTAAACTCATTACTGTGAAAAGCAAATCACAAATGTTAAAAAAAAATTAGCCAAATAAACAATCACGATAAATGAGCAGAAGTTAACATCGGCGTTTACTGTAATAGACAGTACGCGTGGAGAATAGAAAATATTGACATTGCTATGTCAACTTTCTAATTTAATTTGAACCTTTCAACTGTCTCTCGTATGTTCGCCCCAGATCAGGAAAGTAATCCTATTAGCGTGTCACATGCACAGCGGTTTATTGTTCCCCAATAAAATGGGTTAATAATATCGGTAACACAAACGCCCCATTTGATTGAATCGATTCATTTGTCCGAATCATTCCTGAGCTACAATTCTATAGTTAATTACACAGGAATATATCAAACCGAATAAGCCAGATACGCCGCAGAAAGCCAATAACAAATCAGATTTCATTGTCTGAATACCAATAGCGTACGTTAAGCATTCCATTTTTTGCATTAACAGCGGATAATCAAGCAGCCACTGGAGTTTCTGAGGCTAGTTCTGCGGAAATCTATGCGAATATTTTTAACCTGAACGGTGGGGTAATTGCCGATACGGCTATTTCACCATGCTTTCGTGTTCTTCCTTTATTCTGAATTGAAAATCGAATAAATCCTTCCATTATAAATCCCAGAGTCATCCTGAGATAGCCAGCGTGAATCGATCGCTGCGGGTGGCCGAAAAATCTTTCAATAGCTTGTAATCTTTATTTATGACGTGTTGGCACTTTTACATTTAATCCCAAACTTAATGTAATTTTGGATCTCCCGGTTTTTTTCTTCAGCAGGAATTTGATAACATACCTATTTTATTAGTGCATTTGTTATTTGTGCCTTGGGAATCCCACTTTTCCAGGAATGTCTTAAGTTCAATATAATTCTTCAAATTTTGCCCTTAAACTGGTAAAAGTTAAAAAAAAATTGGCAAAGATTCTACAATATTATATTGTACTAGCCGTTACCCGCGGTTTCACCCGCGTACGGAATGTACAAGGCTTTGCAAAAAGAAAATACTTATGAAACATATATACATGAAACACCCTAATAACAATTTTATTCGACATTTTTTTTAATCACCTTACATAGCTGTAACTCTACTTCACTTTATATTTTCACCCAATATAATTTTTTTTAACAACTGACTATAACTCTACTCCACCCTACATTTCAGCTATGCAACTGCTTATGGTCTACACTATATAACATTTATTCTGATATTTTTTGAGCCACCTTGTAAAGTGCAATTTCCCTGCACCTTATATTTTGATCACCCTATATATGCAAATATTTCTAACATTGTGTTAAACATAATTTAAAATTATAATATTGCTTCGCTCCAAATTTCAGGTATTCCATATAGTAGGATGCTACTGCTCATGGTCTACCATATATAACAATTGTTTTTTAACTTTTTTTGATTCACCCTAATGAAAATGCCTGTGGAACCCTTGGTGTGTCGCAAATATAAAAACACAGTTTTGCATCCTAACACCAAACCTTTATTTAAACACTCACCCAAAGTGCAAATCTTTATTGGCCTGCCTATTTCCATCTATATTAAAGTCATCCTGTATACACTGCTGCCAATTGGTCAAATATTGTAACTTAACACTTAACTAATAACTCGGCCCCACTCACTACCTTATTTATGCAAGTTCTTATGGACTACGGTATATAACTATTTTTTAACCACCCTTGAAAGTATAATTTGTCTCCACCTTGTATTTCAACCACCCGTTATATGTAACTTTTTCTAACATTGTTTTAATCACACTGTATAACTATAATTTTACTTCGACCCAGATGTGCAATAGCTCATGCCCACGGCCACCCAGGATAACATTTTTGTATCACCCTGTATAACTATAAATCCACCAATGCCCAATATATGTCACCAAAAGTGCAACTGCTTATGGGGCACCCTATATAACAATTTTGTTCAACAGTTTTTGAATCACCTTGTATGTATTACAACTGCCCTGTATACGCTACTGCTTATTGGTCAACCGATATATCATTTTTTAAATAATTATCATAACACTTATTCACCCTATGTTTCAACTATCATATCTTTGCAACTTATTATTTCACATTTTTTCCTTATATTTTTTCAAGATAAATTAAAGTATAATTTCTCTCCACACTTCATTTAAACCACCCTTCATTTACAACTTGTTCTAACCTTGTTTGAATGACACTGTATAACTAACTTTACTGCGCACCATACTTCAGGTACTCTATATATGCAAGTGGTATATAACAAAATTTTTCTAGCATTTTTTACCCACCCTGTATAATTCTAACTGTGTTTCGACAACTTTTTATATGCAACTACTTATTTGCCACCAAATATAACATTTTTGTACGAACCTGTATCCTTAGAATCCTACACCACCCTATATTTCAACCATCCGTTAAATGGAACAGCTTGTAGATCACACCATTACATTAAAATATTTTTTAACCTACCTGTATAGCTGTAATTATACTCCGCTACATATTTCGACTATGCTATATATGTAACTACTTGTGGATATAAAACAAGTTTTTAACACAATATGAACTATAATTCCACTCCATCTTATATTTCAAACACCCTGTATAAACAACTGCTTCTAACATTTCTTTAACCCATTTCGTAACTATAGTATCTTAGAAACATATTCAAAGATTCTAACTGCTTACCTAAGACATTTTTTAAGTTTTTTTTATTCACTGTATAAATATTCTACCCTATTTCAACCACTTGGTATATGGAAATGTTTATGGCCCTCTCAATATAACTTTTTTGGACCACCCCGTATAACCAATTCCACTCTCCCTTATTCCCGCCACATCGAATATATCCAGCTGCTTATATTACACCAAATATAACTTTTTTTAGACTTTTTAAATCCATGTAATTCTATTCCGCTCTAAGTTTCCTATATACAGAACACCCTATAAAATTACGCTTCATATATGTTGATTTTTGTTAAATCGAAACATGTTACATTTGCACATTCCGAATTTTGAATAAAAGCTAAGCTGATGCCAGTATCTAATATTTTGTGCGTGCTGTGGAACCAATTGAGTAATTGAATTACCCAACATGGTAGAAGTTTTTTCGCTATATCTACCGTTTCTGTCAATTTAGAGATATAAAATGTCTACCAGATTTTAAGTCAAACTATAGGCTTCATAACAAAAAAAGATTCAACAAAATCAGATAAGTAGTTCTTACGTGATGCCCGAACAAACAAACAGACAAACTTACAATTTTATAATAGTATAGATACATGTTATATAGAAAAAGCCAAAATCATAATATTTGAAGGCAGTCCAGAATTTCCTACCAATAAAGGAGCCCGACAAAAGACAAGGTCACTCTATCTCCATCAAAGTTAGATTAGAACAACAAAGAACTTAATGTAGACGGCAATTGTTTCAATCATCTGAGATTTCCTGATGATATTATCTTAAATGCCAAAAAATCACAGAAATAGCAACAATATATGAAATTATCGCAGTTAATAATATCTAAATCTAACCATCAAGTAAACAACGATAATGTACAATGTCCGGATTATTGTTTGTCTCCACAGGAATTCTTCCTCACAAATATTCTGAGGGGAAGTGATCAACCAGTATTCCTATGTTTAAACAGTGTGTTATATATTGTGTGAAATTTACTTGTGTTTGGACAAATCTGTAATCAAATCTGGAGTCATAATCAATCACTGACTATATTAACTGAAAGCTTTTTCTTAAGTTTCGCATTGATATAAATTGTGTTGGTCAAAAATTATGACTATAGCAATCTGAGGTTCCCGTTTTTTTATTATTCTAGCAGTAGGTTTTTCCATCCCAGGTCCAGATGTATTGAAAATGCCTTGATCTCAGCATTGTTTACCGTCACACAGTTGGCTTCCTTAAGTTTCTGTATTTTAAATTTTCTTCTTTCAACAAGATCTTTGTTTAATGCCAATCAACCTTATGGTTGCCGATGTTGTTACTACATGGTTGAACAAATTTTATTTGTCCAGATGTTTTTAATAAATGTTAAGTGGTGTTCCTTTTTCCTTACTTCTAATGGTCTTGAAGTTTCACCGGTATATGTATGACCACGTACACAAAGAATACACAATTCTTGGAATTTTGAGTATTAAATAACTTCGTGTGATGATAGGTCTATCTGGAACACTGATATTATTACAGTGCAGAAAATTAAGTATTGAGATTTATTTATTCATTGATAATTATTGAATTATTTTAAATATTTGATTGAATACATTTTTTGAGTTTTTTGTTGTGTTATAATTTTGAATTTCGGTAGAAGAGAATTGAATATATGGATAGCTGTAATATAATTTACTGACCAAGTCTCCTAGGAATTTGAATAATTTCATTCTAAGTTATACTATATCAAGTTTTATATATTTTTGTTAGGTTTTCATATATGTTTGTTTAAAGTTCAGGATGTTTTTGTTAGCTATAGATTGGTTTTATTTACAATGGCCAATAATTTATTTTGGAAACTTGATTCCATATTACCCGGGCGGGAAATATTTCAAAAGAGTATGAAAATCAGAGACCCTAAAGCTGTTCCATGTGGAACAATATTAATTATGAGTTTTGTGAAATTCAAAATTGAGTTCCACAAGGAACAGTACTAGGGCCTCCGGAGATTACTACGTTATGTAAATAATCTCGTACATATGGGCAGCTCCATTACTTTCTGTAGTTTCTGCTAAATCGAAACAAATTTAGCTTTACAATTTTTTAAATTAAAAAAATTGCGATTTATTACGATTTCAAAAATTTATTTCTTGAAATTTATTTATCCGACTGACTTCAACTTGGTCTAATATTTTTGTAAACGTATTTCAGAATCAGTAGAACCCACTCATCGAATATGCAAATATATCGATATATTTTTATTTTTTAATAGCCTGCTAACTTGCCCCAGTCCTAAATAAACATAAGTGTCTCGTTATCTTATATACTCACTGACAAAGAAGAAGATGTTTAAATTTAATATTGTTTTGATAAAACATATATGCTATAGTAACGAGTAAATTATTACACATTGAAAAAAAGAGTTTAAATTAAGTTTGTTATTGTCTAATTGTCCGCCGCTGTTATATATACACTTCCCAACACGTCTTGCCATTAACTCACGAAGGTGGTCTATTTCTTCTTGAGAAATACTATCCCAAGCTACCTGTACGTCATGTCTTAGAATCTTCAAAGTCCGTGGGGACTGGGGTAAATTTCCGAGTCATTCACCTAACATATCCCAAGCATGTTCTATGGTCGAAAGATCGGAGGATCTGGGCTGCCATGGCAACAGATTCACATGGGTCTCTTCAAAAAAAGTTTAAACTAACTCGAGCAACATGAGACCGAGCATTATCTTGTAGAAATATGGAATCCATGAGTCGATTAAGGTAAGGGAGTGCATACGGCTCCACTACTTCTGAAGATAACATTGCCTCTAACAAAGACTGTAATAGCACTCCATACCATAACGCCTACTGTTCGGTGTACATGTCGCTCAACATCAAATTGAGGTTAACGTCTTTCTCCTCGACGTCGTGTAACAATTCTTCGGCTATCATGTTCAGCCAAGCAGAATCGGGATTCATCTGTGAAGACCTGATGCCATTCCGCGTTCCAATGTTGTCATTCTCTTCACAACTGTAGTCGTTGCCGTTGATATTCAGCGGTCAGAGGTAGCACAAGATGGGATTGATAATGTTGACTTACAAAATGGCATGTTCTCCTAACCACTCATCACCCAAATTCGAAAATTGTCTAAATGCGATAAATCTTACATGTCAATCTTAAAACTTTATTTGTTCCCTTCGACGTCCAGTGCCTACTCCTGTCCGATTTTATTTATTATCAAACCACGCTTGACAACATCTCACTACGAAACATCGATTTTGGATCCCATCAAACAGTTTGTTTTTTGGTAAATTTAAAAAATCACAAAACGACTACAGTATTAATTGATAAAAAAAGTTTACATGAAAAAACATTCACCAAACTTTACCATATTTTAATCAGTTACTCCTTCTTTGTCAGTGAGTATACCTACAGAATTTAACAGCCTGAAACAACCTCGAGACCACTTAAAATTCAATTTTTGAATATCCAATTTTCTTTCAGCTGATGGATTATCATACACCTCGATATCCAGCATGTTACCATCCTGGGGTAGGGACATGAACGGCATACCCTATCATTGCAGCCCAACAACAGTGCGCAACATCTATTGGAAGTGGACCAAAGTGAATTCGACTTTAATCGAACCATGTCCCGGAGGTACGACCGGTTTCGCGAGATGGCGATGTCAAGCAGTGCCAAATTCCCGGCAACCGAAGTGGTACCCACCAAACCCCGATTTGAGCGAATGCCGATCTGTCTGGTTGACAAGTTTGGAGCAAAGGATTTTAGCTGGAAGAGATCCCTTAGTATCCATTACAAACGATCTAGCTCAAGTGACAAGCAGCAAGACTTTATACGGAGGTGATATGATGATAACGACGAAAATTATACAGAAAATGACTGAAAAAATGAACAAAGACATACAAACATTCCCAGATACGAGGCAGCGTGAAGCTATAGTAACCGAAATGCTTATGGACGTTGCAAAAACTGGCAGCAACCTACTGGATTCTTCGCAACATTCATCGTGGAAGGATTTAAGCTATAAAGAACAAATGAGCGTAGCTACTTCTTTACTTATTGGGTTGGAAGAAAATGCGTTTCTGCTAGCCGATACCGTAATGAGCAAAAAGACTGTAGACAGAGAATTCAAAAATATACGTAAGTATAAATATATGTTAGGTAAGGAAAGTTGGGTAAAATATATTTTTATTCCTTTCAGTTCTTTCCGTGAGGGTTCTAGATACAAAGTCCCTTTCAACGGAGAAGTTCCCTTCAGATGGCTTGCAATCTGAGTGGCGAGTTAGTAATGATTCTATTGAATTACCAAAAGGTGCATTATTAGAAAACAGCGACGGTAATCTGGTTAGGCTTGTTTTTGTTGCATTTGATAGGCTAGAAGAGATTCTGCAGTGGCAGCCTGAGTCTTTGGATCCATCGAATTCGCAGAACGTGTCCAAAGTGTTAAACAGTAAAGTTATATCAGCCAGTCTTGGAAAAGGGAGACATATCCAATTGAAGGAACCAGTAAAACTCACTTTAAAACATTTAAAGACTGAAAACGTAAGCAATCCAACATGCGTATTTTGGGATTACACCACGAATTCATGGTCAGAAGAAGGCTGTCATGTCGAGACTACTTTGTCGAATTCGACACACACAGTTTGTTACTGTGATCACTTAACTAACTTCGCAATTTTGATGGACGTTCACGCCGTCTATCTGCCCATTGAACACGAAATTGCATTGCAAATAATCACATACGTTGGATGTATTATTTCCATTGTATGTCTGGTTTTGGCCATCATAACATTCCAGCTGTTTCGTGGACTCAAGGTAAGAGAAATTTATTTTTTTCATGGCGCAGTCATGAGGATTATGTTTTTTTTTAATTTCAGAGTGACAGAACTACCATTCACTGCAACTTGTGCGCCTGTCTTTTGATAGCAGAGATTATTTTCTTGTTTGGCATTGCTCAGACTGAAAACAGAATAGCGTGCGGAGTGATAGCTGGGTTTTTGCAATATTTCTTTTTGTGTGCGTTCGTCTGGATGTTTTTCGAAGGTAATAAACGCTTTGAACGGTTTTTTACAATTAACATGACAATGTTTTATCAATTTTTAGGTTTCCAACTTTACGTTATGTTGATCGAAGTATTCGAAGCAGAAAAATCGAGAATAAAGTGGTACTATTTCATCGCGTACGGGCTTCCATTGTTTATAACTTTCATATCTGCTGCCATCTATCCGCAGGGCTATGGAACTGAGAGGCATTGTTGGTTGCAAACTGATAACTACTTTATTTATAGCTTCGTTGGACCCGTCATAGTAGTGATATCGGTAAGATGTTTTAACATTTTAGTACGAATTTTCTCGTCTACGCGGTAGGTTTGTCATTAACTTTTTTCATTGCTTATTTCAGTTGAATGTAGTTTTTCTCGCGATGGCAATCGTTAAGATGTGCAAACACGCCAGCAACACGGTTTCGATGAAGAACAAGGAACATTCTAGATTGGCCAGTACCAGGTGAGTGTTTGATAGATTTAAATACGAAATGTTAGTTTGGTTCTTGTTCACGTTGATTGCATCGAGAAAAATGTTTAGATTTAATTATGTTCAGTTTATCCTGACTTGACAATTAATTGGAATTGTTTAAGTACTCTCCCATTTCTGTGGAGTAACTAGCACAAGGCTTGGAAGGGCGCAGTTACATCCTAACAGAATGTTGCATTAACTTCGGGTTTTCTGTTATTTTTACGAAAATGTGTAACAAAATTATTAGTATAACAAAATCAACAGCAACGTGTTCTGGGTAGTAAATACCACTAATCGGCACACAACTCAACACTTTTTGTCAAAATAGTAGTCACTAAAATTATAGTTTTTTGTCTTTTGTACGAAATCAACATGTTGCTATACGAAGGCAGTTTGATAATTCCGTTACATTTTCAAATTCACGCGATATTGGACGATATGAAAATGAAAGTGCCTAAGGTGGCTAAGGCTGTAAACAGAATGCACGTGTTCACACGTGGAAAGTCACCATGGCAAAAATCTTTAAACTGGGCTACGAACTACTACTCCATCCACCATACTCTCCAGATTTAGCCCCCTGCGACCTGTTTCCAAAACTAGAGAAATGGGTGGGTAAAATTTTTGGGAAGAATGAAGAGGTCATATTTGAAACAAACAATTATTTTTAGAGTGTTGAGGAAACCTTTTATTTGTCGCAAAATGTACATTTTATTCAAAAAGTTACTGACTTATGAAACTGTCCTTCTAATTGACATTCTGTCTCTTGAAAGTGAAAATTTAAAGATTATTTTTTAATCAGGTACCACAGACAATAGTTTATCTTCCAAAGTACAGAACTTTTTCTCAGTATATCTTTTTAATTTCAAGATTTTATAGGGCAGATTTAAGAGATGTTTACGACCTTCCAATGCAACCATTTTAATGACAATCGGGCAATTTGTTGGCGTAATATAGATCTTTAAAAAAGGTCCTTTACCAATTAATAACAAAGTTAAATTCTCTAAGTAACAAATAAGCGGAATGAACTTTAATAGGTTTTTCAAAAACTCTACAACATTTTTAGTTAAAAAAAATTTAAAATAGATAATTTTGAATTTTTTGTACTATAATTATGTAGAACACGTTGGTTTAATGTTGCAAAAATTGTAATTTTAACAGTGCTTTGTGATTTTTCCAAAATTTTATTGTCGAAAGTCGTTGCGTTGATTTGTATGTATTTTTAAAACCTACCAAATGAGATGTAAAGTGAATAATTTGTCAATCAGTTAGTAGCCAAAAACAATCTTGGTTAATTATATAATCAAATAATCAATCAATCAGTTATGTGCGAAACACCTTTAAAAATCGCGTTTTTCAGTCATTCGTTTTTATTCTTTTAAAAATGTTCAAATTTAACCGTTAATCCATATATTACGTAAATGTCAGGTTACAATTTCAGCTTTACAGCTTTTATTGTTTTCTCGTAATAACTTTTTTCAAAGACTATTTAACTTAATATGAGTATTCTTAGTTTTTTATCAATTGAAAAAACTATAGTATTTATGAAATCGTTTAGCGAAACGCGGGATAGTTGGATGTGAAATTGAATGTTAAATACTAATTTTGTGCCAAAAGAAGAAAAATATTTTTATTTAACTAATTAATCAATATAATCTAATGTTGTGGGTTTAAAAATACCTATAAAACAAAGTGACGTTGGACTGAAAAATTGTTAAAAATTACGAAATTTGCGACTGTAAACAATATATGCTGTGAAATGTATCATTCATCAAAATAAAATTAAACGCATGTAGATTTTTTTGCATAATCCCAGTATATTATCAAAATTTGCAATCTAAAATATAGTATAAAAATAACGGCCTTCCTTTGCCACTGAGTATATATTTATAAAGTTGTACAAGTTGGGACATTATTCTCTTTAAAAAATGTAACATATTTATATAATTTTAGAGTCGTCGTATAAATGAATATGTTGTGCATGATTATTAATAGATTCTAGGTCATCATTAATTTACCTATATAAAAAGTGTAAACAAGTTTATTACGGAGATCGTACATTATAAAATATTTCAACATGAAGCCATCATTAGATAAGTATTTTAACATGGCCTTCATAATGCATCAAAGTAGAAGCTTACAGGTATATACGTAAATAAAGCACTAGTGAGAGGCATCAATAATTAAAATTTTTCATTGAGAAACTGAATAGGTAATAAGAAAAATTATAGGCGATAATTCAAATGGTGATATTAATGCTTGCTTTTTGTGATCTAATAGAAAATTATTTATAATTTTCCTATTTGCATTCTCCCCACAAGTGAATTGTAATTCTTATTCAGGATATGTAATTATATAAATTTTTTTTCGCAACCTTCATATTGCAGTTTTCTCTTCAAACGTACAGTATAGGATTTAGTCATCCTATTTAAGAAGCAATATGTAAAGGAAAGGTGTGGTGGACTGTTAGCAAAGACGTATTTATTTGTTTTTATTCGTATGAGTTGTTCGAGAAATGAGTACCTACTATAGTCAGCCCAAGGCCTTCAAACGGAATTTTCTAATCTATACAGTCTTATTAATTACAGCTATTAAATAATAAATTAGATTTAATATAGTTATCGGTAATGATTTTCGCACCAAGTGGTATTAGATTTCTTGGTTCATTAAATTCCAACATTTTTGCATACAGGTTGATTCTATTACAGGGAAATGTTAACCTACAAAAAACTAATAATGTCTTTTGGATGGTTTGTTCAACAACGCGCGTATTAATACAGGGTGGACAAATAAAAACGGCTTACAATCCAGCAAATCGTGAGGCAACCGCAAGGTGGCGTAACAGAATACTAATAATTCAAATGCTCTCTTTATACAGAATTTACCATAAGGTATACTGAAAATAAGAAAATCTAAATTTTTATTTTGTCAAATAGATGGCCGGGACATATAAGGGAAAACTTCTATCGTTTACGCGTTTCTTGAGATATCTTCTGATGGAAAAACGATATCTATACCCGGTTTTCGTTAATTTACTGAAAATGTCTTCACCTTCCGTTGTTACAACTGCCTATTTCTATTAAATATTTCCTGAACAAACATTGTTTCTAAAAAATAAATAAATTATATAACACCCTCCAGATTTTTTTATCGATTAGGCTTGTTTAGTAAAATTCTTCGTCTAATGTATAAGGGGAATGTCCATTTTCTTGCTTTTAATATTTTTTAACCTAGAAATCTTTAGTAATTAATTCTTCAAATCTTTACTACAAACCATTCCTGAGATATGGCCGTTCTTATTTGGCTACCCTGCACAAGGTTTTTAGTCACCATTCTCGTAATAGTTCAGTCAGTACAGCACTGACTGTTTAATGTAATGACACTTTGCTGAAAAGGGTTGAAGTTAGCCTGATAAGAAAATTCTACTCAGAAAAATCTATTTGTGAAAATTTAGGTTCGGTCTCAAAAAACAAAAGTTACCATTATGATGTGACCATAAATAATACAATAACATTTCCTTAAAACCAGACCAGCAAGTGAATATACTTGACCAAGGATTTTTGATGGGAGCGAGGGGTTTTTGGTGGGACCGATAGGTTATTGGTTTGGAAGTGGTTTGACCTGACTTGACCTTTGTCTTGCAGATTTTCCCTCTTTGATGTATGTTGCCGCCACTGATGTGAAAGCTATTTTGAATCTCATTTGACTAGAAGTGGCGACCTATTGACTATCGTCAATTTATTCATTCAGTTTCTGTAAACCGGATTAGTACAACTTCGCTGTAAGGCGGAAGTTATCCGGAATGTCAGCATTCGTCTTTTTTTTATTTTGACAGTTCTTTTGTTTTCAGAATAAGATGCTGACTACATGTCAGTCTAACAAGTGAGGAATATGCAAGTTTTCTAGAAATTCATGTTAACAGACAAATTTGCCACTATGGTAAACCACCGTTTCTTCGAACCACTTGGCCAGCTTGTTGAGCATTTTCATCTTTCACACACTTCCCCCTCTACATCGTGAACATCAAATCTCCCTTCTTAAATTTTCTCTGTTGGTCTTTTTTTTCTGCACATACAAGGCTCATTCTTCGATCTATTTATGTTGTTCCTATCCCTGTATGTGCTATAATTTAATCCAAAGTTCACTGAAATATTTCGAAGACACGGCAATAACAATACCTACATTGTTTTCTGAATGATACTTGTGGCATATTTTTCAATGTCTAAGTGCTCCTTGGGAAATAACACCACAGTTTAAAGAAAATTGCTGTATATTCCAAACGTTTCGGGGTCTAGATCAGACCCTGTTGTCAATGGTTGAGAAACTACGGATTAATTTTTAATTAAAATATTTGACAATGTCAAATATTTTAATTTACATGTTAGAATTGTGCCTTTTTAATCCGTAGTTTCTTAACCATTGACAACGGGGTCTGATCTAGACCCCGAAACGTTTGGAATATACAGCAATTTTCTTTAAAACTGTGCTGTTATTTCCCAATAAACACTTAGACATTGAAAAATACCTACATTGTTTTTGTCGACTTTTCTCTAACCTTAATTTCCAATTTGGACGTGTGAAATATTGTATATTTCAAAAAACAAATGTCTTGTTGGTAATTGATTGATCAAAAACTTAGGCACAGAGTCGTGTAGAAAAAAACTGTCGCCTTTTTGTCATGTTTACCTTTGTATTCGAGATTTTTATAACGAACTGATTGCTACGAGCACGGTGTATCATGTTTCTACCAGTTTTTGCGAATTCGAATGATTATTTGAAATAGATTTTAAAACAAGAATGAACGAATGATCGAACGAAGTTAATTTAGTAGTGCAAACAAAGCGTAGAACAGCAAATTTGTGCCTTGAAAGCAATCTTTACTCTTAACGAACTACAGGGAAATGAATCCTATCACAAATTCAACATCATAGAATAAATGAGACAAATTGATTTACGGCATTAACATACTGCTTGGAAACTGTTGTCAAGATTTTAATGATGAGCTTAAAAGATATTTTACATTTACTGTATGGCCCTAATTCAGTCTATGTAATTCATACGAAATTTCTATTGATGCAGAAATGCTAATTTAAATTATCAAAAAGGAAATCTGCTTTTCCTTATCTTTGATCTGAAACTTTTGAAAGTTGAATTTTTATTGCGTTTTAAATTTTTTTAAATTAACAGGCACAACAATTACTCTCAATCAAACTTATATGGAATCATCTAGGAATTACATATAAAAACAGCATTTTGTTAATAATAAATGATTTAATTAGATTTTCGAAGATGTCATTTAATTCGCATTAAGAAACAATTCTTTTTATGCATATACGCCCATCTTTTTTTCACCACCTTTTTTAGGTTTACATTTTTTCTAATAAAAGTTTCTTTTATAATTAGAGGGTGATTCCATATATTTGTTTGTGTGTATTTTAGTACATAGATTTTTCGTGTTAACATAAATCTAACCGATATAAACAAAAGACAAGTACAGAAGTTCATTAAACTATTTGAATATAAATTTATTTAACTACCTAATATTACGTAACAAATATCAGTAAATGCGTTTTTCCAAAATATTTTCACTAATCAATTATTTAATAAAAATTTGAGGCTAAAATGGTTTTTGGTTTATTGGTTTAGCACACAATTTAGAGCATGAATGTTGCACAACCTGTAGTTACATATTTAATCTTAATACAATTTATGAATGACACTTTTAGTTAGTACATATTAAATATGATTTTTTTCCAAAAGCAACTTGCATGCATTTCTTTTAAATATAAATAGAAAAAAAGATTCCATCTTGTCAACAATTCATTAAAATACATTCATAATGAATGCAAGTTGTTTTTGGCTGATTTTATTGGTGTGTGGTATTAATTCTAATATGATTTCTCTCTCTTGCATGGCGCTCTTGACCTATGGTAGTGGAAAGGAGGAAAATGCACTACAAATGAAATTTCAAGCTCACTTGTAAGATTTTTAAACAACTTTCTAATCTGTGAATTGTGATTAGTGTTTTGCACGAGTTTTTTGTCATGATGCTTGCTGTTTATCGAATGTTAAAATGAATCAAAAGTATAGGCAGCAAAAGTAAGATTGAAACAGTAAATAAAATCACACTGAATGAAAAAATAGTAAATATGTTAAAACATATCAGTACCCACCGAAATTTAGAAGAAAACAACTTATTGGAAGTATTTACGAGTACTTTCTCTCTTGCTCATAAAGGGTTTCAGAAAATGCTTTGCCATTGTTACAGCGCCTTCAGTTATAGTTCAGAGAAGGCCTACATCAATTTTCTTATGAAGTTTTTCGGGGGTGCGTACCGACATAATTTCGCGTGTCTGCAGTGGGATGCAACATTTTAAAGTATTTTAGAGCATTGTTAGTAATGGTCCAGAGAAAAATCCCAAATGACACTTATTGGGGTATTTCGACAACATACAGAACTAATGTGGATGTGTGAAGATAACTATAACTTTTTTTGTTTATATTCCACATAGTCCTATTTGAATGCGGAAAAATGGTTATAATTATCTTAAGATATTGAAATAAGCTTAACCTTCTTGTCCCCATCGTCCCCTTATTCAAGTACCACCCGCAAATGTCGTTCGAAATTTAAGAAAAAGGGGGTTCCTTAAAACTTTTTTACCTCTTCTCTGCAACAAAACTAACCTGACCGTTACAGTTGCAGTTGCTGGCAAATTCGAACACAGTATTTTCGAATACTTTTATCTGGTGTCGGTGTTATTATAGCTATAACCAGTTTGTACATTCTACTCAGTAGATAGGGGTTTAAGCACTTGACCGCTTAGTGTCAGATGATGGGTTTGGCACCAGAAAACCCTCGGCCATTGTTACGACGCTGTTAATTATAGGCCAGAGATAACTGCCATCAATTTTCACGCGGATATATTATAACGTTTTTCGGCAAGGCTATCTCTTGCCTGTTCAGGAATAGCACTGATTGTTTTGGTCCAGTAGGATCGAGTGGAACAATACCTACTAGTTACATATGGCACCGATACTGACAATGCTGATTGGGATATTTTAATATAATTACAACTATTTTTTTTTTCACATTCCAACATTCCAACGCACGGACCTCTAGCTCTAGGGGAAATGTAATTAAGCTATCACATGCCTGTCCACATCGGGGAAGTACTCTGAAATATTTCCATTAGGTCTGCTAAAGGGTTTGAGCGCATAAAATCATCTGCCATTGTTATATTTGAAATTCCTTTAGTACAATTACCAAATCATATGTTCTCTTAACGCAATGCATAGTTAAAAGTTCATAAACCTTCATAAATCTTAGTTTTTGTTGCCTATACTTCGTGCTACTCGTATAGAAGAGTACGTTTTTTTAATTCCTGGCATTTTCTTTTTTTTAGGGCTTGGCTGAAGGGGGCATTCGTCCTCTTGTTTCTACTAGGCCTAACCTGGACTTTCGGCCTGCTGTATCTGAACCAAGAATCCGTAGCGATGGCTTACCTGTTCGCAGCACTGAATTCACTACAAGGATTCTTTATATTTTTATTCCACTGTATTCAAAATGAAAAGGTAAGATGTTGTAATTACAAGCAAACTTCTACCTTGCTGTAACTTTTGTCAGACCCTGTGTATTTTTTTGTTTGAAATTAAATAGTTTATATGTAATTTCAAATCGTGTTTGTGTAATCACTTAATTTAAGAAATGTAAATATTGTGTAAAAAATAATAAATCAATTGCAAAATTAGCCTGGTATTGATTTTAATAGCAATTCTAGTAGTTCCCTGTAGGTCAAAGAAAAATTTATAATCATACCATTTTTTTCATTAACAAGAATGACAGTTTTGATTAAATAAAACACTGCCGAAAGGTTCTTAGATCGATTGTTACTCAAAATGTAGCCTTAAGGTTATGCTGCCATTTCACTGGGTTGTTCTCTAGAAATAAAGAGTATCAGGGTAGTTTCAAAAAAATTGCCAGTATTACTGATAGTGCTTCTCAGGAAGTCTTCGTCATAGATATTCTGGGAGAAACAAATCTCTACAATATGATCCGTTGTGGAGACGTTCCAACTCCAAAGATGGGTCGTTGCCAATCATAACCCCTTCAGACTTGGAAGTGAAACGTCTCCACATTAGTTTCAGTTGTTCATATTGTAGATATTCTTTCTCTTAGAACATCTGTGAGAAAGACTGTGCAAAGGACAACCAGCAATCGGGGCAATTTTTTGAAATATTGTCCTGCTACCCTTCTCCATTACAAATTTCCAATATTTATCGGTTACGGAAACGCAGTGGAAAGAGTTAAACCACCAATGAACAGGCAAAATAATCAAGGACCTCCTCATCAATCATTTGTACTTAGCTTTTAGGTTATATTTTATTTCACCGGGTATTTTTGTTGAAACACAGCACAGTATTTTCATTTCTTTTTTCCTTTGTGTGTTGTTTTTAGTTTTGTTGTTGATTTTGTGCACAATTTTTGATTTGTTTAATTCCTTAGGTCCGCAAGGAGTATCGCAAATTCGTACGAAGAAATTCATGGCTACCGAATTGTTTAGGTTGTTCGAAAGCTAGTGGTGGTGCTGGTAGTAGCAGCGGCAGTTCCGGAGTGGCGAAGGAGCGACGGACTAGCCTCTACGGGGGTTCGAATGGCAACCCATCAGGGGGTAACAATACCCACTCGACGGATAACCCGGCATTAACGCAGCATACATCTAGTGTGGGTACCCACAGTATAGTCATCTCCAATAATCTTAATAATGCGCGGCCTACCGCGCTTGTCCAGATTCTGTCTAGACCTGATCTCAACAATGCTAGTACCACCATGACCAACCATAATCGACTACATAATGTATCGCAACAAGGTACTGCCAAACATTAGGAAAAAAAAATGCTTACAGTGTGCAGCTCCTTTTGTCTATCATATAATGATCCTTTGTTGTGTGCTTTCTAATGTTTTTCAAATATTATGAACGTTCGTCCGAGCCTCAAAGTACCAGCAAATATATTTCAAGTATCAGGAATTTAATTACCAATTTTGCATTAATTAAGAATAAGTAGATGACTACAGGCCGTGTGAAGGGGTCTAGGATTATCTAGACCCTTTCACAAACTCCCTATATTGATGATAGGGCCTGTTTTTTTTGTAATGAAGACGTAGGAATGTTTCCGATAGATGTCACTTTTCCTGAATCCAAAGAAGAGTTGACTTAGTAGTTTTTTTTTTTGATTTAGGAGTCACGTTAACATACGCGAGATTTAAACAGGGTTAGACGGCGGACAAGGGTGGCAAAGGGTCAGAAAGCATTAAAGTAAAATTGGTATATAACGGAATTAATGGGAAATGAGTAATTTATCAAGTACCCTTCGGTAATATTTCCTAGAAAAAGAGAATCAGTTATTTTAAAACAATTTAAAATTTATTAGCCAATTTTGATAGTTTGTTTGGGGTGTTATATCGAATTAAACCTCAGTAAATTTATATTACCTAAAAATTAGTCTTTAATGCCTTGGAGAAAGCATACACCTTACACCTCTCTGGGACTACCCAGAGATGCCTAGGTGGCTGCTCAAATCGTGAATCTTCAGATTCATCAAGCATCCCATGAGTTTGAAACTCGTCCTGTGGGCAATGCGATTTGTTTTGTTACCTAAGAACTTCTTTTTTCTCATTCACGATTATATAGGATTCAAACTAGGGATCAAAGATTATTTTTCTGATGTGAAATCCACCAAAGACATCCTCTGTAGCGTGCGATATATAATTGAGCAAACTTTTCACATAGCTACTCTAATGTAATGAGGTAAAAGATTTCTCCGGGTTTTAACATTTTCCTTATATGAGTTTTTCTAGACCAACGCTGTTGTACACATGAATTGCTCCATCTACTAAAAAGTCATTTTCCTTCAGTTTAAAGCTAGCAGCTCAGCTTTCAATGTTGTTAAACCCTAATAACTGAACAAACCATTTAGCTTTGGCTGAGGGCACACCTGAGGTTCTACGATCTACATTTTGTATACAACATTGAAAGTTAGCTTCAATTTCAACCTTACCAGGGACCGAAGATTTGTTCTGATCAGCAAGTTTAGTTTCAAAATACGGCAAAACCACTTTTGTTACAAACTTGAATGTACATTTGTAATTTTGTAACCCCCTTAAATATTTACAACTTTTCATTAAACAGTTTTATTAAGAAGTTAAGATATAAAACCAGGAATACACATATTAGGTGTAACGAAAGAATTATGTGTATGAGGAATGTTCTAATCGTTTTTCTATTCTATTTTTGGTTTCTTAATAGATGTTACAATACTCTTAGTATCATCATGTTCAAGAATTTAAAAGCCTTGTGGGCATATTTTTTTGTAGATTTTTTTATGCCCATATTTATGTTCAATTTCCCCATGTCTTACGGTTTATTTTGATAGCTCTGTCGAATTCAATTTATCAGTACACCCCAAATCTTCATAAACGGCTTAATCTTGTTGGATTTCGTTCCTCTTATCCAACGTATAACGGACGTGCAAATTTTAACATCTGGCAGAAGTGGTTTCCGTTGTTAAGATTTACACTTATCTTAAGAAATTAGCTCCCAATCTTGTTTTAGTGACATTGCAATTTGATTTTAACCTTAAAGCTGTTACGACGTAAAATTACTAAAGATGATACCATCAAACTTCAATCATTTACGCTCACAACCGTAATTTGTCTCCGCCTAAAAAAGGTTAATCCGGTTTTAATCGTATCGAAAAATTGTGTTGTCCATATTTTGCGGTTATATGGTTCATGTTTAATGCATCATAAGGATTTTTCTGATAATGTAACTACATGAATTTTGGTTTGATTAGTTCCAATTCAATTAACTCCTCGAAAACTTTTGATAATATTAAAAATGCCTACAATAAAACTCTAAAATGTGTGTGTTAAATAAGTAGTTTAAAATTCCTTGTGCTTGAAATGCTTCAGTACTTTTTGGCTGTTTAATCTATTTGTATAACGTTTTGTCAATTCGTCACAAAATTCGATCTTGAAATTAACATTCAAAAGCATGGAGGAATGTCAAAATCTTTATAATTTATATTATGGTTCGTCATTGTTCCTTCAACAAATTGATCCCATTAATGAAAAAGAGAAAACAAAAGAAAAAACAATTTGTCATCAAGACCATTGTTTGTCTTTGTATTCAATATACTTTTTACGAGAAAGAACCTAAAATTTATGCAACACATTATACTCAAACCAATTAACGTTGTTGCAAATCAAGTTGAATTGTCTTAATATTTCTTCTGTTCAATTCAGAATCATATCAGTGCATCACTGTTATTAAATTAATGTATTACCCCATCAAACATGCAATCACACCAAGCTTTACTAGCACCATCATGTCTTTTCGCCCGTAACTACTTTTTTGTTGCCAAACTCCCGGTCTGATTTTTCTTTTCTATTTTTTTGTAATGTTTGATTTGGCATTTCAAAACTTACATTAATTTTAGTTTTATTTATTAAAAAATATGAATCAAATAATCAATTAACTTAAGCAAATTTAAATCATTTGGTTTGGAGGGACAAGTCCGACAAGCACAGAATTTATCAATTGGACAAGGCCATGCTTTTGAAGATTCATTATATATTATTAGTTGGTTTTCATATTTTCAATATCAAACATATACAGTGCCATATTAAGCACCACAACTGAAATTTGTACACAAATACATATTAATTCATAAGACACACTTTAATAATATAGTTTCTTAAATAGGTGCACTAAAGCATGCATTTTTTGAGTTCATTCGACACACTGATATTTCTTTAATTGAATACCTGGAAACATCAATAATTCCTACTACTAATATGATAATATGAGACTAAATTTCAGTTATTTGGCTGCATTTACACACATGTCATTTCTCTTCCATCGTAACAGTCCCAGGAAAATGTTTTCTTAATTCCAAATCTAAGCCTACTCTGAAGAGAGGCATTCAACTACGTCTTTCTATTTTTAGCCAGATCTACCCTGAATAAAACCCAAGACCCATAAATATAATTCTTGTTCGATTTTAAAAGGTGTTCTGTTCGGTTTTTGGTTATCAGTCATGATTATCAAGTGAACTTATTTCTACCTTTTCTATCACTACCAAATTAACATGCCATTTTCAGAAGTATATAAACCAATAAAAAAGTAAACAGGCTACAAATACAAAATTCATTATTATATGTATGTAAGAGTCTTGATTGAAAGTAAAGCTACTGAACCCACTAAATTCTAAATCAACTAGAAATAAATTAGTGGATAAAATAGGATGCTAAATTATTTAGATTCCAAACAGATTCAACATTTTGTAACCAGGAAGTCACACATTGCCTAAATTAAAAGATACAATAATTTTGTAGTTTAGATGTATATCAAAACTTCTTTCTTACTGCCAATTCAGATTTATGTGCCTTACAATGAATTCCCACGTTCATCACATAATAACAAACTGAAAGTTCTTAATAACATCAGTTTTGAATTATTAATTATTATTAATTTGAAATGGGTTTTCCTTCTATTGAGTAAATTATAAGTTGGCTTTTTCTTAAGTAATTTCGAAAAGATTGTTGAGGAGGTCTTGAATTATTTTGTCTATTCATGGGTTTTCTCTCCTCCAAATTTTACGAAATTGCCTTACTACACTTTGTTCTACATATACAATTTTTTAAATACTTATCTGTTACAGGAAAAAATTTGGAGGAGAGAAAACCCATGAATAGACAAAATAATGGCTTTTTCTTGTTGGAGATATTAGTTTATTATGACTTATTCATTTTTTAAAATTTTTATTTCTAGTTTATAACTTACGTTCAGTAGCTTCAAGGCCATACACCGGGGGTTCACCCCGCCCCAAATTTGGGACTGAAGATTTAATTTTTTTCATAAAATTTGCTAGCTACGACCTTGAGTAGCTTCACTGCAAATGTTGTAATCAACATCATTATGTTTAATTTATTACCAAGACTTTTGTGTTTGTAGTATGGGTGACTCAAATAATTAACATCTGGCATTTTGATACATAATTTGATCTAAAAAACTGTTTCTATCCTAAAACACTCTCCATTGCTCATGTAGCTTTCCCCTAAAAATACAAATTACACAAAAAGAAGCCACTGCGCATCAAAATCTCTGAATGGAGATAGTTTGCAGAATGGGACCAATAATGAAAGTTTGCATGTTGAAGTGCAGTTCGTTGGGATTCAGATTCTAGCCTCTCTCACTGTCGTCCTTTTTTAGTGTTTTCATAGGTATTTCAGGAAATGAAGTGTTCTTTTCAATTGTTACAGTAGTTAAATACAAAACCGTATTGTTGCTTAGAACTACTCCGGTCCAACCAAAGGTGCCATAACTCAAATTGTAGGTCACCTACAATGCACTAACAATTCTGATAACTTTGGCCTTACATGTCACAATTTTAAAGCATAGATTAATATTAACAACTTTTTCTGTTTCCACATTTGTCCTAAATGGATTGTTTCAACCCTGTGAGAATTTTACAACTGCTTACGTTTAGTTTTTCAATGTTAACAAAGAAAAAGGGATCTATGTTACAATTAGTATTTATCGTTAAATGTTATTAAATCTACGGCACGAGTTCCAGAAGGAAAGAAAACAATACCAGTTACGAGATATCAATTATTTGTAAAATGAAGTTACATTTCTGTAGTTTGTAAAATTAAAAATGAATGACCTGACGAAAAAAATTCATGCTGTTTTGCATCCTGTCACCGAGAAAAACTAAGATAGTATAAATTTGATTTCCGCTTTATTTTTCATACTCTTCAATCTTTTGGACTACATTCATTAATGAGCTGCTTACTACTAACTAGAGTGTTGAGTGGTGGTGCCTGCATTGTCCAGAACAACTCTTTGGCATGTTTTACTCTTTGTCGATGGTGTGGTAAGACAACTTACTAACGCTTACGCTTGGTTTTAACACAGAACGCACAAAAGTAAAGGTGAAGGTGTACATTTTATTTACAGTTGCAACAGAGTTGGAACTCTCGAAGCCTTACCAACGTCAAAACTGCTGTGCCCACATCTACTTCGGTCAGCATGGCTGCTACACTTTGCCGCCCGGTGATGGTTACAACTACAAACCATTCTCCTGACACTGAAACTCCTAACACTTTGACTCTCCCTTATACTCGTAATCTTTCTAAAAACCATCCTGCTAACAATCCTAATCTGCCTAAATCTATATCGACTTGGGGTCCTTTGCACAAACCCTTGCATTGGAAGGTGCGTAGACCCTGTCGCTTTCTTTCTAATTAGTTTAGACCCTCTTATTTTATTATTGCTTACAATTTTTGCTGTTAATTTTGCACAATGAAAATGCTTATTCCACATTTTACTCCTTTGTAGCATAGTGTTCAATCCTTTTTGATTCATTACCATATTTTTAAGTTGTTTGTGAAGATTTTCAGTTCTACCGT